>OU975440.1:7474085-8766546 GCA_918857605.2 Philereme vetulata
AAAATTTAAGAATACTTAACCATCATATAAAATTATTTATAATGTAACCTTAGCGCTTTTATAATGTAACCTTATGACGTTTGACATAGAATTGACAGAATGCGTGCTGCAAATATCGTCAAAGAGGATGTAAAAAAAATTAATATCGTTTGAAACAGATGCTTCGGTAGGAGTTATCCCGAGATATATTGTCTATATATATATATAAATTAATTGCTGTTAGTTAGTCTCGCTAAAACTCGAGAACGGGTGGAGCGATTTGGCTAATTTTGGTATTGAATTATTTGTGGAAGTCATTCATTTTCTCATACATAATGATGGCCGGGGACAACAATTGACAATTCTACCAGGGTGACTTATATTGATAGCCCGCGTTATACCTATGCATGTCAAGCCGATACGAAGTTCGGCGGGACCACTAGTAATATTATAAAGAGGAAAGATTTGTATTATTAGTGTATGTTTGTAATGAATAAACTCAAAAACTACACGACCGTTTTAAAAAAATATTTCTCTGTTGGGAAGCTACACTGTCCCCGGATGACATAGGCTACTTTTTACCCAACTGCGCAGAAGGAGGGTAATGCTTTTTTTTTAAACTACGCGTGCAAAGCTGCGGATTGGTCAGCTAGTTAGTTATATAACTACTTTATTTAGTATACATTAGTTGTAATATGTTGAGCGAGGTTAGTTTTAAATGCGTTAAATGAGCTTACATTTTTTACATCACAGGGTAATCTATTCTTCTATACTATATACTATAATAATAATAAAAAGAGGAAAGATTTGTATTATTGTGTGTATGTTTGTAATGAATAAAAACAAAAACTACTAGACCGATTTAAAAAGTTCTTTCACTGTTGGGAAGCTACACTATCCCTGGGTGACATTGACTACTTTTTACCCAACTGCGCAGAAGGAGGGCAATGTTTTTTTTGAAAAACTATCTAGGCTAGGAGAACGATACTCCAAAATCAAAAAGCAGTCTGGTACTAGATGATATCCAGGGTCTGATGATGGAACTGTGAGGTGGCCATGGGAACTGTAATAAAACAATGTAACTAGTGTTTGGACTAATTTGATTCTGCTTGCGGTTCTGATTATGAATTTTATAAAAGCTTGTTTTGTAAAAAGTAATTTTTCAACAAACAAGCTTATTCGTAATACAATTTCAAAATTTCCGAAATGTTATTCGTTAGTATCACTCATTTTCTTAGACAGAAAAACAATTGAAAAATGGCGGGAAACCGTTTTTTTGTATTGTTACCTTTTCAATGGTATCGTAACTAGCCAGGTAAAGTAACATACAACCAAAGAGATTTGATTACAACTTCATACATACAAAATACGAAAAGCCATTCTCCCCGACCTATTTACATCTCGTGACTGTTGTCGCCAAGTATTGCATATTATTCTGAAAGAAGACCACTGTACGATGCCGATTAGTTTACCTACGCCACTGTACGCCTACGTCATTTAACAGGGAAGGGGTGTTGAAAGAGAAAGAAAGAAAAATATTTATTCAGAGTCACAAAAAATATAATATTTCTAAAAATGTTCAATGTGGTGGCGAAAGGGTCTTCAGCTCAGCATTTGCTACAGCATGTTGCCATACTGCAGCGCTAGTATACTGCTGAGGCCAGTGTTGACCTCACGGACACCCAGACATTTATACAACTAAGAAAGCAGATCACTAACTCAAAACAGTCATACAAACCATGACTGACAATTTTTTATTAATTCGTGCCAAGCTATAAACAGAGTGACGACAGAGGAAAGTGAGTGGAGAGTGAGTGAGACACTACTATGGCTACCAGGGTTGGCTGATCTGAAGGGCAAAAACATGGGCTTTTAACTTTAACCTAAACACGTTAACATTATTTATATTTCTTAGAGAGCCTCGAAATTCACTCTACGCGACAGAAAGCTTAGTCTTAACTCCGCAAAGGAAAGCGTTACACAAGTTATTTGTGTAGTCCGTCGTGTGGATATTTGTGTAGACCGTCGTGTGGATATTTGTGTAGTCCGTCGTGTGGATATTGAGGGAAAAAAGTAAAGCTGTCAAGTGAAAAGTTGTGCCAGGTGACTCTTAGATTAGTATAAGCACTAACAACAGAATCTCAAAAAATATTTTGGCGTAAATATAAGGAAAATATTTTTTAACAAAAGATGTATATTTTAATTTAATCGTCTCGTGCCTAAACCATGTAACTAGTGGTTCGCTCCGAACTAAGATCTCGTGAGTCTCTCATAAAAACATAACAAAATAATATTTGTTCTAATCTTTGACTATCAAAATAGTGCCATGAAATGCAAACCGAAAACTTGACCTACAGTTTCATTCAAATTACAGGTAACGGGAGTTCATGTATCTTGGTGACTTTTTTGGGGTAGAATTTTCAGTTATTCTGGATTTCAGACTTTTACCTATATTTGTGTCACTAAAGCTACACGCATACCAAATTTCAGCACTGTGAGGTCACTGGTGTACCCTGTGAATTTCGTCAAAGTCCATTTTTTATTATAGTTAATAACTTTAAACAACTACAAGGTTAATAAAAATAAAAACGAGGTTGAAATGTACTAATTAAGACCTCTCATTTGACGTCCTAATAGACTTATGTTGATTTGTTTACCCCTCTTGAACCCCAATATCTCAACAACCCCCCAACATTTTTAGCTCATTTAGTCACACCAGGATTGTGTCAACTTACCTATATATCAAATTTCACGACGATCGGATCAACGCTTCGAAAGTTATGCTCGGATAAACAAATATACACACATCTATACATACATACAACGCGGATTTGCCCAAGTTGATTTGGAGATCTCATTTCGCGCGATTAATAATATTTTTAAATATTTATTTCAGGCAACAATATATAAGTACAAGATGTTAAGACCTGATTCTACGGCCCATATTATACCATAGTGACGTAAAGTCTACGACGTGTGACGACGCACTGACACTCTTATAGGGCACATGGGTACTATCGTTATGACGTCAGAGTTTAGTTGTAGAATGATGGAAAATAACAGTCGAACATAATCGCCAACCACCATGAATAGCGTAACAACCAAGCAGGCATAATTTGACGTAGGTCGTTTATAAAATTAATAAGTTTGTTGTAGTAGCTAGAATTTTTAATTAAAGTTAATAAAATAATATATTACTCATTTTTACGCGTGTTGATAAAATCCGTGAATATGGTATTTAGTGTATTCATTAATAGCGGGTTCCTATATCCGTCGGTAACCGACTACTACTCGTATCTCCTTGAAAAAGTGTCAAACTAGTGTCAAACTTTTGACACGTTTACAAGGAGAAACGAGTCGAAGCTGGTTAACGACGGATATAAGAACTCGCCATAGGACGACCTCCGTGACGTGTGTGAATAGCCGACTGAGATACAGGAGATGGCGGGTTCGATTCCCGCGCAGATCAAATATTCGCATGATCTAAAGATATTTGTACCGGGTCTGGTTGTTTCTCTATGCATTCAAAGTATATATTAACAAAAAAAAAATATATAAGTATTCCATCAGATAACAGGTTCACACAGTACAAGCTTTGTTTAGTTTGGGGCTAGATGGCGCTGTGTGAAATGGCCGGCATTATTAAATTTAGTATTCACGGCATGACAACTATGCGTAGGTCTAATTAACAGAATTCGTACGGGAAGAATACGGGCAAATTTTACACGAGTATTAAATAAATGATTTTTCGCAAATTTTGAGAGATTTTTATTGAGTTATTATTTCTTTAGGTATACTAGTGGTTTGCCAACAGGTTCACTAAAACAAAAAAATATCATTTGTAATATTTGACTATCAAAATAGTGTCACGAAATAAATATCCAACTAACTCGACCTACAGTTTCATTCAAATTACAGGTAACGGGAGTTCATGTAATTTGGTTCTCATTTTTGGGGTACAAATTGCAGTTATTCTGGATTTCAGACATTTGCTAATATTTGTGTCACTTAAGCTACACGCATACTAAATTACAGCTCTGTGGGGTCATTGGTGTACCCTGTGAATTTTTCAAAGTTTAGTTTTTATTATGGCTAATAACTAAAAAACTATAAAGAATTTACAAAAAATAAAAACGGACTCTAAATGTAATGAATACCTTTTATTTGACGTCCCATTTGACCAGTTAGCCTCATTTTCATTTGTTTTTACCCCTCTTGAACCCCAATATCTCAACAACCCCCTAACATTTTTAGCTCATTTAGTCACACTAAAATTGTGCCATCACTACCTAGATATGTATTAAATTTCACGATCAGATCAACGCTTCGAAAGTTATCTTCGGACAAACTTCACATACATACAACGCCGATTTGCCCGAGTTGATTTAGAGATCTCGCTTCACTCGTTTAAAACTGAGGGTATTTTTTATACCTAAAGTAAAAGTGACTGAATAAAACTCTCTCAAACTTTGTGAGAAAGTCAGTTTTTTGTTGCTCCTGTAAAATTGTCCCATATAGACTCAGGAATTATGATAATTAGGCCTACGTATGATATATTTCAGGTTTTATGGTCAGAGCGACCGTGAGATATCGAGGGTCATGGGGAAAACCCTCACCAAGCAGTGGGAAAAGCATATAGAATAATTTAGATAAAAATATTATTTAAAAAAAACCTAGAGTGCCATTTTGAATTAAGTTTTTTTATTTTTTATAAAACATTATTTATTTATCATTTCTAGTGCGGTAGACACATGAATTGTGTTCATCAAGAACTTTGGGACACGCAAGCGAAAAGTAATTAGTAGGTATATCTGTGATATGGAATACTTTATCATCGCTGTTTGTCCAGAAAACTACAATCTGGGTTATCTTCTTATTAGTGAATAAATTAAAAGAAGACGAGCAATATAACCTGTTTTGTTATGTACGACAATAATTAAAAACACATCCGGAATCTTACTGGTTTTAGAGGTGGGTATCCAGTAATCGATACACCACACTAATACTATAAATGCGAAAGTTTGGATGTTTGTTTATTACTCAATCACGTCATAACGGCTGAACCAATTTCAATGAAATGTCGATAAATAAGGACCTGGATTGACATAGCGGGCGAAAGCTAGTTTCCAAAAAACAATATTTAATTTAATCAGCGGTGCCTTTGCGACGATGCCGCTTAGTCAGTACAGGCACCTACTTACATGATGAATGAATATGATTTGTTTACCAATTTTATACAGACTTATTTTAGGACTTTATAATAAGGTTATTTGAAAATTTAAAATTTTCTATTGTAAAGTATTTAACTGTTTTACAGCAATATTAGCCCTACCCGTGTTTTCATTTAATGTCATACATAACAAAACACCTAAAGACTTCTAGATCTTCATGCTCCATCTTAGACCACATCATCGCTCACCATCAATAATTGTGCATTAATTATCTTCTCAGTAGAAATAAATATCTATACAAAACAAATAAAAATTCAGGTTTCAAGAAAAAATATATTTGTTACGGTAGGTACATCATAAAATACTGATTCTCCATAAGGAAATAGTAAAATTAAAATGACAAGCTAATTTCAGATATTTTTTGACTAGTTGGGTCAAGTGGATTAAACCAATCTTAACCTTTTCTAAACAACAAAAATAATAATTGCCGGCCTCTACTTAATATGTTATATTCTTGTGTTCATTTATTTTATTATTAGGACAGCAAAATACTAATAATATCTAAATTTTTGAGATCTTCTTAATTTGATTTTAAAAATAAACAAGGAAAATACTAGGTACCTGCTATCTTAAAACCGTTACGTACAACTATAAGTAAGTATAAGACAGAAGTCAATTGTAAAAAGAATAGACGCACAGGACGATCGCGCAGTTTTAGCGTAGATATTTTTAACACGTTCAATGCCAAACCAAAATGCAAACTGTTAACTGAAAGGTATATTATTTTTTGCTATATTATTTTTAAGATAATATATCGCTTGCCCTAATTTTCAAAGGCAACACTCGGTGAAGATATTTTATATATTTTTAACTTACAATATCTTAAGGGGACACCGGAGGGGAATCGCCCATACAACACGTACTACCAAGATCATTTCTAATTGGAGCATATTTCTACCTTAATATGGTATTATTTTAATTTGAATAGTATTTATCTAGGTTCCCAACCATATATTAGATCAAAATACTTACCTAAAATGAAATAAAAGCGTATCGCATTCTGCATGTTTTTACGTCATAAAAGACCTGTTTTCAACCTAATTGTTTCGTATTAAAAACAACAACATCTTACGTATCCTAGTCATGGGAACATAGATTATATCGTCTAGTTACATATTAACAACACAATGAGAAAAATACAACAAGTTTTCAGTCATAATTTTTGGTATTACGGAACACGGTCAAAATCTAATCAAATTTAGAATCGTTCTATTGATATCACTGTCGCTCTGCGTGGCCAAACTTCGTCACTAAACAGGGATAGCGATATTCAGGCCGAAGTTTTGGACGCGGCCGAATTGAAGTTGCGCTCAGGGTTCGCCGGCGCGTTAAGATACCGAGTGATATGAATGTTTCATCGTATCTGGATACGTAATATATCGTAAGATACGTATACATATTTGACAGACTTTCAAGAGAATAAAAGGATTTTATATATTTAACATATGATACCTTAATATAAATTATTAACTTAGATATCGTAACCCAAATATATAGGGTGTTTGTAATCATATTAATATAACATATTTGTAATAAATCTATTATACGCACATAAATTAAAGAAGTTATTTTGATGAGCATAATAAATACATTTGTGAAATGTTTACCATAGAAATGTGAAATTTGTTTTGGCATGTAAAAAAAACAATTTTTATACTTATGTTGTGCTATTGCATAATGCTTTGCCATCTTACCACAGATACTGTATTGGTGACGTCTCGAGATATCTCTTGTTGTCCCTTTCTAACACAAAACCCGCAGCCATTTCCGAAAGAGATATCATGTCGGCCTTTATTTTTGGAGGTCGATTGCAAGAGTAGGCAGTAAGTTTTATATCGAATTTATCACCTAAACTTAGTCGATTTTCTTTAAAATTTGATCTTATAACTAGTAGTTTTTTTAGAGAAGTCTTTTTTTACGTTTTGAGAAACCGTCACTTGATTAACGTCAGTATATTATCAAACACCCTGTATAGAATCTTCGTCGTGTATGACGCGCCTAATTCTTTGACAAGTGACCAGTTCGAAAGATATTTGTCGGGCCCGACCATTGCGTGGCCGGGCCCGCGAATTAAGTGTTAAGAATGAATGAATGAATGTAAAATTCTTTAGTGCACAAAATAAAAATAATTTGTGCATAGGAGAACTTAATGCTAAATAGCATTGTCTTTCAGTTGACCTTTGATTGTTCACAATGAATAATCTCTAGGGGCGTTTCATGCGACATCGCGTGATCGGCCAATTCAACAGATTTTTGGACTCGCGATATCAAGCGGCAGCGGTATGGCAACGAACGTGTTAAGGCTTATTTAATTATTTATTAAATAACAGTTTTATAATGACATGAGCAACAGATCGGTAGTTCAGTCTTCACTTTCTCTGTCCCACCGTTGTCGTCAGAGACCAAAAACTCCCATACGCTATACTTCTGTTTGCAGAACGTCTTCAGTTCCGGTAGGGTTGGGAATGCTGTGAAACATGCGCCCTCTGCTTCACTGTAAAAATAAAAAGAAATATTATTATACTATTTATTTACTTAAATCAAATTCTGTAGTTAAATAATAATAATAATATAATACTAGCTGACCCGCAACGGCTTAGCACGCTTGAAATTTCCCGTTCCGTGGGAACTATGGGATAAAAACTATATAAAACACTGTTGTCAAAGTGACGCGACACTTCTTGTAAATGAATGAACGACGGTTAAGTTATACGGATATTGTTCATACAAATATACTAAAATCGCGATTAAAAATGGAGGAGTGGGGGGGGGGGGGGGGTAGGAGGGTGAAAAATAATTTACGACCTATTCTCATACTTACCAAGTATACAAAAAAAATCATTAAAATCGGTCTACCCGTTTTGGAGGAGTGCGACCACAAGCACCGTGACACGAGATTTTAGCCTATTAAATATAGCCTAAAATATAGCTTATTATGGTCTTGAGTTCATACAAAAAAACCAAAGAAAAAAGAAAAATTCAGCTATTTTCAGAATTTTCTAATTTTTCGTACCTTCAGACTATACAAGCATAATTTTTTTTGTCAAACCGGTCCAGGCTTTCTCAAGTGATGCGCTTAATGAATACCATTTAAATTTTACTTAGAAAACTTTCGTGATTTATTTCAATCATAATTATAAATACGGGATTTATCACGTACCGTTTTATCGGTGTTCCTACCGACAATGTGACCGACACTCACCCTGATGAAGATTCACGAGTTGAACCGACACATTGTCGGTCGAAACACCGATAAAACGGTACGTGTTAAATTCCGTATTTATAATTAGCATTTACATGTTATCTATACCTATACTCGTATATTAAAAACCATGCAAAACTTTTAATTACGTGTGCACGTTCTGAATTTACAAGAATTACGTTTTTAAGTCGATATCACGTAATTTTTCTTGTCGAATCTACCTACAGTTACAAAATTGGAATTTGGTGTGCCCCTTTCATATTAAATAATGCTAACCGATTTGGCTCAATTGGTTTGGTGATTTGGTGGGGAGGTAGATTAGAACCAGGAGACGGACAGGACTTTTTATCCCGTTCGACCGCGTTCCCGTGTGACGTGACATAAAACTTCAAAGAGAATACAAGTCACTATAAAACGTGGTATAACAAAAACGCATCTGAAATGGAATAACAAAACGCAAATGAAAGCTAAACGTAATATTGTCTATGGTTAAGTATGGTTGTAAATATATATATAAAAAAATCGGGTTAGTTACACCATTTATAACTCAAGAAAGGCTGGACTGTATTGATGATCTTTGATTTCTTGGATTTGTCTCCGCCCCAAATAGCAGAATAACTATTAAAATATCGGAAAAACTCACGTATAAAGAAATTACGAAGAAATTTCATTTTCTCATACATAATGATTGCCGGGGACAACAATTGACAATTATTCTACCAGGGTGACGTATATATTGGCAGCCCGCGTTATATGCATGTCAAGGCGGTACGAAGTTCGGAGGGTCAACTAGTTCGTATATAAAGTTTAATATTAAAACATTTTTTATTTTAGATACAGATGACAGTCATTAAAAATTTAAATGTTTTGTTCGCCTATAATTGGAAATAGTATCAGAATAAAACCTAACCCATAATGTATTAATAACTAGCTGTTGCTCGCGACTTCGTACGCGTTACACTCCTAAATGTGTAGAAGTAATAAAGCTAAACTCGCTGTTGTAACTTGACTTGACATCCCATTTTTATCCCAGCGGAACTGATTTATGAAATAAAAGGTAGCCTATGTGGTATTCCAGGTTATAATCTACGTGTATACCAAATTTCATCGAAATCGGTTCAGCTGTTATGACGTCATTGAGTAACAAACAAACAAACAAAAAAACTAACATCCAAACTTTCACATTTATAATATTAGTTTGATGTAATACTTAAGCTGTTGGCGTCCCGATCACAATATTATAAATGTGAAAATTTGGATGTTTGTTTTTTTGTTTGTTTGTTTGTTACTCAATGACGTCATAACAGCTGAACCGATTTCGATAAAATTTACCACAGCGATGAACTTGCATCCAAAACGCATACATATACACGTAATCAACGAATACCGTAACGATTATTAAATCGACGGCGTGCTTCAGACAGCGAAAAACCAAGATTTTTAAAATCATCTCTAAATTTTTTTTTGGAGCTAACGGCGCTTTAGCCATAATTCTGAATCATCGAACTAATTTCGACCTAGATGTGTATTGGCCTGGTAGCACAGTTGGATAGTGCATCCTCGTATCAAGAGGAAGGTTGCGGGTTCAAGTCCCGTCTAGGCTTGAAATTTTTGAGATGCTTCTAAAAATCTTGGAACTTTCCGTATGTGTTCGGATAACACTATAAATAAAATACTATTTGAAATAAGCAACGCGACATCTCTTGTCTGAACTGCAACGCTTGCATTGAGCAGGTACAAAAAACTACATAAGTTTTCCTGTAGATGGAGCTAACTGCGCTTTAGCCGTAATTCTGAATCATCTAACTAATTTTGACCTAGACGTGTATTGGCCTGGTAGCACAGTTGGATAGTGCATCCTCGTATCAAGAGGAAGGTTGCGGGTTCAAGTCCCGTCTAGGCTTGAAACTTTTGAAATGATTTTAAAAACCTTGGAATTTTCCGTATGTGTTCAAATAACACTATAAATGAAATACTTAGCGAAAAACCACTCGAAATGTACGCCTTGACGGCAAAAGCGTGGTGCTCTCTACTTCACTGTTCCATGGCTACTAAAACATCCGCAGCGCTTGCGCTTTCAACGATGCCTCCCGCGCCCCTCTCACACGTTGCGTTTAGAAACTACGTTTGTTCAAACTTAGAAATCTGCCACTGGACACCCTGTATATCTTATATATAAAATATCTTAGTTCCATTTCTTGGAGGCACTTACATCTGGTAAGTGATCTGGCGCAAACGATTTATAGATAGCTCAACTGTTTCCTTTATAATTTGTAAATATTAAAAACGAGCTGTTTCCCTGCAGGTTCGTTCGCCTTGACTGAAATTGTCACAATTTACAACAGCACCAATTCGAAATTAACTTATCTTGACAGGCTCTCAACTAATATTTTTTAATCTGATGCATTTCAAGCTTAGGCGTATTCTATGTCGTTTCTCCTGATACATAGTACCTATTTCCTTGATAAGTTTCATCGAGATCGGTCAAGCCGTGAAAACGTAAAAAAACTACGAGCCTTACTCGTCTAACATCTGACCACCGCACGCGCTAATTGGTCAAATCAAATAGCGCGCGCTTCCCCGGTTTCCTGTTACACATTTCCGTCCCTCTTACCAAAATCACAATTCTATTTATTTATCTTTTTATTTTAGTTTTAAATTCAAAGTACATTTATAAATTCTAAATTCATTTTTCATTCATCTACTCCACTCCCACAAAACGAGAGGAAAGATGTTACACATCAACAAACATACAGACAGAGAGCGAGCTACTTTTGAATTTGGATATATCTGTAATCTGTAAATCATGACTTGTTGATGATAAAAAATTGTAATAAAAACAATAATCACAGATAAAATAAAATAGGAAAATGAGGAAGAGGAATTAGGTTAAAGGCAAAATGTGAGGAAATAATAGAGACCGCCCCAGAGATATAAACGGCGGTAATTACCTATTTACCTTGAAAATTACCTAGGAATAGAGCCTGTCAAGATAACATATTTCCGAATTGGTGCTGTAAGTAATCTATGACAATTGCAGTCAACGCGAGAATTTTGGACGAGAATATATCGCGAAGTATAACTTATATTATAGATAGATATCTCGTCCAAAATCCCCAGAGCCTCAAGACTTCCTGAAGTTCCTGCAATTTATAATATGGGCCCCAGAGAATCATTACGCAATAAGTTTAAAGAAATAAATATTCTGACATTCCCTTGTCAATACATCTATGAAAATCTGATGTATGTTCACAAAATATTAATTTGTTTAAGAAAATAGCGATAATCATAATTTTAGTACTAGAAATAAAGATAAACTCGCTGTTGCCCCTTGTAGACTCTATAAAGTTGGTAAATCGCTTAAAGGGCAAGGTGCTCGCTTTTATAACAAACTCCCAAGTGATGTACAAAAATTGACAATTAACAAATTTAAAAACGCAATTAAACAAAATCTTTATAAAAAAGCCTACTATAAAATATCGGATTATTTAGATGATAGAGAAGCTTGGGATTGAAATTGCTCCAACTCGTTCGAAATGTTACAATTTAGACGTAATTTAATTTCTGTATTGTAATGTATTCTAAAAGGATCATTAAAAAAAAACAACCAGCCTTGTTTCTTGCCTTTCTTTCCTGGCTTGGTCGCGTAGGAACAGGCAGTAAAATTGACGTTTCAAAGTGATCCTTGTGATTTTAATGAATAAAAGATTTTGACTTTGACTAAAGTCTTCAACCAGTGTGTGTTGCCAGTGATGACCTATGGCACTGAAACGTGGTCCTTTACTCATGGCCTCATGACCAAGCTCAAGCTCGCTCAACGAGCTATGGAGAGGGCTATGCTCGGGGTTTCTTTGCGTGACAAAATCCGCAATGAGGAAATGCGCAGATGAACTAAAGTTGCCGACATAGCTCTCAAAATTAGCAAGTTGAAGTGGCAATGGGCAGGCCACATCGCTCGTAGAACCGATAACCGTTGGGGAAGACAGGTTCTCGAGTGGAGACCACGGACTGGAAGACGCAGCGTAGGCCGGCCCCCCACAAGGTGGACCGACGATCTAGTAAGAATCGCGGGGAGCCGTTTGGCGCAAACGGCTACCAATTGTTGCCGTTGCTGTTGCTCGTTGTGGCGATCTAAGGGGGAGGCCTATGTTCAGCAGTGGACGTCTTCCGGATGATGATGATGCAGTCAACGCGAACGAAACTGCAGGGAAACAGCTCGTTTATAATATTTACAAAATCTTAAAGAAACAGTTGAGCTATCTATAGCTTGTTTGCGCCAGAACACTTACCAGGTGAAAGAGCCTCCAAGAAATGGAACTAAGATATTTTCTCGGGATTAAAGATGCATGCGTCTTGGATGCAAGTTCATGTCTGTTTTAAATTTTATCGAGGAGCGTTTATAAACAAAAAAAGAAACTGAAGATAAATGTTATGTACCTGCAAGTCTCTAGTCGAACCATTTGAACGTAGTTTTCTTGAGGTGCCTGCACCACCGTGTGCCATCCTCGTTTGCTCCTTACTTTGTAAAGGGGCTCGTACTGAAAACGTAATTATTTTGGTTAGTTTGGAGAATCACCGGGTGTAGTTATCATTATGACGTTGGGAATCGAGTTATGGAACTCAAATGGTCTTGGGCGGGACACTTGGCTAGACGTGGTGATGACAGATGGAACAAGGCAGCGACTGAATGGTGGCCGAGGAGCGGGTATAGAAGGGTGGGACGCCCGGCAGCGAGATGAGTGGACGCCATCGTAAAGGCGGGCCGTCAGTGGATGAGACTAGCGCAGAATCGTGACGGATGGCACAAACTTATAGAATAGAATTATTTATTGGCACACACAAAGAAACATAGAACGGATCACAAACAAAATAGGTAGATAGACAGGAAAATAACAAAACAATAAGAATAAATTAGACCTACAGCTAGAACACATACGTACCTACCCCACCAGTAGGTAGTAGGTAGGTGCACCAACTAGTCCCGCTCCGTGTCACGCGTGGCCAAACAGGCTCTGCCTCAGCTTTATGCTTCTTTGCAATAAATGATGCAAAGTAGCGCTGATATTCAGGAAGAGCCTTAAGTAGGGTGACGTCACAAATTTAAGCAAAATAAACATAATAAGATCAATTATACAAAAATAAACATATTTATATAATAAATAAGCAATGATAACAATCGTCATCATCATCATCAGCCGGGAGACGTCCACTGCTGAACATAGGCCTCCCCCTTAGATCGCCACAACGAGCGGTTGGTAGCCGTTTGCGCCCAACGGCTCCCCGCGATTCTTACTAGATCGTCGGTCCACCTTGTGGGGGGCCGGCCTACGCTGCGTCTTCCAGTCCGTGGTCTCCACTCGAGAACCTTTTTTCCCCCAACGGTTATCGGTTCTTATCGGTATGCTCGGGGTTTCTTTGCGCGACAAAATCCGCAATGAGGAAATCCGCAGAAGAACTAAAGTTGCCGACATACGAGGGCGGCACTGAAAATTTCGGGAATCAAGGAAGTGACACAACATTACCATTTAAAAATGTATTTATTGCTTTTCGAAGTATTCTCCGCGAAATTTGACACATTTTTCCATACGATGGAACCAATCATTGAAGCAATCATTCCATTCGGAAGTTGGGGTCTCCAAAATGGCCGTTTTGTAGGCGTCCACAGCTTCTTCAGGTGATGAAAATCTCTGACCACGCAATCTATTCTTTATTTTAGGGAAAGTATAGAAATCATTAGGGCTTAGGTCGGGGCTGTACGGCGGATGGTCTAATAACTCTATGTTTTCTTACTCTAAAAACTCTTTTGTTCTGTGCGCGGTGTGAGAACTCGCATTGTCATGATGGAGGATGATGCGGCGGCGGTTGCAGTTCTCTTTACGGAGTTCAGAAACGACCTGTGGCAAACAAATGCTAGCATACCATTCTGCATTAACCGTTCTTTGTCCCTCAAGAGGAATAGTCGCAACATGGCCGGTTTTGGAGACAAACGTGGCCACCATTTTTTTGCAACACTCCGTGAACGAACAATTTTTGTTGGCTTTAACTCATTTTCGAACACCCAAACTCGTGACTGGTTTTTTGTTTCGGGTTCGTACGCGTATATCCAGGATTCGTTACCTGATACGATGTTGTATACAGCATTTGAGGATCCTGCGTGGAATCTTTCGAGAGTTCTGACGCACCAAGTAACGCGAGCCGCTTTTTGCTCTTCACAGAGCAAATGCGGTATCCATCGGGAAAACAACTTTTTTACACCTAATTGTTCATGCAAGATTATTTGTATTTGACTCATGCCAATGTCTAAAGTTGCCTGAATTTTGCTGTATGTCACATGTCGATCTTCCCCAATCAGCTTACGCACAGCATCAACGTTTTCTTGGGTGACTGCAGTTTTTGGACGACCTTGACGGGGATCATCACTGAGCTTGACACGTCCACGTTGAAATTCAGCAAACCAGCGATAAATTGTGGTTTTGGATGGGGCTTCATCACCAAATGCAGAAATCATCCGGTCAACACACTGTTTTTGTGTTAAATCACTTCGAAAGTCATAATAAATCATCGCTCTTGAATTTTCTGGAGTCAATTCCATTTTCTCAACGACTAAACAAGTTTGACAAGACCTTGTGACAAGACCGAGTATATTTTTTTAAATAAATAAATGGTATTCGATTTTTAAAACCAAGGAGTTTTCAATTAAAAAGATTTTAATATGACAGGAACAGTGGAAATATTCCATTCTCGATACTTTTAGTGCACCCTATGTAGCTCTCAAAATTAGCAAGTTGAAGTAGCAATGGGCAGGCCATATCGCTCGTAGATGATAACAATATTAATATCAAATACCTACATGATATACAAACACAATAAGATGTTATATATAGGTACATATATATAATAATTATTTAACATAAAAGAGGAGAGGAGAAGGGTTAGTTTGTGGCTGCTTGTAAATAGTGTATCCTGAAAGTGATGAGCAGTAAAAAATTAAAATGAAAGAAACTTGGGGAGGCCTATATCCAACAATGGGTAAAGTCAGGCTGTGTATGATGATGATGAGTTATCAATATTATATTCCGTCTAAGTAGATAAATTAGGACACTGATTCGAATGATGCTGATACAAAGCTTATTTATTTTGATTCTCGCAGCGGATTTTTTGCATGATCAATATTATAAATACGGGGTTCATAAACTAAGAAGGTTCATAAACATTGTCGGTCGTAACACCGATAAAACGGTACGTGATAAATCCCTTATTTAGAGTAAAATAAATCACGAAATTATTCATAAACAGTTTGCATGACCTTAAATCTCTGTTCTTTCTAATTTATCCACGACAGAATCCCATCTATACTATCTATGCTATACTATTTATTTATTTTATTTTAATACTTTATTCCAACCGCAGTTCCTGGAGATCAATGAGGGAGGCCTTTGTCCAGCAGTGGACGTCCTACGGCTGATATGATGATGATGAATACTTTATTGCACAAAATATAAATTACATGTACAAAAGGTGGGCTTAAAGCTAATATCATTTTCTACCTGCCAACCTCAGAGGTAACAAAAAAGGTTGGCGTGCTAACTTATAACAATATTACTGATAATTAACAAAACAAAAGAAACACAAATAACAATAAACTCCAATCACAGTTATAATAAATACATAAACCTACTTGATATCACAATAATAATACATATAATATATAAATATATGACAAATTTAACAAATATATATAATAAATATATAGATATAAAACAAAAAAAAATACTATTACATACTATACTACACATACTACTTTCCATATATTTTAACAGCTAGTGGAGGACTGCAAAAAATGACTGTAGACTAGTCGTCTGAAAGCCGGTTTACTAGGCGCCTTTTTAATATGAGTAGGGAGAGAGCTCCATATACCGACAGCTACCACCTCAAAAGAGTTGCCACGGAAGGACGTAGTGTTTCGGGGTAACAAGAAGGAGAGAATCAGTGGATCTGAGGTTTTGGTCATGGGTGTCAGAGAGGAAGGAAAATTTGCATTTTAGATAATGAGGAGTAAAGGGGTCCCTAAGGATTGAAAATAGAAGACTTAGAAGAAAATAGAAAACTCTTAACTTTCTTCTGTCACGAATTGAGAGCCAATTCAGTTTGGATACTCAGACACATGATCGTACTTAAGGAGACCTTAGATGAACCTAATGCACGTATTGAGCAGTCGATCCAATTTGTTAAGGAGGTCCTGGTTAAGGTCTAGGTACGATATATCCGCATAGTCGATTATAGGTAGGAGCAAAGAGTTGACTAGGGATATTTTAGTGCTTGTTGGGAGAAAGTTTTTGAAACGGATAATAGAATGGAGAGATGCAAAAAAATTACGGGATACTTCTTTTACCTGAGCCACCCAGTTTAGGTTAGCATCGACAAGGAGGCCGAGATTTTTGACCACCGGCGCAAAAGGAATGATGCAATCATTATATACTAAGGGAGTGGTTGAGGGTAGGTCGATTTTTGCAAGTTGGCGTGTGCTCCCGATAATAATTGCTTGACATTTGTTTGGGTTCACTTGGATGCCGTAGTTCTCAAAACAGGTCTTAAGTTGGAGAATATCAGTGTTAAGTGCATCCAATGAAGCATTCAAGTTTTCAGTCTCCGAGTGGTAATATAGCTGCAGATCGTCGGCGTAGAAGTGATAGTTGCAGTGGAATTTGGAGGAAAGCAGGTTGATGAATAAGCTGAAAAGCAGGGGTGATAGGATTCCCCCTTGAGGGACTCCAGCCTCCAGTTCACACCAATCAGAGAAAGTCTGCCCACTCCGGATGGACTGGCGACGCCCCGTTAAATAGGACGAGAACCACTGAACGGCTAACGGCGAGAAATTCAGGTGTCTAAAGGCAGCAAGAAGCAGATTATGGTCGACAGCATTAAAGGCGTTGCTAAAGTCAATGAGAACCAACACAGTGACTTGAGATCTCTCCATAGCTGATCTAATGTCCTCGGTGACTTTGAGCAAGGCAGTTGTGGTGCTATGGCCAGCCCTGAAACCAGACTGGAATGGGCTCAATAGGTCGCCGACGTTCAGAAACTCCATCACTTGCTTGTGGACAACTGACTCAATAACTTTAGACAGAAAAGGCAGGATTGATATGTGACGAAACTGGTTAGGGAGAAGCGGGTTGGGTGTTTTTGGTAATGGCAGGACATCAGCTTTACGCCATTGGTCTGGGAAATGGCCAGTTGACAAGGAGTGGTTAATTATATGCACAAGAGATGGAAGAATGTGGTCAATTAGGCGAATTACCATAATCCGGCCTATCTCATCGCTACCAACCGCTTTAGATTTGAGAGTGTTTAAAATTTTCCTAACCGTGTCTTGAGACACGCTCACGAAGTCGAAGGGAGTAGTATTAGGTCGAGGCAAGTCATTTATTTCGAGAAGGGTATCAAATTTAATGTTTGAGGTGATTTTTGCTATGGAAGTAAAGTGTGTGTTCAGGTCGTTGAGGTTAAGAGTAATTTTAGTGTCTACACTTCTGACTTTACCAAACCCAAGAGACTTTAGGAACTTCCACAACCCCGCAGGAGTCGATAATTCAATTTGCTCTGCAATATACTTACGCTTGCTATTTCGGCAGACCTGATTACAGCGATTTCTAAGTTTTTTGTACTCAGCCCAGTTATCCTCCGATCGGTCTATTTTAAATTTGCGAAAAGCTCGATCGCGTTTTGACATGGCTTTACGAATTTTATCGTTAATCCATGAGGTCGGACGATGTTTTATTCTGACAGGGTGCACGGGCGCATATTTGTTAAATATTTGAATAATGTTCCCAAGTAGAAAGTCAAGCTTTACATCAACACTCAAGAGAGCCTCGACATCACTCCAATTTGTGTCTAGTGCTTGTCGCTCAAATTTGCTAACATCAATACGAGAAAAGTTTCTTTGATTCAAGATTATTGGCTTGGGTTTGGGAATTTTTATTTTAACAGATACATGTAAAAGATCATGGTGAGAAAACGCAGGTGCTGATAATTGGCCATGGGCAGATACACAGTCAGTTTCTGAGCAAATAATCAAATCAATTAGGGTGTCAGCGGTAGAAGTGTGGTGAGTGGGGGACAATTTCAGAATGTTGAGGTTTAAGGACTCAATCATAGTGCAAAGTCTTCTGGCACGGGGCTTCATTTCGATCATACAAGAGTTAAAGTCACCCATAATGATAATATGGTTGTAGTCCGAAGAGAGTTCTTCGAAGACACTCTCTAGTTTTGTGTGCTCAATCGTTGGAGGAACATAAACAACACCAAGAGCAACCTTGACCCCAACATCAATCTCTATAAAGAGAAATTCAGGGAATGCAGAGTAAGCTGAGGGGGATTGTGCAATGATTTTGAATGGAATGTGGCCTCTCAGGTAGATGGCAACACCGCCACAACCTGACCCAGTGCGATCATTTCGTATGAGAGCAACACCTGGTATTGGAAAGGAGGTGGAAGGCAGTGTAGGCTTAAAGAAGCTCTCTGAGACAAGTATTGCATCAAGAGATTTAACATTAAAAGTATCAAGGGCATCAGTGTAGTGCCCAGGTATGCTTTGGGCATTAATGTGGCAGATGTTAAAATTCTTGGGATAAGGATCAAAGACAGCCTTCAACTCATCACATAAAGTAACTGGGATTTCACCTGAGCTATTAGACGAAAAATCATCAGCAGCGGTTACAAAGGACTCATCACCTGAGCTCATCAGATACCTACTATCTGTGAGTACTTAGCTGTTAGTAATATAATATCTACAATAATATCCTACAGTTAAGTTATATAATATATATTTACTTAATAAAATACAATAATAAAGTTGTATAAAAAAAAGAATAAATAGGAAGTGGGCAACTAAAATTCCTAATCTGGATGAATAATATTAAACCTACTTTACACAATCTGTATATAGTCAGAATGTAATTGAATAGCTACTTACACAACAATGTACCCACCATAACATCATTAACGAGCATTTTAGCAAAATAAAAGCGATTCTCAAATACTGTTCTGTTAGTTTGTTTACAATGTTATGTTTCATGATCAAAAAAAATAAAAGACACTTAAAAACATAAATTACAAAATATCAACTTAAAAAGGGAGACACTAACAAACAGTATTTATACTACAAGTATACTGCTCGTTATGAGTATGTACTGAAACACGAATCATCACGGATCAGTCACCCTTAGACAGTTTACAAGTTTGGTTGTCTGTCAGTCATGTCAAACGTGTATCAAAGTGTCAAACTGTCAAACATCACAAGCGAGCGATTTCGATTCCACCGACTTCGCACAGTTCCGCATAAAATATTATTTTTGGATAAGAGGGTGGCACAGTATTACCGAAGTCAGCGGAAAAAACTACAGGAGTACAAAGTCCAATGCGGAAACAACTAGGTTTTACTTCGTGGGCTTGCACTTGCCCGCAACGGTCCTGCGGGTCTGCGGAGGCTCGGAGTTCGCGCCAATGAGGCCGCCCGCGCCGGTCTGCTTTGGGCTCGCCTTGGGGTGAACCGCAGCCACTGCAGCGGCAGCAACCAGCGGAGCCGTTGCCAACGACGATGGAGCGCGAGTGTCAATGCCTGCCTCGATAGGGAATTTGACCATCAAGGCACTGAGGTCCTGTGCACTGACAACCCGTTTGCGATCGCTGTCGGGCAACTTGATGAAAACTGCTCCACTATTAGACCAGCACGACGTCATCCCGAAATGTTTTCTTGCAGTAACAAGTAGATCGAGTCTTAGTTTCGTTAGGAATTCACTCACAACGTAGGAGCTAGACTTGAGTTTCTTCTTATCGCTCTAAATAGCATTCCGCATGTTAACATCCGTAAACCGAACCAGTATAGGGCGGGCACGCTTGTCGCTCCACGCGCCCAGGCGATGGCACAGGAGGATGGATGAAACTTGGACATTAGACATGCTCATGTTGTTTTGGATAATATTCAACACAAGTGTAGTGCAGTTCTCACCGTCCTCGGGCACACCAGTGAACAGTAGTGCATTCCGACGGTTTTGATTGTCCAATTCGTCGACTTGTGATGAAAGCGAGTGAATTTGTGATCGAAGATGTTTCAAAACACTCAACACAAAGCTCTTAAAATCTTTAAATTCTTGAGATAACCTCTCCAAGTTGGATTTGTTGTCTGGCCCAGAAGGCGATTGTAGCTGTTTTTCAAAGTTGGCCATTCGCAAGCCAAGGCTATCTTGAAGGAGCTTCTGGGAGTCCAGGACTTCTTGTAGATTGGGCATTGTTGAAGATAGGCAGTGAAAATAAATGTGTAATGTAATGTAGTACAGTGGGGTAGGGCCAGCAGGTAAGTGCAGATATTTTACTGAAGCATTTGTACACTCAGAAACTGTCTAAGGCACAATTTTTAGACACTAATAGATGATAAAAATCACTTCACTTTACTGAATAGTGGATGGAATAATTTAAATATAAATAATATTATGAGGAGCTTATGTCGGCGATGTTAACTTTTACGATGCCTACCCGCGAAAAAAAGCTATATAACTATAAATAGTACTACTATAGTGTGACCATTAGTGCTGTGCACTCCCTGAGGTATGCGCGCGGCGAGACGGGGGGGGATGTGTCGGCCGCTCCGATCTATCAGTCTGCCGTCAACGCTCACGGCGGTAGGTAGCTTTTGTACCGGACGGTCTATGTCAGACGCACACGGGATAAATATTCAAAGATGTGTCGTGCGTTATCTCGTGATATGAAATGGAAGATGAAGTTGAAACAGAAACTCAGTTGTCAGAAGAACTTTCGTTAGAATATATAATTTTTTGTAAATATAAAAAAATGTTCAATAAAACAAGTCCTTTGAATTATAAGTTTAGTTCTTATTTATCACCTGCATATTTTTAATAAAATATGAGTATATTTAAGTTACATTTTAATCAACTAAGTAAGTATAATATATTACAGATAGATAACCTCCGACCATCGTCCCGCCACAAGTCTTGCCTTAGAAATGCAAACTGATATCGTAAGATATGTCCGACATGTATTGATCTCATGTGAACTCATGCAGTTTTTTCTTTGCCTCCCACCTCGCCGCGCATACCTCAGGGAGTGCACAGCACTAATGGTCACACTATACTATATAATTATAAAGAGGAAAAATTTGTATTTTTGTGTGTGTTTGTCATGAATAAACTCAAAAACTACTGTGTTGATTTCAAAAATTCTTTCACCATTGCAAAGCTACATTTACCCTAAGTGACATAGGCTATATTATGAAGTAACATTACAATACGGTAATTCAAGTAGTACCTAGTTAGGACGTTTTAATTTTAAAGTGAGCGCGGATTTTTTTTAAGTCACATTAAGCCAATGATTCAGCGTATCCACCGTGATTCTCTATGAAAATGGTACCTATATATTTTACACAAATACTCGTATGTCCTATTTTTAGGACTTACGGTTTCTTTAAACATAATTTTTTTTTATTGATGATAGCCAAGCGCTTGACCATTACCTCACCTGATGGTAAGTGAAAGTGTGATCGAAGATGGAGCACGCTTGCCTAGAAAGAACCTATTCACTCTGGACTTGAAGACTCCAAGATTATACTGGTTTGGAAAAACATACGCCGGAAGTGAGTTCCACTCCTCACTTGTGCTAACAAGAAAAGTTGAAGCAAACCGTTTGGTACGGCAAGGTGGTATGCCGACCAGGTATGGGTGGTAATTCTCGATTTGTCTGCTTGTCCGGTGGTGGAATGCGGAAGGAGGGATAAGGTCATGAAGATCTTGCGCACATTCACCAAAATGTATCTTGTAAAAAACTGAAAGTCTGGCTACTCGGCGTCTGTGCTCTAGACTTTGTAAATTGACTTCCACTAGTGAGTCATCACCAATGAGTCTAGCAGCACGGCGCTCAATCCAATCAAGGGCTTCATGCTGATACTTGGCTGAGCCATCCCAGAGGTGGCAGAAAATACCTAAATAAGTAGGGTTAAACTTAAAATTTACTTTAAAAAATAGAGCAACAGAATCGTTACTTAAATGAATATTAATTCAATATATAAGCAAAATTCATTATCGGCCCACATTAGTCCACTGCTGGACATAGGCCTATCCCAATACGCGCCACTGAGCACGGTCTTCGGCTATTCTCATCCAATTTATGCCCGTCACCTTTCTTCCGCACACTACGTGGTTAGTGGCAGTATAGCCCACCCTAAACAGGCACAACTAAATATCCAGGCCGCGCGGCAGCTGTGCCCTGCGCCAACCCGCAAACTCACCAACTCGCATGACCAGCGTGGTGCTTATGGGCAGAATCCATCGACAGATACAACAATTTAATTCAAATGATAGCGAGCAACTGAATAGGAGCCCCTTTATACTTGAAATTTGATTCTTCCTTTAGGATATTAAACACATAATATTCTGGGTCACCATGTGATTTTGTTAGGCTGTTTTAATTTTATATTTTTATGAAAACAATTATTAAGTAAGCTAAGTAGAATAGTTAGATATAGAGGAAAACTACAAATGACCTTGTAACTTGTGATTTACGTATTGCAATCGACAAAGCCATCATTATGTAAATACTTCATCATAATCTCAAGACGGGAAACATATATATTTACATAAGTATTATTAGCATAGTAACTTAACTAAATAAAGTGGTCCAGTAGATAAAACTGCCCATTGTATTGCCTTATTTATTCTACCCTCATCATCATCCACAGCCTGACTTCACCCACTGTTGGGTATAGGCCTCCCCAAGTTTGTGCCATCCACCACGATCCTGCGCTAGTCTCACCCACTGACGGCCCGCGACCTTTACGATGTCGCCCACCCATCTCGCTGCTGGTCGTCCTACCCTTCTAAACCCGCTCCTCGGCCACCATTCAGTCATTGTCCGGTTCCATCTGTCATCACCACGTCTAGCCAAGTGTCCCGCCCAAGACCATTTGAGCTCCATAACTCGAATCCCAACGTCATGAACCTTCATTCGTCTACGGATCTCGACGTTTGGAACTTGATCTAACTGTCTGATGCCAAGCATGGTACGCTCCATGGCTCTTTGTGCAACTCTTAACCTGTACACAGCCTCCTGCGTGAGCGTCCACGTCTCGGCACCGTAGGTCATGGTGGGCAGAACACAATGGTTGAATAATAATATGTATTCTACCATAGTACTTATTTTTTTTAAATTAAGTTTAGCTGTTATTGAATCCAGAAATAAAACCCCTGACTATTTGAACAGTTTAAAGTATGATCCAACTATCTATGATCGGATGAACGGTACCTACTTGGACGCCGTGCAGTGACCGATCATAATGAGAGTTAGCACATCTAAATGGTTTTTCATGCAGAAGGTAAAGGTTTTCTTGAGGTTTTTTTAACAAATTGCGATGCGAAGCCGCGGGCGAAAGCTAGTCACAATAATATTATAAATGCAAAAGTTTGGATGTTTGTTTGTTACTCAATCACGTCGTAACGGCAGAACAATATCGATGAAATGTTGTATGTACGTAGATTATAACCTGGAACCACGGCGGGAATCGAACCCGCTACCCCCTGCGTCTCAGCCGGCTATACGCCCACTGCTCCACAGAGGTTGTCTTACATTTGAAATCAAAATATTTGAACATGGGTTAGGTTATTTTATAACTTGATTTCAATGTGATTTAATTCTAAGATAAACAAAAGTCACTGTATTTTTGAGTAAAATTGCTGTATTTCAAATACCTAGCATCTGGCATAATTAACTATATTTATTTATAATCAATTTTTCAACGTATAATACCTGGAAACAATGCTACGTGGAAATTGTCATCGTTCGAGTTTTTCGGTTTGTAATTAATTTAATCTCACTGAACTAAAACAAGCAGTTCATAAAGGAACTGCTCTGCAAAAATTCTGTACGTGGCAGTCACGTACAGCTCCTGGCTAGGATCTATGAACAAAATCTGAACGAACTTGTAATACGACTGTGCGTTTTCATCAGCGCGATCTAGAATTTACATATTTTTACTAGCATACTACATCTAGTTCTGTTTTTGGTAAACTTTTTTATACGAAAGCCAATTCGTTTCTCGTGTACCTTTATTATAATATTAGGTCCTTACATATGAAATTAGCGTTTTGGCGTACTGACCACTTTGATCTGAAATCTCCTCTTTGGTTAAGAATTCCAAATTCAAATTTATAAATTCATTTAGCTGGTACATTTGAGTTTTGAAAACAGTCATTCATTTGTTTTTTCCTCATTATTTTTTTCTTTGGCGTCACTTATTACCGCACAATGGAAAACATGAAATATCGGTATATTTACGAGTACGAGCTCTACCGTGACACCAGTGCTGCAGAAACAGCTCGAAGGATCAATGATGTGTACGGCGCTGGTGTCGCAAAAGAAAGCACGGTACGTTTTTAGTTTCAACGTTTTCGTTCTGGAAATTTCGACCTTCAGAACCAACCTCGTGGACGGCCGGAGACCAAAGTGGATAATGAAGAATTAAAGGATATTGTAGAAGCAGATCCATCACAGAGCACTTCAGAGATAGGTGCAGGCTTCGGAGTAAGTGATGAAACTGTATCAATCAACTTGAAGCAAATCAGGAAAGTAAAAAAAAAACTTGAACTATGAATTGAGTGAATCGAACTTGCAAACACGCGTCGACTGCTTTGTTACTTTGCTCAACCGACACAATAATGAAGGGATTTTAAATCGAATCATTACTTGTGATGAAAAGTGGATACTGTGCGATAATCAGAAGCGTTCGTCGCAATAGCTGAACCCTGGAGATCCAGCCAAATCCTGCCCTAAACGAAAATAGACTCATAATAAGTTATTTGTGAGTGTTTGGTGGACTAGCGCTGGTGTCGTTCACTACAGCTTTCTAAAATCTGCCCAAACAATTACGGTAGATATCTATTGTCATCAACTGCAAACCATGAAGGAAGAACTAGCTGCTAAACCACCGAGATTGGTCAATAGCTCTAGGCCACTGCTGCTTCACGACAACGCAAGACCACACACTGCACAACAAACAACCACTAAGTTAGATGTGCTACAATTGGAATGTCTGCGACATCCACCGTACTCCCCGGACCTTGCTCCAACGGATTACCATTTTTCCCGGAATTTGGACAACTTCTTACATGGAAAAAAATTCAACTCCGATGCGGCAGTCCAAACCGCCTTCAAAGAGTTTATTGATTGTCGCCCCCATGGTTTTTTTAGTAAAGGGATCAATAGACTATCTATGAGATGGCAAAAGTGCATAGATAACAACGGTGCAAACTTTGATTAATTAAATATGTATATTTTACAAAAAAAAATTACTTTATATTCCTCCCATACAAATTTCATATGTAAGGATCTAATAATTCGTTTGTTGATAAAAATACCTAGATACATTCTTACCTCGTGACCCAAACGTCAACACATAAATCAAGAGTTCGAGATTCGCGCTCTCTCAATGCTCTGAGCCAGGCGGCGGTAGTGAGTGCAGCTCTCGATAAATATATCCGATAATAATCCTATACGTTATAGTAAATACGCCATTTAAAAAAATTGCTTATATAATTATTTATTTACTGTATTTACACTAGATTCCAGATGGGACCGCCTTTTGATTTGCGATTATCGCCTCTACAATCATTGACTAAAAACTCTCCAGTACTAACTCGGTGAAATTGAATGACCGTGGCCACCCAACTGAACAAAACACTCAATTTGGCTGAGATCAAGCGCTTTATTGAGCCAATGTAATCCTGTTATCGAATGAAAACTTTTTAATGTTTTAGCCTCGGATTTTCAATTTAATTTAGTTTGATTGTGTCTCATAAGGTTGAATTTTTAATTTAAAGCAATTAGTATAAGGAACGAATATGTCTGAATGTGATTTATATTGGATCATTAAGCTTATAACGGCGAATGTTCTGAATCCCTGCTTCCCACTTCTACCATCGAACCTCCCGCAACCGGCAACGAGCTCACCCACATATTGTAGATGCGTGGAAGTCTCACACGGTGCGTTTCACCCGATCGTTTCTTCCACGCACCTGCAAGATGTGGAATGGACCTGAGATTTTCCGGTGGGCTTCAAAATGAACGCTTTCAAGAGAGATGTTAATAGGGTATTAAGTGGTAGGCAACGCGACTGCATTACCACGAGTGCGAAGTCACGGACGGAAGATAGTGTAGTGATAAACAAAAAATATAGTAAGAGATGTATTTTTTTTCTATTTACGCCAAAAAAGAAAGCTTTTCGACGTGGATGAATATGTTTTTTAGGGTAAAAAATATTTCTACTCCCATATTTTTTTATCATATCCAGACACGCAAAATCTTGAACCGTTCCACATTTATTTTAGAGTTATCAATGGTTTTTCAAAACTCAGAATATTGTATATATCCTTGATCTACTATCTCCTTATCTGATACATATATTAAAATCTCGTGTTTCGTTAAAACCTCGGTTTTAGTGGTCGCACTCCTCCAAAACGGGACAGCCGATTTTAATGAAGTTTTTTGTATATTTGAAGAGTGCCATATTAGGCATCCCGCTGTTGGACCACATACCCAACATTGTAATACGACGCAGAACCTAAGTCGTGGATGTGGGAAAAGGATCAACCAGCTGATGTGTAGATGGGCTGGACATTAATATTTAATATTTTTTAAAATGTCGGTTACGTCACTTAGTTAGAACAGTGACAATTTGGCAAGGAGGAAAGACGGAAGATGGACGAGGGCAGCAACCGAGTGGTGGCCACAAGAAGGGCGCAGACCAGTTGGCAGACCACCAGCTAGATGGTCGGACGACATTGCGAGAGTTGCGGGAAGGCAATGGATGCACATAGCACAGGATCGGAGAGAATGGCGTGATAACGAGGAGGCCTATACCCAGCAGTGGGTAGATGTGAGCTGAGATGATGATGATGACGATAATTTCGTAGGTATGAGAATAGGTTGTAAAGTATTTTACCCTAACCCCATTCGCCATTTTCTACACTTATCGAAATTTCAGTATTTTTGTATGAACCATATCTATATATTTTAACCGTCGTTCATCGTGGTGAAGTCCTTTACATGAAGTTCTCACTTTGACAAGAGTGTTTTATATAGTTCCCGAAGTACCTACAGGAACGGGAAATTTAAATCGTGCGAAGCCGCGGGCGGGTCAGCTAGTAAGTTTATGAAAATATCATGACATTGATATTGGCGGAAATGTGACACCTCCTAGTCACAGTAGACAGCCCTAGGGACAGACAAGAATTGAACTGAACGTGGAGAAAAAAACTACGAGTATATGATGTGTAACATCTGACTACCGCGCGCGCTCTTTGGTCAAATCAAATAGCGCGCGCTTACCCGGTTTCCTGTTACACATTTCCGTCCCTTTTGCCAAAATCACTTCCACAGACCGAGAGGAAAGATGTTACACATCAAAAAATGTTTTGTTTACCGTGACAGTGGATTCACAGTTGTCCAAATCATCCGGATCTCCTTGGCGGTTTGGAGCTCCAGCGAGGTCGTCGATGATCAGGGTCGGCTGGGAAATCGGTTTCTGGAAGTACAATTTACCATTTAGATGACTTTTAGGGTTACGTAGCCAAATGGCAAAAAACAGAACCCTTATGGATTCGTCATGTTTGTCTGTCTGTCTCTCCGTCCGTATGTCACAGCCACTTTTTTCCGAAACTGTAAGAACTATATTGTTGAAACTTGGTAAGTAGATGTATTCTGTGAACTGCATTAAGATTTTCATACAAAAATAGAAAAAAAACCATAAATTTTGGGGGTTCCCCATACCTAGAACTGAAAATCAAAATTTTATCAAACCCATACGTTTGGGATATCTTTGGATAGGTCTTCAAAAATTATATTGAGGTTTCTAATATCATTTTTTTATAAACTGAATAGTTTGCGCGAGAGACACTTCCAAAGTGGTAAAATGTGTGTGCCCCCCTGTAACTTCTAAAATAAAAGAATGATAAAACTAAAACGAAATATATGATGTACATCACCATGCAAAATTCCACCGAAAATTTATTTGAACGAGATCTAGTAAGTAGTTTTTTTTAATACGTCATAAATCGTAAACCGCAATTTACCTTTCATTCAATCAACTAGATAATGGTACGGAACCCTTCGTGAGCGAGTCCGACCCGCACTTGGCCGGTTTTTTATTAAGTAGCTCACCCGCCCTGGCTTGGCATGGGTAGTAAGTACCACTTATTTTAGGAACGCTTCAGATCGGTCAGAACATTTTTCTGTTATATTTTATGTATAAATAATAGCATATTATAGCCGTATTTACAAAACAATATAATATGCTTGAATAATATTTTGTGAATGTGTTTAAAATTCAAACGATTATTTCGCAAATGTTTTTTTACCACTTATTATTTCTCTGCTTAAAACGAAAAAAATAATCAGTGATACAATATTTTGAAGTAAAATTGCTTTAAAAATTGTAGCAATTTGCGATATAAACGAAATATATTATTTTCCGCCACTCACAACGGTCCAGTGCCACCGTATGCCAGTCCCTCTCAAAGGCGTCCGGCTCGGGAGGAGGCCTTTGCCCAACAATGGGCAATATGGGCTAATAGTAGTAGTAATTTTTTTAGCTTAACTTAACTTTCGTCGTAAATACAGAGGTGTCAGTAACAGTCAGTGCCAATAGCCAGTGACAGCTGTCGGTAACAGTGTCGCGAGGTCGCGAGTTCAATGGTTTTTTCACCATCTAAAAAATGCTTAAAGCGCCTAAATAAGTTTTCACTTCAAAAAATAGATATGTTGGATATGACAATGTTTAACATATGTTTATTCTTTTGTTATTTATCTACTAAAAAAAAGCGGCCAAGGGCGAGTCGGACTCGACCATGAAGGGTTACGTAGCGTAACATAATAAAAGTACATAATATAAAAGTTATTATAGTTCGTTGTAACTTTTTTTATATTTGAGTTGATTGAATGAAAGGTAAATTGCGGTTTACGATTTATGACGTATTAAAAAAAAATACTTACTAGATCTCGTTCAAACCAATTTTCGGTGGAAGTTTGCATATGTTACATATGGTAGCAATGTACATAATATATTTTTTTTAGTTTTATCATTCTCTTATTTTAGGAGTTACAGGAGGGGCGGGGGGGAGGGGGCACATTTTACCATTTTGGAAATGTCTCTCGCGCAAACTATTTGGCTTAAAAAAAATGATATTACAATTAGTATTTTTGAAGACCTATCCATAGATACCCCACACAAAAAAAAATTGAGTTTCAGTTTTAAGTATGGGGAACCCCCATTTTTTGAATTTTTTTACTATTTTTATATGAAAATCTTAATGCGGTTCACAGAATACATCTACTTACCAAGTTTCAACAGTATAGTTCTTATAGTTTCGGAAAAAAGTGGCTGTGATATACGGACGAACAGATAGACAGACATGACGCATCCATAAGGGTTCCGTTTTTTGCCATGGTTACGGAACCCTAAAAAGCAAAAAGCAAACAAACTACTAGCTTACTTTTTTTACAAAATGACCAGCAAAAAAGTCCTTGCTCAATCACTGTCTAGCAGCGATTTATACTCTAATCACATATAAATAAATAGAATGATAAATCCAAACTCTGAGAACCTCTATGGATAGAGGTAACGGTTTCAGAATCTGCCAACTTAGTACCTACAGTCTAAGCCTTAGACCTAGAGGTTGTTAACTTCTTTAGTACACTAACTCTAAGGTACTAAAGAAGTTAACAACCTCTTCGAAGGTTCGTTCAATCGTAGACCAGTTTACTAGGGTTTTACTGGTTCCATTTCAAGTTGAAACGACATCAAATGTTTATTAGCATATTAGAGTCAAATAAAAAACGCCGCAATCATTTTTAGATTATTCTTTTAAATTCCACCGCTTTTTATTATTCATCATCATTATCTTAGCAGTCATAGAACGTTCACTGCTGAACATAGGCCTCCAATATAGATTCATAGAGCAACCAATATTGCACCCAACGGCTCCCAGCAATCTTTAGGTTGCAGGTCGTCTTTCCATCTAGTGAAAGGCCGTTCTACGCTGCGCATTCGAGTGCATGGTCTCCACCGAAACGTTCGCCCCAACGGCCGTCAATTCTTCGAGCTATATGCCACTGCCACATCAGCTTCCTCTTGACTATGTCTGTAATCTTGGTTTGTTCACGGATCTCCTCTTTCCGATTTGATCTCGTAGAGTAACACCAAGCATGAGCCTTCATTGACGCAGTGCAGTGCATTGTAGGTTACATCTCTACCGTGCGTGACCTACGAGGCAATTCTCTGTTATAGGCGATGGTTACCACTTAACATCAGGGGGGAGTAAGCTTGTTCCAGCTCCATGTAGTATAATTTTTTTTTAATGATCTTACCGTGCCTTTAAACATCTTGTTGAACTGTTCCTGAGGGTAGTTGGGTGGTTTGACGGTGCAGAAATTCTTATTCTTGCACTCTTCGGGTACGTCTCCGTATCGGTTGTTCACCTCTTGGATTGGCCCCGGGTATTTGATAGGCACGTAGTCATCTAGGAAAGGCATAAAGACTATAAAATACAGAAAAACAGTTGAATCATCTAAAGAACGTTACAATCAATCTATACCTAGATAGTTCAACTGCTCCAGTTCACTAACAGGCGGATGTGTCAAGATCGGTAAGTTTTAAGATATACTTAAGTCAATTTACATCTTTTGGCATACGTAATAGATACTCTTGAAGTCTTGTTTAGTGTGTTTAGGTCTCAGATTCTATTAACTTATTACTAAAAACTCACTTTTTTTCGCAACTGCCCCACTTGTAGGCTGTGTTCCCAATACCGCTAACTGTAATAAAAAAATAATTAAAAGTTAAAAAAGCGAATCAACACCTTAAACCTAACGCCATACTTTTTTTGAATGGGGGAAATGCCTTTAATAAGAATAAATATTTACATGACTAAAATACAAAAGAAACAGTTGAATCGTCTAAAAACCATTACAACCAATACAATAACAGCATACAAAATATGCGGGTAGTACGCAAAAAAATTACAAAGAAGTGTGACCCGTGCGAAATAATTTGTAAATAACAGTATTGCTGGGACACCTTTGTTTACATTAGCTTGACTCAATGTTGAAAGTTTGATCTACCTAATATGTATTTAAGGCTCAGCATAATATATGATGGTGCCGAGACATGGAGGCTCACAAAGGAGGCTGTGCACAAAATAAGAGTAGCACAGAGAGCCATGGAGCGCACCATACTCCGCATCACACTCTTAAGGTAGCATCCGGTTCTTAGCAACCGCGACGCGCGACCACGACCCGTGACCTCGTCCGGGTCGCGCGACCCACTGCTTAGTATAGATTTATATGGAACACTAAACAAACCCGGCGACAGCGTCGCGCGACCGGTGGACGTGGCTAGAGAGTGGCGTGGCGACCGCGACCCGGTCGCATCGCAAGCAGTGCAGTCACGCGACGCAGGCTAGAAATACATCGAAATGGCGGCGTTTTCACCGAACGAGAATGAGAAGTTGAAAATTAGTAAATTAAAACCCAGCTCTATATGATGTAAGGCTTGCATCTTTTATAGACAACATTGTGAGGGATATTTGGGAAATAATTGGCAAGGCAAGAAATAATTCCGGAGGCATAGATATTAACATAATCATAATATCATCATCTTCTTCATCCAATAGCTGGAGAATAAGTTTTTCCTAGCTGCGTATAAATTTTCTGACATATTGTACAGCAATAGAACACAACCGTCACCCTTAAAAATAGCGGGAAGAGTGGAGTTGTCGCCGTCGTGGTCACTGACATCGGAAGGCTAAGGATCGTCCCGCGACAGGCGTCAACGGTCGCGTCGTTTAATGGTTGCAGTCGCGCGTCGCGGTTGCTAAGAACCGAACGCTACCTATAGATTTTATGTTATTTGTGGGGAAACAGGCTTACGGCCCACCTGATGGTAAGCGGTCACCGTCGCCTATTGACACCGGCAACACCCGGGGTATTGTCGATGCGTGCCCTACACTGTAGAAACCTCTTTACATTTCTCTTGAAGCGTGCCATGTCGTAGCCTAATGGGAAAACCTCAGATGGTAGCTCATTCCACATCTTGCATGTATCTTGCATCTTGCAAGTATGGGGTAGAAAAGATCGCGTGAAGCGTGTGGTGCGTAGTACCCAATTGTCGATGATATGTGGATGAGCTTTATTACGTTGTTTAGAAGTGCGGTGGTAAAATCTCGACGACGGGATGAGATCAAATAGTTCCTCAGAACATTCCCCATTATACAGGCGGTAGAATACACTGAGCGTGACACTGAATGATATATTTAAGGCTAAGGTATTTATCTTTATGGGCCGTAGAACAAGTTATTTACTGTTCTGTTCCTATGTATATTAATGTTGCCTGAATTAAATGATGTACTTAAATAATGTAGGGGAAAATTTATCAGCTAATTAGGTATAGGCAAAATATTTAGCTAAATGATTTATTTTGTGGTCTGGTATTTATCGAAAACATATTATATTTCCATATAAAAGGGATATATGCAACATCAGTTTTTTTTATAGAATTTCCATTCATTTACGTAGGACCTAATTTGAACTCAAAATCATTTTCAGTCGCAATACGTACGATGCATTACCTTTTGTTATGTCAAACAATGCTTATTATGGTATTTCTTTATATTATACTAGCTGACCAATCCGCAGCTCCTTTGCGTAGTTGGGTAAAAAGTAGCCTATGTTACACAGGGTGAATGTAACTTTCCAATGGTAAAAGAATTTTTAAAATCGGACCAGTACTTTTTGAGTTTATTCATTACAAACACACACACAAAAATACAAAAATCTTTCCTCTTTATAATATTAGTATAGATATAGATAATAATAAAATATATTTATAATTAGATTCGTAAGAGAAGTCAAGTCACCGACATAGCCCGACGGATTAGCACGTTGAAGTGGCAATGGGCAGGCCATATAGCGCGCAGAACAGATGGCCGATGGGGCCGGAAAGTTCTCGAATGGAGGCCACGGACCGGCAAGCGCAGCGTAGGACGCCCACCTACAAGATAGGAAGACGACTTGGTAAGAACCGCAGGTCGGCGTTGGATGCAGGCCGCTTCCAACCGCAGTTCCTGGAGATCAATTAGGGAGGCCTTTGTCCAGCAGTGGACGTCCTACGGCTGATATGATGATAATTAGATTCTAAATTATTTATTGGCAAACATACAGCAGAGTGTAGCGTATTGATGATTTAAGCAACAACCCAAATACGCAACGTTAAGAAACGCTAAGTTAGCACTAGGTTAAAAGCCTTCATGTTATATCCTTTGATTGATTGGATTCAAAAATAAATGTTACTTCGATGTAACTACTTCTTTATATCCCGCTCAACTCTGCAACCCAACGACGCTCTTTACATGGCGACCCATGCCAGGAGGAATAAAAATGCAACATAGAAAAAATTAGCTGTTATAGAAGAAACAAGATTCATTACTGAAGTCAGAAAATTCTAATATTCAATGTAGACACGCCATTGAAAAAGAAAATATAAAATCAATGAGTAAAACAGTTTCGAAGGAAGAAGCTATAAACACACTCAGGAAGGAATTAAACGCTTACAATGTCAGCGTCATTTCCCGTCCTGAACCCAAGCCGGTCAAAGAATAGCCGAAAAAGATCTGGAATCTTGCAACTGAATTTTAAACCCGTTCCCCTCAACCAATTGAGCTGAAATTTGGACTACATTTCTAACTTCAGTGACAATGCAATATTATGGTACCATGGAGGTGGTCTCATGATGGAGACGGATGCTCAACAACGGAATTTCTGAATAGACAGTAGGCTACTAGTGTTTGGGCTCATTTGAATCTGCTTGCGGTTCCGATTATGAATTTTATAAAAGCTTTTTTTGAAACAGTAATTTTTCAACAAAAACTTATTTAAACGTATGATCAGAGAACACTATTTGATTATTTGTCGCTAAATTGTAAACCTGTTCGTTGAATTATTCTCATGGTAGATAGACAGAGATACAATCATGTTTAAACATATAGGTACAAGATGATCATGTAAAACATGTTCTGACTACTAACTAGCCTTCTGAGTTATAAACTAAGTAAGTATTTGATTATGTAAAGCAAAAGTTTGTTGCGTAGAGGAAAATGATTAAATTACAAACCAGTATGAATAATTATAAACTGAGGTGAGTTTTCTATTAGATACAGTTGTAAACAACTTTAATTATTTAATAACAAAAAGAATATACAATTATTTACAATAAAATACATGAGAAACAGTTGAATCATCTAAAGACCCTTGCAAACGATCTATAGGTAGCTCAACTGCTCCAGATCACTACCAGGCAGAAGTGTCCCCAAGACACTGGCTGTATTGCCCCACTGGATTCCAACACTTATGCGTTAGGCCAGATAAGCGCCAGCTCTCGGATCACACGTCGCTTCAACTAGATACCGATAAAGTATTTTGAAAACGCGATGGGCCCAAATGGCTCAAATACGTAAGCTCTGTCGAGACTTCCATATTTGCGCCGCTTGAGATCGTCGGCTGAATTTGCCTCCACAGCGGCCATAACTGCTGTACCAGACAGATGAGATAACGCAAGGGTATCGACGCACGTGGCCAAAGGCCTACCCTTCTCCAAAGGTTTAAGAGTAATACCGTCAGGCGTCTTACCATCGTCACGTATCAGACCGTTCGGTTCGAGAACGGCTGGAACGTTGACGCTGCAAAAAGGGTAAGTGAAGATATTCAGGTACATAAGCCGCTAATTAACCTAATTTATTAAAACTTAGTGTTTAATTAACGTGGAATAAAAAAAAATGCATCTAAAATTCTCTCGGATAAAGATAAAGATAATTTAATCGCAGAAAGTTAGGACAATTTTACACTGGTCTTAATTTATACAATTTAAGCTCTTAACATTCTACCTGGTGTGCAAATATTACAAAAAATAATTAAAAATTAAAATTAACTATTCCTACACAATATAAAACATCTCATAAAATAAAATAAAATAATGTCATGTCTAGTACTTATAATTAAAATATTCCGTAATAGTGTAAAAACCTTTTAAAGATAACCATTTATTAATTCGACGTTTAAATAAAGTCAAAGGTAGATCTTTTAATTCGTCTGGTAATTTATTAAATATTTTTACTGCCCTGCAATGAGCGTTATTTTTAAAAATGTCAAGTTGTGCTTTGGTAGATACATTCTATTTTTATATCTAGTGTGTCTGGCTAACACTGCTTCGTGTCTGGCAAAATAGCTAGGATATTGTTTTACAAAAATACAGATTTCTCTGATGTACATGCACGGCAAAGGTTCTCTTGTTTTTTTAAACGGAGACTTACAGCTGTCTAAGAAACAGGCTCCGCAGACCGCTCGGATACATTTCTTTTGTATTTTAAAGGCTCTAAGTATATCCACTGAGTTACCCCTGAGTTAAAACTGTACCATGATATGCAGCTAGAGACGCTTTGTGAGAGACGGTTTTTCTGACTCTTTTTAATGCATAAACAAATCTATTTAATTTATTGCAGACCTGATCAATATGTGGTTTCCAATTTAGATGCTTATCAATTCGGATACTTACCTAGAAATACTGCCGACTCTACGCTTTCTATGTTCGTTGACTGATATTCAATGTTTAACTTAGGGGGTTCAGTTTTATAATTTCGAAATTGAATCAGTTTTGTTTTATTTATATTGATCATTAATTTATTTATATTTAACTTTAATTTATATATATCCTTAATTGCATTATTAATAATTCCTTATTTGTACACACGGCTACACATCAAGCTATACATATCCAGTATAAGCTGACCTCTCATTCTACGAAAAGCCTACACAATGCGAGGTCAGCTTATACTGGAACTGTATAGCTTGATGTGTAGCCGTGTATACATTTCATTATTAAATCATCATAAATGTATCATCTGTCGGAGTAAAATTATATTAAAAAAAATGAAACTTCTAGTGTACTGAAGACCAAATTTTACTACCTACAAGTAGTACCAAGAAGTCACGAAGACCCGTTTCAGATTAGGGCATTTATTATGCTACTTTTACTGAATGGTATGGCAAGAGAATCGAATGGCATGAAAAGTTTTGAAAAACGGTAACCTTTATCGCTGACTGTAATTTTTCTAAATCTGTGTAGGCAGTAAAAAAACTTCTGGGTCTGGGCCTAGAAGACCAAAGTGTTAAAGTATGACCAAATTTACCTATATCCGAAAATTCTTGCAAATATTCTACCTTTTTAGAACATAAAACGATTGTGCGACCACACGACAGAAGTGAAACTTCTTTTTCTAAAGAATAATTTATAAAATTGTTCAATTCCAAAATTGTCCACGCGTCTGTAGGTCGATCAGTCTATGTTGATTCTAGACAGACACAACTCGCACTAGCACATTAACGTTTAAAAATATACGAAACGTAACTTTCTTTCTATCTTCACTAACTTATATCTCCCTCTCAACTTCGATTCGCACTTTTCGTAACGCATTCACCAGCTTATTCCCCAAGTCAAGTTTCCAAAGAAGTTTTCCTCCATTAACTCTTAGCTACACCTACGGAATAGTTTTTCTTTATTTTTATTGATTCATTCATAAAATTCATTCTCCCAAAATGGCGGTATTTAATAGATCACAAATCGCTATTACTTAAATGAAACAAATAATAACATTACTTATATTAAAACGTTATGCAATCAATTATTATCCTGTCCATACAAAGGTTGTCTGGAAGAGATCGCTTTTAGCGATAAGACCGCCCATTGTACTAAATCTCTTTGTAAAAATGATGTTCTGTATTTTACTTTCGTGTACAATAAAGAGTTATCTTTATCTTATCTTAAAAAATAAGGCTCCATCTAATAAAACCTCGTTGTTAAATTGTTATGAAAACAGAAAAATCTGACAATTAATTGTGTTAATTATATTTTGCATTTTGTCAACTCAAAGTGGCTGAGAATTATATTACATAAGCGGTTAAAGTTTATTTCTACTGGAATCTACAATACTCATGGTTTTAAGACAAAACGGGTCTTATCGTCTTTTATAAACATGAGTATAGTTCGCGAAAATTTATAAAGTTCTATCTACAATACTGCTAAGCAGTAAGAATCTGTGGTAATATACATAGACTTTTATTTTATTAATTTTTATAAATTACTGTAACATTGTGTAAGAAACATCATTTTCCATTTAATTATTTTATTTATTTTTTCAATATTTTTTAACATCAATCTTGTTATACATGAATTTAATACATAATCAATAATTTTATACACAGATAAGAACAGCATAAACACAATGACTTATACAATAATGGCGTGGCGTGATTTTGCACAGCCGGCAATTAAATAATACAATTTATAAATAATCGCTAAGAATTGTGACAATTTGCCGGCAACAAATTGCCGTGATAATGTTCTTCGCACGTTGAAATATTTGGCTCGCTCTGTGTTCTATTTGTCGATGAAAAAGAAGTATTCACAGTCGACTTCTACTTCACGCATGCTACACTACAGTTTCTAAGTGTCAGATCAAGTTGCAATCGTGTGCAATAGTGGATGCGCATTTTTTATCGTAAAACAAATGGCGATCTATTGCGCAGAATTTAATTCCATCAAAAACATAAATGTGGAATGAGAGCCAAGTTCAACTTGGTTGTTGACTTCAACGACAAAAGAAGTGAGATCTAAATGGGTGTAAAGTTCAATGGTCAGTCCTGAAATTAATATATAACAACATAAAATCAATTAATTAAAAAATTATAATAAAATGATAAAAATTTACTAGTTTCTGATTTATTCCTTTGTATTCACCAAACTACCTATCTGTATGCCAAATTTGAACTTTCTAGGTCATCTGGAACTGGGTTAGAGTTTTAATCTATAGGTCAGTCAGTCAGTCAGTGATAAAAATGACGATTTTTAGAAGTTAATATTTCAAAAACCGTTTAAGTTGTGTTTATGAAATTTGGAGCACATATTATGTATCTCGCAAGTCTCAATATATGAGCCAAATTTGACATGTTCATGTGAAATAGTTTTTGAGTTATGAGATGGTCAAATGTGGCTCGAAATGGTTCGTGTAATATTACACACGGTGCTGCTCGCCGGTTCTGTTAGCTTGAAATTTGTTTGACTCGCTACCGCATGTCTAGATCAAATACATTACTATTTTAATTATGGAATTCGTATATGAAAGTCAGAAAATTAAAGGATGTTTTACCTTGATTTATTGTTTTAGATTTACAATTCCTTGGGGAAAAAGTTTAGGCTTTTACTCACGACCTTTATTTCACTAACATCATAATTATCAGCCATAGACAAAAATGTTCACATGATAATAAAAAAAATGTTTCTAACAGAACTTTTCTGTATTCTGTTGTAAAATACTTTAAAATATTGGTTTTTAGGTGCCGGGCATCGATATCGAGCGTAAGTAATTAAAATAAAGATCGGCTGGGGCTGGCCTTCTGCATCTGTTTATTTTGTGCATGTTATGAGTTATCTGAACCTGAGTGTCCGGAAACGCAACCACTGGATTCAAAGTCAAAGCTAGTGACGTGATAGCACAGGAAAAGTGGGCATAGGCAGGACACATCATCAAGATAGAAGCGTATTGCTGGACCATAGAATCCTAGAATGGAATTCAGCAGATCGCTGGGTGGACGACATTAGCCGACACGCAGAACATGACTGGGTGAGACGGGCACAAGATCGCCAGAGTGGAGAAGGGAAGAGGCCTTTAACTGAGATTGGAGCACGAAACGGCCACCGTGATGATGATGAATAAGTTAACTACAAAATAAATTAATTTGAAAATAATATCTCAATAGAACCTTCACTGTGCGACATCTTTGTCATCAGAGTCGACGCTAATTTACACAGCTTAGCTCACAGTTAATGCTTTTGAAAGTTCCTTTGTCCAAATACTTTCTATGTCTAAAATTATCTTTTGTGATTTGTTTCTCTTATTCGAAGTAAAATAAAAAATGTTAAATGAAGCAAAAATGCAATTATAATTAATGACATAATTTATTAAAATTAATGTAATTACGTAGACATTTTAAAGCAGGAAGTAACTTTATGACAAACAAGTTTGACGACTAATTCTTTTAGTTTAATTTGTTAATGTAGCCTGTTTATACTTTATACTCAGCCTTGAGACAAAGCTAAATGAAATACCGGCATAAAATATGCCGGTATTTCGGATATTCGGATTCCAATTTATAAATAAATAAAACTTACAAGTATAAAACTAATTCCGGCAAGCAACATTTTCACAGTTAAATTCACCGCACAGTATTTTATTTATTTGCAAAGATCACACAAGCGCTCTCCTTGTATTCAGGTTGTGAACTGAGTAGCGACTTCGTGTAATCTCAAATAATTGGTCGTCTTTTGTATGCGCAAGATGTTGCGGTCTCTGCGTGTGAGCGCACATAGAGGGAGAAAACGGCGAACGAAGAAAACATGTATCTTAAATTGCATCCCATTAAATCGCTTAAAAATCGAACTTTTTAAATTTTCGCGAACTATACTCATGTTTTTCAGACAAAACGGGTCTTTTCGCGCACATATTTATATCAAAACTATAATTTTGACTAACCTCGACGTTTCGGCCAAGTTACATCGGCCGTGGTCACGAGAGACTGAAAGTCTAAATTATAGTCAAAATTATAATTTTGATATAAATCTGTGCGCGAAAAGACTCGCTTAAAAATCGTTCACTAGAGCGAGAGTGATTGAAAAAATATTAAGCACTAGCTTCCGCCTGCGGCTCCGCACGCGTTGCTTGTCAATATAAAGCCTATGTTTGAATCCAGGTCGTAATCTATCAACACACCAAATTTTATCGAAATCGGTTTTGCTGTTATAACGTGATTGAGTAACAAACAAACAAACAAATAAATAAACAGACATCTAAACTTTCGCATTTATAATATTAGTATCATTGGTACATTACAACAAAAGCAATCAATTACTTATAGCATAATTAACCCTGCATTTCAAATCACGACATAATCGCTGCTAGCGTTCACGTAGTTATTTTGCGTACCGATTCGGTTATCGCGCTGATGACAGTTGAGTGCCCTCAAGGATTCGGAATGCTCATGAACGCGCTGCAAGTTAGTGTTCCTTTATTTTCTTAACAACATTAAAACCAACCAACCACATAACCACTCACAAGCAACCAACCAACCAGCTGTCACGTCACTTTGACAGGGAGGCTCACGCGCAAAATGGCGGATGTAATGACGTCATCTATGACGATTCACGGGACATCGTTGTCGCGCTCACGGTGACTTGGATCGCTTGTTAGCGTGATCATATTGATTTTAGCGTGATTCGGAATGCAGCCAAAGTACTTTACGTTTGAGTCAGTGCTTCCTATATCATAAGAATTCATAACAGACTGCAATTTTACACCTTATTATTTTGATTCTGAGTGGACAAGATCTCCTATTCAAATCTTGAATGTGGAGAATAAAATCTGCACTGACATCCCGCATTGGGGGTCATCATGATGATATCAGCCATAATACGTCCACTGCTAAACATAATGCCTCCAGCATATATGCCAGCGTGGCCAATTTTGTATGGCCTGCACCCAACTGCTCCCAGAAACCTTTCCATCTAGTGGGGGAGGGGTGAGGAGGAGGGGGCCTCTAACAAGAACTCAAGAACTTTTCTGTCCCAACAGCCGTCAGTTCTGCGAGCTATGTGAGCCGCCTACTGCTACTTTAACTTGCTAATCCTCTAGGCTTTGGATTTTCGTGGAGCATAGCCCGCAATACCAAGCATAGTTCGTTGTATAGCACAATAGGGTATTTTATGTAGGTATTACAACCAGTTTAATTTTTCTAAGAACTTTTTAAATTTTCGCGTACTATACTCATTTTTTTAAGCCAAAACGGGTCTTTTCGCGCAAAGATTTATATCAAAATTATAACTTTTACTAACCTCGACGTTTCGGCCAAGTTACATCGGCCGTGGTCACGAAAGACTGAAAGCGGGCGGGTGTCATTGCCGGAAAGCGAATGTTGTCATCAACTACCCGCACTTGGTTTTCTGAATCGCACGTATCACTGTTTCGACATATAATACTAACAGTATCTGAAGTTACGCGTGGATCTAAATCGCGACGTGAACACCAAACTATAACTGGATCCTACGATGCATAGAATCTAAAGCCGTCCTCACGATTAAAATTGCGATATTTCTTTATCGCGGCGGCTTCTCGAACGATTCTTGGGTAATATTGGCGTTCGGTGGAGAGAATTTTGGGGTCGTGAAGTTCTATCCAGTGTTTTGGTCCAGATTCATTGTTTATTATTATGTCATTATTTATTATTCATTATTGATTATTTTGTCTTGTTCTGGCGTTGTTTCACCTTTGTATGCGTCTACCTTTATCGTGCCTTATTCATCTTAAGAGGTTACGTACAAAGACATGGTCTAGAATAACTCTGTTAAGGAATTCCTACAAAGTAACTTAGATTTTGACTTAACGATAAGACACAATTGGTTTTGTTATGGAAATTTTCCTGGCTAATTTAGCAAATCTGATAAGCCTTTTATGTTGTCTTATCATAAGTAGGTTTGGGTGTCTAACCAAGTGTTAGTAACCTGGTGTTAGTAAGACACAGAGCTGGGCAAAATATATGCTTGGCGTTAATTAAAATACTAATTACAAAATACTCGCACGTATTTAAAATACGAAATACAAAATATTTTGAAGTCGTATTATTTTTATATTTAATATACAAAATACAGTAAAGGTGTTAGGTACTTGACAATTTGACGTACAGTACCTACAGGTGACATATTCAACGGTCGCTATTTTTACTTAGAAAACTTTCGTGATTGATTTCAATCATTATTATTACGACCCACAATGTTTCGGTTCACTTCGTGAACCTTCATCAGGGCGAGTGCGATCTGCTCGAAACACCGATAAGACGGTACGTGATAAATCCCGTATTTATAATAATGGTCGCTATTTTGCTTACGAATAGTTGCGAAAACTATCGAGTGCTATTTCCTGTAGAAAATGACCGCTAAATGTATTTATGTTCAAATGTAATGTATTTGAAATACTAACTACAAAATATCTCGGCGTCAGGTATTTGAATTACCAATTACCAGGGGTGGGCAATTCAAAAACTGCCCATCCCTTGCCCTGGTTGGTCATAACATAATCTAACCTATGAGGTTTTTTTATACATTACTAGTGGACCCGCCGAACTTCGTATCGGCTTGACATGCATAGGTATAACTCGGACTGTCAATATAAGTCACCCTTGTAGAATTGTCAATTGTTGTCCCCGGCCATCATTATGTATGAGAAAATGAATGACTTCCACAAATAATTCAATACCAAAATTAGCCAAATCGCTCCACCCGTTCTCGAGTTTTAGCGAGACTAACGAACAGCAATTAATTTTTATATATATAGACAATATATCTCGGGATAACTCTTACCGAAGCATCTGTTTCAAACGATATTAATTTTTTTTACATCCTCTTCGGCCATATTTGCAGTACGCATTCTGTCAATTCTATGTCAAACGTCATAAGGTTACATTATAAAAGCGCTAAGGTTAGATTATAAATAATTTTATATGGTGGTTAAGTATTCTTAAATTTTCTAATTTTGCGCGCAATTTTCTTAATTTTTTCTTTCATAAGAACCTTCTCCTGACATTAAGAAATTCAACAAAAAAAGAATTGGCCAAATTGGTCCAGGCGTTGTTGAGTTATGCGCTTACCAACACATTTTGCGATTCATTTTTATATTATAGATAGGCTTGCGTTTGACCACGATCTCGCCTGATGGTAAGCGATGATGCTGTCGCCGATGGTACACGCTTGCTTCGAAGAAACCTATTCACTCGCGACTTAAAAGTACCCAGGTTGTAGCTATCAGGAAGCACAGACTCTGGCAAGGCGTTCCACTCTTTAGTCTCGAGATAATGCAATGGGGGGTTTACACGCCCATGTTTATAAAACTGCTGACTCATAAGTTGCTCATAAGCAAGCTGAATAACAAAGAAAAGTAAATTGACAATGTCAGTCGCCATTAACAACTCACTTTCAACATTATAGGGACGAAGTGAGATTTATTAGACAAATTCAAATTGATTGAGGCACTTTTTGTTGTGTTGTGTGTTGTGAAGTTTGATATATGAAAAATGAAATGAATACGAAAATATTTTATTATAACTACAAAAAACACGGTATCTAAACAATTTAAAATATGATTTTCAAGCTAAATTATAACTAGGTATAGACAAGTAATAGATGCATGAATTTTGCAGACAACATTTATATCTATTTATAGTATTATCTATCGGCTTCCTCACTAGGCGTAGCCTGTATCGAGGAAACCAAAGCTCGGAAAGTCGGAACATAAAGCGTACAAGTTGGTCGACTGACAGATAAAATAAGGTTATTTATTATATGTTAGGTGATAATATTAGAATTAGTTAGAGGTAAAATAAAATAATATTAAGTATAAATAAGATATCCCAAGATTGAAACAGTCTGAAATCGGAATTTAGAGAGGAGTTACAAACGTACAGTAACAAAATACGTAGTAGCTTATATTATTGATCAAGCGAAGCGATATCTCTAAGTCAACTTGGGTAAATCGTCGTTGTATGTATGTTCGTATGTATGTATGTTTGTTAGTCCGAGGATAACTTTCGAGGCGTTGATACGATCATCGTGTAATTTGATACATAGGTGGGTAGTGATGGCACAATTTTGGTGTGACTAAATGAGCTAAAAATGTGGGGGAGTTGTTGAGATATTGAGGTTTAAGAGGGATAAAAAAATGAAAATGAGACTGAAATGCCCAAGTTGATTTGGAGATCTCGCTTCGCTCGATCAATAAAGTACCTATACATTTTTCGTATACTTCATTTTCTATGGAGATGTGAACGGCGTCCCTAGCAGGAAATATAGATAACTTAGTTCTATAAACTTCCTGCTAGGGGCGCTGTTTGCATCCCCATAGAAGATAAGGTATACGAAAACTTTATACTTTTTTTTATATATATTATAGACTTGCGTTTGACCACGATCTCGCCTGATGGTAAGCGATGATGCAGTCTACGATGGAACACGCTTGCCTAGAAGAAACCTATTCACTCGCGACTTAAAGATACCCAGGTTGTAGCTATCTGGAAACACAGACTCTGGCAAGTCGTTCCACTCTTTGGCGGTGCGCATAATAAAGGTCGACTATATAGTATATCGAGCGCAACACAGCCTATCGGAACTCTTCTTCGCTTCCACATCATTATGTCGTACGGTATACTGCTGTGGGGGAGTGCTGCAAATATAAACACCGGTTTTGTGCTGCAGAAGAGGGCTGTTTGTTCAATTTATAATATGGGCCCCAGAGAATCATTACGCAATAAGTTTAAAGAAATAAATATTTTGACATTCCCTTGTCAATACATCTATGAAAATCTGATGAATGTTCACCAAAATATTAATTTGTTTAAGAAAAATAGCGATAATCATAATTTTAATACTAGAAATAAAGATAAACTCGCTGTTGCCCCTTGTAGACTCCATAAAGTTAATAAATCGCTTAAAGGGCAAGGTGTTCGCTTTTATAACAAACTCCCAAGTGGTGTATAAAAATTGACAATAAACAAATTTAAAAACGAAATTAAACACAATCTTTATAAAAAAGCCTACTATAAAATATCGGATTATTTAGATGATAGAGAAGCTTGGGATTGAAATAGCTCCAACTCGTTCAAAATGTTACAATTTAAACGTAATTTATTTTCTGTATTGTAAAAGGATCATTAAAAAAACAACCAGCCTTGTTTTCTTGCCTTTCTTTCCTGGCTTGGTCGCGAAGGAACAGGCAGTAAAATTGACGTTTCAAAGTGATCCTTGTGATTTTAATGAATAAAAGATTTTGACTTTGACTCTGGTGCGACTTTGTCCGTCCGTCGGTCGATCTGTCCGTCTGTCACAGCTGATTGTAATCATAATCATTTATTCGGTAAGAATATTACACGTCATAATTTATAATGATACATCGTATCGGTATGTACAAACTGGTTACAATTATATCTTTACATAGTATAAAATGAAGTCGCTTCGACTGTCTGTTCGCTTAGATCTTTTAAACTACCCAACGGATTTTAATGCAGTTTTCAGCAATAGATAGAGTGATTCAAGAGGAAGGTTTATTATGTACCTATAATACCTAGTCAGGTCATAAGTATTGTCACATAGTAAAAACTTTTCTCTTAGAATGCTGGCCACAAAAAAGTTTATAGAATTCGAATTTCGAATTGTTCATGAAAATAAAAATGTATACTTTTTAGAATTTTACTCATTTTTAAATATGGAGTGGACGCTTAAAGAAACCGTGTTGCAGTTATTGCGTTGCATCGTTACGGTTACGCGCCAATTCAAATTTTTGACATACTGAAAAATTTGAATATAACCAAAAGATTGGAGTCGCGCGCGGGCGCTTGTTATTGTTAGACGCGTACGCTCGTTATCGATCACAACCGGTTCGAGCAGCCGCTTCGTGCAATATAGTGCACGCGAACGATGCGTTAGCAATGAATAGCTTCGCATTACTCCATGACAACGAGCAAGACAAGTCAAGTGATTTAAATAATTTAATGGAGCGTTATAGCGAGGTGGGTAGAAGTTATGAAAGTTTGATTGAGATGGAGGAGGGCGTAGAAGATAATACATATGAAGAGACGAGGAGACCACAGAAGAGAAACCGTGGAACAAATTAGGAGGAGATCTGGACAACTGTGGGAAGGAAAGGGAAACGATTTGCTCGTACAACGGGCCCCGATGAGTCGATTATAGTACCAGAAGATAAAATTGAAATCTGCATGACATGTACGGAAAAGCTACCTAAACAATTTAGACTGGCCAAAGCTCTGAAATCAGAAAATATACAGGATGTGGTTCGTGTCAAATACATCAACCCTTACAAGGTGTTGATAATCTTCAGCAAAGAGGAGAGTGCAGATCTACTAATAAATTCCAAATTATTTAACGAGAATGGTGTTAAATGCCAGAAGACCTTTGAAATAAGCCAGTTATACGGAGTCATAAAGGACGTTGACCTTGACCTTACTGATGAAGAAATTCTGGAAAGTCTTAGCTGTGACACTATGATTATGAGGATCAAAAGGCTTAAGCGCAGAAATAATTTTGATGGACAATGGCAGCTTAGTGAATCAATCAGAATATGTTTTAAGGGATCTTCATTGCCTTCACACGTCAATGTGTTTGATACAAGAGCTAACAATGAATCTTATGTGTACCCAGTTACGCAGTGCTCCCATTGTTGGAGATTTGGCCATACTCTCAGGATGTGCCCATCTAATAGGGCGGTTTGCCCCAAATGTAGTAATAATCATGATAACTGCGAAACAACAGCCTTTATATACAATAATTGTGGAGGGAAACATATGGCCCTGTCTAAAACCTGCCTCGTATTTATGAAAGAAAAGAGGATCCGAGAGCTAATGGCAGAATTCAACTATTCATACAAAAGAGCGCTCACTCTGTATGTGCCTCCTACACCCCCCGCTCCACCCCGTGTAGCAGAAGACTTCCCAGTAGTTTCTTCTAGGCAAGTGACCGAGTTACGTGAACAGTCCTATCCTACTCCCACTACTTTAGCCATAAGTCAGAATGATACATTCGCAAATATAGTCAAGGAATCACAATCAAAAAAGGAAGATAAGAGGAAAATTATGAGGAAGGGATCCGACAATTTAAAGATAATACTACTAATTTCGATACAGTGTCAGAAGAAAGTGAATATGAAAATAGAAGCAGGATGCAGGATGAACCTGGTTCAGGAAAAAAGGCGAAGCGTAAGGATATAATTTCGTGGAAGATACTGATTAAGAAATTAAAAGAGAAAATACTTGACAGTGACCTGTCGTGGGAAGATAAGATAAAAAGTTGCATAGAAGTTACTTGTAAGAGTGCCATATCATTCGCCGTGCAGTACTTTTCAGATTTGCCTTGCTTTGCATTTCTGAACCAATTCGGATTGGGTTAATTCACTCTTCTCTGTACGCACGAGAAGAGCCTCCCCAAGCGTCGCTCAGCAACAACGTCTGGCGCCAGCCAGCACTCGGTAACGCAGAGTCTGGCTGGCCAACCTCCTGGCCTCGATGGTCCAACTCAACTCTTTGAATATTCTACAGTGGAATGCACAAAGTCTCCGTCCTAAAAGTCTTGAGTTTGAAACTCTTTTAAATCGAGAGAAAATCCATGTGGCAATAATTAGCGAAACTTGGCTTGATCCAGATAGTAATTTTCATTTAAATGGCTATAACATCTTTAGAAAGGATCGTAATGATGGTTATGGAGGAGTGGCAATTTTGACGCATTGGTCGATTAAAGCACAAAGATGTGATTTTAGACACCGTAACAATCGCATTAACCTAATTCATGTTAAAATAGAGAACTGTGAACATTTAGAAAATCCTTTCTTATATCCTTATATATATCATATATATATCATATCTTATATATATGTATATCATATCATTTCCTTATATTGCCCCCCAAATGTCACTACATCGATTGTAGACTGGGACCGCATATTCTCTTGTATGAATCATAAATCACTTATTGCTGGAGATTTCAACGGACATCACTCTAACTGGTCGACGAAAACAGATGTAAGAGGTGGTCTAATATTTGATAGCGCATTGGAAAATGACTTTATTTCGTTAAACGACGGTAGTCCAACTCGGATAAAGTTAGTAAATGGAACCATTCAGAAAACAGCTCCTGACATTACTTTTTCTACTGCAGATATCGCTCTCAGATTTAGCTGGAAAATCATGAATGAAGCCCTTGGCAGCGATCACATGATGTTGAAAATCAACACAGAATATACTCCGTCTAATAACTTCAGAACCCGTAGAATGTTCAAGGAAGCTGATTGGCTCGGATATAAGCTCAAAATAGAGGCTAGCTTATCAGTTTTAGTACCCTCTACAGACCAACAAACGGCCTATGATGGTTTTATAAACGTATTGAATCAAGCTGCCGAGGAATATATCCCTACAAGCAAAATCGCGAATGATCCTCTAAGATCAGACAGATTTGTTCCTAAACCATTCTGGACTCAAGAACTTTCTAAAGCTATCGCAGAGCGGCGTCTGGCACTAGCAAAATTCAGGAAAACCCCAACCCCTGATAATCTTAGTGGTCTACAGAACAAAGTCAGTTCAGCGCGGTTGGCAATTCACCGCGGTAGACGTAGGTCCTGGCAGAGTTTTTGTGATAGTATAGACAGCGTAACTTCCTCAAGTGAAATGTGGACTCGCATGAGGTGGCTGAAAGTCTACAAAACATCTAGACCAAGTGCAGATCGTGAAACATCTGAAAAATTACTGTGTAATTTGGCCCCAGACTACGTATCGCCTGAGAAACCTATTTTTACTTCTGAGAACGTTCATTTAAGTAGCCCAATCTCGGTACAGGAACTCAATAACTGCATTAAGCGGTCAGACACAGCTCCTGGAGATGATAACGTATCTTACTCAATGATACATAATCTTCCTGATTTGGGTAAGCTTGTACTTGTTTCCTTATATAATAAATTTTTATCAACTGGTTTTGTGCCGAAACAATGTAAAAAAGTTAATATAGTTCCTGTACCGAAACCGGGAAACGGAAATGGATCGGCGGCGGGGACTAGGCCTATTTCTTTACTTTCTTGTCCTTGTAAAATCCTTCATACGATTATTGCACGCAGGCTAGTCTGGTTCCTTGAGAGAAATGACTTTCTTTCTAGCGAAACAACAGGATTTAGAAGATCACGATCATGTTTGGACAATCTAACCCGAATACTCTCACGTATACAGATTGGCTTTACGAAAGGAATTCCCACTGTTGGGTGTTTTATAGATATTGATGGAGCATATAACAATGTGAATTTAAGTAGTTTTGGACAGTATTGGGCCGGGATCAGCCTTGTGCAGTTACCTTTGGGAGTTTTTATATGAAAGAATTCTTTCGATTCAAGTCGATAATGAAAGGAGTTTATGCCGTACTACTGGCACAGGTATAGCCCAGGGTGGCCCATTGTCCCCAATTCTGTTTAATGTTGCAACAATCAAGATTTACCATAATATCCAACATGTTTTTGTTTCGCAATACGCCGACGACTTTGTAATTTATTGCTCCAATTTTGATATATCTAAAGCAATAGTAGATATCCAGAGTGCGTTATCAATTTTTTCTGAAATAATAGGAAATTTAGGCCTTAAAATTTCGTATACAAAATCCAAATTGTGTGTTTTTAGTAGGGGTAAGAGAAATACTATCTATAATATAGTAAAATTACGAAATCTTTGCAATCAAATAATAAACCTAACATACGACTCGCACTATAGGATTTTTACTGATGGTTCTAAGGACGAGATGGAAACAGGCGCAGGTTTTTTTGACCCTCATTAAGACATACTAGTTAAATTCAAAATTAATGCTAATATTTCGATAATGCATGCCGAACTGATTACTATCTCCGAGTCATTATCATATGCTTTATCAGTTGATTTTAATAAATTTGTTATTTTTTCCGACTCTAAAAGTGCACTCCTACATTTGGCTCGGATAACCTCGAATATTCGAGGTCTCCCGATTGCCTACACCATCCTCGAAACCATTCGTAAATTATGCGATTCAAATAAAAAAATCAATTTTCAATGGGTTCCCTCTCACATCGGTATCATGGGTAACGAGGAGGCGGACCGAGCGGCACGTGAAGCTATAGACGACGGTATTCCTTACAGCTGTGTACCGGTGCATAGTGAAGTTTTATTTAAGGTCAAACAAAGATGTCGTCAATTGTGGAAGGAATATTTTGATGAGCGGTCGCGATCTAAAGGGATATGGTATAAAACGATCCAGGAGGAACTTCCTCGTTACCCGTGGTTTGACAGGGTTCAAATGAAAAGGAAACAGATTGTTGGATTACTGAGACTACGCTCCGGACACATCCCGACAAATAAATTTAAATTCCTAATGAAATTATCGAGTACACCAAATTGTTCCGACTGCGACACCGTTGAAGATGTGCATCACGTGTTGTCGGAATGTGTTCGGAACGCGGCCGAGCGCCATACCTCTATGTAGTTTACTGATAACAGCGTAGGGACGTGTAACAGTTGTTTGGCTTCACCATCATCTGATGAGGCCAGGAGACTGCTTAAAATTTACCTCTCTTTGCTGGAGGGCAATACGTAGGTAGGTAGTTAATTGTTAGTTTTTTGTCTTTTTAAAAAAGTAGATGTAATTTGATGTTCAGACTTACGGGAGTGACATAACCATTGTCTGGTTAAAACTCCCATGGTAAATAAAGAATTAAAAAAAAAAAACCAAAAGATTCGTTTATCGCACCATCAAACGATACAATGAAGACTCTAGTGTAGATGACAGGTCAAGAAGTGGTCGCCCTCGGTCTGTTAGGACTCCAGCAGTGATAAAAGCTGTGAAGGCGCGAATTCAAAGAAATCCCAAACGTAAGCAGAAACTGTTGGCCCTTCAGATGGGGTTAAGCAGAACCACGGTGAAAAGGGTGTTAAATGAAGACTTAGGGCTTCGGGCATATCGAAGAAAAACAGGACATCGTTTGAATGCTCGTTTAATGGACCTGAGACTGAAGAGATGCCGCGCTTTGTTGAAGCGGTACGCGGGAAAAAAATATCGGGAAATTCTTTTTTCGGATGAAAAAATTTTTACCGTAGAAGAGAGCTACAACAAACAAAATGATAAGGTGTACGCACACAGTAGTGAAGAAGCGAGCAACCGTATTCCGCGTGTCCAACGAGGTCATTTTCCATCCTCGCTCATGGTATGGTTGGGAGTTTCTTATTGGGGCTTAACAGAGGTACATTTTTGTGAGAAAGGTGTAAAAACGAATGCAGTTGTGTATCAAAATACAGTCCTGACGAACCTTGTAGAACCTGTTTCTCATACCATGTTCAATAACAGGCACTGGGTATTCCAACAAGATTCGGCGCCCGTTCATAGAGCGAAGAGCACACAAGACTGGCTGACGGCGCGTGAAATCGACTTCATCCGGCACGTAGCCTGGCCCTCCTCCAGTCCAGTTTTAAATCCGTTAGATTACAAGATATGGCAACACTTGGAGGAAAAGGCGTGCTCAAAGCCTCATCCCAATTTGGAGTCACTCAAGACATCCTTGATTAAGGCAGCCGCCGATATTGACATGGACCTCGTTCGTGCTGCGATAGACGACTGGCCGCGCAGATTGAAGGCCTGTATTCAAAATCACGGAGGTCATTTTGAATAAACTTCAGTATCATAAGTATCATAATGTTTCAATTATTTTATACTAAACATGTGACAGAATGAATTTATGACCTGACTAGGTATATAACTTCATATCAAAGTAATTGATTTGCACATTCAAAAACAATTTTTTTTAATTTGGAGTTTGGTGAGAAATGCCGATAAAAATACCGTTCCATCTAATACCGTTCACATGCAAAAATTAAGCATTAAGTTCGCCTTTGTACAAATTATTTTTTATTTTGTGCATTAAAGAATTTTTCATTCATTCATTCATTCAAGATTACAGGAAAATTATAACGAAGTTGCAATTTAAAACTGTTTTTGTAGATATCTTAAAAGTCTTAAAAGCCTTAAAAGTTTTCTTGGTTTACCGGTCACATAACCAGATGGCGCAGCTTAATTAACATAAATAATCTTATTTAGGTTCGGAACCCTCGGTGCGCGAGTCCTACTCGTATGTACTAGGCTGGTCTTGTTTTATAGAAATATGGCATTCCGCATTAAAGTGCCGCATGCATTCAGACGTTATTTGAAACTCCATACATAGTAACGATCTCTTTGTCACACTGGCGGGTAGCCGGTTGTGACGTAAGAGGATGTAGGTGCTATTACAAAGGCTGTAAGAAAGTTGGTAAAATAATAATGGTATAAAACTTTAAAAGGAAACCTTTCAGCGATAAGGCCGTATGACTGTATGACCATTGTACTGTATGACCATTGTACTGTATGACAACCTCTGACAACCTCTGTGGTGCAGTGGGTGTATAGCCGGAGGAGGATTCCCGCTGCGGAACAAATGTTTGCATGATCTACAGATATTTGTTCCCGGTTTGGGTATTTTTCTGTGTATTATAAGTATGTATTTACAAAAAAAAGTATATAAGTATTCTATCAGTTATCTGGTTCCCATAGTACAAGCTTTGCTTAGTTTGGGGCTAGATGGCGTTGTGTGAAATGTCCAGCATTATTTATTTATTATATATATTTAGCATTAACTATAATATAAATATACTTTTTATTATATATATTTCATTAACTAGTTCTATAAGTATTCCTGGTGTACAATAAATTTTATTCATAATTTTTAATAAAACGGGTATATAACGCGTATGCACCTTTTTATTTGTTATCTCGACGCTTCGGCTGTGTTGCAACAGTCGTGGTCACGGGTTGAGTGGAGTACTTGGAGCTACCGTCGAGAAGTGATGGCAGTCACTTGGTCTTCAGAATTAGAAATATCCTCGTTCATAATACGATACACTACACTAACCGTATCTACGCACTGAGACGACCGATTACGACGCGCACACCTAGCAATCACCGGGTTCCAGGACGCTGAGAGTCTATAGCAATCACAGATAGCAATCAAATAATTTTTATTCAATACAATTCAATAAATCTATTTTAAACGTGTCATGTCCATACACTTACGGTTAGTACAACATTTTTTTATATAATATACTAGTTGACCAATCCGCAGCTTCGGTCGCGTAGTTTTTCAATAAAAATATGACCCTTCTTCTGCACAGTTGAGTAAAAAGTAGCCTATGTCATAAAGTGTAGTTTCCCTACGGTAAAATATTTTTTAAATTGGCCCAGTAGTTTCGGAGCCTATTCAATACAAACAAACAAATCTTTCCTCTTTATAATATTAGTATAGATACTAGCTGATCAATCTGCAGCTTCGCATGCGTAGTTTTTTAATAAAAACATTACCCTTCTTTTTTATATTATTTGTAGGGAAACAGGCTTACGGCCCACCTGATGGTAAGCGGTCACCGTCGCCTATTGACACCAGCAACACCCGGGGTATTGTCGATGCTTTCCCTACTTTTTTTACTTTTTTTTCTGCGCAGTTGGGTAAAAAGTAGCCTATGTCACCCGGGGATAGTGTAGCTTCCCAACAGTGAAAGAATTTTTTAAATCGGTCCAGTAGTTTCGGAGCCTATTCAATACAAACAAACAAACAAATCTTTCCTGTTTATAATATTAGTATAGATATAGATACTAGCTAACCAATCCGCAGTTTCGCACGCGTAGTTTTTCAATAAAAACATTACCCTCCTTCTGCGCAGTTAGGTAAAAAGTAGCCTATGTCATCCGGTGATGCTTCTCAAAAGTTAAAGAATTTTTTAAATCGGTCCTGTAGTTTTGGAGCCTATTCAATACAAACAAATCTTTCCTTTTTATAATATTAGTATAGATATATAAGTAATAAAAAAAAATTAGTGACAAATAAGTTTTGTGAAATTACAATCTAAACAAATTAATATTAAAGCGTAATTCTAATCTATTCTTATCGTTGATTAAGTAGGGAATAGAAATAACTACATTATTTTTTGTTTATAATACCACCTGGAGATGGAACAAGCCTATGGGCCACCTGATGATTTTATAAAATCAAATTATAACTTTGAAGTGTATGTTTATATCTATACAGAAAATTTCGAGGCTTAAGAGGACACCGGAGGGACAATCGCCCATACAACACGTACTACCAAGATCATTTCTAATTGGAGCATATTTCTACCTTAATAAGGTATTATTTTAATTTGAATAGTATTTATCTAGGTTCCCAACCATATATTAGAACAAAATACTTACCTAAAATTAAATAGAAGCGTATCGCATTCTGCATGTTTTTACGTCATAAAAGACCTGTTTTCAACCTAATTGTTTCGTATTAAAAACAACAACGTCTTACGTATCCTAGTCATGGGAACATAGATTATATCGTCTAGTTACAGAATAACAACATAATGAGAAAAATACAACAAGTTTTCAGTCATAATTTTTGGTATTACGGAACACGGTCAAAATCTAATCAAATTTAGAATCGTTCTATTGCTATCACTGTCGCTCTGCGTGGCCAAACTTCGTCACTAAACAGGGATAGATATTCAGGCCGAAGCCTGAATATCGCTATACCGTTTTTGACGCGGCCGAATTGAAGTTGCGCTCAGGGTTCGCCGGCGCGTTAAATCAGTCTAGTTGGCCTGTAAAATGAAAATCTTTGTATTTAAGAGCTAGGTAGTTTTAATATTTTTTTCTCTGCTGTAAAAGTCAACCAAGCTCAGAGTCGCTCAACGAGCTATGGAGAGGGTTTATCTACGGGATCGAATCAGAAATGAGGAGATACGTAGGAGAACTCAAGTCACCGACATAGCCCGACGGATTAGCACGTTGAAGTGGCAATGGGTAGGCCATATAGCGCGCAGAACAGATGGCCGATGGGGCCTGAAGGTTCTCGAGTGGAGGCCACGGACCGGCAAGCGCAGCGTAGGACGTCCACCTACAAGATGGGCAGACGACTTGGTAAGAACCGCAGGTCGGCGTTGGATGCAGGCCGCTTCCAACCGCAGTTCCTGGAGATCAATGAGGGAGGCCTTTGTCCAGCAGTGGACGTCCTACGGCTGATATGATGATGAAAAGTTAACCAACCATGTAAAATAATTATAAAAATGATGGTTAAGACATGATTAATGAAGTACATAAATTTCAGTTCCGAATGTTTTGTAATTGCTGAGAAAAATGCAAATCTCTGCCGCAAAAATGTTCAATTCGCCGTCTTAAGTGGTAACCATCGCCTATAGGTAACAATGTATTTCCTCGTAGGTCACGCTCATTAGAAACGTGCCCTCTACCCTGTGTCCATCAACTAGATTATGGGTAAATTTTAGAATATCGTGCTTATTACATCTTCGACCACACCATCACTTACCATCAGATGGTAGTAGTCATGTGCTTGATTATCCATACATACTCATATTATATATTTGAAAGTAATTCTCTCTGTCTTTTTGTTTGTTACGTTTTCATGACTAAACGACTGCAACGATTTCGATGAAATTTAGTGTATTCATAGACCTGGAGTGTGAGACAGGGCTGCTTTTTATTGACATACCACGCACGCGAAGGCGCGGGCGGAAGCTTGTTTTCAATAAAAAATAAAACTGGAGTTTTTAGTATATAATTTTATTAAGATTATTTTAATTTGTCTTCCTAGGATATTTAAAAGAAAATTTATTAAAATGTTATGAAGTTGACATTTTACTTTTTGGGTTTACAAATTCAAATTTGACCCTTTCTTTGGCCATCGACGGTTTTTTTTATACCACTAAGTTAGCAAACAAACATACGGCCCACCTGATGGTAAGCGGTTACCGTAGCCTATGGACGTTTGTAACATCAAAGGTATTACTCGCGCGTTGCCAACCCTTTAACATTTTCAAAACACCCTTTTTGTAGAACCCCATACTGTAGTCTCTAGGAAAAACCTCGGCAGGGAGACCATTCCAACAGCGAAGTGTTCGCGGGAGGAAATTCCTCTAGAAGCTCACGGTACGCGACCAGATCGTCTCCAAGATGTGTGGATGGATTCCCTGCCGATGCCGAGCGGTGCGGTGATAAAAATAACCTGCAGGCACCATATGAAACAACTCCTCAGAACACAACCCATTATACAAGCGGTAGAACACACACAGGGAGGCAAAATCTCTCCTGGGTTCTACCTTTTTCTCCATAGATTATCACATTTTGAGTAAATGTGATGTATATACTTTATTTATTAACTTACTTAGATTCATAGTAACTTATCCGTATATAACTAATGAATATATCACTGAACTTAAATCAAATTGAATCTACATTATGACTAAAACGTTTAAATCTGACGCGGGAAAGTAGCCCGCATGTTTACTAAAACATACTTAAAAGATTTAAAAAAAATGGTGGCACTCCAACTAACTGAGTCATACAGATTTTGATTAGAATAATACAACCTATTTTGTTATGTACACACGGCTACACATCAAGCTATACATTTCCAGTATAAGCTGACCTCTCATTCCACGAAAAGCCTACACATTGCGAGGTCAGCGTATACTGAAATTTATAGCTTGATGTATATCCGTGTGTACGCCATTCATTTTAGATATACTTTAGAGGTGGGTTTAATACCGGTAGCTTGAATATTTATACAGTAATCGATACATTTCAAATAAACAATTTATAACGTAAATCTGCGGCGCCTTTACGACGAATTCGCTCAGTCAGTTAAAGGGTCCGTACACACATACCGTCTCGGAGAGGAGACCAGATTCTTATTACGTTGAAAACAGAGTTTTTAGAGATTGTAGTAAAGTTTATTTTTGCAAGTGCACTGCTTTTGTCATTAAGAATGCTTGAACGCGCTTGGTGTAAGCTGACCGGCTCCGATCGCGTACTTTTTCTCGTTCGGAGCGCATCCGCTTTCAGATAGCTTCCAGCCGGTCTATGTGAAATAGTTGGCGGCTCTGCTCCGACCAACTCCAAGCGTACACGATCCGGTCCGTGTGAAAAGAAAAATGCGCGCCGATGCTCTCCGAGCCGGTCTGTGTGAACCACAGAACACAAAAAACAATAGAAGTCGTAAGTAGGCGGGGCCCGCGTAACACCAAGTACGCGGAGTTCCGCGCACTACAAGCTTCGCTCACTTCAGTCGTGTTTCAATTACTGTGGGGTAAACGTACTTCAAAAAAATATAAAAATGCCATATTGTGCCGTTTTGGAGTGTAAATATTATAGCCGAACAAAAAATTTAACAAAAGGGGGCATATCCTATCACCGGTAAGTATTATTTTATTGTTTTTTGTTAGTTTTGTTTAAAATGCAAAATCGTCAAACAAAATAGACTGTGAATCAGACTCATTAATGTCTTAAACCTCAACTTACGCTACTCAATTAGGGATGTGACCCCAATATACTGATGAATGTGTTATCGATAGCTTTAATTAGTTACCCCCTATTAAAACGTGTATAAGTTTTAGGGCGTTAATGCCTTGTTGTTTTATTGATGATTTTCTGAATGTATTTTAGACCTATGGTGTGAAATAATATATAAACTTCTGTTTTCAGTTTCCCCAAGGCGCAAGACATAAAAAAAATTATAAAAACGTACAACTTATGAGTCATCCAGCATACAGAGTCATGACCTGGCGCCGTGTGATTTTTTTCTGTTCCCAAAAGTTAAGAACCAATTACCCGATCAACGGTTTTCATCACCAGAAGAGGCTGTCGAAGAGTATGAATAACATGTATCTGACGTCACCACCAGAGGAGAGGCACAAATTTTTTCAAATTTTTTTCAATCTTATGAAAAAGTGCATTGACGCAAAGGGAGAATATTTTGAGAAACAATAAATTCATTTTTGACCATTATTAGTATTTTTTTATTGATTCCGGAAACGTTTAGTGTGCCCCTCAAATAATAATTCAGTATATAATATTCCAGTAATATAATATTTTTTCAAGTAAGTATTTATGAGTTGGATACCTGTGAAGAAAAAAAGAAAAGAAAAGCTTTTTATTTCGACCACCACAAATATAACATGACGTACCTATTTCGTTACCCGTAGTAGTTAGGTAATAAATAATCGATATCGATACATTCGTCTTGTATGCTCATTGGTACTAAGTGAGTAGCGCTGTTATTTGAGCATGCGAGTAACAGCCATTGCATTATCAGTCTTATTTCTAATTAATAGAGACTAAAATAAAAATATTTTCTAAAGCGCCATCTTTTGCCGAGTAGAAGAAGTAAACTTAAATTTTTTGTTACTGTTTATTTTATTGAATTTTAAACCATGTTCCATAGTAGCTAAGGTTTTATATCTGTTGAATTGGTTTTATGGTTTTAGGCCTCTTTGAACGTTCTCTTTCAACCAATTATAACTTTTATTTCTAAGTCTGCTAGTTTTACATGTGTGAGTTTAGCTACACTGGTTTTCTTAGTAAAAAGTCATCATGCTAGTTCTATTGTTTTTTTATGTTCTGTGGTGTAAACGGACCCTAACAGTTACCTACATGATTAATAGTTTACCTATTTTATACAGGCTGTTTCATTGATATTTTTGATATTAAGGTTGTTAAAAAATTTCTATAGTAATGAATTTGAAACAACCAATTTTACAACAATACTAGCCATAAGCCCTACCCGTGTTTTCATTTATTGTTGTACATACGTATTAAATGAATAATTTGTAGTGATAAGTATCTTTTCGAAGTACACACGGCTAAACATCAAGCTGTACATTGCCAGTATAAGCTGACCTCGCATTGTGTAGGCTTTTCGTAAAATGAGAAGTCAGCTTATACTGGATATGTATAGCTTGATGTGTAGCCGTGTGTACAACGAGCGAAAACAGGCACACGCACACAAGAAACGCGTAATATGAGGATCTCGTCTCGGATCAATTCTGTGGTAGGTAAATAAAAAGTAGGTGCCTATCTAAACCACTACAAGTAGGTAAATTTATATGAGCAATTGTATCAGTCAATTGTGACGTAGTGATCACAACTGCTTACGCATTTTCAATGCAATTAAACAGTTGACGTAAAAGCCTAGGCTAGGTATAGTCCGTCCATACTAAATCTGCAAAACGATAGAATCTAGAATGATTAAAAAAACGAGTTTGTTTTAGACCACACGACTGATGTAAAACTTCTTTTTCAAAATATTAATTTACTAGCTGACCAATCTGCAGCTTCGCACGAACGCGTAGTTTTTCAATAAAAATATTACCCTCCTTTTGGTTCCAGTTGGGTTAAAAGTAGCCTATGTTACCCAAGGTGAATGTAGCTTTCCAATGGTGAAATAATTTTTTAAATCGGCGCAGTAGTTTTTGAATGAATGAATGAAAATTCTTTATTATACCTTACAAGCTAGACAAAACAGATTTAAAGAAAAAAACAAATAAAAGTAAGCATAATGGGCGGTCTTATCGCTTAACAAAGCGATCTCTTCCAGACAACCTTTGGATGGAGAGGATCATTGCTTAATGAAAGATTGGCCGAGGTGTAAAAAGAATAAACTTAATAATAGAAAAAGAAATTAGTTATATACATACATATTAGGTACATAAATAACTTTAAATAAATAAATATCATATATAAAATAAATAAATATGTACTTACATACTTATACTTACAATAATAATATTAGAGATCAGATGAATCATGACTCTTCATGGAGATACAAGTTTTTGAGTCTAGCTTTAAATACGGAAGGTGAGAGGGATTTCTTAATGGAGACCGGCAAGGCGTTCCATAATCGGACAGCTTGGACGGAAAAGGAGTTTGCATAGAAACTGGTTCTATGTATCGGGGTTTTGAGAAGGAGGTTTTCAGAGGATCGGAATGTTTGGAAATTTGTGCAAAAAAGGAATTCAAAGCATTCCTTCAGATAACGAGGCGTGGAAGGATTACAAAGGATGTTGAATAGGAGGGATAGGATGTGAGTATTCCGGCGAAGTCGAATGGGGAGCCATTTGAGTTTATTACGAAATTCGGAGATGTGGTCGTATTTCCGGAGTCCGAAAATAAACCTTATGCAAAAGTTTTGAGTTTATTCATTACAAACATACACACAAAAATACAAATCTTTCCTCTTTATAATATTAGTATAGATAAAATTGTTCAATTACAAAATTGTCCACACGTCTGTAGGTCGATCAGTCTATGTTCATTCTGGACAGACGCAACTCGCACTCCCACATTAATGTTTAAAAATATGTGAAACTTAACTCTCCCTCTTTCTATCTATCTAACTTATATCACCCTCTCAACTTCCGTTCGCACTTTTCGTAACGCATTCACTAGCTTACTCCCCAAGTCAAGCGTGCGTTAAGAGGTTTTAGTTTATTAAGCAATTTTAGTGTTTCTAACTTCTGAGGCGTCACCAGAAACTAGCGCTACAGTGACAACTTTCGTTGTTCATACTAATCACACAAATACTAAAAATGCGAAAGGTTAGACGTTTGTCCATTTATTTTTTGTTTGTTACTCAATCACGTCGTAACGACTGAACCGACTCCGATGAAATTTGGGATGTACTTAGATTATAACCTGGATTAACACATAGGCTACTTTGAATTGACAAAACACGCGTGCAAAGCCGCGGGCGGAAGCTAGTTTACTGTAGTTTAATATTAAATTTAAGATTTATACGGCTATTATGGTTTTGATAAGAATGTTTGATAAAAAACTAGGCAACTGCGAGTCTGACGGCGTTGACTTAGAAGCTTGATTTTTTTTACCTATAGGGTACGTATTTTATAAGTATTTATTTCAAGTTGATACCTTTTCTCGTTCCTGAGAAAAGGGTCTGACAAACAGATAGACGGACAATAAAGTGACCATTATAATGGTTCCTTTTTCCTTTTGAGGTACGGAACCCTGAAAAACATCATCCTCACCGCTGTGCAGACTTAAGATGGATGGACTATAGGGCGTCATAAAATAGGTTTATATTGTTAGGTACCTACCTAACCTACGTACTAACTAAAGACAGGTATGCGCGTGATTCAATTAAACAAATACATTAGGTATTTACGTATTTATTAGGTATGTAGCTAAGAAAGCCGCCAAACTCAAGTGGGACTGGGCTGGTCATATATGCCGTATGTCGGGTGATCAGTGGGCTAAGCTCACCACTGAGTGGAACCCCGACACAGCCCGAAGACGTCGTGGCATACCAAAGAAGAGATTGAGGGATGAGCTCACTAATTTCCGAGCGGACTGGACCACCTTAGCGCTTGAAAGAAGTGTCTGGAAAGAATAGGGGAAGGCCTTTGCCCAGCAGTGGGACACAGTGGGCTGATAATAATAATGATAATAAAGGTATTTAATACAACAATTTAGGCCGAAAGGTTCTCGAGTGGAGGCCACGGACCGGCAAGCGCAGCGTAGGACGTCCACCCACAAGATAGGCAGACGACTTGGTAAGAACCGCAGGTCGGCGTTGGATGCAGGCCGCTTTCAACCGCAATTCCTTGAGATCAATGAGGGAGGCCTTTGTCCAGCAGTGGACGTCCTACGGCTGATATGATGATGATGATGAATACAACAATTAAACAATAGTAGTTGGGAGGTAACCACCAACTGTGGCACCACTGAAACACCAGCGCTGCAGCAGTTATGCTTCTGCAGCCAATGCACTCAGCATCGCTGTGTGCATTCAGCAAATGCCGAGTGCGCTGGAGGCGATTTTTAATATCACAATAATAAATATTATAAAAAATAAAATAAACACAAAATACACATTCTGTTTGTTTGTCTGTATGATAACGATGGGTATAAGAGACCTATTTCAATTGTTTTGGTATGGGCTATTGTTTTGTTGAATTAAAATAAATAAAAACAAATCAGCATTATCATCATCATATCAGCCACTGCTGAACATAGACCTCCCCTATATATTTCCAGAGTGACCGATCTTGCGCGGTCTGCACCCAACGGCTCCCAACAACCTTTATCAGGTCGTCATTCCAGTTTATGACCATACGAGTTCTAAAACTAGTTAGTTTCTATGTATGTTATGTTATGTTGGTGGACTCCCTTTTCCGCATTTGATCTCTTAAGTGGTCCATTACGCGTGAAAGAGTTGACTATATGGATAGCCAGCCTAACTCCGACCAGAAGCGCAGAAATTTCCTGGGGCCAGAATTTCTGCACGTTGTGCTGTTACCCCCGCGCATTCCAGGACTACGTGGGCAGCTGATTCTTCTTCGGTGAGACATCCCTGCAGAGTGGGCTGTCTGTTGCTCCCATGATGTAGAGGTGTTTGTTCAGGGGACAATGTCATGTAAGGTTCCCCACAATTATTCGAAGGTCCAGTCTCTGAAGGTTGAGCAGTCGACGTGTCAGTCGTGGCGAGACGTCTGGCAGAGCCGCCCTCGACTGTCTGCAGTCTATGGTCTGTGCCCAACATTCGTTGTGTAGGTTTAGTGGGTATACAGTACGATGTCGTATCCATTCGTAGTTGGTAGAGGAAGGAATGGATGTGGGCCTATAGCCGTGGTTTCCGATCCTCTTTCAGCTAGTTCATCTGCAGCATCGTTGCCCAGTGATCCGCTATGCCCCTTAATCCATTGTAAGATCACCTTGTTTTTCGTGGCGATTCTTTCTAGGGCTAAGTGGCATTCGTAAACGAGCTTGGAGTTACAGCTGTGACTTTCCAGAGCTCTGAGTGTTGCTGTACTGACGGAGAGGATTCGTATATTGTTATACGGATCCAAACCAAATTCGGCTTTAAGTGCTTGTAAATAAAATAAAAAGACTTGGTAGAAGTAAGCAGATATTTATTTTCAGTGAACTTGAGACTGTCTTACACCCAGAACGCTTCGATAGCGCGATTCAGAAAATGGACAAATTAAGTCGCGACTTCTAGTTCTGTTTACCCTCACTAGTCCATACATTTCATAGGTACTTATTTTACGTTCAACAATTGTAGTCTTCGATCTGCCTCCAGTTTATTGAGTAGTTTCTATGTATCTACAGTTGCAAGCAACAGGAAATCCGTATTTGCTGTTTACCAGCTCAAAACCAGTCCAATCCATGTTTAGTGCAAGCAAGCTTAGCTCTAGTATTTCTTCTACACAGTGAACGTTGTATTTGTCTATGACGTATTGAGTGAAGTGTTGGGTAGCCCTTGTGATGCGGCCTGGATGCCTGAACAAAAAAAAATAATAAAAATAAATAAATAATCAAGCTTTTTGAAGTAAAACTTCTTTAAGCACGCTTTACTTGGGGAGTAAGTTGGCGAATGCGTTACGAAAAGTGCGCACGGAAGTTGAGAGGGAGATATAAGTTAGTGAAGATAGAAAGAGATAGTTACGTTTCATATATTACTGTAGGAGCAAGAGAGAGAGGGGTGCGCGCGCACATTTTCTTTCTCTCTTCCTCTCATAGCCAGTGCATGAATTAGATATATGTATATGTACTAGCTGTTGTCAGCGGCTTCGCATGCGTGGTTTGCCAATAAAAAGTAGCCTTTGTGTTAATCCAGGGTCATCTACGTACATACCAAATTTCATCGCAATTGGTTCAGCCGTTCCGGCGTGAAAAAGTATCAAACATCCATACATACTTCTTTTTGATTATTGTTGTTCTTTTGATTATTTTTCGTAATTAAATTTCGTTCTTGAACAATTTTATAAATTAATATTTTGAAAAAAAAGTTTTACTTCAGTCCTGTGATCTAAAGCACACTCGTTTTTTCTTCTAACCTGTACTGTCGCACTGCTGGGCAAAAGTCTCCCCCCCCCAAGATTCCCTAATGATTAACCAAGTATTTTGGTTAATAATTAGGGAACCTTAACAAAATATTACATTACAACTAACGTTTTGTGTATAATTTACTAAAAACATGTGTATTTCTAAAACAAATAAAGATTTTATTAAGAACTAATCTAACGGGTAAACTATAAAGTGCCTGCTTGATAAACCTTACTAATGTTAGAACAATGTTGCTTTAGAGTTGGTAAAGGCGTACAGTTACAAAAATATTGATATTCGGAATATACTCGTAGTATACTCTAATGACAATCATACTATCATACTTATATTAAAAATGCACAAGTTTGGATGTTCTTTTGTTTTGTCAGTCAATCACGTCGTAACGGCTAAACCGATTTCTACGGATTATGACCTGTATTGAAACATTCATTTTTATTGACAAAGCGATCCCACGGGCGGTAGCTAGTCAAACTAATATTATAAATGTGAAAGTTTGGATGTTTGTTTGTTTTTTACTCAATCACGCCGTAACGGCTGAACCGATTTCGATGAAATTTGGTATATACGTAGATTATAACCTGGATCACCACATAGGTTACCATTTAACCCATATTTATCAGTTCCCATGGGTTAAAAATGGGGTGTCAAGTCAAATTTCAACAGCGAGTTTAGCTTTATTTCTAGGTTACCTACACATTTAGTAGTGTAACGCGTACGAAGTCGCGGGAAACAGCTAGTTATCAATTCAAAAAATCTAGTTATTTTTATTATGATTTTCGTTTGACCACAATCTCACCTGATGGTAAGCGATCATGTGATCTAAGATGAAGCACGAAGATCTAGAAGATACCTATTCCCTCTTACCATAAAGAGACCCGGATTGTAGTCTATAGGAAAAAACAGACGACGGTAAAGTGTTCGCGATTAATTAAGGATGGGACTGAGCCGTGCGCCTGTTTGTTCTTTGATGGAAATGATGATGTTATTAATATTACCGTATCTAACATTCTTTTCTGTATTTTAGTTACACCAAAATCATGATAACACCTTGCCAAGTGAAGTTACATCGACTTATCTCGTAGACAGTGAAACTGCGAGGCCAGCCCGGGATCTAGAATTATAAAATAAATAATAAATAAATATTGCTGGACATTTCACACAGCGCTATCTAGCCCCAAACTAAGCAGAGCTTGTATTATGGGAACCAGATAACTGATAGAATACTTATATACTTTTTTTGTAAATACATACTTATAATATATGGAAAAACAACCAGACCCGGAACAAATATCTGTAGATCATGTAAACTTTTGTTCCGCGGCGGGAATCGAACCCGCTACCTTCTGCGTCTCAGCCGGCTATTCGTCCACTGCGCCACGGAGGTCGTCAATTGTGAGGAACTTGATGTGGTGCCCCTCTCCTCCAGCAGAAAGGGGGGGGGGGAATGTAAAAGATGCGTTCCAAATGCAATGAACAGCCAGGTGAACGAAACAAGTTTTTTTTCAAACATATTTTGAAGAATTTGGTGCCCCAGTTTGCACCTGCACCCCCCCCCCCTGAGGGTACCCACAGATAATGGCCCTACCCTCCATTCTTCTATGATCATTCATGACCTGCTTACGAGAGGACCTGTATCAGGCAATAGAGAGCGGTGGAAAAGTCGCTCCCAGTTAGTTCATTCACAAACACTGATAACCTCTTCGATTGCTTCTTCCAATCGATATACTCTTTGATTGCTTTTTTAAAATTTAATATCCTATTCGATTGCTTCGTTAATTTCGATATCTTAATTTGATAGATTCTTCCACTTCGATATCTTTGTTGATTGCTTCTCCCACTACGATATCCTCTTAACAAAATCATGATTTTTTTTAATATATGATCATTGGTTACCTGCTTCGAGAGGACCTGGATCAGGCAATAGAAAGCGGTGGAAAAGTCGCTCCCTGTTGGTTCATTCACAAACACTTTGATAACTTCTTTGATTGCTTCTTCAAATCGATATCCTCTTTGATTGCTTTTATAAATTTAATATCCTATTCGATTCCTTCGTTAACTTCGATATCTTATTTGATAGATTCTTCCACTTCGATATCTTTATTGATTGCTTCTCCCACTACGATATCCTCTTAACAAAATCATGAATTTTCTTTACAAAAAAAAAAGCTGGTTATTTGCTAGAATACCGCTTGATCTGACTACTTTTACCATTAAATACTCACAGGCATTCCTCGACTAGAATAGTTTGCCTGAATTGTTCAGACTGCACCACTACGCGAACGTTGTCGTTTTCATCAACTATCTCGTAAATAAGGTCCTGTGAAGACAAACGATTCCAAATCAATACTTACACTCAAAAACCACCATTTGGTCTTTTAGAACTTCCCTAAAAAGTGCTAGATAAAACTTACAAAAATCTCAATTATAAGTGGCCCTTGTATATTTATATGTTATCCAATTTAGTAACTTGATTATGTTCTCTTGTTATTTGGAATTTTATTTTATTGAGTTAGCATATTGGTTGTAAGTGGTAATTGACAACGTGTTATTAAAAAAAAACAAAATATCTTGTTTTTTTATATATATTTCGTATTTTCTGGGCTTTTATTTAGATCTGTATATCCCGTAAATTACGAAATATGTAAAAAAAAACAAAATATCTTGTTTTTTTATAAATATTTCGTATTTTCTGGGCTACTATTTACCCAACTGTGCAAACGGAGGTTGATGTCTTTTATTTAAAATAAACGCGTGCGAAGCCGCAGGTGGATCAGCTAGTTTATAATATTAATATTGTGAAAGATAAATAAATAAATATTGCTGGACATTTCACACAGCGCTATCTAGCCCCAAAATAAGCAGAGATTGTACTACGGGAACCAAATGACTGATAGAACACTTATATACTTTGTTTTTTTGTAAATACATACTTATAATATACTAGCTGTTGCCCGCAACTTCGTACGCATTACACTACTAAATGAGTACTATTTTATCACAACATATCATATTAATTTATGTGATGATGTTCAGTGAGGATGTTTGTTTATTTGTTACCCAATCACGACGTAACGGCTGAACCGATTTTGATAAAATTTGGTATGTACGTATTTTAACCTGATTTAACTTACTACTATTAACCTTCTCCTTTTAACCGATAAATCAGGTAAAAAAATTGCAGCTACATAAACGTCGTCGTGCAGTCCACTGCCTTTAAGTTTAATATTGTCGCAATGGTGTGCCATACAAAATGCTAGCCGTAATGACACCAGCCCACTCTCTGCATGTTATAGATAAGCGCAATGATGAGATAAAACAATCTTAGATCTTACCAACGTCTTCGCGCACGTTGTTCTATGGTGTAAATAAACACATACAGCTAATTTTAAGAGACTAGTTAGAAAGAGCAGGCTGAAAACTCGGCGGTAGCTGAAAATTTGTTATAACTCATCATTGCGACCCCGTTAATCTTAAAGAGGATGGGCTGGAAGATCCTGCGCTAGCTCCAATTTTTCTTGACATATCATTCAACCCTATCGTTAGATAGGTTATTTTTATTGTTGTGAGTTGGTTAGGGGACGCTGCAGTTTTTACAATATTTTATGGCTCATCATTGGGATCCTGGGGAGTGGGGACGCTGTGTTGGTTGAAAACTTCTATGACTATGATTTCGACCTAAACAACCTTAAAGGGGCTACGGTACGCTGCGGTAGCTGAATATTTTATAGTCCTACTTATATTTCTATACTTTATAGTGGGTTTGTCTATTTATCTAAATGAGGGTGGCTTCGCTAGCCGATTTATTTTTATGACTAATAATTGCGACCCAATTTATCTTATACAGATTGGGCTGGTGGATTCTGCGACAGCCAATTTTTTATGACTCATAGTTGTGGCCTCATGTGACTTGTAGTTTGTTGTAGTTAGTTGGTTAGGGGCGGCGCTACGTAGCTGCAAATTTTTACTAATAATTATTGTGATCCTACTTATCTAAAAGAAGGTGGGCTCGGGGATGCTGCGGCAGCCGGTAATTTTTTGACTTATCATTACTCTATTTATCTGAAAAAGATCCCAGTTTAGTTAAAGAGAGATTGAGCTGGGAGAAACTGCGGTAAGTTGTTTTTTTATGACTAAATTTTGCCACTTTATCTAATTTAAGGGAGTGGGCTAGGGGACGCTACGTTAGCTGCATTTTTATAGCTATCATTGTGATCATATTTAACTTAAAGAGTGTGGGCTCGGAAAAGCTGCGGTAGTTGAAAATTTCTTTTGACTTATCACTGCAACACTAACAAACTTAAAGAAAGTAGATAGGAGGACACTGCAGTAGCTGTGTTTTTATTATTCATCTTTGAGGCCCTATTTAAAAACTTTCAAAGCAGGATCTCTCAGTATACACTGGGGATTCTGCGTTAAAAGATTTTCTTATCATTGCGACATTATAAATCTTAAAATGAAGAGGTTGGAGGATGCTGCGGTAGCTGAATTATTTTATATGCCTTCTTGTTGTGGCCCTATCTGACTGGTAGTGAGTTAGTTGGGGTTTGCTTCGGTACATGAATTTGTGTATGATTCATCACTGCGACCCTATTTTCATTGAAGAGGGTGTGCTGACAGATGCTGCAGTAGTTGGATTTTTTTATGACTCATCATTGCGCCTATATCTAACATGCAGGCAGTGGGCTGGGGTCACTACGATGGCTGAATTTTGTATGGCTCACCATTGCGCCAATATTAAATTTAAAAGAATGGACTACAGGACGCTTACGTAGCTGAATTTTTTTATGAATTTTCCTATTTATATGGATTTAGGAGACAAAATATCTCTATTTCTACGTATTTATATCTACACTAACCGTAGCCTGAAGGCGTACCAAAGATTATGTAACTGATTTATGAGATAAAAAGTAACATTTATGTTAATTTAGTAACTAATAAACTAAACTCTTGCAAAGCTTGAACTCAATCCGTTTAGTAGTTTTGTCGTGAAGGGTTAACAAACTAACGTCGCGTTAGTCGTAATCTGAATTATCTCACTAATTGTAACCCTGATGTGACAGAGCCCGGTAGCATAATTAGATAGTGCATCCTCGTATCAAGAGGAAGGTTGCGGGTTCAAGTCCAGTCAAGGCTGGAACATTTTTGAGATGGTTTAAAACCTTGCGGTAACAAAGAACAAAATCAGTTTCCTATATATACTGTGACACACCATTTTTATCCAATGGGACCTGATTTTTGAAATAAAATGTAACATATGTTCATTTTAGTTATAATTTACGTACATAACAAATTTCATCGAGATCATTGGTTTAGCCACTACGACGCTACGTAACAAACAAATAAACGAACTTCCAAAATTTCACATTTATATTATTAGTGTGATTTAGTCCTGGCTCCGTGATCAAACCCTGGCAGACATTATCAGACTCTGGTATACATTTACCGTCATACATCTCAAACAAATAATTAAAAAAAACGTTCTACTCTTATTAAATAAGGAATTCTGTTGATCATCTGTTGGATTCATTATCCCTGATCCTCAAAACAAATATAAAAAATAACATAATAATTTTATTTTTGACGACATGTAAACGACACCACACTCAAGTTTTTCATATAAGAGGTCTTATTTTGACCTTGGGTTCCTAAAAATATTTAAAATTTAGCAACTACTACAAAAGCTTATTTTAACTACCTATTTCGAAATACTCTGAAATCTAGCTAAAAAGAAAATGAGATTTGGTTTGACAAACAAAGTGGTCCTGTGCTTTTTTTCAGGAAAATGTCTGTAAACGCTGAAATATCTATTTGTTTGATTTATTAGAGGAATCTACATTTGAAATTAGATCGGTCTACTAACCTAACGGTAGCTGAAAAACAGACTATTTTTGTTTTATTTTAAACTCTTATTTTGGACCCCTTGGGGTGCGAATTACAAAAAATCCTTTTTTATTACTCCCGTACACCCTAAAAAATACATCCTCTATATTTCAAGTCTCTAGGATCAGCGGTTTAGACTATACGTTGATTTTCAGTCAGTCTGTCAGACCCGTAATGATTATTTAATATATTGATAGTGATATTGATGGTTAAGATCGGTCTATTTCCCTGTCTTCAGACGCTGGTTGTATCTTGAAACGTCTCGCAGAAACAATTGCATAGAATCCAAACACGACACATCTACTGTTATCCATTAAAGAGTTCTGTAGGTTCCCTCCTGGCTCCATCATCAGACCCTGGTGGGCTTACCATGGTAAAATGTTACATTATTTATCTAAAAAAAACATTTATGCAAAGTTATATGTTCGTAAATGCAAATGACATTGTTTTAGAACAAATTACAACATCCCTTTTCAACCCTATGGGGTGATTTTCAGATAGAATGTCTATCCCATAGTTCATTTTGTACCTTGCTTAGTATTTATGTAAAGTTTTAAGTCAATTATCCCTAGAAATAATATTTTTCCATACAAAGTTCAACACCCTTTTTAACCCACTCCGGGAATGAATTTTGATAAATAAAAAAATACTAATAAGACGGTACGTGATAAATCCCGTATTTATAATAATGATTGAAATCAATCACGAAAGTTTTCTAAGTAAAAAAATACTATTTCTCTTATTTTTATTGAAGAATATGTTCACTAAGTTTCAAGTTTATAAACACAAGAACCAAGGTTTTTCATACAACCGCGAAAACCTCTTTTGAACCCTTTAGGGGATGAATTTCCAAAAACCCGTTCTTAGTGTTCACTTTCACACCACAAGGAACATACCATCCAAAATTTCAAGTCTCTAGGATCAGTGGTTTGGGCTGTGCGTTGTCTATATGTCAGTCAGTCAGGACAACGATTCTTATATATTAGATAGGAAAACATCCAGACACGAAACAAATATCTGTAGATCATGCAAACATTTGTTTCGCGGCGGGAATCGAACCCGCTACCTCCGGCGTCTCAGCCGGCTATACGCCCACTGCGCCACGGAGGTCGTAAATATATTAAATATTTTTACTTTACTAGCCCGTACTGTCCCACTGCTGGGCAAAGGCCTTCCCTCCAATTATCACGGTCCAGAACCAGATCCTGCCATGAATATAAAATTGATTGATCAACCATTTCCTTACTTTTGGTTAGTGTTGTGTTGTTATCACGAGTACAACTCAATTCCGGCGACTATTTTTCGCGGAGTCAAGTCTAGAGTGAACATATAGACAAGCGTGCTTCATCTTCGACCACACCATCACTTACCACTCTTGTATCAAAAAAAGTGTATTAAAAAAAAACTTAAAAGTGTATAAAAAATAAAGTTAAAAAAAAAAAACATTTAAAAAAGTGTGTGTTGTATCAAACCTTTTTTTTAATTACCCCACCCCATGATACAAGGAATCCTTGTGTGGAGTCAGGGGTATTTATTTGGTATATTTGATAATTTGATCCAAATCTCTTCCTATTTTCAAAGTCAAGGTGTACAACCATTTCCTTTCTTTGTCTCATAACTGCTAGTAAGCGTTAATATTATTTACCCTCCATATGTAGTGTAGTTTATTGATATAATATATTACTAGCTGACCCGCTAAACTTCGTACCGCCTTGACATGCATATGACGCGGGCTGCAAATGTACGTCAGCCGCTGGATCTACGTAGGAGAAAATGAGTTTTCTTCATTTTTTACTTTTGAACGTGATTTTTCCGATATTTTAATATTTATTCTGTTATTTGGGGTGGATACAAATCCAACAAATCAAAGATCATCAAAATCGTTCCAGCCGTTCTTGAGTTATAAATGGTGTAACTATATTTAATGTGTTTAGGTTTTTATTAATTAGGTATAATTAATAGGCATATTGTATATCAACAGGTTATGTTTTTGTATGTTATGGTACTCTTACGCCGCCGTCTTTTGACTTTAATTTATCTTGTCAATCCAACTGTTGTCTGGAATAGATCGCTTTTAGCGATAAGACAGCCCATTGTACCGTTATTTATTGTTTATCTCCTTTGTTACTGTAATTTTTATTTGGTGTGCAATCTATTTATGTACCTACCTATATTCTCAAAATCCCCACCACTACGTCCTAACCGGTTTATAGAGGCCTTGTAACTGGACAATTAATATAAACGTACATATCAGTCTGAAAAACAGCGTTGGTCTGCGCTTGGTGCCTAAGCGTGGACCAACACAAAGCTGAGACTGATCCTTTTTGGCACACCACGCAGCACAGAACCTTTTAGCGCCCACGTACTTATGTAGGTCTTGCTAGATACCTGCCTAGAGTGTTCTATAAATTTGTTATTTTTGAGGTTATACTTCATTTGGCGCGTTAGAAAAAAATTATGAGAGTAATTTTTTTACGAAGCACGCGCTCACCGACTGCCAAAAAACGACATGATAAAGTTAGCTGATAACTGTCTCTTGCGCACACACACCTACAGCCAAAAAACGACATGGTGAAGTTAGCTGATCTCTCAAGTTTCCGTGAAAACTCTTAACTATATTTATTAATTTATCATTTCTTTTACAAACAAAGAGGTGTGGCATACGAAATGAAATCTTTAGCTATGTTTATTTTGTTACGCCAAAGTTTTTAGGTACCTACGATTTTCATACTCAGTGTTGTTTTTAATGTCTTTTTTCAATGTACGTTTTAATTTATTAGCTTTTGTTTTGTATGTGCTGTATTGTTGTCTTTAATAAATATACTTTGCTTTACTTTAGTTTTACACGGGCATTTCTTATTAAATTATTTGAAAAGTAAATTGACCATTTTTAAATATGTTTGTAGCCCGGTTACCAGACCTCTACGGACCAGTGGGGACGTGGCGGTGGGGATTTCAAGAATAAACGTTAAATTTATGATTATTGGATGCGGGTAGTAATAAAGCCAGCATGTTTAGGTGGTGCTATTTTACTCTGATTGTTTATTAGGTCGATTTATTTGTAATTAATTATATTTACCTAGTCAGGTCATAAGTATTGTCACACAGTAAAAACTTTTCTTTTAGAATTCTAGCCACAAAAAAGTTTATTGAATTCGAATTTCGAATTGTTCATGAAAATAAATATGTATACTTTTTAGATTTTTACCTATTTTTAAATATGGAGTGGACGCTTAAAGAATACCGTGTTGCAGTTATTGCGTTGCATCGTTACGGTTACGCGCCAATTCAAATTTTTGACATACTGAAAAATTTGAATATAACCAAAAGATTCGTTTATCGCACCATCAAACGATACAATGAAGACTCTAGTGCAGATGACAGGTCAAGAAGTGGTCGCCCTCGGTCTGTTAGGACTCCAGCAGTGATAAAAGCTGTGAAGGCGCGAATTCAAAGAAATCCCAAACGTAAGCAGAAACGGTTGGCCCTTTAGATGGGGTTAAGCAGAACCACGGTGAAAAGGGTGTTAAATGAAGACTTAGGGCTTCGGGCATATCGAAGAAAAACAGGACATCGTTTGAATGCTCGTCTAATGGACCTGAAACTGAAGAGATGCCGCGCTTTGTTGAAGCGGTACGCGGGCAAAAATATCGGGAAATTCTTTTTTCGGATGAAAAAATGTTTACCGTAGAAGAGAGCTACAACAAACAAAATGATAAGGTGTATGCACACAGTAGTGAAGAAGCGAGCAACCGTATTCCGCGTGTCCAACGAGGTCATTTTCCATCCTCGCTCATGGTATGGTTGGGAGTTTCTTATTGGGGCTTAACAGAGGTACATTTTTGTGAGAAAGGTGTAAAAACGAATGCAGTTGTGTATCAAAATACAGTCCTGACGAACCTTGTGAAACCTGTTTCTCATACCATGTTCAATAACAGGCACTGGGTATTCCAACAAGATTCGGCGCCAGCTCATAGAGCGAAGAGCACACAAGACTGGCTGGCGGCGCGTGAAATCGACTTCATCCGGCACGAAGACTGCCCCTCCTCCAGTCCAGATATGAATCCGTTAGATTACAAGATATGGCAACACTTGGAGGAAAAGGCGTGCTCAAAGCCTCATCCCAATTTGGAGTCACTCAAGACATCTTTGATTAAGGCAGCTGCCGATATTGACATGGACCTCGTTCGTGCTTCGATAGACGACTGGCCGCGCAGATTGAAGGCCTGTATTCAAAATCACGGAGGTCATTTTGAATAAACTTTAGTGTCATAAGAATCTATGTTTTGTTAAGTTGATTTTGGTATATAAATGGTTACATAATGAATAAACTTGTTTCAATTATTTTATATTAAACATGTGACAGAATTTATGACCTGACTAGGTATTTACACATTTTCTATTGTTTATCCTAGATTACTTAATTTATTATTTTTCCTTGTATTTATAATATTATAGCGCATTGTAAATGTTATGTTTAATATATTACGTACTAACTAGCATTAATTATACGTATAATATAACATATATTCTAGTTAACATAGTGTATATAAATAATGATTAGTAGATTTATAAGACTTTAACATACACTATTAAATTTAACTAAAAAGTTTAAATTCTTAAGGGGAGACCGGAGGGGAATCGCTTCATACAACATGAACTACCAAGATCATTTCTAACTGGAGCATATTTCTACCTTAATAAAGTATTACTTTAATTTGAATAGTATTTATCTAGGTTCCCAACCATATATTAGATCAAAATACTTACCTAAAATGAAATAGAAGCGTATCGCATTCTGCATGTTTTTACGTCATAAAAGATCTGTTTTCAACCTAATTCTTTCGTATTAAAAACAACAACATCTTACGTATCCTAGTCATGGAAACTTAAATTATATCGTCTTGTTAGAGAATAACAACACAATCAGAAAAATACAACAAGTTTTCAGTCATCATTTTTGGTATTACGGAACACGTTCAAAATCTAATCAAATTTAGAATCGGTCATTTGCTATCACTGTCGCTCTGTGTGGCTAAACTGCGTCACTAAACAGGGATAGCGATATTCAGGCCGAAGTTTTTGACGCGGCCGAATTGAATTTGCGCTCGGGGTTCGCCAGCTTCTTAAGTCGATAGCATTGTATGGAAGAGCATCGACGCCATGCCGTCATACAGTGAAAACTAGTACGGAGGGTAGTCACTTGACTATGTATTCATCTTATCTGCAAACTTAAGTTACACTAGGAAACATGATTGGATATAGTTTAAGTCTAGATTTTAAGTTTGTTAACTTACTTTTTCGAAATAAATTATACTTTAATTTAAGTATTATAAAATGCGGGACGACAACAGGTAAACCAAAGTGTTCAGGAGTCAGAGTACAAGAGTAGTAGAATTCCTTGTGAAAGGGCTCGCCTGGAGAAGTACTACTACCAGACCTATTTCTGCCGCCAAACAGCATTGCTGTGTTTCGGTATGAAGGGTATGGTTTTCAGTAATATTACAGACACATAGGGCTTTACACCTGTATGCCTTAAATTGATGGATAGTAGGGCACGTTTCTAAGGTGCGTGACCTACGGGGCAACACTTTGCTATAGACGATGGTTACCACATCATCAGCTGGGCCATATGCTTATTCCATCTCAAGGTAATAATAAATATATAAAAAAAGATATTAGCATCTCTCGTATTATAGAAAAGCTTTCGCCTGTGGCTTTGCTCGCGAGGTATGTCAATAAAAAGTAGCTTATTTCCAGGAAGGCAATTACGCTAATTTTGAACTATAATTAGCAGTTCAGAGGGGGTTAAGCTGACTTTATTTCGGACGTACTGTACCTCTCTGTACTCGTGCAGCCTGTGGGCGAAGTATACGCAGGCGGCGTACAGCGCACTCCGCGTCCAGTATAACAATACACTCAGGGTATGCTGGGGCTGCCCCGCTACTGCAGTGCATCAGGGATGTTCGCGACGGCGCGGGTCGACTGCTTACCGTTATGCGCAAGCGAGCCGCGTCCCTGGTGCACAGGCAGCGGGCCAGCGCCAACACCGTCTTGGCAATGATAGCCGGCAGAGTAGACTGCCCGTACACCAGACATTGCTGTCACAGGCATGCTCTCAAAACCCTGTATATACCTTAGTTTACTTATTGTGTTGTGCGCTTTCCTATATGAGCTACATAATTGCTTGAAATAAATGTATATATTTTTTTTATGACACTAAAGTAAAACCGAACAAAAACGTTACGTTATGCACATTTCGTATCGCGCTGACACGCGTGACATCAGTCAAACCAACGTGAGTTCCAACGTTAGACACGTTCAAAATTAGCGCGATTGCCTGTTGATCATAATTTACTAATTTACCAAATTTCATTAAAATCTGTTCAGTAGTTCAGTCGTGCAAAAGTTACAAACAGACGAACTGTTTAGAAGAACTGACATCCATACAACCATCCCAACTATAGAGGAAAGCAATTAAAGAACGAAATACAAGTTACTCATAAATTTATTTAAATATGTATTCTATCAGTTATTTGGTTGCCATAGTATGTCGGCTTAGTTTGGGGCTAGATAAAGATGTGTGAAATGTCCAGCAATTTATTTTTGTTCGTTGTAACTAGATAACGAATAGAATACTTATAAATATATATATTTTTTTGTAAATACAGGCTTATAGTATGTAGAAAACCTGGAACAAATATCTGTAGACCATGCAAACATTTGTCCCTGAACTCGCAACCTGGGTTTCAGCCGGCTATTCGCCTACTGCGGCACGGAAGTTGACAATGGGATTTGGAAGAACACGCGGAGCGGGCAGGGTATCAGACCACGAAACACGCTTCTTTCCAACAAATGTGTATTCGGAGGCACTCTTACGATTAATTCCAAAAGTTTACACATAAAGTTCACGATAAGTTATCGGCTTTGGTAGCGTAAGTCCATACTAACTAAAACTTATAACCTGATAGAGTAGCCTGATAGAACCATAGATTCGGCGCAAGACTCTTATTGGATTCTCAGAGAAAAGTTTTTCTAGGCTCATTTTCTTCGTACTGAAAATTCTCCCTCATGGAACTGTCAACGTCATTTCCGCCGAGCGTTTCGTTCAGTAGCGCTACAGCGGGTTAAATAGTAGATTATTAAACAAGGGGATAAAGCACTGTCTTGTGTCACGGGCGCTATATTGAATCCCGAACGTAACGAAGGATTCTAGAGTAAACTCATAAGCGGAGCGAGGGAGTCACTAGAATCGTAAGTGCAGAGAGGGATGTCAGCACGCCCAAGATGCAGACAGCTTTATCCACGAGGAGAATACTCTACTTTTCACACTTTCTGCGAGGCAAGAAAAACCAAATCTAGGTTGGTGCATTCTGTGCAGAGATTTACGAATAAGTTTTTATTGTGTGGGTCTCTTTGGGTCAAATTTTAATACAGTTAAGGTTCCAAATTCAAATTACTTTCATTATGGCTGCGAGGGCATACAGTACAATTTTACACCAGGCTCAGCCGTAAGAATTGCTTTCGGTGAGGTTTACATGGCATATAATTTGACACTGTCGAGCAGGAGGTGTGAAAAATAACAAAATGGTACCTAGCTTAATATTTATTTTACTTCTTCATGCTTTTAAACTGAACTTTGCAAGTGCAGCTGACTGGTATTGGGAACGGCTGGGGACGAATCCTTCCATTCTCGTAGACGTATATGGTGATGGTCGAGTATCTTTCATCACAGCCTGTTTCTATGTCATCTTGCTCCTGTTTTAAGACCTCGAAGCAAGGACATGTTTTATCTCTGAAAAAAAAACAAATACTTAGCTATAGACAATGACTAATCATTACACGGATATTTATGGCGTATGTTTCATTCAATTGTTTTTTTTATTTACTGTTTATGTTATCGTGTATTTATTTACTGTAGTTTATGTGTGTTTGTTACATATGTTGTAATAATGTCTATATCTATCTATCTATCTCATCTATCAATATGTACACACGGCTACACATTAAGCTATAATTTTCCAGTATAAGCTGACGTCTCATTCTACGAAAAGTCTACTCAATGCGAGGTCAGCTTATACTGGAATTTATAGCTTGATGTGTAGCCGTCTGTACCTAGGTTTATATAAAAATTCAAAGAATTCAGCCATTTAGTCGTGACAACGTAACAAGCAGGCAGAAATTTTTTAATATTTTTTTTTATATTTTCTAAATTTTTTTTAGCGAACCATGGTGCCTTATTACGAGTATATGCCAGTTTGTGTTAAATAATACGTGTCGTTCTGTGAAATAAACCTATACCTATACTTATGCATTCATAAAGTCGGACAAATAATTCGGTAAGTTTTGATATTTTGCAAATAAACAGATTATTATTAAACAGAAAAATAAACAGATACCTACCTAATTGGACCTGTCCAATTAGGTAGGTCCAACTTCGAGAAAGAGGTCAATCGTCGAATCCAACTCGGATGGGCAGCGTTTGGGAAACTTCGCAACGTCTTTTCGTCCAACATACCTCAGTGCCTTAAGACGAAAGTCTTCAATCAGTGTGTGTTACCAGTGATGACATATGGAACCGAGACGTGGTCCTTCACTATTGGCCTTATGAATAAGCTCAGTGTCGCTCAACGAGCTATGGAGAGGGCTATGCTCGGGGTTTCTCTACGGGATCGAATCAGAAATGAGGAGATACGTAGGAAAACTCAAGTCACCGACATAGCCCGACGGATTAGCACGTTGAAGTGGCAATGGGCAGGCCATATAGCGCGCAGAACGGATGGCCATTGGGGCCGGAAGGTTCTCGAGTGGAGGCCATGGACCCGCAAGCGCAGCGTAGGACGTCCACCTACAAGATGGGCAGACGACTTGGTAAGAACCGCAGGTCGGCGTTGGATGCAGACCGCTTCCAACCGCAGTTTCTGGAGATCAATGAGGGAGGCCTTTGTCCAGCAGTGGACGTCCTACGGCTGATATAATGATGATGATGAAACAGATACCTACTTGAAAAAAATAACAGCTGATCTGACCTTCAAATAAAATTTAATTAAGCTGAATTCAATAAATATATAAACTTTATTGGAACCAGAAATATCATATACAAGATATATGTCATAAACAATTTAAAAGAATAATAATTAAATAACAATGTTGTGCGTTAAATTGAATCACGTTCGTTCAAATCTGTGCTGTACCAATACTAGGCAGTTATGAATGAATGAATGAATGAAATACTCTTTATTGCACACCAAACAAAAATACAGAAATATCGGAAATAAACAATAAACAACGGTACAATAGGCGGTCTTACCGCTAAAAGCGATCTCTTCCAGACAACCTTTGGATGGACAGGATAAACAAAATCAAAAGACGGCGGTGTAAGAGTACCTACAGACATAACAGAACCCACAAAATAAAATATACCTATTGATTGTACTAATAAACATAAACTTAAATACATACAATTAATGTATAAATAAACTACACTACATAAAGAGGATAAATAACATAAACACTAACTAGCAGTTAGGAGACAACGAAAGGAAATGGTTGTATACCTTGACTTTGAAAATAGGAAGAGATTGGGATGACCTTATAGACAAAGTTATGGTGTGTAGGTAGTTATGGTGTGGCTATATTATGAGGGATCCCGAATCGGGACGCTTCCTCTGGGCTCCACTAAGCAGACTGATTTGACAGTTTATAAACGTTAAAAATATGAATCATACTATTTGTCGGAGTATAGTAATAGTACTCACAGGCAGGTTGTAGTTTTGATTCTTTGCTCAAAGTACTCGGACTGGACAACTATTTTATTATCAGAACCCGTTGTATTCACGCTGATGATGAATGGTTTTTCCACCTGGAGAAAATTAAAATAATCAATAATGTTTTCAAGGAAGATTGCAACGTATCGACAATACCCCGGCTGTTGTCAGTGTCAATAGGCGACGGCGACCGCTTACCATCAGGTGGGCCGTAAGCCTGATCCCCCACCGTAACATAAATAAAAAAAATATCTTAGTTTATGCCGTCCCACTGCTGGTCAAAAGTTTTCCCCGTTACCTCCATTTTTCTGTATCTTCAGCCAACTGTACCAATTTCCTGTCAAGAAGATGCAGGTCATTGCGCCAGCATTTTCCTGGGCGTTGTCTTCTGCCTTTCAATATCCGTAAAAAGATATGAATTCCGTAACAAGATATACATTCCATAACTAGATATAAATTCCGTAAAAAGATATAAATTCCGTAACAAGATATTAATTCCGTAACAAGATATTAATTCCGTAACTAGACATACATTCCGTAGCAAGATATACATTCTGTAACAAGATATTAATTCCGTAGTAAGATATAAATTCCGTGACAAGATATACTTAACTTAATATTGTCGATCACTGAGGAAGTTATGCGTTTCTAGGTGTGCCAGGAGCCTGTTGTTCAGTACACGTTCCATAATCTTACAGATGTCGGACGTGGCCGAGATGGCCTTGTAGTTAGAGGGGTCGGCACGACTACCTTTTTTAGGCACGGGCTGCACGTTTGCAAGCTTCCAGGATGTCGGCACTTGTCCAGACTTCACAGAGCGGCGAAAGAGGCGTGTCAGTACAGGAGCGAGCTCAGGCGCGCAGAATTTAAGAACAACTGCCGGAATACCGTCAGGGCCACTGGCTTTGTTCACGTCCAGATTCTGCATCGTTTTTCGAATCTCGGTCTGATGTATGCGGATTTCCGGCATAAATACCCCACCATCCGGTAGACTCGGAGGTACCCCGCCTGCAGCATCTAGACGAGAAGATTCCGCAAAAAGATTGGCGAATAAATTCACTTTCTCTTCAGCAGTATGGGCCAGAGTACCGTCAGGTTTCAACAGTGGAGGTAGTCAGGGGTGACAGAAGTTCGACTGAACCGCTTTAGCCAGGGACCAAAACGCCTTACTGCCCGATGGGTGTGATACCAATTTGTTCCCTATTCGGCCTATGTGGTCAAATCGAGCCTTCCGTAAAGCCTTCTTGCAGGACTTGGCAGCTTTATCCAGTAATTAATACATTTCCATACTTAAATTTTTACCGTAAATCGCGGCGCCTTTGCGACGATGCCGCTCAGTCAGTTTAACAGGTATATATTTACATGATAAATAAATATGATTTGCTTACCTATTTTATACAGGCTGTTTCACTGATTCATTGATATTAGGACTTAATATTTAGGTTGGATAATTTTTTAAATTTTCTTATGTAATGAATTTAAAAAAACCTATTTTACAACAATAGTAGGCATTAGCCCTACCCGTGTTTTCATTTAATGTCATATATAACAAAACACCTAGTATACCTACAATTAAAAATATTTTTTATTGTATTTTATAGTTCGTTAAAGTTCTTTTTGCAACTTGACAATAGATTATTTAGTTTTAAGTTATTATTTTTGGAACCTTTATCCTTTTTTTGTGTATAACCTGTGTTGTTGCAAATACATTTTGATTCTATTCTAAATGCAAATCAAAACAAACCTATACGTACCCTTGTAATAGATCCGCAATTAACAGCGTCCGGATGAACGCTATGTACCGAATCCTCAGGATGGCGATTTTTGGCTCCTAAACCTAACCAGTACTGAAAACAGAAAACTAAAGTTTTATTTTGACAACCACTTTTTTATACCACTTGGAGATGGAACAACCAAGTGGCCCACCTGATGTTAAGTGATAACCATTGCTCATAACAAATTATTGCCTCCTAAGTACCTTAGAAACTAGCCTACATTCCGGGTTTGGGTGTATCTCTATATATTATAAGTAGGTATGTAATTTTACTTAGAAAACTTTCGTGATTGATTTCAATCATTATTATAAACACGGGATTTATCACGTACCGTCTTATCGGTGTTTCGACCGACAATGTTTCGGTTCAGTTCGTGAACCTTCATCAGGGTGAGTGCGATCCGCTCCGAATAACGTCTCGCCTCGCACTATGTAGGTAAGTACACTAAGTAGGTATGTGTTTACAAAATAAAGGTAGGTATATAAGTATTCTATAAGTTTTCTAGTTCCATAGTACAAGCTTTGCTTAGTTTGGGGCTAGATAGTGCGGTGTGAAATGTCCAATGAAATTATTTATTAAACCTAAATAAAGTAAGTTAGTAGAAGATCAAAATAATTCAAAATTTAAACACACAAAGATTGTATAGTAATAATTTTGTTATGACAGGAATAAATAAACTAAAAAAAAAAAGATTTTAATAATTTCTTTGTCATTTTAGTAATATGTCAAAAGTATGACAGTTCAAGTGAGATGATTTAAACCATCAAATTGGATAAATTTATTAAAATAAACGAACATTCGTATGAACTTTTGAACTGATTTTTAGCTCGCTTAAATTAGTGATTGGAATATTGTTTGTCTTTAAAAAAGTGTTACACAGACATTCTAATTTCTAAACCTTACATATAGGATTACGAAAATCATTATTATAAATACGGGATTTATCACGTACCGTCTTATCGGTGTTTCGGTTCAATTCGTGAACCTTCATCAGGGTGAGAGCGATCCGCTCCGAATAACGTCTCGCCTCGCACTGTGCGCCGCTGCCCTTTGCGCGCGTGTGTACGGGCGGGGTGGTGGGGATAAGACGGTACGTGATAAATCCCGTATTTATAATAATGAATTGAAATCAATCACGAAACGTTTTTTATGGATTACGAAAAGTTAGTATACTAAAAACTAAATAATAATTGAAGTAAAATCTTAAGATTTTCTGGCCAGTAAGAAAAAAATGGCTAGTTTGGGTTAACACTGTAAGAATAAAAACTTTACCTTGCTTTTTTTTATATATCTATCGAAGTCTTCTTCGTAATTCTGATAGTTTTCAGGTTTCTCGGTGCAATATTTTTTCCCAACGCAATTTGAGGGCATTGGAATATTAGCATCTAAAAAATATAAACAATAGAATTAAAACCATTTTCAAAAAGAGTTTTCTAAAGTCCTTTGAGCTCACTACATTTAAAGCTCGGCACGTACACACGGCTACACATCAAGCTATACGTTTCCAGTATAAGCTGACCTCTCATTCTACGAAAAGGTCAGCTTATACTGGAAATGTATAGCTTGATGTGTAGCCGTATGTACAACCATAGGCATTGTGTGTAGGCTGGTCAGGCGCTGTCAGGCCAACCATATTTATACATATTTTACTGGTCGGGCGGTCGGGTTGTGACGTCACGTCGGTCGGGTGCTTGGGTCCAGCCAGACGAACACTCAATACCGACATTTATTGCTCACATTATTAAAAAGTTTTTACAGGAGCTAACCAGATCTCAATGGTTGAAACCATATGAATTCTGACAGAGGCGGCGTAGGGCGTGGGCGATACGGGCCACTGCCTACGGCCTCGCGGTCCGAGGGGCCTCGCGCATCGGAGGTTTATGCATTACCAAGCCGTGAACGTAACGAAGAAATTTTACAGTTGTAAGTGTATTCCACCGCCGATAAGGAACCTGCACACTATTCACAGTTTTGGATTAAAACTAAAAAAATATTTATTACACTGGCAAAAGGAGCAGGAACTTTGATTTGATACAAGTGCAATATAACTCTATATACAAGTGCAATATAACTTAACATTTACATTATGATTTTATGAATTGTTTTGATTATATTTAAATCTTTTAATCTCTTACTTTAAATCTACTTTTAAATATTTAACTAGTTTATATATTTAATATGACTTTATTAATTTTTTCTTGTTATTGTAAAACTTTTTCTTTTTGTTTTTGAGTGTTATTTTTTATGTACTTTAAAATCCCGTCCGCTTTGTATTTATTTTTAATTATTTGTCTCTCTTGGTCCTAAAGGTCACAACGGAAGACCAGCGCTGGTTCTAACATCCTGCACACGCTGAGTCACAGAATAATAACTAGTAACTAGTTGAGACCTTTTTTGCAACCAATTTGTGTTCCTACTTAGCTTTAAGTTTTTATTGATATACTGTTTTATTTTTTGTTGTTATTTTTGTATAATGTGTGGCTAACTTTTGATAGATACTACTCCATTCCCTTTTCGCTGTACGTTACTTGCTCATACCACTCCATTGTCAAGATGATTGCAACAATAAAAGCAATAGACAGCGAACAATGGAATAGTAGTAACATACATGTTCGAAGAAGAGCAGAGGGCCTCGCGAAATTTACCTTGCAATGCCCACATCAAATTAAGGTCTTGCCGCGTCACTGCTCTGACAGGGTGTAACAACAGGAAGGCAGGTCATGTTTTCGTATGAGCACGTTGTTTACAATATATTTTCTAATATACGTCTGTTAGCAATAGTGTAATTAGAACGTCACACACAAATAACGATCTTCAAGCGCTTCCATCTACTGATTTCTATACTTCTTCGTGGTAGTGTTTTCTTGATAGATTGGGGTTCAAGGGGGGGGGGGGGGGGGATCAAAGTGAGACAATCAGGCCAAGTGGTCACGTATTGATGGCTACTTACACCGTATAGTTTACATGCATTTATGTTTGTCCGGGTGGAATATTTTCCCCTCAACCGATTGAGCTGAAATTTGGAATACACTTCGGTGACAATGCAATAATATGGTACCACGGAGGTAGTCTCATGATGGAGACGTATGCTAGACAACAAAACTTCTGAATGGATTATAGTAGGACTCATTTGAATCTGTTTGCGGTTCCGATTATTAACCTTATAAAAGCTTGTTATAAAAAGTAATTTTTCAACAAAAAAATGTATTTTTGCTATAGAAGTAATTATCATAAGAATAATAAGTAATTATATAAGAATTAGTATCAGTTTATTTTTTTCTGAAATTGCATAAATATAACATTACCCTATCTATTTTATAGATTTCTGAAGTTAGAATTTAGTTACTAACAGAGATAGCATGGCTCAAGCCCAGTTGCAGTGCCCTTGCAGGGATAATGTAATTCCTTCTTAATTAGAAGTGCCTATAGAAGATGAAGGATTAATATAAGCGTAATTGATTAGTTCAGAGTTTAATTCAGACTCGCTAGATCTCAGTTCGGAGCGAACCACTAATATTTTATTAGAGTTCCGTACCCAAATGGTCAAACGGGACCCTATTACTAAGACTCCGCTGTCTGTCTATCTGTCCGTCCATTGTTCGATATTGATATCGGCAATAGGTAGACGCTTGAAATATTCACAGAATATTTAGTTATATATTGACTTATAAAATAAATAATTAAATTAAAATAAAACAAATATTTGCGGGGGTGCTCTTATACAACAAACGTGATTTCTTTGCTTTTTTTATAGATAATGGTACGGAACTCTTCGTGCGTGAGTCCGACTCGCACTTGGCCGGATTTTTTAAAAGACGTGGCTGCAACTCATTTTTCTATTACGACCGTTATGGTTAGTGGTAATCTTAAACTAAGAGACTAGACATAGACTTGTATTCAAGTCCGTTGTAAGATGTTTACGTCATAAGTGACACCTTATACGTGACCTACGAATAGGTCACAAAGAACAGTGGTCCTTTCCATGCACAGATATTTCCGGTACGACCGTTACGGTTAAAGGTCGTTCTAGACTGTAGATTAATAAACCAAAGTTGTATTCGAGTTACAAGTAAAGAGTAGGTAATTTATTAATGTACTTACATGCTGTACTTAAAAATACCTATATTTAAATAACAAAATCAATTATTCAAATCAAAATAATATATTAAATTAATTAAATATTGAATGTACTTACATAAAATCTACATTGTTAAAAAAATATATAATGTTTAACAATTTTAATTAGTGGTTCACCTAGGTCCTGGGCCCAGCCCAGGGGGGGGGGGGGTCATGACCCCCATGACCCTCCCCCTGGATCCGCCCTTGTCACACGCACAGTTTTAGTTCTACGTTCTTCATGCGTACATCTAAGGTACAGAACAATTTATCGTCCTCTGTTTTTCCTAATGAATACAATCTGGGCCTCTTTAAGGTAATGTAAATAAGTTTCTCTATAGTAAATAGGACTCTTGGCCACTTCAACTTTTCCAACTTACCAGCATGTGAATACCCAGCAAACACAAGTGTTGCAATCTGAAAATAAACAATACCCAAATAAGTTTTTTTTTGTAAATAGAAAAAAGGATTTGTCATAGAGGTAGTATTTGATTAAATAGCATTAATATGAATGTGGTAATTTTTAGGGTTCCGTAACGAAAGGGATAAACAGCACCCTATTACTAAGGCTCCGCTGTCTGTCTGTCCGTCTGTCACCAGAATGTATCTCATGAACCGTGATAGTTAGGCAGTTGAAATTTTCACAGATGATGTATTTCTGTTGTTGCTATAACAACAAATACTAAAAACAGAATAAAATTAATAATTAAGGGGGGCTCCCATACAACAAACGTGATTTTTTTGCTCGTTTTAGCTCGATATTAATAACGGCAACAGGTAGACGTTTGAAATATTCATAGAATATTTAGTTATATATTGACTTTAAAAATAAATAATTATTTGAAAATAAAACGAATATTTAAGGCGGGCTCCCATACAACAAACGTGATTTTTTTGCCGTTATTACAGATAACGGAACCCTTCCATGCCGTTTTTTTTTATTTATTATAAACTACTGTAGTTGTGGGTATGCCCGCGACTTCGTCCGCAGTTTTCTGTATCTCGACAACAGCGCCACCTACCGGGTCCATGATAAACTTAACACCCAAACCCGGAGCAATACCCAAAACAGTATTTTGTTCTGTACCGGGAAACACTGCGTTGGTCTGGTCGCCATGTCGTTTTGTCTATAATTAAAACAAATATACCAATGAATTATAATATACTCACAACAATAAATGTCGAGAAGTGAGCCATGGTTATAAAATTTTTCAAAATGAAAATAAACTGAACTTGCTCTTAGTATCTAATTTTCCGTCAAATAATTGCCACAGGCGTTACTCTCCACCGATATTCACTTAATGCTAAACCCATACTATGTCCAATAACTTTTATACAGTAAGGATTATCTTTTCCTGTTAAATTATGACGTGCTGTGCAAATTACGTCAAGAAATAACATGCAAAGTTGTGATATTAACATCCCATGTTTGCTTTACTTCTTACCAACATTACCCATACTAGCTGATGTACTACGCGGCTTCGCATGCGTAGTATTTCAATAAAAACATTACCCTCCTTTTGCACACTCGGGTAAAAGTAGCCTATACTATACCCTTCCCCAGGATATAATCTCCTAGCTAAATTTGATTGCGATCCGTTCAGCCGTTTAGTTATGCAAAAGTAACTAAAAACAGTTACTATCTCAGTTACTATGTTTGTATTATACATATAAACCTCTTGAATCACTTTATCTAGTTCTGAAAACTGCGTTAAAATCCGTTAAGTAGTTTAAAAGATCTAAGCGAACAGACAGCGGGAGCGACTTCATTTTATACTATGTAAAGAAGATAACTCCTGGTTATCAACTCCTAAGGCAACACCTGGATGCGCGTGATAGAAAGGGTGTAACAGTCTACTAATAATTTCACTATGACCCATCTAGAAATACAAATCAATAGCCAAAGTGGCATTGTGCTGGACTCGCAATTCTACTTTTACAGCTACCGTGCCTTGAACTATACACAACCTAATGGGGATTTGTTAAGTTAAATAAAGAATATACACAAAATACTTGAACAATGTATATTCATTCATTACATACTATAAATAGGTAATAAATTGAAACAAAAGACTGATGATAATGAAAAGTATCTAGATTCTATTCCAAAATTATCTACACAAAATAAGCTGGATGGGCGACAGTGTAACTGATATAGTTTGAATAACTATACGGTCTATTACAATATTCTAAATACACGGTAGCTCACCCAAGCCAATCAGGTAACACACAGAAATACAAGTACAAGTTTACAAAGAAAGATATTACAGCATTAGTAAATTGGTTGGTACTTAACTTATTCTCGAGCCAGGAATACAAAAGTACCCCCAGGGCATTTACAATGCTATTTATACCCCCCAAAAGTCGTAAAAAGTCACGACATCTTTAGCCAATCACAAGCATTGGTTGTTTACATCATAATATCTTTTTATATTGGCTATAATAACAATATATAATGAACTTAAAGTATGTTAAAACTTAATTAATGATTATTACAAGTCCTAACAATCACAAAATCGTATTAATATGGCACAAATTTCTACTTTATGGGCGCCACCAATCACAGCATTTTTATCATATAGTTAATTTTAATAAAATCTAATTAAGTAGAACATTTTTATAAATTGAATAATTAATTACACAATCTTTCGAAAATTGAAAATCGTATTCCTAATATATGACAACATATCAATGATACATATCAATCCTGATAAGTAATCATTTTAAAACTTATATTTTAGGAATAGAGAAACAAAATGTAAACACAGCTGAAAATATCAATAATATTAATACAATTATTTATTGTTCTAATGTACCATCATAACATTATTAATAAGCCTCAATTACAGGTCATTGTTCTTATAAATATAGCCATTGACCAAACGTTTCGTTCGGAAACATGTATAATATAATTTCGTTCTAAAAAAATCTCCAAGACATCGAATCATTGATTTGACATTGACATTTTGAACTTGACGACAAAAATTGAAGTTTATAACAGGAATATAATGTAAATAAACAAAATATCTAATGTTTTTTATAATGCAACTTGTCACGCGCAGCACAGGACGGGTAAGGGTGGCGTTTACAAAGGGAGGACTACACCCAGCAGTGGGTACTTATGGGCTGTGGATGATGATGAAAGAAGATAAAGAAGATTATTCTGCGTTCATGCAGCTACCCATGGGTCCCGCCTGAAAACCAGCGCCGCTTACCGTCCCCAGATGGTAGGCAGCAATACGCTGAGACGGGGCTTGTTTGCCCCACACAGCACGGAGGACCATATATTATCCACGTACTCTCCTACCTAGGTATGTATAAATACTCAATTTTTACCTATTTTTTAGTTTTCAATAATTTTTCTTTTTAATAATTTATACTCTTCATGCAAGTAGGTATGTTTGTTTTGTTCTGAATGGTCTGTCCTGTGTGTGTCAAATAAATGTATTATCTTTCTTCTTTCTGTATCAGCCAAAGAAACATACACTGCTAAACATAGGACTCCTCCATCGATTCAGCGACAATTCCGTGCGCCCTGCACGGGCTTAGCGCGGGGCACGGGGGGGGGAGATTTGGAGGTTCAAACCCTAAATATTCAAAATATTACATTAATATATAAATATTATTAAATTAGCTTAATGTTAGACTGGTCTTATAATTCTTATACTGAAAATTTCTAATATTCCTAATTGTTAATTTCTCGTTTCTAATAGGGCGCTCGACGGGATACAGATATTTTCGTCCGACCCCCAGAGCACAGTATAAAATGGATTATTTGATTGGTTTATCACAAAAAAATATACTAACACTACATAGTATATAACAAAGTCGCTTCCCGCTATCTGTCTGTTCCTATATATCAGGTTTAAGACATTTATTCTCATAAGAATTTACAATTCACTTAAATGATAACTTATTAAAACAAAAAAAAACTTTGACAAATATAATAATGGCATACGCGAGCGTGCCACATATCACTAAAAATAAACATGTATACATACTTAATATTACTTAATTATCACAACACAATAACAAAAACATATTTTACGAACAAAAAACAGCGCAGTGGTAACTTTATTTATGTGGGTAGACTTGAAAACTTTACCTATATATGCTTATATCTTTAAGACAACAGAACAGATTTTGATGCGGTTTTTTTAATAGATAGAGTGATTCAAGATAAAGGTTTTTATGTATAATACATGCGTAATAAAGTAGACAAACACTGATAATTTTAGAGGTTTCTAATGTGATGTCGTAAATACTCTTAATACTCTTTCAAAATACTCTTTCAATTTTTCAAGAGTAACCTCTTATGAAAACATGTTTGTATTGTCTAATGACAAAAAAGCTGTGAACGTTGTTTATAAAGACATTCTGTAGTATATTTAGTAACAGCATTGCACCCGTGCGAAGACGAGGCGGTACGCTAGTATAATACTGTATTGAAATAAGGAGAGAAAATATTATTACCTAATATTATATAATATATGTATTACATTAAGTATTCTTCTACTTGTGTCAATAGCTTACAACATATTTTAATTCGTAATTTTGTTTTTATATTAGGGTTGAGTAGAACCTGGATCATCCTTTGTGCAGGTCGTAGGCCACAAAGGGCAGTTAATCAGGTGGGGCATAGACTGGATATAGCATGCCCACAAATCACAGCTGGTTAGCGTAGGCTCTCGCATTCCCCATGATTATAATACTCGTAGTATTTAAGTACGTTTCGAAAACAGTTTCAGACAATCTTGCCGAAACTAAAAAAACTGTCAACACCGATAGAGACAAGTTAACCACGTAAGATTCTGCAACTGCCACTTAACCCATCAAAATTAAACCATACGGCACCAACAATAGACGTTATTTTGCAACGAAGGTCACATCTTCCGCATGTTTCGCACTGTTTCTTACAAAAATTGTGTGCATTATAACAATTGGATATGTAATGTTTAGCACATTCTCTGCGTTGACAACACTTTGTCGACATAGCGATGCAATATGACGCAAAATGGGGAGGTATCAGAAGCAACCGTTTAGTGATTGCTAACCAACCCAACCCAAGGTCATTGATGAAACAGTCGGTTTCTCTTTCTAACATCCAAAATTTTAAGGGCTTAGTAGCTTTCCTATGTTGTTACAGCCATTTCACTCGTTCACTTTAGATACTGTATATCTGAAATTTGACATAATGGAACAATTGGTGGAACCCTCGACGGTGCATGGTCCGAAACGCCTGACCAATGATCTCTAGCTCTTAATTATACTATTTCCATTTTATTATTTTCTCGATGACAGCTCCTGTGAAAATTTGAACGAGCGTCTTTTTTTATTATGTATGCATTATTTTGTAAAAATTTGACGCTTACGCACGTACAACGTTATACCAGAGTCGGAGAAACTGATAGGGATGGAGCTATCGATAAACGTAACACGATAACAGACCCGATATTTTTTTACAAAATGTAAGAAACTAAACTACTGCCGGATACTTTTGTATAAATTTACTAACTAATATTATATTTCATTACAAGATGTTACACGTATTCATTCTTGATTGATAATGATTACTTATTTGGTCACAACACTACAACTATCAAATTAAAACTGTCATCGAGAAAATAAAGAAATGGAAATATGGAAATATGCTCTAGGTATTTTGTTAGTGTTTATTTTAACATAATATGCGTCATTAAAACATAGCATCATGCCTTTCAAAAATAATATATAAATAAATAAATAAGCCGTTTATTCAGATTTTACAATTTCTGAAACTTGGTAATTGCTAATTCTTATCATCTGTGTGTCCTTTGGCATAGGCCTCGTCCAATTCCTTCCATTTCTCTCTACAATTTGTTGTTCTTGTCTATAGTTTGCCTGCCGTATTTTCAATGTCGTCTTTCCAACGTTTGTATAGTCTTCCTCTACTTCTATTCCCATTTTTTGGGTACCAAACTGTAACTCTTTTACTCCACTTGTCAACACTTCTTTGTGTCTCACCTCCATGCCTTTCAGCTTTACAATAATTAAACCGGGTGTAACTGGTCAGATAGACAGGACATGGCGAAACTATAATAGTTCCTAGTTCAACCACGAAACCCTAAAAACACGGATTTCGAAGACACAGTAGACATCTTACATTTTTAAATTACAGGCAAAGGAACCATTATATTGAGCAGTTTTGAAATAAAACTTCTTTACGCACGCTTGACTTGGGAAGTAAACTGGTGAATGCGTTACGAAAAGTGCGAACGGAAGTTGAGAGGAATATTTAAGTTAGTGAAAATAGAACGAATGAGAGTTACGTTTCGTATATTTTTAAACGTAAATGTGCGAGTGCGATTTGCGTCTGTCCAGAATCAACATAGACTGATCGACCTACATACGTGTGGACAATTTTTTAATTAACAATTTTATAAATTAATATTTTGAAAAAGAAATTTTTCTTCAGTTGTGTGGTCTAAATCACACTCGTATTTTTATATGTTAGTCTCCTAATGAATAGATAAAAACACTTTAATGTATACCACAAAATAAACAAGCATAAAAAATACACAAAACAACAAGTACAAAGGGTGGTCTTATCGCTTAGAAGTGATTTCTTTCCAATTAAGTAATATATTTTTCTGTTTCTAAAATCTATTTTGTATTATGCATTGACACCTTGTTTTTTTAAACCGTCACGGATGACTGGTAGACAATGCTGTTTAGCATTAAGTCCTCCTTTTGTAGATGTTTTTCTGTCCACTAAAGAATTAAACAATAACAAACATTCTGAACCGTTTTACTATATGGCGATGGACGAACCTCGTAATCGGTCAAACACATCATACAAAAATCTATTGGCGTTGATCAATCAATGCAACGAATTGGTCAGTACGCAATCTAAACATTCAAAAAAGTATTATATAAGTTATCTCGAATCCACTAATATGATCGCGCCAACGCTTTCGTGGCCGATCCCGACATCCGTCGCTGTCCATCCTCCGGTACCCAGGGTATTACGATGTTGGCCCATTTCTCCGGAACTCGACCTACGTGCACAGCCTAATCCCACTTGATCTTCGGGGTATTGGTATTCCTCACCCGATCAGTTGTCCGGAATTCTAGGACGCTGCGTTCTATTGCCTTTTGGCAAATCTTGAGCTTGGACTTCTGCAGCTCGGTCAATGAACATGTTTGCGCAGCGTAGGTTAGGACAGGCAGGATACACATGGCATGGAAGGAATTGTGAGAATCTGCGAAGGATCAGGAAACCAAAATTTACCTTAATTTTTAACTTTTTTTATTTTTCGGAATTTTCCCTTTACTTGTCCTGTAGACCTTGCTTTTAACCAAAATTCACAATTCTAGGTCAACCGGAAGTACTCTATAGGTTTTGGGTCGAAAACCTATATGGTAGTCCCGTAGACAACCCCCGTGGTGCAGTGGGCGAATAGCCGGCTGAGACGCAGGAGGTAGCGGGTTCGATTCCCGCCGCGGAACAAATGTTTGCACGATCTACAGATATTTGTTCCGGGTCTGGTTGTTTCTCTATATATTATATGTATGTATTTACAAAAAAAAAAATATGTATTCTATCAGTTATTTGGTTCCCATAGTACAAGCTCTGCTTAGTTTGGGGCTAGATAGCGCTGTGTGAAATGTCCAGCAATATTTATTTATTATTTATTTAAAAAAAAAAGACCTAGAATCACGAAATTTGGCAAAAAGCAAGGTAACAGCACAAATAAAGGAAAAGTTCCTAGAAATAGAAAAAGTTGAAAATAAAAGGGTGTTTCCACACATACATAGATAACGCCAATTGAATTGTCCTCTGAGTTGTATGGGCGCTCATACAATTTCTAGCTTATTCGGTACCAACCTCAAATATGGTAAATAAATAAAATTGTGCTATTGAATATCATAAATATATAAATATTTTAGGAAGCCTGGGGGTGCGCGACATCGCTGACAAGATGCAGGAGAGTCGGCTGCGATGGTACGGTCACGTGAAGAGGACGCTACCTGACTACCTAGGGAATTTGGCACTACAACTTTCCATCCCCGGTCGAACATCTAGAGGTAGACCCAAGACAAGGTGGAGAGATGCAGTGTCAAAAGACATGAGAGAGTGCCAAGTTTCTGATAACGACGTCGAGAATAGAGCGAAGTGGAGAAGAACGACCAGGAAAGCTGGGAAGAGAGAGAGAGAGAGAGAATAAAATAAATATTTATGTGGGGCTCCCATACAACAGACATGGATTTTATTTTTGCCGTTTTTATAGATAATGTGGTACGGAGCCCTTCGTGCGGGAGTCCGACTCGCATTTGGCCGGTCTTTTAAGCTTACTGCGGTCACGGAGATGTGTGAGATTTTTTTTTGTTTATTGATGATAGCCAAGCGCTTGAAAACTACCTCACCGTGATGGTGTGATCGAAGCTGGAGCACGCTCGCGTAGAAAGAACCTATTCATTTTGGACTTAGCATTGGATTTAGCATAGTAAAAGTTTATACCTAGTCAGGTCATAAATTCTGTCACATGTTTAATATAAAATAATTGAAACAAGTTTATTCATTATGTAACCATTTATATACCAAAATGAACTTAACAAAACATAGATTCTTATGACACTAAAGTTTATTCAAAATGACCTCCGTGATTTTGAATACAGGCCTTCAATCTGCGCGGCCAGTCGTCTATCGCAGCACGAACGAGGTCCATGTCAATATCGGTGGCTGCCTTAATCAAGGATGTCTTGAGTGACTCTAAATTGGGGTGAGGCTTTGAGCACGCCTTTTCCTCCAAGTGTTGCCATATCTTGTAATCTAACGGATTCAAATCTGGACTGGAGGAGGGCCAGTCTTCGTGCCGGATGAAGTCGATTTCACGCGCCGCCAGCCAGTCCTGTGTGCTCTTCGCTCTATGAGCTGGCGCCGAATCTTGTTGGAATACCCAGTGCCTGTTATTGAACATGGTATGAGAAACAGGTTCCACAAGGTTCGTCAGGACTGTATTTTGATACACAACTGCATTTGTTTTTACACCTTTCTCACAAAAATGTACCTCTGTTAAGCCCCAATAAGAAACTCCCAACCATATCATGAGCGAGGATGGAAAATGACCTCGTTGGACACGCGGAATACGGTTGCTCGCTTCTTCACTACTGTGTGCGTACACCTTATCATTTTGTTTGTTGTAGCTCTCTTCTACGGTAAAAAATTTTTCATCCGAAAAAAGAATTTCCCGATATTTTTTTCCCGCGTACCGCTTCAACAAAGCGCGGCATCTCTTCAGTCTCCGGTCCATTAGACGAGCATTCAAACGATGTCCTGTTTTTCTTCGATATGCCCGAAGCCCTAAGTCTTCATTTAACACCCTTTTCACCGTGGTTCTGCTTAACCCCATCTGAAGGGCCAACAGTTTCTGCTTACGTTTGGGATTTCTTTGAATTCGCGCCTTCACAGCTTTTATCACTGCTGGAGTCCTAACAGACCGAGGGCGACCACTTCTTGACCTGTCATCTACACTAGAGTCTTCATTGTATCGTTTGATGGTGCGATAAACGAATTTTTTGGTTATATTCAAATTTTTCAGTATGTCATAAATTTGAATTGGCGCGTAACAGCAACGATGCAACGCAATAACTGCAACACAGTCTTCTTTAAGCGTCCACTCCATATTTAAAAATGAGTAAAATTCTAAAAAGTATACATTTTTATTTTCATGAACAATTCGAAATTCGAATTCAATAAACTTTTTTGTGGCCAGCATTCTAAAAGAAAAGTTTTTACTGTGTGACAATACTTATGACCTGACTAGGTATATAGCAGGAGAGGCGAATGCTAAAATTAAACTAAAACCAATAAAAAAATTGTGAATTACTGTCGAATTTCAACCACATGCACTGGCAACTAAGTACTAGTTAGTATTACTTTATGTATGTCAAACTTCAGTTTAAGTGATAGTGTGATCGAAGCTGGAGCACGCTCGCGTAGAAAGAATCTGTTCACTTTGCACTTAGCATTGGATTTAGCATAGTAAAAGTTTATATACAGCAGGAGAGGCGAATGCTAAAATTAAACTAATACCAATAAAATTTTTTGTGAATTACTGTCGAATTTCAACCAGATGCACTGGCAACTAAGTACTAGTTATTATTACTTTAAGTATGTCAAACTTCAGTTTTCCTGTTTATAGGAGAATAGTCGTTATCAGTACCTACCTACCAAGGTTTCCTGTAACGTTTGCATAAATAGCACCGTATTGGTTACAATAATATTTCAATATATTGGAATAAGCACTAAAGACATCTTTGTTAGGGTTCCGTACCCAAAGGGTAAAACGGGACCCTATTACTAAGACTCCGCTGTCTGTCTGTCTGTCCGTCTGTCACCAGGCTGTATCTCATGAACCGTGATAGTTAGACAATTGAAATTATCACAGATGATGTATTTCTGTTGCCGCTATAACAACAAATATTAAAAACAGAATAAATTAAATATTTAAGGGGGGCTCCCATAACACAAACGTGATTTTTTTACCGTTTTTATAGATAATGGTACGGAACCCTTAATTCACGAGTCCGACTCGCACTTGGCCGGTTTTTTTTAGTAGTACGGTGTAACTATGCTAAAGATAAAGCCAGTTTATTAGTGACGCGGTTAATCTATACTAATTCTTACTAATATTATAAATTCAAAAGTAGCTCCCTCCGTCTGTTTGTTAAAACGGCTGAACCAATTTTGATGGAATTTGGTATATAGATATATTATGACCGGTTCTGAGAATAGGCTACTTTTTACGTAACTGCGCTGAAAGAAGGTAATGTTTTATTGACAAACCACCTGTTCGATGCCGCGGGCGGGTCAGCTAGTCATGTTATAAACAAGCTTTCGCCAGCGGCGTCGCACGCGTTGTTTGTCAACAAAAAGTATCTATCATTTTTAAATTCAGGTCATAATCTATTAACCCACCAAATTTAATCGTAATCGGTTAAGCCATAACGACGTGATTGAGTAACAAATAAATAAACAAACATCCAAACCTTCACAGTTCTATCATTAGTGTGATTTGAAAGTAACTGTCTGTTTTTATGTCTGTATGTTTGTAACAATTTAACGACTGAACCGCTGGAGTGATTTTGATGAATTTGGTATACAGATAGACTATTTATGCGCGATGACTTGTGGGCTCAGATAACCACCGAGTGGATCCCACAAGGCGCGAGATCGCGCGGCCGTCCCAGGCGGAGATGGCTAGATGAACTTGACGCACACAGTGCGAATTTGTCTAATTAAATAAATAAATAAATATATTGCTGGACATTTCACACAGCGCTATCTAGCCTCAAACTAAGCAGAGCTTGTACTATGGGAACCAGATAACTGATAGAATACTTAAATACTTTTTTTTGTAAATACATACTTATAATATATAGAAAAACTACCAGATCAATTGCCCAAAAGTGGGATCCAGCCGGTTCTTTTATTAAATAGATTGTGACAGGAATCGGCATACAGGCTACTTTTTAGCCGACAGCGCAAGTGGGTAATGTTTTTAATTAACAAACCACGCGTGCGAAGACCACCAGCTAGTAAAGTATACTATCAAAAAAGATTTCTTTGCATTCCGGCGGAATTCATATTTTTCTTACTTGTTACGGATGACTGGTAGGATAGGCTTAGTAATGCTATACATATTTCTCCTTCCGGTTGTAAATTTTTCTTCTTGTGCAAAAATTAATTATAATAAATATTATTTTTTATTGGGGGCAAATACGCAAATCAGTACGCCGTCAACGCTCGTGGCGGCAGGTAGTGTTATTTGTATCGGACTGTCTATGTCATGTGCGTCTGACATAGACAGTCCGATACAAATAACACTACCTGCCGCCACGAGCGTTGACGGCGTACTGACAGAGCGCAGCAGCCGATTCTCCCCCCCGTCTCGCCGCGCGTATACCTCAGGGAGTGCACAGCACTAATGGTCACACTATAGTACTCTATAAAATATTACAATTATATCAATTAAAATTAAATCATATTATCCTATGAGTAAATTAAAATAAACATGCAAACATATTACGTTAACATAGTAATTATCATTAGCAGATCATGCAATCATTATTGACTACGTCCGTGGCGCAGTCGGCGTATAGCCGAGTCACACGCAGGAGGTGCGGGTTCGAATCCCACCGCGGAACTAATGTTTGCATTTTCTACAAGTATTTGTTTGGTCTGCGAGGTTCTTACATACTTACACGATTCCTATAGCTTTGCATATTTTGGGGCTAGATAGCGCTGTGTAATGTTCAGTATTATATTTATTTGTCTCGCTGCGGGGTGTAAAAACATTATATCAAAATGTTCTCGGGGCAAAAGTACATATTAATGAACCCAGCAGACAATAAATACATAACAAAAGATCTATATATATATATATATATATATGTATATATGTTACTATCGCAAAAACTCGAAAATGGCTCGAACGATTTGGCTGTTTTTTTTGTATTCTTAATTTTCAGGACAAGGTTTGTATGAAAGAAAGTTATTAGTGTAAAAACGAGTGTGCTTTAGACTACACGACTGAAGTAAACCTTCTTTAGCTCCATCTAGGCGTATACAGTAAGTACATAAGTTATTTTCTGCTGCTGCCCGCCATCTCATCTATCTCCCTCTCAACTTCCGTTCGCACTTTTCGTAACGCATTCACCAGCTTACTCCCCAAGTCAAGCGTGCGTTAAGAAGTTTTACTTCAATAAACCACGAAAGTGTTCTTATTAAAAAATGTTAGATGGTATAACAGAGACATTGAGATTTATTTTATAAATAATAATAGAATAAAATAATAATAGAATATTTATTTCTATTGAGATTTACAGAAGCTTTTAAACAGTTTCTTATAATAAATCAGATTACTGCACAGGGAGTTTCAAGATTGCACAACTGTTCCACATTGCATGGTTATCTAACTGTGCAACATCCTAGCAAGCACATCCGGCTTTGAACGCGAAATGTGATCCTCGTGCACCTTGTGTAAATACCAATACCCGATTAATAATAATACTAGTGGTTCGCCCCGAACTGAGATCTCGCGAGTCTGCCGATTAAAACAAAAAAAAATATTATTTGTAATCTTTGACTATCAAAATAGTGTCACGATTATATAACCAATTCACTTGACCTACAGTTTCATTCAAATTACAGGTAACGGGAGTTCATGTAGTGTGGGTATTTTTTTTTGGGGTACAAATTGCAGTTATTCTGGATTTCAGACGTTTGTTTATATTTGTGTCACTTAAGCTACACGCATACTAAATTACAGCACTGTGGGGTCACTGGTGTACCCTGTGAATGTTGTCAAAGTTTAGTTTTTATTATTTATTTTTATACAACTTATATGGCAAACGAGCATGCAGTCCACCAGATGTTAAGTGGCTACTGCAGTCCATGTATATCCACATAGAATTCAAAACAAACTATTATGTTGTCTTGATCTCTATGTGGATACGTTGCCATACTATAGGACTTAGCTGGTATGCCTATGTGCCAGTAATTACAGGAACATACCATTACCAACTAACTGGAACACAGCAGCACAAGTACTGCTATTTGGCGGCAGATAAAGATAAGGCAGTGGTGCTCACTTCCTCGAGCCCGTTCACAAAAGCTCTACCACCAGTATCAGTTATTATAGCTAGTAACTCAAAAAATTATAAAGAATTTACGAATAAAAACGGAGTATAAATTTACTAATGATTACCTTTCATTTGACATTCCACTTGATCAGTTAGCCTCATTTTCAGTTTTTTTTACCCTTCTTGAATCCCAACATCATATCTCAACATTTCCCCAACATTTTTAGCTCATTTAGTCACACCGAAATTGTGCCATCACTACCCACCTATGTATTAAATTTCACGAAGATCGAATCAACGCTTCAGAAGTTATCTTTGGACAAACATATATACATACAACGCCGATTTGCCCAAGTTGATTTAGAGATCTCGCTTCGCTTTATCAATAATTTATTTAATTAGTGAAACCAATGGCGATACAATTTGTATGGACAGGTCTTAACAAAATGTGTTAAGACGTTCGAAGTTCGGCGGGTCAGCTAGTATATAATATTAAATATTACATACTAGTTGACCCGCCGCCTCTTCGTATCGCCTTGACATGCATATGACGCGGGCTGCCAATATACGTCACCCCGGTTGAATTGTCGAACGGCCATCATTAGTTGCATCTATGTATGAGAAAATGAATTTACTTCATAATTTTTTGCTATTCGAGGCGGAGATAAATCCAACAAATCAAATACCATCAAAATCGGTCCAACCGTTCTTGAGTTAATAAATTGTTTATGTAACTAACCCGACTTTGTTTTATATATATTTTTTAAACATTAGTTCCGCGGTGGGATTCGAACCCGCACCTCCTGCGTGTGACTGGGCTATACGCCGACTGCGCCACGGACGTAGTCAATAATGATTGCATGATCTGCTAATGATAATTACTGTGTTAACGTAATATGTTAGTATGTTTATTTTAATTTACTCATAGGATAATATGATTCAATTTTAATTGATATAATTGTAATATTTTATAGAGTACTATTTTAGTAATATTTTATAGAGTAGTATAGTGTGACCATTAGTGCTGTGCACTCCCTGAGGTATGCGCGCGGCGAGACGGGGAGGAGAATCGGCTGCTGCGCTCTGTCAGTACGCCGTCAACGCTCGTGGCGGCAGGTAGTGTTATTTGTATCGGACTGTCTATGTCAGACGCACATGACATAGACAGTCCGATACAAATAACACTACCTGCCGCCACGAGCGTTGACGGCGTACTGACAGAGCGCAGCAGCCGATTCAGACGCACATGACATAGACAGTCCGATACAAATAACACTACCTGCCGCCACGAGCGTTGACGGCGTACTGACAGAGCGCAGCAGCCGATTCTCCCCCCCGTCTCGCCGCGCGCATACCTCAGGGAGTGCACAGCACTAATGGTCACACTATAGCTGACTAATCCGCAGCTTCACACGCGTAGTTTTTCAATAAAAACATTACCCTTCTTATGTGCAGTTGGGTAAAAAGTAGCTTATGTCACTCAGGGTGAATGTAGCTTTCCAATGGTAAAAGAATTTTTGAAATCGGCATTGTAGTTTTTAGTATATTCATTACAAACATACACACATAAATACATAAGTACAAATCTTTCCTCTTTATAATATTAGTATAGATTATCTGATATAAATTAATGCAATACAATAAAATAATGTCATAGTGAGTGAGTCTGGGTGTTTAATATCCACGACACAGAATTCTGTCTGGTCAAAGTCTGTGTCAAATACGAAAATGAGGTCTAATGGGTGTTATTCATTTATGTAACAAATTAAGTATATTCACATTTGCATTTATCGTGATTCCGGTAAAATCTATTCATTTTTTCTGTTGCCAATAGTAGCAACAACGATATATATGAAAAGTAAGTACGCTCAGCTAGTCTACACAGAACTGCACTAGAATTTTCATGCAGTGTACACATGCTTTGGGATACAAACTGATATAATCTAGGTCTAAAAGTTAGATTAGATAATTTTATTATTGCACACCATGAAATATAAATATATAAATGAAAATACACTTTTAAATCATAGATACAATGGGCGGTCTTATCTCTTCCATGCAACCTTTGGGTGGACATGATCTAAGTTGAATCATCATCAGCATCATCATCATATCAGCCGTAGGACGTCCACTGCTGGACAAAGGCCTCGCTCATTGATCTCCAAGAACTGCGGTTGGAAGCGGCCTGCATCCAACGCCGACCTGCGGTTCTTACCAAGTCGTCTGCCCATCTTGTAGGTGGACGTCCTACGCTGCGCTTGCCGGTCCGTGGCCTCCATTCGAGAACTTTCCGGCCCCATCGGCCATCTGTTCTGCGCGCTATATGGCCTGCCCATTGCCACTTCAACGCGCTAATCCGTCGGGCTATGTCGGTGACTTGAGTTCTCCTACGTATCTCCTCTTTTCTGATTCGATCCCGTAGAGAAACCCCGAGCATAGCCCTCTCCATAGCTCGTTGAGCGACTCTGAGCTTATTCATAAGGCCAATAGTGAAGGACCAGGTCTCGGTTCCATATGTCATCACTGGTAACACACACTGATTGAAGACTTTCGTCTTAAGGCATTGAGGTATGTTGGACGAAAAGACGATGCGAAATTTCCCAAACGCTGCCCATCCGAGTTGGATTCAACGATTGACCTCTTTCTCGAAGTTGGACCTACCTAATTGGACTGTTTGTCCTAGGTATACATACGCGTCGACAACTTCAAGAGCCGAGTTCTCAACCAACTGGGGCAGGCACGACATGGACATTCGACATAATTTTCGTCTTGTCCATGTTCATTTTAAGCCCTACCCGTTGGGAGACTCGATTGAGGCCTTCGAGCATCGTGCTGAGCTCTTCCATCGACTTTGCCATGACCACAATATCGTCGGCAAACCGAAGGTGAGTGATGTATTCGCCGTTAATATTGATGCCCAGTCCTTTCCATTCCAGAAGCTTGAAGGCATCTTCCAAAGCAGTCGTAAACAGTTTCGGAGAGATGACATCTCCCTGTCTTACGCCTCTTTTTAAGGGAATCGCCTTCGAGCTCTGTTCTTGTACTCGGACTGACATAGTGGCGTTTTTATACAAACACTTCTTAAGTTGAATATTATATTGAAAAGTTAATAATTATATTTATCTCTTCGTATTGTATTCTGATTTGTTTGCATTATAAACTTTAATTAATATATTTTTGGCAAATGCACAAAACAGTGCGATATCAAAAAAATACTTAAATTAAAATTAGGGTAGGTATTAGATATTTGTTATGTAGGTAGCCAATTTATATACGGTTTAAGATTATTTATTTCTCATTTTACGTAATAAATCGATTACTCAGAAAACATGCAATTATATCTAGACACGCGGTAGCTTGTCAAGTCAAGTTCAAATTAATGGAACTGGCGAGCAGCACCGTGTGTAATATTACACGAACCATTTGTAGCCAATTTTGACTCCCTCATAACTCAAATACTATTTCACATAAACATGTCAAATTTGGCTCAGATATTGAGAATTGCGAGATACATATGTGCTCCAAATTTCATAAACAGACCTCAACTTGTTACTTAGATATTAACGTTCAAAAATCGTCATTTTTATCACTGACTGACTGACTGACTGACTTACCTATAGATCGAAACTCTAACCCAGTTCCAGATGACCTATGAACTTTAAATTTGGCATTCAGATAGGTAGTTGGGTGAATAAAAAGGAATAAATCAGAAACTAGTGAATTTTTATCATTTTATTATAATATTTCAATTAAATGATTATATTAGGAACACTTACTTATAGCGCCTGTAATGTAAGAATCAGCAATCAAAATTGATTGCTGATAGAAAATAATACAAAACAGATAAATATACCCCGTAACCGTAGGAAAATACAGATAGATTAACAAATGGTTTAAGCATTATCGTGGCTCCTTCACCGTTTATGCGGTAAAAATTTGAAATGCCCTTCGTAGGAAGTTCGCGCTAGCCCATCACTCAACATTTTCAAACGGAAAGTTAAAGAGCACTATCTTTCTCTGTAATTTTATATTATTAAAGGTATATATTTATATTAGGTATATACATATAATTTATTTATTATAATTATAGTATTATATCATACTTTAGGTATAGTTCATATTAGTTTTGGGTATAAATGTTTATTTATGTTTTTTGTACACTCACCTTTAGAATAATTTCTCTCTCAATCATCTCTCTGTCCTCAAAGGTTTGCGGGAAGAAAACTCTTCTTAGGGTTAAGCTCGCCTTTGTACATGACCTCTATTTCTGTATTTTTACATGTATTTTCTTTTGTGTAATCTATAATAATATTATAAAGAGGAAAGATTTGTATTTTTGTGTGTATGTTTGTAATGAATAAACTCAAAAACTACTAATCCGATTTCAAAAATGATTTCACCATTAGAATGCTACATTATCCTTGAGTAACATAGGCTACTTTTTATCTAACTGCGCAGAGGGAAGGTAATGTTTTTATTGAAAAACTACGCGTGCGAAGCTGCGGATCGGTCAGCTAGTAATGAATAATGATTGTTTAAGCATTTATTTCTCAAAAGAATTACAAATTGACTTACAGAGAAACTTACAATTTATCTTAAAAAATAACGAGGATATATAAGAGGATATAGGAATATGTGGCGTAGCAAACTACTTTATAGACTTAACTGTGTGTAATTTAATACTGGGTATATTCAAACATAAAATATACTCACGCTACTGTTTACAGTAATATGTGGGTACCTAGTTCTGTATTTGAACAAACAAGAATCGGACCAGTGCGTACATGTATACACAAACCAAGTCAGACTTTAGGCTTCAATGTATTATCTTAAGTTATAAGCTGAAATTATATTCCAAGTTGTTATAAAATATTTTATGTTATAAATAAATTTCAGAACTGACCATTGAACTTGGCACCCATTTAGATCTCACTTCTTCTGTCGTTGAAGTCAACAACCAAGGCATATTACTGAACTTGGCCTTTATATCACCTATTATATACCTTTATATCACATATAACCTTTATGTTTTTGATGTGATTCTACTTACATAAGTAGGTACACAATTTATAATACAATGAGCTAACTAATCAAAACATTAATACAGGTATATATATCAACATTATATGTTGGTTTAGGTACCCATCGTTTAGGCTTATTTTAGGTACCCATACGTATATTATTTATTTCATGTATTATGACATACTTAAGATTCTGTAATGTTAGAACTATTTTATTAACATATATATAGGTGTGTAAGTAGATAAATAAAATTTTTAATAAACGCACTTTCTAATATTACACATCAATAAACACTAATTGAAAATAATAAACTAATAAATAGGTAGTTACAATATAACTAAATAAACTCATATATATGATAATATAAAGATAACAGAGTGGATAAATAACAGAGCATCTACAGGACACCACTCATTTTGTAGACTTCGTTCATGAGAGTGAGGTAGTGCTTGCACACTTTGGATCTGAAAACTTCAATGGAGGAAACATGCCGAATCTCGTGCGTAATACTATTCCATAGACCTGTAGGACGAATGTATTCTGAAAGGTATGCCGAGATCGTGGCTTGATATTAAAGTTAATACAAGATAATAAGCTAGGAGAATCAGTTAAAGAATGTATGATTTTGAAAAGATTAATCAAGTCGAGGTATTGACGTCGGGTTTCAGGAAACATGATTTTAAACCTATTGAGTTTTACTTTATACGTTGCAAAATCGTTACAAGATCCTTATTGTACGCCAATAAAATAAGAAACAGACAAAAAATCAATCATTAGGAACAATGGGCGATCTTATTGCTAACAGCGATCTCTTCCAGGCAAACTTTGGATGGACATGATCTATGTAAACAAAGGAGGATATTATATATAGTTATCTATATATTTGATGTTTCCTTCGTATTAGCAAAATGTCTTAGTCTTATTTTTTTTCTAAATTTTTCCCTGCTACATTATGTCATGCACTACCTATACAAATATTTTTTCCACACTACGCAAAGGTTAACTGGAAGAGAATGCTTGCTAGCATTAAGTTTGCCTATGTACAGATTTATGTATTTTGTGCAATAAAGAATTTTCAATCGATCTATATTAATACGTCTATTTATAATCCGATAGTCAGAATGTGTCGTCTTTATAATGATCTATATCTGATATATGATATATATGATCTATAATTTATAGTAAATAATAGTGTTAATATTGACATTTGCAATAATACATTATTTAAAATAAAAAAGATATCGAATCCACTCTTATTAAAGAGAGTACTTCTAATTAATAATTATCTAAACATTTCTATTTAATTAATTACTAGCTGCCGCCAGCGGCTTCGCGTTGTTTGTCAATAAAAAGTAGCCTATGTGTTAATCTACATTTATACAAATTTTCATCGCAATTGGTTTAGCCGTTCAGGCGTGAAAGAGTAACAAACATCAATACATCCATACATATAAACTTTCGCGTTTATAATACTAGTAGGATTATTTTTTATATTTCTTATTATTGTAGATCGTTTTATTTTGGTTGTTACTTTATTTTGTTTATGTAAATACATATTTCCCTTCAACTAGTCTAAACAAAAGTGCTCTTGAATTGCCATGGTGTGTAGGTACACATGCCTTGGAATGCAATCTAGGTCTAAGAGTTGATTGTATTTTGTATCTGATTGATTCTATTCTATTTTGTGTGCCAGAATAAATAAATTAAAACTAAAATGTTGTCTATATATCTATATATAACAGAAAAATAAAATGAAAATGAAAACATTGAGTTGACACGACACACATACACACGGCTACACATCAAGCTATACTTTTCCAGTATAAGCTGACCTCGCATTGTGTAGGCTTTTCGTAGAATAGGAAGTCAGCTTATACTGGAAATGTATAGCTTAATGTGTAGCCGTGTGTACATGAAAAAAACACAAAAGAAGATGGTGACAAAGTTGTAATGTAGAATCTTGCTTTATCTAACTTGCCTATAGTTTATGGTCTATTAATTGAGTTTTGCAAGCGTCCGCATAGAAAAATATATATGTTGCCTTAGGGCCTTCTTGCACAAGATATATAATTTTACTTATCTTTTTAATAGTTAGAGGATGCTATTGGATATTGATCAAAATGTATCGTTGCTTGAAGGCCGTCTCTGAAGCCTGTCTAAATTTCCTAAGACCGAAACAAGAATATTATATTTTATATCGACAAATCAATTTCATTTTCTTTCTGTCATCTTACATTACGTAGGGTCGGCATTACATATATTTTTCTTCTCTATCAGCCGTCATTTGAGACTTTTGGTGAAGTGATAACTTTTTTAGGCGCGTTGGGCACAGTGAAAACTTCTTTGGGTGCGTTGAGTATTTTTTGACCTGTCACTAACTACTGACACTGACTGTTGACACCTGTCACTGACATCTCTTTATATAAGTATCTGTATTACAGAAAAACTGAAAACTAGATTAAAAGCAGAACTACTGATTCTGTAGTTCTGATTTTAATCAAGTTTTAACTTCTCAGCACTCACACTCTCTAACAGCACTCACGGAGTGCCACTTTTTTATACGACTAAGGTAGCATACAAGCAAACGGCCCTGATGGTAATCAGTTACCGTAGCTGGACGTTTGCAACACCAAAGGTATAAATCGCGCGTTGCCAACCCATTAAAAAAAATTAAAACGCCCTTTTTGAAGAACCCCGTACTGTAGTCTCTGGAGCAAACCTTGGCAGGTTAAGACCATATAAGCGAATACACAAGAAATCAAAACTCAACCTCAAAAGAGCATAAATTTCACTTTATATTGAATTACACATAGAAACTGTAGTTAATCCTGGATCAATATTTCAAGAGTTCTGTATAGCATTTGGTTCTAATGTTCGTTGGTAGTATTTGGACACTTATCAAATGCGATCTTTTAACTAAGCAATCTTAGTATAGCAAATAACTACAATTTTTAATGTCCTTCAGACACATGCAACCAATAAAAAATATTATTTATTCCCTTGGAGCACAGTAATGTAGAAATGAAATAAAATTGAGACCACTAGCTTGCATTACTCTGAATAGGTTTCACCTATAGATAGATATAAATAGTTCTATAGTGTGACCATTAGTGCTGTGCACTCCCTGAGGTATGCGCGCGGCGAGACGGGGGGGAGAATCGGCTGCTGCGCTCTGTCAGTTCGCCGTCAACGCTCGTGGCGGCAGGTAGTGTTATTTGTATCGGACTGTCTATGTCAGACGCACATGACATAGACAGTCTGATACAAATAACACTACCTGCCGCCACGAGCGTTGACGGCGAACTGACAGAGCGCAGCATCCGATTCTTCTCCCCGTCTCGCCGCGCGCATACCTCAGGGAGTGCACAGCACTAATGGTCACACTATACTTAATAACATAAGTACCTACCCATAAAGAGGTTAGCACAAATAAAAGGTAAAAATAAGTTTAAAACTATAAGTATTAAATTTACCCTATGTTTCTAAATAATTAAGATTATAACTCCAACATAAATTCCATAGTAACGTGCCATTATTTAACTTTAATGCATTATATACTGAGCAATAACCAGTTAAGTAGGTAACTAGAAATTTGACTATTTGGGGTGACATGTACTGCATATTTTGCAGTGCAAAATACACCCTCATAATATGAGAAAATGTTTACCATATTTTCACCATATTGGTTTTGCCTACATCATAGATGTAGAACCTATATTTAGTGCTCTTCTCCTTAGTAGGTGTTGGAGCGAGAGGTGCACTGCCCGACGAGATACAGTCTCAAACTAGTTCGAAGGGCAGGGTCTTATCGAGCTTGTCACTTCATACATGTAACTAATCTGTTAAATACAGAAATTTAAATTATCTATACCTACTATTATAAAGAGGAAAGATTTGTTTGTTTGTATTGAATAGGCTACGAAACTACTGGACCGATTTAAAAAATTCTTTCACTGTTGCGAAGCTACACTATCCCCGGGTGACATAGGCTACTTTTTACTCAACTGCACAGAAGGAGGGTAATGTTTTTATTGAAAGACTACGCGTGCGAAGCTGCGGATTTGTCAGCTAGTAATATATAAAATTTAAGTACAACTTTTTATGTTCTGTCTAAAAAACTCGAGTTGATTGCAAATCTGTATTATAATATATTATCTTGTGAGAAATAAAAAACTTTTACTTTACTAAACATTATTATTATCCCGAGTTATAAAACTATTTTAATCGCATGGTTTTGCCCCTCTGCATAACATTAAATATTACTACTATTTACATACTAATAAAAAATAAAAGTAGGTATCTAATAATGTCGACCACTGAACCACCAAATAACAGAACTTGTTGATGTTATATATACTTATAACTCATGTCATTGCAAAATGTATTAAAATTTGGGTGTTGATCAGATTCGCAAGAATAGGCTTATGCATAAGTTTTACCTTCTTCTTCTTAGCGTGTCAAGAGTTCTACGGTTTCATTTATACTATGTTGGACAGATGTTTGGCCACAACAATAGCATTATGCGAGGCGGTTATTAGGTCCTCCATCGTGCATGTGTTCGGACACAAAGGGCACATTAGCACATTAGTTTTACCTACACATAATCTACTTTTTTCCTTAACCGTTTTCAAATATCTCCGTGATTGACGACCTCCGTGGTGCAGTGGGCGAATAGCCGGCTGAGACCCCGGAGATGGCGGATTCGACAAACACCAACTCCTTTACTTAAAATGTGACCCAGTAATTTATGATTTTATGATTGCCCGCCGCGGAACAAATGTTTGCATGACCTACACAATTTTTTTTCCTGGTCTGGGTGTTCTTTAAATTATAGGTAAGTACGTATTTACAAAAGAACCGGTCAAGTGCGAGTCGGACTCGCGCACGAAGGGTTCCGTACCATTATCTATAAAAACAAGCAAAAAAACAAAGTTTGTTGTATGGGAGCCCCCATATTTGTTTTATATTAACTTAATTATTTATTTTTAAAGTGAATTATATAATTCAATATTCTGTGAATATTTCAAGACTCTTCCTGTTGCCGTTATCAATATTGAGCAAAAACGAGCAAAAAAATAAAGTTTGTTGTATAAGAGCCTTACATATATATTTTATTCCGTTTTTAGTATTTGTTGCTATAGCGGTAACAGAAATACATCATCTGTGAAAATATCAACAGTCAAACTATCAAGGTTCATGAGATACAGCCTGGTGACAGACGGACAGACAGACGGACAGGCAGACAGACAGACAGACAGACAGGCAGACAGACATACAGACGGACAGATAGACAGACAGCGGAATCTCAGTAATAGGGTCCCGTTTTACCCTTTGGATACGGAACTCTAAAAACACAAATATGTAGGTATTCTATTAGTTATTTGGTTCCCATTGCACAAGCTTTGCTCAGTTTGGGGTTATATAAGGTTCATTTTCACTAAAAACGGGATATTTACCATGATTTGTGAGTTTTTGAGTACCTATCCCGATATTCGACTTCAATTTACCTGTGATTATGGCGCATGCTACTGTGTCGAAATATTGGGATACTCAATACCTCACAAACCATGTTAAATATCCCGTTTTAGTGAAAATAGTGTTTATAACCCTGATAGTTTAGGAAGCGATCGCTTTTAGAGTGAAGACCGCCAATTGTACTATCACGTATCTAGTTACTTACATGTTTTAAATATGATCCTGTTAATTTACGTGTGGTAGGTATACAATAAAGAGTTTTTCAATTCTGTTGTTTCAAAAGTAGTTACGGCTGTATAAAATGTCTAGTATTAATATTTAAATACTTATCTTCTCAATATGAATGGTCTAAATTTAAAGATGATATTACATTCGAATCGAAACCGCAAGTTGCTAGTACCCCCCATCATTTACTGCAATATTCCGTCCTAAGAGAGAACGTCAGTGTTCTCCTTCCGTTTGCCCTAAATATTATTTTGATAACACTTGCTGCGATTTTTGCGATAATTTACAATCACAAAGAAGAAGCGGGGATAGTTTAAATAAAAACCACTTTACGTTCTAAGGTGAGAGTGAGAGCGTCTTGGTCGTCGACGCACGTTCCGCGCGCGGGAAAGTAACATTCGAAATACGAAATTGCCGCGATTTGCAACAGTCCGCCATCTTGATTTATTCACATTTTTTACGAAAACGGGAAGGGTTGCAGTCTATATTCTGTGTCAATAATCGATAAAGTGAAATTTGAGTGTCCCTTTCGAAGTTTGCGAGTGCGTGGAAGTGCTAAGTGACTTTCGCCGGCTTCGACACTGAGAATGATGGACACACGTAACATAAAAGTAAGTATCGATGAACCATACCATGCCAGATACTTACGACAAAACGTAATTCCGGATGGGAATTAAAGGAACCATAACGTCATGACGCGAAACAAATGTTTGCATGATCTACAGATATTTGTTCCGGGTCTGGTTGTTTCTCTATATTTATAAATATGTATTTACAAAAAAAAAAGTATATAAGTATTCTATCAGTTATCTGGTTCCCATAGTACAAGCTCTGCTTAGCTTTGGGGCTAGATAGCGCTGTGTGAAATGTCCAGAAATATTTATATTTATTTATTTTATGAATGCAACAAATGTTGATGAATTCAATACGCAAATATTTAAATGCACATTTCCGTAATATGGTTTGAAAAAAGTAATAACGCTTTGGTTTTTGTAAACTGTTATGTTATTTCTGCAGTAATAAACGAACTTTAATTTGAATTTGAAAACTATCATCTTGTAAACCAATGAAATCATACATTGCGTCTTAAATTTAACATCATTTTTGTGGTTTCTCTATCGGTAAATTGGTAAAGGTTTATTAACGAGGTATCAAACTTGTGGCTCCTATTTACGGCGCTTGCACACGCGTTTCTAAGGCAGACGTAAGGTTTCTGCTGGTAGGTAAACGTATCTCTATAAAATCCAATTCCGGACTGACAATTTATTTGTAGGTATACTAGCGTTATCTAGCCCCAAACTAAGCAGAGTTTGTACTATGGGAACCAGATAGAACTGATAGAATACTTACTTAAATATTTATTTTTGTAAAAAAACATCCAGAGTAGTAGAGTTCTTTGTGAAAGAGCTCACCCGGGGAAGTATTACCACCATTTCTGCCGCCAAGCTGCATTGCTGTGTTTCTGTTTGAAGGGTACGGTTGCCGGTGAAATTACAGGCACATGAGGCTTTACACCTGTGCCTCAAGTTGATGGAAACAGGGTAGTGCATCGTAGGGCACGTTCCTAAGGAGCGTGACCTACGAGGCGATATTTTGTTATAGGCGATGGTAACCACTTAACATCAGCCATAGGCTTAATCCATCTACAATTTGTATAAAAAAAACTTGAAACAAATATCTGTAGATAATGCAAAAATTTGTTCCGAGGCGGGAATCGAACCCGCTATCTCCTGCGTCTCAGTCAGCTATTTGCCCACTGCAGCACGTACCTGCGTATATATTATATTTTATTCCGAATATTATAGCATGATATTCATTAATCATTAATCATCATGTCATATAATGTAGGTACACACGGCTACACATCAATCTATACATTTTCAGTATAAGCTGACCTCGCGCTTTTCGTAGAATGAGAGGTCAGTTTATACTGGAAATTTATAGCTTAATGTGTAGCCGTGTGTACATCAGGTTGAAAAAATTAGGGAGTTCAAATCAGGGACAAGAATTTAATATATTTAAACATTGATATTAAGTAGGTAATAAATTCATTATCGTAATAAAATTATAAGTGTCAAAATTAATTAATAAATGTCAGTACTTATGTAAAATTTCATCCAAATAATATTAAAACAAATAATACATAATCAATTAATAATGGTAAACAAAACACTCGCAGTCTTCTCACAAAACCTCAGCCAGTTATTTTTATCAAAGTTGCCATCACAATCAATAGCAATTATGACAAGTCTTCGCTGTTCTGACTAAGTGACGTAACCGATATTTTAGAAAATATTACTGAAAGTCGTAAGTGTACTTACGACACTTCGAATGATTTATAATTTTAAGATATGTAGATGCGTCAAACATACATCTAGACATAGGTAGAAGATACAGATACGCCGATTAGACAGATCGATCATTACAAATGTCAGTTACGCCAAAATGTCGGTTACGTCACTTAGTCAGAACAGCGATGAAGTATGTTTAATATACATACATAAATGAAATACAACCTCCATGATAAATCCTTATTTCTAATAAATAAGAGGCCATAGTTTAGAAGTGAAAAAAAAACACAATAATGAATACCGGGAACGCACATTTTATTTTTACTAACTGTTATACATACCTAAAGATTTTTTTAATTTCCTCGCATTCGTGATGTGAAGTTACATAAAATATAGCGATCAATAGCACCCTCGACGTATTAGCCTCAAAATATCTCAATTGATCACTTACGCCCCTTGTATAACAATGTGTTATTAGTTGACTAAAATAGTAAAACAATAGACAATCAAAATATAGTTGCTAACCTTAGTTTCACTAAACCAACAATGCTCTAACAAAAAGGTGCGATTGTTTAAAGAAAAGCACCACCGTTTTAATAACTACCTGCACAGAGATAACTGAAAGTTATGGATATAATTAAATTATCACTGCTTGTTTTTCTAATAGTGTAAAAGCTTAATTAATAATATTAACAGCTAGCAGTTGCCCGCGACTTCGTATGTACGCGTTACACTCCTGTGTGTTACCTCATGTGTAGGCAACCTATAAATAAAGCTGAACTCGCTGTTGCAACTTGACTTGACACCCCATTTTTATCTCATGGGAACTGATTTATGGGATGAAAGGTACCGTATATGGTAATCCAGGTTATATTCTACGTATATACCAAATTTCATCAAAATCGGTTTAGCCGTTACGGCGTGATTTAGTAACAAACAAATAAACAAACATCCAAACTTTCACATTTATAATATTAGTGTGATAATGGTAGACATTGCACTCAGCGCTATCTAGCCTCAAACTAATCAAAGCTTGTATGGGAACCAGATAACTGATTACATATAGGTATACTTTTTTTTGCAAATACATACTTAAAGTATACAAAAAAACACCCAGACCCGGAACAAATATCTGGAGGTCTTGCAAATATTTGTTCCGCGGCGGGAATTGAACCCGCCACGGAGGTTGTCAATTCAAAACAAGTTTTTGTTTACACCGCCACAACTCACGATCCTCACTAATCATCATCATCATCATATCAGCCGTAGGACGTCCACTGCTGGACAAAGGCCTCCCTCATGCCGCGGGGCGCCCGCAGTAGAATGTTGCCCCTCCGCTCTTGCCCGTGGATGCAGTAGGAATCTGCTAAGGGATACCTCCGAAAGATAGGCAGCAGCCTCTTTTCGTGTTTTCAATACCTTATACTGCGCTCGCCACGCTAACCCGCCTGCCAAGCGTGGCGAGTATGGCAACAACCCCCTTATGATGTTGCAACATAAAACCTCACTAATATTATATAATAAATTCGAAAGTAATTCTGACTCTCTGTCTGTTACGTTTTCACAACTAAACGGCTGAACCAATTTCGATGAATCTTGGTAAATAGATAGACAATGACCGGGGTTGAGACATAGGCAATAAAAATATAATTGACTTCTGATTCAGAGGATTTGAGTTCGAATCCCGGCCAATAGATTTTGCTTCATTAAAAATTGATGTACGCATTTGCACGTGCGCAAGCCGCGAAGAAAAACATCGTGAGGAAGCACACAAAAAATTGCACGTGACAGAGATAAAACAATCTATATTCATATTTCATATTGCTAAGATTAACATTAGGGATTAATATCTACTTATAGGTTAGATTTTATACATTGCCTGAACTAGGAAAACCTGTATCTCAGATGAAAAAGGCTGGACTGGCGTAACTAATAAATACTCAAATTAAAAAAAAACTTAGAATTTATTTACATAATGAAGAAAAATAAAAATAACTAAATAAACTAAGTGCAAACATGGCAGGTATGAGTTTACGTACTATAAAATCTTACTTTATTACGGTTAGTGATTCCTCAGTTTCCTCGTAAGATAGATTTTGTTTGAGAAGTTCATTGAGTGGATGCTCAATTTACGATTTAGCCTGTTGTACAGCAATGTTCCTAGAAACATTAGAAATCTGGATGCAAAAGCATGCTTAACTGGGGTGTTGTTAGTGCGGACGATATCCTTTCGTCATTTGTTAATACTTTCAGTGCTATAGGGAAGTGATCTGTGTTTAGTTATAGCGAACCACTGTTAGAGCAATCGTTTGAGACGGACTCTTCATTTGCATGTAATTATGACTGAGCTGAATGGCATTGAACTCCTAGAAAAATACTGATTATTCTGTTCTGCAAGGAGATCGAATTAATAGAACTGTTACGACTAGGCAAGCTTCGCCACGAGCTCTTTACGCTTCGTAATCATCTATACATTTTTTTTACTGTGTCACCAACCGTCTCAAAGATTATATCAAACGATGAGCAAGTGTTATTATGAATTTCTCATTATAACTTGCACGATTATCTTCCGGCTCTGTACAGGAAATCTCAGGGCAATGACCGCTGTGAAACTTAAGCTATTCATATGTCCAGACATGTGTCTTTGCAAAGGTGACTATTTACAAATATTTTTCATTTTCAAGTGTTGTATTTGGGATAATTGCATCGGTTTTTGGAAACATCATTAAGACCCCAGTTATGAAAGATTTATGATGACTTGATGAATTTCCTCATCATGACCATTAAATGATAGCCCATTGTTGGTATAAGCCCAACTCTGATCGACCATCAAGATACAACACTTTACATCTTTTATTGACTTTGAGATGGCGCTATCTAGCCCCAAACTAAGCAGAGCTTGTACTATGGGAACCAGATAACTGATAGAATACTTTTATACGTTTTTTTGTAAATACATACTTATACTACATATATAGGAAAACATCCAATCACAAATATTTGTGGATCATGCAAACACTTGTTCCGCGGCGGGAATCGAACCCGCTACCTCCTGCGTCTCAGCCGGATATTCGCCCACTGCGCCACGGAGGTCGTCGAAGCGACGACCCACCTAAGTGGTAACCATCGCCTATAATAAAGTATTGCCTCGTAGGTCACGCACCTTAGAAACGTGCCCTACGATGCACTGCCCCACATCCATCAACTTGAGGCATCGTCTTGTGACCTCGGCCCCACTCATTCAGGGTCTTGCGTCACCTGGCATCACCAAGTCTGGCCAGATGTACGATTTATATTTGAGTTCTAAAAACACTTATCCTGATATTAATTTTGTGATCAGAAAATATTTATAAAACGTATATGAGTGGTCGTGCTTTGAAAGTAAAATAAAACATTATATAAACATTTATACTATCTAAACATGTCTAGGACCGGCAATAAACATACATCAGTCCCAATGAATTTGCAATACACGAAACATCTGTTAAACCTCTCGCGAACAATCTAGCATCAATGAAGATGGCAACTCATCATAATTTCTAATAAATTAATCTCTTTGTATGATATAGTGAAAATAAAATGTGCTTAGCTAGGTAAATACGCTTATAAAGTTTATTAACGATGCAGGAATAGGGTACGTAATAAAATATAGTTAATGAGGTTTAAGATAAGATAAGATAAGATAAGATAAGATAAGATAACTCTTTATTGTACACCAAAGTAAAATACAGAACATAATTCTTACAAATAGATTTAGTACCATGAGCGGTCTTATCGCTAAAAGCGATCTCTTCCAGACAACCCTTGTATGGACAGGATCAAAATGTAACACATGACGGCGGTGCATCTATATAAATTTAAAAACATATCTACATACTATAAACCTAAATTACCAGTAATAACACAAATTTAATTTAAATAAGCAACTCTAAACATAGTGTACGATAAACAGCACTCAGACTCACTTGAAATCAGACAGGGAAACAGGTACAAATTGTGAGGTGAACATGTGACATATACTCCAAAACGATGTGATTTAATGTGCAAAACATGAAGCACTAAATGTTTTAATATGGTTTGTACAATAGTGGTTCTTTTAGCATCAGTCACTAGGCACACAGCTACCTCAGATAGCGATTTGCGTTCGTATCAACTGAGGACAGAGCTGTGCGATCGTCTCGTCGTTTCCAATTGATGACTCCACAGCATAACACCGCTATCTACTCTGACTCTTACACCATAATCGCTACTCGTCTCTGGAATAATATGCCACCAAACTATTTCGAAGCTACTTCAGTGGAAGCATTCAGATTGAGAATCTATAGGCACCTTGTCGATCAAACAGAACAAAAATGAGCATCTTAATCTTTCCTTATCACTTCTTCTATTGTTATGTATGTATCTGTATTTGATATTAGTATAGTTTAGTATATGATATAAAGTATTTAATTAGTATGTACCTATGCTATTTTTATTAGTCCTGTGCAAATTTTTAATTAGTTCCCTTTTCTGTGCACTACCTACGCATCTTTATCTACAATACTCAAAGGTTATCTAGAAGAGAATGCTCTTTAGCATTAAGTTCGCCTTTGTACTAGTTTTATAAGTGCAATAAATTATTTTCAATCAATCAATCCTTTTCAGGACCACTCTAGGTATCTGACCAAAGAAGCATTGACACAAACACGAAAGAATCCGCAGTTTTGTGAAAACGGTGAATCATTTTCAGGGGGTGATTGTTAAATAACGTCGTCCAATCGCCAGCAATGAGTAATGTTAGTTTACTCCCAGGGCCCCAGGGCAGAGAAAGGCCTCCCGTTATTGTTTTAAAAGTGTCCTACAAACCCTTAACATCACTAGCCTTTACGACAAGCCAGGATCGCAGAAGAAAAGGGAGCCCGATCCCAAATAAACGTGGGAAAGAGAGCAGGAGCAAGAAGAAGAAAAAACCCGACTAGATGGAACTAAATAGAGGTGCTAACAACCATTGGGAGTAGGCCGCATACGATCGATCGGAATATTGTGGAGGCATATGAGCAATATTGATGTCCTATGAATGATATTCTGATGATGAACATATTTACAAAACGAACTTACATACAATCTTTGGACCTGCAATGTAACTTAGCAGCTAGCGGGGTCAAATCACCTGCAACAATTTGTTTACGGGAGGTTAAGAGGTTAACTTACAAACTCACAGTTATGCAATTTGTTTTTTAGTAGTCCTAGTTAAAGTGAGAGGATATTAACACAACGCAGGTAATTAATTTGTTGCATCATTGCAAATACAACTTGATTTAATACAGAAGATTCATATTTTTTTAGTCGATATTTGAGTTATTGCTTTGCCCGTGCTTTGCCCACACCGTTTTAGAGTTCAACATAGTTATGAAACAGAAAGTTTAAAACAATTTTAGTTTACGCAGTTAGTTTGGTTTTAATTTGGTTCTATACTGGTATAAAGTGTGGTTTTTCAAACTTTCGCGATCACTGTACATAATTATTGATTAAAACGGGTATTTATCGCGTATGTACCTTGATAGCTATAGACTCTCAGCGTCTTGGAACCCGGTGATTGCTAGGTGTGCGCGTCGTAATCGGTCGACTCAGTGCGTAGATACGGTTAGTGTAGTGTGTCGTAATATGAACGAGGACATTTCTAATTCTGAAGACCAAGTGAGGGTAGATGCTGCAGCTACCCGCACTTCCCGACGGTAGCTCCAAGTACTCCAGTCAGCCCGAGACCATGACTGTTGCAACACAGCCGAAACGTCGGGATAACAAATAAAAAAGGTACATACGCGATAAATACCCGTTTTAATCAATAATTAAGTGTGGTTTACCTTATTTCAACCACTGAGTAATATAAGGTCACTTAATTTTGTAAAATATAGTATTTTAGCACAACCACCACAAAGGTTAGCTAGAAAAATAGGCTAATTAGCATTAAGTTGGCCTATGTTTTTATTTTATTACCACTATATAGAATTTTCTAATCTAATAAATTTCGGCATCAGACTGTTAGACCGAGTTCCAAACGTCGAGATCCGTAGACGAACGAAGGTTCATGACGTTGGGATTCGAGATAAGGAGCTTAAATGGTCTTGGGCGAGACACTTGGCTAGACGTGGTGATGACAGATGGAGCAGGACACTGACTGAATGATGGCCGAAGAGCGGGTATAGAGGGGCAGGACGTCCAGCAGCGAGATGGGTGGACGACATCGTAAAAGTCGCAGGCCGTCAGTGGGTGAGACTAGCGCAGGATCGTGGTGGATGACACAAACTTGGGGATGCCTATACCCAACAATGGTTGAGGTCGGGCTGTGGATGATGATGATGAATCTATTTCAAAATTCTCTTTATTAATAAAGCGCAAATTATGCTTCGATGACCCTTTATGCCATTTTTGTCAGTTTTCTGAAAGCTTTTTTTTATTTAACGAGTGACAAGAAGTAAACAAGTGGCAAACTTGATATCACATACCCTTATTATGGATATCCGTGGTTCACACATGAAAAATATCATCAGGTAGAACATCAGGATTGGTCGCTACCTCTTCAACGTCAAAACCATCATGACCAGTCCGTACCGACCACATACAACCGATCCCGAGTCCGTTGTTGAGCATAGGCTTCCTTTCGCTGCTGCTCTCGATCTTATCGCTACCTCTTACGAGACGACTTCTTTTTTTATCTAAAGTCAAAGTCAAAATATTTTATTCATTAAAATCATTATTCACAAGGATCACTTTGAAACGTCAATTTTACTGCCTGTTCCTTCGCGACCAAGCCAGGAAAGAAAGGCAAGAAAACAAGGCTGGTTGTTTTTTTATAATCCTTTTAGAATACATAACAATACAGGAAATAAAATACGTCTTAATTGTTGCATTTTGAACGAGTTTGAGCAATTTCTATCCCAAGCTTCTCTATCATCTAAATAATCCGATAATTTATAGTAGGCTTCTTTATAAAGATTTTGTTTAATTGCGTTTTTACATTTGTAAATTGTCAATTTTTGTACATCACTTGGGAGTTTGTGATATAAGCGAACACTTATAAACTTTATGGAGTCTACAAGTGGCAACAGCGAGTTTAACTTTATTTCTAGTATTAAAATTATGATTATCGCTATTTTTTTAAACAAATTATTATTTTTGTGAACATACATCAGATTTTCATAGATGTGTTGACAAGGGAATGTCATAATATTATCTAAAAATATCAAAATTATAACATACAATTTTACATACAATTACGGGACCCACGTACAATTTTCCGATACTGCTAACGTGATGTATATCGTTGTGATAGTGAATGTAAATTGGGCAACATGGCAAGAGAATGTTGTATACCATAGAGTAAAATGGCTCTTCGTTTCGGCCTAGAATAATTTATTTCATACGTAACTACTTATTTTGTAACATCTAAAAAGTAGAGTTGCATCCGAGGGCCTAAGTATTTTTATTTTGTAATGTTTAATTTTATCATCATCATCATATCAGCCGTAGGACGTCCACTGCTGGATAAAGGCTTCCCTCATTTTTTACTTAGAAAACTTTCGTGATTGATTTCAATCATTATTATAAATACGGGATTTATCACGTACCGTCTTATCGGTGTTTCGACCGACAATGTTTCGGTTCAATTCGTGAACCTTCATCAGGGTGAGTGCGATCCGCTCCGAATAACGTCTCGCCTCCCTCATTGATCTCCATGAACTGCGGTTGGAAGCGGCCTGCATCCAACGCTGACCTGCGGTTCTTACCAAGTCGTCTGCCCATCTTGTAGGTGGACGTCCTACGCTGCGCTTGCCGGTCTGTGGCCTCCATTCGAGAACTTTCCGGCCCCATCGGCCATCTGTTCTGCGCGCTATATGGCCTGCCCATTGCCACTTCAACGTGCTAATCCGTCGGGCTATGTCGGTGACTTGAGTTCTCCTACGTATCTTCTCATTTCTGATTCGATCCCGTAGAAAAACCCCGAGCATAGCCGTCTCCATAGCTCGTTGAGCGACTCTCAGCTTATTCATAAGGCCAATAGTGAAGGACCACGTCTCGGTTCCATATGTCATGACTGGTAACACATACTAGTTGAAGACTTTCGTCTTAAGGCACTGAGGTATGTTGGACGAAAAGACGTTGCGAAGTTTCCCAAACGCTGCCCATCCGAGTTGGATTCAATTTGGAGTTTAATTTTATGTATTTTCGTAATGCGAGTTATATCATGTATTCTATGTCTGTTACAGTTTCGCGAAAAACCCGCTTATTCACTCGATAATAGTTTGAATACTAAACAAATTTAAAAAAAACTTCATCATCATCATCATCATTTACAGACCGTGTCGAGCCACTGCTGGGCATAGGCCTCTTTTTGTTTCTGCCATTCTTCCCGATCCTGTGCCAGTCTGAACCACGTACGACCCACGGTCTTATGGATGTCGTCGACCCATCTCGCTGGTGGTCGTCCCCTATTTCGATGCCCAGTTCTCGGCCTCCACTCTGTTAGTGCCTTAGTCCACCTGTCGTTACTACTCTACTTGAGTCCCAATATTCGCTTGCTGACGTCTTGTACTTGAGTCTGCTTGCGAATTTCAGTATTGGGAACTCGATCTAAGAGTGTGATGCCGAGCATAGCGCGATCCATGGCTCTCTGTGCTACACTTATTTTGTACACAGCCTCCTTCGTGAGCCTCCATGTCTCGGCACCATCAGTCATAGTTGGCAGAACACATTGGTAAAATTGAAACGTGTTTTAAGACGTCATTTTAATAAAAAGCTTAAGTACTATAAAATATCGGATAGTAATTTTCGATTAAAGGGTACCCTAAACTGACGAGTATTATATGAAAGTGATGATGAGAGAAAAAAGAAATAGCAAGAAAAGAGCCTGGTCAATGGCCTTTTCGGGAATCACGTTCTTATACTTGGGATATAACAAGCAAATGGCCCACCTGATGTTAAGTAGTAACCATCGTCTATAACAAAGTATTGCCTCGTAGGTCACGCACCTTGGAAAGGTGTCCTACGATGCACTGCCCAGCGTCCATCAACATGAGCCATACATATTTACCAAAAAAAAATTTTATACATATAGGCTTGTGTTTGACCACGATCTTGCCTAGTTGATGAAACCTATTCACTCGTGACCTAAAGATAACCAGGTTGTAGCTATCAGGAAACACAGACTCTGGCAAGGTGTTCCACTCTTTGACGGTGCACATAATAAAGATCGAAGAGAACCGCTTTTACAGGTATTTCACTGGCAACCATACCCTTCAAACCGAAACACAGCAATGGTGCTTGGCAGCAGAAATAAGTATGGTGGTAGTATTTCCCCGAGCAAGCACTCTTATCAACTTTACGCCTCCAACTGCAGTTTTATATATTTATTTAAGAAACGTTTTTAAATATTATAAAATTATACATTAAACTCGAAGGAAATTTGATTGGAAATTGGCATTGATTTGTAATTTAAATTTTTAAACTAATCTGGGAGAACTTTTTATCGATAACATTAACATACAAGTCGTTGGCAATGCCAACTTAAGCATCAAATGCAGTTTATTTATCGACTGCGTGCTAGTCAGAAAGCAAAACGGATCTACATCACTTTCGTTCGATGATCATGGTTATGTGCAAGTGGAAAGATAGATACTAGATAGATAAGCAAAACTGTATGATTATGGAAGCGGACTAACTGCGTCTAAATTATGAGAAGTTATGCAAATTTTATAAATAAAATATAAATAAAGATGCTATATAATTTTATTATTCTTGTAATATTAAAGTTGATAATTGTATATTTTAAAGTAGTAAAAACATTACCGTAAATATTTAAGTCAGAATAATCTAATTAAAAATATTTAACAAATTATAACTTATTTCAAGTATTTAATTAGGCGCATACTTTCCATTTTTAAGATTAACTGTTTACTAGAGAAAGCAAATTTAAATTTGATAAACACAAAAATATTTCTTGTCCAACGAGTTATAATGCGAAAGTTTGAGTGAGTGAGGTTTGTGGTCGATAAACTCCACAATGGTAATGCCACCAAGCGATTAATTAGCATCACACTAAATTATAAATACAAAAGTTTGGATGTTTGTTCCGCAATGAGGAAATCTGCAGAAGAACTAAAGTTGCCGACATAATTCTCAAAATTAGCAAGTTGAAGTGGCAATGGGCAGGCCACATCGCTCGTAGAACCGATAACCGTTGGGGAAGAAAGGTTCTCGAGTGGAGACCACGGACTGGAAGACGCAACGTACGTAGGCCGTTCGCATCGCGGGGAGCCGTTGGGCGCAAACGGCTACCAACCGCTCGTTGTGGCGATCTAAGGGGGAGGTCTATGTTCAGCAGTGGACGTCTTCCGGCTGATGGTGGTGGGTGGTGGATGTTTGTTTGTTACTCAATCACGCCGCAACGACTGAACCAATTTCGATGAAATTAAGTATATACGTAGACTTTAACCTGGATCACCACATAGGCTACAATTATCCCATAAATCAGTTCTCATGGGATAAAAATGGAGTGTCAAATCAAGTTGCAACAGCGAGTTTAGCTTTATTTCTAGGTTACCTACACATTTAGTAGTGTAACGCGTATGACCGACGTCGCGGGCAACAGTTTGTATATAATAATACTAGCTGACCCACCTGCGGTTTCGCACGCTTCAAATTTCCCGTTCCTGTGGGAACTTCGGGATAAAACTACATTTAACACTCTTGTCAAAGTGACGCGACACTTCATGTAAAAAACTTCACGTAAATTAACGACGGTTAAATTAAATGGATAATGGTGGCGATTCTGTTGTTTACGCTGACTAACTAAAATTGTGTAAAATACGAACGGTCTTATTTTGTTTACTCTAAAGATCAAATTAGAATGACATTTAAACTGACATTTCTAATATTAATTATTTTTTACTAAGAAGACGTGTTTTAGGCTAGTTTTAGTCAGCAGTCATATTGGTGCTGATTAAAACTAGCCTGCAAACACACCATCTTGGTAAAAATTACTTAATTTTAGAAATGTAACTTTAAATGTTGTAAGTAGGTACAATACAATTGTTTACCTAAGTACCTAAAGCGTTAGATTACTGAGCGGGTTGTGTTTGCCTGATAGGTTTCACATGTAGCATTTATTTAATACGTTTTCTGTAAGCACTCATTAACTTGTTTAACTGTCGGTAAACCTAATAAATAAATAAAATATTTATATTATATTTCTGTATAAAGACACTAAAATCATAGGCCGACTAGCGCAACGATAATAAACAAATATAATTTGAACATGTTTATTCGCTAAATACGTTTAGGGATCGTTATGCAAGTTGGGCTTAAAGTCAGTATTGGGAAGGCCCTCATTATGTCGTAACACACTGGCAGGAAAGTCATTAAAACGTGCAAAAAACCGGTGTTCTCAGAAAAACGAAGTCAACTTTCTTTCCTACTGAGGTCCGGTCTGAGTTCGAATGATTTTAACACTCATTTACGTAAAGACTTCTTTGCACACGAGAAAAAAAACCTATTCTCCACACTACTAAGATTTGCCTCTCGTGGACGGCCGCCATTTACTTAATTTTACTTAACTGCTAGCTCCTGAGAGCTTTTGCACTATCTTTGAATCTTGTTTTCTGTTAGCCTCCTCTCTATAAAAGTTTGTCTGGTAGAAATCGCTTTAGTGATAAGACCACCAATTGAATCACATAGATTTAATTGTTTGTTTTATGAAATCTATACTAATATTATAAACAGGAAAGATTTGTTTGTATTGAATAGGCTCCGAAACTACTAGACCGATTAAAAACAATATTTCACTGTTGGGAAGCTACACTATCCCCGGGTGACATAAGCTACACTATCCCCGGGTGACATAAGCTACTTTATACCCAACTGCGCACGAGGGTAATGTTTTTATTAAAACACTACACGTGCGAAGCTGCGGATTGGTCAGCTAGTAGGTACTCGTATTATAAAGAGGAAAGATTTGTGTTTTTGTATGTTTGTAACGAATAAACTCAAAAAGTACGAGTCAGTTTTCAAAAATGATTTCACCATTAGAATGCTACATTATCCCTGAGTAACATAGGCTACTTTTTACCTAACTGCGCAGAAGGAGCGTAATGTTTTTATTGTAATACTACGCGTGCGAAGCTGCGGATTGGTCAGCTAGTACTATATAATCTTGAAATATTTTCAAGATCGCTCGCTTTAGATATCTTTGTGAAAGGTTTTTATTCGACAACGGTCGTCCTAACTAATGATGCAGATGCAATATATAGTAAATTGTAGGTATTGCAGTAAAAAACAACCATTTAGGAAATAAGAGGAGTTACACACTCGTCACAAAAATGTAACGTTGTTATTTGCGGGCATTCATGCGTTCTAATGACATAGCTAGACGTATTGGCCATTTCCTTCTGAAACCATTTACTACTACAAACAATGCCCAACGATTGGTATTAGGTACTGTCAGCAAGTTGAATAACATTTTATGTACTTTTTTGTTATACAATCGGGAGATGGATGAAGCTTGCGTCTTTATGTAACAAACTAGCTGTTGCCCGGAACTTCGTACGCGTTATACTACTAAATGTGTAGGTAACCTAGAAATAAAGCTAAACTCGCTGTTGCAACTTGACTTGACATCCCATTTTTGTCCCATGGGAACTGATTTATGGGATAAAAGGTAGCCTATGTGGTAATCCAGGTTATAATCTATATATCTTTACTAATAATATAAAGAGGAAAGATTTGTTTGTTTGTATTGAATAGGCTCCGAAACTACTGGACCGATTAAAAAAATATTCACTGTTCGGAAGCTACCCTATCCCCGGGTGACATAGGCTACTTTTTACCCAGCTGCGTAGAAGGAGGGTAATTTTTTTTTTGAAAAACTACGCGTGCGAAGCTGCGGATTGAACAGCTAGTCTATCTATAAAAGTATGTATGAATGTTTGTTATATTTCTAACACGTAAAGGTTAGAATAGATAGTTGTATTTATTGCACACCATTAAAAATAAAACAGACAAAAGAGAATACACAATTAAATCAAAGGCACGTCTTCGCTTTTAAGTCCCGTGTGTAAGCTTAGCTCAATATCAGGATCCGTAGAAAAGAAGAACGCCGACTACGTAATAACTTTTTGTTATAAACTCATGTTTAAGCTTACAATGTTCCTTGTTCGAAAGCCACGACGAGAATGAGCAACTGTCCAAAGGTCCTAGTATAAAATCGCCCGATGCGAAGAGCTCACCGATTGGCCCACGTCATTTTGCGTTGACAAATCAGTGAGTTCCAACTCGAAAGCATTGCTGCCAACATTTTAAAAATAGTTGCCAGCTTTAAAATAATATCGAGTAAACAAATTATTTAATCGACATAGCGTCTATATAACTTGACAAATGGATAAACCCTAACACGTGGAAATCATTATTTTATAAAATTTAAAATTTGATGTAGCTATTTTTAAATCGAGTCGTTTCTTGCATGTTCCTTATAATTATTATGGTTTGACATTCGCCATTTGTGTCCAACCAGTCAACTTATGATGCTGATCGTCCTTGTCACTTTCGTAAGCTTGGCCAATCCCAGACTTTGTATTTTGATTAGTGGCTGCCTCCGAGCGAATTTGACGCTTATGTTCTTGTCAAGGAAATGTTGGTTATTTTATATGTAACATCGTTTGCTTGATAAGTAAATTATGTACTTAGTAGGTTTTGGCATCAATTTTTAATAGGCACGAGTGTAAGAATAATATTATGTAGACTGCAGTAAGAAACCACTCTAGAATTCCTGCTTCTTCTTCTTCTTCTTCTTTCGTGTCAATGGCTATTTGACTTTTAAATTTGATTAGCCCCATAGAGAGCAACTTCCACACCCATCTCTGTTGCCTGGTACAAGTCATTCAGTGTGCATGTGGTTGGGCATAGAGGACATGAGAGCAGGTGGGCCATTGTTTGTATAGTGGCCCCGCAGTCGCACTGGCTCCGGAATGGGTCGATGTAGCCCCAATTGCCTAGATTGTCTCGGCAGCTGCCAACTTGACACCACAATGGCTAAATATAATCCCTGCTTAAAAATAAATATGTACATTAAAATAGTATTATTTTTTTTAACTTTACATAATTACTGTACGTAATTACTAATATAAAACTGCCCGTGACCACGGCTGTTGCAACACAGTCGAAACGTCCGTTGGGATAATAAATAAGGTAAATAAGCAATAAGTACCCGTTTAATATTAGTTTAGGTATATAAATTATCTAAACTGCCCGTGACCACGGCTGTTGCAATACAGTCGAAACTTCAGAATCACACCATCACAGTAATATTATAAATGAGAAAGTTTGAATGTGTGTTTATTTATTTGTTTGTTTGTTACTCAACCACGTCTGAGCCGAGCTGAGCCGATTTCGATGAAATTTGGTATTTACGTAGATTATAACCTTGATTAACACATAGGCTACTTTTTAGCTCCGTGGTGCAGGGGGTAGCGGGTTCTATTTCCGCCGCGGAACAAATGTTTGCATGATCTACAGATATTTGTTCCGGGTCTGATTGTTTCTCTATATATTAAAAGTATGTATTTACAACAGAAATGTATATAAGTATTCTATCAGTTATCTGGTTCCCATAGTACAAGCTCTGCTTAGTTTGGGGTTCGCGCTGTGTGAAATGTCCAGGAATATTTATTTATTTATTTATTAAAAAACCACGCGTGCAAAGCCACGGGCGGAAGCTAGTAATAAATAAAAAGGTAAAACAGCGATAAATACCCATTTAGTATTAGTTAATAAATATTTTACAATCGGTGGCTTTGGTAGCTACGGAATCACAGCATCAAACATTAAATACTCTTTATTGCACACCATACAAAAATACAGTAATAATGGAAATAAACAATAAATAAAGGTACAATGGGCGGTCTTATCGCTAAAATTGATCTCTTCCAGACAACCTTTGGATGGACAGGATAAACAAAATCAAAAGACGGCGGTGTAAGATTACCTACAGACATAAACAGAACCCACAAAATAAAATATACCTATTGATTATACTAATAAACATAAACTTAAATACATACAAATAATATATAAATAAACTACACTACATAAAGAGGATAAATAACATAAACACTAACTAGCAGTTACGAGACAACGAAAGGATATGGTTGTATACCTTGACTTTGAAAATAGGAAGAGAGAACTTTGTACACACGGCTACACATCAAGCTATACATTTCCAGTATAAGCTGACCTCGCATTGTGTAGGCTTTTCATAGAATGAGAGGTCAGCTTATACTGGAAAAGTTTGAGGCGTAGCTGTGTGTACGAAAGAAAAACAAGCTTTTAAGCTAATACCCCTCTTTTGCGTCAGTCATAAAATACTGCCGCAATAGCCACGTACATAATTTAAATAAGTACGCCACTCACATACTTGAAGCATAAAATGTATTATTAAAAAGCGACAATGGCTTCCGTCAGCAAAGTGTGAGTTTTCCTACCTGCTCTATCTATACCGAGTTCATTCACCAAGTGAAGTGTTTCACTATCCCTCCTTCCCCTTTCCACCACCGGACAAGCAGACGAACCGAGAAGTACCACCCATACCTGGTCGGCATACCACCTTGCCGTACCAAACGATTTGCTTCAACTTTTCTTGTTAGCACAAATGAGGAGTGGAACTCACTTCCGGCGTATGTTTTTCCAAACCAGTATAATCTTGGAGTCTTCAAGTCCAGAGTGAATAGGTTCTTTCTAGGCAAGCGTGCTCCATCTTCGATCACACCTTCACTTACCATCAGGTGAGGTAGTGGTCAAGCGCTTGGCTATCATCAATAAAAAAAAGAGACTTCTGATTTTTAAATTCTAAATTACATCAAACTTTGCATTGTTAGGCATCGAAGTTGCATCTGAATTTGACTAGATAATAGGTGTTCTGGAGTGGAGACCATGCCTAGGCAAGCGAAGTGTAGGACGCCATCCGGTTAGATGAAGTGACGATTTGCGCATTGTAGCTAGCAAAGATTGGGTGAGAAGAGCTGAGGATCGGGCTCAATGGCGCTGGGAGACTTACGTCCAGCAGTGGACTGCTATAGGTTGATGATGATGAACTGGAATTGGCTTTGTTATTGACTTATGGTGTTCTACATGTACGATATTTGTGTTCCAAGTTTTGTGAGTATTTCAGTTCTACTTCAAACATGACGTCTCAAGTTTTATCAGTCTATTAGTTGTACGCCCGCGACATCGTCTGTGATTTACTGGATCTCGATAACAACACCACCTACCGGGTCCAATTGTGTTTTCAAACCATACAGGTACCCATTGAAATATACACACAAATTTCATTCAAATCCGTTAAGCCGTTTAGGAGGAGTTAGATGACAAGCAGACGTACAGAAGAATTATATATAACTAGTGGACCCGCTGAACTTCATACCGCCTTGACATGCATATAACGCGGGCTGTCAATATACGTCACCCTGGTAGAATTGTCAATTGTTGTCCCAGGCATAGACAATATCTCGGGATAACTCCGACCGAAGCATCTGTTTCAAACGATATTCATTTTTTTTACATCCTCTTTGACGATATTTGCAGCTCGCATTCTGTCAATTCTATGTCAAACGTCATAAGGTTACATTATAAAAGTTTATATTTTCCAAAGCGCTAAGGTAAATAATTTTATATGGTGGTTAAGTATTCTTAAATTTTCTAATTTTGCGCGCGATTTTCTTCATTTTTTCTTTCATAAGAACCTTCTCCTGACAATAAGAAATACAACAAAAAAGAATTAGCGAAATCGGTCAAGCCGTTCACGCGTGATGGCGTGACTAAGGGAAATAGGGATTTACTTTTATATATATAGAGAGAGATAAGATAAGAGAGATAGATAAGAATATAAGTACATACGTTTGATCTGCTCGATTAGGTCTAAAAACGCAATTTTCCTTTTTGACATTTTCCATTGTATTTTGTAATTTGCATACTAAAATGGCCTTTAGTGCTTCACTTTTAAAATTCTATTTCTCCTAAACTATAGAAGTCAGAGTATAGATATAAAAAACTTAACAACTTAATGCAATTTAAAAGTGTGGTACTGAGTTTTGAAGGCCAGTTGATAAGTTAGAACATAATTGCCACTTACCGTATATAACCACATCATGTTCAAGCAAATTTATCGTTAACATTATCTTTGTAACCTCTTTTATTTTTAAACTAGCTGTTGCCAGCGGCTTCGTCTGCGTTGTTATGTTATCAATAATACATAATCCACCTCGGAAACTTCGCAACGTCTTTTCGTCCAACATACCTCAGTGCCATAAGACGAAAGTCTTCAATCAGTGTGTGTCACCAGTGATGACGTATGGAACCGAGACGTGGTCCTTCACTATTGGCCTTATAAATTAATACATAAAGAAACTATGACATCTAATTTTTATCCCACGTAAACTTATTTATTTTAATAAATAGCCTATGTGTTAATCTAGGTTATAATCTACATACATACCAAATTTCATTGAAATTGGTTTAACCGATTTGACGTGATTGAGTAACAAACAAATAAACAAACAAACATCCAAACTTTCGCATTTATAATATTAGTGTGATGGAAATAAGGATTTGACATGGAGATTGTATTTCATTTTAGCTTATATGAATGCAATGAGCCTTGTTCTATTCTCAAATTTACTTAGTACTGTTTACGGAGCCAATATCAACCAACTTTCAGAGCAGATCCAGATTAGTTCTTGTTTGTGGCTACTGTGTCTAGGGAGTGTCACACTTCCGTCAAAGTCAATGTCATAATATTTTGCATCAAGAATAGGACCGGTATTCTGAATTTTGAAACACCCTTGATAACTCTAAAACAAAAGAGACAACGCAACACAGAAAATAGCGCAATGTTAGTTGTTAGTACTATTATAGATAAGGGGATGGGAGGGGGGGGGGGGGGGGTGGGGGGTTAGTGAGCTAGTAAGTGATAAAATAGGGCATGAGGGCTAAAAAAATCAATAGAGGACTTATATATATATATATATTCCCTTCAATCGATTGAGCTGAAATTTGGAATACATATGTAACTTCGGTGACAATGTAATAATATGATACTATGGAGGTGGTCTCATGATGGAGACTGATGCTAAACAACGGAACTTCTGAATGGATTATAGTAGGCTAGTGTTCGGGCTCTGAACACTAGCCTACTAATCTGAATCAGCTTGCGGTTCCGATTATGAATTTTATAAAAGCTTGTTTTTAAAAAGTAAGTTTTCAACAAAAACTTATTAGACAACTATGGAAAGTCTTTCAACCAACAAAGGTTACGTGATTGTAGATTCCATTGAATACCTCTAACAAACGCACACGCACCATTATGGTATCTGTTGTTTGTCAATAAAAGGCTGGCCACAAAGATAGCGATAACTAAAATAAACCGAAAAAATCTAAATTTCAAATTCAATAAATAGGCGCATGAGGGCTTTAGGATAAGTGAAAGATTGACTCTACAATGAAGTAAAGTTTTGTTTCATTGTAAAGACCAACAGAGAGATCAATGCTGAACCTTAAATTAAAAGACAGAGTCAGGTGCAGACAGAGACAGAGTCAGAGTCAGATAAATGTAAAAGAAATACCATGAAGGTTACTGATGCAGTCAGTATGCTCTGCAAGCTTAAATGGAAGTGGGTGATTCTCATTTCCAGAGCACATAAAGATGAGCGCTGAAGTGAGCGGATCTTGCACACCCACGAGATAGCTAGACGAGCGAGAGACAGGCAAAGGAGAAGGTGGTGCGACGATGTCGTGGAGGCAGCGGGAAGGACTTGGACTCGTCTAGCACAAGATCGATCACAGTGGAACCGTATGGAAGAGCCCTTCACGTGACTTTGGACGTCAAAGTGAACAAACTCAGTACTCTATAGTACTCTATATGTATATATATATATATATATATATCAGTACTTAGTACTCAGTACAACTATAACTATAGAATAGATACAGTTTATCTCAGAACAACTATAGAACTTTTTAAATTTTCGCGAACTATACTCATGAAGTTAGTCAAAATTATAATTTTGATATAAATCTGTGCGCGAAAAGACCCGTTTTATCTTAAAAATAAAACTAAACTATGTTAACTTAGATAAGTAATATTACAATGTAACTTAGGAAGTTTTGGAAATAAAGGCATTATTGATTTATTTATTTAAAGTTTTGGTTGTCTAAAAACTTTAGCATCACCTACGAGTATGTTGCCTAGTTTATAAAATATTAGCGTAAATAAACGTTATCGAGACACAAGTAAGTTTTTTATCAGTTTCCAATGAAATATAAGACATAAAGGTACATACATGTCTGTAAAACATATGTAAGGTTTTTTTTTAACTTATTTAAGCAAGGCACATATAGTAAATACACGAAAAATACAAACAGTTAGAGCTATATATAAATATATAAAAGAAAGTCGTGTTAGTTACACTATTTATAACTCAAGAACGGCTGAACTGATTTGGCTGAAAATTGGTGGGGAGGTAGCTTAGAACCAAGAGACGGACATAGGATACTTTTTATCCCGTTCGACCGCGTTCCCGTGTGACGTGACATAAAACGTCAAAGAGAATACAAGTCACTATAAAACGTTATAAAAACGCATCTGACATAGAATAACAAAACGCAAATGACAGCTAAACGTAATTTTGTCTATGGTTACGTATGGTTGTAAAATGATGGCCAGGGACAACAATTGACAATTCTACCAGGGTGACGTATATTAACAGCCCGCGTTATATGCATGTCAAGGCGGTACGAAGTTCGGCGGGTCAACTAGTGTATTATAAATTTACCTACATACTCTAAATGCATTACTTTATATACAAATTAATTGCATTGACTAAAAAGTAGACGGACTAATTTTATTAAGATGTAAATTAAATCCTACGTGTAATTTATACCGCATTTTACAGAGGTCAACTATTTGTAGAATATAACAAATACCGCTTTTATTGTAGCCTCTGTTAGCGGAAGCCGCGAGTGACGTCACGGCGCGCGCACAAAAACTTTCGCTTTTCACTGCCAAGGCTCGCTATTAGCTGTCGTAATATAAACATAATACTTACTGTGCACCATCGAATAGAATGTTAGAGCATCAAACGAACGTAATAAGTAATATTTTTATAAACAGAACAGAAGCAAATATCCTGTTGTTACAGAAAACTAGTTAAAAAGCAAATTCTCTAGAAATATTGTTGGGTTTTTCTCAAGACTTATATGGAGTTAAAATGGTCATAATAGTAATACTGATTAATTCCAAGCCATTGAAATAACCAAGTAAGTGGATTCGTATGAACAAGTAACCGATACTGCTGTCTGTGTTTTTAGCCTACACTAAGGCCTGTCACTAAGGAAAGACAGCTAGGTCAAGAGCGATTCAGTGCCAAAGAGGAGAACCAAACCCCTAATACATGACTACACTTCATATACCTAAGTGAGATATATGAAGCACAATGAAACGACCTCCTTAGTTGAGCACTAGTTTATTACTGGCCTGTCGCACCGCGAAAGACTTGCATATATATATAATTCCTCTACACTTAGATTTTGCACCGTTATCTAACGGTAAATTATATTGTATAATATGTTTTAGGACATATTTAGGGTAGGACTTAAAATGAACATGGACAAGACGAAAATCATGTCGAATGTCCATGTCGTCCCTGCCCCAGTTATGGTTGAGAACTCGCCTCTTGAAGTTGTTGACGCGTATGTATACCTAGGACAAACAGTCCAATTAGGTAGGTCCAACTTCGAGAAAGAGGTCAATCGTCGAATGCAACGTCTTTTCGTCCAACATACCTCAGTGCCTTAAGACGAAAGTCTTCAATCAGTGTGTGTTACCAGTGATGACATATGGAACCGAGACGTGGTCCTTCACTATTGGCCTTATGAATAAGCTCAGAGTCGCTCAACGAGCTATGGAGAGGGCTATGCTCGGGGTTTCTCTACGGGATCGAATCAGAAATGAGGAGATACGTAGGAGAACTCAAGTCACCGACATAGCCCGAAGGACTAGCACGTTGAAGTGGCAATGGGCAGGCCATAGAGCGCGCAGAACAGATGGCCGATGGGGCCGAAAGGTTCTCGAGTGGAGGCCACGGACCGGCAAGCGCAGCGTAGGACGTCCACCTACAAGATGGGCAGACGACTTGGTAAGAACCGCAGGTCGGCGTTGGATGCAGGCCGCTTCCAACCGCAGTTCCTGGAGATCAATGAGGGAGGCCTTTGTCCAGCAGTGGACGTCCTACGGATGATATGATGATGATGAATACATTTTAGCATTTCTTTACATGTTCTGACCGAATTTTCAGCTTGACCGTTACCGGGTGGATGATAAATAGGTGAGGTTATGTACTTAATACCGTTACCGGAGCAAAACGTCTTGAATTCGTTCGAATTAATCTTTACATCGTTATCAGATAACAAAACGTTCGGTATACCAAAGGTTGAAAATATGCATTTTAGTTTCGTTATCAGCGCTTCTGTCGAAGTTCCATTATGCACGTGTAGACATTCTACCCATTTACTGAACGAATCTACAACGACGAGATATACCCTCTGCCAGTCATATAACCAATGTGAATGCGTTGGCACGCGGAGGCGGTGGCGGGCCAAGGCGCGGGGGGGTCCCGCGGCGGCGCAGCGCGCACGCTCACGCACGAGCCGATCCATCGCTCAATGTCTCCGTCGATGCCCGGCCACCACGTTCTATAGTGTGACCATTAGTGCTGTGCACTCCCTGAGGTATGCGCGCGGCGAGACGGGGGGGATGTGTCGGCCGCTCCGATCTATCAGTCTGCCATCAACGCTCACGGCGGTAGGTAGGTTTTGTACCGGACGGTCTATGTCAGACGCACACGGGATAAATATTCAAAGATGGGTCGTGCGTTATCTCGTGATATGAAATGGAAGATGAAGTTGAAACAGAATCTATGTCAGAATAACTTTCGTTAGAATATATAATTGTTTATAAATAAAAAAATGTTCAATAAAACAAGTCCTTTGAATTATAAGTTTAGTTCTTATTTATCACCTGCATATTTTTAATAAAATATGAGTATATTTAAGTCACATTTTAATCAACTAAGTAAGTATAATATATTACAGATAGATAGCCTCCGACCATCGTCCCGCCACAAGTCTTGCCTTAGAAATGCAAACTGATATCGTAAGATATGTCCGACATGTATTGATCTCATGTGAACTCATGCAGTTTTTTCTTTGCCTCCCACCTCGCCGCGCATACCTCAGGGAGTGCACAGCACTAATGATCACACTATACCACAGTTTAATTTTAATTATACCTAGATGAGTATCGTGTAATTCGCGTAACATCTCTTCTCAGGGTCACAGGAATTACTACCCTATGTCCCCTAAATAGGCATTCGTTTTCAAACTGCAAAACAGACTTACATTGGAAAAATGGTATTATCTATCGACAAATAATTTTTCGAGGCCAACCGTTCCTCATGTATTTAATTACTGTCTGAAGAATCTTATCGCGCTCCGTTGCCTGCACTATCTCGCGAAATGTAGTGGCCGGTGACGCCTCGTCTAAAAACTTGAGTGCATAATTGATATCGATATTGCAATCGCTCTCTTCCGATTTGTTTGGGCCCTTTAAAGGCGCACGTGAAAAATAATCAGCCACTAAATTCTTATCGCGCGATACGTATGAGATATATGGGATTTTTTGAGGTTTATTGCGGTTTTTCATGTATCGCACGTATATAGAAGAATCTTGGTGTGGGATCAGCAGTATTGGGTGTAATTTATCGATGAAGTAATTAGGAGATAATCATTAAAGTCGCAAGAAATAATTTCTACATAATTGTAAGCCGATAGAAAATAGCGTATCTTTGTAGCCTCAGTGCTGTCGTTACTGGTATACCTGTCTTATTATTAAAAATTGAAACCAAAGGCCCTATGGTCGGTTCTTAAAATGAATGGTTCGCTTCGACCATACTGATATTGGTGGAACCTTTTCACACCAAATACTTACTATGGCGATCGTCTCCTTCTCTATTTGGCTGTAGTTTCACTCGCTGGCGGTAAGAGAGCGAGATGGATCGTGCTCGTCTGCCTCACCACGCTGCGACAGCACGGCGCCGAGCCCGGCCGGGCCCGCGTCCACCGTCAGCACAAGCTGCGCGGCCGGCTCGCAATGCGCTAGCATGCGTTTCGAAGCCAGCTCGCTACGCACACTCGCCATAGCACTCAGTTGTCGGTCCCTCCACAGCTACTCACATAAGTAGCTCATGAAGAGGACTTAATACGGATGAAGCGTTAGGTATAAACCTTCTATAATAATTAACAACGCTCAAGAATATCTTAACCTCAGTAACGTTAGTCGACTCTAAAGCGCTCATTATAGCCTTGACCTTATCGGGGCTGGTCATCAACCCCGCTTTACTGATTACGTAACCTAAATAGATAACGTTTTCCTTAAAAAAGTCGCACTTTTCCTCTTGTAAGCGTAACCCAGCGTCACTTAATCGATATAGAACTTCTTTTAGCCTCATAATGTGCTAACATTTCATCATAGGACATCCACTACTGAACAAAGGTCTCCGCCATTGATTTTCAAAGCAACCTATCTTGTGGGGACTGCACCCAATGGCTCCCAACAACCTTTATAAGTTCGTCTGCCCATCTAGTGGGGGACCGTCCTACTCTGCTGCGTGGTCTCTACTTGAGAACCTTTCTGCCCCAACGGCCGTCAGTTCTTTGAGCTATGTGCCCCGCCTGCATATCATATAACATTTACTTATCCTGAATTATTGAGCTTGATAAAAAAGGCGGTCGTGCGGGTAGACGAAGCGTGTTATTATTTTTGCACCATTTTAAGGAAATGAAGATGATAGCAATGCTCATATATAAAACAAAATGGCCTTTCAATATTGCTTATCACAAGATACTATTAGGACCAACATGTTTTAACACAAAGTAACAAAATTGAAATTTCATAATCTATCAAGAATGTTGCCGAGGACCTGTTAGCCGTTGTAGAAAAGTTGTTGAGTGGAGACCACGCGATTAAAGGCCCAGCATAGGGTGGCCCCCCGCTAGATGCAATGATGACCTGATATAAGGTTGCTGGAAGCCAAAAGACGGCAACAGATAGCAACGATTTTTTTAAAGGTTTTTCCACAGTAAATTTGCGTAGCTTTCATGTATCGTACATATAATCTTTGTGTGGGATTAGCAGTATTGGGTGTGATTTATCGATGAAGTAATTAGGAGTTAATCATTATAATCACAAGAAATAATTCTTATGATTTTAATGTATCCGAATTTATGCATGTTCCAATGCAACTAACCCTTTGAATTAGGCATCAGAAAGTCAGTCATAGAAAACTGACCTCATTTCGTGTTTCTTTGAATTAACCAGTTATTTATAATTTATAACTATTACGTAAAGTATGTAGTTTTGTTAGTTTGTTTTTAGGAGGTAATCTCAGAAACTATTAAACTTTCTGTTTATCCGTTTAAAAGTTATATTCAGAATGAAGTCTTAATATTTGTAACTCGCGTCAAAAAATGCACTGTTTGACGCCAACAAAGTTGCAAGCGGATAAGCTTAAAAACAACTTACCTACACCAATTTTTCTTCTCCTCAGGTATGGTTCTGCATGGCATGCTTGGCTTCATCCATGGCATTGCCAGCTCCTAGCTCCAACCCACAGCTGTATTTAGACATCATAGACATGGCAGCAATAAGCAGGATGTCGCCACAACAGCTAGAGAAATTGGCCGAAGGGCTGGCTGCAGAAGAAATCATGAGGTAAGGATTTTAAATGAGGGTTGGCGTTGAGACGAGGCCTGCTTTGCAGGGCTGTTTGATAGAGGACTTCTTTGCTCCTACCTATCTCCTCTACACGTTACTACGTATTCGCATTTTTTATTCCTTGTGTGTGCCGTGATAAAATCTACCTACAGGTACGATTATATGAAAAGAGTATGATTGGCGTCTGCATATAAACTTCCCTAATATCCTCGTTAGTCTCACCCATCGACGGCCCGCGACTTTAACACGTCCCATCTTACTACCGGGCTAGATTTGAGTTCATCTGTAGTGTCAATACTATGTAGCATACTTATGGAAGATGAGGGATAGGAGGAGAAGATCGGGGATGATCATTGCTCACGTTCGTAGGAGTCGCCACTAGCTCCCTGCACATATCCCCTGGGTGAAACGATTTGAAATCCCCTACGAATAAATAAATAAACATAGATAATACTATTACGAGTGATTTTTCTACGATAGAGTACCTAATGTTCTTATATATTATTATTGTATATTATTTTATATTCCTCCGTGGTGCAGTGGGCGAGTAGTCGGCTGAGACGCAGGAGGTAGCGGGTTCGAATCCCGCCGCGGAACAAATACTTGCACGATCCACAGATATTTGTTTCGGGTCTGATTGTTTTTCTATATATTACAAAAAAAATGTATATAATTATTCTGTCAGTTATCTGGTTCCCATAATACAAGCTCTGCTTAGTTTAGGGCTAGATACCGCTGTGTGAAATGTCCAGCAATATTTATTTGTATTGTTATTATTAGTTTCCGTCTCATTAAACTTTGAACTGCCTACATTTACTGCCTAATAAGTTATCAATCACAATGTGTACATGAGTTTTGGAATATTATCAATCACTAAACTTTAATTTCTGTTATGGCAGAAATTTTTAAATTTACAATGAAATTATAATAATATATATAATAAATAAATACAAACATGAAGTGTTATCGAAACCGTGATTATAGGTACTCTTATACTTTTTTGAACAGGACAAAGCGTTCGTCAGCACAGGCACTAACATCAGTGGTCTCGAAGGCATCATCAGGACTGCAGAGTAAAGTGGGGCTGCTGGGGCAAGCTTCAGCATTCATATCCTCAGCATCCAGCAAATCGGGCGGTGAAGAGCATCCAGGCTATTCTTATGAACCGGTAAGATATTAGAATTTTCTGAGTTATTTAAGACCAGAATTGTAAAAAAATCCTTTTGTAATTTCTACTTATACTTAACTACATAGTGAAGTAAAATTTCTTTACGCACGCTAGACTTGCGGAGTAAACTGGTGAATGCGTTACGAGAGCGTTACAAAAATTGTGATCGGGCGAGGTGAACGGAAGTTGAGAGGGAGATATAAGTTAGTAAAGATATAAGTTAGATATAAGTTAGTATATATAACATTAGTTATAATATTATAATATTAGTAAGTATATATAACATTAGTTATAATATTTATAATATTATTAAGTATATATAACATTAGTTATAATATTATACTATTAGTAAGTATATATAACATTAGTTATAATATTATAATATTAGTAAGTATATATAACATTAGTTATAATATTATACTATTAGTAAGTATATATAACATTAGTTATAATATTATAATATTAGTAAGTATATATAACATTAGTTATAATATTATAATATTAGTAAGTATAAAATTAGTAAGTATATATAACTCTTTAAATCTATACAAAGATAAAAAATAGGCATCTTAACGTTGGGTACGTTGCTGCTTCCGAAGCCTAGAAGCAATTGAAAATAGCGCTAGCAAAGTAACAAGTATTTGCACTTTCTGTATAAGTAATTCCTCCGGTGGTAAAATACTTAATGACAAAACAAGATAGGTGCAGTTGAATGGTTTAAGCGATGCACTTTACTATCTTAACCCGGCTTGCACAACGATCTCTAAACGTATTTAGCGACTAAACATATTTAAAGTTGAAATTTTTTGTAGATGTATTTAACGTGTATTTTTTCCTACAAATAAAGTTACCCCTTTTAATGATTCCGCTCTAAATAACTTTACTGAACTCTAACAGAATATTACTGCATTTTCAACAGCATGGCGAAAAATACGACTACTGGGGCTTGAAGAAGTCTATCCTCTACACGCTGTTCCAAGCCGTGAAAGCCATTACTGGCGGAGTTACGATCCTCAAAGGACAGCTGATCAAGGGAGGCGGAGCTCTGGCTTCGACCCTGGGCAAGGTCATAGCAGTGAAGGGTGATGCTGTCAGCAATCTCGGGAAGAAGATTGTCAGCTCAGCTGCTTTGAGTCATAAGAAACAACACGGTAAGATATTAAGACTTTGGGCTAATCAATAGTGTTTATAACCTTAAAGGGTGAAATGTTTTTTTAATTTTAATACTAGCTGATACGACTATAGCTCCGCATGCTTGAAATTTCCCGTTCCCGTGGGAATTTTGAGATAAAAACTATATAAAACTTTCTTGTCAAAGTGACGCGTCACATCATGTAAATGCTTCACGTCAATGAACGACGGTTATTGTATGGATATTGTTTATTTGGCATTTATATTAACTTATACATCAGTTATTTTCTTATATATATATATTTTGGTTATTAGTGACCCTTTAATTTAATTAATAAATATGAGTACTTAACAGCTACCACGTAATCAGTTAGATTCGAATACTAATGAAGCGCGTTCATGTCTTTTGTATGCAACAAAACATTACTAAACCTTCAATTTGAGTTATAATTTCAAAAAATCATTTTATTGGGGAATGTTCTGAGGAGCTATTTGATCTCATCCCATCGTCGAGATTTTACCACCGCACTTCTCGACAACGTAATAAAGCTCATCCACATATAATCGACAATTGGGTATCGCGCACTACACGCTTCACGCGATCTTTTCTAACCCAAACTTGCAAGATGTGGAATGGCACGCTTCAAGAGAAATGTAAAGAAGTTTCTACAGTGTAGGGAACGCATCGACAATACCCCGGGTGTTGCCGGTGTCAATAGGCGACGGTGACCGCTTACTATCAGGTAAGCCTGTTTCTCCACAAATACCATAAAAAAAATTCTTAAGTAGGGATTGCACGATGTGCTAAATTCAGAACTCAGTATTATGTTCAAATGAATTTATATATGCTGTATGTGTGAAGCTATTAGTTAATCTGTATTTCCTGGCAGCGTAGGTCACTTGACCAAAGGATGACTATTAATTTTAGTTATTGATAAACTAATAAATGAATCATATTATTACTCATTTTAATACAAATGAATACCTACTTAGTGAATTTAGGTTTCAAAAACTAACATTGGTACATAAGGAAATATATTACTAAGAACAGAAATTAAAGCCGCTAACAATAATAAATAGAAATCTCAGTTTCCTCAGTTATCTATATTTTCCGTCATGCAAAAATAATTGTAAATCATTAACAAAGTAATACTAATAACGTCATATCATCATCATCATTATCAAAAATCTATAAAAATCCACTGCTGGACATACGTCTCTTCTAGGGTGCACCATTGAGCCGGATCCTCAGCTCTTCTCATCCAATCCTTGCCAGCCACAGCACGCAAAGCAACGTCATATACCAGATATAAATAATCAATCAATTTCAAAAAGTTCATTTCATACAGTAATTAACAATCCGGAATAACGTTTACCTTGTTTGAATATCATTAGTACATAAACCACTTCTACTCAGTTTCTGGTGAATACATTGCGCACACCAGATAAATATATCCTTTTTCTGACCTCTGCACTGAGTACTTTATTTCTTTAGTCCGCTGTTCAATTACTGAGTCTTCTTCGGTATCAGTAGTTTAGTCATGTGTACAATCGATCTACTGAATGCTAATCTGGAAATTATAGTAGGTTACGTATTACCTACCAAATATACTAGTGGTTCGCCCCGAGAGCTGAGATCACGCGAGTCTCCCATAAAAACAAAAGAATAATATTTGTTCCCAATATTTGACTATCAAAATAGTTCCACGAAATGCAATCCAATAACTTGACCTACAGTTCCATTACAGGTAACTGGATTTTATGTAGTTTGGGTACTCTTTTTTCGGGTAGAAATTACAGTTATTCTGGATTTTAGACTTATTCCTATATTTGTCTCACTAAAGCTACACACATACCAAATTTCAGCACTGTGGAGTCACTGGTGTACCCTGTTAATTTTGTCAAAATTTAGTTGTAATTATGGCTAATAACTTAAAAACTACAAGGCTTAAATTGAAAATAAAAACAAATGTACAGACCTTTTATTAAACGTGCCACTTGACCGGATAGTCTCATTTAGAGCTCATTTAGTCTCACCAAAATTGTGCCAATAAAGGTAGTATATACCTATATACTAAATTTCACGATGATTGGATAAACACTTCAAAAGTTATCCTCGGACAAACAAACATACATACATACATACAACGCCGATTTGCCCAAGTTGATTTAGAGTTCGCGCTTTGCTCGATCAAATATCTCATCGCATGCTATCCACGCTCGATCAATCCCGCCCTGCCAAGATCCTCCGAGACATCTTATATGTTTTCTTGGTACTACTCTGGTCGGATCTAGCTATTCGAATAAATGTTAACATATTCAACCTTCATTCAAATCATCGCACGACCTACTTGGCACAGTGCAAAGTGTCCCAGTTCTGCATCCGTGTCCGGATTACCGAATAAGTGGAATGTGTCAGATATTTACATAAATTAGGTAACAGCCAGTCATGCAGTATTTTACAGGTCTATACAATGTTTTTGCAAGACTTGCAAGTGGATGGCATCTGCATTTTATCAAGTTTTTGTGAAATACATTTATTATTTTGCACTTTAGGTTTTGCGGCCTCACGTATGGATGAACGCGGGTCAAATACATAAAGTGTTGCATTGGAAACAATCGTGCTTTTGAATATTTTATCTTGATTTCAAATACCATTTTTGAATTTAGTAAAATCGAACCGAATGTCTTGATGTATGAAGTAAAGAGTAAAAGGAAGACTGTTAATATGTCACTGGGTGTCAAAAAGATATTACATATACATCTGTCTTTTAAAGACATATTGTAGACAATTTATACAGTGCCTGGTGGTGAATTACAGCAGTAGTTGGATAAAAAAATACAGCCGTAGTGTAGTATATAAATCCTTCATTTTTTAATATATTGTCAATACGTGAAGAGCAACTAGTGTACTAAAAGTGGGACTAATTATTTTATTTTAACAATTCCAGCAGTCTACGGGCCACCACCAACCTCCCACATTGAGTACGGGCCACCACCATCAGCTTACGGAGCACCCACCGCGCCCGCACACTTCGTCGCCCCTTCGATACCCACGGGATATGCTGCGCACAAGTACCCTTCGACTTTAGACGGTAAGAGTAACCATCTTCAATAGCTTAAGTACTAAGATATTTATCTGACCGTCCACAAAGTGACGGCTCATAGGCCGAAACTTGTAGAAAATCTAAATTTTGGGAACTGACAACTGTCCATTAAGAAAATTTAGAACCTGACTTAAAAAATCTAAGCAGGACTATCTGCGACATTAAACGAGATTATAGGATTATATATTAACCATAGGGTAAGTTTGATCGAAGGTACACTGGCATCAAGTTATATAAGCAAAGAATTACCTTTTTCGAAATTTTAAAATGGAATTTAGTAGAGCATAAGGCTTAAAACTGTAAACAAATGTAAATTAGCATGTTAGTTAACGTCGAAGTAAATTGAATCATGAATGAATCAAGAGAAAAAAGTAAAAACAATTCGTCATTAAACAGGAAAACGGACGCATACTTGTAATTTGAATCAAATTTAAAAAAATAACAGACTTTAATCTCAGACATCTTATGACCGAGAATGGTCAACTAAACGGTAAAGAAAGGAAAACCGAACATCACAAAAAAACGTGCCACTTGCAAAGTGTAACGACTTATGTAAGAAGGCTAACAAACTGGAAAGACCTAGTGATGAATGCATTGCGTAACCAAGTTTGACAATGCGCGACGAAATTGATACAGTAGAATAATGCGATAAAGTGAACCTCATACATTAGTGTAAAGATACAATAGAGATTGATTTAAACTGTGCAAACACAACATTGGACGATCGCTTAGGTATATGCTTGAATTACCGTAATACTTAGTATTAATCTGATCAAAGTCTCAAACCCACCTACAGTGGAAAGTAACAGTTTAGCTAGAATGTAGGAGATCAAACAGTGTTTTGGTAGTTACTACCTTTGAGACCAAACATGGCCAACAATAAAATTGGGTTTTCAAAATAACAGATAAGATTTCAAAATAACATGAGGGTACTTAGCTATAACCACAAGCTGAGGCAAGCTCCAAACCATTGCGCGTTTATCGGTGCTTAATAAAACTACTGTTAACGAGTTCATGACGAAACAAGTAGATACATTGCAATCAGAGTACATGACATTATTACCGAAGATCAAGTCTTGCACCATTAATACTGTTGATGATGCATACAATTTAAGGCGAGGAAGTTTGAAGGGACTTTTAGGTTTTTGTAACAACTCTACTCAAATGTAAAATATGCACAAAAAAACATATTTTATTAAAATTGAATATATAATCTAAGGCTTTGTGAAGAGAAAAACGCGAATAATAATACTTTTCTCGATAAAAAAAAATCATAAAGTTGACACTAAATTGATATTTAAACGGTCGATACTAAGAAGTTTCTTCTTGAAATCATGTCAAATTTATACAAAAAGATAGAGCTTATTAGTAACTAAGGAGTGGTGTAACAATATCTAATTCAGTTATTATTAATCTCTGTAAAAAAAACTATCAAATTTTAATCGTTCGGATCGCCGGGCGGCCAGTGCCCGTCGAGACGTCTTCGAGGTCGGACGCACGCCGTTTGTCTCCCAAAAAATCCCCCACGTTTCATATTAGTGCAGTGCAGATACGTTTAGATTGGCGGGGCCTGAGGTAGCGTAAAATACCTAAAGTTCCGAAACAAGCCCGCCTTAATAATGTTATTCTACTCGTAGTTCCACGTCATATCCGTTCTTAATTATTGCTTTGCGTAATAAAAGGGACAGGATATAAATAAGGAGGAATAATACACAATATATGGTTATTACGCAGAAAGATAAGTTATGGTATTCTGGTACTTACTTCTTCGTATATGAATACGACAATTGAATACAATCAATTGAGTGAAGAGCCAAGAAGCTCATAGGCAACGATGAGTTAGTTGATGCAAGGCTCCTCAGCCTGGAGCATCGACGAAAGGTTGCTAGCCTCTCGGTTTTTTTATCGAGTACATTTCGGGGAGTGTGCTGCGGAACTTTTCAACCTGATCCCACCATCTCCATTCTATCAACGGACAACCAGACGCTCTGCGATGCGCCACCGCTATATGGTAGAAATACCTCCCATTCGCACAAAGCGGTTCTCTTCGACCTTTATTATGCGCACCGCCAAAGAGTGGAACGCCGTGCCAGAGTCTGTGTTTCCTGATAGCTACAACCTGGGTATCTTTAAGTCGCGAGTGAATAGGTTTCTTCTAGGCAAGCGTGTACCATCGTAGACTGCATCATCGCTTACCATCAGGAGAGATCGTGGTCAAACGCAAGCCTATAATGTATAAAAAAAACGATAACAATAAATCACATTTGCATCATAGCCGTTCAGTAGTAGGTTTCCCACTATGATTCAAAACTGGAATGACATGAAAACCGTGATTTATTTCAATCATTATTAAAAATATGGGTGCGAGTGCGAGGCGAGACGCATTGCGGAGCGGATCGCACTCACCCTGATGAAAGTTTACGAATCGAACCAAAACATGTCGGTCGAAACACTGATAAAACGGTACGTGATAAATCCCGTATTTATAACTAGTGGTTCGCCCCGAACTGAGAACTCGCGAGTCTACCATAAAAATAAAAAAAAATATTATTCGTAATCTATGACTACCAAAATAGTGACACGAAATAAAAAAACGAATAACTTGACCCATAGTTTCATTCAAATTACAGCTAACGGGAGTTTATGTTAATTGGTTATCTTTTTGGGGTACAAATTGCAGTAATTCTAGATTTCAGACTTATTCCTATATTTTTGATACTTAAGCTACACGGATACCAAATTACAGCACTGTGGAGTGTGTGGTGTACCCTGTGAATTTTGTCAAAGTTTCGTTTTTATTATGGCTAATAACTCAAAAACTACAAAAAAATTACTGAAAATAAAAACGGAGTCAAAATGTACTCACAAATTCCTTTCATTTGACGTCTCACTTAACTTATAGTTTCATTTTATTTTTTATACCTCTCTTGAACCCAATATCTCAACAACCCTCCAACATTTTTACCTCATTTAGTCACACCAAAATTGTGCTATCACTACCTACCTATGTATCAAATTTCACGTTGATCGGATCAACGCTTCGAAAGTTATTCTCAGACAAACAAACATACATACATCGCCAATTTGCCCAAGTTGATCGATCAATAATAATTCTAATGACGTGGTTATACAATAGTAGAGTTAATCGATACTAATGACGAAATCACAAAAATAAACAAGCTTTCCAGAAGGAAGTTGAAATCGTAGAATCAATACAAGTGGTCGCAGGTGCCAACTGAGATTGTATTGTCCTGTCTAGTCGCAGTTTTGGTCTGGTCAAACAACTGCTTTATTTTCTATCTCTTATGGCGGGTTCCTATATCCGTCAGTGACCAACTACGACTCGTATCTCCTTGAAAAAGTGACAAACTAGTGTCAAACTTTTGACACGTTTTCAAGGAGAAACGAGTCGTAGCTGGTTACCGACGGATATAGGAACCCGCCATTAGTAATTTCTGTGACTGTCTTGAAGTTATAAATGTCTATTGTTATTTATTTTGTTTACGCTATTTTAATGAAATTAATTAGGTTTATCTGCGTTAGGTGTGGTTGCCTTCACACAGTGAGCACAGGGAGCGCTTCTATTGTAATTTATCTAAATGTAAGTCTGTGTATTACTCATTGGAAATCCTTAATAAATAAATTAAATTAGCTATACGTAGTAAAACCAAATTACTAATAATATTTCTCAACGTTTCCGAATAAAATAGATAAAAGCAAAAGTCAGTCTACAGATGACACAAAAATTGTATAACCGGATAATTTTGTAGTCAAAGGTCGCCATATGTTCGGCGGAACTAAAGATTATATAATCGTGACACTTATGTTACATCCACTTACACAAGAAAGAATGGCCAGATTTAATTATGAGAACTAGCAATCAGATAACCTAGATTGTGAGGTCGAAGATACACAGTTCAAGACACAAAAACGAGTGTGTTTTAGACCACACGACTGAAATAAAACTTCTTTTTCAAAATATTAATTTATAGGTCGATCAGTCTATGTGCATTCTGGACAGGCGCAACTCGCACTCGCACAATAACTTTTAAAAATATACGAAACGTAACTCTCTCTCTTTCTATCTTCACTAACATATATATCCCTCTCAACTTCCGTTCGCTCTTTTCGTAACGCATTCACTAGCTTACTCCCCAAGTCAAGCGTGCGTAAAGAAGTTTTACTTCCACAAAGTGCTTTTATCATATACATTAATAAGAAAATATTTTTCATCACTTTTATAGTTGGTCATTGTTAGCTCGAATACGTAAATGCGATTCTCCAAGAGACGTAAGTAACTTTGAAAATAGAATGAGGCTCATTGCATTCATGATATACTAAAATGAAATACAACCTCCATGACAAATCCTTATTTCTAATTAAAATAAAATAGGTTACATTCATAAATGCTGAAATTAAATACAACCTCCATTACAAATCCTTATTACTATTAAATAAGAGGCCACAGTTTAGTAGTGAAAAAAACACAATGAATACTGGGAACGCAAATTTTCTTTTTAGCAACTAACTGTTAAAAAGACTTTTTTTAATTTCCTCGCAATCGTGATTAATTCAAATATGTGTTATATTTGAGTGTAAGCGATCAATTGCAGATTGAGAAACTGCCGAAGCGATGACTTAAGAAAGGCTGACAAAAATTGGATAAGAAGAACCGAAGACCGGGCTCAGTGGCGCATATTGGGAGAGGCCTATGTCCAGCAGTGGATTAATGTGGGCTAATGATGATCAATTTCACCCGAGATATTTTGGCATACAAGCCAGTACGCTAATGAGTCAAGGGTACCTACGCCCCTTATACAATAACTAGCTGACCAATCCGCAGCTTCGCACGCGTAGTTTTTAAAAAAAACATTACCCTCCTTCTGCGCAGTTGGGTAAAAAGTAGCATATGTCACCCGGGGATAGTGTAGCTTCCCAACAGTGAAAGAGTTTTGAAATCGGTTTAGTAGTTTTGGAGCCTATTCAATACAAACATACAAATATTTCCTCTTTATAATATTAGTATAGATGTACTTATGGTGGTTTCCTTACTGGGTTTCACGCGCAGCGGTTTCAATGTATTTACAGAATTTGGAACAAGGTATATGTACGAGTACCTTGTCTTAATTTCTTTATGTACGATAAACAACACAATTTTTATCAGTGTTGTTACTATGACTATTATGGTTTGATAAAATCAATTGATTTGTGTGACAAAATAACAACAGCTGACCGTGTTTACATCAATATTCGATACAATATAGTCTGACATAGAATACTTCATTCAAATATGTGTTCATTTAAATCACAAAAGTTTCTATGCTAGCACATTTACTAGCAAAGCTATTATGCCTAGAATAACTTTAGGGTCAGTAAAATTATGAAACCACTTACTTTGTTATAATACGTTTTGGAGTCCTGTGTAAGGTTTTAAAAGTTAAGTAACTTCAAGAAACGTATTCAACAACTTTAAAGACATAAAAATAATCATAATGCGTTTAAAACGCAAGTAACCATTCCGTTTTTAAACCAGCACTCCATCTTAAAGCACCAATAAAATGGCCATAAAAAACTTATGCAACATGTTGTTCATAATATTAACCCAGAAAAAATGAGTACAACGGAAGCACTATATACCTAATTACTATATCAAAAACAACAATTTAATAACCTCTTGTCAAATCAACAAGTATGTATAATATAGTATAGTGATAATATATAATATTTGGTAATAGTTTTGTAACTTACTTCCTTCGCTAAACATGCTGCTTTGTAGATAATGAAGATATCATATTAAATGTCTTTATAGCTGAGTAGTAATTAGGTATGTAGGCAAATAACTTTGTGAAATAAAAAGGGTTTGTATAAAATAATATTATTAATACAAGTGAAAGTATCACAGTATCAAAAGCAAAACGTATTTCTAAAGCAAATTATGTAAAACGAATGGGAATTGAAAGTTCGTAAGATTATCTGATACATCTTTGGAAGTGACCCAGATAGTAAAAAGCCATTAAATTTAGAGGTGTGTTGAGCGTGTACCATCGTAGACTGCATCATCGCTTACCATCAGGCAAGGTCGTGGTCAAACGCTAGCCTATAATTATAAAACAAGGTTTGACATAAGATAACGAAGTAAGAGGTAACAGTAGGTAACACACGAAGTAAAACAAATTGTCACCCACCAAATCCCCCAGATTAATGTTGGCATTGGCATAGTATTACACGATTTTTTTTATGCTACTTATATGGCAAACGAGCATGCAGTCCACCCGATGTTAAGTGGCTACTGCAGCCCATGGATATTCACATAGAATTCAAAACAAGATATTATGTTGTCTTGATATCTATGTGGATACGTTGTTATACTATAGGACTTAGCTGTTATGCCTATGTGCCAGTAATTACAGGAACATATCATTACCATCTAAAATTGTATTGTTATTTTCCAGAATTAATAGTTATAAAAAAAAAGGTTTGACATAAGATGACGAAGTAAGAGGTAACAGTAGGTAACACACGAAGTAAAACAAATTGTCACCCACCAAATCCCCCAGATTAATGTTGGCATTGGCATAGTTTTACGCGATACTAAATTGTATTTTTATTTTCCAGAATTAATAGTTATAAAAAAAAGGTTTGACATAAGATGACGAAGTAAGAGGTAACATTAGGTAACACACGAAGAAAACAAATTGTCACCCACCAAATCCCCCCGATTATTGTTGGCACTGGCATAGTATTACGCGATATTAAATTGTATTTTTATTTTCCAGAATTAATAGTTATAAAAAAAGGTTTGAAATAAGATGGCGAAGTAAGAAGTAACAGTAAAACAATTTGTCACCCACCAAATCCCCCAGATTAATGTTGGCATTGGCATAGTATTACGCGATGTTAAATTGTATTTTTATTTTCCAGAATTAATAGTTATGTCATCGGTAGCAGATTCGGTTATAGAAAGACCGGGTCCTCCTTTACCTTCTATGGAGCTAATGGAACGATATTACGATCTTATAAATGAAATATGATTTTGGTAAGAAAGTTCAATTATCCTTGTACATTCATCACGATCTGTGATTTGTTTCTACTTGAGAATGTCTGTTCTATTTCAGGCATTTCTTCATCAATTTTATTGATGGTCTCTCTGGCTTTGTATATTTTAATTCTGTGTATCTTTTTCGAAGTCTTCCCCTTGCACGATATCTTTGAGCACGATATAAACGGTATCACTATTGTTAGTCGTGTATATTTGCATTGTCTATTGCATATTAATGCTTCGTTCTCTCAAGCACTTTCACTCTTTGTTTACAGATGATTCTGTTCATTTTATGTGTAAGTGACGAGATTATATTTACCTATGATTGTTATAGCGTTCGACATGATATCGATTGAAAACAAAATTTTTGTGTTATCGATGGCCATTGATATTTCGAGTCAAAATGTTTCGCTATGGAAAATTTATAAGCTACTACCTTCGATACGCCGAACTTTGTTGCTCGCTTTTACATTTTTCTTACTTACAAACACCCATGTCCTATTTTGGAAATTATGTTGGCAACATACTTTATTGGATTGGCTTTAAACCTACTTAAAATCAATTCAGTCGCCTTTTTTGTGCAATCTATTTCCAAATTTTTTTAAGCATGTCTCCGAAACTCGTCCTACTTCGTAAGTTGGCCTTTGAAGCATGTCCAAAATGCTCCTCGCCTCATTTACATAGACTTTCCCTCCAACGGAAATAAGCGTTTGTTTTGTTGTGAAATAACCCAAAACAAGTGACAGGCGCAACTATGCATGTAATTTTGTTAAACCCTTCAATTTTCTATTTGGTAACTGTCGTCGCTCTATGAACTGCAAAAAACGTTTTGAAATAATATAAATATTTGTCTTATGTTGCGAAATCGAAGTTTGTAGGTGAGAATATATAAAACAATTTAAAAAACTCTACCCCTGGGTGTTTCGCATAAAATAATGGTGGGTTTCAAATTAATGAATGGACAGATGGCAAAAACAGTTGCACCAATAAAATGTTGAAATTGATTAAAACTGTGTCAAAGTAATCAAATAAAATGTATCAATTTAGAGCTTGAGAGGTACACCTAAAACAGCCTGTTAAGCATTGCATCACAATGACCCAATCTATCAAGGAAGATGTACGTAACGGTCTTTTACTAAAGTAGCCCACGACACAAAGAGTACGGAAAGGATTGAATAAGGTTATATTAAAACTGTTTGCTTTCAAAATTGCATCAGATGATTTAATCGTATAAGGAAGAAACTGGCCTTTACCTAAGAGAATAGAACATTCATAATAGAATAAGTATACAGTACCAGTGCCAGTGCCTCTTGTATATTAAAAAAAATATACAAGATTTTCCAACTTTGAATTCTACCCATTCCTACCAAACAAGGCATGGTGGCAGCATTCGACACCCAACTATTAGGTTAGCTAAACTTTCAAAGAGTTTTCTTTGTAATGGAGTCAAACTATTTAATAAATTAGATAAAGATTTGCGTGAAATGGACTATGCCATATACAAAATAAATTAAAATTAGTATTAATTAGGAAAAGCTACTATAGCATGATAAAAGCTCTCAAGGATGACTCCATTTCACAGGAAATTACTTGATAGTACCTAGGTATGTATTATTATTTTTTTTTCTAAATGGTTGTTTCTGTGATATTAGGATTAGGTACCTATGTACATTTTTTTGTTAGGATTTATTTAGGTAAGACGACAATGGTGGCGATTCTGTTGTTTACACTGACTAACTAAAATTGTGTAAAATACGAACGGTCTTATTTTGTTTACGCTAAAGATCAAATTAGAATGAAATTTAAAGTGACATTTCTAAAATTAAGTAATTTTTACTTCAGCAAATTGGTGCTGATTAAAACTACCCCGCAAACACGCCATCTTAGTAGTACGCTAAACGTAAACAAAATAAGACCGTTCGTATTTTACACCATTTTAGTTGGTCAGTGTAAACAACAGAATCGCCACCAATGCCCTTTTACAGCAGCTACGATTTGACATTTAATAATGTATATCTTGACATTCCATTAAAATCAATGACTAATGAGTTTCAATGTTTATAATAAAACTAATGTTACTTACTGACATATACGCAGCAATTTAGAATTCAAAATTGGTACCTATTGTAACGCGCCGGCGAACCCTGAGCGCAACTTCAATTCGGCCGCGTCAAAAACTTCGGCCTGAATATCGCTATCCCTGTTTAGTGACGAAGTTTGGCCACGCAGAGCGACAGTGATAGCAATAGAACAATTCTAAATTTTATTAGATTTTGACCGTGTTCCGTAATACCAAAAATGATGACAGAAAACTTGTAATTTTCTCATTGTGTTGTTATTCTGTAACTAGACGATATAATCTATGTTCCCATGACTAGGATACGAAAGATGTTGTTGTTTTTAATACGAAACAATTAGGTTGAAAACAGGTCTTTTATGACGTAAAAACATGCAGAATGCGATACGCTTCTATTTCATTTTAGGTAAGTATTTTAATCTAATATATGGTTGGGAACCTAGATAAATACTATTCAAATTAAAATAATACCTTATCAAGGTAGAAATATGCTCCAATTAGAAATGACCTTGGTAGTACGTGTTGTATGGGCGATTGTCCATCCGGTGTCCCCTTAATCAATTCTTTGACAATGCCCCTCTACAGCAGCTATAATTGTGTGTACCTACCTAATTAATAATGAGTATTTTTAAACATAAATGTAAATGGGTATATATGAAATGCTTGTCTGTTTCTGGCACCTCTACTTAGATAACGACATGTAAGTAATTAAGTAAGTACTGTTATTGACGTAACCAAGTGTTCCATTGTGTCCCTACGGTTTGAATAAACGAGTATGAGTAGATTAGATAACCTTTCTCTGTAATCTACACCCTACACAGTATTGGTGCTTGCAATAGAATACAACAAGGATACCAAAATTAACTTATCTTAAAGGAAGAGGCTGCTAGCCTTTCGCTAAAGTAGTCCACGATCTAACACTAAGGAAGCTTTAAATTAGTTATCTAAATGACGCAATGAGATCCCCAACAATTGCATTCGAAGTCGCACCCGGTAACCCTTAGTGAAAGTGTTATGCAATGGAACCTGTTTGGTCAACAGCCTATGGGCGTAATATGTGATATAAATCTTTGATAATATAGGTGCAATTCGAGATGAAATTCTATACAGGAAAAGGGATTGAAGTCACCAGTCACAAGTCAAACATATAAGCTTGTCTTAGATTATTACTAATACATAATAATAATAAATATTGCTGGATATTTCACACAGCGCTATCTAGCCCCAAACTAAGCAGAGCTTATACTATGGGAACCAGATAACTGATAGAATACATATATACTTTTTTTTTTTTGTAAATACATACTTATAATATACATTATACAGGATTTTTCATAATAATTTAACACTTCACGTATATGGAAAATTATATAATGATCTACTGATCTTTCTTTTTCCGTTTAAATATTGCAAATATGAAATGCATCGAAATGGCGTTAACCTTTCCATGATCCATCCATGTGATCCACAGGGTTGTCAATCATTATGCTTAATGCATTTGCGTTTATTTTCTTTTTACTGGGAAACGTTTTTTGAAGTCTGCCTTTTCTGTGTTATCCCTAGTTATTTCTTGGTAGTCACCAAGAAATTCGAGTTGTTTCAAGTTAGTGACTATTTTGAAGTTTGGACCATCCGACTTTATGTCTTAGGTCTTTATGACTTTAGAAGTTTATGTTTATTAGTATAAGCAGTAGGTATATTTTATTTTGTGGCTTTTGTTTATGTCTGTAGGTACTCTTACACCGCCGTCTTTTGATTTTGCTTATCCTGTCCATCCAAAGGTTGTCTGGAAGAGATCGCTTTTAGCGATAAGACCGCCCATTGTACCTTTATTTATTGTTTATTACTGTATTTTTGTTTGGTGTGCAATAAAGAGTATTTCATTCATTCATTCAGACTGTTAGATCTAGTTCCAAACGTCGAGAACCATAGACGAACGGTGGCTATGTAACCTAAGGCAAAAGCACCAGTTATTTTTGACTTTAGAAATTCCAGTTTACTTTAGAAATTATATAATAGCAATTAAAGTTTCTTTACCAGGCAACCCTAATCACAGTGCTGCCATGACCGCAAATCCAGAAACACCAGTAATTATAATTTACTCTGTGGTACAGACAACTTTCATCCCGCGTAAGGTATTGCAAAAAATGCGTTCGGAAGTACGATTCGTCACTTTCCCGTCTATAAAATGTGACAATATTATATTTCTGTGGTTGAAACCTTTGTTGTGGTTTTCGAACGTTGGTATGACTTTGTCAAAACGTGAAACCCAGGCAACTTTGCCTGTAAAATTTTGTTATTCTAACATAACAGCTTTTTTGCATCTAAGTTTTGGTATTGGAAGACTACCACTACAAGATTACGATCTAGTATTATTTAGTTTTACAGTCATTAATCTCTCAGGCATAAGAAGCGTTGGCGCGATTATTTGAACGCTTTTTATGGGACTGGTAAAGGTAGCGGTTCGCGTCGCGACAGAGACAAGCGACCGAGACAGGAGAACGAGACGGGAGACCGCGACCGTTACTTGACTTTAGGCAATGCATAAGCATCAGTTCGCGAGCGAGACAGAGACAGGAGACAGAGACGCGAGACCGGAGACTGCGCGACGGTTGCTGCCCCTGACCAGTAGTGTCACGTGTCGCGCTCGAAAAGTTCGTGTGTTCATTGTAAAAAATGACTACTTTTTCTGACGGAGACTGAAAAGCTGATTGAACTGATCAGACAGCACCCTCCGATATACGATGCACTTCTTCAGAGACGAACATTTCCATAGACAGCCACTCCGATACTGAATGAATTGTAGCTTTGGTTGCGGTCTCAGTCTCGACCCACAGTACATGCAAAAGAGACCGAGACACTTGTCGCGGTCTCGCGTCTCGGTATGCTGTCTCGGTCGCTTGTCTCTGTCGCGACGCGAACCGCCACCTTAAGAGTTGGCACAGGGTCGAGTCAAGTGGAGAGATGAGGGGAAGCCCAGCAGTGGGACAGAACAGGCTATAAAAAAACCCTCAGTAAATAATGCATTCGTTTTAAATGTAAATAAGCTTCCGACCGCGGCTTTGCTCGCGTGATTGTCAATTTAAAATAACCTATGCTTAATCCAGATCATAATTAATCTATATAATATACCAAATTTCATCAAAGTCCAGCCTTTATGTTGTGAAAATGTAATAGACAGTAAATAAAGTGACAGACAGTAACTTTCAAATGTATATCAATAAAGACTACGATTGACGACCTCCGTGGCGCAGTAGGTGAATAACCGGCTGAGACGAAGGAGGTAGTGGGTTTGATTCCCGCCGCGGAACAAATGTTTGCATGATCTACAGATATTTGTTCCGGGTCTGGTTGTTTTTCTATATATTACTAGTTGACCCGCCGAACTTCGTACCGCCTTGACATGCATATAACGCGGGCTGTCAATATACGTCACCCTGGTAGAATAGTCAATTGTTGTACTAAGCCGAATTTTTTATATAGTTACAGTGTGTTTTTTTTAACTGGGACAGTACGGCAGCACCCATAACCAGAGGAGATACAGGTGCAGTTTCTTTTCAAACATCAGCTCTTTCGAAGAAAAACATTTTGGCATTAATTTTTTTTTGGTCGAGCGTGAGTAGAGCCTTAAAATTAATCAATTTCTTAAATTTTTTTTTGATGGTGATCGATGGAGTCCTTTGTAAGGATCATTTTATAGTATCGGATGAAAAAAACTTAGCAGCGAAAGTTTGATAAAATGTATTCTCATACAACAGGACAAAGCAAAATTCCTCCAACAAACATTTTATTAGATTCTAATTGCACAATAAAGAGGTATTAATACTGTAGCGATTAAGAAGTTTAGGAACTCCATGCTCTCTTGAGCAATTCAAAAACATTTCGTATATAAGAACAATTTTGAATTTCGAACATGGTTCTTGCATCTTTCGGACTTTTGTATCAGTCATTGCATCATCTTATTTGTCCTATCATGGCATTGCCAAATACGCAAAAAGTATACTTAATTGAAGCATACTTCCTCAATCGCGGTCTGGGTTGCATTCCTGATACCACTTCAACGCATTAGTTGGGCTTCGTCGATTGAGGAAGTACATATGCGTTACAACCATACTTAACCATAGACAAAATTACGTTTAGCTGTCATTTGCGTTTTGTTATTCCATGTCAGATGCGTTTTTGTTATACCACGTTTTATAGAGACTTGTATTCTCTTTGACGTTTTATGTCACATCACACGGGAACGCGGTCTAACGGGATAAAAAGTATCCTATGTCCGTCTCCTATTTCTAAGCTACCTCCCCACCAATTTTCAGTCAAATCGGTTCAGCCGTTCTTGAGTTATAAATAGTGTAACTAACATGACTTTTTTTTATAAGATAAGTATGTATTTACAAAAAAAAGTATATACGTATTCTATCAGTTATCTGGTTCCCATAGTACAAGCTCTGCTTAGTTTGGGGCTGGATAGCGCTGTGTGAAATGTCCAGCAATATTTATATTATTTATTTATTAAATTCCGAAAGAACATCCTGAAATTTTCAAATTCTTTGAAATGTGTTCTACTGACACTTTTCGGGTGCTGTTGTCACTACAATGACATTATTAGTAGTATTTGTTGAAAAATAATATTTCCGGGAATTTATCTTGTTCATTAAAATTTATTCTCTGCTAATTCTTTATTTGGAAACGTTGCCAACAAACCAGTACAATGCATTTTACCTACTAGAAATGTTCTCTATTAGAACTGTTGGAAGGTTGAATGATGAAACGTCTTGGAATTACTACAAATTCTGCAACATACATTTTTTCATCATTTAGTAGGGAAATTTTTGGCAACAACCACCGTCCGTCATTACGTAGGTACTTTTCGAAACATGACGTATTAAAATCTATACAAATATGTGTCATATAAAACGTGGGAGAATAAAAGGCAATACTTGACCATTTGACCAATTTTGTTCGAATTAAGACACTCGTTATATATAACATGGTCCAGTTCACTTCACACTGAACATGTAACAGTTAACGTTACTCAGTAATAAGAACCCAGCTATTAAGTCCTGAACTAGAACTGAAGAAGTTATGAACTGTTTACTTTGATGGAGTAAAGTTGTCCTAAAAGATAAACTTTATTTATTGATAGTATTGAATTTCGTGACTAAAACTAGGTTCCAACAATCAACAGGCTTTAATTTTTTTTCTAGTCTTAAATAAAAGATGGTCCGTAACAGGATATTTTATATTTATAAACATTAAACTTAAACTTATTGTTATACAAGATGAGATCCTTAACACCCAAGAAAAGGGGACTCTTCTAACACAGGGTAAAACAACTTAAGGCGAATATAGTAGCTGATTGGTCTTATTTGGAGGCTTTCTCCTCAGGGAGGAATCAGTTTTATCTGCTCAAAAAAATATATGTCATTCATTGACCTTTTATCTGCAAAGTGAACATACAAAAAAGTTCTACCTGTTTATTTACTATGAGAAAAAAATAACAAAATGTAGCTGTTTTCGACTTTCAATTTGATTCAACCTTTAAACGACGTAAAATTTTGTAGTTTTTCTTTCCCCTAAATGTGGGGAAATACTATACCTTCAAGTTGAACATATGATACTGTGCTGCGACGGTATTTCACGTGGCAAGTAATTATTTTCAATTTTTCGGAATACACGGAATTAGCGGGCGTATCCTTAAAAGGTTGCGCGGGCGACGAGCGGCAGTGTACCGCTGACTGTCGTACGGGAGGGTTGTGCTCGTCTGCCTCACGCTCACCTATTTTCTGGTCGGTTAGATGCGTGTGGCGGAAAGTGCGGGGCCGAAACAATAGCTACGCTCATTCGCTCAAGGGCTACGGTTAGCGCCTTAAAAGAAGAGCTCCCAATTCTAATTAAGTATTCTTGTAATAACAAGAATAAGATTTTTCATTTAGATTTATGAGAGGTTTTCAACACCAAATTAAAAATGATGGTGTTGTCCCTCAGGGGATGCTTATCAAAATAACATAATCATCATTTTATTCACTAATTTCGTTTATGCTCAGTCTAGCTTCTACATGCAGACATTGAGTCCGTCGATGCTGTAGGATATGTTTTAACACGCCATCTATGGACAACACTAGAAGCTTTAATGAAAGAAGGAATTTGGAAACTACCCTTTGAAATTCCACTTGATTACAGCAGTAGTGTTTCTCGGCGCTTTATATCTCAGTACTGCTCTTAGACTAACAAATATAATTTAGGAAATCTGGTTTGATTGCACAACTACTTTAGTAAAAGCGATCCATGTAAGCCAAAGCGTCAACAATATTGTATAACATAAAGTTCTTAATGCAAGTGCAGACCAGTTTATGTAAATTGTATAACGTTTATTTGGATATGTGTATCGGAATGCCAAACCATAGGTACCTACTATTCTTTATTCCAAACGGTGCGGTCGAAGTGTGTTGAAGTCTATCGTAGATTCACTGGCCTTGTATAACATTAAGGCTGCCAATGCTAAAACAATACATAAACGAGATTTTAAACATACAATTTTTTATCATCCCTGTCTTTAGTTTTTATTTAAACACATTGGAAATGGCTGTTAAGAATTTTAGTCAGGTCTATCGAGGATTTCGAAGGCTAATAACTTTGTATGAACTTGATTCTAATCCCTTGTTCTTCGTAATTTATTGGAAAATTTTGAATTTATATAATTATTGAACTTAATTGATCGTTTGTTATACTTTTTGAATCAGTAAAACTCACTGTCTCTTTCTGGTGAACTGAATTTTACAAGAGAACATAAATTACATTTTACTGAGATACTTTTTCTGGCTTACTACATTTATTTCTAAATTATACTCTGTATGGTCCGTTTTCCTACTTATTCAGTCGACCTAACGGCTTATAAATCAAAAGTATTTTCTAAAGAAAGTTGCTGTTTCTTTTTAAAATAAAATTGTGTATAAACAAATTACAATAATTTTAACCAGCACAAATGTTCATCAATATGAAAGGAGCCTATTTGGTGGACATATTTTTTTGACAAATCTGATGCTATCATCGGTCTAAGGCCCTTGTTAGAGATATGTAGATAGCTATACCAGAAGCTCGGACTAACTTGACCGCCAATTTCGTTTTAGTTCACTTTCAATCCGATTTTATTGACTGGCTGTGACTTTCTGAGACAGGACGTGGAAAACTGAACGGCGTGCATGCTGGCCTCGTATTCCTGGCGCCGCTGGGCGAGACACAAAGCGAGACTCTGGAGACAGCACATTCTGGTCACACGCCTCTCGATCCTCCTCCATCCATCCTCCACTCCGTTTACAGCGCTATCAAGAACGTATTCAACAGCCCTGTTCCTACTGACCACGGGCAAACTGCGCCAGCTGTTCATGCGGCTCCGGTGGCTCACACTGCCCCAGCCAGCTACAATTCTTATACTGGCCACACAGCTGCGGCCGCTCCCACTGGCCCCTCCGGCCCGGGTCTTATCGAAGAGCCTTATTCCTACCAACCTCCGCCGCCTCCACAACCAATCCCTCAATTCAAGCCCATGTCCTGGGGAGCAGTGGACTCCTACGGCCAACCCGCCGCAGCAGAAACCTTCCCAGACTACGACCCTAGAAACCCGCACCCGTCCTTCGACTACGTATCTGCTAAAAAATCCGCCGTACCACCTATCTATCCCACACAGAAGACTGGCTTAACAGCTGATAAGATACAGAAGATAAACTTCAATCTCAATAAGCTAAACAACTATATGAATAACCAGCAACGCTCTTCCGAAATTCTGCCTCAGTTTAACGGCTTAGCCGCATACAAAGATATGCTCAAGAAGGGTCTGTTTGTTCCCACTCCTGTGGTCACCGATAACGAAATCGGGGTCCTTCCGGCTGAACTCCTGCCCGAGCCCCACACTACCACATCCACGACCACCACGACAACGACCACGACTACAGAACCGCCGCAGACGACCACGGTTGAGACGAGGAGAAAAGACGTCAAGTATTTCCTGAGAGGCAACAGGATTATACAAGTCTGATAGTGAATATTGACTGACGGGAGGTACGTAACGACTGGACCGACTACTAACATGACTAAGCTGACTCGACTGTGACTAATAGATTGTACAGTACTCATGACTAAACCTTTCCACGATCTTTCTTTCAAACGCTCTTTCTAACCAGTTTGATACTTATTACGCAAAACCTTTTACCTCTATTCCGTAGTGACAATTAGACAACGGCAAATCCAATCATTTATTTATTCTTTATTGTACACAAATAGATTTACAGATAAAAATAGCTTACAAAATGGACATGTACAAAGGCGAGCTTAACCCTAATAAGAGTTTTCTTCCAGCAAACCTTTGAAGATAGAGATATTTGATTATAGTGGTGAGTACGTGCACAGAGAATGACATTGGAGTAGAATACTAATATATAGTATATACTATAATAAATACAACACTTAACCATATTAAAAAATAATAATAATACGTTTATACTATACCTACATTAGAGATAAACATAATATATTATACAAAATATAAATAATATACCTACTTATACATAATAAATAACCTAAAAGCTTACAAGGACAGGTAATGCTCTTTGACTCTAAGCTTAAAAGTGCTTAGTGATGGACTTGCGCGGATAGAGTGTGGAAGAGAATTCCACAGGTTGACTCCATGGACAGTGAAGGAACCGCCATAGCGACTGGAATCATAAAGTTATTTGTTTGTAACTATGTGTATTATTGGTCTACAATACGATCTGATCGTCCTGCATCGATTTGCTTTCCGTATGAAACTTATTTTTATCAAATATTATGTTCAAGCAAATATATCGCGAATAGGTTGCGTAAAGAAATATGTTCAGCATATTTCTTTGAGTGTAGGGCGATCTTAGGCCGGGTCATAGACCATAATCAAAACTATCGGCATAAATGTGTATGATATGACGATAGTTATATCATAGACAATATGACATATATATGATATAACATATATCTATATAAATCTATGAATCTATCTAAAAAAATCATATAAATTCTAATAATATCTTACGCCGCCGTCCTTATTTGTTCATATAGATCCTGTCCATCCAATGGTTGCCTGGAAGAGATCTATTTTAGCAATAGATAAGGCCGCCCATTGTACCTATGATTTATAAGTGCATTTTCTTTTATACGTTTGTATTTAATGGTGTGCAATAAAGAAATTATCTATCTATCTATGTATTGAATACTTCAACAGACAAGAAAATAAACTACAAAAATATATAGCTTGTACGAGTTACTTATTATTGTAATTTTTTTTAAATGTATAAAACTTTACATCTTGTAAATAATTAATTAAGTTGCTTCTGTTTTTATTATCGCTATTGTTGATATTTTTATGTACATATTCAACAGTTTTTATATTCTGTAATATATATGACACAATTTTCGCCAATGATGTCAGAAGTTCAGTTGTTATTTCGTATAATTGAACTACTAATACATTTAGGCATCAATAGTCCGGTTAATACAAAAAAAAAACTTTTTTTCAGTGTCCCTGGTTGGCAGTGGGTCGCTAGGTTTTTTTTTACATTAGTAACCGAACTATTCCTACTAAAGGGTATTGTATTGATAGCTCGGTGATTTGTAAGTAAGCGATATAAGTTGATAAACAAATTGAGGTTTTAATATATTTGTTAAAGAAAAAGTGAAAGGCTAAAGTGGAACAAATACATTGTTAACATTTTATAGAGAAGATGTATTTTGTTTTTTAAAACTAAAACTGTTAACCAACTTATATTGCTGATTGTACCAACCGGACTGTTGACAACGAAAAGTATTAGTAGTTCGGTCAACCGGACTGACAACCGATCTACTGAAACTAAAAGCATTGTTATAGTTTTGATTAAATTTTAATATGTTTTATTATTTTCAGAGATTCCTGTAGAGACTGCAGTTCTTGGACCTGAAGAGTTGCAACATTACTACCAACACTCGCATTAAAAAACAAAAAGTATTAATTTGGCTGATGCAAAATTGGTTTTACAACTGTCGTAACGGTTTTTGTAACAATCCAAGCAACATGACAAGCCGTTGGGGTAGATCGCACGAGATCGGTCACTCTGAAAATCTATGGGGAAGGTATATTCAGTGGACGTTCTGGTATGATGATGATGATGATGATTAATTATTTTTATACATCTCATCTCATCCAAGGGTATTTTGTAGGGTAAGTATCCAAAAATGTTACAATTTAGTCGTGATTTATTTCATTTATTGTTATGTATTCTAAAAGGATCATTAAAAAACAACCAGCCTTGTTTATTGCCTTTCTATCCTGGCTTGGTAGCGAAGAAACAGGCAGTAAAATTGACGTTTCAAAGTGATCCTTGTGATTCTAATGAATAAAATATTTTGACTTTGTGTGAAACTTGGTGTATTGAAATAATCATAACTAGCTGACCAATCTGCAGCTTCGCACGCGTAGTTTTTCTATAAAAACATTACCCTCCTTCTGCACACTTGGGTAAAAACTAGCCTATGTCACCCGGGGATAATGTAGCTTTCCATTAGTGAAAGAATTTTTGAAATCGGACTAGTAGTTTTTGAGTTTATTCATTACAAACATACACACAAAAATACAAATCTTTCCTCTTTATAATAAGAATATAGATTTTACAAGGCACAAAAACATTTTTGAGTAAGACTAGCTCAAACAATGGAAAGGCCATTGATAAATCCTTAATCTGGATGAGTTTGCTGTTTTTCAGTCGGGATAAAAACTAAAATATTTTCACTGCTGAAGATGGAGTAGAATAGAATAATCCTTTATTTGGTACACACAAAATTACAGCTGAAACAATTTATAAAGAACAGCAGGTACAAATGAATTTATTAAGACAGTTCGACTCGAGTGTCTGGGTACCAAAATGGCGTTCAGCTCAATATTGTTGGATGTTATTCACCTGATTTTCACCTGAAACCAGAGGGAAAGGTAGTGCAGCAGTGACGGCAAATAAAAGGTGTGTGCAGTTTTATTCAAAATGTAGATATAAATTTTAAAAACACATTTTTTTAAAATAATATTATATACAATAAGTAACAAAAACCCTGTTAGATCCATGAAGAGCGTATTCCTACATATAAATTAAAGTCGGACAGATATTAAAAAAAACATCTTTATCAAATTAATTGAAAGTTATTTCATTTTTAATTTCGAGAATAATCTAAATTTTACCATAAAAATAGGCAAATTATGTTCGTCGTACAATGTCATATGTGGGTTATTGACCCCTACACACCGCTCCGGCGCGGCGCGTTGTCCCGCCAGTGTTGCCAGAGGTAAGTTTTAAGTTTTGAGCGCCAAATAATTAAATTAGTCGGGTTTTTGTTATTTTTTTTTTCTGGTAAACTATTACATGATTGTGACCAAATATAGATACTTTATCACACCCTGAAAGATCTGACAGGGTTTTTGTTACATATTGTACACATAGGCCTCCAACCCGACCAATCTTATGCAGCCTGCACCCAACGGCTCCCATTACCTTTATAAGATCGTCTTTTCATCAAATATAGTAACAATGTTGTAAGCCAATTTTGTGTTTCTTGAAAATAGGTGATTTAGTTTGTAATAATACCGACAATTGAAATTCAAGTTACCATTATTTTAAATTGAAAGCTTATAGTAAAATAGAAGTGAGAATGTTGCAATTGTACAGTACAGTCAGTGGCAAAAGTTAATGACCAATTACGGCCGGTTCCTGTATACATCCGTTACCGATATCAACACGTTACTACTTGAAACGTTATAAAAAATGTGACACTTTCGAAGAGAAACGAGTCGTAGGCGGAACCGGTCATTGGTGGTTTTCAAAACTTGAATCTTGTTATGATCAATAATTGGTGGCGATTCTGTTGTTAACGCTGACTAACTAAAATTGTGTAAAATACGAACGGTCTTATTATGTTTACGCTAAAGATCAAATTAGAATGACATTTAAAGTGACATTTCTAAAATTAAGGGGACACCGGAGGGACAATCGCCCATACAACACGTACTACCAAGATCATTTCTAATTGGAGCATATTTCTATCTTATTAAGGTATTATTTTAATTTGAATAGTATTTATCTAGGTTCCCAACCATATATTAGATTAAAATACTTACCTAAAATGAAATAGAAGCGTATCGCATTCTGCATGTTTTTACGTCATAAAAGACCTGTTTTCAACCTAATTGTTTCGTATTAAAAACAACAACATCTTACGTATCCTAGTCATGGGAACATAGATTATATCGTCTAGTTACATAATAACAACACAAAGAGAAAAATACAACAAGTTTTCAGTCATCATTTTTGGTATTACGGAACACGGTCAAAATCTAATCAAATTTAGAATCGTTCTATTGCTATCACTGTCGCTCTGCGTGGCTTAACTTTGTCACTAAACAGGGATAGCGATATTCAGGGCGAAGTTTTTGACGCGGCCGAATTGATGTTGCGCTCAGGGTTCGCCGGCGCGTTAAGTATTTTTTACTAAGATTTATACGTGTATTTTTTACGTGTTTTCGGGATAGTTATAATCAGCACCAATGAATGCTGACTAAAACTAGTCCAAATACACGCCATCTTAATAAATAATACTTAATTTTATAAATGTCACTTTAAATGTCATTCTAATTTGATCTTTAGCGTAAACAAAATATGACCGTTCGTATTTTACACAATTTTAGTAAGCAACAGAATCGCCACCATTTTTGGCTAAATTAACATTCTAAACTCTCGAGAATTTAGTATACTTAAACCAAAGTAAAATTATTATGAAATAAATATTAAAATTAACCACTATAATAAAAAGCTCGCATAATCCTCGGAAGAGTGACACCTTGTTTTTCTGGTGTAACTATTTCTAAGGTTATTTAATTATTTAGCTACTTTTATCGCTGACTGTACCTTCAGTGTTAATCCTAGACTAAATACTAGCATAGGGATATAATTTATTTCTTGTTCAAAGTGGGTTAAAGTTTATTTTAATAATTACCGATTTTACTCATAACATCATATAAATGACAGTATTAATTTGTTTGTTTTTTTTTCTTCAGAAACAAATGATTTTTTTTCGAAAATATTGATTTTTTTTAATCTTTTTATTTACAAGGTGTAAAAAGACCCTAATCAAATCGTACGGCTTAATTTTTTTGAAATCAGTTTTTTCTCATTCAGTACGAATTTCTTGCCCATTTTGAAAATTTCCAACTTACTAACTGTCTAATAGTAGAAATATTAGTGTTTAATTAGTTATTGTAAATAAATTAATTTATATTTTTGTAAATAAATTGTGATGACGTATTTCGAAGCTTTTAATTTTAGATTTAAATCCTTTTTTATTTTATACTGGCTGACCGACCGCGGCTTCGCACGCTTGAAATTTCCCGTTCCCGTGGGAACTCCGGGATAAAAACTATATAAAACACTCTTGTCAAAGTGACGCGACACTTCATGTAAATGACTTCACGCCAATGAGTGACGGCCAAATTATATGGATATTCATAGAAAAGTACTAAAATCGCGATAAAAAAATTGGGTTAGTCTAGGACTAACCCAATTTTTTTATCGCGATTTTAGTATTTCATAAAATAATTAATTTATGGAGAAAATCAAAACGTAGGAGTATGACAGTGGTGCTTATTGATTGTATGGTAAAAAAATATTTGCTGTAGTGTCACTATCCAGAGAGAAACAGGGGGCTACGTTTGTATGGACGAAACGCAACTCAGATATCCTCTTGCATCTAACTAAAATTGTGATTAAAAAATGGAGGGTTAACTAATCTAAACTATTCTCATACCTACAAAATACACAAAAGATTTCATTGAATCGGTCGACCCGTTTCAGAGGAGTGCGACCGCAAACACCGGGACACGAGATTTTTATATACCTAGGTACTAGCTCACAAATCCGCAGCTTCGCACGCGTAGTTTTTCAATAATACATTACCCTCCTTCTGCGCAGTTGGGTAACACGTACCCTATGTCACCCGGGGATAATGTAGCTTCCCAACAGTGAAAGATTTTTTTTAATCGGTTCAGTAGTTTCGGAGCCTATTCAATACAAACAAATCTTCCTCTTTATAATATTATAGTATAGATAGAGCATAGATTACATTTAGGTATTAGATATACGACCTGGAGATGGCACAAGCTTACACGCCTATAACAACGTATTGCCTTTTAGGTCATGCAACTTAGATACATGTCTTATGATGCACTGCTCTGCATCTATCAACTTGAGGCACACAGGTGTAAAGCCTCATGTGCCTGTAATTGCATCAACAACCATACCCTTCAAACTGAAACACAGCAATGTTGCTTGGTGGAAGCAATAGGTATCTCCATAAAGTTAGTAAATCGTTTAAAGGGCAAGGTGTTCGCTTTTATAACAAACTCCCAAGTGGTGTACAAAAATTGACAATTAACAAATTTAAAACGCAATTAAACAAAATCTTTATAAAAAAGCCTACTATAAAATATCGGATTATTTAGATGATAAAGAAGCTTGGGATTGAAATTGCTCCAACTCGTTCAAAATGTTACAATTTAGACGTAATTTATTACCTGTATTGTTATGTATTGTACAAGGATCATTAAAAAGAACAACCAGCCTTGTTTCTTGCCTTTCTTTCCTGGCTTGGTCGCGAAGGAACAGGCAGTAAAATTGACGTTTCAAAGTGATCCTTGTGATTTTAATGAATAAAAGATTTTGACTTTGGTATAGTGGCAGTACTTCCCCGGGCGAACCCTTTCACAAGGAACTACTCTCTACTGATTTACAAAAATGCGAAGGAGGTAGATATATCCAGCAAAACATGGTCCATTTCAAGATCAAGACTTAGGTGAGGCTATTTAAACTAGACTCGGAGTAAGACCAGCGCGAAAGTATATTAAAAATTTTACAATAGTTAAGAAATCCAAATCTTTGCTGCGTTAAATTGACAAAACAGAGCACTTCCCTATAGCATTGAAATTACTAAGAAAAGACGAAAAGATATCGTCCGTATTAACAACACCCCAGTTAAGCATGCTTTTGCATCCAGATTTCTAATGTTCCTAGGACCATTGCTGTACAACAAGCTAAATCGTAAATTGAGCATCCACTCAATGAACTTCACAAACTGTAAAAGAGCCTTACAGTCTGCTCTATCCAATCTATCTTACGAGGAAACTGAGGCATTACTAACCGTAATAAAGTAAGATCGTATAGTACGTAAACTCATACCTGCCATGTTTGCACTTAGTTTATTTAGTTATTTTTATTTTTTTCATTACGTAAATAGATTCTAAGTTATGTTAATTTGAGTATTCATAAGTTACGCCAGTCCAGCCTTTTTCGCCTGAGATACAGGTTTTCCTAGTTCAGGCAATGTATAAAATCTTACCTTTAAGTAGATATTAATCCCTAATGTTAATCTTAGCATTATGAAAAATTAATAAAGATTTATTATTATTATTATAAATTGGACGTCCAACATACCTCAGTGCCTTAAGACGAAAGTCTTCAATCAGTGTGTGTTACCAGTGATGACACATGGAACCGAGACGTGGTCCTTCACTATTGGCCTTATGAATAAGCTTAGAGTCGCTCAACGAGCTATGGAGAGGGCTATGCTCGGGGTTTCTCTACGGGATCCAATCAGAAATGAGGAGATACTTAGGAGAACTCAGGTCACCGACATATCCCGACGGATTAGCACGTTGGTGTGGCAATGAGCAGGCCATATAGCGCGCAGAACAGATGGCCGATGGGGCCGGAAAGTTCTCGAATGGAGGCCACGGACCGGCAAGCGCAGCGTAGGACGTCCACCTACAAGATGAGCAGGCGACTTGGTAAGAACGGCAGGTCGGCGTTGGATGCAGGCCGCTTCCAACCGCAGTTCCTGGAGATCAATGAGGGAGGCCTTTGTCCAGCAGTGGACGTCCTATGGATGATATGATGATGATGATGATTATAAATTGCACTAAATTCGACATAACATAGAAACGAACCATATAGCGAAGACAAGCTGACAGATTATATGCTTTTTTAGCATCGAGAATATAAACGGGGATAAAATATAAATAGCACTTGTGCTTTGAACTTTGCTATTAAATTATCTGTAGGCGCTCTTAGTAAACATACAAATTCAAATATTTATTTCGGAAACTGAATCTAGGATACATTTCATAGATTTGGGACCTTCTTTTAAGTATAAAATACCTGTGTTAGGGGGTCTTGCTCTTCCGTAGCACAGGTTAATTCGATTAGGTAGATACAAACAAATATTAGTAGTTTACTAGGAACACCTGAAACACCTTACTTTTCAACCGAATTCAAAAAAAGGAGCAGGTTCTCAATTCGAAGGGCATTTTGTTGAAGTAAAACTTCTTTACGCGCGCTTGACTTGGGGAGTAAGCTGGTGAATGTTTGACGAGAGCGTTACTAAATGTGTAATTACGAGTGTAGCTAATTTACTGGTAGTAGAGCTTTCGTGAAAGGGCTCGAGGAAGTGGGCACCACCACCTTACCTTTATCTGCCGCCAAATGGCAGTACTTGTGCAGCTGTGTTCCGGTTAGATGGTAATGGTATGTTCCTGTAATTACTGGCACATAGGCATAACAGCTAAGTCCTATAGTATGGCAACGTATCCACATAGAGATCAGGACAACATTATAGCTTGTTTGGAATTCTATGTGGATATCCATGGGCTGCAGTAACCACTTAACATCTGGTGGACTGCATGCTCGTTTGCCATATATAAGACACAGTGCAGGCCTATTGTCTGTATCACACTGTATGAGCAAGAGAGAGGAGTACGCGCGCACATTTTCTTTCTCTCTTCCTCTCATAGCTAGTGCATGAAATATATATTTTTATTGTTATGTATTGTAAAAGGATCATTAAAAAGAACAACCAGTCGTTTCTTGTCTTTCTTTCATGGCTTTGTCCAATGAATAATAGTGTATTATGATACAAGTGAGCTAAGTTGCTCATTATACACGAGGCCGTGCTTTGCAGGCCGAGCCGCAGGCGAGGGCGTAAATTAGCCGAGTGTCTAGTGAACTAGTTGCTCACGAGCTTCATACGCACTTTTTCAACACACTTGCGAGGAAAAACAAACATGTATTGCATAAAACGTTTAATTAATAAAACAATTGGTGAATGTACAATTTTCAAAACGATATTGGATTGTTTTTGATGGCGATTTCACAGTTTGTGTTACATTGGTACTTGCCACTTCTTTAATATCTTCATTGACTTCTTGTGTAAATGTCGGCGACAAAGGTAAATCATACAAATTACTGGAAGGAGAAGACACCAAATAACTCATGCTACGAGATGTACATGGTTGTGGGTTACAGTAAGTTTTGATATCAATACAATGTTTGAGCTTAACCATGGTTCTTAACATGGAATAGATGCACCAGAGGGAGCTGGATTTGTATGTATTGGCGAGTTCAGAGAAATACGCCAAAACACATTTTCAGAAAATGACTGGGTTTTTTTTTTTGCTTTTCCATTGTATGGAACTATCGTAAGCAGCTAAGTACTTTGCTCTAGATTTTGTAGGTATTAGGCTTTCATTTGCATTTTGTGCTGCATTTAGTATTTCTGGCAGGGTTAAATCTATCAATTGTTAATCTTCTGTACTAAAACTTGACATTTTTACAATCATTTACCACACAGCAACAAATGCGATACAAACCAAAAAATTGGAAATGGAGCGCATTTTTTTTTTGCACGCGCCAAATGTAAGTTGATTGATTAGTTGATTACTTATAGCCATACAGCCTACTTCAAAATTATAATTTTATTGTGTTAAAATGCAAACATTTTATAACAAATAATGGTGAATTATAAGTAATTTGATAATAATAAATGTTTTTTTCGTCTTAATTAGGGATACATTTATTTATTCACAAAATGTTATAGGATTTTCAGCGGCATAAAACCTCTTTGTTGTTACAAAAACTGTATTACCAGGTTAAATTGAAAATGCTCTGTTTACTCGCATATAATTTGCAGTTAGGTACTAACTTAGCTTTGTAGAGTTAATTCTATTATGCACTACACTGTAAAAAACATAGCTTGATCTCAGCGACATTTGTTAAACTGACATTCCTAGGGTTGTTATGATACAGAAAAAAATATCGATAGAAGCTTTGCAGTAAGACCAATTGTTGGACTTTTGAGGGCTCCAACAACCCGTAACGACTGCCATTAGATATTCGTATGGCAGCCGGGACCGACGGCTTAACGTGCTTTCCGAGGCACGACCAAACCAGTGCAAAAACCCATATTCATGCATACAAATATATGCACTGAGCGAGGATCGAACCCGCGACCTCCTGCGCAGCAGTCGTGTTCACTACCGCTTCGCCACGAAGGCCTTCTGCCATAATTATATGTATATTGGATTATATTATGATTTGGGTAATAACATGAAACGAATATTTTAATACATACATTTATTTATTCCAAAGGAGTACACCCCAAATCAATATCCGAATCACTTTCAGAATCGCTAGAGCAATCTAATGAACTCTTGTTCGCAAATATTATCAAATCGAACGTCCCGCTCCCAATCTTCTTCCATTAATTTTCTGCATTTGGTAACTACCTTTTTCCAATCTTTACAGATACATTTTCAACCGCAGTGTTTAGTAACTGCAACCTTTTATTTGCCGTGATAGGCGGTGTTGTGTTATGTCTAGCAGCGTAACCTTGAAAGAAAAACATATTTTAATATCATACATTATACAGGAGTTAATACATAAAGAATCTGTCTAGCTGAAATTCGAGCAAACAAACCTTTTACTTGGGCCCAGATAAGCTCGATCGGATTATACTGGCAGTGATATGGAGGCAGTCTTATGACGTTATGACCCTGTTCTTGGGCTATGTCATCTAAGACATTCGTTGATGTGCTGGATTTGTGCAGACCAACGAGTCTCAATAATTCGTTTTTAAATATTGTTTCCTTTTTTTGGCCTTTTTCATTGGCCTTCCTTTATCTTGAAGCCATGCAATTATTTCTAACTTCCTGTTCGCCGAAGTTGGTGGTTTGTGCTTTTGGACCGAGTGATATGGGGCGTTATCCATAATTATATAATGTGGCTCCTTCAAATAATCTAATAGTTTTAAAAACCATTCATAAAATTTTTCATAATTCATTTCTTCATGGTATTCATTGGTTTTCGTAGATTTGAATGCCAATAGGCAATTAGGCACAAAACCAGATGAAGTCCCAGCATGAGTTATTATTAATCTTTAACTTTTGCCTTCGGGTACTTTGGTGGTCGATTGTGCCGTATCATCGGTCCAAGCTTTGGATACGGTATGATTGGCGTTTAGCCATGTCTCGTCTAGAAAGACAACTTTGTCCCAATTTGTAATTTTTTTGACTTTCCGTAGAAAATTCACTCGAGCAAGAGCAATGTCGGTTCGTTCCATTATAATTTTTCTTTTGTCACTTTTTTGTAGAAAAATCCAATATTTTTCTAAATCTTCGATAGTGACGGCAAGCTTCCTTTAAACAAGTCTGCGTCTTTTAGGGACGCCGCCAGTTTTATTAATATAGGTAATTCGCCCCGTGTATAATAACCATATACATGGTTGCGAATCGCAGCGGCGTCAAAGTCGTCAATTTTTGTGACAGGAGCAGCCTTTCTTCTTTTTTTATTTGGCGTTGAAAGCTTTTTTTCCTCGTCTTCAGTCAATACTGCGGTTGAAGATTCGCCATATTTTTCTTTACTGATGCGAATTACTGTCGCACGTCCAATGCCAAGAGCATCTGCAACTCTGTCACAAACTTTTGCCATGGGTAATAGCGGTCCACCATTTTGGTTTTCTCGCTCAAAATATTCACGCAAGCGAATCACAAACTCACGACTTTGACTGTTCAAAACAGTTTTCTTCGTTCTCTTTGGCATTATGCCAACAAACAATGAAAACAAACAATAACAACAAAGAAACTAACAATAATAAATAAACTTAACAAATTAACAGTAATAGTAACAAAAACAAAGTGATGAGAACGGAAAACACGTGGCGTATACAAAACGTTAGCACTCGTACTGAGGAGAATGGGTCATGTCAAACAAGATCTCGAACCCCAAAGTTGTCGGAAGGAATGTTACGAGTAGGTTAGAATTTAGATTTTATTTACTCACTATTGTAAATAATTTTATTTTTTTTAAATATTCAATAATGTTATTTTTTTTAATTAAATGATAAATTAAATTTGAATTAAGTTTCATACAAAATATCGATAGTTTAAAGTCTGTGGTCACGATGATTCATCGCAGGCATCACTATAATTAGCTCAGCATGCCCATAAAGTATGACATTGACGGGTACGTTTGTCCGTACTGTTACATTCAGAACTTCATAGGCGCGATTTTACTGACAGTTGTCCCAGAGATCAAACTATGTTTTTTCTAGTATAGTCATTCTGTTTCTTTTGTCCGTTTTGAAATTTTTCAGGACACTAAATAATCTTTCTACTTCAACGTTTGAAGATGGCACTCCTAGTAATAATGAAATTACTGCTTCGAGGTTTTCGTATAGGAAATCACCACGATGGTTTTTCAAACTTAGTACCTTAACTTAGTAAAGTTCAGCTGGCATTCTTTTTAGTTGTTCTTCATCGTTAACTCCAAAGCACTTGGGTTTGATTAGAGCCATTCGTTATCAGCTTTCTGCATGTTGCATTTTGTGACCAAAAAACTAAAATGTTCAAATACGTCTTTCATAGAACTGATTTTCAAGATTTCTTGCTACCTCAGGATCTACATATTTTTTTGAAATCAGACTGTGGGTGATGATTATGATGATACGACTTGGCTATTCTTTGGAAGATACGTACGATTGATGTAACGATGTACGTACGATCCAACTTTATAAATCGTGCTAGTTTTTTTGTGTGAAGGTGGGCGTGGGCGTGGGCGTGGGTCACGCCCACGCCCACGCCCACGCCCACGCCCACGCCCACGCCCACGCCCACGCCCACGCCCACGCCCACGCCAACGCCCACGCCCACGCCCACGCCCACGCCCACGCCCACGCCCACGCCCACGCCCACGCCCACGCCCACGCCCACGCCCACGCCCACGCCCACGCCCACGCCCACGCCCACGCCCACGCCCACGCCCACGCCCACGCCCACGCCCACGCCCACGCCCACGCCCACGCCCACGCCCACGCCCACGCCCACGCCCACGCCCACGCCCACGCCCACGCCCACGCCCACGCCCACGCCCACGCCCACGCCCACGCCCACGCCCACGCCCACGCCCACGCCCACGCCCACGCCCACGCCCACGCCCACGCCCACGCCCACGCCCACGCCCACGCCCACGCCCACGCCCACGCCCACGCCCACGCCCACGCCCACGCCCACGCCCACGCCCACGCCCACGCCCACGCCCACGCCCACGCCCACGCCCACGCCCACGCCCACGCCCACGCCCACGCCCACGCCCACGCCCACGCCCACGCCCACGCCCACGCCCACGCCCACGCCCACGCCCACGCCCACGCCCACGCCCACGCCCACGCCCACGCCCACGCCCACGCCCACGCCCACGCCCACGCCCACGCCCACGCCCACGCCCACGCCCACGCCCACGCCCACGCCCACGCCCACGCCCACGCCCACGCCCACGCCCACGCCCACGCCCACGCCCACGCCCACGCCCACGCCCACGCCCACGCCCACGCCCACGCCCACGCCCACGCCCACGCCCACGCCCACGCCCACGCCCACGCCCACGCCCACGCCCACGCCCACGCCCACGCCCACGCCCACGCCCACGCCCACGCCCACGCCCACGCCCACGCCCACGCCCACGCCCACGCCCACGCCCACGCCCACGCCCACGCCCACGCCCACGCCCACGCCCACGCCCACGCCCACGCCCACGCCCACGCCCACGCCCACGCCCACGCCCACACCCACGCCCAAGCCCAAGCCCACGCCCACGCCCACGCCCACGCCCACGCCACGCCCACGCCCACGCCCACGCACACGCCCACGCCCACGCCCACGCCCACGCCCACGCCCACGCCCACGCCCACGCCCACGCCCACGCCCACGCCCACGCCCACGCCCACGCCCACGCCCACGCCCACGCCCACGCCCACGCCCACGCCCACGCCCACGCACACGCCCACGACCACGCACACGCCCACGCCCACGCCCACGCACACGCCCACGCCCACGCACACGCCCACGCACACGCCCACGCCCACGCACACGCCCACGCCCACGCACACGCCCACGCCCACGCACACGCCCACGCCCACGCACACGCCCACGCCCACGCACACGCCCACGCCCACGCACACGCCCACGCCCACGCACACGCCCACGCCCACGCACACGCACACGCCCACGCCCGCGCACACGCCCACGTCCACGCACACGCCCACGCCCGCGCACACGCCCACGCCCACGCACACGCCCACGCCCGCGCCCACGCCCACGCCGACACCCACGCCGACGCCCACGCCGACGCCCACGCCCACGCCCACGCCCACGCCCACTCCCACGCCCACGCCCACGCCCACTCCCACGCCCACGCCCACGCCCACGACCACGACCACGCCCACGCACACGCCCACGCCCACGCCCACACAAACAAACTAGCTTGTTAGTTTTCTGTAAATCTACGGATTTTGTGCATAAATCAGAACGGACTTATCTAAAAAGTCTATAAGATAATAAGTTTTTGAAACGAATAACGATCCATTTCATAAACACTCGTATCGAACATTGGCTTGTGATTACACTACCTGTACGCGGATGACGTCTAACTATACCTGAGTTTTGAACCCGATCTGGTGGTACGTGGTATTGAAAACCTTACCAATACCTCAGTGCTGTGTATGAGTGGACCCAGAAGTATGGTCTACTTATAAATCCTACTACGACACAAGTGATGATTGTTGGTAGTATCACATTTCCAGACTAGCCGTTAGTTCCTTCCTCCCAGTTACAGTAGTTCTACCTTAGTTAATTCCTTATAGTTCTTCCTTACTGCACAGAGGTAAAAAACCTGGGCCTGTATATCACCAACGACCTATCACGGGACCGTCACATTGTTCGTTAGTAAGAGAATGTATGGCAGCATGCATTCCCTGAACTTGATGAAAAACTTCTGCCTTAATCTGCAAGGAGGACACTGGTGAACACACTACTTTTTCGAATTCTTGACTACGCTGATGTCACTTATTCCGATGCTACAGACGATGGGTTGAACAAGTTGGAGCGTTTGCAAAACCACTGCATCCATGGTTTGCGGAAATATGATCACGTATCTGCTTTCCACGGTCAATTACAGAGGATTGAGGTCAGAGAGCGTCGGGATTTACATATACTAGGTCTACTTTATAACATCCTACATGACCCCAAATAACCTAACTACGTCAAAGAGCGGTTTTCTACCGTGTATGCTGCAGACCGTCTTGTACGTTCTACACAACATCTCCAGATAATGACTTCTCAACACAACACAATTCTAACTCATTCACCATTACTGCTATCCGACTATGGAATAGTATTCCGCACGAGATTCGGCAAGTTTCCTCTATTGAGGTTTTCAGATCCAAAGTGTGCAAGCACTACCTCACTCTCATGAACGAAGCCTACAAAATGAGTGGTGTCCTGTAGATGCTCTGTTATTTATCCACAATGTTATCTTTATATCATACGAGTTTATTTAGCATCATTGTAACTACCTATTTATTAGTTAATCTATTATTTTCAACTATTGATGTCTATTAATAGAATGTACGTTTATTGAAAATACTCTATTTGATGTTTGGTATGGGTATTATTATTAATATATCTTAGTCTTATTATTTCTTAACTTTTTCTTGCTACATATGTCTTGCACTAACTACGAAAATATTTTTTCCACACTACGCAAGGGTTAACTGGAAGAGAATGCTTGCTAGCACTAAGTTCGCCCGTGTACAGATTATGTATTTTTGTGCATTATAGAATTTTCAATCTATCAATCAAAGTACGTATTTAATTTCCAAAGGCCATTAAATTCTTGTGCCGCTAAAAGTTTTTTATAATTAGGTTACACCATTTTAGCCCAAAATCACAATGGATTTTAAATTTAGTTGTTCTATATAGTAAAGAGGATTAGTGCTCGAATAAAAAATAATAAGTCTGTAAGCAGGCCGTAAATTATGTTTATCCACATTTTTATGGTAAAAACGTGACTATAGGCTTACATTTTGTAGACGTGGGCAAGGTGCTGATATACTAAAATTCATCGAAATCGGTTTAGCCGTTACGACGTGATTGTGTAACAAACAAACAATTATATAAACAAACATCCAAATTTTCACATTTAAGATATTAGTGTGATAGTTTACCTAGTCAGGTCATAAGTATTGTCACACAGTAAAAACTTTTCTTTTAGAATGCTGGCCACAAAAAGTTTATAGAATTCGAATTGCGAATTGTTCATGAAAATAAAAATGTATACTTTTTAGAATTTTACTCATTTTTAAATATGGAGTGGACGCTTAAACAAGACCGTGTTGCAGTTATTGCGTTGCATCGTTGCGGTTACGCGCCAATTCAAATTTTTGACATACTGAAAAATTTGAATATAACCATAAGATTCGTTTATCGCACCATTAAACGATACAATGAAGACTCTAGTGTAGATGACAGGTCAAGAAGTGGTCGCCCTCGGTCTGTTAGGACTCCAGCAGTGATAAAAGCTGTGAAGGCGCGAATTAAAAGAAATCCCAAACGTAAGCAGAAACTGTTGGCCCTTCAGATGGGGTTAAGCAGAACCACGGTGAAAAGGGTGTTAAATGAAGACTTAGGGCTTCGGGCATATCGAAGAAAAACAGGACATCGTTTGAATGCTCGTTTAATGGACCTGAGACTGACGAGATGCCGCGCTTTGTTGAAGCGGTACGCGGGAAAAAAAATCGGGAAATTCTTTTTTCGGATGAAAAAATTTTTACCGTAGAAGAGAGCTACAACAAACAAAATGATAAGGTGTACGCACACAGTAGTGAAAAAGCGAGCAACCGTATTCCGCATGTCCAACGAGGTCATTTTCCGTCCTCGCTCATGGTATGGTTGGGAGTTTCTTATTGGGGCTTAACAGAGGTACATTTTTGTGAGAAAGGTGTAAAAACGAATGCAGTTGTGTATCAAAATACAGTCCTGACGAACCTTGTGGAACCTGTTTCTTATACCATGTTCAATAACAGGCACTCGGTATTCCAACAAGATTCGGCGCCAGCTCATAGAGCGAAGAGCACACAAGACTGGCTGGCGGCGCGTGAAATCGACTTCATCCGGCACGAAGACTGGCCCTCCTCCAGTCCAGATTTGAATCCGTTAGATTACAAGATATGGCAATACTTGGAGGAAAAAGCGTGCTCAAAGCCTCATCCCAATTTGGAGTCACTCAAGACATCCTTGATTAAAGCAGCCGCCGATATTGATATGGACCTCGTTCGTGCTGCGATAGACGACTGGCCGCGCAGATTGAAGGCCTGTATTCAAAATCACGGAGGTCATTTTGAATAAACTTTAGTGTCATAAGAATCTATGTTTTGTAAAGTTCATTTTGGTATATAAATGAATAAACTTGTTTCAATTATTTTATATTAAACATGTGACAGAATTTATGACCTGTCTAGGTATATATAATTACCATGTAACGATTTTTTTTTTTGTTACATGCTTAAGAAACAAGTTCTGACCAACCTGATGTTAAGTGGTAACCATCGCCTATAACAGAGAATTGCCACGTAGATCACGCTCGCTAAAAATATGCCCTACGATGCACTGCCTGCGTCCATCAACTTATTTCCTATATAGTCTTAACTTCTTTAATCTGTGATCTACGAACCAAAAGCAAGGTTTAAACTATTGTACGCGCCAAGAGCGAGATGACACACGCCGATACACCTACCTTACTAGAAACGATTAACGGTCGACTATGGACGTCCGGAGTAAATGAGTCAAAGGAATATAGGAATCATTAAGAGGGATCAGATCGGATGGCGGAGTCGGAATAAGTGAATACATTCACATTGAGGAATAAAGAGTACCCATCTCTATACTTGAAAAAACATAGCTTGATCTCTGCGACATTTGTTAAACTGACATTCCTAGGGTTGTTATGATACAGAAAAAAATATCGATAGAAGCTTTGCAGTAAGACCAATTGTTGGACTATTGAGGGCTCCAACAACCCGTAACGACTGCCATTAGATATTCGTATGGCAGCCGGGACCGACGGCTTAACGTGCTTTCCGAGGCACGACCAGACCAGTGCAAAAACCCTTATTCATGCATACAAATATTTGCACTGAGCGAGGATCGAACCCGCGACCACCTGCGCAGCAGTCGTGTTCACTACCGCTTCGCCACGAAGGCTGTCTGCCATAATTATATGTATATTGGATTATATTACGATTAGGGTAATAAAATGAAACGAATATTTTAATACATACATTTATTTATTCCAAAGGAGTACACCCCAAATCAATATCCGAATCACTTTTAGAATCGCTAGAGCAATTTTGTAAATTTATAATGAACTCTTGTTCGCAAATATTATCAAATCGAACGTCCCGCTCCCAATCTTCTACCATTATTTTTTTGCATTTGGTAACTACCTTTTTCCAATCTTCTACAGATACATTTTCAACCGCAGTGTTTAGTAACTGCAACATTTTATTTGCCGTGAAAAGCGGTGTTGTGTTATGTCTAGCAGCGTAACCTTGAAAGAAAAATATATTTTAATATCATAAATTATACAGGAGTTAATAGATAAAGAATCTGTCTAACTAAAATTCGAGCAAACAAACCTTTTACTTGGGCCCAGATAAGCTCGATCGGATTATACTGGCAGTGATATGGAGGCAGTCTTATGACGTTATGACCCTGTTCTTGGGCTATGTCATCTAAGACATTCGTTGATGTGCTGGATTTGTGCAGACCAACGAGTCTCAATAATTCGTTTTTAAATATTGTTTCCTTTTTTTGGTCTTTTTCATTGGCCTTCCTTTATCTTGAAGCCATGCAATTATTTCTAACTTCCTGTTCGCCGAAGTTGGTGGTTTGTGCTTTTGGACCGAGTGATATGGGGCGTTATCCATAATTATATAATGTGGCTCCTTCAAATAATCTAATAATTTTAAAAACCATTCATAAAATTTTTCATAATTCATTTCTTCATGGTATTAATTGGTTTTCGTAGATTTGAATGCCAATAGGCAATTAGGCACAAAACCAGATGAAGTCCCAGCATGAGTTATTATTAATCTTTGACTTTTGCCTTCGGGTACTTTGGTGGTCGATTGTGCCGTATCATCGGTCCAAGCTTTGGATACGGTATGATTGGCGTTTAGCCATGTCTCGTCTAGAAAGACAACTTTGTCCCAATTTGTAATTTTTTTGACTTTCCGTAGAAAATTCACTCGAGCAAGAGCAATGTCGGTTCGTTCCATTATAATTTTTCTTTTGTCACTTTTTTGTAGAAAAATCCAATATTTTTCAAAATCTTCGATAGTGACGGCAAGCTTCCTTTAAACAAGTCTGCGTCTTTTAGGGACGCCGCCAGTTTTATTAATATAGGTAATTCGCCCCGTGTATAATAACCATATACATGGTTGCGAATCGCAGCGGCGTCAAAGTCGTCAATTTTTGTGACAGGAGCAGCCTTTCTTCTTTTTTTATTTGGCGTTGAAAGCTTTTTTTCCTCGTCTTCAGTCAATACTGCGGTTGAAGATTCGCCATATTTTTCTTTACTGATGCGAATTACTGTCGCACGTCCAATGCCAAGAGCATCTGCAACTCTGTCACAAACTTTTGCCATGGGTAATAGCGGTCCACCATTTTGGTTTTCTCGCTCAAAATATTCACGCAAGCGAATCACAAACTCACGACTTTGACTGTTCAAAACAGTTTTCTTCGTTCTCTTTGGCATTATGCCAACAAACAATGAAAACGAACAATAACAACAAAGAAGCTATCAATAATAAATAAACTTAACAAATTAACAGCAATAGTAACAAAAACAAAGTGATGAGAACGGAAAACACGTGGCGTATACAAGGCGTTAGCACCTGTACTGAGGAGAATGGGTCATGTCAAACAAGATGGCGGCGCGTTGGCGCCATCTTGCGGAAGAAGACACGCCGCGGCCAAACTTCTCTCGAACCCCAAAGTTGTCGGAAGGAAAGTTACGAGTAGGTTAGAATTAAATTTTATTTAAAAACTATTGTAAATAATGTTATTTTTTTAAATATTCAATAATGGTATTTTTTAAATTAAATGATAAATTAATTTTGAATTAAGTTTTATACAAAATATCGATAGTTTATAGTCTGTGGTCACGATGATTCATCGCAGGCATCACTATAATTAGCTCAGCATGCCCATTAAGTATGACATTGACTGGTACGTTTGTCCGTACTGTTAAATTCAGAACTTCATAGGCGCGATTTTACTGACAGCTGTCCCAGAGATCAAGCTATGTTTTTTCTAGTATAGTGTGTTATATCATTACTCACGCGTATGTTATAGTTCGGATGTTGTACTATGGCACACTTTACGAGCAAGTGTGTTGAAAATACATTTTTGATTTTAATTTCGATGTAAATACGGGATGAAAAATTAAATTAGCTTGCACCCCAGTGTGTGTGGTATTGTTAGAAAGCTCTTAAAAAATGATGTCAAAGTTTCAATAACCACTTTTCATTTTAAAATTCGGTTTCCAATTTTTTTAAAGTTATTCTGTTCGTTGAAGTTGGTTACATTTTTGTTATCTCAAAAACTTGTGTTATCAAGCCCGGGTTGCACAACGATCCCTAAACGTATTTAGCTACTAAACATATTTAAATTTGTCGTATTTGTATGATTTGACAATTTTTTAAATGATATTTAGCCACTAAATACGTTTAGGCCTCGTTGCGCAAGTCGCCCTAAGGTTCGGTTCCTATACAAACGTTCAGTGGGATCATTAAAATGGCAGGAAATGACATATGCATATAGAATTAGTGACGTCTTATTTTTGAAGTGAAAACTTCTTTAGGCGCGTTGAGCATTTTTTGAAATGGGGAAAACCCATTGAACTCGCGACACTGTTACCGACACATGACTACTGACACTGACTGTTACTGACACCTCTGTATTAGTGTGGTCTGCTTTTATTCAAGTTTTCACTTCTGTTGGCACTCCCGGAATGCCACTTTTTTATTTATTTAATACTAACTGTTGCCAGCGGCTTCGCACGCGTGGTTTGCCAATAAGAAATAGCCTATTGTTATTCCAGGTTATGATCTACGTCTATACCAAATTTCATCGCAATCGGTTCAGCCGTTCCGGCGTGAAAGAGTAACAAACATCCATACATCCATACACACAAACTTTTGCGTTTATAATATTAGTAGGACTTTCACATAAAACAGAATAGTTATATATATTATAAGTATGTATTTACAAAAAAATATGTAAGTATTATATCAGTTATCTGGTTCCCATAATACAAGCTCTCCTTAGTTTGGGGCTAGATAGCGCTGTGTGAAATGCCCAGGAATATTTATTTATTTAATTAATAGTGCTAGGAGGACTTACTGCTAATAGAATTATCTACTATAGTGTGACCATTAGTGCTGTGCACTCCCTGAGGTATGCGCGCGGCGAGACGGGGGGGAGAATCGGCTGCTGCGCTCTGTCAGTTTGCCGTCAACGCTCGTGGCGGCAGGTAGTGTTATTTGTATCGGACTGTCTATGTCAGACGCACATGAGATAAATATTCAAAGATGGGTCGTGCGTTATCTCGTGATATGAAATGGAAGATGAAGTTGAAACAGAATCTATGTCAGAATAACTTTCGTTAGAATATATAATTGTTTGTAAATATAAAAAAATGTTCAATAAAACAAGTCCTTTGAATTATAAGTTTAGTTCTTATTTATCACCTGCATATTTTTAATAAAATATGAGTATATTTAAGTTACATTTTAATCAACTAAGTACGTATAATATATTACAGATAGATAGCCTCCGACCATCGTCCCGCCACAAGTCTTGCCTTAGAAATGCAAACTGATATCGTAAGATATGTCCGACATGTATTGATCTCATCTGAACTCATGCAGTTTTTTCTTTGCCTCCCACCTCGCCGCGCATACCTCAGGGAGTGCACAGCACTAATGGTCACACTATAGTCCTGGTCAAAAGAACAAAAGTGACGTCTTATTATTGTCGCAAAATCAATGAAATTAGTTATAGTACTTAAATCGCTTTTGAATTCGTTGTTTGATATACCTAATTGAAAAAATCCGATTATCAACGTCATATCTGCCATTGGACGCCTACTGTTGGGCATATCTAGGATGTCAGAAAATTCTTGGTAGCTTCTGACTACAGTCAGGGTTCTTAGTTGATAAGCAAAACGCATTTTTCTTGATAGAGAATAGGGAGACCTTACAATTTGACCATTGACACCACACACCATGTCTCACCAAGTAAAGTTCATCAAACCCTCCTAATTACTAACCCCAAGCCTCAATCATACAGAAAGCGAGAGCAATGAGGCTTGAAAGTCTAGGAACCAGGAAGGCAGTAATAACACTGGATTACGCAACTATAGAGCATTTTGTTATATTTCTGTTCCGCTTCCGAGAGTGTATGAGTAGGAAACTTAGGAATTGGAAAATATGGTATTCGTAATTTTAATAATAATCACTTTCAGCGATAAGGCCGCCCATTGACGACCTCCGTGGTGCAGTGGGCGAATAGCCGGCTGAGACGCAGGAGGTAGCGGGTTCGATTCCCGCTGCGGAACAAATGTTTGCATGATCTACAGATATTTGTTCCGGGTCTGGTTGTTTCTCTATATATTATAAGTATGTATTTACAAAAAAAAATTATATAAGTATTCTATCAGTTATCTGGTTCCAATAGTACAAGCTCTGCTTAGTTTGGGGCTAGATAGCGCTGTGTGAAATGTCCAGCAATATTTATTTTATTTATTTATTTATTTTTATTGTACTATATTTTGCATAATAAACTACTTCTATAAGTAATCCTGCGTATTAAAGCGTTATTATAATCTATTCTTCTTTTTTCTATACGATCTTGAGACCATCTCGAAAAATATACGAAACACAAATTATTAGAGTAATATAATCTCTCACTCAATAAAAACCTACAACATGGTAAATTTTACAACAATGAACTGAATTATGCTCATGTGGCAACGCGTTTACCAGAATAATATCACCTAGTGAAAATAGGTAGGTAGGTACCTACAACATTTTTATGATTCTGTGCCGTGATTTCTTTTTATTTTACACCACTAAGGCGGCAAACAAACATACACTCCTGATGAGTATATTATAAATAAATAAAAAATAAATATTGCTAGATATTTCACACAGCGCTATCTAGCCTAAATTTAAGCAGAGCTTGTACTATGGGAACCAGATAACTGATAGAATACTTATACAGAGTATTTTTTTAACTGTAACAGTACGGCAGCACCCATAACCAGAGGAGATACAGGTGCAGTTTCTTTTAAAACATCAGCTTGTTTTCAAAGAAAAACATTTTGGCATTAAAATTTTTTTTGTCAAGTGTGAGTAGCGCCTTAAAATGAATCAAGTTGGTAAAAGTTTTTTTTGATGCCGATCGATGCAGTCCTTTGTAAGGATTATTTTATTGTATCGGATGAAAAAAATCTGAACAGCGGAAGTTAGTCAAATTTGATAAAAAGTATTCTCATACAACAGGACAAACAAAATTCCTTCTACAAACATTTTATTAGATTCTAATTGCACATTAAAGAAGTATTAATACTGTAGCGATTAAGAAGTTTAGGAACTCCATGCTCTCATGAGCAATTCAAAAACATTTCGTATTTCAGAACAATTTTGAATTTCGAACATGGTTCTTGCACATGTCGGCCTTTTATATCAGTCATAGCATCATCTTACTTGTCCTATCATGGCATTGTCAAATACGCAAAAAGTAGACTCAATTGAAGCATACTTCCTCAATCGCAGTCTGGGTAGCGTTCCTGATACCACTTCAGCGCATTAGTTGGGCTTCGTCGGTTATGGAAGTATGCTTCAATTAAGTCTACTTTTTGCGTATTTGACAATGCCATGATAGGACAAATAAGATGATGCAATGACTGATATAAAAGTCCGACAGGTGCAAGAACCATGTTCGAAATTCAAAATTGTACTCTATAGAATTCTAGTTCTGTATAGAAAAACACCCAGACCCAGAACATATATCTGCAGATCATGCAAACATTTGTTCCGCGGCGGGAATCGAACCCGCTACCTCCTGAGTCTCAGCCGGCTATTCGCCACGGAGGTCGTCAAATTATGGAAGCAATGAGCCTCATTCTATTTTGAATTTTACTCCCGGCTCTAGGGGTGTTAATCGCATTAACGCATCATGACGCATGATAGATGAAAAAAATTAAATCACCCTTTTTGAATGATATACTGTAGTCTAGGACAAACCAAGGCGCGGGAAGACCACAACCAAAGTGTTCCTGGGAGGTAATTTTTCTGGAACCTCAAGCCAAAGTCAAATCGTCTCAAGTTTAAGTGTAAACTTATAAACACGCTATCTATATGCATGTCTTTTGTTTAAATCATCATCATCATCATATCAGCCGTAGGACGTCCACTGCTGGACAAAGGCCTCCCTCATTGATCTCCAGGAACTGCGGTTGGAAGCGGCCTGCATCCAACGCCGACCTGCGGTTCTTACCAAGTCGTCTGCCCATCTTGTGGGTGGACGTCCTACGCTGCGCTTGCCGGTCCGTGGCCTCCACTCGAGAACCTTTCGGCCCCATCGGCCATCTGTTCTGCGCGATATATATCCTGCCCATTGCCACTTCAACGTGCTAATCCGTCGGGCTATGTCGGTGACTTGAGTTCTCCTACGTATCTCCTCATCATATCATTTTGTTTAAATGCTTACTAACAAAATATATAACCTCGGCCTACACAACGGGCGCTCGCGCTGTTATATAACTTTCTAGAAGAGTTCCAACATGTTGACATTTAACAATAGTTCGACGACTTGCGCAACGATGCCTAGTCGTAATTAGTGCCTAAATATGATTTAGAGGATTTCAAATCACACAAATACGGTAAAATTTTTACATATTTAGTCGCTAATTACGTTTAGAGATCGATATGTAAGCCGGGCTTAGTTCTATTTATGTGTTCTCTAAGGCAGTGATTCCTAAAAGGTGGTCCGCGGAACCCTGGGGTTCCGTGGATGGGTCACAGGGGTTCCGTGGTCTGTCCGAGAGTTAAAGTTGAATTGTACTTAAAGATGAATACCCGGCAATCGTTGAGAAAGCTGTCCTGGTTCTGATTATGTTTGTGAAGATTTACCGATGCGAGATTGGTTTGCGTTCAATTGTTAGACATAATGCCTAATTTTACGTCTATTACAAGAAATAATGTGAAAAAATTTAATTCCTCACAATAAATTATTACCTAGGTACATTGTATTTCTTTGTTACAATTAATTATTTGCAATACTTATAATAATTATTTTCATTTATAATTTGTTCATTCTTCCAGTCTAACAGGAATATATTCAAACTGCAAGGTAAACACTTTAGTTATCAAAATAGTGTATCCAGCTAGGGTTCTGCCAAAACAAGTATGATCAATTAAGGTTCCATGGCCAAATAAAATTGGTAACCTCTGCTCTAAGGTATATTTATGTCATTAATCGAGCGAAGCGAAATTACCAAATCAACTAAGGCAAATCAGCATTTGTATGTAGGTGGGTATGTTTGTTTGTCCGAGGATAACTTTCGAAGCGTAGATCCGATCATCGTGAAATCTGATACATAGGTAGATAGAGTTGGCAGAATTTTGGTGTGACTAAATGAGCTAAAAATGTTGGAGGTTGTTGAGATATTGGGGTTTAAGAGGCGTAAAAAAATTAAAATGAGACTATTAGGTCATATTGAACGTCTAATAATAGGTCTTTATTGGTACATTTTGATCCCGTTTTTATTTTTAGTTTAGTGCTTGCAGTTTTTGAGTTATTAGGCATAATAATAAGCTGAACTTTGTCAAAATTCACAGGGTACACAAGTGACCCAACAGTACTGAAATTTGGTATGCGTGTAGCTTAGGTGACACAAATATAGATAAAAGTCTGAAATCCAGAATAACTGCAATTTATACCCTAAAAAGAATAACCAAATAACATGATCTCCCGTTACCTGTAACTTGAATGAAACTGTATGTCAAGTAATTTGGATATTTATTTCGTGGCACTATTTTGCTAATCTAAGATTACGCGAGATCTCAGTTCGGGGCGAACCACTAGTAGGTATATAAGTTTTTTGAAGTAATACCCACGCTTGAATTGGGGAGTAAGCTGATGAATGCGTTACTAAAAGTGCGAACGGAAGTTGATAGGGTTGATAAGTTAGTGAAGATAGAAACAGCGAGAGTTACGTTTCGTATATTTTTACACGATAATGTGCGAGTGCGAGTTGCGTCTGTCCAGAATGAACCTAGACTGATCGACCTACAGACGTGTGGATAATTTTGTAATTGAACATTTTTATAAATTAATGTTTTGAAAAAGAAATTTTACATCAGTTTCTTTTTTCGTTTTATGTATTAATTTTAAGGCAGTTTGCGCGTTGGTTAAAACTGTAAGCATCTGTTAAATTTAATAAATAAATCTTTAATTAAGTCTACCAGTCATACGTTATTTAAATGGGCACAAAATAGCATTCGTCACCGCTCATTGACATCACTTTTACGCTCGCGTGCTCAGGAGTCACCGACTCTCATGAAAAAGTATACACTCTCACTTATGACGTAATTGGTGGCCGAAGTTATTTATTATGCTCAGTGTTAGCAGAGGCAAATCAGGGATTTTAATTTAAACTTTAACAAAAACTGTCGAGCTGCAAGCTACAAAGGAAACTTGGTTAGTTTCAAATCACAAATAAAGGTAGATAGTTCTATGATCTAAAAGGTGTCATAATAACTCTAATCTTACGCCTACTATACTAACAACTTGTTATTTAATCTTTCCACAAAAAGGATTATTTTCATAATAATCTTGACATCCTCAAAAGCTCAAAGCCATTAGAATCATCGGTGATCCCAAACTCGCTGACAGGCTGGAACCGCTGAGTCAACGCCGTGACATCGAATCGCTCAGTGTATTCTACCGCCCGCCTGTATAATGTGGAATGTTCTGAGCTATTTGATCTCATCCCGTCGTCGAGATTTTACCACTGCACTTTTCGACAACGTAATAAAGCTCATCCACATATCATCGACAATTGGGTATCACGCACCACATGCTTCACGCGATCTTTTCTACCCTATACTTGCAAGATAGTTGGTACCATCTGAGGGTTTCCCATTAGGTTACGACATGGCACGCTTCAAGAGAAATGTAAAGAGGTTTCTACAGTGTAGGGAACGCATCGACAATACCCCGGGTGTTGCCGGTGTCAATAGGCGACGGGGATCGCTTACCATCAGGTGGGCCGTTAGCCTGTTTCCCCACAAATAAAGTTAAAAAAAAGCTGCTTCGCTACACTGTGAAGAAAATGACTGCATTTTATCTTTTTAGCGTATTATTCTTTAAGAATAATATTCATGAACCCCGCGCTGAAAAAGTTGAACACCCGTTAAATGCCTGTTTAAAAAATTACGTACCGACTATTGGTAAGGTTTTTTTATACAGGTGTACAACGGGTGTTTAACTTTGTGTGGTAAGACTCGTAGAATTCATTGCGTGTTAATTGCACGATGAGATAAAACCAAGGCCGTAAATAAATATCTGCAATCTATTCATTTGTAATAAAGACAATTTATGATACACTTCTAGTTTATGTGGTATAATGACAACATTTATTTTTCTCCCTTCTAGTAATTAGAAAATATTCTAGATAGATAAATTCCTGTGCTTCGATGCAACAAATTTACCTAATGAAAATCAAGAACGTGTTATCTAGATGTGTGAACATCTAGTTATCCCGAACTGAGATCTAGTGTAATCTTTGACTATCAAAATAGTACCGCGAAATTAATATCTAATTTACCTGACCTACAGTTTCACTCAAATTACAGGTAACGGGAGTTCATGTTAAATGATTACTCTTTTTTGGGGTACAAATTGCAGTTATTCTGGATTTCAAACTATTGCCTATATTTGTGTTACATAAGCTACACGCATACCATATAACAGCACTGTGGGGTCACTGGTGTACCCTGTGAATTTCGTCAAAGTTCAGTCTTTATTAAGACTAATAACTCAAAAACTGGAAGTACTAAACTAATGGTTCGCCCTGAATTGAGATCTTGCGAGTCTCATGTAAAAACAAAAAAGTATTATTTGTAATCTTTGACTATCAAAATAGTGTACGAAATGCAATACCAAATAACATGAACTAGAGTTTCATTAAAATGACAGGTAACGGAGGTTCACGTAAATTGATTATTCTTTTTTGGGGTAGAAATTGCAGTTATTATGGATTTCACACGCATACCAAATTTCAGTGTGGGCCCTGTGAATTTTGTCAAAGTTCAGTTTTTATTATGGCTAGTAACTTAAAAACTACACTGTTTAAACCAAAATTAAAAACAGAGTCGAAATGTACTCACAAAGACCTTTTATAAGACATGCCACTTGGCCGGATAGTCTCATACTGTTATTGGTTTACCCTACTTGAATCCCCAATATCTCAACAACCCCCGCACAGTTTTAGCTCATTTAGTCACACCAAAATTGTGCCATCCCTACCTACCTATATACCAAATTTCACGATGACCGGATAAATACATACATACAACGCCGGTTTGCCCAAGTTGATTTGGAGATCTCGCTCGTTTAACTCTAAATAAAAATGGGGTCAAAATGTACTAATGAAGACATTTGACGTCCCATTTGACCTAATAGTCTCATTTTCATTTTTTTTACCCCTCTTGAACCTCAATATCTCAACAACCGCCAAACATGTTTAGCTCATTTAGACATATCAGAATTTTGCCATCACAACCTACTTATGTATTAAATTTCACGATGATCAGATCAACGCTTCGAAAGTTATCCTCGGACAAAAATACATACATACAACGCCGATTGGCCCAAGTTGATTTGGAGATCTCGCTTCGCTCAATAAAAAACTAATCATTTCAGAAAGTACTTGTAGGTTCGTAACAAAAACTAGAAAAAACTAAAAACCTGTTTTAGGACTCCAGGTGTCTCGACCCCCCCCCCCCCCCCCCCTCGACCCACTAATAAATTTTTTACTTTTCAGTAAAACTGGAATTGTAAAAACATGGGTTTTTGCAATTCAATAGCAGAGGATAACAAACATACTAGTACCAAAACTACCACCAGGTACTCAGTCAAGTGTGTTATCTGAAACCAGTTGTCAAATATGCTCAAAATTCGAAACTGCTTAGCATTTATATCCTACTAGCTGACTCTATGCCCCAATCCCAGTCTATATATGTATATATATATCTCATAATTTTAACTCCCTACTTTATCTCCCCCCCCCCCCCCTCCCCCCCATTTGGAATGATTTTGCAAAAAAGTTGAAACACTTATTTCTTTATTTCTTACCAAAATCCTACAACATTATTATAAATACGGGATTTATCACGTACCGTCTTGTCGGTGTTTCGACATGCTATCCGCTCCGGAGAGGCGAGACGTTATGCGGAGCAGATCGCACTCACCCTCATAAAAGTTCACGAATTGAACCGAAACATTATTGAAATCAATCACGATAGTTTTCTAAGTAAAAAAGGCTACTTATGAATTTTCAGATCCCTAACTCAAGGAATTATGGATTGCCCACACAAACTTTCAACCCCTATTTCACCCCCTCCAAGATTATTTTTGGAGACAAAAGATAGCCTATGTCCTTCTCGAGGATGTAATCTAAATTCTTGCCAAATTTCATTACGATCCGTTCAGCCGGTTAGTCGTGAAAAGTTAACAAACAAACTTACAAACAGAGTTACATTCGCATTTATAATATTAGTATGGATATGGATGATACACACGGCTACACATCAAGCTATACATTTCCAGTATAAGCTGACCTCGCATTGTGTAGGCTTTTCATAGAATGAGAGGTCAGCTTATACTGGAAATGTAAAGCTTGATGTGTAGCCGTGTGTACTATCTGATCCTCGAACTAACTTGAAACGAAAACAAATTTTCCTCTTACAGATATAAGACGTTCGGATTTCAATTCTAAGTACTGGATACGATCTCTACAGACATTTTGTTAGCACCAATCGAACCAACGAGTGAACTGAAAACCAAACCTTCTTTTCAATTGGTGCAAAACGGGCGGTCGTCTTAAAAAAATACTTACATATATAGCAAGTCTAACATCTACCAATCCCTAGGCATACCGTGCTAATCAGTGATCGTTCATTTTCTAAGCTTTTCCGCACACCTCTGTCGTGAAGTGGGGGCTACTATAAAAGTGTGCGGGTGACCTATATCGCGCTCCATACTGTCTTGACCACTGGCTATACGTCTCGTAATTTTCTATTTTATACCGATCTAAAAGAAAAGTTATATAATAAATCCTAGTTTGAAGTTAAATAATAATTTTAAATTGTTCTATAGAATCTGCACTTTTGTATTTCCGTGTTCTGATGATGTGATTGTGTTTGTGAAAAAACTGAAGTGAATTTTTTTGTTGCGATTGGTGATTGGTTTCAAGATGTTGAAGGTATTGTTCTAGATTCAACTTATACTTGTATTTAAGACCATAGTACGTAATCGTTTATTTTGCCAAAAGATATGGTATGATAACTAATGTAACTATACTGCTTGAATTATTACACAAGTTTGATCGAGTCATTAGTTACCTCAAGCTTAGCTTGTTTTAGGACTCATAGAAAATAGCAAGACGACCTCCGTGGCGCAGTGGGTGAATAGCCGGCTGAGACGCAGGAGGTAGCGGGTTCGATTCCCGCCGCGGAACAAATGTTTGCATGATCTACGGATATTTGTTTCTGGTCTGGATGTTTTTCTATATATTATAAGTATGTATTTAAAAAAAAAAGTATATAAGTATTCTATCAGTTATCTGGTTCCCATAATACAAGCTCTGTTTAGTTTGAGGCTAGATAGCGTTGTGGGAAATGTAAAGCAATATTTATATTTATAGAAAAATATACATAAATACGCGAAAAGAAAACTTTGTGTCCCTTTTTATGCTTATTGCGCGCAGATGAGTGTGAGATTTGACATAGATAATTCAAGTTTAGATAGAGAAAAGAGTCAATTTAAAAAGATTTTTTTTTTGTAGTTTTGAAATACCATTTTTCCTGTGTCACGCCTTACCTTCTTTTAGCACGACCAGGATGACTGGTAGATAATGCTATTAGCATTAAGTCCTCCTAGCACTATTCTATTTTGTGTGAAAGTATTAAATAAATAAATAAATAATAAAAGAGGTTAATGCTAAAAATAAACTTTGATCACTGTGTACTCCCAATTAGTATATAAGGATCTGCAGTTGGAAAAGAGTGAGGTTACCCGTATTGACAAATTTAGGTAAAAGTTCTATTTCTTTATATATTTATTGAAGCAGTTTCAATAATTCTGCAGTTAAAAGCTCAGAACCAAAATAACTAAGGAGTAATCATTTGGTAGGATTAGACCCTCGAGCCATAAATTTAACATAGCCTCTCTAAAGGGCGTGTTAGATAGACGATAATCAAAACTACTGCTTTCTAATTTCATAAAAAACACAGACAAGTTTCGAAGCTCGATTTTCGTTAAGCAGAAAACAATATAAGATCTACAAACGTGGTTTTTTTCTCGAATATTTAAAACAGTCTCGTTATCGTCAACCAAAGACTAACTTCACCCAAATAGAATTCCTTAAGTTTGTGCCATCGATATTTTAATCTACCCAATTAAATCTTACACCCTTATAATGTTTACCCTAATCATCCACGATAAGGTAAGCTTCCTAGTTTTTTTGTTGTATTATATATTGTTTAGAAAATACAAGAAAACGATAAAAAAACTATTTTTACGTTGCATTCAGATTATGAATTTTCACTTTCTCAGCTCTAATGGTCTGTCAAAATCCAAGCCTGATAGCATCACTCTCTCCACTTTAGACAAGAATCTCGTCCAGTCAACCCCCAACGCCAATAATCCAGTATTCAAGGCAATTACGTCTAATAGACGTGTAAAACTGGAGAAATTTATTAGCATAACAGACTTTTATTGCATTGCAATTACGTGGTAGATATGATGTGTACTGTGGCGTAGTCAAGGCCGAGCGGTGTCATTGAACTTTGGTGAAGCATTCGTTTGTAATGCTCGCGTGCAAGATACGAAATATACCTATTTCACGCACGGTAAATAAAACTCAATTGAAATCGATTTTGCGACAGAAGCAGCGTGCGTGGAATATCGTGATACAAAAACTAAAGCTATGCTTTGAATCTTAAGATTGTATGGAAGAAATAATTTTCTTTTGCTTTGGGATCGCCCATTATATTATTTTATTTGTTTCGTCTAGCTTGTTAGGATCAGGAATTATGAATGTTCATCAATTTAACCATTGCTAGCTGATCCGCCCGCGGCTTCGCGCGCGTGGTTTTTCAATAAAATTATTACTCTCCTTTTGTGTAGTCAGATTAAAAGTACTATATGTCCTAACCCTGTTCATAGCATATCTGTATACCAAATTTCATCAGAATCGGTCCAGCTGTTTAGTCGTGAAAACGCAACAAACAAACAGAGTTACATTCGCATTTATAATATTAAGTACTAGCTGACCAATCCGCAGCTTCGCACGCGTAGTTTTTCAATAAAAACATTACCCTCCTTTGCGCAGTTGGGTAAAAAGTAGCCTATCTTACTCAAGGTGAATGTAGCTTTCCAATGGTGAAAGAATTTTTGAAATCGGACCCGTATTTTTTGAGTTTATTCATTACAAACATACACACAAAAATACAAATCTTTTGTCTTTATAAGATTAGTATAGATAGGCTGCATAAAAATTGACTTATATTTTATTTTAGTATGAACTATATAAAAAAGTTATTAGATGCACTAAAGGACATGTTTCAAATATATATGGAGTCTGGGCCAATAATGTTTATTTTCTTGAATTTATTCAGCTACTAGACACTATGTAGAGCTATCATACCGCAGCTGGGTAAAAATCTATAATCTCCCAAGCCTTTATTTTCAGAGGGTAATGCCATCAATGTCGTAAGTTTGTTTGAACTAGCCTTGTGAATGTCTAGTACTCCCCTCCACAACTCTAGCTATCTTGTATAAGTACGGAGAGTTCTAGACCGGTTCGTCTAGATTTCACATCGCTAATGTCAGACCTTGGTGCTGGTGTCATCAGATCTTTGAATATCTCCTCAGAAAAACTGTTCTACTCTATGTAGAAAGTCTTGTTGCTCAGTTGAGCTTAGGCCTGTGTCCACTAAGCTCAAACATTAGAGTTCTGATTTTCTATACTAATCTTTTACAGACAAAAATACAAATCTTTCCTGATTTGTATTTTTGTGTGTATGTTTGTAATGAATAAACTAAAAAACTACTTGTCCGATTTCAAAAATTCTTTCACCATTGGAAAGCTACATTCACCCTGAGTAACATAGGCTACTTTTTACCCAACTGCGCAAAGGAGGTTAATGTTTTTATTGATAAACTACGCGTGCAAAGCTGCGGATTGGTCAGCTAGTTATATATATATATATATATATATATATATATATATATATAGAGATATTTTCACCAACAAGTAAATTTTTTTACAAAAATATAAACAAATCCAGAAAACAGAAAATCGAAAAAAATCGGACACAGAACCCCAATCATTAGATCTCGTCCAAATTTTTATTTAAATCTAGTTGATCGGAATTGGTGTATTTTCTAAAACAGGTTTTATTTTCAAAAAAACTTCAAGGCGAAATCATTTGTAGGTTTCATAATTTTGCTTGGAATATCATATTATCAAAATATTACGTACCAAGGTACCTACCTCAGTAGTAAATTTGAAACATCATTTAAAAAATTTCTTTGATATTGCGGTGTGTTAAATAAAGCAGAACATTAACGGTTCTCTTCACTCTAATTACCGCAGATCCGTTAAAGAAAATAATTAGTTAGCTTACATTCTATGTTATGGCAAGGTAAATAACCGAGGTAAGTAAATATCTATCTGACGGGGTAAAATGTCGCTCAGAGTAAATGTCTAAATGTCGGCTGAGCCCAATTCTACTAAACCATCGCGTCACTACGACAATTGTACGTCACAAAATCGCCACTTTTGATACCCACTTCAAAAAAGGGGGAGGTTATCAATTCAACAAAATCTTTTTTTAGGGTTCCGTACCCAAAGGGAACCCTATTACTCCGCTGTCTGTCTGTCCGCTGTCACCAGGCTGTATCTCATGAACCGTGATAGACAGTTGAAATTTTCACAGATGATGTATTTCTGTTGCCGTTAGAACAACAAATACCAAAAAACAGAACAAAATAAATATTTAAGGGGGGCTCCCATACAAGAAACGTGATTTTTTTGCTCGTTTTCGCTCGATATTGATAACGGCAACAGGTAGACGCTTGAAATATTCACCTAATATTGAGTTATTATTATTCACTTAATAAAATTAATATTTAATAGGGGCTCCCATACACACAACATACACATACACAACATACATGATTTATTGCCGTTTTTATAGATAATGGTACGGAACCCTTCGTGCGCGAGTCCGACTCGCACTTGGCCGGTTTTTTTTTATTTTGATTGTTCCCCGATTACTAGAAGACGCCTGGACCGATTAGAGAAATACTTTTTTTTGATTAAAAGGGTATACTGGCACCAAGTCAGGATCTGACTTTATAGAGACGCAATTCGGTTATATGTTTGTTATTACCTCAGAACTCCTTTAATTATCAACCGATTTGGATAATTCCTTTTTTATTATAAAGGACTTTAATATTGGTATCACACAAATATTCTTTATTTTTTATAGTACACAAATAGATTTACAGACAAATATTGCTTACAAAATGAAGATGTACAAAGGCGAGCTTAACCCTAATAAGAATATGAGTTTTCTTCCAGCTTTTCATTCATAAATTTCATCAAAATCAGTTCAGTACTTTGGTTAAGTAAATTATATTTATGTTATCTTGTGGTTATTGCCTTTGTCTACTAATTTTATTGTCCGCCGTTGCTATGACAACACTTTCGAAAATTTGGCAGCATATGACAGGAACTACGAGTACAATCATATTCGCTAAATAATGGTATGGCTCGCTAAATAATGGTATGGCTCTCTAAATAATGATGCCTTTACACGTACGTTAATGCTCGACGAGCAAATATAATCCCACTCGACGTTTTAAAGTTATTTGAGCATTTCAATTCCCCTTCGAACAGGTCCTCCAAGGTCAAATGGTCTAACTACATAGTTAGTCCAACAGGAATAGTTTTTATTGTGATTAAAATACTTGGATAAATAAAAAAACCATCTGCTGCTAGATGGCTGTATGTTATTAGTTTTTTTTTATAATTTAGGTTAGCGAAATCTCGCGAGATCTCAGTTCGGGGCAAACCAGACTAGTGGTTCGGGAACTGAGATCTCGCGAGTCTCCGATTAAAACAGAAAAATATTATTTGTAATCTTTGACTACCAAAATAATAACGAAAAACTAAAAAAAACCACCTTACTTGACCTACAGTTTCATTCAAATTACAGGTAACGGAAGTTCATGTTCTGCGTAGAAAATTTTTGAGGTACAAATTGCAATTATTCTAGATATCAGACTTTTGCCTATATTTGTGTCACATAAGCTATACGCATACCAAATTACATCACTGTGGAGTCACTGGTGTACCCTGTAAATTTTGTCAAAATTTAGTTTTTATCGTGGCCAATAACTCAAAAACTATAAATAATTTACGGAAAATAAAAACGGAGTCTAAATTTACCAATGAATACCTTTCATTTGACGTCACACTTGGCCTGATAGCCTCATTTTCATTTTTTTACCCCACTTGAACCCTAATATCTCAACAACCCCCCAACATTTTTAGCTCATTTAGTCACACCAAAATTGTGCTATCACTACCTACTTATGTATTAAATTTCACGATGATCGGATCAACGTTACGAAAGTTATTCTCGGACAAACATACATACCATACATACAACGCCGATTTGCCCAAGTTGATTTAGAGATAGTGTTTTGTTTTCGAGCGCTACCCAGTCAGCGGTTGACTATTCCAGCCTAGATGGAAATACCACCTGATAAAGGTCGCTGGGAGCCGGTGGGTGAAAGGCCACACAAGTTCTGACGCTCTAAAGGCCTAATGGGGGCCTCCCCCATGTTCAGCAGGGGACGTCTTATGCCTGTTATGATGATGGTTATAATTATTACTGTCAATCAGTAATATTTCATCCTAAAAACTAAATTATCGAGGCTTTGCGTGATTGCAATAGCGTGTGTGTTATATCACGTGTTAAATATTTACAAATTTCAGCGAGTTATTTTTTCATGAACTTGATACTGTTGGATTCTTTCACGGTCAACAACCCCATTTTATTCTTCGATAAAAGTCTTTCCTCATTATAATATGACGCAGTTTTTTGTAGATATTCCTATGTTCTTTAATATTGTAGAACATACTTTTGTTCTATCATCAATAATAAGATGTAATAAGTATTATATTATATATTCGCAGTAATAAGCGAGTATGTCATGTTCCCCGTTGTAATACCACTTTTGCTAGACGACATACATACTTCCTAGGAGCCTATCTTTACAATAAAATTAATATTAAATTACAGTACTACTCAATGTCTAGCTATAAATGCAAATTTATCGTTAAAAGTTGGTTGCTAGGTTTGAACTACCTTGAAACTGAGAGTCTGTTAATCATACTATCATAAGTTATGTATGAAAAGTCAATACACAACAAACTCACCCATTTATTTGTACACACAAACTGATACCCTCACACACACTCACACCGCACACCCACTTTCACACACTCTTTACACACAAACACTCACCACACATCCTCGCATACACATGGACAAACACTTACACATACACACGCATACACACACGTAAATCACGCAACAAACACACTCCCACACTTACACATACCTTCACTGAAGATTCCATTATGACCATAGTCCGGAGGGAGGTATAGGTATGCCATCATACAGGTCCATCCTAGTTTGTGTACGTATGTTTTCCATCCTGAATTGTATTATACCTAGTAAACCATTGTAATTTTTGTTTGTGAAATACTGAAGTTTGTTGCTGAATAAATAAGTGATTATTATTATTAATAATAGTTACCGCAGCGCATGTGACGAAAGACGTTTTAGGGCACTTTTTTATACCTTGGGTTACGTTACTTACGTTACTTATGTTTTAGTAAGGATCCCTAATATCTTCTAGCAATAAATATAACCTATGTCACTCAAGGTGAATGTAGCTTTCCAATGGTGAAAAAATATATTTGAAATCGGCACAGTTGTTTTTGAGTTTATTCATTACAAACATACAAATCTTTCCTCTTTATAATATTATTATTATATATGGTATAGATAGATATAGATAAATTATTTTGGGCAAAAAATCACTTTACTTTCCATGTATTTGGTCGCTCGTCAATTCAATTGCCGATCGATTTGCCGATTGGACATAGTTCTGCAAAACAGAACCAACCAACAGAGCCACTTCCGAGATAATGCGTTTTTTTTCGAAAAACGTGAAAAGAAATCAACGCTATTTATTTCTGGAAAACTTTTTACTGAGAACCTTCAAAATCATATTTTTGTTTTTAAAGAGCCAGTTTAAATATTTTTTTTTACTGCTGTAAAAGTTAACCGATCATGTAAAGTAATTACATAAACCGGCCAAGTGCGAAATGGACTCGCGCACGAAGGGTTCCGTACCATTATCTATAAAAACGGCAAAAATCACTTTTGTTGTATGGGAGCCCCCCTTAAATAATAAATATTGCTGGACAATTCACACAACGCTATCTAGCCCCAAACTAAGCAGAGCTTGTATTATGGGAACCAGATAACTGATAGAATACTAATATACTTTTTTTTGTAAATAGATACATACTTATAATATATAGAAAAACAACCAGACCCGGAACAAATATCTGTAGATCATGTAAACATTTGTTCCGCGGCGGGAATTGAACCCGCTACCTCCTGCGTCTCAGCCAGCTATACGCCCACTGTGCCACGGAGGCCGTCAACAGTGGATGTCAGATATGACTATATTATGACGATGATGATCGCAGAGTTTTCAACCTTTTTTTTTAAAGGTACATAAAAGCGATTAACTCCAAGTTTTCTCAATAATAACAAAATACTTAAGACTTGCATGATGGAAATCATTAGTGGCTGGCTATAAATACAGGCATTATGTACCTACTTATAGTGAAATAGTCTAGCTAGGGTACAGAGAAAACATTACTCGAAGTGATTAGCGTTATTGCCTTTGAGAGGAAGTCAGTATGATTCCTGTATTGAAAAGTAACGGCATTATTAACATTATAAGGAAATCTGTGGACGCGGAGTTTGATGTCCACTACTGACAAATCTTAATTTTATTTTATTTTAGTAAATCTAATCTTATGGAGGGTGACCTTCCCTTATCGCTAAAACGCCAACTCATTGACACGTGTATTCTGCCTAACCTACGGTGCCCAGTCCTGGTCACTGTCTCAGAAGTTCAAACTAGGAGTTTGCCAAAGAGCGATGGAGCGCAGCATTTTGGGTGTAAAGCGGATCGACCGGATTCCAAACTCCGACGTGGGCATCAAGGCTGCAAAGCTGAAATGGGACTGGGCGGGTCATGTATCCCGTATGCAACCCGATAGGTGGGCCAAGAAGACAAGGAAATGGACTCCTAAAGACGGAAAGCGACGCCGAGGAAGGCCTAAAAAGCGCTGGAGCGATGACTTGGACGTCTTCCAAAGAGACTGGCGGGATATGGCTCTAGACCGTGATAAGTGGAAGGAAGAAGGGGAGGCCTTTGCCCAGCAGTGGGAAAGTATGGGCTAGTAAAAAAATCTAATCTATTATAATCTTATCTTATCTATCTTATCATACAAATTATTACACACGAATAGACAAAGACTTTAAACTTATAACATCTTCTTTTTGTAGCGGGGGTATTATAGTACGTAGGAAAAGAAAATAAATATTGTGATCACAACATTTTACAGAAATATGAATAGGTATTTCAGTGTAACTTTGTACACTCTATAGAGAGCATAAGGTTTTAGCAAGCTGTTCCTTATGAGCTAGCCAAAACCTCTATTTTCACATTCGCACGCTGATATATGCTTTATGCAATCGCATGAGAGTGGATTATTCATTGGCAATTAGTCATACCTATATATACAAAAAATTTCGGTTTCAAAAATCTTAGTTCCTCGAGAATATTTGATTTTTTTTGGTTCTATTTATTCATTATTTTTGCGTACGCGTCAGTCGACGGCTGGCGCAAAAAAGTTATACAAATCTACTCTCGACGGGGCCCTCAGGCCGACTGGACTGACGTTAGCAAAGCAACAGCAAAACGGTGAAATGACAGGCTCGAGCGCATCCTGTGATTAAACTTAATTCATTTAAATATAAAATATGTCCTTCTACAGTAAAGGTCATTGGGCATTTTGTTCGGACATATGACCCACGGCGCACAAAAACGAAACAGGGCTAGGTATGTAGTTAAATGTATATGTTACTTAATGGTATGGGTCGCATTATTGCAGGATATGGGAGAACCGCAAAAAAAATTTTTTTAATTAATATTATAGCATTTTTAAAATAATTATTATAGCATTTTTAAATTATTATTATAGCATTTTTATAATGAACTAAGTAAAAACTATTGGCCTGACTGTAAAAATACTTTGTAAAACAGTTGTTTTGAACAATTTCCAGGAATACGAAAATAAAATCCATTTTGCGGTAATAATATTTTTATTCTGCATTATCAAAATCTATAGTTAATTCATCTAAAAAGGCTGCAGGCGCGTCTATCACGTCTTGATGCCTGGCCCATGACAGAAAGTATACGACGCTTACAACATGTGCACAGCTTCCGACAGTGCGACGGCCGTGTATACACGAGCAGTAATACTGTTGGATGCTATTTCTTCCAATATGGGTAGGATCTACTAAAATATAGGTGTAGTACTGCTTTGCACGGACGTGTCGTGACTGTATTCTGCCTCTTATCAATATCTTATTTTCAATCATTTCTTGGTGCCGGTATAGTTCGATAGTGTATACACCATCCTCACGCATGTGCTCGTGGCAATACGATCTTGCGATTCTCAAGTGGTATGATCCCAACGTAAACAATATTAATTCGTCAAATGTAAGCCCAGGAAAGTCATCAAAATCCGGATCATTGCCATCGAGTCGCACAAACGCTACTCTCTGCCTGTTTAAATTATGGTTAATCACATATTCTGCCATCTCATTGGGTTCATTCATTCGTTCATTTATAATTCTTATGAATTGTTCCGCATACATATGGTCCTCATATGGATGGCGAGTAGCATTAATTATGGCCGCAGTTATTTTGAAGTCGACCATCATGTTTCTCATGGCAACGTTAAAATATACATGGCGGAAGATTTTAAAATCTTTCTTGAATCTGCCGTTAATGGTTTCCACTACCCACCGGATCATTGTTATTAATCTAGATTTATTAGCATCTAGTGTCGTCAGTTGTTCTCCTCTTACTCTTGTAGGCGGCATGTGAGGATTATACCCGCATTCCTCAATTTTATCAATCGAATCCCGAAATCCACGATCCAATATAAAAACATCATTAACTCTCAAGAACCCATGAATCGGAGAATCTTCTTGCATCAGGTCACGCATAATGCTTGCGTCCGAAGTAGTCGCAGTGTAAGGCCCCGTAACATCTACTATGTAGCCGTCGGTACATACTATAAGGAAGGGTTTTACTAAGTTCCGAAACTTATGAAGACTGTAAGTTTTGCGCTGGAAAAGGAAATTCGAACTCTTTTGTAGATAAATATATGTTCCATCACATACGAGAATGGCCGCCGGTTCATTATAGTTACCACCAAAAAAATGGCTTGGAATTGCAAGATTCTTGGCCACCACATCTTCCCTAGTAATATGATTTAAGCCCAAATGCTGTGGAACAAAATCATTACTTAAGCATTCTCTTGCTATCGCCAACTTCCTTTCTAGGGTTCTCCTCGACATATTGAATTTAGTGGCTAATCGCTCATCTGGTTCACCGGTTCTTATTTTTGTTAAAAAAATTCCAAGAACTGTGGCAGGATGAACTGATCGATCACCCAGTGAAGGCGTTTGGTTCAAAATAACATTAAATTGATATTTTGTTAGTCCCGTCCAAAAGTGAAATTCATTGTCCTCTATTTCTTCAATATTTTCGAAATCAAGGTTGCTTCTTTGTTCGATACCCCATTTATATAAATTCATCATACCAACAACATGAGTACTGTCAAAGTTTTCGTGGGATGTAGTGTTGAGCAAGTCTACCCAATCATTCCTCATAAAATGAGCATTGCAAACCCGAGCTAATTCTGGTATATAAAAATTGTGATTGTGTAAGAGTTGGAACTTAGCATATAGTGGAACATTATGGGCCACTACATTTCTACAGTTTGTAAAAATACAATGTCTCGCTGTATTCGATGCTCGCTTATATCCTCTAGGCGTAACAAAACTAGGCTGCAATTGTACTTGATCTTGCACTGGTTGCTCTTCAACTGGCTGATCTTGTACTGGTATATTTTGTACTTGTTCATTTTGTACGGGTTGATTCCGTAAACGACGATCTAACCTTGACCAACAAGCATGGCACATGGCCCGTGAGCCATTAAAAGTAATCTGAAACAATTGAAAAAAAAATATATATATTCCTCCATTTATCAAGAAGTAAAATGAGCCATTACATTGAGCAAAGCAACATTTGTACAATCAAGAGCACGCGACGAGTCATACACATACGATGACAGTGTAGTGTACTTACCTCACGTGGTATTATTTCTTGCAATAATAAATCTACAAGATCCCTTTGTCTTTCCAAAAAGAGAACTGTCAATATGTGTTTTCGTCGACGTAAAACAGATCGATTACACGACACGCAACTATTTTGTCTTTCCATGTTAATGTAAACCAATCGTCAAGCAAAATCAGGGGTCCATAAAACACGCTCAAGTAATCAATAAAATGCAAAAATCGGAAACACGAGTTTAAACGCACAGATCGAAACGAAGGATGACGTACGACTGCGGGGCGGTCAGAGCGGGTGGGGCGCAGGCGGCGCGTCGCACGCGCACTTCGATACCTTACTGTTATTTTCTACCTGTCGAAAGTGCGAGCGAGAGAGACATACAATCTGTTATGCGATACAAACATTTTTCTTATGCTTGTACATACATTTTCACAATGCTGACTGTAAAATCTTTAGTTTTTAGTCTAATAGAATTATAGTTAGACTCACATACATACTGTTACATAACATTTTTCCTCCAGCAGATACATAAAAAAAATTTACATATTTAGAAAAGTGGAATTGAATACTTTACTTTAAAAGTGATTTGAACACTGTGCGCGAAAAAAAAAAAGTGGGTCAAAACCGCCCAATGATCTTTATCCATATATCTACAATGTATTTATTAAGGATCACGGGAAAAAAACTTTATTGAAATATTATTCATAACAAACGAATGTAGAAGATATTTTTCCGGACAGACGTACTAAAATATGATGATTTTGAGGAAACTTTGCGATTTTTTTTATCGAGCCAAGTTTAGTCAATCGTGTTTCGGTTTCCACATTTCTATAATCGGTATATTCAATAACCATTATCATTTAAAAAAAATAGTTTTCTTAGTTTAAAACGTTATACAAGCGGATTTCCGTCAGGTAGAATTGCCTATTTTGTCTCCCATAGGGCCTTTAAGTTGAAAGGTGCTGCCCTTCAGTGCCGCACATTATCAGTCGCGCTGGAAATATTATGAGGAGTAGGATGTTCTACGGGTAACAATTCGCTGTACCAACGGTGTATTTTACTACATGCGGTCCTTATGATAGCTCAAAACCTCTAGCTAGATGATCTCTTCATGATGAGTATGGCACTTTATGAGGCCTGCTTAATAAGAGGCTGAAATTAATACGACACCTAACAGACAAATGAGTGCTATGAGATAAACTACATGCACTCATGTAATGGGACCGACAGTATATAACAGACTACCCTGTACTGTAACTGAGGCAACCAGTTGCAATACATTTAAACTCAAACTGAAGCGCTGGCTCCTGAGTAACACCTTCTACAGTTATGAGGAGTTTATTGACATGACGAATTGACTATTTTTATTGACTACTTGACTAAATTTATCCCTTTTAACATCCTACCAAGTGGCAAACCCGATAGTAGTACCATGAAAATGTATGCCCATACATACAGTTCGTTTCCTAAGCTTATATGTGACTGTCAATGTCTTGATGAAGTAAATACCATAAAATATTTAGGCATAAAAATAGATAGCCAACTAACGTGAATGCCACAAATTGACTCAGTCGCTGCACGATTGCGGAAATTAGTTTGGATTTTCAAGAACCTTCGTCATGTTGCCTCTTAAGACCTAATAAAATCAGTGTATTATTGTCTTTGTCAGTCGGTTCTTAGTTATTGCATCTCAGTGTGGGGAGGAGCATGCAAATCCAAATTAATAAAAGTGGAAAGAGCCCAGCGATCTGTACTAAAAGTAATGCAGTTCAAACCATTTCGTTACTCTACGGTGATGTTGTACAAGGAGGCCAGGGTCCTTACGATACGACAAACATTTATTCTTCATCTTGTCCTCTTCTTTCACAAAACTACCACATATAACCCCGATCTACCTCGACTTAACAGAACAACAAAAAATGTATGTAACACAATAAGATGTAACACATCTTTTGCAAGACGACACTTTTACTTTCTGGGAGCTTATATTTACAGCAAATTAAATAAGATATTACATTATTACCCGATGAACACCCATAAGTGTAAATTTACCCTGAAAATTTAGCTACTCGAACAAAACTATGTGGAAACCGAAAACTTGCTTGTTGTTTTAACGTAAAGCTTCACACACCTTACGCACAAACATAATTATTTATCCTATGTGAATATATTTACTCGTTTATAAATATAAAAATATTATAATTATTACTTATTATAAATTATAACTTATTTTATTTTTTTGTACAAGTTTGTAACTGTAACAAGAGTTAATCGTCTTCAGTACAAGTGTTATTCCGGCGGGAGGCATAGGCATGCCATATCACAGGTCTTCCTAGTTTGGGTGCCTATGTTTCTTTTGCAACTAGATTTTAATATTTAAATAAAATACTGAATCTGATGAACCTACCCTAGTGTTGTGAAGTTCGTTACTGAAAATAAATTATCATTATCTTTATTGACTATGTTGTATGACTATTTATATTGTAATACTAGCTGACCAATCCGCAGCTTCGCACGCGTAGTATTTCAATAAAAACATTACCCTCCTTTGCACAGTTGGGTAAAAAGTAATCTATGTTACTCAAGGTGAATGTAGCTTTCCAATGATGAAAGAATTTTTGAAATCGGACCTGTAGTTTTTGAGTTTATTCATTACAAACATACACACAAAAATACAAATCTTTTCTCTTTATAGATTAATAATTTAATTGACTTGTGTAATTCTATATTAATATCTAATTTTGTTAGTTTCTTAATATTTTAAATAACTTTTATTTTTATATTTTTTGGTTATACTCAATATTGTAAGAATACCTATATTCAATGTGTACAGTCTGTACTGAATTACCGATACGAGGTACCATTTTAAATGATGACGTGTAATATTCTTAAAAAAAAATGATTATGAGATAAACTTAGGGCCGTACTTTATCACAATATCCGGATAGCTTAATTTGACAAATAAAAATCCTTCTCTCTATACTCCCTAGGTATAACTGTTTTCAGTTCAAAACGAAAGGGGCAGGTGTACAAGCACGGTAATGTTATCTAAGTACAAGTGTCATTGAGATGGGTCAGTTAGGAGAAATCCTGAACGGTAAGTGATATCAACAAATACAGCAAGGACTCGCGTCACCAAGTTTGATGGTACAAATCAGTATTTAAGTTATTTTTGTTTTCAAATTAAAATGTTATGGGCATGTCTCTTAGAGCTCTGAGCAACTGACTTATTCGACAAATTAATAAGAACGCAATTACCGCATTAGCAAAACGTATCACCCACCGATACAAATGTTCCAAGAATCATTTTCTAGAAGCCGGACCGGTATCTAAGTAGAAGCACTGTCTTTCCCCGGCTTACTTAAATGGAATGTAGACGAGACGGCTTCCGACACTATAAATAAATAATGGGAACAATTGATATCATGAGGAAAAGGTGTTGCAAAAGGTATAGAAATATAACTCTAAAAAGAAAAGTGGTTATTGAAATCTCTACTTAATTTTAAAGAGCTTTCCTAAAATACCACACACTTACTGGCTGGTATGCAACCATAAAAAAATGTTTTATGCCTTCTTTGCTTCTATGACCTTTAAAATTATTTTACCCCAGTGAAACGTAGATGAGTCCAGAGTTAAAACCCATAGATTGAAAAAAAACACTCAAAACAGAATACAAAAAAAGACCATAAAATTAAAAGTGGTTAATGAAATTCTACTTCATTTTAAAGAGCTTTCTAAAAATACCCTTCTTCCCTTCTTTACTTCTATGGAAAGTACCTTCCCAATTATTTCACCCCAATGCAACTTAAATGGGACCAGCCAGAGTTAAAAGGTTAAAACCATTAAAAAACTATAAAATAAAACTAATTGAGAACCGCCTGCTTTTTTTTATTTATTTAATACTTTCACACAAAATAGAATAGTGCTAGGAGGACTTAATGCTAATAGCATTATCTACCAGTCATCCTGGTCGTGCTAAAAGAAGGTAAGGCGTGACACAGGAAAAATGATATTTCAAAGCTATAAAAAAGTTAGGACACAGAAACTATAAATTACAGACTCTAAACAATAATATGTATAAATATATATATATATATATATATATATATATATATATATATATATATATACATTTATCTTACCTAAAATCCTATAAATAAGTTAGTTTAAAAAAAATTAAGTAATAATGATTTAATAGAAACTGCACTGCAAACCAAAGTCAAACGCAATGATGGTATCTATCGGTGGCTCAATCATATGTGTTTATTGTGTTAAAAAGATAGGCATGGCACGAGGTGGAGAATTTTGAAGTTAACTTGACGATGGAGACTCCCAATAGAATGTATGTGATTGAGAAATTGAATAGCAGGAAAGCAGATAGCATTACGTTGGTACTATTTGCAGATCAGATCTGAATGAAACACAACATCACAGAACACAAAAAGAACTAGCAGGAATTAATTTAGTAGATACCTAGGTAGGTACTCTATTATTAGGAATAGGAAACAGGATAGTGCTCAAGATAAGTTCAATTGAGTTACAGGGTTGAGTTACTATTGTCAATCCTGTTGTCAAAGTTTTTACCCCGTAGCAATAGGACTCCATCAAGGTTATATAACTTTTATAGCATCACGATGTAAACAATATTGAACTTTTGAACCCTAAAATGTAGGTTTATTAATCAATTTTGCTATTATTTACTAAAAGAATAACGTTTATTTTCCAGTACCCGCTGATCCTCACGCTACTCTCCCTCACACACGCGGCGTACATCAGCCGTATGACGAGCCTGAACCGTGTCCGAGCGCCGTCAGTCTTCAGGCCTGGTGTGAACATGCAGAGACCCTGGATGCATCCTCGCATAGTCCAGGCCGCTTCTTACCGCGCGCCCTCCTATGTGCTGTATAGAAACCCTTCGCATAGGTAAGTACTCCAAGGCAAATGGATTATTGAGGCTTTCTTTATTAATTTCGAAGGAATCTCGGTCGATAAGTTTATGATTATTTATGAAAATTAAGTACACACACACAGGTTTAGACAAAGCTGCACACTTACCTAAAATTCTTTAAATTCTTGGTCATTATGTTACCGACGACCTTGATGATCTGGCTGATATAGAAAAAGAGCGTAGGGCAATGGCAGTCAGAAGTAACATGCTGGCACGAAGGTTTGCACGTTGCAGTGGGCAAGTGAAAATATCCCTCTTTAAAGCCTACTGCCAATCTTTCTACACGAGCAGCCTTTGGTTCAGCTATACTCAAAAATCGTTAAGTGCCCTACGCGTCCAGCACAGCAATGGTTTCAGAATGTTGCCTGGGTTGCATCGATACTAGGGTACAGTGCATCTACCATGTTTGCTGAGGCGCGGGTCGTTGGCATCCATGCCATAATCCGTAAGAAAACGGCCTCATTGCTAAGCAGAGCACGGGCCAGCTCCAACAGCATTCTGTAGGTCATAATAATTACCTATATGACCTGCCTGTGATTCAATTATTCATTTGAATCCTGATCAAATAGCCGTTAGGACTATTGGGTTGGGATGCGAATGAATGTTTTAACAAAATACATGTAATAATACTAACCTAGATATTTAAGTTTAATATACGTACCTACTAACACAAATGGACTTGTAAACCACTATTGTCTGATTTATTAAATGATTTTTTTTACTAGCCCATACTGTCCCACTGCTGGGCAAAGGTCTCCCCCTCTTCCTTCCACTTACCACGGTATAGAGCCATATCCCGCCAGTCTCTTTGGAAGACGTCCAAGTCATCGCTCCAGCGCTTTTTAGGCCTTCCTCGGCGTCGCTTTCCGTCTTTAGGAGTCCATATGCTTGCCTTCTTGGCCCACCTATAGGGTTGCATACGGGAGACATGACCCGCCCAGTCCCATTTCAGCTTTGCAGCGTTGTTGCCACGTCAGCGATGCCGGTCTTCGAGCGCAGCCAGGAGTTTGGAATCCGGTCGATCCGCTTTACACCCAAAATGCTGCGCTCCATCGCTCTTTGGCAAACTCCTAGTTTGAACTTCTGAGACTCGGTCAGTGACCAAGACTAGGCACTGTAGGTTAGGACAGGCAGAATACACAAGTCAAGAAAATAGATAAGAAAATACACAAAAACAGAGGTAAGTGGATGATCTTATCGCTAAAAGTGAATTAATTATGAATTTAATTTAAATTATTCCTTCAGATAACTTACTTGGACACTATAATGTATACATACCTATTACCTACCTTACTACTTAGTTTAAATTAATCTATGATCTTTTACCTAAATACTAATTAGCTACCTCCTACGTAAATGATATAAGTAAACTAATTTGTTTATGTACCTACCTACTTAAGTAATGTTAATTTGAGATGCCATAGTTTGTGTACTTAATGGTACTAAGTTTATAATTCTTTCTCATCGTAAGTGACAATGTTTTTATTTGGGAAATAAAGATTCTGTAGACTGAAGTTTTCGTGATCTGTGCCTATTGTATTTGGTGTTGTAAATTAATCAATGACCCAATTTTTAGCACACTCTGGAAGAAATCTAATGAGTTCTGCCTTTGACCAGATATCAGATGTAGATTAAGTAATTATTTTAACAGAAGACATATATATTCAATAGCGAGAAAGCTATTCTACATTTAGTTTCCACACACATCATCCTGTCCATCCAAAGGTTGTCCGAAAGAGATCCCTTTTAGCGATAAGATCTCTCATTTTACTTACCTTTATTTGTGTGAATTTTCTTGTCTATTTAATTTTGTTTGGTGTGCAATGAAGAGTATCATTCTATCATCATCATCCACAGTCCAACTTCACCCTCTGCTGGGTAATAGGTCTCCCCAAGTTTGTGTCACCACGATCCTGCGCTACAACCTCATCATCTCCTTCTACAGATACGCAGTAAAACACTACGCGCCAAGCACCCGCAACGTGTTCGCGAACGGGCCCTGGAAGACCACAGTCCGTATGCCAGGCATGACTCCCGTCACCCCGGAGTACGAATTCGTACGAGCAGCATCAGCACCGCCGTTGGTGCACAACGATGGTGGTACAGTTTGGTTATACACGAAAGCACTGGCACATATTTCTTTACAAATCTTTGGCATTTGGCAATTGATTCTGAACTTTATAAGCATACAGTGTCAAAAGATTTACGGGTGTTCTCTTATTTAGCAAGGCCCTACTTCTTTATTACTAGCGTGGTTTCTTAAGTTAGTTTAACTTTTGTACCTATCTACAGCACCGTCTTAATATCACATGGGATTTTAAAGCTCTTAAATCTCATCTATGTACCTAAACTACTACTAAACTTAATTTTCATTTCGTGCACAAATGCACAAAAAGTTAATGGTTCGTCCACAGCATATTTTGGAATGTCACAAATAAATGTAAAGTCGAAAAACGAGGGGCAAATACCAACCCATACCCTAAAAATAAAAACGTGATATTCCACCATTGCTGTGGACGACCGCAAGATATCTCAGAGTTGTATGACCGACAGGTGCCATCCACACGATTCCAGCGCCAAACCTCAGTCTGTCAGAGAAGCCGATAGTCGTCATCGAGGCTGCTGAAAACCACCAACAGCAGAATATTCCTGCTACGGACATTGTAAGTTGATTCATATTTTGTTATTGATCAAGGACTGATCAATCCCAAATCGACCGACGAGTCAGTCGCTAGAAGTCGGTGGATCTATATACTATGACCAGCAGTGGACCTCTACCCGACTACGGTTATTAACTTATTAAGGTAGAGTAAACTGTAGCAATGTAATATGTATTATTATAATAATTGTTTCATATTCTGAATAAAGGTTTTTTGGCTTTAGCCGAAGTTTTTGTTACAGTCCAACTCCAAACCGACATACGAAGTTACAGAAAAATACCCAGAAAATGTTTTCCAAGTGGCTAAAATAGAAACACCTGTAGGATTCTCAAAACAAGTAAGCGGAACAAAACCTCTACTTATGATTGTATGTATTTTAAAAGTTACGATTCGAGTACCTACTTTAGTACAATCGCATCAACGTACCTATTTATTTTGTTTTTTGATTTCAGTCTCTACAAGGATCTCCAGAACTGCAACCATTGCTAAGACCAGAAGCTCCGTTTCAACAAATGGTATCAGAATATGGCCTTTCATCATTAGGAATACAGCAAAACCAAATTATCCCGCAGTCGCAACACTATACAATTCAGGTAACGCAAATAAAGCCGCAATCTACCAAATAATCTCCAAAATTTAGATCTTGGCTAATATACATATTTTCAGGGATTCAACGGGATACAAAGTCCACAAGGATTCAACGGTTTACAAAGCCAGCATACATTCAACGGAATTCAAAGTCAACAAGGGTTCAACGCTATACAGAGTGCACAGGGATTCAATGGTATACAAAGTCCACAAGGGTTCAGCGGAATACATACCCCACAAGGTTTCAACGGCTTGAACAATCAACCAAATTTCAACGTACCAAGTCAACAGGAGCTCATAAGCTCAGGGGCAGATGGGATCATGATACCACCGAACGCGTTGTACCAGTCAGACCCAATGTTCCTACAGAAACTTCAGACGCAGCTCTTACAAAGGTTCCCTTCGATTGAATTTATACCTTATACGACGGAAATTCAAAACCAAAATACGCACCAAAACAATCCACAGCATCAAGCTCAACAATTGCTCCTTCTGGAAAACGAAGAGTTGAAACAAGAACCGTTCGTTCACAGTGAATCAAAGAACCACGTACAAAGACAAACATCGGAAGGCTCATTAGTAGCTTTGATACCACAAAACATTGCCGTCAGCAATGCCACTGAGAGAGAAGAACCAGCAACGACAGCACACAGCGTGCAACCTCACAATATAACTTTAGAACTCGTAGCGGACGAATCAAGACCAGTCTCAACTACAATTAAATATGTTATTGAGAGTACAGAGAAGGAAAATACAGAAAGACAAAACACAACTCCGATATACTACGCGCAAATAGGCCAAAGCGTGGGAAATATGATAGCCAACGGATTTTATTCAGCCATCAACGATGTTAGAGCAGCATCTGCTTTACAACAAGTCGAGAAACCAAATGAAATGACCACGGCACAAATTAATGTTACAACAATAAATCCAGAATTGAAACAATACTTCGTCCAAAACAACGAGAAAGACGACAACATAAATAAAACTGTAACGGAATTAAAGCCCTTGCTCGGTGTCCCATTCTCAAAGCCACCAGATTCTGTCAAAGTAGCTTACACACTTCACAGAACAGAACAAAAAGAACCGAAGACCGATGGAGAAGGGGCTCGCTACGCCGGTCAAATCGTCGAAGCTAGTATAAGTGAAGACCAAGATTTCAACAAAGAAAAGGCTAACCTTCTCAAAAGGCCACCACTAAGACTATTCGCTGTGTCAGAGAAAAAGGATGTTCCCAGTACAGCAACGAGTTCTATGCCAAAAGTAACCGTGGTTAAGGCTAAGATACCCCCAAAAAGCAAGCTAACTTTTGATGAGGAGACGGGAGAACCTGTTTTGAGGATATACGCGAGTTACGTCAATGGACCAATGCAGGTAAGGAAATAAAATCCAGTAGAAACCAAAGGATAATGTTATCGTAGAAGATAAAATATTCAAAAAGTTTTTATTCATTAAAATCAAAAGGATCACTTTGAAACGTCAATTTTACTGCCTGTTCCTTCGTGATCAATTCCGGAAAGAAAAGCTAAAAACAAGGCAGGCTGTTCTTTTTAATAATCCTTTTAGAATAGGTACACAACAATAAAAAATTTAAATAACGCCTGAATTGTAACATGTTTGACCGAGTTGCAGCAATTTCAATCCCCTGCTTCTCTATCATCTAAATAATCCGATATTTTATAGTAGGCTTTTAATAAAGATTTTATTTAATTACATTTTTAAATTTGTTAATTTTTGTACATCACTGGGAGTTTGTTATAAAAGTCACTTGTAGGAGTCTACAAGTTCCAACACTGGCAACAGCGAGTTTATCTATAACTAGCTGACCAATCCGCAGCTTTGCACGCGTAGTTTTTTAATAAAAACATTACCCTCCTTCTCCGCAGTTGGGTAAAAAGTAGCCTGTGTCGCCCGGAGATAGTGTAGCTTCCCAGCAGTGAAAGAATTTACTAAATCGGTCCAGTAGTTTCGGAGCTTATTCAATACAAACAAACTAACAAACAAATCTTTCCTCTTTATAATATTACAAAGTTTTTTGTAGATATTGATATGTTCTTTAATATTGTAGAACATACTTTTGTTCTATCATCAATAGTTTCCGCAGTGCATGTGACGAAAGACGTTTTAGGGCACTTTTTTTTACACCTTGGGTTACGTTACTTCAGTTTTGGTAAGGATCCCTAATCTTTTATAGCAATAAATATAGCCTATGTCACTCAGGGTGAATGTAGCTTTGCAATGGTGAAAGAATTTTTGAAATCGGCATAGTGATTTTTGAGTTTATTCATTACAAACATACACACACAAATTCAAATCTTTCCGTTTTATAATATTATTATAGAAGTATAGATTATTGTAAAGATTAACGCTACAAATTATTATTTTTGTGAACATACACCTACATCAGATGTTCATAAATGTATTGAGAAGGGAATGACATAATACTTATGGCGTAATGATTCTCTGGGGTCTATAATATAGATTGCACGAACAGCCCTCTTCTGAAGAACAAAAACGGTGTTTATATCTGCAGATCTGATTGAAATGAAAACCAATGTGTCTCTGATATAAAATCTATAAATATACTAGCTAACCCCGCGGACCGCCTTAGAATCAATACATTTTGTGTTGCTAAGCAGAGTTAAATTCATTGTTCTTCATTCATTCATTTTAATGTTCTTTTCTGTACACGTTCCCACTTTATTCAACTATCTTTATCTTCAAAATAGAAAATTATTAAAGTATCCCTATTAAAAAATAGGAATTGGTGGTAGAATGGTGAAAATTTATGGTTGTATGTTGTTTTTATTGCCGAATCATAAAAAAATAAAAATTATAAAATATACAAAAAATAAAATAAAAAAATTTCGGGTGGACCACTCTTATCACATAAAGGTATGAAAAATAGTTTACGTCCTATTCTCAGACCTACCGAATATACACAAAAATTTCATAAGAATCGGTCAAGCCGTTTCGGAGGAGTTTTGTTACAAACTGTGTCACGAGAATTTTATATATTAAATAATATAATAATAATTACCTATTTATTTATATAAAATCACGAATCTATCGAATTTATGTGAAATAACTTCGACTATGTACATATTGATAATATTTACAAAAAAAAAACGTATATAAGTATTCTATCAGTTATCTGGTTCCAATAGTACAAGCTCTGCTTAGTTTGGGGCTAGATAGCGTTGTGTGAAATGTCCAGAAATATTTATTTATTTTATTTATTTATTGCTGCTATCAAAATCAAAACAAGGGAGTAGATCTCAAACTACATTTAGATCACAATAAATTAAATGGCTTGAAATACCCTTCTAATAATAAAATTAATAGTTACAGAGGGGATGCGACAGAAGTATTTCAATAACAAAGAACCTTGACCCCTCTTTACTCGCAAAGTCGGTCAGTCGCGTTAGTTCGCCAAAACAGAACTAGATGTCGCCACAGGTAAAATTAGAACGCGCTATCGAAGCGTTTTCGGCAAATATGGACGTCAGACTGAAATATCAGACTAAATTAACTTTGCGCAGAGGCAATATCGTAACCAATGAGGTTAATCCGAGGTGCGATTATTGCTAGTTGAAAACTTTACCAATACCCCGCCATGTGGACGTGAAATACCGTCCGCTACGGCACTTTTTGTACGGCTGTAAAAGCCTAATAAAATTCACAATGATCAAAACGCACAATGACGCATACGCGATCAAACATCTGAAGATAGATACTAGATTTTATGAATCAATCTTTCATAGTTTCATTTCGTTTTCTTAGAACCTAACCTGATATACAAAAATTGTGATACTGCTTTCGATAGAAGCCTATAAAATGCTCAGGTTTTTGCACTGTTTTTTGTTATTAGGTACAGATTATTTTGACGCTAAATTGAGGACTATTTTTACCTAGCGTGTGTTAGATAGATAAGAACACTCATGCCACGCTTCACCTTTCATAATATAATTCTCTTTTCGTTTTATGTGATCCCTAAACTAAAATGCAAAAAATGTGATACTGCTTTCGATAGGTTTTTGAACGGATTTTTGTTACTAATTAGGTACAGATTATTTTGTAGCATAGGTAATTAGACTATTTTTACGTAGCGTGTGTTAGATAGATAGGAACACTTATGCCAAATGTTACTAGAGTCATAATTTAAACGCTTCCCTGCGATTTATACAACTTAATTTCATACGGCCGTTAGTACAAGTTAAGTACTTTCCATAATGCAAGGAATCCTAGGGGCGACTTGCGCAACGATACCTATCGTATTTAGTGACTAAATATGATATAATGAGTTGTCAAATAATACAAATACGTAAAATTGAAACATGTTTAGTCGCTAAATACGTTTAGGGATCGTTGTGCAAGCCGGGCTTAGTATGTGAACGGGTGTTATTTTAATTCCAGAAAGACGTGACTAAGCTTGTTCCAAAGGAAGTGAGACAAGCAGTAACTCAGAAGTACACTGTAGACAACTGGAAGGCAGCTACATTGAGAACGGCAGCGACAGACAAAACGCAAGGCTTTGACGGCAATCAGGTCACACAATTCGGTCTGAAGCTAAGGTCGAGGAGTGATGACTACATACCGCTTTTTGAGGAGTATGAAGAGTAAATATAAGGCTGTTAGATATAGCAAGTATGGTTTTATTGTAAGTCCTTCAGTTTACAAAGACATCCAGTAAAACGGTGCTAGGACCTGTGAAAGCTAAGGGCCTATGCACACGGCGTATGTTATACACGCAGCATTTAGCAGCGCGTTTTAAATCTTCTTTTTGGGCTCTCTATCTGCACGATTAAAAGGCAAGATCAGGAGCTGTCTTAAAAATATAAACATGATCATCTTGTACCTCCATTGTAACCTAGATCCACAAAGATTTATTGATTTATTTATCTACGATCACGTGAGGCCAAACAAATCAGTAAAAAATATGATTATGAAAATATGCCGTGTGCATAGGCCCTAAGATACTTTTCCTGGCACTACCACACAAATGTCACAACATGCGCGGTACATTAGCCCGGGACAGTGTCTTAGATGAGCACGGTCTAAAAACGCTTAATTTCTGAACCTAAGATTTACTTCGGTGAATTTTTTAAAATGTTTTTCTCCACGTTTTTGGTGTGTATTTTTTAAGTGTAGAATATTTTCCGCCTTTTGATTCAACATTGTAATTTCATTTATAAAATTGTGTAAATAGCTTAAATATATTTAAATTTGATTTAAAATTGTGTTAGTGCATTTAGTATTGTTATTTATGTTACGCCAAATTGTTAAAAATAAAACATATTTTTACCTATTTCAATTCCTTTATTCGTTCTCCAAACACTACAAAAACAATTTACAAAAAACCTAATTACAATTCTTGTCAATGTGATATTCACTATGCAAGTGAATGGTTTCCTAATAAGTCTTAGATATACTATTTTAACAACAGTCAAAATAATAAGGCAATCCTGTTGTGCGAGTCCATGACAAGTCTTTTCTGTGAACATGAAGATGGACCAATTCAGTCCAACATTGGCCAATTCACGTATACAAATTAAAAACATAACATAAGTTGACCCAATTGTGATTGGATTATGAATTGAATATGGCATTCTGCACCATTAATATTAAAATATTAGCTTGATATAAATAAAGTGTATATTTGCATGTCAGTCAACTCATACCATTGTAATCTCAGTTACGTGAATACCGTTTAGGATATTAAACAAAAAAAATTAAAAAAAAATTGAGTTTCTTCCTCGTGTTCTTAGTTTTTAGTCAAACTAATTTGTCTGAACTGAAATTTGCTCAGAAAATAGACTCAATAGTAACAAATAGTAACAACAAACTCAATCAACTCAAGTTAACATTTTTTTATTTTTTTTTAGAGAAGCGAAATATCTTCTCTATCAGAAGATACAATTATTAATACAGGACTAAAATACAGAAGAAACAGTTGAATCATCTGAAGACCGTTGCAAACGATCTATATATAGCTCAACTGCTCCAAATACAAATTGTATTATACAATAATTATGATTTACGAACACTTGAACTTTATACAATATTTCTGATATATTTATATACTATATGCTTTAGCATGTAACGTCAGATAGGTACATTATATGAATATACGGTTAGTGCTAATAAGATATACATATATATATATATATATATATATATATATATATATATATAGATAAAAAAAACTAGCTCACGGCTATATTATTTCCCATGGACATTCCATCTCTTACTCAGTACGCAGACCTGTGAAGATATCCAACAAGGAGGTAATCAGAGGCAAGTCCAAACGTGCGTTTGATACATGCCCACTTTTTGCATAGAAGTTAAGCATTTGTTGACAGGTTGCAAGCCTATCGCCGCTTATTAGAATACTAACCCGATGGCACATCCCTTCGAATTAAAAAAAAAAACAAAATGTTAATTACTGTATGCATATAGTATAGAACACTCCAATTTGTGAATAGGAGAGAAAAACGAATGTGATAGTCTAGTTTTTACATATAATTTGAAATTATTTTCACTAAAAACGGGATATTTATCATGACTGTGAATTTTTGGGTATCCCCTATACTAATAATAATAATAATTATTGCTGGACATTTCACACAGCGCTATCTAGCCCCAAACTAAGCAGTGCTTGTACTATGGGAACTGGATAACTGATAAAATAATAATTGTATAGTTTATTTTTTGTAAATACATACTTATAATACATAGAAAACATCCAGACCCGGAACAAATATCTGTAGATCATACAAACATTTGTTTCGCGGCGGGAATCGAACCCGCTACCTTCTGCGTCTCAGCCGGCTATTCGCCCGCTGCGCCACGGAGGTCGTCATATTCATATTAATATATATATATTATATTAAATTAGATCGTCTATATTTCAATGTTGCATGCGCCATGATCACGGGTGAACTGAAGTCTGCGAGTGGAATATAGGCAGATATATCGAACTACCCTCTTTCTCAGTTGATTTTAAATTGTTCTTTGTAAAACAGTTTACATAAAACATACAAAATGTATGCAATCACTCAATATGTTTTATATACTGTCAGTATAATAATAATATATGGAAAAGTTCCAAGAACGCTGCACTCACTTTAGACCGGTCACATACCTAATCGGAACCACATAACCGGAATTTCGAAGGCAGCAAATCCAGACATAATCGAGGACCTTATCACATACCCCATTAATTAATTAATGGGTAATTTTCCCATTGTGTATTTTGCTGACTTCGAAATTCCGGTTATTCTCCGATTAGGTATGTGACCGGCCTTTTAAGACAAAACAATTAAAAGCAACATACGTATTAAACAAACACTAAAAAATTAATTTATAAACAAAATCTACATAGAAACATCTACTGAGGTGACCGTAAATATAATAATTTACATCTTGGATTATGGGCATACAGTGTGTCACCGCATTCACGACATTCATTTAAAACACACATGCAGAATCGTGTTAACTGATTTTAGAGGGTTAATTAATACCTACCGGTAGCTTGTATATTTATCCAGTATTCGATACATTTCCAATAAACAATTGTTAACGTAAATCGGCGTCGCCTTGGCGACGATGCCGCTTTGTCAGTTTAACAGGTACCTACTTACATGATGAATGAATATGATTTGTTTGTATATTTTAAGCGGGCTGTTTCATTGATATTATAGGACTTGAAATTAAGGTAGAATGAAAATTAAAAAATAATATTGTAATGAATTAGAAAAATACTATTTTACAACAATACTAGCCATCAGCCCTACCCGTGATTTAATTTAATGTCGTAAATGCGGTGACACACAGTATAATACTTAGTTTTATATATCCTCAACTTTAACATAATTTATCTACAAAGTAAATGATATTACTGTCAAACATTACTGTCAAAATTGTATCAATAAAAACATTACCCTCTTTCTATGCAGTCTGGTAAAAAGTAGCCTGCCTCAATCCTGGTCTTATCTTTATACCAAATTTCATCGAAATCGGTCCAGCCGTTCGGTCGTAAAAACGTAACAAACAGACAGTTACTTTCGAATTTATAATATTTAGTATGATTGCGCGCGAACTTCAGAGCGGGTGCACGTATCAAGAGAAATGGAGCGCCGACATTTTGATACTAAAATGCGCCTTGGCACGCTCCTTCTGGACGCAACAGTCGCGCGTAATACGCGCGAGAGAATCGCGACGAATTCGCCCTTTCTGGACAAAAGATCTAAGTGCTGAAATATACATGAGGACTTTATTAAAGTTAATATGGCAACCAATAGGCTGTTTATGATACAAGTGTAGTCACACCATCACTTGCCATCTGGCGAGGTAGCGGTCAAGCGCTTGGCTATCATCGATATAAAAAAGTCAAAATCGACTGTTATTTTTCTTTGAAACATAAGTAGGCCTTATAGTAATTTCAATAACCTCTCATATAATTAACAGTCTCCTACAGGGCGGTTTAGAATATGTACCTTATCCTGAAATGGAGTGAAGAACCCATACTGACGTCTAACACGCGACCGTGGAGGGGTTTTCACGGGCATGTATTTATAACTGCTAACAGATGGCGTTGCTGTCTCTGATTAACAAAGGAAAGTGAATTGTCAATATCAATTGCTGTATCATTATTTTCCTAGAAACTAGAAATAAAAAGAATATATTTGTTTGCATATCTGACGAAGTGAGATTGTTTTAGAAACATTTTGAGTCTGAGATTTTGGCATTTAATTAATATTTCTTGGCGGCGAGTAGACAACGCCCCCTATTACGGTAGTACGAACTAGTTTTTCTATTTAAATCGAAAATGAAGATTGCTCATAAATCTAATGTTATCTGAATTTAAAACTTCGTACATTGATTCCCAAGCAATGCGACAAGTTTCAGGCAGGTACAGTTAACACAAAAAGCTTAAGAAGCCGGCGAACCCCGAGCGCAACTTCAATTCGGCAGAGTCAAAAACTTCGGCCTGAATATCGCTATCCCTGTTTAGTGACGAAGTTTAGCCACGCAGAGCGACAGTGATAGCAATAGAATGATTCTAAATTTGATTTGATTTTGACAGTGTTCCATTACCAAAAATGATGACTGAAAACTTGTTGTATTTTTCTCATTGTGTTGTTATTCTGTAACTAGACGATATAATCTATGTTCCCATGACTAGGATATGAAGATGTTGTTGTTGTACGAAACAATTAGGTTGAAAACAGGTCTTTTGTGACGTAAAAACATGCAGAATGCGATACGCTTCTATTTCATTTTAGGTAAGTATTTTGATCTAATATATGATTGGGAACCTAGATAAATACTATTCAAATATGCTCCAATTAGAAATGATCTTGGTAGTATAGTATGGGCGATTCCCCTCCGGTCTCCCCTTAAGTCGAATTTATCTCTTACTACCCATGTAGGTAGTACCTGCTTCGAATGGCAAGGACATGTTATTGCAAGGGATCAATATTTATCAAATGAAATAACAAATAAACGTGTGTTAATTACATATATTTCACTAAAATTAACTAATTTTATTACTACAATACAGATATTCGTAGTAATCAACCTTAATCTTTATCTTTTATATAAAAACACCGTGTCGAAATCATAAATTACTAGCAGACCCGGCCCGCGGCTTTGCACGCGTGGTTTGCCCAAATATAAACATTACCCTCCTTCTGCGCAGCCGGGTAAAAGTAGCATAGTTTCAATCTATCTATACAGTGTGTCACCGCATTCACGACATTAATTTTAAACACATATGCAGATTCGAATTAACAGATTTTTAGACATTGGTTTTATACCGGTTGCTTGAATATTTATCCGGTAATCGATATTTCCAATAAACAATTTTAAACGTAAATCGGGGGCGCCTTTGCGCCGATGCCGCTTAGTCAGTTTAACAAGTACCTACTTACATGTGGAATGAATATGATTTGTGACATGAAACTAAGGTAGATCAAAAATTTAAAAAAAAATCATGGTAATGAATTTCAAACAAAAGAAACTATTTTACAACAATACTAGCCATTATCCCAACCCGTGATTTAAATTAATGTCGTAAATGCAGTGACACGCAGTATACCAAATTTCATAGAAATCGGTCAAGCCGTTCTTGTGTTATAAATGATGTAACTAACGCGACTTTGCTAAATATTTAAGATTAGGTATCAATGTAACGATCTTAGTAGGATGATGCTGACTGTACCTGCATGTCATGGCATTGGCTGGGAATAAGCCGCGTTTTATTAATAAAGCGCGAACGTGCGACGATCGCTTCTCCTTTATTCGCGTGATCATATTTTATTAGGACATTTAGTAATATTCATCATCATCATCAATTAGTAATATTGCGTTCATACAAAGTGGATTTATATTAAAATATTGCATGTCAGATTATAATGTCTAGTCAAGAGTCCAATTCATATGCACCCTGTAGGTAAGGGTGTCGAACTAACAGAGATATACAAGATACCTCTTAAAAATTATTTGGGAAACAATTTACGAGATACTTGCGCCGGCGAACCCTGAGCGCAACTTCAATTCGGCCGCGTCAAAAACTTCGGCCTGAATATCGCTATCCCTGTTTAGTGACGAAGTTTGGCCACGCAGAGCGACAGTGTTAGCAATAGAACGATTCTAAATTTGATTAGATTTTGACCGTGGTCCGTAATACCAAAAATTATGACTGAAAACTTGTTGTATTTTTCTCATTGTGTTGTTAATCTGTAACTAGACGATATAATCTACGTTCCCATGACTAGGATACGTAAGATGTTGTTGTTTTTAATACGAAACAATTAGGTTGAAAACAGGTCTTTTATGACGTAAAAACATGCAGAATGCGATACGCTTCTATTTCATTTTAGGTAAGTATTTTGATCTAATATATGGTTGAGAACCTAGATAAATACTATTCAAGTTAAAATAATACCATATTAAGGTAGAAATATGCTCCAATTAGAAATGATCTTGGTAGTACGTGTTGTATGGGCGATTGCCCCTCCGGTGTCCCCTTAAGCAAAGCATTTGAGATATCAGATACAAGATACTTTGGAAATGGTATTCAAAATACTAGATACACTTATTTTCTTAATACTTTTTTTAAAATAAAATACTTTTTGTATGTTTTGTACGTAGCCTGGAAGTAACCTGACGAAGGTAAAAGTTACCTAGAACTCTACTCTAGAATGGCTACTCTGAACTAGATCATAGACTAGTTTTTTGGCAGGTTAATGATAAGGGTGCGTTCAAATTTGTCTGTATCATGTGATGCCATAATGTAAAAAAAATCATAGGTAATTAGAAAAAGTATTTTAGGAAACTAAGTATAAATAATGTATCTAAACACAAAATATTTTTTTTTCAAATGACATATAAGATAATAAGACAATAAGATTTATTTTAAGTATTTTGTATCTGTATTCTGTATTTTAAACTAGCAGACCCGCCCGCGGCATCGCACGCGTGGTATTTCAATAAAAACATTACCCTAATTTTGCGCACTCGGTTAAAAAGTAGCCTATGTCCTTCCACAGGATATCGCACACCCAGAACAACACCGTATTATGTCGAAAAATGTCATAATTGACTTTTTTGTATATCTGAATTGGCAAAATTTTACCGCTTCTAACAATAAGACAGACGTATTTGTATTACCAAAAATGCCTAACAGATGGCGCGCTAAGTCTCTCTTGGTGAATGAATGGTTGCAAGATCATACCACAAATACGAATTTAATTCTAGTTGCAACTTGTCAGCGCGCTAACAGCGCGCTGTTTTACAATAGTAAATTATTTCGTGATAATTCGGTATTGTTGAATACAATGAGAAATTTATGTCGAGTTATTTAGTTTTAACCTTTGGGATGCGGATGTAAGGATCCTTACTAAAACAGTAATCTGCGTTGATATGGATCAGTATCATTGCTACTCTTGTCTACTTTTACGGTATTTTAAGCCGAATTATTGTGTCCTCAAGGTGTTTATTTCTATAAAAATAAAGTTGAATAAATGATCTACCATAGACAATGAATGCTTTGAAAAATATTTATAAGCTGTGCCCAGAAAAGTGATTTGCAATTCACTCACCAGCCGCTTCGCGTACGTGTGTATCAAGTTGTGGGACGCGAGTGAAAAAAGTTAAATAAAAGTGTTTTCGGTGAGTAAATGTTCCATTTTATTGTTTTGTAAGTAATATAAATATCATTTTGATAATTATCTATGAAGACAACAAGTGGTAATAGTGTTTTACTTATAATTTTTATAGTTCAAAAGTAACTGCAACTTTGGGATAAACTTCTCATCTTTTTTTATTCAAGTGTTCTATAATTACGCAGTGTTCATGTTCTTCGTCACGAATACCATTTTGAAGTAAATTTTATGGAGATTCTGAATATCAAATCAGTTTGACACAAAAATTTTAAAATATTTATCTACATTTGTATTATTGAAACCATTCGTTATTTTCGAAACAAACGCACTCACACATGCTCAAGTATGCCGTGTACGCACACGGCTTCTGGCATTTTGGCGTTGGCTGTGTATAATACTGATCCTGACAAAGGCATCTATGCCTATAGGGTGTTTCATTTTTATCCGGAAAAGGTGTAATAATGAAAAATGGTATTATCATCATCATCATCAACTCTTCTCGACCCACTGCAGGACGTTATGTCTCTCAATATATATATGTAATAAGTAGGTATACCTAATTGTAAAGTATATTAAACTTGATAATTTTAAAACTTGTTTTAGATAAAATGGATGCTTATACACCTTTCGCTGGGCGACCGTTGGTCTTGGCCACGCCGGTCGAGATCACGCCCCAAGGGACAATAACTCTTGTCCAAGGTGAACAGGTCATTTTAGAGAAGACAAATTCAGGTCGACTTAGTGTAAGTATACTAAGCCACTTTTTAACCCGACAAGACATTGTCCTGTCCAAATTTCAAGTTTCCGGGAATTTTTTCCAATGTTTTTTTCCCATAAGTACATATTAAATTTTTTCCAATGTTTTTTTCCCTATAAGTACATATTATTATTTTTTCAATATTCTTTTTTCCTAAACCTGTCGAGCGGGGTATCAAAAAGAAAGGTTTAAAGGGTGATTACAAAAATATGTATATTTAAAATTTATGTTTTAAATTTGGAATGAGAAATAATAAAAATAATCAAGAAGTCGGGATTTTCATTTTTTCAAATAAATACGCGTTTTATTAATGTTCAATATATTCTATTCTTTTTACAGCATTATCGACAAGACACCTTACCAATAGGTGAAAATATGGTGGTGGAGGCGTCGTCGTCCACATATAGACCACGTCGCCTGTTCACTGGAGAGGATGTATGTATAATTTGTCAAATTAACTGTCTAAACTTTAATTTTTATAACTAAATCTTTTATGTTTATGGGTCTATTTCACAATCTCTGTGTAGCGTCTTGACAGATAAAAAATATATCCTTCTTTTTTGTGACATGCAAACAGAAAGTGAGCGTATGATTTTTAATTGTCAAGTAGTTACTCAGACATCTTGAAATAGGGCCTAAATGTAATTTTAAATCAAAATAAACAATAATTGAAACATTTTTTTGACCATAGTGAATCGGCAACCACATCAATTATGTAAGTAAGGACATTTTATAAGTGCTTTTTGCCATGTGTACCGCACGCAGTCATGCTTCGAATGTATGGAATGAACATCATTAGATGTTAATGTGATTGCACTTAAGTAAATAAACTTGCCGGAATTGATTAAACATGTGGGTGTATTTACTTTTTTAACAAAAATACTTTTCTGGTGTATTCCCTTGCAACACTCTTCGCTGGGCCTACGGGTATGCTTGCGCTATCAACCTATTTGTCGTGTTTGTCCTGCAAGACTATAATAGAAGTATTTACGAGCTGCTTCCATACCACTATATCTTCGGCTTGTCTCAGGGCAGTTGTTACGGGGAGACCTGTTAGTGCTTTGACCTGGTCAGACCAGGTCAAAACACTAACAGGCTTTGTCTTGTTGTGCAGTGGAACTTTTTCATACTAAATTGTCATTGACATTGCGGGCGGGGGCCTTTATTTTTTATTTGGGTGTGTAATTTGCATGATGGCTTTAGGATGACATGGAGAACGATGAGGAAGACTTTTTTGGAGAAGCTCTTGCCCGAGAATTGGAAGTAGACTCGGGGAGCGATGAAGATCTACATGAAGAATTGACGCAGGATCAGCTGCGGGAGCTTCTCCAAGACGAAGAAGAACTTCTCGAAGAGGAGGAAAAGGTAGTGACTGAAGGTCCCGATCTCGACGATTTCATCTGGGAGGAGGACTTTCAGTCATTCCGTGGAGTAATTGAAGATTTCCATGAGCAGTCTGGTCCCAAAATTGAAGGAATAACTCCAGTTGATTTGTTCCTTCAAATTTGGGACCAGCCGTTGATGGAAATGATTGTCGAACAAACAAATTTGTATGCATGGCAAACAATTGTTACGGCCTCTGAAATAGGCATCTCTGCCCGGTCGCGACTCAATGACTGGGTGGAGGTGTCTATTTCAGATATATATCGCTTAATGGTAATATTCATGGTCATGGGCATATGTCGCAGAAACCGCATCGAGGAATACTGGTCAACCGGCTTCCTTAGCATGGAAAGTTTTAGGAAAGTGATGTCGTTCGACCGGTATACTATGCTGATGAAGTTCCTGCACTTCGTTGATAATTTTACAATTGATCCTATGATCCACGGGTATGATAAAAAGATAGCGAAAATATCAAGCGTACTGGATTATCTTAATAATAAATTTAAAGCCGCTTATTCGCCTCAAAGAGAGTTGTCGATTGACGAGTCCTTGCTGCTTTGGAAAGGTCACTTAAGTTGGGTGCAATGTATTCGTACCAAAGCAGCAAGGTTCGGAATCAAGACTTATGAGTTGTGCGAAGCGGTAAGCGGCTATTGTTTACATTTTAAAATTTATACAGGTAAAAATATCTCATCACTGCCACCAGTGATGGGATTTTCATCAGCTTCGGCTAAAATAGTGATTAATTTAATGAAAGATTACTTGGGTAAGGGGTACTGTCTGTTTATGGACAATTACTATAACTCAGTACCCCTTACCCGGTTCATGAAATACAACCGAACTGATATCGTGGGGACTCTGAACAGGCGTCGAAATCAGACTCCCCACGATATCAAAAGTTTAAATGAAAAGCGGGTCCCCAGGGGGCAAGTTATGAGTCGACACTGTGGTGACGTGGCTGTTGTTTCTTGGAAAGATGTTCGCCTCGTCACCACAGTGTCGACATATCACAACGCCGATATGCTTCCGGGCCACCGAGCGGGACAACCGTGCACAAAACCCAAAGTAGTACTTGATTATAACAAGTTTATGGGGGGGGTAGATTTAAAGGATCAAAAGCTGTCAAGTTACCTAATGGAAAGAAAAAGAGGCCTTAAGTGGTATATAAAAGTATTCAGACGCTTATTAAATATATCAATTCTAAATTGTCACATCATCTACTGTACCAACATTGGTCCACATGAACGAAAATTGACACACCGTTTATTTAGGTACAAACTAGCTAAACAATTATTAGAAAGATTTGGCGCGGACGTTCGCCTTCGGAGGCCTGACATAGACGTGGGTAATACAAATCCAACTGTGCATTACCCACAGAATATGATTATACCCGAAGGAGAACGTGCTAGCGCCAAACAAAACAAATTAAAAAGAGGGCGATGTGTACGGTGCAATGCACACAAAATTCAAAAAACATCAAATATTATATGTGCAGCTTGTAAAGTTTTTCTTTGTGTGGGCCAGTGTTGGCTTGAGCACCACACCATTCAAAATATTTAATCTTTGAATCACTGGAGACTACAAGGAAAGGCATTTCTCCAGCAGTGGAACACTTTAGGCTAATCGTATCCTCCATGCTTGGTCGCATTACAAACGGGCATAATTTCAAACAATTGTAGATTTAAGACGCTTCAAAATAAACCCTGTAATTTATTGAATAGACTGACTTTGGCATCGTAATCTTAAACCACTTAAGACCTCTTTTTTCTTAGCTATTCTTCTTCTCTTTTACTTAAAATGCCATTTGTTTTTAACTGGTTGTGTTATTGGCTTTAAACTTGGTTTGTAATTAGTTATATATATGTAATATAAGTTTTATGGTATAATATTATAAGGTAGGTACCACGCGAGCGAAGCCGCGGGCATTACGCTAGTATACCCATAAAGCCTTTTATGTGACACCCTACTCGATAGGTACATTTGTAAAAACAAAATTCTCCCATTTACTTTTGTTCATCATTGGTCCATCAGTGAGGACTAAGATAATTGATCGAGCGAAGCGAGATCTCTAAATCAACTTGGACAAATCGGCGTTGTATGTATGTTTGTTTGTCCGAGGATATCTTTCGAAGCGTTGATCCGATCATCGTGAAATTTGATACGTAAGTAAGTGGTGATGGCACAATTTTAGTGTGAATAAATGAGCTAAAAATGTAGAGGGGTTGTTGAGATATTGGGCTACAAGAGAAGTAAAAAAAAATGAAAATAAGACTTAAGTCAAATGGAACGTCAAATGAAAGGTCTTCGTTAGTCAATTGTGACCTCGTTTTTATTTTTAGTTTAGTCCTTGCAGTTTTTTAGTTATTAGCCATAATAAAAACTGAACTTTGACGAAATTCACCAGTGACCCCACAGTGCTGAAATTTGGTATGCGTATAGCTTTTGTGACACAAGTACAGGCAAACTTCTGAAATCCAGAATAAATGCAATTTGTACCCCAAAAAAGAATAACCAATTGACATGAACTCCTGTAATTAGAATGCAACTGTAGGTCAAGTCAGTTGGTTATTCATTTCGTGGCACTATTTTGATAGTCAAAAATTACGCGAGATCTCAGTTCAGAGCGAACCACTTGTTTGTATTGGTTATATTTTATTTTGTCTTTTTAAGTAACATGTTCTAAATTTTAATATTATTTTTTATAAACAATAATAAAAATTACAGAAAAATATACCTGGTTTCAATTTTACATCTTGTCTGAACAAAAATAAAACATCCTTTATCACTGGCAGGATCCGTATAATACACAGATTGACTGATCAACAGCAAGTTAGGATCCGTACATACGCAGACTGGTAACCAACAACAAATCAGGATCCGTATCATACACAGACGAACGTCTAAGTTGTACACGCACACATGCACACAAAATATAAATCATGAACGAGACTGTTGTCTACAGTTTTTAGTTGTTTTATAAACTATTTCCTACTGGGCATAGACTACTAGCCACGACAATGGGCAGCCTAATTCAGGAACTCATAGACACAAGCACTTCCATAGACTAAACAGAATTAATTGACCCTGTAATTTGTGTGCGAAAATGAGCCTGACAAACAGCATACTATTTATTCTATCGATCAAAAAAATGGGTATTTATTCAGATTAGGGTACTTTTTGCATGTTTTATATATAGGCTAATATATACTTCTCCATAATAAATACTTATTTACAGTAAACATGCCGTAATACGATTTTTACAATAAATAAAAGTTTGGTTAGACCAAGTGTAAAAATGGTGAAGTTTACTAGGTGATGTGTGGTTTTCAGATGAGGGGTGTAGTATCATAACCCGCTATAATGCTTCTTGACCAAATTATGGTTAGTACCATCGATAGAAAGATCTTAAAAATTGCTTTGAAATGGTTAGCTGGTTTTGTAGCAAAATCCTCTAAAAGATAGAGAAATCGGACAGTAAAGAACGATCTCAGGATCAAAAGCCCCTATTACATCGTATGTTAGTATCAAAATCCTCAATAACTAAATCGACCAATGACAGCACCGCATTTGCGTCACCTGACCGTGAAAACAGTATGGCGGTTGATGAGTGTCTGCAAAAAAGAGTGTGTGGTTTTTTATAAAATTTAATGTGATAACATGGATGAATTAGCCCAATTTGTACAAAAATCTGACCCTAAACATGCAAGGAAACGACCACGCGATAAATCTTCATGGAAATGTGAAGTGGCGCGCAAAAAACGGTGAGTGAAAATTTGTCAACAATCACTTGGATCGTAAACAAAAAAAGTTTTATGCAAGATGTATCCAATCCAGCTAGTCGTGTACTTAGGTACCTGAAGCAAAGTTCAATAAGTTTTGTTATCAAAGATTTCCAAAGGCTAACAATCTTGCGATGAGCACGTTTTTGTTTGTTGTTTTGTAGACTGCGGCGAAGCCAAAACAGGAGGGTTATGTGTTTGGCCTGTATGCACCTATGTTTGTATGTCCGTCTCTGTTCCCTCCTAAGTTCGTAACTACAAAACGGCTGAACCGATATTGATGAATTTTGATTTAACTTGGTTAATAGTCCTCCGAGTATTCCGTATTATGTGTGTATGTAGTATACCATTTTTGATGTTTTTCATTCAGGTACGAAGCCAAGAAACTGCCAGAATTTCCACAATGTAGGCACAACCAGAAAGCTTTTTGCTGTACCAGGTTGACATGCCAAGACATAAGAAGGTTTCACAAATTTTTTTATAAATGCACGACAAAGCTTCAACAAGACAATTTTATTCTGAGATACTGCATTATAAAACAAGCGCGCAAATCCAAGCAAAACAGCAAAAGGAACTTCACTATAAAGTATATTATATGCACGAGAGACGGATCACTAGTATCCGTATGCCAAAAAACATTTCTGAATGCGTTGCAAATAAAGAAAGATCGGGTCCAAGGGGTGATGAACCGATTTTACAAAAGTGATGGCTCTCCCCTTAAAGAAAACAGAGGTGGCGATCGAAAAACTACTGTGTTCGAAGCAAAAAGACTGTCAGTTCAGTGGTTCATAGAAAAGTTTAAAGGCCAAGAAAGCCATTACTGTAGGTCGCAGACAAATAGGATATACCTGCCAGCCGGATTAAACATTCGAAAAATGTGGCGAATGTACAATAGAGAGACGCTGATCTCAAAGTAAAACAAAGTTTTTTTCGAAAGATATTTAACACCGACTACAACATCGGGTTTGGCTCACCAAGAACAGATGTCTGCTCTACTTGTATCTCGTTGCAAGAACAACTGAAAGTTGAAAAAGATCCGATAAAAAGAAATGAGCTTATCATACAGAAAAGAATCCACTCTCTTAAATACAAGTCTTTTTACAGCATACTGAAGGAAGAGAGTGAAACGACAAAAACGATCAGCTTTGACTGCCAAAAAAATCAGTCACTTCCAAAACTGCCGGATCAATCTGCATATTTCAGTAGACAATTTAATTTTTATCACTTTGCTATAGTTGAAGGCAACTCAAAGGCTAAACTCGGAAAAGAAAACGTGCATTCTTATTACTGGAATGAGACGACTCACGCCAAAGGGGGCAATGAAATTATAAGTGCCGTATACCACTTTCTTCAGAATTTCGCGATCCCAGAATATGTAAAAGTTCTACGTATAGTGTGTGATGGTTGTTCGGGCCAAAATAAAAACACGGGCATGATCAGCATGCTTGGCAAATGGCTGTATATCGAAGCTCCAAGACATCTAAAGAAAGTTGAATTGATTTTTCCAGTTGTAGGGCACTCGTTCATACCACCCGATCGTGTCTTCGCTAAAATTGAAAACACGTTGAAGACAAAAGAAGTCGTAACATCTCCATCAGAATATGTGGCTGTGTTGGAAGAAAATGCATCATGCGTAGACCTTTCATCTATTCCAGTTTACGATTGGAAGACAGCTTACGCTACCATTATTAAACCGACGTCATCCTGGCACTTCGCGTTCATGAAGGCTAAGCGGTTTTTTATAACTCGCACTAAAACAGAAAATGTTTTAGTTCAGGGAGAAGAGGCGTATCGAATGGAGACAAATTAAAAAAAAATTGTTACTAAAAAGAATAAAAAAATCACAAATATTTCACCGGATATAATTCAGCCTCACACAATTTTGCCAAAGGCAACGAAACTGAAAGATGTTTTTGATCTCCTTCAGAAACATTTTGGAAAGGAATGGAAAAATTTACAATGTTTGGAATATTATAAAAATTTAGAAGCGAATGTAAGTAATAATGATCATGAAAGGCCGAACGCTGAAGATAACAATCACCAAGATCAGGAATGTGACGGTTTATGTGAGCCAGGCTTTGGAGAAGTTCCGTTACATATATAAAACATAACCATATTTAATTGTTTATTGAATAAAAAATACAATATTTTAAATAAACATTAAGCATAAAAATAGTCCCTATGTTTTTATTTTATTTAAGTTCCTACACAGCGCAGGTAAATATAATTTTTAATGTTTAAATCTATTCTACGATAACATACCTCGTAATAAATTAACTTACCTGACCATAATGTCGCAGAACGCCATCCACCCACCATTTTATTGCTGTTTTTGTTAGTTGCAAAACCCCCCAAAATATGATCGCTCATTTTCAAAACCCGCTATTAGTTAAGGTTAGTTTCAAATTCCTCTAAAATGGATTTTAATTTGCTTCTTATTCAGTTTTGTATCTATGTTTTCTGTTTGTCAAGCTCAAATTATGTGTCGCATGCCATAGAGCAATCGTTATGACCAAAAACTACGATTTAACGTTTTATTGGTCAAGTTGAAACAGTATTATTAAGCCTGTGAAAATTCGGGAGAAAATATTTTAGTGAGTTTTGATACTACACCCCTCAGATAATGATTTATGTGCTAATTTTCACTGGTAACCATGCATTCTTTATGTTAGTAGATTACTATATAATTAACTATGTGTGTTTATCCATAAAAACAAAGACAAATTAAAAAATATATAGAAAATAAGGTATTTATTATGGCAGGTGCGAAAGTTGACCATTTGGTTCGATTTACTGTGAATTTAAAAAGTTTACAAATATTTTATCAATAAACTATAACATAGGAAATGTGCTCTTACTATCTATCTTTTAGTTAATCTGGCTGGTTGGTGCACATTCCATACAATTTATTGAAAATATTCGTCATATTCTGAACTCTGCCTAGTGCGCTCTATCATGCGCGCCATCTTACGCAGACAGTGGATACACAGTTTTTGGTCATTACGCATCCCAAAGGTTAATCCAGTGTTGGTGAATTTCTTGATACTGCGTTTTGGTGTTATTTCGAAATACTACTCTATTGTTGGCGATGGTATGTTAGTTTTTTTTTTTATTCCAAAATAGTTCACTATTGTTTGATAAAGGTGAAAATTAAGTTGATGATGCACTATTGATGGTAGATTTAAATTATGCCCTATATTGTTCAAAAATAATAAAAAAAAATTTTTCATGCTCAGAATACCAACTAATGTTCCATGTTCAAAGAAGTCATTTAAACTGATATTTTTATTTTACTAGTGCATTAAACATTTTTTTTTTGACATAATGCACTATTTGTGAATGAATTCAAAAGGTAACTAACAAACAAACAAGTTACTTTCGCAGTTACTATGTATGTATTATACATATAAACATTCATCTTGAATCACTCTTATCTATTGCTGAATTAAAACTGCATTAAAATCCGTTAAGTAGTTTAAAAGATCTAACCGAACAGACACCGGAAGCGACTTCATTTTATACTATGTAAAGATGCTTGTATCTAAAATACACATCTCTGCCAACTGATAATATGATAATGAATAAGTGAGACAAATGGTAGAGCTGGTACAGTCACCTCAATTGAATGTTCAACAGAGCTAGGCTAGGAGCGGTTGGAGTTGAGTTTATCGAGCTGGTCGAGGAACCAGGGCCGGCCCGTGGAGCGCTGCGTCAGGATGTCACACCCGGTCTCCGTCACCAGCAGGGTTTGTTCAAACTGAAATAACAAATCATTTGTTTACTACTGAAACTGCTTATAAATAAAAAGAAAACTTTTTTTTAAATATGTGTGTCTTATAGCATTCAAGTTGGCAATCCGTCATTATGAATGAGGCAACAAATGAGATGAGAATGAGATTGGCATCAAATTTGGGCTATCGTGTCTAATGTCAAAATCAAAGGCGACTATCTGTCTTGCTCGACCCATCATAAGCATTTATTTCGTAATGATTTACAACAGATTACTGTTGGCTTCAATGGAGTCGTTTTCTTTTCGATTTATCCACATTCTGAGAAATTACAGATTGCCACCTTTGTTATTCATTGTACTATTTGCTTTGTGTCTTCTATTTTGTCTAGAAATTTTATTTTTTAAGGTGAACAATATAGTGTTTTCATTCTTATACGACTCATGTTATAGTATAGACTGTCGTTTGAGCAGTTACAAAATATAAAATTATCCAATAAAAAAAAATCAATAGCCTCTGACTCTGGATATATTTAGCTTTAGTATTTTATTTTTATAGTGTCATCCAAACACTTACGGAATTTTTTTAAAACTATCTCAAAAACTTGCAAGCCTAGGCGGGACTTGAACCCGCAACCTTCCTCTTGATACGAGAATGTACTGATTGATATGGTTTCTCTGAAATTTACTAAATTAAATAGTATCTGAATAACCAAAGCAAGTAATAGTACATTTATAGGCGACCTTCATGGCGCAGTGGATGGATAGCCGGCTGAGAGCTGCACCAAGCTCTCAGGCTTGGGCGTAAAAACGACTCGCATGCCGTCACGCTCTGACGGCATACGTCCAATAAGATAAAAGAATGATATAAGCAAGATTAAAATGTCGTGTATCAATAATTGTCTAATGACAAACGTAAGGATAAATAATAGTTTGCCGACACGCGTATTTATATTGAGGAATATAAGATAAACGGCTTTTTTTAATTATCCATTCTTTTAACAATCAACAATTTAGACGTTTAATACCTGCTGGGCGTCCCGCGAGACATACATTTTTTTTTATTTGTTACCTGAACATGGAAAAGAGAGCGGGGAGAAGAAAATGAGAGCGAGGAGAAAGAGCGGGCAGAAGAAAAAGCGAGCGGGGAGAAGAAAAATCAAGCAGGAAGAAGAACAAGCAAGCGGGGAGAAGAAAATGAGAGTGGGGAAAATGCTGCCAGGCTGAAGTGGGACTGGGCCGGTCACGTCTGTCGCATCCCTGATGAGCGGTGGGACATTATTACCACGAAGTGGAGCCCTGAGCTGGACGGCGCTGCTGCACATCACACCGGAGGTGGCGGGACTGGCAAACGGTGACACTGGACCGTTGTAAATGGCGGAAAAAGGGAGAGGCATTTGCCCAACAATGGAACCACATGGGCTAATAGTACCTGGGCAGATCTTGAGCCATCAGCAGTGACGGCGGTCCAGTGATCAGGCCACTGCTCGTCGCGCCACCCGCCTTCATTGATCATCGGCTCGATGGTGAAACAGTGTCCAGGCTTCATTACTCCTACAGCTTTATTCTCTGAAACAACCGATACAAGGGCCTTATCGACTGGCATTTTATTTAAAGGAAAAGTTGTTAATTTTATAGTCGTAATCAACCCGTTCAGGCTTAAAATACTAGTTCCGGGACTAGTAGATTATAAGTATGAATTCATAAAAAAAATTATATAAATACTAGTGGACCCGCCGAACTTCGTACCGCCTTGACGTGCATATAACGCGGGCTGTCAATATACGTCACCCTAGTAGAATTGTCAATTGTAGTCCCCGGCCATCATTATGTATGAGAAAATGAATGACTTCCACAAATAATTCAATACCAAAATTAGCCAAATCGCTCCACCCGTTCTCGAGTTTTAGCGAGACTAACGAACAGCAATTCATTTTTATATATATAGACAATATCTCGGGATAACTCCGACCGAACCATCTGTTTCAAACGATATTAATTTTTTTTACATTCTCTTTGACGATATTTGCAGCACGCATTCTGTCAATTCTATGTCAAACGTCATAAGGTACATTATAAAAGCGCTAAGGTTAGATTATAAAGTGGTTAAGTATTCTTAAATTTTCTAATTTTGCGAGCAATTTTCTTAATTTTTTCTTTCTTAAGAACCTCCTCCTGACAATAAGAAATACAACAAAAAAAGAATTAGCGAAATCGTTCCAGCCGTTTACGCGTGATGGCGTGACCAAGGGAAATAGGGATTCATTTTTATATATATAGATTCAATCAGTTGTCTGGTTCCCATAGTACAGTAACATTACACCGGGTAATGTCGACACAGTCCATTCCATCCAACGGTATGGTAGAGATCGCTATTTAGCGATAATATTGCCTATTCTAACACATTGATTTACGTTGTTCTTTTCAATTGTATTGTTTTATGGTGTGCAATAAAGAATTATCTATCTATCTGTCTAAAGTTTTGTTAATTTCGAGCTAGATAGCCCTGCACGCGCCGTGTGAAATATCCAGCATTATTTATAATGTTTCTGTTTCTTTGAAATGTAGAGTGTACTCACTTGCATTATGGGAGCATAGTAGAGTTCCCTGTGAAAGGGTCCACCTGGGGACTAACTACCACCATACCTATTTCTGCCGCTAAGCAGCATTTCTGTTTGAAGGGTATGGTTGCCGGTGAAGTAACAGGCACATGAGGCTTTACTCCTGTATGCCTGAAATTGATGGACGCAGGGCAGTGCATGGCGATGCATGCACGAGGCAATACTTTGTTATAGGCAATGGTTACCACGTAACATCAGGTGGGCCGGCCATAAGTTTGTTCCATCTCCAGTTCATACAAAGAAAAATGGGCCACATAGTATACTCACTTGCATAATGGGGCATGTTGTATACTCTTTTTTTTTAACGTGATAAAATTTCGTTTGACCACTATCTCACCTGATGGTAAGCGATGATGTGGTCTAAGATGTAGCACGAAGATCTAGAAGAAACCTATTCACTCTTACCTTAAAGAGGCCCGGATCGTATTTATTAGGAAAAACAGACGACGGTAAAGTGTTCCATAACTTAGCTGTTCGCATCAAGAACGTAGAACCAAAACAGTGTGTTCAATGGGTGGTATATCAACTAGGTACGGATGGTACTGAGCCGTGCGCCTGCTTGTCCTTTGATGGAAGGGGGATGGTGGGATCAGATCGTATCGTACATCGATAGGCTTGCAACTTTGCGGCGGTGTACTCACTTGCATAATGGGGCACATTGGGTGCAGTGTGGAAGAGCCTGTGTATGCCGTGACCGCAGTAGGAGCGCACCACGCTCAGTCCATTCGCCTGCGCGTGCTTTTGGATGATGTTCCCGATCTCGCGGTACTTCTCTCCCGGTTTCACGATCTCGATGGCCTTCATCAAGCACTCGTGAGTAACCTGGAATTATTAATTATCATTTCTTTATTTTATTTTATCTGTCGTGATGTATGGTTCTGAGTGTTGGGCCACGAAAGGGACGGATGAAAGAAGAGTGCACGCGGCGGAAATGCGAATGTAGAGATGGACGAGAATGGATAAGGTAAGGAATGAGTGTATTAGAGGAAGTCTGAAAGCGCCAGTGATAGAAAAATTGAGGAGTAAGAGGCTAGCGTGGTATGGGCATGTCATGCAGAGGGAAGAAAATCATGTGACTAAAAGAGTGTTAGATGTGAGTGTGGATGAATATAGAGATAGAGGAAGGCCAAAGAAGAGATGGATTGACTGTGTGAAAAATGATAGGGGTAGGAAAGAAATGACAACTGAGATGACGGCTGATAGAGAGATATGGAAGAAAAATACATGTTGGCCGACCACGCGTAATGTGGGAAAAGGGCAGGAAGAAGAAAAAGTACATTTATAATTTTTAGATAATCTCTATTTTCCACAAGAAAAAAAGAGTCGAGAAAATTATGTTAGGTTTTAGGGGTCGTCCTTTTGCAGGGCGGGGGGGGGGGGGGGGGGTGTAGGAGCTTAGAATAGCATCATGATTGAGGATAGGAGGGGATTGTGTGTCAATCACATATTTATTTCGTGGGCACGTGAAATCCTGAGCGAGCGAATTTATGTCTAAAAAGCAACTTAACAATAAAAGCGTTCTGGGGGCCAACCTCAATCTCTTATATCAATATTATAATAATATTACATAATTATTGGTTAAAACGGGTGTTTATCGCGTATGTACCTTGTTTATTTGTTATCCCGACTTTTCGGCTGTCTCGCAACAGTCATGGTCTCGGGTTGACTCATAACAAATAAACAAGGTACATACGCGATAAATACCCGTTTTAACCAATAATTATGCTTACTTTATTATTAAAGCAGTCGTTTTGGTGACGTCACCATAAATCGTTCACACAAAACGTTTCACATTAGAGCTCAAATAAAACGTAAAATTATCCTAAAAAGTAAGTTAATCGTGTTTATTTTCGCAATGTTTTATACTAAACGTGGTGTAATCACTAGAAAGCAATACATATTCTATTATTCAGATATTTTATAATATATAAAATACACGTGATATTGGGTCTGGGGCTGGGGTAGTCTGTAACATCACGACGTATCACTAAGGGGGGATGAGGGGGGGGTAAAAAGTGGCTGAAAAAACCGCATGTGATTAAAGTACATCCCCTTAGCCCTACTGGTTCCATATCGGGTCACGTCATAATCGTGCAAGTTTTTGGTGTTCTGACTAAGGATAGCGTAAAGCAGAGGCGAATGGTTTGACAACCTCCGTGGCGCAGTGGGCGAATAGTCGGCTGAGACGCAGGAGGTAGCGGATTCGATTCCCGCCGCGGAACAAATGTTAGCATGATCTACATATATTTGTTCCGGGTCTGGATGTTTTTCTATATATTAAACGTATGTATTTACAAAAAAAAGTACATAAGTATTCTATCCGTTATCTGGTCCCCATAATACAAGCTCTGCTTAGTTTGGGGCTAGATAGCGCTGTGTGAAATGTCCTGCAATATTATTTATTTAAATATTATTATTATTATTAAAACTGTGACAGCGAAGAGGCCTATAATCAGCTGTGGGATGAGAAGAGCTGATGATGATAATGACGGCTACATACCGTATGCACCTCATCTTGTCATTCTTTTGGCTATATCAGTTACCTTGAAGGTGGTAAACAACCTGTTTTGTTATGTACGACATTAATTTAAAACACACATCCGGAATCGTATTAATTGATTTTAGATGTGGGTTTAATACCAGTAGCTTGAATATTTATCCAGTAATCGATACATTTCCAATAAACAATTTTTAACGTAAATCGGCGTCGCCTTGGCGACGATGCCGCTTAGTCAGTTTAACAGCTACCTACTTACATGATGATTGAATATGATTTATTTACCTATGTTATACCGTCTGTTTCATTGATCTTTTAGGACTTGATATAAGGATTGTTTGAAAACTTAAAATTTACTATGATATTTGTTTACGCGGGAAATGCAAAATATAGCGAAAATTGTACAAAATTTGAGTTTGATTGTTGCGAACGATGAAGGCTGAACACTGTTTAGGAATCGGATGAGAAAAGAAACAGTTTCCGATAAGGAAGGATGCACAATACCTGTATATCCTTTGATGGCGTGTAGCGGCGCCAAGTTCGAATAGGGTGCCATTACATTCACTGTATCTCAACCACAAAATTGAGTTCTTTAAACGAGACGAATTCTAACACAACCGCAGTGCGGTCATTTCTTTCCAAACTGTTTTTCGTCACACTTTTGATAGATGCGCCCACGACGGTGTTGAACGTATAGCGCGTCCTCGCTCACACGTATAGGGACAGGTGTGCATGGGAGAGGAATAGATATATAGGAGGTTAAAACAATAATAAAATTAAACTACATATTTGTTTTACGAAAATAGTAATAAGATGAAAATTACGATTAACTATTGAATCAGCGCAACCAATATCAATTTTGAAAAAATCTATTGTACAACAATATCCCTACCATAACCTACCATAACATTAGCCCTACCCGTGTTTTCATTCGTACATAACAAAACGCATAGTATATACTTCATCTTGTCATTCTCTTGGCTAAGTCAGTTACCTCGATCTTGCCACTTGTTTACTATTTACAACAGAACAAGTTACCTGTACTAGTTTGCGAGTACTCTCCGGAACATCACCAACAAAGAATGTCTCGTTGAGATCGCCATGGAAGCCACGGTGGTAGACTGTCACATCTACGTTGCAAATATCACCATCCTGGAAAAAGTTTGATTTTTTATAGAGTACTGAATAATTCTCTCATCATTTGTACCAACGTTCTTGCAAATAAATGATTATTATTATTTCTTTCATTTTCGCATTTGTTTTTGATCGAGCGAAGCGAGATCTCCAAATCAACTTGGGCAAATCGGCGTTGTATGTATGTATATATGTTTGTTTGTCCGAGGATACCTTTCGAAGCGTTGGTTGATCCGATCATCGTGAAATTTGATACATAGGTAGTGATGGCACAATTTTGGTGTGACTAGATGAGCTAAAAATGTTGGGAGGTTGTTTATATATATTGGGATACAAGAGGGATAAAAAAAAATGAATATGATATATTTTTTTTATTGATGATAGCCAAGCGCTTGACCACTACCTCACCTGATGGTAAGTGAAGGTGTGATCGAAGACTACATACTTACACACATACAACGCCGATTTGCCCAAGTTGATTCGCAATTGATTCTCGCTTCGCTCGATCAATTATATGGTAAGTATGGATAAGCCTTCAATGTGGGCATTTTCGTAAAGTCGCCTAATCGAGTAATCAACTAATTGAGAAACTAATAGACAAAATACATAAGATAAGACAGAAATACAGGACATGTACAAAGGCTAGCTTATAGCATTAACTTTTTAGGCTTAAAAGTATTAACAGACGACCCAATTTTGGTATTCCCAACCACCCGATGTGATCACGAGTTCACGACCCGACGCACCCAACCAGTAAACTAATCATTATGGTCGGCCCGCCCGCGCCCGACCAGCCCTACACACAAAAAAAAAGTTTTGAAAGGCAAATGGTTTTTGTTGAGTTAGGAATAAATATTGTCAATATTGGAGTATTTCATTCCATATTATCGTACTCTAATTCAAAAGAATCCAAATTGATTTAGTTTTGTAAATTCGACAGCTTAGTTGTTATTTTTATATTATTCTTACTTTGCAGCAGACATGTAAAATGGATGCAGGTGAGCACTTTTCGATAGGTAACTTGCATTTGTTTCGCGGACTGTATAAGTTTAAGCATTGTTCGTTTAAATAAGGAGTTATTTTATTTGGTTTGTTAAATTTATCATTTTGTAACTTATAGGGCTGACATACTGTTTAAAGTGAATATAAAAAAAATAAAAAGTGGCACTCCGGGAGTGCCGACAGAAGTGAAAACTTTAACAATTACGAAATACTTATATACAAAGGTGTCGGTAACGGTAACGGTGACAGTGTCGCGAGTTCAATGGTTTTTTCCCCATCTCAAAAAATGTCCAACGCACCTAAAGAAGTTTTCACTTCATTAAATAAATATTTGTAAGTATCCGGTGGTTGGGTCCAGCCAAACTGGCTGTCAATGCTTTAAAGCCGTGGTGTTCAAACTGCGGCCCGCCGCTAGTATTTGTGCGGCCCGCGACATAACCAAATAATTTTCAAACAATACTGGAACGTAAATAAAAATATACTGTAAATTTCACAACTGTATGTCAAGTATGGATTATACCTATTCAGAAGCAAGTGTACATTGAATTTTGGAGAAATGTACGTAGCAACTCTAGATGTCTACGAGACTCTGCGCACAATTTATTCAGACTATATTCCCTTCGACATACCTCTGTGCGACTTCATTTTCGAAAAAGACATTTAAAAAAAACAATCGCCTTTCCAGTCATTTCGAAGACTCCATGAGGATTGCATGTAGTCGCAAAGACTCCAACATAGAAGAAATATTTAAAAATTCGTTAAGTTAAACTATAAGAATTATGATGACGTATTTAAAAAAAAAAATATTTTTTTATAAGTAACATAAAATTAATGTTTTTCTTTGGAATAAAAATCTCAAATAAACATTTTTATTTTTATTCACTTGCACCTGCGTTGCTAGTTTAGATTCACAAGTGTGTGGCCCTCAGTACTATCTCACATTGCCCTTCATCAAAAAATTGTGCGACCGCTGCTTTAAAGCCTCAAAAGTCTTGATTATATTTTGAGCTCAGTTTTAATTAACAAGACTTTGTAACAAGATTTAAACTTACTACTATAGGCAATTTTTTTCAATACATTATAGAATTTCAAAATAGTATTGTTACGAGCTGAGGGTTAGGGATAAAATAATTAAAATCAATCGAACCAAAATAACACTTTTATTCAACACTAAAATGATAAACGATACACGATCTTAGTCACAGGGATTCACAACACACTAAATCATACCACTGTTACACAATAAACCACTAAAAGTCACCGAAATGTTCGCACGTATCGCCAAATCAAGACTGCCTCCTCGAGTCTCTACGCACTATTTATACCGCGCATTATTTCCAGAACCTTCTCAATGTTTCTACTAGTTACTAGAAAAGTATAGGTATTTCGACTGTCTACTATTTCTTAATCTGTGCAACTGTAGGTAAAAACGTGGTATGTAGGTATATTCCATACCAAGTATTACCTATTCTGTGACACAGTAGGTATAACTTCGAGAAAAGCCGACTATTACTTATTCTGTAACAGCCTCGGCGTAACAGTATTGACTCCTTGACTATAATAATGACGTACCTATGTATTTACTTACAAAAAAAAATAGTGTGTGTTGCCAGTGATGACCTATGGCACTGAAACGTGGTCCTTTACTCATGGCCTCATGACCAAGCTCAAGGTCGCTCAACGAGCTATGGAGAGGGCTATGCTCGGGGTTTCTTTGCGTGACAAAATCCGCAATGAGGAAATCCGCAGAAGAACTAAAGTTGCCGACATAGCTCTCAAAATTAGCAAGTTGAAGTGGCAATGGGCAGGCCACATCGCTCGTAGAACCGATAACCGTTGGGGAAGAAAGGTTCTCGAGTGGAGACCACGGACTGGAAGACGCAGCGTAGGCCGGCCCCCCACAAGGTGGCCGACGATCTAGTAAGAATCGCGGGGAGCCGTTGGGCGCAAACGGCTACCAACCGCTCGTTGTGGCGATCTAAGGGGGAGGCCTATGTTCAGCAGTGGACGTCTTCCGGCTGATGAGGATTCTATCAGTTATCTGGTACAAGCTTTTCTTAGTTTGGGGCTAGATGGCGCTGTGTGAAATATACAGCATTATTTATTTATTCCTATCTCTTAAACTCACCTCCAGCGGGCGTGTATCTGGTATACCATGGCAGATGACCTCGTTCACAGATGTGCAGCAGCTGTTTGGGAAGTTGTGATAGTTGAGAGGGCTCGGATAGCATTCCCGCTCAATGCACGCTTCGTGAACCACACGGTCAATTTCATCTGTCGTTACACCTACTCCGCATGCCCTGAAAAATAATTATACAACTTAAAAAAAATATATAGTTAAGTGTTCTATCAGTTGTCTCGTTAAAATAGTACAAGCTTTGCTTAGTTTAGGGCTAGATAGCGCTGTGATAAATCCAGCATCATTTACTATTTATAATCAGTTCCTACTCTAGCTGACCCGCCCGCGGCGTCGTACGCGTGGTTTGTCAATAAAACATTACCCTTACCCCCTACATGACATAGGATACACTTTACGCGACTGCACAGAAGTGCAGTCGCGTAAAGTGTATCCTATATCTCAAGTCTGTTTATAATCTATCTGGGTATATAGGTACCAAATTCCATCGAAATCGGTCGAGCCATTATGTTGTGAAAAGGTAACAAATAGACAGAGAGAGTTACTTTCAAATCGGTATGTACGTAGATTATAACCTGGATTAACGCATAGGCTACATTTTGTTGACAAATAACACGTGCGAAGCCGCTGGCGGAAGCTAGTTATATATTAACCTTCCTCTTGAATCACTCTATCTAATGCTGAAAACTACATTAAAATCCGTTGATAAGTTTAAAACAGCTAAGGTAACAGACAGCAGAAGCGACTTCATTTTATAGTATGTAAAGATGATAATGCCTATCTTTCAAACCTGGGTCATAATCTATTTAACATCCAAACATTGGCATTTATAAATTTAGTGTGACTAACAGTCACCAAAATGAATTATCATGCTTTTCAGATATTACATTAAAAAAATTACATAAATAACACCCCATTACTCCTACAATAACTTTTATACATCGAACCCCAAATGAAACTAATATTGAAATCCAGATTCTTTCTTGATATTCTTGAAATCACCATAACGTTCTACATATTACTTACCAAAGTAAACCTAAAACTGAAAATAACACCTAAAATAAAAAACCGGCCAAGTGCGAGTCGGACTTGCATTAGAGGTTCTGGGGGTTCCATACCATTATCTATAAAAACGGCAAAAAAATCATGTCCGTTGTATGGGAGCCCCCCCCCCCCTTAAAAATTTGTTTTATATTAATTTAAATAATTATTTTTAAAGTGAATATTATAACTAAATATTCTGTGAATATTTCAAGCGTCTACCCGTTGCCGTTATCAATAGCGAGCTAAAACGAGCAATAAAATCACGTTTGTTGTATGGGAACCCCCTTAAATATTTATTTTATTCTGTTTTTAGTATTTGTTGTTATAGCGGCAACAGAAATACATCATCTGTGATAATTTCAACTGTCTAACTATCACGGTTCACAAAGATCTAAGGATGATTTTGGGAATCTTTACGGGACACTGCGAACTTAACCATCACCTCATAAAGACCGGAGCACGGACAGTGGACTTTGTCGCGGATGCCTTCGGGAGGAAGAGACTGTGGAGCACGTGATACTCCACTGCACTGCCACAAACCACGCAAGACTAAGAACGGGTCTGCAAGGGGTCATCGAATCCTCATGCTCCACTAACACCACTACTACTTCAACATCCACAGGGACCCTGGAAAGCTGCTGCCACCAACCCAAAGTCCTACTCCATTACTTCAAGGAGTTAGGATGGCTGGGGTCAGGTTAGAAGGAGGATAATGCACAATACACCCCAATGAGGGACGTCAGTGTAGATCTTTTATTCCCCCACCCTAGAATTAGAATTATCACGGTTCATGAGATACAGACGGAGGGACAGACAGACAGACAGCGGAGTCTTAGTAATAGGGTCCCATTTTACCCTTTGAGTATGGAACCCTAAAAACTACTTAGGTACGAAAACATGGTCTGCCTGTTGCTATACCCTGCCAGGATTCATAGGTATGTGAATCTATCTACCTACTACACCTGAAACAACTTTGTCACCAATAATGTGAAAGCAATAAATGGATTGAATATTGAGTATTAATGAGGTTGGAATGAGTAGATGCATATTCATAATATCAATCTATATCTCCCCAACTGTACATGTCTTAATCAAATGACCAGAGAGAGATGACTGGTGTGGCCACACTAAAGTAGTAGGCATTTACATACAACTTACACAAGTCGGATATGTTCTATGTAGTGTACAAGCTTTACATAATATAGGTACCCAGACCCAGAACAAATATTTGCATCATACAATGTTAAATTCACAAGAGGATATTAAAATGGATGGATGAAATAAAGATGAGTAAGATCTGAATGTCAACAATCATATTATTAATTACAATTTAATATTATTATTACTTGTCTTACTTAGAAAACTTTCATGATTTATTTTAATCATTATATTTATGGGATAGGATCATTGTCAGTCCTAACACCGCTAAAACGGCATGCAATCCCGTATTTGTAATAATGATATGTTACATAGTTGAACTTTGACTTGAGATTTTATTTCACAATCCATTTATTTTTGTAGTGAATCTTACTTGGCAGCTTCATCCAAAACTTCTCTGCCAAGACGACAGGCGACGCGCATGCCTTCAATCTCTTCATCGTCCAGTACTTTGATATGTCCAGACCCTTTAGCAGCATGTTCTGACGCCGGGAAACCAGTCGGATGGTCAGCATAGTCCGGACGGCCGATAGGCGGGGGCACTGTCCTCTTAGGCCCTGGAGGGAACGGCTTCAGTTTCCCAGAGAAGTTGTACGACGGCCACGGGTTATACTCCGCTTTAGTCCCATCAGTACTCTCACCCTCTATAACAAAATATTGCGTTATCACTCGGCGTAACCTAACACCGAAACATAACCTCAAACCTCTCGAACTTACTCGCCAACGAATGAATAATTTTGTGAGTCTTCCACGACTTTTTGAAACACTCTTGTGTGCAGAAAAAGGAGCCCTGCACTCCGAGTTTTATGCATGTCGGACATTGTAATTGTGCGATTAATTTGCAACCGGGAGTTTCGCACATACCAATACCAATCGCCGCCATTTTTGATCACAATTTTCACAAATTTGAAGTTGAGATGTCAATGTCAAACCAAAAATAAACATACTGAATTTGACATTGCCAGTGTCATTCGCTAAACTAATTTCAAACCTTATTGAATGTGTTCAAACTCATGTTCAAAGTGTTTTGAACTTTCAAAAATTGCGACATCAAACGCAAGTCAATTTATGAGGCAAAACGTATGATTTTTAAATGGCTTGCATCACTAAGCTACGACCAAACTGAGGCAAAACTAAAAATAATTCATTAAAAAAACCCCTAATTTTATCATATTTTTAAAATTTTTACATTAACTTATTTATACTTAATTTTATCTTATTTATACTTATTGTTATCTTATTTATACTTAATATTATTGTATTTTTACCTCTAACTAATTGTAATATTTATCACCTAACATATAATAAATAACCTAATGAATCTGTCAGTCGACCAACTTGTACGCTTTAAGTTCCGACTTTCCGAGCTTTGGTTTCCTCGATACAGGCTACGCCTAGTGAGGAAACCGATAGATAATACTACCTAGTCAGGTCATAAGTATTGTCACACAGTAAAAACTTTTCTTTTAGAATGCTGGCCACAAAAAAATTTATAGAATTCGAATTGCGAATTGTTCATGAAAATAAAAATGTATACTTTTTAGAATTTTACTCATTTTTAAATATGGAGTGGACGCTTAAAGAAGACCGTGTTGCAGTTATTGCGTTGCATCGTTGCGGTTACGCGCCAATTCAAATTTTTTATACTGAAAAATTTGAATATAACCAAAAGATTCGTTTATCGCACCATCAAACGATACAATGAAGACTCTAGTGTAGATGACAGGTCAAAAAGTGGTCGCCCTCGGTCTGTTAGGACTCCAGCAGTGATAAAAGCTGTGAAGGCGCGAATTCAAAGAAATCCCAAACGTAAGCAGAAACTATTGGCCCTTCAGATGGGGTTAAGCAGAACCACGGTGAAAAGGGTGTTAAATGAAGACTTAGGGCTTCAGGCATATCGAAGAAAAACAGGACATCGTTTGAATGCTCGTCTAATGGACCTGAGACTGAAGAGATGCCGCGCTTTGTTAAAGCGGTACGCGGGAAAAAAAATCAGGAAATTCTTTTTTCGAATGAAAAAACTTTTACCGTAGAAGAGAGCTACAACAAACAAAATGATAAGGTGTACGCACACAGTAGTGAAGAAGCGAGCAACCGTATTCCACGTGTCCAACGAGGTCATTTTCCATCCTCGCTCATGGTATGGTTGGGAGTTTCTTATTGGGGCTTAACAGAGGTACATTTTTGTGAGAAAGGTGTAAAAACGAATGCAGTTGTGTATCAAAATACAGTCCTGACAAACCTTGTGGAACCTGTTTCTCATACCATGTTCAATAACAGGCACTGGGTATTCCAACAAGATTCGGCGCCAGCTCATAGAGCGAAGAGCACACAAGACTGGCTGGGGCGCATGAAATCGACTTCATCCGGCACGAAGACTGGCCTTCCTCCAGTCCAGATTTGAATCCGTTAGATTACAAGATATGGCAATACTTGGAGGAAAAGGCGTGCTCAAAGCCTCATCCCAATTTGGAGTCACTCAAGACATCCTTGATTAAGGCAGCCGCCGATATTGACATGGACCTCGTTCGTGCTGCGATAGACTGGCCGCGCAGATTGAAGGCCTGTATTCAAAATCACGGAAGTCATTTTGAATAAACTTTAGTGTCATAAGAATCTATGTTTTGTTAATTTCATTTTGGTATATAAATGGTTACATAATGAATAAACTTGTTTCAATTATTTTATATTAAACATGTGACAGAATTTATGACCTGACTAGGTATAAATACTTAGATATAAAATATGTTGTCTGCAAAATTCATGCATCTATTACTTGTATATACCTAGTTATAATTTAGATTGTTAATCATATTTTAAATTGTTTAGATACTGTGTTTTTTATAGTAATAATAAAATATTTTCATTTTTCATTTTCATTTTATACGTTCAAACTACCTACGTAACCTAGGTAGTAAATCACAAACGTTAGAGCCAGATATGTGTGGGAGTTTTGCGCCGTCCCCAGTCGAATAATAATTATAACGAAAGTATAAACGTTAGCAACATTGTATTATCAACGTTTTAAACTAGTTATATGAGTGAACCAGCGCCAGGTAGGGAACATAAATCTGGGCTGAGGAAATAAGCGAAGGAAAATAACAGGTGTGACATATGATTTTTCACATGCTACTGGTGAAACGTTCCATCCCTAGTGCTTGATGGAGCAGCGCCATCTGTTAGCAGTTCTAAAAACATGGCCGTGAAAAGCCCTCATTTATAGAAAAAACTAGTTCCAACTAGCGTAATAGATGGCGCTGTTTGGAGATGCGCCGCCAGAAAATATAGCCAAAATCTCAAAAACAATCAACATCGGTATAAAATCATCTCACTTCATCAGATAAACAAACACAAATGTTTTTTTCTTATATTTGAAGTTGCTTGGAAAATAATCTTGACGCGAATAATCTTTGCTAATTGCAAAGGAAAGTGAATTATCGCGTCAAGAGAGCATGGCCGAGCTACGCCATCTGTTAGCAGTTATAAAAACGTGGCCGAAAAACCCTTCATTGCTGCTCTTTCTCTCTTCCATAATGGATGTGAGAAAGAGTTCTACCAACATGTACCAACGACGCACGGCGCGACGGCGCGGCGACGCGCGACGCGACGACTTTCGGTTTCCGTATCTACCAATATTGTCAATTTAGCAGTGCCATCTAGTTTTTTTAAATAAGTACAAACCAAGTTAACTTCAATGACATATTAATTAAATGCGTAGGTAGGTATAATAAATTTTGTATCTGTGCTGTTGACCGTTGAGGAGTTCCTTCTTGGAAGCCAACCCTGAGTGCAGCAGCCATGACATAGTGGAACTTAGAACGGGCTATCATAATTAAATGCGTAGGTATACTAAATTTCGTATCTGTGTTGTTGACCGTTGAAGAGTTCCTTCGTCTGGAACCAATCCAGAGAGTAGAATCAGGTCATGCTTACTATAAATATGCATTGCTCTCCAAAATAAGCGTGTATTCCAAATTTCAGCTCAACCGGTTGAAGGGAACTGGTTTAAAATTCAGTTGCAAGATTTCACCCGGACAAACATACCTACCTACATACTCGTACATTGAAAGATACTAAAAAGCTATTATTAATAAAATTACCTATTTCGGGGCTACACAAATCATTCGATAGGGGCTTTTCCAATTCAACCATCATAGCAGTTTCTTCTAAGTTAATGTTCTGCAACATTTTGAGCAAAAGTAAGAAGAGGAAAACATTTTTTAATTTATTTTATTTGAACTTACGGTACAATTTGCGTAGGCCGTACAACCATCCATCTGGAAGATATAAAGAGCGCAATATAACGTTTCGCGACTGAATGTAGAGGTAATACCACGATTCAACGTCCATCACTCATAAAATCATTACATAAGCAAAAACCAAACATCCAAGACTACAATTTCGACAAGAATAATTTCGTGGAGACACTTGACACTTTTCACGGCAATTTGACTGAAAACAAACAGAACGGATTTTCTATTGGAATGAATGTGTCTTTTGTACAAACCTACAACTACAAGGAGGTTTGATTCGATACGCCTATGACTATGAGCAATCTTTTTCTACATCTTAATGTAACTATCTACCGCTTTTCATTTAAATTTTGAGCGTTTTATTTTCAACTGTTTAATTTGTTCAGCGTTTTCCAGCAACGCTCACTGGAGAATTGCAAACGCGAACACACAAAATGTTTGCCCTGATTGTTTCGATAGGCCTGCTCTCTTTTCATGTAATTTAATCAAACTGTGCCGGCACGGATTTAAACATTTGACTTTGAATGCGCAGAACTAATTTTTTTAGGGTCTGTTTATGGAATGTGTGCGGCGTAACGCTAATCAAAGGACTATGTAGGTACTTATTTTCAGTAATGCAAATATTTTAGATATTGGTTTATTTAATAGTACCTATTAACAGAAGTGCCTTTTTCTGATGAGGTCCTTCAGTTGTTGATAGTTGATAGTCTTGTTGATAGTTGTTTGGTTAAAAATTAGCATCGCTTTTTTTCTATCGTTTTTAGGGTTCCGAACCCAAAAGGTAAAACGGGACCCTAAGACTCCGCTGTGTTTGTCTGTCACCAGGCTGTATCTCATGAACCGTGATAGTTAGACAGTTGAAATTGTCACAGGTGATGTATTTCTGTTGCCGCTATAACAAAAAGTACTAAAAACAAAATAGAATAAATATAAATTAAGGGGGGGGGGGGGGGGGGCAAAAAACAAACGTGATTTTTTTGTTCGATATTGATAACGGCAACAGCTTGAAATATTCACAAATAGTTAGGTACATATATGTATATTGACTTTAAAATAAATAATTAAGTTAAAATAAAACAAATATTTAAGGGGGGGCTCCCATACAACAAACGTGATTGTTTTTGCTCGTATTTGCTCGATATTGATAACGGCGACAGGTAGACGCTTGAAATAATCACAGAATATTTAGTTATATTATTTACTTTAAAAATAAATAATTAAATTAAAATAAAACTAATATTTAAAGGCGGCTCCCATACAACAGACATGATTTTTGCCGTTATTATAGATAACGGTACGAAGGTACATACTGTTGGGTTTTCTATTTGATGTAATGTCGCTCAGCGACCACATCGCCCTTCAGTCCTTTTTTATGTTCCGAATAAAAAAACAGGCCTATTTAGCGGTAAAATCCATGCGAAACCTGGTCGAATCAGCTAGTTAGACCACACATAACTTTCGAAAGGGGTAGGTAATCATAATTCAATGTATGTACCCACTATGTTAAGATAGTGATATTTATGTGTTAGCTCATTTTTGTGCTAGTAGTTCTCACAAAAAATAGGCGTAGATATGTACCTACTAACTTACTTACTTGCGCAACGATGCCTAAACGTATTTAGTGGGAGTTGTCAAATAATACAAATAGGTACGTCAAATTTAAATATGTTTAGTCGCTAAAAACGTTGAGGGATCGTTGTAAAAGCCGGGCTTAGGATAATCCGTACAATTAGCGGAGCCCACTCGCTAAGAATCCCTGCGTAGGTAGGTACGTATCCCCGAAAATAGGGCTTTACAAAAATAAGAAAGTGGACAATAAATAATGTTAATCCAGAGATTATAGAGTTTTTGTGAGGGGTCCAGGGTCGTTGGCAGGATTAATGGACTAATAATGTGGCTTAGTTTCATAGATATAACTACAGCACGCGCGATGTCGTCTCCACTCGGTTGCTGCTCGCGTCCATGTTCCATCTTCGCTCCTTGCCAAATGTCCTACCCATCTCCACTTCAGCTGGTCCTTTTACCCACATCCACGACTTTGGTTCTTCATCGTATTTCAATGTTGGGTAAGGTCCAACAGCGCTCCACACAGAACATAAAAATCATGATTTTTGTGTTCTGTGGCGCTCCATTACATTGGTACCTACCGCCCTACTTTTGATTTACTGTTTTCTTTCTTTTCTGCCTCATATTACAGACAGGAGAATGAAAAATAGGTAAGTACTAACTATACTTACTGTTTAAAAACTACCCTACTTTTCTAATGTTTTCAAACTAAGGAAAAAAAATACATGCATCAAACGTACACACGGCTACACATCAAGCTATACATTTCCAGTATAAGCTGACCTCTCATTCTACGAAAACCCTACACAATGCGAGGTCAGCTTATACTGGAAATATAAAGCTTGATGTGTAGCCGTGTGTACCTACCTAATTTTACTAGTGAGATGTCTTCACCGGTCCTATAAAACTGTGAAAGTTGTCTAAGGATGTCCATCATGAGGATTAATAAAAGTTTTTTTTATATTGATGATAGTCAAGCGCTTGACCACTACCTCACCTGATGGTAAGTGAAGGTGTGATCGAAGATGGAGCACGCTTGCCTAGAAAGAACCTATTCACTCTGAACTTAAAGACTCCATGATTATACTGGTTTGGAAAAACACACGCCGGAAGTGAGTTCTACTCCTTACTTGTGCTAACAAGAAAAGTTGAAGCAAATCGTTTGGTACGGCAAGGTGGTATACCGACCAGGTCTAATATTTTTTTTACTCTTATCCAGGAATTGGGAATCAATTTCGTGCGGTAGACGAAATAGATTACAATTTACAGGATTGGTCCGTAATTAACCCAAAATAGAGAAGAGTGGAGAGAAAAATGGGAGGCATTTGCCCTGCAGTGAGACACTGCAGGCTCATACTAATAATATTAAATATCAAGGAATTAGGAGATTAGCGAAAGTCCTGGAACACAGTGGGCGAGACCTTTGCTCAGCAGTGGGATAACACAGGTTGAATAAAAAAAATCCGGCCATGTGCGAGTCGGACTCGCACACGAAGGGTTCCGTACCAATAACTATAATTATTAAGACCGAGAATAAAATTGATAAAAATCACGTTTGTTGCATGCCCTTAAATATTAATTTTATTTTAATTAATTAATTTATTTTTAAAGTGAATAATATAACTCAATATTCTGTCAATATTTCAAGACCTATTGCCGTTATCAATATCGGTCAAAAACGAGCAAAAAAATCACGTTTGTTGTATGGGAGCCCCCCTTAAATATTTATTTTATTCTGTTTTTAGTATTTGTTGTTATAGCATTAACAGAAATACATCATCTGTAAAAAAATCAACTTTATTTATTTTATTTTATAAGGCATGCATTACATATTACAAGCAAAAAAATATAACTTAAATAAAATAACAATTTTATCTGGCTTGAAACGTAACTTATGTGCGCACAGAAAAACAGAAATAACATCGAGGAAACAAAAGGAAAAGTCAGAAATACATCATCTGTAAAAATTTCAACTTTATTTATTTTATTTTATAAGGCATGCATTACATATTACAAGCAAAAAAATATAACTTAAATAAAATAACAATTTTATCTGGCTTGAAACGTAACTTATGTGCGCACAGAAAAACAGAAATAACATCGAGGAAACAAAAGGAAAAGTATGTTTAAGAACATAACTACTACTAAATAATTAACATGAATACACACAAAACAGAGAATCATAAGAAAAAAAAAATAATAAACAATAATTAAAACAAAAAAAAAACAAACACGTAATTTATATACAAAATACCTAAATATACTATCAACCGACTTGGAAGCTCACGACGCTATTATGAGCGTCTGTATCCCGGTTAAAATGGAGGATATCTTTGAGTTGTGTGACAAATTTATATAGCTTAGGGTTAAAGATATCCAGCTCTATATTCGCCTTTGCTAACTCATTGTTCTGCCGAGACATTCTTGTTAATGGATTATAATAAGAAATATTGTTTTTATAAGTAAGTAAAGAAAAAAATATTAATTCGATTACATCTACGAGCACTAAAATTGTACAAAAATTGTGCAAAAGTATTGAAGGAGATTTGCGACAATAATGCTGGGGAATCGATTAGGGAGTGTAATATTTTGTACAGATATATCAAATCGAAGTAATGTGCGATGCATTTCCAAAGTTAGAACATTAAATTTAACCAATCTCTCTTCATAAGTCAGAACAGAACGACCAGGCTGATGACGATAGCTTAATAATCTGAAACATTTCCTTTGAGTTCTTTCAATTGAATCAACATGTACTTTATAGTTTGGGGACCATATAGGACTACCATATTCCAAGACACTTCAACTGTCTAACTATCACAGTCATGAGATACAGCCTGGTGATAGACAGACAGACAGCGGGGTCTCAGTAATAGGGTCCCGTTTGACCCTTTGGGTACAAAACGGAACCCTAAAAAACTATACTACCTACTGCGTTTTAAATACCTTTTCACGACCTTTAACATCCCGATGACAATGGAGACGTTCTGAAAAACAATTTCTAAAGGCGAGGCTATAAAAATGAGCACTCACACCTCCATTTGGTGAATTCCTAACAAACCTAGTCAAAAATAAATTCATTTCACACAATCAAATAATCCTTCCTACCGAGGGCATAGTATTTCCGACATGTTTACCTGACGAAACATTGATTAGGAATCTCGAATCAGCTGAGTAGGTAGGTATTATGGCTTTAGAACGGACCTTAAAATCCAAAGGGCAGAAGTTTACATATGGTTCCTGAATCTTCCTTCTAAATCTCACTGTAAGATTTAGTTAGGTTGGCGCAATATTAGTTATGCCATAAATACTTACTGAGGCATTTTCCCAAGCAACAATACCGTAGTATGTCATGATTGAGTGAAAATATGCATGATAAACACTTCCCGCTGATCTAATGTCACTTGTCTTAAACAGCTGATCTCAGTCTTCCGACGAGAGTGTCAATCATGGACGTAATTATTACGTCCATGGTGTCAATATGTATAATCCAATAGTAGATTATTAACCAAGGGGATAAAGCAGTGTCTTCTGTCGCGGGTGACGATTTAAATCGCGAGCGTAACGAAGGACTCGAGGTTTACTCCCGAGCGTAGCGAGGGTGTTAAAAACTTAAATCACGAGCGAAGCGAGGGATTTAAGACGAGTCCTGAGTGTAGCGAGGGATTTAAGTTCATCCAAGACTAAGACAGCTTTATCACCGAGGAAAATACTCTACTTTTCGTACCATTTGCGAAAAAATTAACACAATAATAATATGACATAATATAATAACATTAACTTATTTACAATGATAAATTAAAATAAACTTAACGTTTATGTATTTGAAGAAAACAAAAACGCGGCAAATTCCTAGACTAATATTTTTTTGTCGGAAAAGCAAAGGCATCAAGCTCATACGGCCTCGTCGGTTTTCGTAATTTTATTTAATAATCATAACTGCATAATAAATGCGCAATTTTTTTTCAAAAAGATGTATAATGCTTTATATACAAACTCAATGGTGTAAACATAGATGTAGTTCAGTATAAATTTCGGTAAGTATTCCAAATTTAAATCGCATTCTCCCCCTAGAGGATGAATGAAATTCAGTACAATTTTCTTTCCCTGTTTTTAACAGATTAAAAATGACTATTGTTATGTTCGCTTTTTGTGGCATAGAATGTCACTTTTTTGAGCAAGTGGTACGAAAATTAATTTACAGTGAATATTTATGCCTAAAAATTTAATAGTGTCAATAGTATACATAAAATGTTTATCAATTATATCTTTTGTTCGTCTTATCTTTTTATCGTTTCCTCATTAAGTCCAGTACCTAAAAATAATCTTACAATGTTAATTTTATCTACATTTAGTAATAAGTTATTAGCATTAAACCATTTCTTTATATTAATTATTAAAATAACTATTTTTGTGCTAACATTATCTTTTATCTTGTCACTTACTTAATACTATATACCTAGGTATTACATTATTATTATAAAATTCAACTATTACTCTAATTAATTATCTTATCTGTGCTGTTATTGAGAGTCAAATAAATGTTTGACTAACTTACTGCTGATAGAAGAACTGACGACCGTTGAGGAAGAAAGGTTCTAGAGGGAGACCACGCACTGGAAAGCGCAGCGACCTGCCTGATATAGGTTGCTAGATGCAGTCTGCATAAGATCGGTCACTCTGGAAATCTATGGAGGAGGCCAATGCTCAGCAGTGTACGTCCTGTGGCTGTTATAAAATATTAGTATATTTGATACAAGTGAGCTAAGTTGCTCACTATACACGAGGTTGCAGCCCGAGCCGTAGGCGAGGGCGTAAATCAGCCGAGTGTCCAGTGAGCAAGCTGCTCACGAGTTTCATACGCACTTTTTCAACACGCGGGGAAAAAACAAACATGCATTGCATAAAATTTAATCGTTTTATTATTAAAACAATTGGTGAATGTACAATTTTCAAAACGATATTGGATTGTTTTGGATGGCGATTTCACAGTTTGTCTTACATTGGTACTTGCCACTTCTTTAGTATCTTCATTTACTTCTTGTGTAAATGTCGGCGACAAAAGTAAATTATACAAATTGCTGGAAGGAGAAGGCACCAAATAACTCAGACTACGAGATGTACATGGTTGTGGGTTACAGTACGTTTTGATATCAACACCATGTTTGAGCTCAAGAATTATGTTGCTCCTGTCAACCCAAAGTCTTCCTCCCTTACTTCAAGGAGTTAGAATGGCCTTATTATGTGCCTACTTACTAAATAACCGGCTTCGTATAATCATCGTTCGTGGATGTTAGAGGCCAATGATGACGACGAATGCACAATACACCCCAAGTCTAAATATCTAGAATGCCTTCTCTACCTGTGTTTTGGGTTCGGTTGGGAATAAGCTGCTCATAATGACTGCCATTTCAATAGGAGTCCCTTTTCCTTCAGCAGACGCGACAGATGTTTATTTTTTTTATCTAAAGGCTCGATTCTCAATCCCCTATCATTGAGAATCGGGGACTGAATAAAAATACGGAAACTAAGAAAAATGAGTGATGAAATTGTTTTGTGATGAAAATACGGTTGAATACTGTTTTTATTTTATGGAAAGGTAATGGTTATTACTGTGGGGTTCTTATGAACAGAGGGGGAATTCGTGAACAGTTCACACCTTTTATAGGAATGCACCTACCTATAGATTAGATTAGATAATTTCTTTAATCCACATCATTATATATAAACTTATAAAAGAAAATGCACTTTTAAATCATAGGTACAATGGGCGGCCTTATCGCTAAAAGCTATCTCTTCCAGGCAACTTTTGGATGGACAGGATCTAACTGTAGAACATAAATCTGCCTTTATTTGAATCCTATAATGAAGTTTTTAATACACATTCTCATACATTGCAGCGGGGCAGCGCGCCGGTGCGGCGCGGGCGGCGCGGCGCGGCGTCCTAGATTATTACGATCACGTCCCCTTGTATGGGAATGTGGATTTAATGATGAGATTGAAGCCTCGTGTTCACTAGGGGACAAATGTCCCGCGACACGATTTTTTTTTATACTACTTAAGTATATGGCAAACGAGCATGCAGTCCACCAGATGTTAAGTGGCTACTGCAGCCCATGGATATCCACATAGAATTCAAAACAAGGTAGTATTAAGTATGTTGTATTGATCTCTATGTGGGTAGGTACGTGGCCATATTAACGGACTTAGCTGTTATGCCTATGTGCCAGTAGTTACAGGAACATACCATTACCATCTAACCGGAACACGGCAGATAAAGGTAAGGCGGTGGTGCCCACTTCCTCGAGCCCGTTCACAAAAGCTGTGCACCACCAGTGAAAGACATGTGTCGCAAGACATGTCGTGCGACAATTGAGTCAAACACATTGAGTCGCGATTCTTTCAATGATTTGTCAATTGTTTTGTCCGCAGCCACCTAGAATATTGTTCGCCAGTCTGGAGCCCATCATACGCAATACATAATAACAGGATAGGAAGGCTTCAAAAACAGTTTCTATATCATCTTGCTTTCTCAGCTATCAAGTGTTACACTAGCTCAAGGCTTGAACACTAAAGAGTCAGTCCACTCTCCCTAAGGAGAGATTCAGACGCTGTCTTCCTACTTATAATTATTCAAGGCGTCATAGAATGTCCTAAGCTAAAGTCCAGTTTAGTGGGCTAAATAATAATAAAAAAATGATAGCAAGTGAAAGACAAAACTTCGAGATCCGTCGACGAACGAAGGTTCATGACGTTGGGATTCGAGTTATAGAGCTCAAATGGTATTGGGCGGGACGCTTGGCTTGACGTGGTGATGACAGATGGAGCAGGACAGTGACTGAATGGTGGCCGAGGAGCGGGTATAGAAGGGTAGGACGACCAGCAGGGAGATGGGTGGACGACATCGTAAAGGTCGTGGGCCGTCAGTGGGTGAGACTAGCGCAGGATCGTGGTGCATGGCACAAACCTGTGGCACAAACTTAGGGAGGCCTATACTTATCAATGGGTGAAGTCAGGCTGTGGATGATGATGAAAGATAAACTGTTTCGCGACGTTGCATGATGTTCGGTGACATCAAACCGTGTTCCGGGAAATTTGTCGCCTAGTTAATGCGGATGTACGAGTAAGTATCTAACTGTTTTAGATGATGGGCAGAGCTGTTTCTCAAAAGTTTGTCAACTACAAATTAGGTTGTGGAATGATCTGCCGACGACGAGACGGACGGACGGACAAAATCATTAGATCCTGACTTGGAGCTAATGGGACCACCTAGAAAGTACCTATACCTATACCCGTTTAAACAAAAAAAAATTCTAATCGATGTCTTCGAGTTATCGGGGAACATACATAAAAATATTCCGACGAATTGCGAACCTCATTTTTTTGAGTCAGTTACAAATAGTGCCACCTAAATGCGCAGCCAACTTACTTGACCTACAGTGTCATTCAAGTTACAAATAACGGGAGTTCATATTCGTCTCTTTTAGGGGCAGAAATTGCAGTCATTTTGGACTTTAGACTTTTCCCTATATTTGTGACACTAAAGCTACAAGAATACTTAATTTCAGCACTGTGGCGTCACTGGTGTACCCTGTGAATTTCGTTAAAGTTCAGTTTTTATTATGGCTAATAATAATAACTTAAAAACTACAAGGAATAAGCCAAAAATAAAAAAGGGGTTAAAATTTACTAATACCGACCTTCCATTAGACGTCCCACTTGACGTAATAGTCTCATTTTGTTTTTTTTCCCTCTTGGACCCCAATATCTCAACAACCCCCCCAAATTTAGCTCATTTAGTCACACCAGGATTGTGTCAACACTACCTACCTCTCTATTAAATTTCACGATGATTGGATAAACGCTTCGAAAGTTATCCTCGGACAAACACATACATAGGTACATACAACGCCGATTTGCCCAAGTTGATTTGGAGATCTCGATTTGCTCGATCGACTAAGTCTCTACTTAGATAGGTTTTCGTTATACATACGTCTGTCATCCCCGATTATCGGTAAAAGTTCGGTTCTTAATTTGTATTTAAATCACCTAGAGCTTGGGAAAAAGTTTATCGACAAACAGTAGCTCTGCACTGGCAGGCAAAGTAGTAATTTGCCGAAAATTAATAGCGGCCATACGCAACACAGCCTACAAGGGCTGCCAACTTAACAAACTAGAGGCTAAATCTAACCATTTTTTAACTTAGTAAAATATACCTAAGGTAAGATGCCGGCGCCATCTTTTGTGTTGGAAAATGCTTTTTACCAGCATACGATTTTCACTATTTTCACCAGTTGGTACGATTTGGTACCTGTAGCAAAACATTTGGTACCTCTAGTAAAACATTTAGTACCTCAATAGATGAGAAAATATTCAAAAACTTGGCACCGTCAGAGTCCACCGTCAAGATGGCAGCGCCACGCTGATACTAGGATAATAGAACACACAAATAACTATTTCTACCAATAAAAACGCCTGACATATTACTGTTTTAGTAAAATTTTCATACTGTATGATATTTTCAGCATAGCTAACCCCACCCCGGTTTGCTATGTTGAAAATATCAGGCGTAGTTTAAAGTACGCCTGATATTTTAACTACTAGTACTAATGATTTGTACTAATATAGTAGTGTACTAATAATTTTTTTAGGAATAAATCCTTTAATAACACAGAAAATATACAATTATTTACTTGACTAAAAAACAGCTTAATCATCTAAATACCGTTGCAAATGATGTATAGATAGCTTAACTGCTCCAGATCACTACTAGACGGAAGTGTCCCCAAGACACTGGCTGCATTGCTTCGCTGAATTGCAATCCGTGTCCAAATATGCGTTGACCCAGTTAAGCGCCAGCTCTCGGGTCACACGACCGACGCTTCAACCAGACACCCAAAAAGAATTTTGAAAAGGCGTTGGCCTTGGTACCCCCTTATATATTTTAGAAATTTTCACGGTGGTTTCACTACAAGTACCAAATGGGTACTAAAAGCTTGTGAAAAGATTTTTTTATTCTAATTCAAAATTTAGCCATTTTCAAGATAACTATCGTCGCAAAGCCACAGCTAGAGACTAGAGAGGGTAGGGCGGGCGTCATAACGTGTTGGGCGGCCGTGCCGGCGCCCGTCTCGAACCCCGCCCGCCTTCCGGCCGCGATCTAAGTTCGTGTGTATTGTGTTCAGAGTTCCGGTAAGTCTAATTTTAGTGGCCATTGAATTGTTATTTATTTTAAATTATGCGATAGATATTCTAGTTACGTTTACATTTTAATAGATTAAACAAGACTTTTACAGAACATTATGTTGTAGGTAAAAGATACAGTTGCATTACTTTCTTAATATTAAGAGTCCTAACTAGGTACCTACCTACTAGAAAAATTACTGAGTCAGTTTGATTTTTTTTTCTGTTTGTTTGTTCTTTGTTAGGTACTTAAGTACTTTCTCAGCTTTATCTACTACCACATGGGTTGAAAATGTGAATCCACCTCATGTTAAATTTTATGTGAATTATGCACTAATGAAATAAAATATATCTGGATTGTGGCTGGTTGAAAGATGCCACAACGAGATGAGAATTTTCGGTCTTTGAGATTATCATTTTATAAAGAGAAAGAAGAAAGAAAGAAATATTATTTACTAGCTTCTGCCCGCGGCTTCGCACGCGTGTTTTGTCAATAAAAAGTAGCCTAGTGTTAATCCAGATTATAATCTACGTACATAAATCCATACAAACTTACGCTTTTATAACATTAGTGGGATTAGACACAGTATTATTTAATTACAGATAAAACTACAATTATGAAGACAATAATAATACATCACAATTAAGGCAAAGGTAGGTGAATACAAAAAAATACATTGTTAGACATACACTGGTGGCGATTCTGTTGTTTACGCTGACTAACTAAAACTGTGTAAAATACGAACGGTCTTATTTTGTTAACGCTAAAGATCAAATTAAAATGACAGTTAAAGTGACATTTCTAAAATTAAGTAATTTTTACTAATATGGCGTGTTTACGGGCTAGTTTTAATCAACACCAGTTTGCCTGCTGACTAAAACTAGCCCAAAAACACAAAAACTTCTTAATTTTAGAAATGTCCCTTTAAATGTCATTCTAATTTGATCTTTAGCGTAAACATAATAAGACCGTTCGTATTTTACACAATTTTACTTAGTCAGTGTAAACAACAGAATCGCCACCATTGTATTCCACGTTTCTGCAGGTACCGCGTGAATGAACCATAGAGAAGAAATAATTTTATTTAGGACTAGCTGACCAATCCGCAGCTTCGCACGCGTAGTTTTTCACTAAAAATATTACCCTCCTTCTGCGCAGTTGGGTAAAAAGTAGCCTATGTCACCCGGGGATAGTGTAGCTTCCCAACGGTGAAAGAATTTTTTAAATCGGTCCAGTAGTTTCGGAGCCTATTCAATGCAAACAAACCAACAAATCTTTCCTCTTTATAATATTATTTTTGTAGATATTGATATGTTCTTTAATATTGTAGAACATACATTTGTTCTCTAATCAATAGTTTCCGCAGCGCATGCGACGAAAGACGTTTTAAGGCACTTTTTTACACCTTAGGTAACGTTACTTAAGTTTTAGTAAGGACCCCTAATCTTTTCTAGCAATAAATATAGCCTATGTCACTCAGAATGAATGTAGCTTTCCAATAGTGAAAGAATTTTTTAAATCGGCACAATAGTTTTTGAGTTTATTCATTACAAACATACATACACACAAAAATACAAATCTTTCCTCTTTATAATATTATTATAGATATTGAATAGTAGATAACCTAATAGAGTTCTTTGTGAAAGGACTCACCCGGGGAAGTCTACTTCCACCATGCCTACCTCTTTATTCTACTTAGTCTGTCACCAAGCAGCATTGCTGTTTCGATTTGAAGCGTATGGGTGCCGGTGAAATTACTGACACATAAGGCTTTACACCTGCATGCCACAAGTTGATGGACGCAGTGTAGCATCGTTATAGGTGATGGTTGCCACTTAACATCAGGTGAGCCATATGCTTGCTCCATCACCAGGTTGTATCAAAAAATTATTAACAAATATGTAGGTAAAATTTGAGAGATAGTTTGTTTGGTTGTAGGGGGTTGGTAGTCTTCGAAAATAGATATTCGATTCTGTAAATTCATTCACTAATAAGAAGCTACATTATCTCAGAGCCCTATAGGCTATATTTTATGGTGATAAAAACCCGTACGAAAATCCGGGCCAGTCAGCTAGTAAAAGATAAAACAAAAAAATAGACGAATTTGAAATTCGAATATATTTCACCGATCAGCATTTGCCCCAAACCACGGTAATATTATCTCTACAGTATTGTGATTCAGCCCTGTCCTTAAAATAATTACCTACAACAGCGTAGTCCGTAAACACGCGATAGGGCTGCCCGCCTGCAGTATTTTAATTTCATCTACCTACTTAAATTTTTTTCTAGTTTTGTGATTGTATATTTTATATATAAAAAAAATGAAATTCGTATGAATGAAATAGGAAGTGTGTGTACCTACTTCGTTCATGTAGTTAAGTTTTAAAATAAATATTTTTGTTTTTCTTATCTTTTCTTAACTATCCATATTTAACTCTTCTTATCTATCCTATCACCTTATTATTAGAGAAAGAAATGAACATCGTCTCATCATAGGAGGTCATCAACCTTAATTTTAGTGTGGGTAGGTATTTAGACAGGCTACCCACCACAACCGGCTTCCGAAGTTAGAGTAGGTACTTTACAAGTTATCAATCGATCAAATTTAATAGGGTCCTACTTACCTATGTTAGTGGTTATGTGCAGGTAGGGGCAAAAATAATATATGCCCCTACCTTCTAATTAACTTTAAAATATTAGACATTTAAGGACGGAAAACGGTCCCCACGTCACGTAAGTGCTTAGGTAATTACCTATTCACATTTGTAGGAACTAACATATTTTTCGATTATTCTTTACTTTGTCCTAATTTACGAAACGTACAGCTATTTTGATAGGTGCACTAAATAACACACTTTCAGATAGTCTTCCTGCAATAAAAATATATCCAAAAAGATGCAAAATTCACCATGGTCCGTACATAACGTACTCACAACGTATCACCCCAAAAACGAAATACCTACCTATTAAAAAAGAATCAAATTACGTACTAGGTTATAAAAATATTGTATAGCCTTTCTTACCTTTCGGAGTTTGCAGGTAGTTTAAAAAAATGTTATCTCTGGGTGCGTTATTGAAGAATTCAAACAACCATAAACAACACAATTTTCTTTTCGTGCTCTTTGACATAAATAAGTTGGTACTTGTATTTATTTCAATAAAATATTTACAAATAGCACACTTACTGCTTACAAAAATAAATCACACCGTTCGTCACTGCGGCAACGACATTACCGTGCTGCGGCCAGGGTGAAGTCCGTGGCTACGGCGCATTCGCGACTGGTTGTGTACCGAGTGGGTATCGAAAACGCGGCCCGTAGGTATGACTCACGTTCCGGCCGTTTGTATGAATACAGAATACTGTAGGTACATAACATTTTTTTTGTATGTTCCACTTTTTTACCTCCGCGACATGAAGATCGGAGACGTTATCAAGCTGACATTTTGTTAAACAAAATGATCGGTATTTTAATAATTTTGAGTGCATCGGATCCCAAATTGATCTTAATTACTAACATGCTATATTATACCTAATGACCTACATACTAAAGTATTTTCTATTCTTATATTTTCAGTTCTTCCTTTTTTTTTCTTTTTTTTTTCTTTACTTACTAGGTTAGTTACTTAGTTACAACATTTAACTGCTCTTCCAAATTAGAATTTGAAAACTATGTAGATAATAAGAATAATTAGTACTAATTACGGGTATTCAGATCCCTACTACAGGTCGAAAGCTTCTCTAAGCGAGGACATATTTGGTTTTATAATAATCTATCTCATAATCTATCCTTATTATTATTATCATTTTTACTATATCATTACAATAGACATAACATTACCGCGCACAAACCCTATAAACTCGATTATTTTTCCATCGGAAAAATACTTAACAAACAATACCAATTGACCCAATAAGGGAGCACCCGCTAAACCTCTTCGCTCTCAAATTCCCTCACAAAAATTAATATACCTACTTACCCAACTACCTAAACTGGTAAAATGGCGGGCGAACCGACAGAGGGCAAATAAATTAGTTATATTTAGGTTGGCTGCGATATTTAGGGCTTAGCTGGACAGTAGGAACTTTAAAACGTACTTATACTTAATCTGAATATGATTCTACTCATTAAAATGAATTACATTCTTTCTTTTTCATTCTTCATTTGTTTATAGGTAGGTAATTCAAGCTGAATATAAAATACTAGTGGTTCGCCCCGAACTGATCTCCCGAGTCTACCATGAAAACAAAAAAATATTAACTGCAATCTACTGCTATCAAAATAGTGCCACGAAATGAATAACCAAATTACATGATGATTTCTAGGTTTCTAATGTTCCTAGGACCATTGCTATACAACAGGCTAAATCGTAAATTGAGCATCCACTCAATGAACTTCACAAACTGTAAAAGAGCCTTACAGTCTGCTCTATCCAATCTATCTTACGAGGAAACTGAGGAATTACTAACCGTTATAAAGTAAGGTTTTAAAGATACGTAAACTCATACCTTCCATGTTTGCACTTAGTTTATTTAGTTATTTTTATTTGTTTCATTATGTAAATAGATTCTAAGTTTTGTTAATTTGAGTATTCATAAGTTACCCCAGTCCAGCCTTATTCGCCTGAGATACAGGTTTTCATAGTTCAGGCAATTTATAAAATCTCACCAATAAGTAAATATTAATCCCTAATGTTAATTTTAGCAATATGAAAAATGAATAAAGATTTATTTATTTATATAATAGGTTGGGGAAAAAGTCTTTTCGCATTATAGTATGTATGAACTTGTAATAAAATCTCTTTGGCTATACTATTTGTATCTGGCTGGTTTTGGTATCATTCAAAGTTTAAATTTTAAAGAAGATAATTCCAAATTCAAATTAGGAAAATGTGTCATTTTTATTTGTTATTCGTACTGTAAATAGTGGATTCAGTGGATGAGTTCAAGTCACAATGCAATTCAAAATGATTTATTTATTCAATTAATTTATGACATTTTTCATTTTTTTTAACTTGACTTTTTAACCTAAGTGCTGTTTTTGTGATTTTTAATGTGACTTGTGTTTTGAATTGTGTCGGTTTATTGATTGTTTTGTATTTAATGATGATTATTTTTAAAATTTTAATGTATAGTTAGTATAATTTAATGTATAACGTAGTTTCAAATACAATTGGTTAATTGTTTTATGAACAAATAAAAATAAAAAAAATAAAGATGAGTGAATCTAATGAAGAAATGCTCTATATTTTAAAATTTTACTACCAAAAAGGTCAAAATGCAACGCAAGCCGCGAAAAAAATTTGCGATGTTTATGGACCTAGTGCAGTGTCTGTGAGAGTAGCACAAATTTGGTTTAAGCGTTTTCAATCCGAAAATTTTGATGTTAAAGATGCACGTCGCTCTGGTCGCCCTATTGCGGATAAAATTGATGCCATTTTTAAAAAAGTGGAGCAAGATCGGCATATCAGTAGTTACGACGTAGCTGAAGAATTGGGAATTGACCACAAAACAGTTTTGGCGCATTTGAAAAAAAACTGGGTACACAAAAAAGCTCGATATTTGGGTACCCCACGAGCTCACCGAAAGAAACATAATGAACCGTGTACTCATTTGTGATTATTTATTACGACGTAATGAAACCGAACCATTTTTGAAGAAGCTGATAACTGGTGATGAAAAGTGGATCACGTACGACAAGAACGTGCGAAAAAGGTCGTGGTCAAAGAACGGTCAGGCTTCACAGACTGTGGCGAAACCCGGGTTAACTCGCAACAAGGTGATGTTGTGTGTGTGGTGGGATTGGAAGGGCATTATTCATTATGAGCTATTACCACCACGCAGGACCATCGATTCTGAACTCTACTGCGAACAACTGATGAGATTAAAGCAAGAAGTTGAAAGAAAGCGGCCGGAATTAATCAACAGAAGGGGTGTAGTTTTTCATCATGATAACGATAGACCTCACACATCTTTAGCCACTCAGCAAAAATTAAGAGAGTTTGGCTGGTAGGTGCTAATGCATCCGCCGTATAGTCCTGACCTTGCACCTTCAGATTTCTACCTGTATCGGTCTCTTCAGAATTCTTTAGGCAGTGTTAGGTTAACATCACGAGAGGACTGCCAAAACTACTTGTCGCGGTATTTTGATCAAAAGCCCCAAAATTTCTATAGCAATGGGATCATGTCCCTACCTACAAGATGGCAAAAAGTTATCGAACAAAATGGTGCCTACATACTTTAGTTAAATGTAAATAAACTATATTATAAAATATTTTTAATTTTCTTAAAAAATGCGAAGAAACTTTTTCCCCAACCTAATATGTTTTTTTATTTATTTTACTTGACCTATAATTTCGCTCAAATTACAGGTAACGGGAATTCATGTAAATTGGTTATCCTTTTTTGGGGTAGACATTGCAGGTATTCTGGATTTCAGACTTTTCCCTATATTTATGTCACTAAGGCTACACGCATACATTAAATTTCAGCAATGTGGGGTCACTGGTGTACCCTGTGAATTTTGTCAAAGTTTAGTTTTTAATAAGACCATTATCCTAAAAACTATAAGGTTTAAACTAAAAATAAAAACGGGGTCGAAATGTACTCTCAAATACCTTTTATTAGACGTGCAATTTGATTAAATAATCTCATTTTGTTTATAATATCCCTCTTAAATCCCAATATCTCAACATCCCCCCAAATTTTTAGTTTATTTATTCACATCAAAATTGTGACATCACTACCTACAATTTTGAAAGTTATTGGACAAACAAACATACATACATACATACAACGCCGATTTGCCCAAGTTGATTTGGGGATCTCGCTTCGCTCTATCAAAAAACAGCTTGGAAATAGAGGAAGCCTCATACAAAGCCCTCCTGTTCATAAATTGAACTCGATAGTACTTTGCACGATTATTAGCTTATATTATTAGCACGACCTTGGTCTTAGAACCATAATAGTTTTATACTATTATGTATAGTTTTCCACTATTAGTTTTCAGATTATCGCATTCTCGTGAACTCGAAAATTCTATTTTTTTTTGGAGGTGAAAAAATCTTGGTAACATAAACTGGTGCTGACAATTAGTCAAGTCTAAAACATCCCTGAACCAGTTCTCATAAACTTAACACGCCGCTGTCAGACCGTTTCTTGGAATTTGTGCCTGCCTTAGAAGTTAGGCGGTTGACACACTACCACGCACCACGCTGCATGTTGCGCGTCGACGCCTACGCGCGTACTTGCGGGAGTGCAGATCTGCATCATCGTGCGGGTTTTTTACGCACTCACGCGCGTAGTTGCGTTCTGTGGATCCACGGCGGCTCTGACTCATTTCATTCAAAGCTGTTTGCTAGTGCAGTTCCAAAATAGTGCGCTTCCAAAATCACGCACAGCACTGCTGGACTCGGTGTGGCATACCTTGCGTCTCGCCCCGCACCTACGCGCAGGGGTGCATCTTTCTCCACGCTAGAGCGCGTGATCTGCATGAACGCGCGTGGATGCATTTTGTGTGTTGGACTGTGCGTGTTTTCTATACAAACGGAGATACTTACAAGCAACGTTAGAACACGCATTCACGCAACATGCAGCGTGGTGCGTGGCAGTGTGTCGAGCGCCTTAAGGTAGACACAAAGTCCGAGAAACGACATGGTGGTTACTACGGCTTAATAACCGTTCAAGAGTTATTACGAGTAATAGAGTTCCTTGTGAAAGGGCTCACCCGGGGAACTACGATCATCATACCTATTTCTGCCGCCAAGCAGCTTTGCTGTGTTTCGGTTTGAAGGGTATGGTTGCCGGTTAAATTACAGGCACATGAGGCTTTACACCTGTTTGCCTCAGTTGATGGATTCTAAGGTGCGTGACCTACGAAGCAGTTCTCTGGTATAGGCGATGGTTACCACTTTACATCAGGTGGGCCATAAGCTTGTTTCATCTTCATGTAGCATAAAGATAAAGATAATGTATTTGCAGAAAATTAGTTAATTTTACACTGGTCTTATTGTACAATTTAAGCTCTTAACATTCTACCAGATAGTGTCCTGGTGTGCAAATATTACATAGAAAATAATTAAGAATTAAAATTTACTATTCCTACACAATATAAAAATGTCAATAAAATAAAATAATGTCATGCCTACTTATAATTAAAATATTCCGCAATAGTATAAAAACATTTTGTTGACAACCATTTATTAATTCGACGTTTAAATAAAGTCAAAGGTAAATCTTTTAATTCGTCTGGTAATATATTAAATATTTTTACTGCCATGCAATGAGCGTTACTGATATTAAATGATGTTTTGTGATTTGGTAAATAAATTATATTTTTATGTCTAATGTGTCTGGCTAACACTGCTTCATGTCTTACAAAATAGCTAGGAAACTTTTTTACAAAAATACAGATTACTCTGATGTAAATGCACGGCAAAGGTAGTATTCTTGTTTTTTTTAAAAGAGGCTTACAGCTGTCTAAGAACCAGGCTCCGCAGACCGCTCGGACACATTTCTTTTGTATTTTAAAGGCTCTAAGTAGATCCACTGAGTTACCCCATAATGGTAAGCCATAAAGTAAAACAGAGGACACATAACCATGATATGCAGCTAGAGACGCTTTGTGAGAGACGGGTTTTCTGACTCGTTTTAACGCATAAACAAATCTATTTAATTTATAGCAGACCTGATCAATATGTGGTTTCCAATTTAGATGCTTATCAATTCGGATACCTAGAAATACTGCCGACTCTACGCTTTCCATGTCCATTGACTGATATTTAATGTTTAACTTATGGGGCTCAGTTGGATAATTTCGAAATTGAATCAGTTTTGTTTTATTTATATTGATCATTAATTTATTTATATCTTACCATGCCACTATATAATTAATTGCATTATTAATTTCATTTTCATATAATTATTTATTTGTACATTTGATTATTAACGTTGTATCTTCTGCAAACAGTAAGCATTTATGTTGCGTTACATTGGGCAAATCATTTATAAATAATAGGAACAACAGGGGGCCCAATATACTCCCTTGGGGAACTCCACGGCTATTAATCCTAAAGTTAGAGTGAAAATGCTTTTTTATTACCATTTTATCATTGCCATAATGCACATAAACAATGCCTATAAAGCAGCACATCTGGCGTCTCGAATGGTGAATGAACGAATTAGTAAACTTATTGACAACGTCTCATGGATTTTTGTGTGCAAGCTTCGAAGAGACTGTGCAAGTCGGCAGTGCTCCAAGCAACTGTCTACTCAACATCACCGATCAGAGAGTTTCAGGGGTAGTTTCAAATATGCGGCTTCCAAGTGTTGGAACAATATGCCACCACCAATTAGAAATTCCAAAAGTTGCAACAGCTTTAGAAAAAAACTAAAAATATATCTAATGGAAGCCCAAATACAACATGGTAACATCAATGTCGACCTCTCTTTGATCTAGTCATCCAATAACTCTTTTTACATAAGTTTAACTAAATCAATATATTTTAAATAGTTACCCATATTTATTTATTTATATATATAACAATTTACCATAACCTTAGAAATCGTAAGAAAGTTCATAAGTTGTATGTTTATGTATATAGGTATGTAATATTATTTTAGTAAAGTATGTTTATAAAATTTATATTTACATTTAAACAAAACTCTACACACCTTTTATTTAATCACTTCTTTATTTATTTATTTTTTTATTTTTCTACGTAGCTGCTGCACTACCTATTGCTTCTGGTTTCAGCTGAAAATCAACGTTGGGTGCTTAACATCCAACATTATGCTGAGCTGAACGCCATTTTGGTACGCAGAGACATGAGTCGAACTTGTTTTATTGGATTCAATTGTATCTACTGTTCCTTAAAATTATTTAATGTGTCATTTTGTGTGTGCCAAATAAATGATTATTCTATTCTATTCTATTCTATTCTATATCGTATAACCGTCACCACTTTGTAATCAAAAAACTGATCTTATCACAGATTCAATTTCAAGACCCTCGGACTCGAAAATTAATACTCTCCTAATCCAGCCTTTGGCTCGCTTAGAACGGATTTTTACGAAATAATATTTAGGGCGACTTACTTGGCTGTTTGATTGTGATAAAAGTTGGCGAGATTATCTTGTCAATAAAGTTTGGATTTGCTCGTAAGTTGATAAGGTACATTTATTTGGAATCAGAATCAGAAGATTTGGTACTTTTTATCCGACTGAGTTTGCGCATTTAAACATCCTGTAAGTGCCCGGCGCTCGAGCGGATGTACCTATACTATAACTTCCGCTCGCGGTACCAAAATAGTGTTGTGGAAACCGTACGAGTGGTGTTATTAGATGGCCTATTAAACGACACCGCACACGACAATTTCCAGTATAAGCTGACCTCTCATTCTACGAAAAGCCTACACAATGCGAGGTCAGCTTATACTGGAATTGTATAGCTTGATGTGTAGCCGCTTGTACGTAAGAAAGAAAAACCGCAGCGGGAGTATGATTTAAGGATCTAAAAAACTAGTTTTTCGGTTTCATAATTTAAACTCAGCGTTACTAAAACGAATCAAATATCAGCACAGCTATACACCAGTAATAATCTGTGAATAAAACGGCTGTAACAGACAGACGTACAGACGGACATGCCGAAACTATAAGGCTTCCTAGTTCGAATACGGAGTTCTAAAAACGTTGCAGGGTGCTCTAGAAATCTACTGGCGAATTAAAAATCAGCCGAAGGACATCTGCTGAATATAGAGCCATGTCAGCAGGGGACGTCCTATGTATTTTTAGGGTTCTGTACCCAAAGGGTAAAACGACACCCTATTATTAAAGCTCCGTTGTCTGTCCGTCTGTCACCAGGTTGTATCTCATGAACCGTGATAGTTAGACAGTTGAAATTTTACAGATGATGTATTTCTGTTGCTGCTATAACAAAAAAACTAAAAACAGAATAAAAAAAATATTTAAGGGAGCCCCCCTTAAATATATTTTTTTTTTTCTGTTTTTAGTTTTTTTGTTACACCCATACAACAAACGTGATTTTTTTGCTCGTTTTTGCTCGATATTGTTAACGACAACACGTAGACGCTTGAAATATTCACAGAATATTTAGTTATATATTTACTTTAAAAATAAATAATTAAATAACAAATCATTATTATAAATACGGGATTTATCACGTACCGTCTTATCGGTGTTTCGACCGACAGTGTGCGAGGCGAGACGTTATTCGGAGCGGATCGCACTCACCCTGATGAAGGTTCACGAATTGAACCGAAACACTGTCGGTCGAAACACCGATAAGACGGTACGTGATAAATCCCGTATTTATAATAATGATTGAAATCAATCACGAAAGTTTTCTAAGTAAAATAAATTAAATTACAATAAAACAAATATTTAAGGGCGGCTACCATACAATACACGTGATTTTTTTGTCGTTTTTATAGACACACAAGCTGAAGGGCCTCCTGATATTGTTCAATAGTCACCGCCGTCTATAAACTCCAGCAGCACTCCTGGTACTGCAGTCGCGTTGCCTAGCACTTAATACCCTATTTACACCTCTGTTGAAGGCGTTCGAAAAACCTCCGGAGGAAGGTCATTCCACATCTTGCAGGTGCGTGGAAGAAACGAGCGGGTGAAATGCACCGTGTGAGACTTCCACGCATCTACAATATGTGGGTGAGCTCGTTGCCGGTTGCGGGAGGTTCGATGGTAGAAGTGGGAAGCAGGGATTCAGAACATTCGCCGTTATAAGCTTAATGATCCAATATAAATCACATTCAGACATATTCATTCCTTATACTAATTGCTTTAAATTAAAAATTCAACCTTATGAGACACAATCAAACTAAATTAAATTGAAAATCCGAGGCCAAAACATTAAAAAGCTTTCATTCGATAACAGGCTTACATTGGCTCAATAAAGCGCTTGATCTCAGCCAAATTGAGTGTTTTGTTCAGTTGGGTGGCCACGGTCATTCAATTTCACCGAGTTAGTACTGGAGAGTTTTTAGTCAATGATTGTAGAGGCGATAATCGCAAATCAAAAGGCATACATACAGTAGAATTAAATCACATTATAATCAAGTTTTAAATAACCTAACCCATATTCAAATATTTTAATTTCAAATGTTAGACGACCCCTGTGGCGCAGTGGGCGAACAGCTGGCTGAGACGCAGGGGGTAGCGGGTTCGATTCCCACCGCGGAACAAATGTTTGCATGATCTACAGTTATTTATTCCGTGTCTGGGTGTTTTTCTAAATATTATAAGTATGTATTTACAAAAAAAGTATATATGCATTCTATCAGTTATCTGGTTCCAATAAATCAAATCAATCAAAAATCAAAATGTCTTTATTTGGTACATAAAACAGCGTACAGTAACAAAATGAAAACGATGAAACCTGCAGGAGTAAACATACTGTGTCGCAGGCATCAACGCTCTCCTCCATAAACATTAACAAATAAAGAGTTCAATAATTAGACTAAAAAAGAAGCTAAGTTAAAGAAAGACTATATTATATATTTATATATATTTTATATTAAGAGCCTGTAGTGTCCCACTGCAGGGCAAAGGCCTCCCTTCCTTCACTCCAGTCTTCTCTATTTTGGGCTATTGTGGACCAATCTTGTCATCAGGCATCAATTTCGTCCCTCCATCTTCGCCGCGGTCTGCCACGAGGTCGTTTCCCGTTTAGAGACGTCCACTCTGTGGTGACTTTAACCCATAACGCATCCGACATGCACCAGACGTGGCCCGCCCAATCCCACTTCAGTTTACCCGCTTGTTGCCCTACATCCGCGATTTGCGTTTTAGAGCGCAGTATACTGTTACGTATGCGGTCTGTCTGTCTGACTCCCAGAATACTGCGCTCCATGACTCGCTGACAAACCCCCGAGTCTGGACTTTTGCAGATCAGTCAAAGACCAGGTCTGTGCGTCGTAGGTGAGGATGGGGAGAATACACACGTCCATGAGCTTCCGTTTCAGTGATAAAGGAAGTTTACCTTTCATTAGCTGTTCATTAGATATTGACCAATATCCCTTCCAAGATCAAGAAAGACTAAAATTAATTTAATGTTAAATAGACAAATTAAAAGTATCGAGTATCGATACGATTACAAAAATAATAACAAGAATAGTAACTATTATAAATTATATATTATTTTAAATTTTAAGTAATAACAGAGTAGATTACATGTGTGTGTGCAGCGTGTTAGAATTTAAGGGTGTGTAAGTGTGTAAAAAATGTAGTATAGTGTGTATATGGCGAATGTGTGATAATCAGCAAAAAGGAAAAGGTTTTCAGTGTCATCGTAGGAGAAGGATATCAGCCATTCTAAACATTTCAACTTGCATTTGTAGTATGGTAATGGAAAAATGTTAAGCGATTCGTTTAATTTGTTGTACAGTGATGGACGCAGTGGAAGTGGCGACTAGCTAAAGCTGTGCGGCGATGTTCGATCAAAAAAACGTGAATTAGTCAACTCAGGATCATAATAAAGTTGTGAGTGTTTACGAAAGACAGTCTGCAGAATAAAAAGTTGTCGGACCGAGGGTACTTGGCATAGCGAGAAAAGATCAGAGGTCGGGAAAAGGAAGGGTTTCTTAAACAATACCTTAAGCACAGCTCTTTGGGCTCTTTCAAGTCGAATCATTCGGGTTTTGACCACACAGCCCCATGACGAGATGCAGTAAGAGAGAACAGACTGGGTGAGTGCAAAATATACTAACAAAATACACAAAACACATAAATAGTTTTTAAACTCTTAAAATCCAGAACTGACCTTAATGTTTTAAACACGTATATAAGTTTTCTGACTCGTAAGATAGTCGATTCAATTTGGGGTTCCCATGACATAGAGCTGTCGATCAAAACTCCAAGGTACTTTTGAGAGTATATCCGTTCAATGGATGTGGAAGTGCATGTGTCGGGAACGGAACCAGCAGGACAAACATGGGCACACACGGAAAGGAAAGAGGGGGCTTGCGAGGCTAAGTTGAAGGAAATAGGAATGAACTTTGTTTTAAAGACATTTAGAGTTAGGAGATTTGACCGAAGCCAACTCATAACTGGTGTTTTCCGAACGCACACGAACCTCTTGCCAGCTCCGACCATAGTACAAGCCTGCTTAGTTTGGGGCTAGATAGCGCTGAATGAAGTGTGCAACAATATTTATTTCATTATTATTTTAAATTTTGGAAAAAATAATTTTTATAATTTTTAGATTGTTTTTTTTTTGTTATTTGTGGGGAAACAGGCTTACGGCCCACCTGATGGTAAGCGGTCACCGTCGCCTATTGACACCGGCAACACCCGAGGTATTGTTGATGCGTTCTCTACCCTGTAGAAACCTCTTTACATTTCTCTTGAAGCGTGCCATGTCGTAGCCTAACGGGAAAACTTCAGATGGTAGCTCATTCCACATCTTGCAAGTATAGGGTAGAAAAGATCGCGTGAAGCGTGTGGTGCGCGATACCCAATTGTTGATGATATGTGGATGAGCTTTATTCCGTTGTCGAGAAGTGCGGTGGTAAAATCTCGACGACGGGATGAGATCAAATAGCTCCTCAGAACATTCCCCATTATACAGGCGGTAGATTACACTGAGCGATCCAATGTCACGGCGTTGACTCAGCGGTTCCAGCCTGTCGGCAAGTTTGGGATCACCGATGATTCTAATGGCTTTTCTCTGAAGGGAGTCAAAACGATGTAATTGGTACTTTGAAGCTCCGTGCCAAAGATGGGAACAGTATTCTACGTGCGGCCGAACTTGCGCTTTTTGTACAGTAATAACCGTTGTTGTGCCGTAAAAGGTGAGCACAGCTTTTGCTTCTAAGTGACTCCCATACTGGACCTCATTAGAAATTTCGACTCTCAGAATCTCTATATTCGCCGAGACGGGGAGAGGAATGTCCTGGAACCGTAGAACTACTGTGATAGGCGCCTTCTTATAGGCGTCCTTATACCTTTCCTTCTTAGGCGTCTCCTTTCCCTTGATGTAAGAAAGTCGAGTGAGCCGGGTGGTATTCCAGCCATTGTGCTCAAAAAGTGTGCTCCTGAGTTAAGGGTTAAGGGAGGAAAGGTTAAGGGAAAGGACTTTGTGGTGAACGCAACAAACTTGCATCTTGGTTGGGTTAAAGGAGACCAGATTAAGGTAACCCCAATCTGACACGCGCTCCGAAGAGCCTTCAACCTCAGACACAAGCCTTTTTCTGTTGTCTTCCAAATCAGACCGAGATACATTAGGGCGGCCAGCGTAGAAAGTATCACCCGAACTGTCATCCGCATAACAATGAAGGCCGCTTATGTGCAGCATATAATTGATGTGAACAATAAACAGTATGGGCGATAGCACTGACTCTTGAGGTACACTAGATTTAATGGGCATTGAGTCCAAGCAAGAACCATCTACAACGGATCTTATGCTCCGCCCGGATAAGAAACTGGCGACTCAACTGCAAAGTCCCTCGGGGAGACCGTATGAGAAAAGCTTCGAGAGAAGCGCCTTATGCCACATCCGATCGAACGCCTTTGCGATGTATAAACTAACAGCTAGAGCGTCCCCTCTACTCTCAACAGCTTCCGCCCAGCGGTGAGTGAGGTAAACTAGAAGATCACCAGCTGATCGCCCATGACGAAAGCCGTATTCATCAGCTGGTGTTCCTCAAGATATCTAAGAAGCTGAGTATTAATTACTCGCTTCATCATCTTACAGAGTAGAGAGAGGTAATTACTATAGGCCGATAGTTAGACGGGTTGGTTCGATCCCTTTTTTAGGGATTGGGTGGACATGGGTCACTTTCCAAGAAGATGGTAAGACAAGGGTATAAGACAATTAAAAGAGGGACGTAAAGACAGAACACAACTCAGGAGCACACTTTTTGAGCACAATGGCTGGAATACCACCCGGCTCACTCGACTTTCTTACATCAAGGGAAAGGAGTTCCTTCCGTACCGTTTTCTCATGAAAACGTACCTCTGGTATGGAACTCGGACACGGAGGTATAACCGGCGGTGAAGCATTTCCGTCGAGGAGGGTCGTGTTGGAAGCAAAAAGAGATCCAAGGAGATCGGCTTTAATTTTTGCACTATGGGCCAAAGATCCATATGACTTGCGTAAGGATGGTAATGGCAGAAGTTACCCTTAGCAGTTTTGGCAAGTGACCAGAAGGCTCTACTTCCAGAAGGATACCCCACCAACTGGTCACCAATTCTGCTGATGTGCTGCTTCCTCGCTGTAGCCATAACCTTTTTGCTCTGTCAGAAATTTATTTCTCAAACGGGAAACTTCGGGATCCTGGCACTCACGCGCTACAGTCCAGTTCTTAAAGGCAGCCAATTTGCAGCTGACTGTATCGAGACAAGCCCGGTTGAACCAGGGTTGACTCCGGCCACCAACGCACACCACAGAGTTAGGAATGAAACATACCCTGAAGTATGACATCAGCGCGCAAGTGTTTGGATCGTCCGTTGAGAAACATAGCTTCCTCCACTGGTAGGATACGTAGAATTCGCGTAATCCGTCCCAGTCGGCAGTTCGGAAATGCCAAACCCTTGGCTTCCCGGGTTTACTAGATAAACTAGGAAGAACGGTCGGTACTGATGCGGTTATCAGACAATGATCAGAGGATCCAAGAGGAGCTTCCACAGAGACCTGGTATTTATCCGCATGTGAAGACAGTACGAGATCAAGCAATTGTTTTATAGTTGGTGGTCTACCTGCACTGTCTCATCATCATCATCATATCAGCCGTAGGACGTCCACTGCTGGACACCGCTGTCTGTAAATCTTTAAAACTACGGTATAAATAATTACGAAAACAATCAAAGACACACCTCCTGGAGAAAACAATCTATATTACGAGTAAAGTTCCACCAGCAGAGTAATACAGGATTAATTAAAAATTTCCACTTTGATGGATTTTATATACAGTTTTGAGAAAACGGCTGGGCCACTAAAAAGTAGCAGTATCTACTTTTTAGTGGCCCAGCCGTTTTCTATTTGGTAACTATTGTATCTATCTACTCAGCCCACATACACTCACTCCTATTTATAGGCCTCATCAATTCAATTCAATTCAATTATTATATTTTATGTATAAGTATATACATATACCTAGTCAGGTCATAAATTCTGTCACATGTTTAATATAAAATAATTGAAACAAGTTTATTCATTATGTAATCATTTATATACCAAAATGAACTTAACAAAACATAGATTCTTATGACACTAAAGTTTATTCAAAATTACCTCCGTGATTTTGAATACATGCCTTCAATCTGCGCGGCCAATCGTCTATCGCAGCACGAACGAGGTCCATGTCAATATCGGCGGCTGCCTTAATCAAGGATGTATTGAGTGACTCAAAATTGGGATGAGGCTTTGAGCACGCCTTTTCCTCCAAGTGTTGCCATATCTTGTAATCTAACGGATTCAAATCTGGACTGGAGGAGGGCCAGTCTTCGTGCCGGATGAAGTCGATTTCACGGTCAGTTCTTTTCTTTTTTGTTTAGGTTTAAGAAGTAAACAATGTCACTCTTCAAGGAAAGTTTTTAAGTCACACATAAAAAAGATGAAGACGTTACGTCAGTGTGGAGTCATTTTTTAGTCGACAAAACGGGTAGCTCAGCACAATGTAAGCGTTGTTTAGCTATTTTAAAAACCTTAGGAGGATCAACCAAAGGCCTCCATACTCATCTATTTTCAAAACATTCCGTAAAGTAGATTCTGCTAAGGCATCTTCCTCAACGAGCCAAAATAATGAAGGACCACCGTTGAAAAGAAAAATGACGCCAGTCACCGACTATTTTGTGAAATCTGATACTCTTGACGATGTTTTATCCCGTATGACTGCGCTAGATGATTTTCTTTTTAGCGTATTTGTGACATCAAACGATTTAAGATCGTTACTGTTAGCAAAAGGGTACTCAGACTTACCTAAACCTGCTTCAATAATCCGCAACAGAGTACTAGACTATAGTGTAAAGATAAAAAAACAAATAACAGGTGAACTATCTACATTGAAAAAAGAAGGACAACGATTTAGTCTAAGTTTTGACGAATGGACTTCTAGCTCTAATAAGAGATATATGAATTTAAATATTCATTCAGTAAACAAAAAATGGAATTTGGGACTTATTCGAATTGATAAATTGCTGAACGCCGACACTTGTGTTCATACTTAAAAAAAAGCGGCTTTTGGAGTTTCATATCTCATTAGATACAGATATTGTGGCAATAGTGACTGATGGTCCAAATGTAATGCTGAAGGTTGGAAAACTTGTTAATGCAGAACACCAAGTTTGTTTTGCACATGGTATTCATTTAGCCGTTTGTGATTAATTGTATAAAAAGACACCTGTAAATGAGACTACCAGTGATGATATTGATGACTCGGATGATGATAATGAAGAACTAGACTCAGGATTAGTCAATGAAACTGGAAATGGTCCGGATTTGACTTATGATGATCGAAATATTAATGAATTAGTAAAGAAAGTTCGTAAAGTAGTTCTTATTTTCAAAAGAGCATCCTAGAAAAATGATACAATACTTCAAAAATAAACTACTCAAAACAAAATAGGGCCCACTTGAAATATTTCGATATTTTGCCCGACACATTTTTTTTTGCGAGTTGTTGGCATACTAATGTATGGAAATGTTAAGTAGGCATATTTATTGATCATAAATTAACACTTAAACGCCAAGTTTAGGGTAGTTCTTAAGTGGGTAGACAAGAAACAAAATCTTACGATATACCGCAGAATCTGTGAGTGCCATTACAATGTTGCTCAGTGGGGTTTGTTGTGTCTAACGAAGAAATTATCGTAACCTTACCTTTAATTATCGATTACATTACTGTTTGCATAAACAATGCCTGGTTCTCGACATCACATGGACACGGAATCCGCGACTAGAGCCATTGTTTTGCTTCAGCAGGGAAATTCGCAAAGATCGGTAGCTTCAAGCTTAGGTGTGTCAAGACGAGCTATTCGAAATGTGTGGGAACGCTTTCAAGAGACAGGTAGTGTGAGTAGGAGGCGCAGTTCAGTTAGAACCCGAGCGACAACCTCCCAAGAAGACCGATACATCCGACTCTCTGCACGTCGCGAGCGAACTGTAACTGCACGCATATTGAGAAACCGCTTACGTGACGCCACTGGAACGCGAGTGAGTGACCAAACTGTTCGCAACAGACTTCATGAAGACCAACAACGCTCCAGAATGCCAGTTGTTCGGCTCAAATTGACCAGAGCCCACCGTGCAGCGCGATTAAGGTTTGCACGTGATCACCTCGAATGGACCATGAATAGTTGGAGGACAGTGCTTTTTACAGATGAATCTAAAGTAAAGTTTTTTAATGATGACAGACGCGTACAAGTTTGGCGACAACCTGGAGAACGTTTTACAGAACCATGTATTCGTGAAACTGACCGCTTTGGTGGACCCAGTATTATGGTATGGGGTGGGATTAGCATAATGGGCAAAACCGAGCTAGTGATTTTGGATGAGGGCAATGTAACGGCCGCCAGCTATGTTCAGCATGTCATCCGACCTCATGTGATCCCATATTCACAGCGAGTAGGCCCTAACTTTATTCTGATGTAAGACAACGCTCGCCCTCATACTGCCAGAGTGACCCAAAGTGCAATCTCCGAAGCTGGTATCGCAGTTCTACCCTGGCTTGCCATGAGTCCGGACCTGAATCCAATCGAGCATATCTGGGACCAGTTGAAAAGAAGCCTTAAAGACAACCACACTGAAATTCATAGCCGACAGGAGTTGATAACTGCTTTAAAGTGTGTAGGGAGCAAAACTCCAGATGAAAATGTCATCCACCATATAGAGAGTGTTCCGAACCGACTCAGAGAGTGTGTGCGCAATAGGGGAGGACCTACGAGTTACTAAACATAAGGCATTGAAGCAACCCTAAGAACATGTTTAAAAAAAAATGTGCTCGTGTCTTCAACGTGTTGTTTTGGAAAACCGTGTAATTTTAAGTTAATGTGTAAAACGTGCATTTCTTGACGGTTTTTTTGGCAAAAATAAGGCATTGTAATGTTTTTTTAATGATTCTGAATGTGTTAACCTATTTCTAAAATTAAACTTGAAATAAATTGTACGTATTTTTTTTTATTTTAATTTAAATCATATTTTATTGGGTGGGCCCTATTTTGTTTTGAGTAGTTAATGTTCAAAAAGAACATAGAAGCGAGCTTAATTTACTACTCGACTGTAAAATGCGTTGGAACAGTCTCTTTACAATGCTGGAGCGATTTGATCTTTTAAAAACTAGCGTAAAAAAGGCACTTATTGAACTTAATAATCCTGTACCATTTGAAGAGTCAGATTTTCAACTCATTAGTGAGATAATCAAGGTATTGGCGCCAGTTAAATTATCTGTAGAAACACTTTGTCGTTCTGATGCCAATTTGTGCACGGCGGATGCGACACTCAAGTTTCTTTTTCAAGAATTGCGTGACAATGACTCAATTTTGGCTTCTAAATTGAAGACACATTTATTGAACCGCTTTAAAGGTCGTCGACGAAGTGAGTTAAGTGGAGTATTAAACTATCTACAAAATCCTCATACTGAGAAGACTGAGTTGGAGACTGATTGTGATGTAAAGGAGTTATTTTCAAGTCCAAGCAAGATGACTATAAAAAACAGATTATTTTGTTAACTGGGAAAATTGAAAATAGTGATAATGAAGAAAATGACATGAACATTGAACCCACGCAGACAACTAGTAAAACAGATTTAACAGTAAAAGAAAAGCTTCACAACGAAATAGAAAACAGTATGAAAACTATAAATCCTGAAGCATATAAAGAAACTGATCTTTCTAAGATCATTAAACAAGAAATTAATCTTTATGAGGCTAGTTCCACACGAGGTTATAATTTGGAGAAGGCTTATAAAAATTATTGACGATTCCTCCAACTTCCATCGAGCCTGAACGCACGTTTTCCGCTGCTTCATATTTGTGCAACAAATTAAGAAGTATGCTTTCGGATGAGACGTTGGATGCGTTGTTATTTCTTAGTTTTTATTTTCGTGGCTTAAATAAAAGTAAATTATAGTTTCTGGTCTATTTGATTTAAAATTTGAGTCCTATGAACATTGATCTCTTTTGACAAATTTGACTCCTATGAACATTGATCTCTTTTGACAAATTTTAAGAAGTTGATTTTTTAAGTTTATTGTAAAATAAAATAAACAAACTAAGCAATAATTTATTAAACTATTTTATAAGGGCCTAGTTTGTTAATTTTATTAGACGAAATTATAATATTGTTTTGTTTTTGAAGATTTAAGTAGAGATTTAAAATAAAAGGTTGATTTTTATATGTTTTACTATCTTTTTGCTACCACTTTCTATTACCAATACAATCCCGGGACTATCCCGGGATCCCGGTATTAACTGTTGATAATCCCGAAATCCCGGGACTAGAAAAATCGACCGGGATCAAATATACAATATCAAATATACCCCAGCCTGGGGCAGACTAGACTATTCATATTTCAGCATTTCTTTCTGCAAACAAAAGTTGTCTAGTGTGCTCTATCTGATAATAATGTTGCAGTATAACTGAAAACATATATATGTAATAGTCTTCAAACATATTTGATAGTTAAAAAGTAACATTGGAGCATGTCTTGGTGACCTAATGAAATCCTAGAATTTGCTTCAGTGAAGCTTCCTAATGGTTTATAGGTGCTGGCTACAATCAAAATTAGGCTGGCAAAACAAATACTTACCAAAGAATTAAATATGATGTTAAATTGTCCACAACTATTTTTAATACATTTTTTATCTACCTACATAGTGCACTGCACATTTCTGTATTATTCTTGTCGATTTTGTTCTAAATATCAGCTTAATTCAGATTGTAATTCAAGTTCAAGTGAAGCAATATTAAAATAACATATTGTAACAAAGATCATTGGGCGTTTTTGACCCACTTTTTTTTTTTCGCGCACAGTGTTCAAATCACTTTTAAAGTAAAGTATTCAATTCCACTTTTCTAAATATGTAAATTTTTTTTATGTATCTGCTGGAGGAAAAATGTTATGTAACAGTATGTATGTGAGTCTAACTATAACTCTATTAGACTAAAAACTAAAGATTTTACTGTCAGCATTGTGAAAATGTATGTACAAGCATAAGAAAAATGTTTGTATCGCATAACAGATTGTATGTCTCTCTCGCTCGCACTTTCGACAGGTAGAAAATAACAGTAAGGTATCGAAGTGCGCGTGCGACGCACATTTAGATTTTGTAACATAACAGTTGAAATAAAATATACCTATATATATATATATATTTTTAATCTACAGATATTTTTCCGGGTCTGGATGTTTCTCTATATATTATAAGTATGTATTTACAAAAAAAAATATAATTAAGTATTCTATCAGCTATCTGGTTCTCGCAGTACAAGCTCTGCTTAGTTTGGGGCTAGATAGCGCTGTGTGAAAAGTCCAGATATATTTATTTATAACTTGACCTACAGTTTAATTCAAATTACAGGTAATGAGATTTTATGGTTTTTATTTACTAACCCTTTTTTGGGGAACAAGTTGCAGTAATTCTGGATTTCAGACTTTTGCCTAAATTTGTGTCACTAAAGCTACACGCATACCGAATTTCAGTACTGGTGTACCCTGTGAATTTTGTCAAAGTTTAGTTTTTATTATGGCTATTAAATAATAACTTAAAAATTATAAGGTTAAACTAAAAATAAAAACGAAGTCGGAATATACTAACAAAGACTTTTTATTAGAGGCGCCACTTACCGGATAGTCCCATTTTGATTTTTTTACTCCTCTTGAACCCCTCAACAACCCCAACCCCATTTTTAGCTCATTTAGTCACACCAAAACTGTGCCATCACTACACCTATGTACCAAATTTCACGACGATCGGATAAACGCTTCGAAAGTTATCCTCGGACAAACAAACATACATACATACACCGCATCGAGATCTCGCTTCACTCGATCAATAATAAATTCAAATTCAGACAACTAATAGCTGGTTCGAACAAATAAATAATTAAATTATTGATTCACTATCTGGGATCTCTTCATAATCACACCACAAGATAGGTAGGTAAATATATTTATTTTCATAAACAAAAACAGGTCTTAAAAAACCTTGTAATGGCACCTTAAACTTGTTTGCCCATCACGAGCATCGCAAATTAATGACGGCGTTTTTTTATAATACAAAATAAAATGAACTAATCAATGAATTATGGCGTTTAATATTGCCAAAAACCTTGAGCGTCTGAAGTTTGAACATACTCGGACACATCACACCATCACACGTACACCACTTCTCGCGTCTTGCTTTTACAAAGAGTATCCGATCAGATAGGTCAAATATAAAAAAAGTACCTACCGTATAATAAGTAACTTCTAGTAATATGCTTTCAAACCTATCCAAATCCAAATTCCCAAAAAAATAATGAAAAAGTTTTAGTAAAACTTCTTTACGCACTCTTGACTTGGAGAGTAAGCTGGTGAATGCGTTACGAAAAGTGCGAACGGAAGTTGAATGGGAGATAAAAGTTAGTGGACATAGAAAGAGAGAGAGTTACGTTTCGTATATTTTTAAACGTTAATGAGCGAGTGCGAGTTGCGTCTGTCCAGAATGAACATAGACTGATTGACCTACAGACGTGTGGACAGTTTTGTAATTGAACAATATTATAAATTATTATTTTGATAAAGAAGTTTTACTTCAGTCGTGTGGTCTAAAACACACTCTTTTTATTATTTATATTGTTGTATAATTATTAGATAGGTAGGTACTTATTTATATTTTGAGAATGTGTCCTATGTGAACATTGTGTACACATAGGACACACAAATATAATAAGGATCTTATTCAGAGCTACTTATGTTGAGACTTGATCGACTTGATTTTCAACGAATTGACAAAAATCTATGTTGAGTCATGATTGCGTTTTAAATTCAGCCCTAACATATAATTATAGGCTTCTTAATTGAATAAAAGCTGGTAGTTCGCGTCGATACAGAAACAGCAGAACCAGACAAGATACAGAGACGGGATACTGCTATTAAACTTTAGGCTTTGGTGTGCGTTCTGTTCGCGAGCGAAATCAGTCTAGTAGCGGTCTTGATCTCCTGTTTCGGTCTCGTGTTTCTATATCGACCCCAACTGGCACATTAGGAGTGAACTAGCTACTGTATAATATAAGCTATCGTGGCACGGTGCGGTGTTAGACGAGGGTCCTCAAGCCGTGTGCTATTGCAGAGGCTGACTTATTGATATAACTACCTAATTGGAATTATTTCATGTCTCTTTTTATATTGAACAGTCTCATGACAGTTTTACTGCTTCCTTTTGTATGACCAATTTTCAATTGTAAATTGTTGTGTCCTGATAAAGGCTGCTGGGAGCCGTTGGGTGCAGGCCGGACCAGATCGGTCGCTCTGGTAATCTATTGGCGAGGCCTATGTGCAGTGGACGCCCTGTGGCTGATATAATGATGATGATGACTTGTATCTCTGAGAAGACAATCCATAAGCACGTGCTAATTCTAAGGAAACCACGCACTGGATTATATTTGATAATGTATTTATAGGTATTTTTTGTAACACCGCCTCCTCACACGTTTTTCAATACAGTCCATCCAAAGGTTGCCTGGAAGAGATCGCTTGGAGCGATAAGGCCGCCCATTGTACCACCATGTATTAGTCTTTAAGTTTTCTAGGTTAAGTTATTGTAATTTGGTGTAACATAAAGAATTATCTATCTATCTATCTATTGCACACCATTAAAAATAAACAAAATAAAATACACATACATTGGTACAATGGGCGGCCATATCGCTAAAAGCGATCTCTTCCAGGCAACCTTTGGATGGACAGGATCTATGTGAACAAATAAGGATGGTGGCGTAAATCAGATATTATTAGAACAAGTACTTACCTATATATTACAATATACTATATATATTAAGTTATATAATATTGTTATACCTACATATATGTACCTAGTCAGGTCATAAATTCTGTCACATGTTTAATATAAAATAATTGAAACAAGTTTATTCATTATGTAACCATTTATAAACCAAAATGAACTTAACAAAACATAGATTCTAATGACACTAAACAGGCTTCAGGTTTAGGAAAACTAAATGAACAGGCCTTCAATCTGCGCGGCCAGTCGTCTATCGCAGCACGAACGAGGTCCATGTCAATATCGGCGGCTGCCTTAATCAAGGATGTCTTGAGTGACTCTAAATTGGGATGAGGCTTTGAGCACGCCTTTTCCTCCAAGTGTTGCCATATCTTGTAATCTAACGGATTCAAATATGGACTGGAGGAGGGCCAGTCTTCGTGCCGGATGAAGTCGATTTCACGCGCCGCCAGCCAGTCTTGTGTGCTCTTCGCTCTATGAGCTGGCGCCGAATCTTGTTGGAATACCCAGTGCCTGTTATTGAACATGGTGTGAGAAACAGGTTCCACAAGGTTCGTCAGGACTGTATTTTGATACACAACTTCATTCGTTTTTACACCTTTCTCACAAAAATATACCTCTGTTAAGCCCCAATAAGAAACTCCCAACCATACCATGAGCGCGGATGGAAAATGACCTCGTTGGACACGCGGAATACGGTTGCTCGCTTCTTCACTACTGTGTGCGTACACCTTATCATTTTTTTTGTTGTAGCTCTCTTCTACGGTAAAATTTTTTCATCCGAAAAAAGAATTTCCCTATATTTTTTTCCCGCGTACCGCTTCAACAAAGCGCGGCATCTCTTCAGTCTCAGGTCCATTAGACGAGCATTCAAACGATGTCCTGTTTTTCTTCGATATGCCCGAAGACCTAAGTCTTCATTTAACACCCTTTTCACCGTGGTTCTGCTTAACCCCATCTGAAGGGCCAACAGTTTCTGCTTACGTTGGCGATTTCTTTGAATTCGCGCCTTCACAGCTTTTATCACTGCTGGAGTCCTAACAGACAGAGGGCGACCACTTCTTGACCTGTCATCTACACTTGAGTCTTCATTGTATCGTTTGATGGTGCGATAAACGAATCTTTTGGTTATATTCAAATTTTTCAGTATGTCAAAAATTTTAATTGGAGCGTAACCGCAACGATGCAACGCAATAACTGCAACACGGTCTTCTTTAAGCGTCCACTCCATATTTAAAAATGAGTAAAACTCTAAAAAGTATACATTTATATTTTCATGAACAATTCGAAACTCGAATTCTATAAACTTTTTTGTGGCCAGCATTCTAAAAGAAAAGTTTTTACTGTGTGACAATACTTATGACTTGACTAGGTATAAATTATAAAAATATATAAATTAATGAATGGTCTAGTGAGGGATGGATAGTGTTGTATGACCATGTTTTTAAAGATAGGGAGAGATTTAGCGTGACGAGTAAAAGAGGTACTTTAAAATATTGAGGTATTAAGGAAAGTTTTTAATTGAATGATTTCAGAGGGGGCGTAGCTCGGCCCCCTACCAGATGAAAAGACGATCTGATAAAGGTTGCCAGGAGTCGTTGGGTGCAGACCGCACAAGATCGCTGTGAAGGTCCTCTGTTCAGCAGTGGACCTTCACAGACCTTCCTAGACTGATTTGATGTTGCTAAGCAGTTTATCTGCCCTCCTGTTAGTAAAATTATGAGAGAATAAGTAAAATTATTTGCCTACGTGTTAGATAAAAAATTAATTTTAGGGCAAGTTTTAGACAAGAGTAGTAGAGTTTTTTGTGAAAAGTCTCGCCCGGGGAAGTACTACTAGTATACCTATTATTGCCGCCAAGCAGCATTGCTATGTTTCGGTTTGAAGGGTATGGTTGCAGGTGAAATTACAGGCACATGAGGTTTTACACCTGTATGCCTCTAGTTGATGGACCCAGGGCAGTGCATCATAGGGCACATTTCTAGCGTGCGTGACCTACGAGGCAATTCTATACACGCATGCACGCTAGAAATGTGCCCTACAATTCTCTGTTATAGGCGATGGTTACCACTTAACATCAGATGGGCCTTAAGCTTGTTCCATCTCCATGTAGAATAAAAAAAAATTTGTGAAATAGAGGTTACATTAGGTTCTTCCGCAGATAAAAATTAATCATGGTAATAATGTCAGTGGAGTCATAAGTCAAAAATAATATCGTCCACCATATAAATGCGAACATAAGAACTTCGAAATACTTCTGGATTACTAGACAACTAAAACAATTATCTGCGTCCAATCTTACCAATTTGTTGCCTACGTTGAGATGAGCCTATGTTTGTGTTTAAAATCTCTGAATGTCCGAGTTTACCAGTCGTATTTTTGACACCTGGGTCCAAATAAATTGAAGGGTCTTGGAATGCGACTCATCACTCAGAAAGAAGCAATTTTGAAGTTACAAAGATGAACTTGATAAGTGGAGAAGATTATTCTCGCTTGAAGATGAAAAAGGTACCGTTAATATAAAATGATTATGACCAATTTGTCTAAATTTCAATGACTTCATTACTTACTAGATGAAGTCAAATTGACTTTTTTTATCAAAGAATACTCACGTTATTACTCTACGTGAAGAAGCGGCACTCCCAGCCCCCCCCCCCCCCCCCATTGTCGCCTGCAACGTAGCAGTAATCTCATTAAAATCACATATCTACCCTTGACTTAATAGATAACAAAAGTTATTTTCGTAATAGTAGCCGCACGGGGAAGCACCAGTATGCCTATTTCTGCCTACTTACCTCTACCTACATTTAATTCGAAAATGTCAACTCTACGTATAATTTGATCACATGTCAGTCCTTCGTTTAATTGGATAAGCGGTACTGACACGTCGTCAGCTTCAAGTACAAACCGAATTAATAACACTGCCGAAGGCGTTTAGCATTTTCATTACATGCCATACTAGCGTCTGCCAGCGGCTTCGCACGCGTTGTTTGTCAACAAAAAGTAGAATCTGTTTGAATCCAGGTCATAATCTAATCAACACACCAAATTTCATCGAAATTGGTTCAGCCATTACGACATGATTGAGTAACAAACAAACGAACAAATAAACAAACATCCAAACTTTCATTTTTAGGGTTCCGTACACTAAGGGTAAAACGGGACCCTATTACTAAGACTCCGCTGTCTGTCTGTCCGTCTGTCACCAGGCTGTATCTCATGAACCCTGATAGTTAGACAGTTAACATATTCACGGATGATGTATTTCTGTTGCCGCTATAACAACAAATAAAAAACTAAAAACAGAATAAAATAAATATTTAAGGGGGGCTCCCATACAGCAAACGTTATTTTTTTGCTCGTTTTTGCTCGATATTGATCAGGCAACAGGTATTAGATGCTTGAAATATTCACAGAATATTTAGTAATATATTCGCTTTAAAAATAAATAATTAAATTAAAATAAAACAAATATTTAAGGGGGGCTCCCATACAACAAACGTGATTTTTTTGCTCGTTTTTATAGATAATGGAACCCTTCGTGCGCAAGTCCGACTCGCACTTGGCCGGTTTTTATAATATTAGTATGCTATCGTTTTGTAACGATTATATACATACGCACACCCAACTCTGTGCCGGGCTGCGCGGGGCGGCGCGTCACACATTGGGTGGAAAGTCAGGGTTGAAACCTAATTTTCCTGATTTTTAGGGTTCCGTTGCCAAACTAGCAACCCGTAGAGTTTTGAAATGTCCGTCTGTCTGTCACCGACCGCTAACAGCCGTTTTACTCGTACTGTAAAACGGTAAGACATCTAGGTAAGCGTGTTCCATCGACTGCATCATCGCTTACCTTATGCCGAGATCGCAAATGCGAGCCTAGAACATATAGAACGTAACTCTGTAAGCATATTATAAAGTTACTTGACTTCTGTTAACAGAAAAAACGGAAAGATGCCTTTGCAAATTGAAGAGTTTAATGATTTTGTCATCATCAGATAATGACACAATTTATATGGGACCATCTATGAGAACGGAGGTCCGTTCTAAAAAATTAATAATTGAAAACGGACAAGAATTAAAACTGAACATAGATACTCGTACTTAAACATAATAAGTTTTTCTGTTGAAAAATTACTTTTCAAAACAAGCTTTTATAAAATTCATAATCAGAACCACAAGAAGATTTCAAATAAGCCTAAACACACGCACGGCACGCCGTGGAAGCAAATATATCAAAAATTTAATTTGTAAGCACAAAGTATAGGCGTTTTGGCCGCTTCCATATTGGGCTTTATAACAATATCCTTCTCCTATACATATATTGCAAACCAATAAGGCATACTTTTGTTAAATTCAGCTGTTAATGACTTCAGAAAACCAGAAAACATCCTCTGCCATTTTGGAGGTTCCGCCATATTGGATTTATAGTATACATCTTGGATAGTTCCCCATATTTTGAATATAATGAGACTTTGTTTTAGTTTTCGTGTTCTCCTCATCAAGCCCTTTCATTTGATACCCATACTGTGGTAGTGCAGAAAAAATAACTAGTCCGCCATCTTGGATGATTCGCTATATTAGAATTAGAATGACGTCACATAGCGTAAGCATTCATTGACATCCAAAATAAGCGAGTGTACCAAATTTCAGCTCAATCGGTTAAAGATAACTGATTTAAAATTCAGTTGCAAGATTCCATCCAGACAAACATACATATTATACATTGCAAGTTAAATAAAAGCTTGTAAAAATAAAGAGCAGACGAATTGGAACATCCTGCATCATTAATATAAATACGGGATTTATCACGTACCGTCTCATCGGTGTTTCGACCGACAATAACTCCGAAAGCTCCGAACAACGTCTCGCCTCGAAAAGTGCGAGGCGAGACGTTATTTGGAGCGGATTGCACTCACCCTGATGAAGGTTCACGAATTGAACCGAAACATTGTCGGTCGAAACATCGATAAGACGGTACGTGATAAATCCCGTATAATAATAATGATTGAAATCAATCACGAAAGTTTTCTAAGGAACATCCTGTTTTTAAAAGGCGATGCCGCGAAGCAACATTGCTGTGTTTCGGTTTGCATTGTCGCCAGTGAAGTTACAGGCACATGAGGCTTTACACTTGTATGCCTCAAGTTCATGGACACAGGGGCAGTACATCGTAGGGCATGTTTCTAAGGTGCTTGACCTACGAGGAAATTCTTTATTATAGGCGATTGTTACCACATAACATCACTTAACACCATATGTTTGTTCGACCTTCATGTCGAATAAAAAAAAACATATATTCTATCTAAGAGTAAATCGTTTATAGTATATGAAAACAACTAGGTAAATAAATTTCAGCAAAGTTTAGCTGGAACCTACAGCCACCCTCAACCTACCCCCAGAGCTATTTATCCAAGATGTACGAATGTAATCACACCCTTTTTATTAGAAGCCCGGAAATAGGGGAGACGGGGATGAGTCATGGTCGGGGGTGAGTTTACGATGCAAAACTAGGTACTCGAGATTTACATTTTTATTATATCTGTTTTCTTAAATGACTTCGCTTGATTAAACTAACCTGAGTTTTAGTTTTTTTCCATTTATTTATATTCATATTTATATGCTGGACATTGCACATAACGGTATCTAGCCCTAAATTAAGCAAAGCTTGTATTATGGAAACCAGATAATTGATAGAATCTAAATAATTATTTTAAACAAAGTCGGGTTAGTTATACCATTTATAACTCAGGAACGGCTGGAACGATTTTGATGATCTTTGATTTGTTGGGTTTGTCTTCGCCCCCGAATAGCAGAATAACTATTAAAACATCGAAAAAAAATAATAAAAGTATGAAGTATATTCATTTTCTCATACATAGATGCAGCTAATGATGGCCGATTGATAATTATGCCGGCGACGTACATTGACAGCCCACGTCATATGCATGACAAGGCTGTATGAAGTTCGTCGGGTCAGCTAGTAGCTTATATAGAAATATACCAAAACCTGGACCAGATATCTGTAGACATTGTAAACATTTGTCCCGGAGGACGTCGGTCATTTATAATACCTAGGTAAATTGTGATACACACTTGTTAGGTATTGCTGTTTTTGTGTCTATGAATTTGTTCTCTTGTGTGCTGAGTGTGTTTTGTACCGTCATAAATCAATGTTTTTCTTTTCTTTCTGTCTTTCGGAGGGGGAATGGAACCCGCACAACCTCCTGCGTCCCAGACGGTTAGGCTCGGACTATATGGCATTCGGGATTGTCAGGGACAGTTTTATAACGGCCCTGACCAATCCGTCGCACAACCAAACTTTTGATTTTTTCCTGCATCGACTACACACGATACGAGGCCATCCGACTCCGATTTTTACCTGGAAACAACCGGGACATGCTCCGGATTCGCAGGATCGGAGATACCTGTATGCCATATAGCCCCAGCCGGTTATTTGCCCATTGCGCCACAATGTTGGGCGCATGTTGGGTCTCATGTCCAAACGAAAAATATAAATGAAGGAACCCATGGGCTACACGAATCACCCCAATATGGTCTACGATAGTTCGGGAGCTAGGTTCTGATTTCCATAATTTCACAAGGAAAGTGGTTTGCATAGAATTATCATTTTGTGTTGAAGGCATTGGAATGACTTGGTGAAAATTACAAAATAATCAGACAATGTCTTTGAAAACAAAAACAAAAAAATGTTCTTTTTTATAAAATTTTAACATACAGTCGGTCACATGAATATTACGAAAACGACTGTCAATTGAGAATTTTCATTTGAATTGAAAAATGTTATAATTTAGACGCAATTTATTTTCTATAATACTGTTATGTATGATCATTAAAAAGTACAACCGGCCTTGTTTCTTACCTTTCTTTCCTGGCTCGGTCACGGAAAGGCAGTAAAATTGACGTTTCAAACTGATCCTTGTGATTATATAAAAATCTATACTAATATTATAAAGAGGAAAGATTTGTTTATTTGTATTGAATAGGCTCCGAAACTACTGGGCTGATTTAAAAAAAATCTTTCACTGTTAGGAAGCTACACTATCCCCGGGTGACATAGGCTACGTTTTACCCAACTGCGCAGAAGGAGGGTAATATTTTTATTGAATAACTACGCGTGCGAAGCTACGGATTGGTCAGCTAGTAATGAATAAATACACTTTTTATTTTTATTTTTTGATTTTGATCAATAAATGCTATTATAATATGCCCACAAATCTAGCAAACGTTGCGAATTCGCGATACGTGTCCTATCCGGAGAGATGACTCGTATGATACGCTTTGATCTCAGCCCTCGGTAAATGAGCTCGATGTAGATATAGATGACTATGTTTATTTTTCATTTGAGACTCGCATAAAATTGCGGTATTTATAATCTTTTAATGATAATGCCAGGCAATGGTGGCGATTCTGTTGTTTACGCTGACTAACTAAAACTGTGTAAAATACGAACAGTCTTATTTTGTTTTCGCTAAAGATCAAATTAGAATGACATTTAAAGTGACATTTCTAAAATTAAGTAATTTTTACTAATATGGCGTGTTTACGATCTAGTTTTAATCAGCACCAATTTGTCTGTTAACTAAAACTAGCCAAAAAACACGCCGTCTTAGTAAAAACTACTTAATTTTAGAAATGTCACTTTAAATGTCCTTCTATTTTGATCTTTAGCGTAAACAAAATAAGACCGTTCTTATTTTACACAGTTTTAGTGTAAACAACAGAATCGCCACCAATATCAGGTAAACAGTGGTGGCGATTCTGCTGTTTTCACTGACTAACTAAAATGGTTTAAAATACGAACGGTCTTATTTTGTTTACGCTAAAGATCAAATTAGAATGACATTTAAAGTGACATTTCTAAAATTAAGTATTTTTTACTAAGATGGCGTGATTTTAGGCTAGTTTTAGTCAGCAGTCAAATTGGTGCTGCTGACTAAAACTAGCCCGCACTAAGATTAATATGGTCATTGACTTTACACCAAAAACGTGATAAACTCGTGATGTCACATTTTCGCAAAAATCGAAGAGAAGAGAAATCCACTATGGCCACGCGGTGACAATGGGGTAGCGCGTTTTCGAAACGAACTGTGAGGCCATTTTAGATAGCACCCACAACGTGACAAGTTATCTCTTTCCTTCCTAATTACGGCATTTTAGGGTTCCGTAGCCTAATGGCAAAAAACAAAAAAATAAATTTTGGGGGTTCCCCATACATAGATCTGAAACACAAAATTTTTTTTCATCAAACCCATACGTGTATCATTTTTTTCGAATAGTTTGCGCGAGAGACACTTTCAAAGTGGTAAAATATGTGTGTCCTCGCTGTTGGCCTCTGAGGCCGTTGCAGCTTAACCGAGCTTTTGGCGAGCGCAGAAGGCGCTCAGCCCTGTAATTTTTTGATGATGCAACTAGCGCAAGGGCACCACTTAGGTACGAACCTCGGCTTGGGCTGTTGCCAGGACGAGGATAGGAGAGAAACGCCCGGGTACGTGCTTGTACCTCGTATAGGCGGCGACTGAAGGGACTCGTCGACCTCGCCGGCGAGGTCGGTGTATTTGTGAAGTGTTTGCTCTGTCCAATGTGGATGATTCTTCCGCATTAGCGGAAGTGATTTCGTCATCCGGGTCTCCGAGAACGTGTCTCGGACGACGGAGGGTACCTTTTAGCGCCCACGTATTTATGTAGCTCTTGAGAGGTATAATATAATGACCGTTTCTAATTCTGTTGTTTTATAGGACTTTCTGTTTTTTATAGGTGGTACCTACCATTTTCATAATGTTATTTTTAATGTCTTTTTCAATGTTTTATTTTATTTTATTACCTTCTGTTTTGTCTATACTATACTGTTGTCCTAAATAAATGTCTTTCACTTTACTTTAATTTTGACATGGAAATCTAATCGGTCTGATTTGACGTCTATCATTTTGCCTGCCGTGATAGATCGCGCGTAACTTCTGGTTACAGGAAATAATATAATGATAATGAGAGATATAGTACAAATAAGATTTGGTAAAGAAACGTAGTCTTTCACTATGACCTTCATAAGAAGTCTCAAGGTCAGCGTGCTATGGAGAGGGCTATGCTTGGTGTTTCTCTACGAGATCAAATCACAAATGAGAAGATTCGTGAACGAAACAGTCACCGGCTTGAAACAAAGGATTAGCAAGTTGAAGTGGCAGTGGGCAAGGCATATAGCTCGAAGAACTGACGGCCGTTGGGGCAGAAAAGTTCTCAAGTGAAGTCAACGCACTGGAAAGCGCATTTTATTGCGACATTCAAATTGTTATTATTGTAGCAACAACCACTCAAAATCAATTAAATTAATAACACTCGTAAACAGAAAAAAACACTTGCGACGATCACAATGGCTACTGCGTCGTGATTGGTCGAGACGATGCAATGGCGGTTTTGCACTTCACAAAGTGGATAGAATCGGTTTTGAACCACACTAAACATTTTGCTTGCTGTTGTCTATGGGATAGAAGCGGTTTTGGTACTAATCTTTGAAGAATGAGTCAAAGTGTTGCAAGAAAAAAAAACATATTTTTGGACAGTCAATTATGAATCTATACCCCTCAAGTAAAATATTGACTTTTCCAAGTATACTGTAGTATCTGTGTGGAAGAAATGAATCTGAATCCAGGACGGCCTTATATGGAAAGAACATATGTTAAAGGTTGCTGGGAGCCGTTGGGTGCAGAACGCACAAGATCGGTCGCTCTGGTAAGTTATGGCTGACCACATCACCTCCACTGATACTCCCCCATAGATTTCCAGCAATCTTTATGATGATGATGAATGAAAGATGCAAAATAAGGCATACTCAGTACTACCTACCTTTGAGCTGATGATTGAGAAATCAAAATCATCATCATCATCATCATATCAGCCGTAGGACGTCCACTGCTGGACAAAGGCCTCCCTCATTGATCTCCAGGAACTGCGGTTGGAAGCGGCCTGCATCCAACGCCGACCTGCGGTTCTTACCAAGTCGTCTGCCCATCTTGTGGGTGGACGCCCTACGCTGCGCTTGCCGGTCCGTGGCCTCCACTCGAGAACCTTTCGGCCCCATCGGCCATCTGTTCTGCGCGCTATATGGCCTGCCCATTGCCACTTCAACGTGCTAATCCGTCGGGCTATGTCGGTGACTTGAGTTCTCTTACGTATCTCCTCATTTCTGATTCGATCCCGTAGAGAAACCCCGAGCATAGCCCTCTCCATAGCTCGTTGAGCGACTCTGAGCTTATTCATAAGGCCAATAGTGAAGGACCACGTCTCGGTTCCATATGTCATCACTGGTAACACACACTGATTGTAGACTTTCGTCTTAAGGCACTGAGGTATGTTGGACGAAAAGACGTTGCCAAGTTTCCCAAACGCTGCCCATCCGAGTTGGATTCGACGATTGACCTCTTTTTCGAAGTTGGACCTACCTAATTGGACTGTTTGTCCTAGGTATACATACGCGTCGACAACTTCAAGAGCCGAGTTCTCAACCATAACTGGGGCAGGGACGACATGGACATTCGACATGATTTGAAATCAAAATACCTACTTGTAATAATAAAATAAACATACTATTGTACCTAGATAAGTATTTATATTCCCATACCTTCGATTTATCATTGTCGGTTGCTGTTTCAATTCAACCATTTTCACTATAGCTAGTAAATTTCCAATTTTAAGGGGTGTCACCGCTGTCAGCGCTTTCATTAATTTGTTGGAACAATCAGGTGCATTTGATAGGCGCGACAACCCTATCAGAGGGCTTGCTAAATTGATTTTTCAGCAAAATGCTTCGCTTTACGTGTTGATTGATAGAAAAAACAGTCTAGTCCACACAAACTTTATATCGGTTGTATGTTTGCAGTGTCACTGGCACTTTTCTGGTAAGTTTAAAAATATATTTTTTATGTCATGCAAGGTTATTCATATTTTCGCGATCACTGTACATAATTACTGATTAAAACGGGTATTTATCGCATATGTACCTTTTTTATTTGTTATTCCGACGTTTCGGCGATAAATACCCGTTTTAATCAGTAAATAAGTAAGGTTAGATTACATTAGGTGCCTGTTTCACGACTTCAGAGTAACTTTATAGGGTCGATAAAAGTCATTCTCTCTCTATCTGTTTTAATGTCAAAACAAAGCCCGTATATAGTTTTTAACCGTTCAATAGCATGAAGATTGCTCTAAGTGCCTATTTAACCACCAGTAACGCTGTGGTCGCATGCGTGCGCTACGATGAGGGGTATAAAATAAATAAATTTTATTATTGGACATTTCACACAGCGCTATCTAGCCCCAAACTAAGCAGAGCTTGTACTATTGGAACCAGATAACGCATAGAATACTTATATACATTTTTTTTTGTAAATACATACTTATAATATATAGAGAAACAACCAACGGAACAAATATCTGTAGATCATGCAAACATTGGTTCCGCGGCGGGAATCGAACCCGCTACCTCCTGCATCTCAGCCGGCTATACGTCCACTGCGCCACGGAGGTTGTCATGTATGACGTATGGTATGTATGACTATTTCATATTAAAATACGTAAATTGTCGAAGTCTATCTATAGTAGGTCATTATAATGTAATTTTTCCGGTCTTAAGCCCGTAACAAATATTTTTTATAAAAGTTTTGTTGGAATTAATTACAAATAAATGTATATTCAAGCCACGTTCCTGCCCGCCGTAGATTTTTGTGAACGAGAGAATACGATATAGACGGGCGACTAAGGGCGGATCCAACTTTGGTGCGGGGGGGGGGGGGGGGGGGTCAAATAGCCGTGGTCAAGTCACAAGAAGTTCTAATTTAATTTTTATAATCATAGATACAAGTAAAAACAAAGTACATACTGTACTTAAACTTAATGTGCTGTACTTAATTAATTTAAATACCAAAATCAATTTTTCAAATCAAAATATTATATTAAATTAATTAAATATTGAATGTACTTACATAAAATCTATATTGTGACAAAAAATATATATGAACATTATGTATAACAATATTAATTAGTGGTCCACCTAGGTTCTGGACCCAGCCCAGGGGGGGTCATGACCCCCATGAACCTCCCCCTGGATCCGCCCTTGCGGGCGACCATCAATGGAGTGCGTACGAGATTGACTTCAGTAGTATTTCAAATAATGTGACCATTTTGTGCGTATTTTTGGTACCTTGATAACTTTGTAACAAGTGAATACTATAAAATCCTGAGAGCGCTTTTATGCGCTGGACATGTCGTGCCACGTGGCCGGACATCGTGCAAGTCGCTAGGCATTTTGTCTCTCGCCTCAGTTTTTATTATATCACTTTCCGAGTTTCGCGTTAAACTCATGTGGTTGCCAATCCACCCTCGTTAAGTATATTCTAACTCTCAGAATAAAATTGTATTTACGTCATTTTCTCCGCCGTATCTCAAACAATGCTTCGAATTCCTAAGTTTATCCAACCCCTACAATCTGCGTTCTTCCACTACTGTCCAGCTGAAAACCCCAGCCCATAATTCCAACTTCTTTAGTAACTCGTTTACGGTACGAGCTGTACGATTATGGAATGACATGCCCGTTTCCATCAGACATGCTAAATCTTTCGCTATTTTTAAAAATGAGGTCTTTAAACTCTCCAGTAACAGTACAGTCTCTCTTCTTTACAGTAAACATTCTATTTTCTTCGATATATATTGGTAAAGTATACGTATATATATATGTATGTATTTTATATTTATTTATGTAAGTATATGTAGGATTTTTTTTAGGTTTTGGTATTTATTTGTATCCTACATAATTAGGTATTTATTGTAACACCGCCTCGTCACACGTTTTTCAATCCAGTGCATCCACAGGTTGCCTGGAAGAGATCGCTTGGAGCGATAAGGCCGCCCATTGTACCACCATGTATTAGTCTAAGTTTTTTAGGTTAAGGTATTGTAATTTGGTGTAGCAATAATGAATTATCTATCTATCTATCTAAAGGAATCGCGACAAAAGATGTTTAGCGATGTCGCGCTATGTCCGGCGATGTCGCACGACATATCTCGCGGCGACACGTGTTTCCTCCGGGACATTTGGTTGGCTATTGAACATCTTAAATATAGTATTTTCCACTTCGCGCTCACTGTACATAATTACTGATTAAAACGGGTATTTATCGCGTCAGACCACGTAGCTCCACCCGTGACCACGGCTGTTGCAATACAGTCGAAAAACCGGAGTAACAAATATATCAGGTACATTTTTTTAAATATATATTATAGGGTTGCGTTTGACGACGATCTCGCCTGATGGTAAGCGATGATGCAGTCTACAGTACACGCTTGCCTAGAAGCATCCTATTCACTCGCAACTTAAAGATACCCAGGTTGCAGCTATTAGTAAACACAGTCTCTGGCAAGGTGTTCCACTCTATGGCGGTGCGCATAATAAAGGTCGAAGAGAACCGCTTTGTGCGAATGGGAGGTATTTCTACCATATAGCGGTGGCGCACCGCAGAGCGTCTGGTTGTCCGTTGATAGAGTGGAGATGGTGGCATTAGGTTGAAAAGTTCCGCCGCACACTCCCCGAAATGTACTAGATAAAAAACCGAGAGGTTAGCAACCTTTCGTCGATGCTCCAGGCTGAGGAGCCTTGCATCAACTAGCTTATCGTTGCCTATGAGCTTCTTGGCTCTTCTCTCAATTGATTCCAGAGCTTCACGTTGGTACTTCGCTGATCCGTCCCAGAGGTGACAACAGTACTCCAAACACGATAAATACACATACACGATAAATACCTGTTTTAATCAGCAATTATCTTAAATATCCATTCTTATATCTAATAATTAGAGATCGGCGTAGGTAGTGCTATTTTGAGTCAATGAACCTGAATGATAAGTTAATATGGATATGCCCCGGAATTGATTCCCCGATTCCCGGGAATATTTTTCTGAATGACGATGTAAATGAAGTTAAAATGTCGTTAAAATATTAATGTCGATGTAAATGTGTGCGTATAGTGAAACCGAGTCCTCACCTCACCCGCGATAAGCTACAAAAGCGTGAGGGAAAGGGATGACTTTAGTGACCAATACAACATGTATTTGCATAAAGCTGAATAGTTACTATGTAAAATACGAATTCCTAAAAAAAAACCTGTTAAATAAAATAAAAATATTTTTGCCGGGATAATTAATCAATATAATCAATTCAAATTATCTATAAATATTTTCAAAACTGACATTGTTATAATTTGTTACAACTTTTCACAGAAAAAAAGCCCCAAGGGACGTCGAATAAAAATACAATATTTCCGCGACATTTAGAAAACAAGGGTCGGCAGAGTGCAAAGTTTGCCGGACAACTCTCGAAACTGGCAACTCTCCCCCTTTTGACGGGTGTCTAGCTTACACTGTCTGTTATCTCAATTACATTTATTGATTATCAAACTTAGGTCTACAGTTTTGGTCATGGTACCTACATAGAAATATGAGACTAATTAACTAATGGTTCGCCCCGAACTGAGATCTTGTGAGTCTCCTTGTGAGATTGTGAGAGATAAAAAGTGAAACTTTGCTCATTGTTATAGAGGTATTGATAACTTTATAATTATGTGGTACTATTTTTTTTATTGATGATAGCCAAGCGCTTGACCACTACCTCGATCGAAGATTTGATGGAGCACGCTAACCTATTCACTCTAGACTTGAAGACTCCGAGTTTATACTGGTCCGGAAAAGCATACGCAGGAAGTGAGTTCCACTCCTTACTTGTGCTAACAAGATGTTCTTAATAAGAATACTAGAAATAAGGACAAATTAGTTAATTCGGCATTTAGACTACAAAAGACAAAAGCTTAATGGGTAACTCAGTGCGTTTCTACAATAATATTCCGAAAGACATTTTAGCTCTAATCGAAAACAAATTTAAAAGATGTATTAAAAGTAACTTAAAAGTTCTTATGTGATAAAGGCATGGTGCCTGCCGATTCCTACGCATAAAAGTCAAATTGAAAATCTTTTATTCATTAAAATCACAAGGATCACTTTGAAACGTCAATTTTACTGCCTGTTCCTTCGCGACCAAGCCAGGAAAGAAAGGCAAGAAAACAAGGCTGGTTGTTTTTTTTAATGATCCGTCTAGAATACATAACAATAAAGAAAATAAATTACGTCTTAATTGTAACATTTATCTGTGATCATAAATCTGTGACCTCCTTTATTGACAAAGCCCGTGTACAGCTGCAACCACTTGACATGTTATAGTTTTTAAGTTTAGATTTTTTTTAATGACAATGCCTCTTTACAGCCGCTTTAATTAACTAATTTTATTATATTATAATTTTATTTTATTATTTAAATGTTTTTTTGACAAAACCAGTATACAGCCCCAACTAAAATATTATTGTATTATTAATTATTAAAATATTAGTTAGTTAAATGTTTTCCTAACATTTTTTATGTAATGAAGTTGACGTAACTAAGTATTCTATAGGTCCCTGTGATTTGAAATAAATAAATATGAAAATAAGAAAACTTGCAGCAAATCGTTTGGTTACGGCAATAATAATAATAATAATCCTCCTAGCCGATTTCGGCTACAGAGACTTGACTTTGTGATTATTGGCCTAGGTGTTTAGCCTGTATGTGGCTGATGTACCCTATTTTTGCGCTAAAAGTCCGGTTACAATGAACACAAGTTAAGGCGCCATTAATGTAGTTGTAATTGATATTAGCCGGCGGTCGACTTTTAAGCTGATCTCGTTTTAAGTCTAGTTCTTGCCTCCTTTCTTCTTCAAACTCGTACACTTTGTCCTGAACATGACGCCTCCATTCAGGTCGTTTTTCAGCGAGAGCCTCCCAGCGCGACGGATCGATACAACACCTCTTCATGTGCCTCTTCTGTACGTCTTTGAAACGTAGGAACTGACCTCCGCGTTTCCGCTTACCATGTTCTAGTTCACAGAAGAAAATGCGTTTCGCCCTTCGCTCATCAGACATCCGAGACAGGTGCCCGCACCAACGCAGCTGACGCCGCATCAAATATGCCTCTATGCCACAGACATTAGCCCGTCGTAGAACATCGGTATTACGGACCCGATCCGACCACTTGATGTTAAGAATGTCGCGGAGGCATTTCAGATGGAATCTGTCTAACGTGCGTATGTGTCTGCGATACAGGCACCATGTCTCTGACGAGTACAAGATGTTAGGAAGTACAATAGCCATATACACCTTAATCTTGGTACTCAATTTGATGTTATGGGAGCGAAATACCTGGACTCGTAGTTTACCAAAAGCAGCCATAGCGGAGCCAAGTCTGCTGTTGATCTCCGAGTCAAGGTCGCATTTTGTTGTTATGCTGCTTCCCAGATATCTGAATGTATCGACCTGTTTTATGGGCTTTCCATCGATTTGCAGATTCAGTGGAGCTTGGTTAACAGTGTCCATGGCCATCACCTCTGTCTTTGTAATATTAATTTTGAGGCCAAATCTACAGCACGCAGCGTCAAGCCGAGTCATCAAGTCCTGGAGTCCCTCAGAAGATTCCGCAACGAAACATAGGTCATCAGCATACATCAATTCGGTAATGAGGTCATACGATACCTTTGTGTGCGCTTTTAACCTAGCCAGGTTAAAGATACTGCCATCTGTGCGAAAACGTATGCGGATCCCTTCGGTGTTGGCTTGTAAAGTCTCCCTCACGACAACGGAAAGGTTACGGCAAGGTGGTATGCCGACCAGGTATGCGTGGTTGTTATTTGGATGAGGTGGATTTTTTTATTTCTTGTGTAGACGTACAAGTTATCACGGTATGCAAAATGATAGACGTGAAATCGGTACTTTATGGGCCCCACATACGTCCACAATTTCTTGCCTTGCTCAAGCCTGGCTTGTGCAAGCCTCTGTGGGAATATAACTAGTAGTTCGCTTCGAACTGAGATCTCGCGAGTCTCCCATAACACAAAAAAATACTATTTGTACGTAATCTTTGACTATCAAAATAGTTCCACGACGTAATGCAATGCGTAACCAAATAACTTGACCTACAGTTTCATTCAAATTATAGGTAATGACAGTTTATGTTAATTGGTTACTTTTTTGGGGTAGAAATTGCAGTTATTCTGGATTTCATACTTTTCCCTATATTTGTGTCAATAAAGCTACACGCATACCAAATTTCAGCACTGTGGGGTTACTGGTGTACCCTGTGAATTTTGTCAAAGTTCAGTTTTTATTATGGCTAATAGGTTAACAAAACAATAAGGTTTAAACTAAAATAAAAACGGAGTCAAAATGTACTCACAAATACCTTTTATTAGACGTGCAACTTGACCGGATAGTCCCCTTTTTTATCCCTGCCCCAATATCTCAACAATCCCCCCCACATTTTTAGCTCATTTAGTCACACCAAAAGTGTGCCCTCACTACCTACCTATATACCAAATTTCACGATGGTCGAATAAACGCTTCGAAAGTTATCCTCGTACAAACAAACATACATACAACGCCGATTTGGCCAAGTTGACTTAGAGATCTCGTTTCGCTAGATCAAATGCAATACAGAGCTATACTATACTTACCCGATTATCTTACAAGGTGTCACAAGTTTCATTTCCTCATAAATATCTGCAATGGCAACGTAGACTGTCCTGAGCTACTCGAGCAAGTAGGGTTACGTGCAAATACTGCTGCATTGAGAAGACCGAGTAATCTTCACGTTCCTATGGTAACAAATAATTATAGACAAAACTAACGCGCCGGCGAACCCTGAGCGCAACTTCAATTCGGCCGCGTCCAAAACTTCGGCCTGAATATCTATATATGTTTAGTGACGAAGTTTGGCCACGCAGAGCGACAGTGATAGCAATAGAACGATTTTAAATTTGATTAGATTTTGACCGTGTTCCGTAATACCAAAAATTATGACTGAAAACTTGTTGTATTTTTCTCATTGTGTTGTTAATCTGTAACTAGACAATATAATCTATGATCCCATGACTAGGATATGTAAGATGTTGTTGTTTTTAATACGAAACAATTAGGTTGAAAACAGGTCTTTTATGACGTAAAAACATGCAGAATGCGATACGCTTCTATTTCATTTTAGGTAAGTATTTTGATCTAATATATGGTTGTGAACCTAGATAAATACTATTAAAATTAAAATAATACCATATTAAGGTAGAAATATGCTCCAATTAGAAATGATCTTGGTAGTACGTGTTGTATGGGCGATTGTCCCTCCGATGTCCCCTACGAGCTAGCAAATCGTTCAACTCATTGGTCAATAAAAATATTGATGTCGATTTATTTAACACATCTGCAAGTAAGCTTAAACGCTCGCTAAGCGATCATTTAAGCTTACATTAACTATTACTTTTATTTTTATGTCGCTATATCTTCTGTCGTCTACATTCACTGTGTTCTTTATTCTACTTATGTATGTACATATCTGCGAAAACTTTTTAATTGGCCATCAGCACACATGCGCTGGTATATACCGGCATGTATTATGTAAATAACAATTTTTAAGACCGGTAAGTTTTTCAAAAATTTTGAAAATAATAATATTAAATAATATAAAAATTGAAAAATAAAAAATCTTGGAATTTTCCTACCAGGCGGAAGTGTCCCCAAGACACTGGCTGCATTGCCCCGCCGAATTGCAATGCTTATGCGTTGACCTCTCCAGATAAGCGACAGCTCTCAGATCACACGTCGCTTCGACCAGACGCCCAGAAAGAATTTTGAAAACGCCTCTGTCGAGACTTCCATAGTTGCACCGCTTGAGATCTTCGGCTGAAATTACCGCCGCACCGGTCCCAACTGCTGTACCAGAGAGATGAGATGGCGCAAGGGTATCAACGCACGTGGCGTCCCACAACAAAGGCCTACCCTTCTCCCAAGGTATAAGAGTCATACCGTCAGGCCTCTTACCATCATCACGTCTCAGACCATTCGGTTCGAGAACGGCTGGAACGTTGACGCTGCAAAGAGTCCGGCGGATGTTATCATTACGGCTAGCGTGACGGGAAATCCTACCGGCGGCCCTGGAACACGATAATCTATGGTGACCAAGCTGTTCGACTGCCGAACCGCACTGGCACCGATGAGGGGCGATGCATCGCGCACTCAACTTTAAACAAGTTGCAATCTGCATACATATAATTTATAAAAAAACATCCAGACCCGGAATGCAAACACTTGTTCCGCGGCGGGAATCGAACCCGCTACGTCCTGCGTCTCTGCTGATTATTCGCACACTGCGCCACGGAGTTCGTCGTGTTATTTCATTATGTTCCATTTCCAACATCATTGTAACCAAGCACCATAAAAGGTAAAAGTACTTTTCCCCGGTCAACTGAGCAAGGGCTTGCAATAAAATATGAACTGTCACCGGCAGGCAACCGAGTGCGGTCCGTACATTCGATACGAGTATATATCGATACATAATCAATTAAATGAATGGTCTGTCGATACCAGACTGAACGAGGTGGTTCATTGTTACTGTTGCTAATGCCTGGCCCTGTAGGGATTGTTGAGCATTGAGCTTTGAAAATACCGACATATATCAATCATATATCACACCAATATTATAATTGTGAAAGTTTGGATGTTTGTTTGTTACTCAATGACGTCGTAACCGATTTCGATCAAATTATGGTATACACGGTGTCCTTTAAATCACTGTTCTCCCAGAACAAACGTTGTTCAGACCATGCTCTACTAACAGTTTATGACATAAAATTAAAAAAAAACGAAATCGGTCGTTGTTAAATATAAAAAGTTGCGAACTTAAAACGTTTATTTTAACGTTACGCCCTACAACGTAGCGCGCTGACCGGTAGCTACTAGTTATCGGGTCAATTCACACGTACCACAACCACACCACAGCCACAACCACACCACAACGACGACGCCATGTGGTCGGGCGTATATTTTGTATTGAAAATTAATATTACAATTTACACGTACCACATTTTGCCGTTGTTATCGACCACCTGTGTAATACGACCACATCGCAACCACATCGCGACGGCAACGCTACCACCGGCGGCGGCACCGCGGCCACATCGCCACGACATGACGTCATCAACAGCGCGCGCCTAGCTGGCGCCTGCGCTCCCCCCTTTCATTCTGCGTTGTACTGAGTTGCCGCGTGGTTGTGCGAAAACAAGTATAGCAACAACAATCTTTCCTCCATGACTATGTTCAGTCAAGCCGTGTTTCCTCTACGAAAGCCGGAGTATAACTGCACATGACCACGTGGTTACCACATCGCAACGACAGCGACAACGCAACCACATCGACATTTTGTCGGTACCACACACAACGCAACTGCAAAAAGCCACTGCGACACTATTCATACGTAACCACAGCTTGACCACATTTTGTCGCTGCGACGTGGTGTGGTTGTGGTACGTGTGAATTGACCCTAAGGAGTAGATAATACGCTACGGCTAGCATACCCGTGAACATTATGTCACGGTTAGTTTTTGAACAAAGTTAGACTTATTTGAGAAGGTCTAGATGTTTTTTTATTCTCTTATTTGATGCTATAAACAGTTAGTAGACCATGGTCTGAGCAACGTTCGTCTGTGAAAACAGTGATTTAAAGGATACCGTGTATACGTAGATTATAACCTGGGTTACCACATAGGCCTATTTATCCCATAAATCAGTTCCTATAGTATACAAATGTGATGTTAAAGTTATTATATGTATTTTTGCACCCCATTACAACGCGGGCGAAGCCGCTGGCAACAGCTAGTATACATATACTCCTACACAAAGTACCTACGTATGAACAATTAGGTACTAAGTCATTTATTCGTATTCTAGTCACTTACTAAAAATAACTTTAAAGATAAACGACAAAAGCTTAGTTTCAAACACTAAAGATTCAATTTCGGTCATCACAGCGGCTCTATGCAAAGCTTTTAAAATCTTTACGCCTCGAGATAAAAGTTCATTGCCTAGTGAAAACAGTTTATTCTTTAATGAAGAGAGGTTTAAGAGCCGGGCGCTTCTTTCGCTCGATTTGGCGTTTGTCTTTTCCTCTAAATGATGGAATTTTAAAGCGTTTCCGCAAATCAAAAAATAGTTTTATGATAACTGATTGAATTATTGAATTAAAGTATGACATTTCTTTATTATACCTTTATTTATTTATTATTTGACGACCTCCGTGATGCAGTGGGCGAATAGCCGGCTGAGACGCAGGAGGTAGTGGGTTCGATCCCCGCCGCGGAACAAATGTTTGCAAATGATCTACAGGTATTTGTTCCGGGTCTGGTTGTTTCTCTATATATTATAAGTATGTATTTACAAAAAAAATGTATATAAGTATTCTATCAGTTATTTGGTTCCCATAGTACAAGCTCTGCTTAGTTTGGGGCTAGATAACGCCGTGTGAAATGTCCAGTAATATTTATTTATTTATATTTATTATACCTTACAAGCTAGATACAACATATTAAGAAACAAGAAAATGTTTATGGGCGGTCCTATAGCTAAAACCATGAAAGAATAAAACATGTATTATGCCACCACAACAAACAAATTTTAATGATATACGAAAATAAACACTATTACTTATAACTAACTGCTAAAGTGTGGTGGCGGAAGGGTCCTCAGCTCAGCTAAAAAAGCGATCTCTTCCAGACAACCTTTGGTTGGAGAGGAGTATTATTAATTGATTGGTTATTCTCAAACAAGTAATTAATGTTGCAAAGTATAAACAGTTAAAATACTGATTTGTTTGTTAGCATTGCAGCCCATATGAGATACATTTTTGATCGAGCGCAGCGAGATCTCTAAATCAACTTGGGCAAATCGGCATTGTATGTTTGTTTGTTTGTCCGAAGATAACTTTCGAAGCGTTGATCAGATCATCGTGAAATTTGATACATAACTAGGTAGTGATGGCACAATTTTGGTGTGACTAAATGAGGTAAAAATGTTGGGGGGGGGGGGGGGGGGGGGGGAAGGGGGGGGGGAAGGGGGGGGGGGGTTGTCGAGATATTGGGATTGAAGAGGGGTAAAAAAAATGAAAATAAGACTATTAGGTCAAGTGGGACGTCAAACGAAAGGTCTTCATTAGTAAGTCTAGACTCCGTTTTTGTTTTTAGTACGTTCCTTATAGTTTATGAGTTATTAGCCATAATAAATACTGAACTTTGACAAAATTCACAAGGTACACCAGTATGCTGTAATTTGGTATGCGTGTAGCTTAAGTGACACAAATATAGGCAAAAGTCTGAAATCTAGAATAGCTGCAATTTGTACCCCAAAAAAGTACAACCACATTATTTGAACTCCCGTTACCTGTAATTTGAATGAAACTGAAACTATATGTCAATTAAATTGGTTGCTGATTTCGTGGCCCTATTTTATTGGTCAAAGATTAAGGCCGGCCTGCACAACGATCCCTAAACATATTTAGCGACTGAACATGTTTAAATTTTACGTATTTGTTTGATTTGACAACTTCCTAAATCATATTTAGCCAGTAAATACGTTTAGGCATCGTTGCGCGAGTCGCCCTAAGAATATTTTCTTTTGTGTTTTAGGAGACTCGCGAGATCTCAGTTCGGGACGAACCACGAGTTAATATATTTTTAAAATGTCACCAAAATATCTGAATATGTGTATTTTACATGAGTCTATGACAATATTATTTTTGTTTTGAATGATATCATCTTGGAAGAGTTTCCATAAATGCCCACACACATACCTATTATACACCTATACAAAGAATGAATCTAATCTGTACTTTGATTGATAGTACGAGAAAGGAGTGGAATTGACTTCCGATGTTTGTTTTTCCTTGCCATTATAATCTCGAAGTCTTCAAGTCCAGAGTGAACAGGTTCTTTCTAAGCAAGCGTGCTCCATCTCCGATCACACCATCACTTACCATCAGGTGAGGTACTTATGGCACTTATAAAATATTTTATTGCTAAAATTCTTTATTGCACTTATAAAATAACTAGCTGACCCGCCCGCGGCTTCGCACACATTTTTTCGTAAAACATTACCCTCCTGCGCAGTCAGGTAATCGATATTTTTAAAATATACAATTCTTTTTTTTTTACTACTTATATTGCAAACGAGTATGCAGTCCACCAGATGTTAAGTGGCTACTGCAGCGCATGGATATCCACATAGAATTCAAAACAAGCTATTATGTTGTCTTGATCTCTATGTGGATACGTTGCCATACTATAGGACTTAGCTGTTATGCCTATGTGCCAGTAATTACAGGAACATACCATTACCATCTAACCGGAACACAGCAGCACAAGTACTACTATTTGGCGGCAGCTAAATTCTGCAGCACCTTGATTTGTTCTATCTCGTAAGGCCTGCGTTTGCGATTTAAGCGCACAAAAATATATTTTTATATTATCGGCTTTTCTGTACCTAATTCTTTATACTGCTCTCTATACTGCTTTTCTGTGCTTTCTTTTCTGTATATGTACGTATTACACATATAAACCTTCCTCTTGAATCACTCTATCTGTTGCTGAAAACTGCATTAAAATCTGTTGAGTAGTTTATAAGATCTAAGTGAACACACAGCGGAAGCGACTTCATACTTCATTTTATACTAAATAGTAAAAATACATACATTATGTAGATTTAATGCCAGTTAGCATTTTCTTCCAGCTAACCTTTGTGTACTGTGGATTAAGTGTTAGCGCCAGAAGATAAACCAACTTCAACTTTACCATAAAATAAACTTACTAAAATTAAAAATACAGTAAGAATCCATTTTAATTATTAATTTTATTCTGTTCAATAAAACTAACAGATTTGCAGAAAAGTTCTTATTATAACAGAATATATAACAGGTACACACGGCTACACATCAAGCTATACATTTCCAGTATAAGCTGACCTCGCATTGTTCAGGCTTTTCTTAGAATGAGTGGTCAGCTTATACTGGAAAAGTATAGCTTGATGTGCAGCCGTGTGTACCAATAAAAGAGCATAGTTATTATGTTTATTTTATAGGTCTTACAATGGCCTTACAAAATCAAACTCCCGGTCAGTTCCAATTAAAAGAAAGAAAGAAAGAAAGAAAGAAAGAAAATACATTTATTTGACACACACATAGGACAGACCATTCAGAACAGAACTAATACAAAAAACATACCTACTTACCTAAAGAATATAAAAGTAAAAAGAAAAATTATTTAAGTACAGAGTTAAAGAAAAAACACAAGATAAAAATTTAGTTCTTAAGCATACATAGGTATGTGGTAGGTACAGATAATATGGTCTTCCGTGCTGTGTGGGTCAAACAGGTTCCATCTCAGCGTATTGCTGCAATTAGAACCCATCCCAACCCCATTATAAAAGTTACGTCATAAACGGCACTAAATACACCTTTTATACACATGACAAGGGTAGACCATTATTCAGAATTATCAGTCCATGCCGGAGAATAGGTAATAATTTCTAGGTGGGTCCTGTATTGTCCTCGTGCTAACGACGGTATAGACGAATGGCGGGTTCCTATATCCGCCAGTAACCAGCTACGACTCGTTTCTCCTTGAAAACCTGTCAAAAGTTTGACACTAGTTTGATACTTTTTGAAGGAGATACGAGGCGTAGTCGGTTACCGACGGATATAGGAACCCGCCATAAGGGAAGGGCTCCCGTGCACGGGCTACTCGTCACATTCACTAGAGAATAGAATAGAATAGAATAATTCTCTATTGTACACCAGGAATACTTAAAAAAAAACTAATTTATGTTAAATATAGTAAAATGGGCGCCCTTATCGCTGAAAGCGTTTTCTACCAGGTAACCTAGAGGCCAATGACAACTACTTTTCAACACTTGCAGGAGTTCGCTGCACACAAGTACCTAGTCATTCTTAAAATACTGACTTTAAACTCAATACACGTACTAGAAATGTGTAAATTCATCAGAAAGTACCCGCAATTTTATCAAAAAAAGATTGACCTACCACGTCGCTTTCAATGTAGGTACAAGTACAACCTAGAACTACCTACACCAACATTAAAAATGCACAGCTCGGCCCCCTTATTACCTAAGTCAAATTTCTGTCGCGTCGCTATCGCTAGTCAGGCCATCCCTTTCACACGTGAGGTAAGTACTGTATGTGTGAAAGGGATGGCCTGACTAGCGATAGCGACGCATGAGCAATTTGGCTTAGGTAATAAGGGGGCGGGTCCGAATGTAATGGCAGTAAAAATATTAAACAACATACCAGAACAAAATTATTGATTAAAACGGGTGTTTATCGCGTATGTACACACGGCTACACATCAAGCTATAAATTTCCAGTATAAGCTGACCTCTCATTCTACGAAAAGCCTGCACAATGCTAGGTCAACTTATACTGGAATATTTAGCTTGATGTGTAGCCGTGTGTACCTTTTTTATTTGTTATCCCGACGTTTCGGCTGTGTTGCAACAGTCATGGTCTCGGGCTGACAGCCGCCGGGATAACAAATAAAAAAGGTGCATACGCGATAATTACCCGTTTTTATCAATAATTAATTAATTATGTACAGTGATCGCGAAAGTTTGAAAAATATTATACCAGAACAAATTAATGAAATGTAATTTATTTGCCAGAAGCATGGTGTATAAGTTGTTACAGCTATATAATTAGGTTTCACATACTTCGCCGATTATCAGCATGCAAATTACAGTTACATAAAATTTTGTTAGGTATACATAAAAATTCTTCAGTTTAATAAAAATCAAATTAAACCCTCCGTCGTCCGAGACACGTTCTCGGAGACCCGGATGACGAAATCACTTCTGCTAATGCGGGTGAGTCATCCACATTAGACAGAGCAAACACTCCACAAATACACCGACCTCGCCGGCGAGGTCGACGAGTCCCTTTAGTCGCCGCCTACACGAGGTACAAGCACGTACCCGGGCGTTTCTCTCCTATCCCCGTCCCGGCAACAGCCCAAGCCGAGGTTCGTACCTAAGTGGTGCCCTTGCGCTAGTTGCCTCATCAAAAAAATAAAATTATAGGGCTGAGCGCTTCACGCCAAAAGCTCGGTTAAGCTGTAACGGCCTCAGAGGCCAACAGCGAGATAAGTCCATTCGAAAAAAAAAAAATCAATCATTATTATCGTCAAGTATCGTGGAGAGACTGTCAAATAATCAATAAAAAAATAAAAATATAAAGACCATGACATTAATAAATTAAAAATTAGTACTTATGTCAGAAATTCATGTCAAAGAAATCATTAAACGTATAGAAACATTTGTGAACTAGCCTCCCGTACAGCTTTGTCTTGGATTGTTTATTAGGTAATTCTCTTATGTCCCTTGGTATTTTATTAAATATTTTAATTGTCATCACATAACAATTCTTGCCGTGGGGTGCCGGCAGTAGAATGTTACCCCTCCTCTCATGCCCGTGGATGCAGTATGAGCCTGCTAAGGGATACCTCCGGAAGATGGGCAGCAGCGTCTTTCCGTGTATCAACATCCCGTACTGCGCTCGCCAACCCGCCTGCCAAGCGTGGTGAGTATGGCAACTACCCATCATGGAGATCCATGGAGGCCTGTGTTCAGTAGTGGACGTTTTACGGCTGAAATGATGAACAATTCTTACTTGTTAGTGCCGATTTACAGATTGGTAACATAAGCTTGGTGGGGTCCCTTTTTTTTATAAAAAAGCAACTAGAAAACGACAACACCTTTGAACATAGATTTAAATATATACTAATGGAAAAAAGTTAATTCACGACTTTTTTTAACGACAAGACATGTAAATAATTTTCTACAATAATGATTTCTGTTAAGGTTTGCAATTTGAATTGATAGAGAAAGTGGACTGTATATTTGATGTGAAAGGAATTCGAAAAGGGTATGGGACTCACCAACTCACCATTGTTACCACCTACATAATTTTTAGTGCATGTGGTGTTTATTTATAATTGGTTGTGCAATTAGTACCTACTTAAATTCCTACTTAATTTCTATAGTTAAGCATGAAATATTGTTACAATCGTTGGTAGACCTATTAAATAAAATAAAATAAGTATCGAGGCCGTCTGGAATCTGTTTCTTCTCGTCGGAGGGGCGCCCTTCATGATTTGTGTTGATAGCACTCCGATTTTGTTAAGTGTTTGATTTATGGTAGGTTAAATGAGTTGATGATATGGTTTGAGGACACGAGGGATGTAAGGAAATTATTGCCTGGTTACGCTGGCGAGACGCGAACATGAATTGAGTGGAAAGGAATGATTGAATGGAATGGATGAGTCGGAACGCATGTTCAGCAATTCAACAGTTCACTCATCGAATTTAAATATTTCGATATTTAAATGACTTGCTTTAACAATTTCACTAACCAATAAAATTCAAAACTTAAAATCACTCAACTTCGATTCCACTAGACCTGCCTAGTTAGCTTTAATACTGCTACACCCTTACTTGTAGGGTACATATGAAGTGCTGGACTCTTGACTGGTCAATAAGATCTGTCATGTAACATTTTAATCCACTTTGTATGAACGCAATAAAATACTGAATACATTCGCTACGACGCCGCGACGCCACTTGTATCCGCAACTAGGTTCTAACGTGTCGTTTCAACCGAAGTACGGACACCACGGTGGATGAGTGCCATAACACTTTTAAATAAAGAATAATAATAAATTCAGCTATTTTATGTACAGTCCACGATGAAACAGAACTGGTAGCACTGTAGTAGCAAAAGATACTAATTAAATAAAAAAACAACATTGCAATTATGCACTGAATATTGCTATAAACAATTTTGAGGGGCATGAGGGACATTCATTAATTTGCTTAGGTAGTGTTGTCCCTGTCCCACTTAATTGGCTTAGCTAAGCGTTAAAATAAGTTCCCATACATGCAAACCACGTGTGAACAGGTCGCTGCACTTGTAAAGGTAATAGGTAATGTAATAAGTTCGTTTCTATAGTGTCAGGGGAGCATAAGCTGTAGTATTGAATGAATGAAATACTTTTTATTGCACATCAAACAAAAATACAGTAACAAAGGAAATAAATAATAAATAACGGTTCCATGGGCGGTGTTATCGCTAAAAGCGATCTCTTCCAGATAACCTTTGGATGGACAGGATAGACGAAAATCAAAAGACGGCGGTGTAAGAGATCTTTAACATACATAAACATAACCAATAAAATACAATATACCTATTGATTATACCTAATAAACATAAACTTAAATACATACAAATAATATATATATATATATATATATAAATTACAATGTTGTATGGTTGTATACCTTGACTTTGAAAATAGGAAGAGATTTGGACGACCTTATGGACAAAGGTAAGGCATTCCACAGTCGCACTGCTTGTACTGTGTCACCATAAAATTTCGATCTATAGACGGCAGTTCGAAGCTGTAGAGCTTCGAAAGAACCAATGTTTCGAGAGTGTGCCTGATACAGAAACTCGAAACGCTCCTTTAGATAAGAAGTTGAAGTGGACTTAAAGCGAATGTTGAAAAGAAGTTACAGAATATGTGCATTCCGGTGAAGACGGATAGGTAGCCACTAGAGTTTCGAGGAATTCTGAGACATGGTCATACTTGCGCAAGCCGAATACAAAGGTTTTGAACACGCTCAGGTTTGCTCATTTGGACTTCGGAAACGTCGAGGTAGCTGGCGTCGGCGTAATCTAAAGGGAGCAGAAGGGATTGTGCTAGCGTAATTTTCGTGGCGGTCGGTACAAAGTTACGAAGTCTACGTAACGAAGTTGAAGAAGCAAACATGATAGTACCTACTATAGTAGGGTTAATAATATCACCAGCAAGTTTGTGTGTCTGTCGTGTGCCACCGCTACTTATTTCAATTCATTTCATTTATTCCTTGCAAAAATGGGTACAGTTACATAGCAACAGATGATAAATATACATCAATTAGAATCTCCTTAATCAGCTTATTATGAGCGTGCAATATTAAACAATGACAATGATAAAAAATCGATGATTAAATAAAAAATGGAAAATGCCAAACGATAATAAATTAATTTAAAAAGTGTGCAATATTAAACAATGTCAATAAAAAACGATTATTAAATAAAACATGGAAAATGTCGATGGATAATATAAATTTAAAAAGTCTTCGAATCCAATAAAATGTCAGCAAATCCAAAAAAAATATATCACCGAGTACAATGAAACTAACAAAATGTCATTGAAACTTAAACTCGAAAACATTCAAAATCTTACACTAAAATTAAACAGGCATTAAAATTTGTCATTTAGAAATTCGTCAATGAAGTGGTAGGCTTTTTCCTCTAACAATTTGGTCAGCGAATTTTTAAATGCATTCAAACTATTCTCGGCACGAATAGACAAAGGGACATGATTGTATAAGATAGACGCCATACAGAACACACTAAGACGTAACAGTGCCGTCTTGCATGGTTGATGACGTAGACTTAGTAGCCACATCTAGCTTTCGGCTTCAGGCCACTAGTTGCTGTGGCTAATGGCCCGTGTGCGGGAGCCCTAACAGAATTCTATTGTTTCTGATGTATATGACCTGTTAATATACGGTTCTGTTGTGTTGAGAGCTTGGAAGTTTGACTGTTATTGTGAATTGTTTTCCGGAATAGTTATAATTGCTTTAACTTGGAGACGAAGTACATATATTTTATACTAATTAAAGCCTAGGGCATAAGACAAATCAAAGTCACGCAAGCTGAGGTAGGTGGAGCACATAGCTCTAAACACTGACGGCCGTTGGGACACAATGGTTCTCGAGAGCAGACCACGCACTGATAAGCTTAGCGTAAGACGGTAGTTTTTTCACTAGTCCTGCTAAAGAGGATGGCGCTCTACTAAATGGAAAGACGGCCTCATAAAGGTTGTTGGGAGCCGTTGAGTGGAGGACGCACAAGATCGATCGCTTTGTAAATCTATTGGGGAGGCCTATGTTCAACAGTGGACTTCCAGGGCTGATATGATGAAAGCCTACAGAGTCTTATTTGCTAGATAAAATCCTTTTCATCCCCCTATCTCGGAAAAAGTATTTTTGCTCTTCGATATCTGAGTACAAAATCCGTTTTTATCCGCTAGAGGACAAAGTAAATTTAATTAAGAACATCGTGTACACTAAGTTTGTGAATTCAGAACACCATTATACCTATTTACTTCTACATCCATAGTGCCGAATTTATCATACAACCTTTTTTAATTTGTTAAAAAAACTCAGACTCGGAACCTTCTTAGTGTATTACTTTTTTGCATTTAGTCATTTCCTCGCTGAGGTGGGATGAAAAGTTACGTGTTGCACTCGAGTGCAAAGATTTTTGCACCTCGTGCTCTTTTGATTCCCTCGCTAACGCTCAGAATTCTAATTTTTGAATTTAGATTTTCAATTTTAGAATCCTTGCGCTGGCTCGGTCATCAAAATTGAGCACGCGGTTAAAAATCAACTTTTCACTCTTTTATGACAAATAGCTATTTCTGTTTAGTATAGGCTAAGTTGCGCGAACATGAAGCGTTAGATTCCATATTATTTTTTTAAATAGGCTAAACGCTCATTTAAATAAATAAATATTGCTGGACATTACGTACAGCGCTATCTAGCCCCAAACTAAGCAGAACTTGTACTATGGGAACCAGATAACTGATAGAATACTTATATACTTTTTTTTGTAAATATGCTTTACTTTTAATATATAGAAACACATCCATACTCGGAACAAATATCTGTAGATCATGTAAACATTTGTTACGCGGCGGGAATTAGCCCACTGCGCCTAGGTCGTCAAAATTTGATAAAGGTGCAAACATAATATAATCTTACAATTTGGCTTCCAATAAATTCAATACAAAGATATATTATTTTAAGTCATTGAATTTCACAGGCATTTAATTTTATTGTAGGAAGTCTACGTCAAAGAAATCGTTACTTAGTAGGTAATTGAAGAGCGAAATCAAAATACTTACAAAGGTAATTTTATTTATATATATGTATATGATTTTCTAATTTCCCTTTCACACACATGTATGTATGTTTACGTCTACAATTTATCCTTTTTAAAACGAAAGCTTTTTATCGCAAAGGAGTGTCGTCATTCTCAAGTTGTACTTGGCACGAAATACATTCTGGAGCTGTCAGTCAATCACACATAAAGGACAGACGATTTGCTCTTTGTTTTTCCTTCCTCGGGGAATCGACACAATTTGAGAATTCAGCACTTATTTATTGTTTTATTTCCATCTTTCTCGATCATATACTTTTGTACGAACTTTTTGCAAAATCGTCAAACCTGCTAACTTCAAGCTTTTGATTAGTCTTTCACCGCGCGGGCTTGACATTATATTTTGTAGATGCCATAAGATAAGATAAGATTATTATGAATTCGTAATAATCTTAATTATTTTACTTAGAAAACTTTCGTGATTGATTTCAATCATTATTATAAATACGGGATTTATCACGCACCGTCTTATCGGTGTTTCGACCGACAATGTTTCGGTTCAATTCGTGAACCTTCATCAGGGTGAGTGCGATCCGCTCCGAATAACGTCTCGCCTCGCACGTCTTATTCGGAGCGGATCGCACTCACCCTGATGAAGGTTCACGAATTGAACCGAAACATTGTCGGTCGAAACACCGATAAGACGGTGCGTGATAAATCCCGTATTTATAATAATAATCTTAATTATATGATAATACCTAATTATTATTAAATTTAGTTTTAATGTTAATATAATCAAGCTTCATTAAATTAACAAATAGCTATTTTCAAAATAATTAAAATTTTTAGCTTAGTTAATTGCACATTTCTAACTTTAACAAAAATTGATAAAATATCGACGCTTGATAATTTAGACTCTTTTGTGTTAATTTTGTCTTATAGACATAGACGATTGTTTATTTACGACTTTAGCACACAATACAGTTATATTTTAAAACAGAGAAAAATTGGTTGTCCGTAAAGTCGGTTAACGGACGATAATTCTACCTGATAACGAGTGGACGCTTAGGCTGATCGTGCCTCTCTATCGCTTGTTCCGCGCTCTCGCTTGCACGCTCGGCTCAGGCGGAACGTGACACTTTTTCGAGCGTGCAGCCGGCGTTCATCGATTTATAAGACGTTATCACATCAAAAGAAGCAATCACATAGATAGAAGAGATGAAAACCATAAACAAAAAATCAAATAAAACTTGGTGAATACTGTGTACTACAGCAGTAGATGGGACTCGACTCAGCATTATGCCCGCCGTAATAATAGCGCTGATATTCTGTCAAGACCGCTCCATTTAGCCACTATAGTCTAACTTTTTATAAGCTGCAGTAAAATGACGTTTTGTGGGTTGCCGGTTTTTGAAGAAAAATAAATAGGGATGTAGCTAAATGAAATCATAAATTAATAATCAGTTTGGTTTTTTTTTTTTGAGATTTAATATTAAGTTGTAATGTATTTTTTTAACCTATTATTATTACTATACTAGAGGATTGATCTTTTTTAGTGGAAGTATAGGGAGGTACATTCAAAATGAAACAAAAACGTCATAATAATGTTATTTAATTAATTTTTGTGAACTGAATCACATCCCTATTGAGATTAGGCTGGCAACATTATTTTACGGAATGACATTCAGAAACGTCATTTTACTGCAGCTAATAAAAAGTTAGACTATAGACCGTGTGATAATATTAGGTACCTATGCCATGTTGTGTCAAAATATAATACATAACAGAAAAAATCAATATAGATTTAAATAATTATAAAAATGGTCTTGCAATTTAAACTATAACTTATGACAAAGTACCTATATCTTTATGACATCTTATATAGGGACTAGTGAGAATAATCCCGCCCTATGCCGCGCTTTCCAGTGTGCGATCTACACTCGAGAACATTGTTCTAAATCTATTTGTAAAAAATATGTTCTGTATTTTACTTTGGTGTACAATAAAGAGTTATCTTATCATATCTTTATAGTTATTAGTAGAGTTTTTGTACCTAAAATATAGATACTTACCGACCGACGTATCTACGCGCTCTGTTGACCAGTTGTGTTCTATTGAATAAGCGGGGTCGTTGAACGGCTCGTAGTAACTTAATGGTAATCTGTGGCATCGCGAAATTTACTACATATTTCCTAATAAAGAAAGAAAAAAAAATAATGATATACTTATTTTTTTATTCCTTGTCTAGAAACCATCCCTTCAATATACTTAGTTTAAATCCAGAGCTCGGTTACACTTGACTTGGCTAAAGAAAGAGCTTTTTTTATTTATTCTTATATTTTAAGACCATAGTTTGACCACCATCTCGCCTAACGGTAAGCGATGATACAGTCTACGATGATACATACACGCTTGCCTAGAAGAAACCTATTCACTCGCGACTTGAAGACCTTTAAGTTGTAGTTATCCGGAAACACAGACTCAGGCAAGGCAAAGTCAAAGTTAAAGTCAAAATCAAAATCTTTTATTCATTTAAATCACAAGGATCACTTTGAAACGTCAATTTTACTGCCTGTTCCTTCGCGACCAAGCCAGGAAAGAAAGGCAAGAAACAAGGCTGGTTGTTTTTTTAATGATCCTTTTACAATACATAACAATATAGGAAATAAATGACGTCTAAATTGTAACATTTTGAGGCGTTCCACTACTTGGCGGTGCGCACAATAAACCTGGAAGAGTATCGCTTTGTGCGTATGGGAGGTATGCCTATAGTATCTATAGCTCGACTTGTTTTATCGTCCAATCGTCAATTATTCGCGACAAGAGCACACTCTAACGATCCAAAGGATTAAAAAGCAATACATGTTACTATTTTTAGAGACTGAATCCCGTGTCAATAAAATATTTGTTCCGAGCGACACTGAAGCTATCCGTCGGCAAAAATATCAGGAGCCCTAGTAAACAACTCTGAAAGTATTTTTTAGGCTTTGTGAGATTTAGAAGTAGAGGTGAGACAGGTCTTTTTATATTGGACAATTACAAGGCTGACAGTTTGTATTGTAATTAGGCCTTTGGCAAATATTTGAACAAAATCGGCGAAAAGAATGGTATGGCGATATAGAAAATGAGTTTTCCATAAAGTAAAGATAATACCGTGATTACCGTGGGGCGCCGGCAATAGAATGTTGCCTCTCCGCTCTTGCCCATGGATGCAGTAGGAGTCTGCTAAGGGATACCTCCGAAAGATGGGCAGCAGCGTCTTTTCGTGTTTTCAATACCTATACTGCGCTCGCCAACCCGCCTGCCAAGCGTGGCGAGTATGGCAACAACCCCCTCATGGATTTACAACATAAAACCAGGCCCCGAGTCCCCGGCGGCCCCGCTAATCCTGGCTACGGTAGCAGTCACGGTAACGGCGGTGCCAGGGGTGCTAAGAATCCCCGGGAGACGATCGGCTACGACTTGGTAAGAACCGCAGGTCGGCATTGGATGCAGGCCGCTTCCAACCGCAGTTCCTGGAGATCAATGAGGGAGGCCTTTGTCCAGCAGTGGACGTCCTACGGCTGATATGATGATGATGAAAGATAATACCACGGTAATGTTATCTATAATAATACCTACATACCCATTAGGTTGCTTAGTGATAGTAATGGAGTTTTAAATCAGCTAGGCCTATTATTTCCTGAACATCCATTTGTCTGAATGAGATAGCGTTTAGCGATAAGTCATAAGAAAAACATAGTTATTTTATTTAGTTAGTTATTTAATACTTTATTGCACAAAAATACAAATTACATGTACAAAAGGTGGGCTTAATGCTGATAGCATTTTCTACCTGCCAACCTCAGAGGTAACAAAAAAGGTTGGCGTGCTAACTTATAATAATAAACATTTTTAATATAAATGATAAAAAAAATAACAAAAAAAAACACAAATAACAATAAACTCCGATCACAGTTAGAATAAATACATAAACCGACTTAATATAACAATATTAATACATAGAATATATATATATATACATATGTATATATATGACAAATATAACAAATATATATACATATTTATAGATATGAAACAAAAAATACTATTACATATAAACACACATACTACGTTTTCATATATTTTAACAGCTAGTGGAGGACTGCAAGAAATGACTGTAGACTAGTCGTCTGAAAACCGGTTTACTAGGCGCCTTCTCATAGACCGACAGCTACCACCTCAAAAGAGTTGCCACGGAAGGACGTTGAGTGTTTCGGGGTAGCAAGAAGGAGAGAATCAGTGGATCTGAGGTTTAGTTCATGGGTGTCAGAGTGGAAGGAAAATTTACATTTTAGATACTGAGGAGTAAAGGGGTACCTAAGGATTGATTTATGTGTATTTTCTTTGAGTTGTGTTTTTGTTTGGTGGTGCAATAAAAAAGATCTCTCTAAAACTCATAAAAACAGCATCTTCGGCTACGCGGGCAAACATGAGTTTAACATTACTGAAATTTTATACATAACACCTACCTCTCCCACAAGCTTACTGGTGACTTATTCACTTCTTTTGAGCTTAAAACTTATTCAAAACACAAAGGGATCTTCTAACGACGTGTGAGAACTTGTACTAAGCAATATAAGTCCTCCAAGTTGGATCGTAATAGCTTGCAAGTGCATATCTAACTTCACTCTTTTGTCTCCTCGTAGTCAAGTTTAAACCGAACACAACTGTATGAAGTATTGGAGCTTGCCGAATTGCGTATCATGAATTAATTTTGCAATGTAACTCTTCCAACTTAGGCATGGAAATGATTGCTACTTTGATACATTTTCATTTCGAGAAATGATTATTTTTTTCACTGCTATTTCTTATGTGAAATTTCATTGACAATGAGTTTGGATGACATAATGTCACATTACTATTCAGCATTTGCTCTGTGATTGAACAGATTTGAACGAATACGACCTATGATTTCCGATGAAAAACAAACGCTTTTTAATGATTAACATATATATTATAATAAATATATTGCTGAACATTTCACACAGCGCTATCTAGCCCCAAACTAAGCAGAGCTTGTACTATGAGAACCAGTTATCTGTTAGAATACTTATTTACATATTTTTTTAGTAAATACATACTTATAATATATATATAGAAAAACATCCAGATCCGGAACAAATACCAGTAGATCATGCAAACATTTGTTCTGCAGTGGGAATCGAACCCGCTATATCTTGCGTCTCAGCCAGCTATTCGTCCACTGCACCACGGAGGTCATCCTATGAAAACAGAGTGATATGCTATTTAGCAGTACTTTTGTATAAACGACCGAAGTGTTACGAAGTGCGATTTCATCGGAATGATTTTTAGCAGGTTACGCGAAGGGAAGTAGCAGTATGATGTGTGATTATTATTTTCATATGATTTTTCATATGCAACTCATGAAATGTTCTACTACAAATACGTTTTGTGCTATTGAGTGGACGATGATACGGGTAAGGAGGAGTATACTTACTCAATAGACGGCCGCTTGCAAAATAAAAGAAAAAAAATACTGATCCTACGTTATGAAGGAAACAGGACAGAAAATGAATGAATGAATGAAAATTCTTTATTATACCTTACACGCTAGACACAACAGACTAAAAGAAATAAACAAATAAAAGTAAGCATAATGGGCGGTCTTATCGCTTAACAAAGTGATCTCTTTCAGACAATCTTTGGATGGAGAGGATCATTGCTTTATGGAAGATTGGCCGAGGTGTAAAAAGAATAAACTTAATAACAGAAAAAGAAAAATTACTTAACCATAAATAGTTATAATATACATACATATTAGGTACATAAATAATTTTAAATAAATAAATATCATATATAAAATAAATATGTAGTTACATACTTATACTTACATTAATAATATTAATCTTCTAAAAAAAATCCAACGTCGACCACTCTATAACTTTTCATCAGGCGAGGTAGTGGTAAAGCGCTTGACACAGAAGTCATCAACAGGCCCGCTGCTAGCTGTTTGAACGCCCGCGTGCAATACCGATTAATCCGCCCCATGTACACACGGCTACACATTAAGCTATAACTGTCCAGTATAAGCTAACCTCTCATTCTACGAAAAGCCTACACAATGCGAGGTCAGCTTATACTGGATAAATAGCTTGATGTGTAGCCGTGTGTACGAGTAAAACTCTACGCTGAGCTCGGTATTGGTGAATCACTGTGACCCACGCCAGCGCGTTTTTGGGAACCACCACACGCGCTAATAAATGTTTTCGTTTGTTTTCGACACTGATCAATAGATGAGATGTCTTTACCATGGTTATATAATAATAAAAAAACGAGTGTGCTTTAGACCACACGACTGAAGTAAAACTTCTTTTTCAAAATATTAATTTCTAAATTGTTTAAGAACGAAATAAAATTACGTAAAATAATAAATAAAACACCGTTCGCGTAACGCTAGCAAACTAGCAAACGAATTACTGACTGAGATATATAGAATATTTCATGCACTGGCTATGAGAGGAAGAGAACAAAAATGTGCGCGTGCACTGCTTTCTCTTGCTCGTACAGTGTAATACGGACAATAGGCATGTACTGTGTCTTAGATATACGAAACGTAACTGGCTATGAGAGAAAAAGAGAAAGAAAATGTGTGCTCACACCTCTCTCTCTTGCCTCTTGCCTCTTGTATTCTATCTTCAATGACTTAAATCTCCCTCTCAACTTCCGTTCGCCTCGCCCGCTCACACTTTTCGTAACGCGCTCGTCACGCATTTGCCAGCGTACTCCCCAAGTCAAGCGTGCGTAAAGAAGTTTTACTTCAAAAATATATTAGGGGTGCAAATTAAATTACGAGAATGTTTCGTTTTCGTTTCGATATCTGTATTAGCCCTTGTTAATGGCGTCCACGTGCGGTGCGCGCCCAGCACGCCCGTACCTGGCGGGCCTGATCATCAGCAGTATATTAGCCCACTGCTAGACAAATTAATCCTTTTTGTGGTGTGATTGTTAACCGGCCTCCCGCAATACAGGCAAGTCCAAGTGCGGGGCTACCAGCCTGGCTAACATGGCAGGCACGAGATAATTTTCTTACGCCATTTTGTCGTCGCATCTCTACATCTCGACTGTTGGTAACATGGAGTTCACTTATATCATGTGGTTCTGTCAAACGTAGACTACGTGACAAATTTACTACATTAGAAACATTAATTAATGTTTCTAATTCTTCGCCAAATCAAATACTTTGTATTTTTTAGTTACTAGCAGACCAGCCCGGCTTCGAACAAATTTTTATCAAAATAATAAATTGCCATTTCCAATCAGAGATTGCGTAGATTAGATTAATTGCACACCATAAACAATAAAACATTTAAAAGTAACATTCAAAATGAATGTACAAAATGTGTCAAAGGACAAGCAGGCTCAGTACCATCCGTACCTAGTTGATATACCACCCATTCGCACACACCGTTTTGGTTCTACGTTCTCGAAGCGTACAGCTAAGGTATGGAACATTTTAATTAACACAATCCTTATTATAAATACGGGATTTATCATGTAACGTCTTATCGGTGTTTCGACCGACAATGTTTCGGTTCAATTCGTGAACCTTCATCAGGGTGAGTGCGATCCGCTCCGAATAACGTCTCGCCTCGCACATTATCGGTCGAAACACTGATAAGACGTTACGTGATAAATCCCGTATTTATAATAATGATTGAAATCAATCACGAAAGTTTTCTAACACAATCCTCTTTAAGGGAAGAGTGAATAGGTTTCTTCTATATCTTCATGCTACATCTTAGACCACATCATCGCTTACCATCAGGTGAGATTGTGGTCAAACGAAGATGTACAAAATTAAAAAAAAAACATTAGGCGATCTTATCACTAGGTAGCGATCTCTACCAGACAACCTTTGGATAAATTAGTGAAACAATTTTCAGGATTGGCTCACTAGTTTCTGAGATTTTCCATTTACAAACAACAAACTTCACCTCTTTATAATATTATATTAATCCCTAAATTTAAGAGGCAAAGTAGATATGTTTATTATACAGATTTGACATCATTGACAATATCGTTTAATGTCCTAAAAATACAGAGTGCTTTTTACAAATTTTATCGTCGGTTTGTATCCCGTTTGAAACAAGAAACTTAATAAATAAGAATAGGGTTTAGTTAGGTAGATATTTAGGTAAAACAATAATTAAAACAAACACTGCTAGCGCGAATACTGTTTAATAAATATTCCGAAACTGTTCGAAATCTATGTTAATTTTTCGCTTGTCATCACCTAGTTTTTAATTTTTAATACCTATACATTTTTAGATGTCTTATTATATTAGATACTGCGTTATGTAAGTATTTTAAAAGTCCCATTTAAAATTGGCAATGTGGCAAAAACTTAACCCTAAATGCATGTATTACTTCAACTTTACTGCTGGCGTCTAAATAAGTAACGTTTTAACATTAGAATATTACCGACATACTGAACTGATTTTAATGAGACATCTATGAAACCAATATGAAAGTATAGGTATATCCTTTTAAATAAAAAAAAAATAAAATCGGATGATAAATGACGGAGTTCTAAGGTAAACAAACATTTTCCATTTTACTTAGAAAACTTTCGTGATTGATTTCAACCATTATTATAAATACGGGATTTATCACGTACCGTCTTATCAGTACGAGGTGAGACGTTATTCGGAGCGGATCGCACTCACCCTGATGATGGTTCACGAATTGTACCGAAACATTGTCGGTCGAAACACCGATAAGATGTGATAAATTCCGTATTTATAATAATGATGTATTTCCATTATTTCTGTATTTTTGTTTGGTGTGCAATAAAGAGTATTTCATTCATTCATTCATTCATAAAACCAAATTGCGTCTCCATAAAACTAGAGGGTTTCCCTCGATTTTTTTTGGGATCCCATCATCAGATCCTGACTTGGTGCCAAGATACCACCTGGGAAGTATACCCTTTAAAAAAAAGAATTTCTCGAATCGGTTCATGCGTCTTTGAGTAATCGGGGAACATACATAAAAAAAAAAGATTCCGACCAATTGAGAACCTTCTCCTTTTTTGAAAATCAATAAATAATAGTGCCATTTTCTGCGCTAAAATCGTTTACTTATCTTTAATTAATTACGTTTAACTTAGTAACACACATCAGCAGTTCCAAGTAATTAAGCGATGTTTACGAAGAGATAAACTTTAACCTGATGGATGGTAGTTTTGACAGGCGTTCTAATAGCCAGCTGCACAGACGGAGTTCGGATGATTATTCATTTCGAGTCCGTAGGATTCTAGACAGCGGACAGTATTGATATTGTTAGTAGGTGCTTTCACACTGAAGTTACATTTTGTGGAGCAACGTTTACAATTAGTAAGCAACAGTGGATAGACAAAAGTTGCCAACTTGTTGCCGTGCCGCAAAACTTCTAAAAATAGTTAACATGTCATAATTTTTAGTAACATTGTTGTGAAATGTTGCTCAACATTGTACTTTGAAACTACATTTTACTGATGTGAGTAATGTAAAGGTCATAGCACACATATCAACTCGTGAGGCAATATCGGAGAGGCATCGTCACCGTAACGACTAATCGGAATCGTAACTTAATCGCCTCGCCTCGGGACAAGCTCACGAACAGCAGTGCGGTGCGCTTACGGCTCGTCGTCCCCGCGCTTACGTCACTCCGTACTCGCGCGGGGAAACTGGTACCGCCTAGCCGTCAACCAGCGGGCGGCAACCGTAGCCAAGGAGCTGCTGATCCGCTTAGATTACGTGCTTACGTTAGGTTGACGCCAGGTTGACGACGAGGCGAAAGGTGATGCGGTGACGATCCCTTTCCAAGTTGATATGTCTGCTACGACCTTTAAGCTTGAATGTTACTCTAATGTTTCGTTTTGTTATTGGTGTGGTATTCAAATAGCTGGAAGTTATAGAATGTTACATTGTATTATCGTGTTGCAAAACTTACTCCACTAAATGTAGCTTCGGCAGCGGAACCTTTCCACCCGTTTTCATTAACCATGAACAAAGACACGGTAATGTAAGTTAATCCTTAATCATAAACTTTCGTTACACCAATCTATTTTTAAGGGTAATTTCACATGACCGCGCGACACCGCGCGTAGCCACGCGGTGGGAGCTTTCACATGACAGCATTGTACGCGAGCCAGCTTGGTATCAACATTGATTGAGAATAGACGTGGAGGATTTTTGTGTATTTCTTTGTATTTTTAATTTTGTTGGTATGCAACAAAGAGTATTCTATTATATTCTATTCTCAGACAAAGACGATACTGGGTGAATCCTAGTATAAGTGAAAGACTTTCTTCAAGCCTGTTTATCGCTTTATATCCCGACCTGAGACTACGAAGAATTTTTGAAGTAAAACTTCTTAACGCACGTTTGACTTGGGGAGTAAGCTGGTGAATGCGTTACGAAAAGTGCGAACGGATGTTGAGAGGGAGATATAAGTTAGTGAAGATAGAAAGAGAGAGAGTTACGTTTCGTATATTATGTATATTACTGTAAGAGTAAGAGAGAGAGGTGCGCGCGCACATTTTATTTCTCTCTTCCTCTCATAGCCAGTGCATGAAATATATATATATATATCTCAGTCAGTAGTTCGTTTGATTATTTTTCGTAATTTCATTTCGTTCTTGAACAATTTTATAAATTATAGTTTTGAAAAAGAAAGTTTTACTTCAGTCGTGTTGTCTAAATCACACTCGTTTTTTTAACTATTTTAGTACGTCGGTTGCATCCTTTGATTTTTATATGATTGCGTTGAAAACGATTTAAAACCCAGTGATGATGCTAAAAGATATTGCATATCACCAAAAGAAAAAAACTCATATTAACATTAAGGTAAGTAAACTCTTTATTAATTACTTTGAAATTAATTACAAACAACTTAATTATAAATGAGTCTTTCAGGCATCCTTTTTTTCAATTTTATTAATAAGCAAATCGAGAGATACGTCGTTTTCGCTACTGTTTTTTCTTCAATCAGTGCGTTTGCCCATCACAAACCGCGTGGATCAACAGAACGAGTCGATACAGGTTTGTAGAACGCGCGGTACAAGATCTTGCGCACGGGACGGAGCGCGCCGCGCTGTGCCGCGCGGTAGAGCGCGGTAATGTAGACGATAAACACTATTTAGTTTGATCTTGTACCGCGCGGTCAGTAGTTCCGCCGCGCGGTCATATGAACTGAGCCTAATAGTTATTCCCTAAACTAAGTTGCCTTAATATTTAATACTTGTTGTAATTTGCATTAAGAGTGTGTTAATATAATATATGAGTGTGGATGTATAAAGACAGAGATGGAAAAATACGTGATTTGCGTTAATTAAAATACAAATCACAAAATACTATCTCACACGTATTAAAAATACGAAATACAAAATATTTTTAAGTCGTGTATTTGATATACATATAAAATACAAAATACAGTATTTTAACTAATTTTGTTTAAAATATAACATACTTAGTGTGTTAGTTACTTGATAATTTGGCGTACAGTGCCGGTGCAGTGTTGCCAACTTAGATTGACATATTTAGCGGTCGCCATTTTGCTTACGAATAGTTACGAAAACTACCGAGCGCTATTTCCTGTAGAACGCACCAGTAAGATCGCTAAATGTATTTTGAAGCTATAAGTATTTGAAATACCCCTGGATATAGAGGTAGAGGAAGGCCGAAGAAGAGATGGATGGACTGTGTGAAGAATGATATGGGTAGGAAGGAAGTGAAAAAGGAGAAGACGGCTGATAGAGAATGTAGGAGAAAGGCGGGAAGAACAAGTTATGATTTACGCTATTTACAAGTGAAGTAACTGTGACTAACATTAGGCCTAGCATTACTCACCGCCAAATTTTACCTGTTTCATAATTTCAAGGATTACAACCTACGTACAAACAATAAACTTCCTAATAACTTCAATAGATCTTTTTCTTCTAAGTAGAGAAACAATCAGTCCCAAAAATATCTATATAAATAATCTATATAAGTATATATCTATTTATATTATGTATAGAAGAAAAAAAATATACATATTTTTTATCATGAAGAAGGAGAAGAGAAAATGGGTAAAAATAATTGTTATTATAGTATTTTTTCATTATGATCACACTGATATTGTAAATGTGAAAGTTTGGATGTTAGTTTGTTTGTTGAAGTAAAACTTCTTTACGCACGCTTGAATTGGGGAGTAAGCTGGTGAATGCGTTACGAAAAGTGTGAACGGAAGTTGAGAGGGAGATATAAGTTAGTGAAGATAGAAAGAGAGAGAGAGTTACGTTTCCTATATTTTTAAACGTGAATGTGCGAGTGTGAATTGTGTTTGTCCAGAATGACCATAGACTGATCGACCTACAGACGTGTGGACAATTGTCATTAAAATTGTAATTAATTTTTTTTATAAATTAATATTTTGAAAAAGAATTTTACTTCAGTCGTGTGATCTAAAGCACACTCGTTTTTTACTCAATTACGTTGTAACGGCTGAACCGATTTCGATGAGATTTGGTATATATGTAGATTATAACCTGGATTACCACAAAGGCTACCTTTTATCCCCTAAATCAGTTCCCATTGGATACACACAGCGAGTTTAGCTTTATTTCTATGCAACGTCTAGTTATTCATAAAACAACAAGCTGTGTATCTTTCTCCTCTTAGTAGAGAAACACTCAGACCCTATATATGTCTATTAAAAAAATGTATAGAAGAAAAAATTGACACCTATTTTTTTAGCATCATTATTCTCAAAAAACTAGATTATATTGCATTTCTCAGTAATTTCCGAGGTCGAAACGACCTTATCCCGTTTGCACCAGTACTAAGTACTCTGTTCTGTTCTGTGAGACTGTGACTTTATCACTCAGTTGGGCGCGGGAGACGACCGTGTGTGTACGTCCACTAAACAGTTATTTCTATTCTTACTTTGGGTGAATAGTGAGTGACTTTCGTTTTGTGAACAGTGGTAGTGTTTTTGGCTATGGGGTTTCAACCGTGACTGTAGGTACTTTTAGTGTTGTGTTTTTTTTTTTGAGTAAGTAAAACTTTTATTACAGTATTTATTGAATACTTGTTTACCCGCTCCAGCTTCGCTCGGATTTCAAAATAAAATGTAGCATAATGGACTTAAATTAATACAAACATCCAATAAAAAAACGCGTTTTCAGATTTTCAAAATTCCCAGGAAATTTTACAAAATTTTCTTTCATACTAACCTTGTTCTTAAATAGTATTTTTCAAACTTTTGCGATCACTGTACATAATTATTGATTAAAACGGGTATTTATCGCGTATGTACCTTTTTTATTTGTTATCCCGGCGGCTGTCAGCCCGAGACCATGACCGTTGCAACACAGCCGAAACGTCGGGATAACAAATAAAAAAGGTACATACGCGATAAATACCCGTTTTAATCAATAATCTTGTTCTTAAAATTAAAAACGCCAACAAAATCAAATCGGTCGAGCTGTTTTTGAGTTTTTACCAGATTACACGCACGGCGATTGATTTTTATTTAGATTACAAAATAATAAAAAACTAGAGCAATTAAGCTATAGACAAAGAAAGTTAGTTAAATAAGTAATTACAGACAAAAATAAATGGTAAGTGTAGTAGAAAAACTACGCGAGAGAGTGTACTCTACAATACATTAAAATTGTAGGGTTGACTGTACGAGCTCTAGTTTTTTTATGAAAAGAGCTCACAGAAAAAATACCTTTAAAATGACAAAGTTGTTATGCTAACTGATCTGGGTCGCAGATATGGATTAATTATTCATCTGCAGGAATATTTAATTCATCTGCGACATATTTCATAATCATTAATGACTAGCTGACCTGCCTGCGGCTTCACACGCATGGTTCGTCAATAAAAACATTACCCTTCTTCTGCACGGTCGGGTAAAAGTAGCCTTTGTTACTTAGGGATAGTGAGGCATTCTAATGGTGAAAGGATTTTTTGGAATCGGACCCGTAAATTTTGAGTTTATTCGTTACAAACATACAAATATTTCGTCTTTTTAATATTAGTATAGGCGATAATTATAATATATGTGTCAATCCAATAAGCATTGCAATTCAGTAGGACAATGCAGCTGGTATCTCGGGGACATTTCCGAACAGTATCATTAGCTATCTATAGATCGTTTGCATCGGTCTTTAGATTACTATACTGTTTCTTTTGTATTTTTTAAAATGTAAATAATTGTATTATTTATGTTAGTAATGAAAATACTGACTGTTCTACTAAACCTTTGTGACCTTTGTAATCTGACAATGATAAATGTTTTACCTAGTTAGTTAGACACCTAGTTTACTGAGATCTATATTCAATGGATGACATTATTGCTAAACGCGATCTCTTCCAGGCACCCTTTGATTAAAATGATGCGTGTCATTGACACGATATGGGGTTTCTCTCAACTGTTCTATGACGTCAATTTGTATTTACTTTTGTGTGGTAAACTATGAACTATGTCTTAGTATGTTTTCAAATTAGGTAAAATCACGTAGAAGATTGTTGACAGTTGCTTAATTAATTACGAACTCGAGTTAAACGTCCTTTATCGTACAGAGATGTTATTACAATTTTGCTAGCAAAATAATTATCTAAATGTTAATTACTCATGTTAACTTAATTGTTTAGTGTGTGGTTTAGTTTAGTTACTAAAACTATGAATATTGTTGTGTTGTAATTTGTAAATCGCCTCTAAGGCTTCGTAAGATTTTAACGCATTTTATAAGCAATATACATTTATTTAGAAGAAAATATTTTTTATAAGGATATAAAACACTTTACTTTTCCTTAATTTAACTAAACTATACAATTCAAGATCAGCCTGCGGCTTCGCACGGATGGCTTGTCAAATAAGTAACGTTTTAACAAAAATAAAAACCGACTTCAGTTGACAGAAAAACCAAACAACTGAACTGAATTCGATAAATTTTTTTGGGACCAATCCATTCAAATAATAAAAGAGTTTTCCAAATCGGTTGATAAATGACGGAGTTACGAGGTAACAAACATAAAAAAATATACAGTCGAATTGAGAACCTTCTCCTTTTTTGAACTTGGTTAAAAAAGTGGATTATGTCTTATTTCTTATTCATATAGGTTGTAATCTATCTTCATGCCAAATTCCATCGAAATTGGTCCTGCCTTTTCGTTGTGAAAACGTAATAAACTGATAGACAGACTAACGGAGAGACACAGTTACGTTCTGTCTGTAAAAATTGTAAACATTTCCATTTTACAAGATACATTTTAGTACGAATGAATGAATGAATGAATGCAAATTGTTTAATACTTAGACTTTACAAGCTATTACTATATACTCCTTATATCATCGCACCGCTCGCTATCTGGCAGGGAATCCATCCACACATCCTGGAGACGATGTGACCGCGCACCGTGAGGTTCCAGAGGAATTTCCTCACGCAAACACTTCGCTTGTGGAATGGTCTCCCTGCCTAGGTTTTTCCCAGTGATTACAGAGCTTCAAAAAGGGCGTTTTAAAGTTTTTAAAGAGTCGGTAACGCGCGAGTTTTACCTTTGGTGTTACAAACGTCCATAGGCTACGGTAACCGCTTACCACCAGGTGGGCTGTATGCTTGTTTGCTAACTTAGTGGTATAAAAACCGGCCCAGTGCAAGTCGGACTCGCGCACGAAGGGTTCCGTACCATTATCGATAAAAACTTTTGTATGGGAGCTCCACTTAAATATTTATTTTATTCACTAGCACAATTTTATTTATTTACCTTGTTTGAGGTTGTGTTTGAGCTAGTCCTCTAAATTGTATGAGCGCCCATACAGCTCAGAGGACTTTCTTAATTGGCGTCAAATAAGTATGTATGGGGACACCGTTTAATTTTCAACTTTTTTATTTTTTGAAATTTTTCCTTTATTTGTGCACCCTGTTTTTTGCCAAGTTTCGTGATTCGACCCAAAACCTGTAGGGTACTTCCGGTTGACCTAGAATTGTCAATTTTGGTTAAAAACAAGGTCTTACAGCACAAGTAAAGGGAAAATTCCGAAAAATAAAAAAAGTTGAAAATTATGGTAAATTTTGGCACTTACATCTTTTTATGGTGTTGACTCAGGACCTTAATTTTTATACACCTAATAGGGACTATATACCTTAGTATCTGGTACAAATTTCGACTTGCTAGGTCCACCTATTCCTGAGAAATTTGGTGGTGACATACGGACAGACGGATAAGAGAGTGATCTTATAAGGGTTTCTTTTTTACCTTTAATAAATATGAAATAAACATGGCTGGACATTTCATACAGCGCTATCTAGCCCCAAACTAAGCAGAGTAACTATGCGAACCAAATAACTGATAGAATACTTATATACTTTTTTTTTGTAAATACATACTTATAATATATAGAAAAACATCCAGACCCAGAACAAATATTTGTAGATTATACAAACATTTGTTCCACAGCGGGAATCGAACTCGCTACCTCCTGCGTCTCAGCCGGCTATTCGCCCACTGTACTACCGAGGTCGTCTTTTGAGATACGGAACCTTAAAAATAATGTAAAATAGCGATCTCTTCCAAACAACGACGACCTCCGTGGCGCAGTGGGCGTATAGCAGGCTGAGACGCAAGAGGTAGCGGGTTCGATTCCCGCCGCAGAACAAATGTTTGCATGATCTACAAATATTTCTTCCGGGTCTAGATGTTTTTCTATATAGTATAAGTATGTATTTACAAAAAAAAACGTATATAAGTATTCTATCAGTTACCTGGTTCCCATAGTACAAGCTCTGCTTAGTTTGGGGCTAGATAGCGCTGTGTGAAATGTCTACCAATATTTATTATTTATTTATTTACATCCTTAGGATGGACTACATTTGTTTCTACAAAACATAACACGGCTAATACAAACGAGTAATGTAACAAGTAGCGAGCCTTGAAACAGCTGACCTCTAAACTAGGATAATCAGGATGCGGTGACCCTAAATGGCAGTGCGTTTCTACTCGCCTTTCATGAAACATTACGTTAATAGCCTGTTATATACGACGCAACAAGAGAGGTTATGGGTTAAAGATAAAAATGAATATTGCCAAATTAAAAAGATATTATAATTGACGACCTTCGTAGCGCAGTGGGCGAATAGCCGGCTGACACTCAGGAGGTAGCGGGTTCGATTCCCGCTGCGGAACAAATGTTTGCATGATCTGCGGATATTGGTTCTGGGTCTGGGTGTTTTTCTATCTATTATATAAGTATGTATTTACAAAAAAAAGTATTTAAGTATTCTATCAGTTATCTCGTTCCTATAGTACAGGCTCTGCTTAATTTGGGGCTAGATAGCGCTGTATGAAATGTTCAGCAATATTTATTTATTTTATTTATTTATAATCTAATTACTAAACAAAATATGGGCATAAATAAAGTTCTTACTATATAACTAGTGATTCGCCCCGAACTGAGATCTCGCGAGTCTCCCAAAAACTAACAAAAATATTATTTATAATCTTTGGCTAAGACAATAGTGCCTCGAAATGCATAACCACGTAATTGGCCTACAGTTTTATTCAAATTACAAGTAACGGGAGTTCATGTAATTTGGTTATTGTTTTAACGGTAGAAATTGCGGTTATTATAGATTTCTGACTTTCCCCTTTATTTGTGTCACTAAAGCTACATGCATATCAAATTTCAGCAATGTGGGGTCACTGGTGTACCCTGTGAATTTCGTCAAAGTTCTTTTTTTATAATGGCTAATAAATAAAAAAACTACAAAGATTAAATTAAAATAGAAACGGGGTTAAAATGTACTAATAAAAACCTTTCATTAATCTTCTCATTTGACCATGTAATCATTTTTCATTAATCATTTTTTTACACCTCTTGAACCCCAATGTCACATCAACCCCCCAAATTTTTTAGCTTATTTAGTCACACCAGGACTGTGCCATTACTATCTACCTATACCTATGTATTAAATTTCACGATGATCTTATCAACGCTTCTAAAGTTATCCTCGGACAAACAAACATACATACATACAACGCCGATTTGCCCAAGTTGATTTGGAGATCTCGCTTCGCTCGGTCAATAAACTTGAATTTGGGAGAGCTTAAGTATTTCTTTTAAATACTTACTATTTAACCTTTCGACTGGCTGCACCGATTTTGATGACTCTTTTTTTATTTGAAAGCTGTTGCTTCCCGTGTGATCCCATTTTCATTTGGTCCAGTTCTGACAATGGCATCTATGAGAAAACCTTAAAAGTCTTAAATTTGTTTAATATTTATGTTATGTTTGTTAGCTCAGAACTCCGTTATATATCAAATCAACCGATTTCAAAAATTAGTTTTTATTTAAAAGGATTATACTTTTAGATTGATCCCATGGAAATTTCATCAACATTGTTAGAGTAGTTTAATTTTTACTGTTATATGAAGTCGTATATTTTTGTAATACTGCCGCCAAATATCAGTACTTGTGCTGCTGTGTTCCGGTTAGATGGTAATGGTATGTTCCTGTAATTACTGGCATATAGGCATAACAGCTAAGTCCTATAGTATGGCAACGTAGCCACATAGAGATCAAGACAACATAATAGCTTGTTTTGAATTCTATGTGGATATCCATGGGCTGCAGTAGCTACTTAACATCTGGTGGACTGCATGCTCGTTTGCCATATAAGTTGTATAAAAAAAAGTCGTTATATTTTTGTTAAAAAGTTACTTGTAAAGCTCGTGTCTAACTTTATTTAGAATATTCATAAAAATAAGTTGAATTATTTAGAGACATAATTCAACTTATGCTTTATGATAGGAGAAGCCACTAGCATCTGAAACACAGTCTTTCTAACTAGAAAGACTAATATAAAAATAACTAGTATATATAACTAATATACTAACTTTCTTTCCTAGTTCGCCTATGGATTCAAAATAATTATCTCAAACTTAATTATGTGATTAAAGAAATTTTACCCAAGAAAAAGAAAAATACATCATTGATGCCAGGTTAGGTACATAATACAACATTTTTAAGAGGCTGACAGTGAGACCCAATTTAAGCATGGAGCTTATATTGGGCATCTAGAGTGCAGTTAACAAAAGTAGCTAAATTTATAAAATATTATATTGCTTGTCTACAATTTATCAAAATAAGTAGGTAAGTAAGTGTTCAGCCGTATTCTATTTTTAAATTTAAATACGGGCCAAAGTCCGTAAATCTCATTTTTGTCCCCCCATCTTGGATAGAGTATTTTTGCTCTTCGATATCTGAGTGCAAAAGCCGTTTTTATCCGCTAAAGGATAAAGTAAATTGAATTTAGAACGTCGTGTGCACTAAGTTTGTGAATTCAAAACATCATTAAACCTATTTACTTCTACCTCCATGGTGCCGAATTAATCATGCAACCTTTTTTAATTTGTTAAAAACTCAGACTCGGAACCTTCTTGGTGTAGTACTTTTTTTTTGTATTTAATCATTTCCTCGCTGAGGTGGGATTAAAAGTTACGTGTTGTACTCGAGTGCCAAGATTTTTCACCTCGTGCTCTTTTGATTCCCTCGCTAACGCTCAGGATTCTAATTTTTGAATCACTCTTGAGCACGCGGTTAAAAAGCAACGTTGCACTCTTGTATAATAAATAACTATAACGGAGCAATTTTCGAGTTAACCTAAAGTAAGATTACAAAACCCTTAGTTTACGAGTAAAATTTCCGTTATATAGCCTTGTCTGCGAATATGCCGTTTGCAGAATGAAGTTGACTATTACTTACTTTCTCCATTAGCGCAGCGACCCAAAGTGAGTCTTGGCCTCCGATATGAGAACGCTCCTCTTTCCTCTGTTCATTGCCATCTCTTGCCAGTACTCGGCTACAAGGTCACGCACTCCATCCTATCGTCTTATGCGATCGGCGGTCAGTCGGTCTGCCCAAATATGCTTACTTAACGCCTTCTCCCATTTGCAGTAGATGGCCGAGCCAGCGGTGTTGGTTTGACTTGTATTCTTCTATGATGTTAGGCTCAGCCACAAGGTCTTCTATTTTGGCATTTGTACGGATCCTCAAGCTACCATCTTCTCTCCTTACTGGACTTACTGGACCCAGGATTTTCCGAAGAGCTTTTCTCTCTGCTACTAAAAGCTGGTTCTCGTCCTTCAGGGTTAGCGTCCAGGCTTTAGAACCATATATATGAGAATGGGCCGTATTACGGTTTTGTAGATTCGGATCTTCATTATCATCATCATATCAGCCGTAGGACGCCCACTGATTGAAGACTTTCGTCTTAAGGCACTGAGGTATGTTGGACGAAAAGACATTGCGAAGTTTCCCAAACGCTGCCCATCCGAGTTGGATTCGACGATTGACCTCTTTCTCGAAGTTGGACCTACCTAATTGGACTGTTTGTCCTAGGTATACATACGCATCGAAAACTTCAAAAGCCGAGTTCTCAACCATAACTGGGGCAGGCACGACATGGACATTCGACATAATTTTCGTCTTGTCCATGTTCATATTAAGCCCTACCCGTTGGGAGACTCGATTGAGGCCTTCGAGCATCGTGCTGAGCTCTTCCATCGACTTTGCCATGACCACAATATCGTCGGCAAATCGAAGGTGAGTGATGTATTCGCCGTTAATATTGATGCCCAGTCCTTTCCATTCCAGAAGCTTGAAGGCATCTTCCAAAGCGGTCGTAAACAGTTTCGGAGAGATGACATCTCCCTGTCTTACGCCTCTTTTTAAGAGAATCGCCTTCAAGCTCTGTTCTTGTACTCGGACTGACATAGTGGCGTTTTTATACAAACACTTCCACACTTCGATGTACCGATAGTCAATACGGCATCGTACCATAGAGCTCGAAGGCGATTCTCTTAAAAAGAGGCATAAGACAGGGAGATGTCATATCTCCCTGTCTTACGTCTCTTTTTAAGAGAATCGCCTTCGAGCGACTTCGGACTGACTGATTCGGATACGGATTCAGATCTTGGTTCTTCTTAATTGACTATTATAAAAAAAATTCTAGGCTAGACAATTAGATATACAGGGCGTGTAAACATTCAAAGGAGATAGAGAAAAACGTGATGAACAATATCAACAATTTAGTTTTACAGAGTTTAATGTTATTATCATCATTATCATAACAGGCGTAGGACATTCACCGCTGAACATAGGCCTCCTCCAAAGACCGATCTTGTGGAGCCTGCTCCCAAGCTCCCAGCAACCTTTATCAGGTCACTTTTCAATAGTGTTCTCCACTCGAGAACCTTTCTGCCCCAACACTAAATTAATGTTCTTCTTCTTCTTAGCGTGTCAATAGCTCTACTTTCATTGTGTTAAACAGGGACTTGGCTACGTTGATGGCGCCAGGAGAAGCCATGTTTAAGTTTTCCAAAGTGCAGGTGTTCGGGCACAAATGGCACATTAGCAGGTGTTTCATTGACTGTGCAGGATCACCACAGTCGCATCCCTGAACCCCCATTTGCACATATTGCACTTCTACCATCGAACCTCCCGCAACCGGCAACGAGCTCACTCACATATTGTAGATGCGTGGAAGTCTCACACGGTGCATTTCACCCGCTCGTTTTTCAACGCACCTGCAAGATGTGGAATGACCTTTCTCCGGAGGTTTTTTTGGTGGGCTTCAAACTGAACGCCTTCAAGAGAGGTGTTAATAGGATATTAAGTGCTAGGCAACGCGACTGCAGTACCAAGAGTGCTGCAGGAGTTTATAGGCGGCGGTGATCACTTAACATCAGGAGGCCGTCAGCTTGTGCGTCTATAAGTTTAATAGAAAAAAATGACTCTGCAGCGACTAACCTGTGTGCGAAGCCTATTTAAGGACTTCCACACTGGCCACGGCAGGCAATTAATGTTCTCAGTTAGGTACACGCTTAGCATATTTTAAACAAATATAATACATAGATACGAGAATGTAGATCTAGATTCGCACATTCTAATATACCTAGGTATCCATTTGATAGGTATGTGAATAGGTAAGCCGACACCGCGTACAATTTACGGCGGCGGGCGGAGTGACGTGAACGATTACGTCAACGTTACGTCAGGCATTCAATGAATAATGAGTTTTACGATTCATATATCCCTCAACACATGAACCCAGATCAAAATATTTGCAGATCATGCAAAAATTTGGGATTCGAGTTATGTAGCTCAAATTGTCTTGGGCGAGACGCTTGGCTAGACGTGATGATGACAGATGGAGCAGGACAGTGACTGAATGGTGGCCAAGGAGCGGGTATAAAAAGCTAGGACGTCCAGCAGCGAGATGGGTGGACGACATCGTAAAAGTCGCAGGCCGTCAGTGGGTGAGACTAGTGCAGGATCGTGGTGGATGATTCAAACTTGGGGAGGTCTATACCCAACAATAGGTGAAGTCAGGCTGTGGATGATGATGATGATGATGCAAACATTTGTCCCGGGACTGACTGTTGCGGAACAATGGTACACCGTTATTGATAAAAAGAGATGTTACAATCCAAGTCATAATCTATCTATATGCCAATCGAAATTGGTCCAGCCGATCAGTCGTGAAAAAGTAACAAATAAAAAGACAGATATAGAGACGGAGTTACTTTTGCGTTTAAAACACTAGTGGTTTGCTCAGAACGGAGATCTCGCGTAATCAAAATAGTGTCACAAAATACATATCCAAACTACTTGACCTACAGTTTCATTAACGTTATAGGTAACGGGAGTTCATATAATTGGTTATTGTTTTTGGGATACAAATTGCAGTTATTCTGGATTTCAGACTTTTGCCTATATTTGTGTCACTAAAGCTACACGCATACCCAAGCACCCTTAAGCACTGTGGGGTCACTGGTGCATCCTGTGAATTTTGTCAAAATTCAGCTTTTATTATGGCTAATAACTCAAAAACTGCAAAGACTAAACTATAAATAGAAACAGGGTCAAAATGTACTACTGAAGACCTTTCATTTGACGTTTTATTTGACCTGATAGTCTCATTTAATTTTTTTTACCCCTCTTGAAATCCAATATTTCAACAACCCCCTTACATTTTTAGCTCATTCAGTCACACCAAAATTGTGCCATCTCTACCTACTTATGTATCAAATTTCACGATGATCAAATCTCGTTTCGAAAGTTATCCTCGGACAAACAAACATACATACATATATACATACAACGGCAATTTGCCCAAGTTGATTTGCAGATCTTGCTTCACTCGATCAATAATTAGTTGATATAGATTTATCAAAATAATAAAACTCCCGTTGAAACCGATCATAATTGAATGCGAACATTATACAAAGAAAGTCAGAACAATATTATTGGAATGTATCCCTTATCAGTACTGATAACGATGACCACTGCTCTGCATCCTTCCACCATCCACAACGTCACAACTCACAACAACTTTATGCGAAACTGAGCTGTGTGGAGTAAGCTTAGAGGTTATAAAAGGGTGGTGATAAATGGAGCCGTTGTAATGGAAATATGAGGAAAGGTCAAAGAACAGTGACTGATTAGGCGTAATGATTGCAATAACGAATACTGTTCTGAATTATATATTTGTACTAAAAGCAACTAACATATTAAAAACTACGGGATCGAATCAGAAATGAGGAGATACGTAGGAGAACTCAAGTCACCGACATAGCCCGACGGATTAGCACGTTGAAGTGGCAATGGGCAGGCCATATAGCGCGCAGAACAGATGGCCGATGGGGCCGAAAGGTTCTCGAGTGGAGGCCACGGACCGGCAAGCGCAGCGTAGGACGTCCACCCACAAGATGGGCAGACGACTTGGTAAGAACCGCAGGTCGGCGTTGGATGCAGGCCGCTTCCAACCGCAGTTCCTGGAGATCAATGAGGGAGGCCTTTGTCCAGCAGTGGACGTCCTACGGCTGTTATGATGATGATGATGATGACTAAAAGCAAATCATAAAATGAATTGAATCTTTCCGAACCACCGACGTATAAAATAGATGTTAATTTAAAGCCTTTCTGAGTTTAACTTTCCGTGGCATTGTAGCTTCCAAAAGGACGGATTGGAATTCTAAAGGGATCGACTAGTTCCTTGTGAAAGGGCTTACTCGGGGAAGTTACCAACGTACCTATTTCTGCTGCCAAGCAGCGTTGCTGTGATTCGGTTTGAAGGGTATGGTTTGCGGTGTATTACAGGCACACCTGTATACCTCAAGTGCGGTGCGTGCAAGGTGCGTGACCTACGAGGCAATATTTTTGTTTTTTTATACTACTTATATGGCAAGCATGCAGTCCATCAGATGTTAAGTGGCTACTGCAGCCCATGGATATCCACATAGAATTCAAAACAAGCTATTATGTTGACTTGATCTCTATGTGGATACGTTGCCATACTATAGGACTTAGCTGTTATGCCTATGTGCCAGTAATTACAGGAACATACCATTACCATCTAACCGGAACACAGCAGCACAAGTACTGCTATTTAGCGGCAGATAAAGGTAAGGCGGTGGTGCCCACTTCATCGAGCTCGTTCACAGAAGCTCTACCACCAGTGAATACAATACTTTGCTATAAGCGATGGTTACTACTTAACATCAGGTAAATACACTTAACATCATGTGGCGCAGTGGGTGAATAGTCGGATGAGATGCAAAATGTTGCAGGTTCGATTCGCGCCGCGGAACTAATGTTTTCATGATCATAGATATTTGTTCCGGATCTGGTATTAAAAATAAAACATGTTTATTCTATCATTTATCTGGTTCCCATAGCTTAGTTTGCGGCTAGATAGCGCTGTGTGAGATGCCCAGCATTATTTATAATTGTGTCTTATATTTTTATTTATCTCGTTGCAGACACATTCTTATAAATATCCGGCCCCTGCCCCTGTGTTCAATTTGAGGTCAGCCATTAGATATTAGAACAATCACGGAGTCTTGTTGCGGTCATTGTCACCAACAGGAAAGTGACATACATATTATGATATTATTATCTGCCCGTGACCCCAACTACTGGGGGACCCTCAAGGGTCAGTACTTTCCGCAACTCTTTTCTTGCTGCATATCAACGATCTGCTAAAACCCAAAACCTTTGTAGATGATATATATGTGTAAATGTATCCTCCAAAGCACACCGCACTCCGTATCGTAATTTTCGCTCCATCCAAAGGTTGTCCGGAAGAGATCGCTTTCAGCGATAAGGCTGCCCATTGTATTGTTTTGTTTATTTTAGCCTAGTACTTATTTTTATATTGTTCCTGTTTGTGTGGTAATTCAATAGAGTTGTCTATGATAGCACGGTTGTGGGGAGCTATATATATAGTGCACGAGCCAATGGAGCGCAGATTCAGTCATTCAGGGAGGCCATGGTCGAGCGCTTAAACCTGTCCTTGAAAGCAATCTCCGACTGGGGTGATGCCAATTTGGTCAAGTTCAATGCGAACAATATTCAGGCGTGTCTGTTCTCCGCAAAACGAAGTCAATTTTATCTGACTCCTACTTTCCGAAATGTATCCGTGCCGATATCTGACCACATCGAGTTTCTTGGTATTAACTCCCACTCTCAATTTCAGCTCCTACATTGAGCCGAAAGCCCAGATGGCTGCTAAATGCTGGATCAGCGAAGCACCAGTTTGAAGCTCTGCAATCAATTGAGAAAAGAGCCAAGAAGCTCATAGGCAACGATGAGCTAGTTTATGCAAGGTTCCACAGCCTGGAGCATCGACAAAAGGTTGCAAGCCTCTCGGTTTTTTTATCGAGTACATTTCGGGGAGTGTGCGGCGGAACTTTTCAACCTAATCCCACCATCTCCATTCTATCATAGGACAAACCGACGCTCTCCGGTGCGCCACCGCTATATGGTTGAAATACCCCCTATTTGCACAAGTTGGAACCTATATATTATCCTTCGACCTTTATTATACGCACCGCTAAAGAGTGGAACGCCTTGCCAGAGTCTGTTTTTTCTGATAGCTACAAGCTGGGTGTCTTTAAGTCGCGAGTGGATAGGTTTCTTCTAGGCAAGCGTGTAACTATAATATATTAGACTTCATCATTGCTTACCATCAGGTGAGATGGTCAAACGCAAGCCTATAATGGGGTAAAAATATATAGGTATTTATATCCGGCCCAAGCCCCTGTGTTCAATTTGAGGTCAGCCATCAGATATCAAAACAATCATGTCTTTGAGTCTTTTTGCGGTCATTGCCACCAACAGGAAAGTGAAATAAATATTAGGATATCATTATCTGCCCGTGACCCCCACACTTATCAACTAAGTTCAATCACATTTGGACCTTGTATCATTTGGAATTTGCCAAAACTCCTCAGATACTTCCTATCCAGAAATCGCAGCATTGGACTGCCCTACTAGATGGGAACATTACCTAAAGGTTGCTGGGAGCTTTTGGGGGATCTAGAAATCTAGGAGGTTCTATGTTGCCGCATAAATAACAACATAACAATTAATATAAAAAGGAGGATGGACAGCGATGTCTGGGTCGGCAGAGAAAACGTTGGCGCGACGACATCAGTGGGTTCGAGAAGGAATGGTGGGAATCTGCCAATCGCGATAGGTGGAAAAAGTTGGGGACGGCCTTTGCCTAGTAGTGGGAACCAGTAAAAAAATATTGATGCAGAATTCTTCGTAATAAGTTGGTAGGTACGATAATATATTTAGTAGGTACAATACATTCAGCACTACTTATTATAATAATCAACTAGCTCCCACACTGAGATTCCCTATATTGTGGGTAGCTAGGCTCTGCCCAAAAAAGTATTTTATTTATTTATTAAATAAAACACTAAATAATAGAGAACACAAATAGGTATATATAAAGTTAATACTGAAACCAGTGAAGTTTCCACCTTATATTTCATAAAAAACGTGTGAACAGACTAACCTGAGCCATATCCCGCCAGTCTCTTTGGAAGACGTCCAAGAAGACAAGCATAAACTCTTTTAAAGGTATTATTATTTAAAGTTGCAACTAAAATTTAAAGAAAATATTTACAAGACTAGACAATAACTAATATATTAAGTACATACTAAATCATTCATTGGCTATTGCAGACAAAACTTGTCTTCGGAACCCAGCCGCAGTCGAGTGGAAAATATCAATGTGAACAAATTTTTGGTTATAAGTTTCGCACACTATTGCGAAACATATTTTTGCTAATACGTTTTAGAAATTGGCATCCAAAAAGTTTTCTTTTTTCTAGAAGAAAGTCTAGGGTACCATAGATAAGTATTTTCAAGCAACATCTTAGAATCGATTTTGTTAGACAGTATCTTGAATAAAAACATTTGATCCCTGACACTACGACGGTTTTGAAAACTCATGATATTATAGTTAGTAGAGTCTGATGGAAAACTATAATATTTATAACGTTTCAAATACTTATTTAGTAGTAGCATAAATTAATAAAAATATGATAGCAGTGTTCGCAGTGTTGCATTATAAATTGTGTTCGTTATACAGTGCTAAAGTAAGGATTAGGAAATGGCTGATCACACTCGACTATGACGAAACGGAGTCAATTTTGGTTGCAATCACATAGCTAGCAACAACGCCACGCGCAAACACTTGCGCACGCCCGCCCTCCTCACACAATACACACTCACCACACGCACAAATATACTCTCTCAAACACACACAAACTCACACAATCAAATGCATCACTTACACGAGCCCTCAATTTTTTGTCTTAGTAGTTTTGTAAGCCTTTATTAATAATGAGTATTTTTTATCTCTATTTAACTTAAATTTGTTTTTGTTTCTCTGTTCTCTTAATAGTCAAAATTTATAATTTCTCGGTTTTGTCTCGCATTTAATATATTTAACTTCTGCATATCTATACAGGGCATCCGCGATACAAGTGTTACACCTAATGCGTAGCTCATTATGTACTACATATATGTTAATTCTGATTTGGAAAATAAAAATATTTGTATTTGTTGTGGTCGTCGTACCGCTGATTTAATGACGAAACCTTTTAGTACGCGCATTTTAAATTCCTGTAACCCCGAACTCTGAGGTATCTATAAATTACAAGTTGGCAGTGCAAAGTAGTCAAAATTAGACCGCAATTCTGTTATCTTTAACTAAAATTTTAACTTTTTCTTTATGTTATTTGTGGGGAAACAGGCTTACGGCCCAGCTGATGGTAAGCGGTCACCGTCGCCTATTGACACCGGCAACACCCAGGGTATTGTCGATGCGTTCCCTACACCGTAGAAACCTCCACATTTCTCTTGAAGCGTGCCATGTCGTAGCCTAATGGGAAAACCTCAGATGGTAGCTCACTCCACATCTTGCAAGTATGGCGGTAGAAAAGTTCGCGTGACGCGTGTGGTGCGCGATACCCAATTGTCGACGATATGTGGATGAGTTTTATAGCGTTGTCGAGAAGTGCGGTGGTAAAATCCGACGACGGGATGAGATCAAATCTAACTATGCCATATCTTACACCGGCTCCACACGTTGGCTCCAATGGCGCGGGTAACAACGTTGGTTGTTTAATTTGCTTGGTATCGCATAGCATAGAAAATAGCACAGGCACGTTGGGGCCAATACTATTTTCTAGATCCACACGTGGACGAGCGGCGTTGGTACCGGCGTTGGGGGGCCAACGTGTGAAACCCGCGTTATACTCCTCCGTGCGCGCAACCCCGACTCTTATCAACTTAGTTCAATCACCTTTTAACTTTATATCTTTGGATATTTGGTCGAAACTCCTCAGATGGTTCCTATCCAGAAACTGCAGCGTACGACTGCCCCACTAGATACGAAGAAGACCTAAATGGGGTAAAAAGTTATTTCTTCACGCATTAATAAATTATACACTTAAATGAGATTAGCAAAAGAAAGAAAGAAAAAACATTTATTTGTGACGGTACAAAACATACACAGCACACAAGTAAGATACAAACAATAGAACAAATTCATACACACAAAAACACCTATATGTATGTATATGTATGTAAATGACCGACGTCACAAAAAGGCGTCCAACTCAGCATTTGTTGTGTTGTGCACTAAACACAATTAGGGCTTTTCATTCCTAATTTAAAAATAAAGTAGTTCTAACTAGCGTAATAGATGGCTTCGCTAATAATATATTTCTAAACTTCCCAAACTGTCACAGACGCAAAGACATCATCAAAATTTCTAGAGAACATTCTTCGTCTTGTGTGTGGTGGTCAATGTTCTTTTGTTATCGTATTATTTTTTAAACCTATGTGGAATCTGACTAATCGATACACTGTATCTTGAATGGATCTTGATGGTCGTTCTGGAGAAACTTTTTTTCCTTAAGAACACTGAAGATATAGCAGTTTTTTCAATATCTTTCTGGTAGTATCTTTTAAAAAAAGATAACTTTTGGAAGGAAAAATTACAAGTACACAAGTACTCAATCCACACCAACTAACTTATATGTACCTAGGTAGATAAGTACGTAAAATATCGCTAAAATGACTTACGGTAAATATTCCAATATGATGGCGTCACAGATAAATCAGTTACACGAAAGTGAGCTGAACATATTAAAGAAGACTTCAATATGTACACACGGCTACACATCAAGCTATACATTTCTCTCTTGGCCTCTCAGTCTATGAAAAGCCTACACAATGCCAGGTCAGCTTATACTGGAAATGTGTAGCTTGATATGTAGCCATGTGTACAAACTAGGATTTACATGTTTAATTGCTTGACACTTATAATTTCGTTTTGTGAACTCCATCCTTAGGAAAACGGTGTCTGCCGTTGTTTTCGTAATAGGACGGACGGTTTAGTCATCTCTTCTATACAAATACCCTCCTGTTTGTAAGCAATTTTAAATGATTTTGTTGTAATTCAAGCTCTGATTGATACGGCAGTTGACATTGACAAAACACTCTCTTTTGGACACAGATAAAACGCACAAGTGCATGACTGGTATGGAAATGATTACTATTTTTACATCATTTCCATATGATCAAGTAATTATTTTTTATCACTGATATTTCACATGTAAAAAATCACAGGCAAGGGTTTTTATTATAATGCCGTAATGTCACACTCGCTATTCTTGTTAGTGCTATTTCACATGTGAAAAATTACGGGCAACGAAAACGCCTGATGAATTCCGGAGAAATGCGAACGACTGTGATTTGTACCAGACCCGAATGACAACAACTGATATACGATGAATACCGAAAGGGATTTTATTTGAATGAGTTTTACAAAGGAACATAACAGGTGTGACAACTCCAAGCTCGTTTACGAATGCCACTTAGCCCTAGAAAGAATCGCCATGAAAAACAAGGTGATCTTACAATGCATAAAGGGGCATAGCGGATCACTGGGCAAAGATGCTGCAGATGAACTAGCTACAAGAGGATCGGAAACCACGGCTATAGGCCCACATCCATTCCTCCCTCTACCTTTCACACAACTACGAAAATGGATACGACATCGTACTCTAAACCTACACAACGAACGTTGGGCACAGATCATGGACTGCAGACAGTCGAGGCTCTGCCGGCCGTCTCGCCACAACTGACACGACGACTGCTCAACCTTCAAAGACTAGACCTTCGAATCATCGTGGGGACCCTTACAGAACATTGTACCCTCAACAAACACCTCTACATCATGGGAGCAATAGACAGCCCACTCTGCAGGAGATGTCTCACCGAAGAAGAATCAGCAGCCAACGTAGTCCTGGAATGCGTGACGGTAACAGCACAACGTGCAGAAATCCTGGACAATCCAAGGTCACTCCGTGAAGTCTGCGAATACCCCAGGAAACGTCTGCGCTTCTGGTCGGAGTTAGGCTGTCTATCCATATAGACAACTCTCTCACGCATAATGGACCACTTAAGAGTTCAAATGCGGAAAAGGGAGTCCACAAACATAAACATAACAGGTGTGACATATGATTTTTCACATGCTACTGGTGAGATGTTCCATCCCTAGTGCTTGATGGAGCAGCGCCATCTATTACCAGTTCTAAAAACATGGCCGTGAAAAGCCCGCATTTCTACACATAATTTTTACTCACCGCGAATGATAATGTTCTGATTCGTACCTTTGATTGACTTTGATTACAGTTTTTATCTTTATTTAATTACAAATCAAGTACCTTATTGTGTCATTTTATGTGTATCAAATTAATGAGCATTCACATGACATTTTGAAATCATGGCGAGTATAAAAAAACTGCATTAGTTTTCCAATAAGCCGACTAATAGCGGTTCTTATATCCGTAGGTGAAAAATGTCAAACTTGTGTCAAAATTATGACACGTTTTTATGGAGAAACGAGTCGTTGCTGGTTACCGACGGATATAAGAACCATCCATTGGTATTTAAAATAAATCCTACCTACAGCAAACATACATAACCCTCAGCATTCGGAAAAAAAGCACCATGATCATAAATAATTAATTCCCAAATATCTCTCAAGTAGACGGGAAGGCATGATTCAGCTTTGAAAAGGTAAATTAAAGATGGAAGACCACCAGCCTCCTAATTGCAGTAGCGATGGACACAACTACAAGTTTACCAAACCCTATGAAAATAATCTATTTCACTTAACGGTTCCTCAAGTATTTTTGAGCTAGCTACGATCAACTTGGCTCTTTAAGTTTTTGAGGCCTTAGTTGATACAACGACCTCCGTGACGCAGTGGGCGAATATCCGGCTGAGACGCAGGAGGTTGCGAGTTTGATTCTCGCTGCGGAATAAATGTTTGTATAATCTACAGATATTTGTTCCGGCTCTGGTTGCTTCTCTAAATATTATAAACATGTAATCACAAAAAAGGATATATTAGGTTGGGGAAAAAGTCTCTTCGCATTTTTTAAGAAAATTCAAAACATATTCTAATATAGTTCATTTACATTTAACTATAGTATGTAGGTACCATTTTGTTCGATAACTTTTTGCCATCTTGTAGGTAGGGACATGATCCCATTGTTATATAAATTTTGGGGCTTCTGATCAAAATAACGCGACAAGTAGTTTTGGCAGTCCTCTCGTGATGTTAACCTGACACTGCCTAAAAAATTCTGAAGAGACCGAAACAGGTGGAAAGCTGAAGGTGCAAGATCAGGACTATACGGCGGATGCATTAACACCTCCCAGCCAAACTCTCTTAATTTTTGCTGGATGGCTAAAGATATATGAGGTCTATCGTTATCATGATGAAAAACCACACCCCTTCTGTTGATTAATTCCGGCCGCGTTCTCTCAACTTCTTGCTTTAATCTCATCAGTTGTTTGCAGTAAAGTTCAGAATCGATGGTCCTGCCTGGTGGTAATAGCTCATAATGAATAATGCCCTTCCAATCCCACCACACACACAGCATCACCTTGTTGCGAGTTAGCCCGGGTTTCGCCACAGTCTATGAAGCCTGACCGGCCTTTGACCACGACCTTTTTCACATGTTCTTGTCGTACGTGATCCACTTTTCATCACCAGTTATCAGCTTCTTCAAAAATGGTTTGGTTTCATTACTTCGTAATAAAGAATCACAAATGATTACACGGTTCATTAGGTTTCTTTTAGTAAGCTCGTGGAGTACCCAAATATCGAGCTTTTTTGTGTACCCAGTTTTTTTCAAATGCGCCAAAACTGTTTTGTGGTCAATTTACAGTTTTTCAGCTACGTCGTAACTACTGATATGCCGATCGAGCTCCACTTTTTCAAAAATGGCGTCAATTTTATCCGTAATAGGGCGACCAGAGCGACGTGCATCTTTGACATCAAAATTTCCGAATTGAAAATGCTTAAACCAAATTTGTGCTACTTTCACAGACACTGCACTAGGTCCATAAACATCGCAAATTTTTTTCACGGCTTCCGTTGTATTTTTACCTTTTTTGTAGTAAAATTTTAAAATGTATAGAATATCTTCATTAGATTCACTCATCTTTACAGTACGAAAAACAAATAAAAATCATTCATTTTCCTAATTTGAATTTGGAATTATCTTTTTTAAAAATTAAACTTTGAATGATACCAAAACCAGCCAGATACAAATAGTATCTATAGCCAAAGAGATTTTATTACAAGTTCATACATACTATAATGCGAAAAAACTTTTTCCCCAACCTGTTCTATCCAACAGTACCAAAGTATTCTATCAGTTAACTGGTTCCCATAGTACAAGCTTTGCTTAGTTTGGGGCTAGATAGTGCTGTGTGAAATGTCCAGTATTATTTATTATTTATTTAATGCGACTGCATACATAACCAACTGAAGGATTAGGAAAGTTATTAAAGCTAAAGTGCTTCAATTTTTTTTGTATTTAGTTGTAGAAGTTTTGGAAATTGAAGAAGAAAACTTAACTTAACTTACTTACAGTCTAGTTTGCTGTCAGATTCTGACGCACTCATGCTTCGACTGAATTGCGTTGACATAAATACTGCTGTCATTGGCTAATACTATGTCTCACTACCGTCTAACATACTTACCTCATTTGTGCTTGGCCATCTGGTTCGATCGCGTTAGGATTAATGTATGTGGACAATTCAAAATGATACAATAAAATTCATAAATCGAAAAAGATATCTATGAAAATGATTGCTATTAAATTCTCTATTACTATTTTGGTATTGTAATCAGGGGCTGGCCAGACTGCAGACGCTGAATAGACGAAATCAGAGCTTGGAAACTTTGGACGCAATAAAATGATGCAATTTTCGCCTTTAGCACTGGCCACCACTATACAGATGAAGGCGCTTTAATATTATTTTGATTAGATTTATTTGCGGTTAAAATTTTATATGAGAACTGTATATAGAAAAATACTTTTTCATCTCCCATCTCGGAAAGAGTATTTTTGCTCTTCGATATCTGAGTGCAAAAGTCGTTTTTATCGTGTGCACAGTTTGTGAATTCAAAACATCATTAGAGCTATTTACTTTTACCTCCATGGTAGCGAAATTATCATATAACCTTTTTTAATTTGTTAAAAACTCAGACTCGGAACCTTCTTAGTGTATTAATTTTTTTTTAATTTAGCCATTTCCTCGCTGAGATGGGATGAAAAGTTACGTGTTGCACTCGAGTGCAAAGATTTTTCACTTCGTGCTCATTTGATTCTCTCGCTAAGGCTCAGGATTCTAATTTTAAAATCACTCGCTGCGCTCGTGACTTTAGAATCCTTCGCTTGTTCGGTCATCAAAATTGAGCACGCGGTCAAAAATCAACTTTCCACTCTTGTATTACAAATAACTATTCTTTAGAGAAATAAATGTACAAACACACTAATTTAATAAAATTTACAACCATTTATGTAATAGCTCCACCAATTTAAAAAATGTATCGATTAAATACAACAGTTTTTTTAGTTAGAGACAGGCAGGTATTTTTACCAAGAGTTAAATGTTTCATTGTATTGTTCGTTTTAGTTTGAATTATAATTATTTCAGAGGAAATTTCCAGTGAGCCCCATTTTTAAAGCTTCCGTACCCAAAGGGTAAAACGGCACCCTATTACTAAGGCTCCGCTGTCTGTCCGTCTGTCACCAAGCTGTATCTCATGAACCGTGATAGTTAGATAGTTGAAATTTTCACAGATGATGTATGTCTGTTGCTGCTATAACAACAAATGCTAAAAACAGAATAAAATATATATTTAAAGGGGGCTCCCATACACCAAACATGATTTTTTTGCTCATTTTAGCTCGATATTGTTAACGGCAACAGGCAACAGGCTTGAAATATTCACAGAATATTTAGTTATATATATACTTCAAAAACAAATAATTAAAATAAAATAAATATTTAAGGGGACTCCCATACCACAAACGTGACTTGTTGCCGTTTTTATAGATAATGGTACGGAACCCTTCATGCGCAAGTCCGACTCGCACTGGCCGGTTTTTATCCTTCGCGCCCTACCAATTTTGTAACGTATTTTGTAACTCTGTCTAACAACAAAAATAATTACTCTCGGTATTCGCGTAATAACACTCTTTGACGCTATGATAGGTGGCCATAGCAAATTGCCTATGATTAAATATTGATCCTATAATCTATAATGATTGATCCTAATCTGTTGTTTTTATTGATCGTCCGAAGCGAGATCTCTAAATCAACTTGGGCAAATCGGCGTTGTATGTATGTATGTTTGTCCGAGGATAACTTTCGAGGCGTTAATCCGATCATTGTGAAATTTAATACATAGGTAGGTAGTGATGGCACAATTTTGGTGTGACTAAATGAGCTAAAAATGTTAACCTCTAAACTGCCAGCTGCCACCGGCAGTTGTTGGGGTTGTTGAGATATTGGGGTTCAAGAGAGGTAAAAAATGAGGCTAACTAGTCAAATGGGACGTCAAATGAAAGGTATGCATTAGTACATTCAGACTCCGTTTTTATTTTTCTTTAAATTTTTTTATTTATTAAGTTATTAGCCATAAAAACTAAACTTTGACATAATTCAGAGGGTACACCAGTGTCCCCCCAGTGCTGTTATTTAGTATGCGTGAAGTGACACAAATATAGGCAAAATTCTGAAATCTAGAATAACTGCACTTTGTATCTCTTTGTAAAAAGAGTAACCAATACATGAACTGCCCTTACCTGTAATTTGAATGAAGCTGTAGGTCAAGTAACTTGGTAATTTATTTCGTGACACTATTTTGATAGTCAAAGAGTACAAATAATATTTTTTTGTTTTATTCGGAGACTCGCGAGAACTCAGTTCGGGGCGAACCACTAGTATCTGTCTTTCTGTGTTTTTATAAGTAGGTACCTACCATTTTCATAGTCAGTGTCAGTTTTAATGTCTATTTAAATGTAAGTTTTATGTTATTACCTTCTGTTTTGTCTGTGATGTACCATTGTCCTAAATAAATGTATTTTACATTACTGTAAATAGTTTAAGCTTTTTGTAAACTTTTGGGTTCTCTAAAGAGAGACCCCGTTTATAAGGTATTTGATAAATACCTGAAGGCCAATTCCTTTCAAATCTTGTCGAATTCAAGTTTGTTATTTTTACTTGCTTGTTAATAAAACTAACTTAACTTCGTCGTCGTCGTCCTGGCGCTCTACCATCTATAATAACATTAAAACTTTCGAGGAAAACCGACTTCATACACTCGATATAAAGCGCCAGATACGTACAGAAAGACCTAAGCCCTCTTATACTTACACTTATAGTTATAACGCAGCAGGCCAACTCTATTGTGACACCTGTGATAGGATTTTTAAAACTAAGTTTGGTCTTCAAGCCATATTAGGGCTCACGCTAGAATTTAAATGTAAACGCAGTATACCTAATTAAAATAATTGTAATTTTTATGCATTTAATAGCATTTTCTTTAAATTTAAATATAGTTAGGGTCGCCGTCATCGAAATTGATGAGGAGGACTATATAATAAAACTAACGCTTTAGGTGACGTCTCTATAAATCGTAATGCGACTGAAAAAGTTAAAATTACAAGAATTGGGGCAATTTTAAAATCTTGAACAAACCTTTCCTATAAAAATGTATTTCTATCTTGAGTAGCCTAAAAAATATAGCAAGTTTATCATTATGACACGTTTAAAAAAGGCCTTATGCATTTTGACTCGTATTTTAAGCTATCACACTGATATTATAAATGCGAAAGTTCGGATGTTTGTTTGTTACTCATTAACGCCGTAACGGCCAAATCGATTTCGATGAAATTTGGTATATACATAGATACCTGGATCACCATATAGGCTACCATTTATCCCATAAATCAGTTCCCATGGGATACAAATGGTGTCAAGTCAAGTTGCAACAGCGAGTTAGCTTTATTTCTAGGTTACCTACATATTTAGTAGTGTAACGCGTACGAAGTCGCGGGCCACAGCAAGTATTTTATATATATTAGATAATTGGTATGAAATTATAAGAAGCTATGCTAAGGCTTTTTTCTTCAGCGGCCTTACATCCCTTATTATAAGCGATACCGTGCGAGGTACCTTGCAACGAGCCGTGAACTATTTTTAATACTAGTGGTTCGCCCCGAACTTACTCGTAGATCTCGCGAGTCTCCCAAAACACAAAAAAAATATTCTTAGGGCGACTCGCGCAACGATTCCTAAACGTATTTAGTGGCTAAATATGATTTAAGAAGTTGTCTAATCATACAATTACGTAAAATTTAAACATGTTTAGTCGTTAAATACGTTTAGGGATCGTTGTGCAAGCCGGCCTTAGTCTTTGACCAATAAAATAGTGCCACGAAAATAGTAGCCAAATTACTTGACCTACAGTTTTATTCAAATTACAGGTAACGTAAGTTCATGTGATTAGTTTACCCTTTTTTGGGGTACAAATCGCAGTTATTCTGGATTTCAGACTTTTACTTATATTTGTGTCACTTAAGCTACACACATACCAAATTACAGTACTGTGGGATCACTGGTGTATCCTGTGAATTTTGGCAAAATTCAGTTTCATTATGGCTAATAACTCAAAAACTATTAAGACTTTACTAAAAATAAAAACGGAGTCTAAATGTTCTATGTAAAAAATTGGCAAATGCTATCTTAGATAGACTAAATATTGGTGAAGACGACCTAGTTCAGCAACATGACAGTGAAACTACTACCAACAGATGAAGTAGAAATTAAGAAAATTATACTGTCACTACGCAAAAGCACGTCCTCGGGATGGGATGGTACATCATCATTATTAAATAAAAAGACAATTGACTTTATTTCCGAACCAGTAACGACATCTGCAACCTGTGCATGTCAACCGGAGTCTTTCCGGATGAACTAAAAAAGTCAATAGTAATACCAACACATAAGGCTGGGAATAGAGACAGTATAAATAACTATAGGCCAATATCGCTGCTACCCATGCTTTCCAAAATTCTTGAAAAAGTTATGAATACGAGACTACTGCAATTTCTAGAGAAGTTCAATTTGCTCTCATCTAACCAATTCGGTTTTAGATGGAAGAATTCAACCACACGCCATTGATACTGTGGTCTCCCACATTGTTGATACCTTAGAAAAGAAAAATGTGTGGGTATATTTCTGGACCTAGCGAAGGCTTTTGATACCGTTTCCATTCCCTTGCTACTTAAAAAAATGATGAGCATGGGAATAAGAGGTCTACCATTTGAACGTTTTAAAAATTACCTTCATAATAGAGACCAATCAGTCGGAATCGACTCTCTAACTAGTAATGAAGAACCTGTATTATATGGTGTTCCGCAGGGTAGCGCACTTGGCCCAACGCTATTTCTTATTTATATTGATGGTTTATGCAGAAAACAACTAAAAAATACAAAAATTGTTACAAAAAATTGTTACATTTGCGGACGATACTGTCATATTATTCAGTGGCAAAACATGGAACGATGCTCAATTCATCGCAAAAGAGGCTTTCGTGTAATTGCTAGGTGACTAGATAGTAATTTTGCTGACGTTGAACATAAACAAAACAAAATGCATATGTTTTAGTATGGCCGGTTATGTGCAACCTAACTAAAACTCATTCACTATTAAATCCCACAATTGGGATGTTGCACACATCCCAATTTCATGTAACTGTGACACACTAACAAACACTACTGACATTAGATACCTAGGAGTAACAATTGACCGGCACCTCAAATGGGATAAACATTTAAAACTAATCACTCCTGTGATTCGTTTTATTTGTCGTGTTCGTAAGCTTATTTACATATTTAAGAACCTACGACACTTACGCGACATTGAAATTTTAAAGAGCGTTTATTTCTGTTTGGGTCAGTCAGTCATTTCATATGGTCATTTCATACTAGGATGGGGAGGAGCTGGAAAAACCTTTATGCTTGAATTAGAGAGGGCTCAAAGAGCAATAATTAAGGTTATACTATTCAAACCGTACCAGCACCCCACTACTCAACTGTTTAAAGAATTTAATGTCTTAACAGTTAGGCAAGTATACATACGCACCGTAATCCTGAAGCAACACAAGGTTCCTAGAGACCCCAATAGAATCGGTAAAAGACGCCACGATATTGTATATAAAACCCCACAATGCAGAACCAAATTTACGAATCATTTCTCTTCTTACCTAGGACCGTTTATATACAATAAAATCAACAAATGTATTAATATTTAAAAGGTATCAATTTATTCGTGCAAACAAAAAATTGATAACTTTCTTAAACTACTTGATTACAAAGGTACAGAAGAACTTATGACAGTGATATACTAATTAGAAATAGAAAAAAAACAAATAATAAATAAATAAATAAGCAATGCACAAATCCACGTTAAAGTTAATATTAAATACACACCTACAGAAGATAATTTCAGATTTAGACACTATTTAGATTTTTAGATACTTATCAAAATAATTATTTAATAGTAGGTATTAGTTAAAAATTAAGCATTTCACAACTAGCAGTAATTATACATATATTCATATAACAGATATTCTAGTTAACATAGTGTATATAAATAATGATTAGTAGATTTATAAGAATTTAACATACAGCATTAACCTAACTAAAAAGTTTAAATTCTTAAGTCGATAGCATTATATGGAAGAGCAACGACGCCCTGCCGTCATACAGTGAAAACTAGTACGGAGGGTAGTCACTTGACTATGTATTCATCATAAATGCAAACTAAGTTACACTAGGAAATATGATTGTATATAGTTTAAGTCTGGATTTTAAGTTTGTAAACTTACTTTATTGAAATAAATTTTACTATTACTTTTACTTTTAGAAACGAAGACCTTTTATTTGACGTACCATTTGACCTAATAGTCTCATTTTCATTTTTTTACCCCTCTTGAACCCCAATATCTCAACAACCCCCCAACATTTTTAGCACATTTAGTCACACCGAAATTGTGCCATCACCTATGTATCAAATGATCGGGTCAACGCTTCGAAAGTTATCCTCGGACAAACAAACATATATACATACATACGCACATACATACATACATATTTACTTACATACATAGGTACAATGCTGATTTGCCCAAGTTGATTTATGGCGGGTCCCTATATCCGTCGGTAACCAGCTACGACTCGTTTTTCCTTGAAAACGTGTCAAAAGTTTGACAGTTTTTCATGGAGATACGAGTCATAGTCGGTTACCAACTGACGGATATAGGAACCCGCCATTAGAGATATAAACAAGGAAATTGATAGTCCTTCAAGGTTATTCTCCATTCTCTCTGGTCTCTGAAGCCTAAGAGATCCTAGCACGAATATTACCACCATCCTTTGGCTTTTTGGAAGAATACTCTTGTTAGGGTTAAGCTTGCCTTTCTAAATGTCTTATTTTTTAGTTTTTATATCTGAAATTCAATGTAAGTTTGATTCATTCCCCGCATGCAGAATCGGCATTACGTCGAATTATGGAACGCCGAGCTCGTACAGTCTATACTAATATTATAGTAGCGGGTTCGATTCCCGCCGCGGAACAAATGTTAACATGATCTACAGATATTACATTATTACATCATATATGTATTTACAAAAAAAATGTATGTACACACGGCTACACATCAAGCTATACATATCCAGTATAAGCTGACTTCTCATTCTACAAATAGCCTACACAATGCGAGGTCAGCTTATACTAGAAGAGTATAGCTTGATGTGTAGCCGTGTGTACGTATTCTACCAGTTATCTGGTTCCCATAGTATAAGCTCTGCTTAGTTTGGGGCTAGATAGCGCTGTGTGGAATGTCGCGCAAAATTTTATTTATTTATTTATTACAAATTCGAAAGTAACTCTTTCTCTCTGCCTGTTTGTTATGTTTTCAGAACTTAAAAGCTGGACCCGATTTTGATGAAATTTGATGTATAAATAGATTATAATCGGAATCAGGACATAGGTTATTTTTTATCCAACTACGCAGAAGGATAGTAATATTTTTATTACGAACGCGTCGTTTGTTTATACAAACGACGCGTTCGAAGCCGCGGGCGGGTCAGCTAGTCTTTACATAGTATAAAATGAAGTGGCTTCCGCTGTCTGTTCGCTTAGACCTTTTAAACTACTCAATGGATTTTAATGCAGTTTTAACCAATATATAGAGTGATTCGACGACGTTATTGACGACCTCCGTGGCGCAATGGGCGAATAGCCGGCTGAGACGCAGCAGGTAGGGGGTTCGATTCCCGCCGCGGAACAAATGCTTGTATGATCTATAAATATTTGTTTCGGGTCTGGATGTTTTTCTATGTATTATAAGTATTTACAAAAAAAAATGTATATAAGTATTCTATCAGTTCTCAGGTTCCCATAGTACAAGCTCTGCTTAGTTTGGGGCTAGGTAGCGCTGTGTGAAATGTCCTGCAATATTTATTTATTTTATTTATTCAAGAGGAAGGTTTATATGTATAAAACATACATAGTAACTGCGAAAGTTACTGTTTGTTTGTTAGTTTGTTTGTTACCTTTTCATAACTAAAGGGTTGAACAGATCGTAATGAAATTTGCCAAGGAGATAAATTATACCCTGGGAAGGGATAACCTACTTTTACCCGAGTGCGCAAAAGGAGGGTAATATTTTTATTGAAATACCACGCAAGCGAAGCCGCGGGCGGGTCAGCTAGTAAAGAATAAATAAAGACGCTACAAGGCTCGCTTTTTCTTTATTCAGGTTTGATGAATGGAAGTATAGCTTCTAAACAAGCTCTCACCAGATGTATTAGGAAAAATAATTAGCTGTTATTTCGAGTCCGTAAGGTAGAACTTGGAAAAGGTAGAAAAGTTGGTATATTCCAAAGAAAGTTTTCAAATTAGACAAGTTTATGTTCGCTCGATTAAAGCTACTTATTAGGCTTCTTCGATTTCAAAAGATGTTTATACCTAACTTGAAAATTCGATTAGGTAAGGTAGAAATGTGATTTTTTGGGGTTTTCTATAAGTCAAAACCCTTACGGGAAAGTTAGAGCGTTACAAGTTTAGAAAATTATAGTTTAGTTAGAGGCTAAGTAGGTAGTAATCACGTGTTTAAAATAATATGATATTAGCCTGTAATGACAGATAAAAATAAAATAAACTAATAAATAAATCTTTATTCATTTTTAATATTGCTAAGATTAACATTAGGTATTAATATCTACTTATAGGTTAGATTTTATACATTACCTGAACTAGGAAAACCTGTATCTTTGGCGAAAAAGGCTGGACTGGCGTAAGTTACGAATACTCAAATTAACAAAACTTAGAATCTATTTACATAATGAAGAAAAATAAAAATAACTAAATAAACTGCAAACATGTCAGGTATGAGTTTAGGTAGGTACTATACAACCTTTAAAATCTTACTTTATAACGGTTAGTAATTCCTCAGTTTCCTCGTAAGATAGATTGGATAGAGCAGACTGCAAGGCTCTTTTACAGTTTGAGAAGTTCATTGAGTGGATGCTCAATTTACGATTTAGCCTGTTGTACAGCAATGGTCCTAGGAACATTAGAAATCTGGATGCAAAAGCATGCTTAACTGGGGTGTTGTTAGTGCGGACGATATCTTTTCGTCTTTTGTTAGTACTTTCAGTGCTATAGGGAAATGCTCTGTGTTTTCTTAAAACTACGTTTAGTATAAATAGCTGCCTAACTGTTAGAACTTTACACGACTTATATAATAAGTTGGTTGGATAGAGAAAGGGACGAAAAGTCGATACCTTAAGGATTGCTCTTTGTGCCTTTTCTGCGGCTCATAAAAAGGTTTTACACGCTCCTCCCCAAGACGTTATACAGTAGGTTATAATTGACTAACATAAAGGAAAGTATACTTGCATAACTAGCTTTGAATCTGCAATGCAGATGACAGATGGGCATAGGCATCTCATAGCCATTATGCAATCTCCACTCTTTAAAACATTCACCTTAAAAAGCGTGTAGTCTGGCTACAATTCTAGATTATTTTAAATTGCAGTTTTGAAATAAACTTATTATTTTGAGATTTTGTTTTTGTTTTTAACGGAAATTGCCACAATGTAATGTTATTTTATTTTGTGATCCGAGAGCTGGCGCATAAGCGCTGCATTAAATGCAATGCATAAAGCAGCTGAATTGCAATGCATATTGCAATTCAGCGGGGCAATGCAGTTGAGGTGATAGTCGACCAGTATGTTTATCTTGGACATATTCTATCGTTTGGTAAAGAGCATCAGCAGAAGGAAATCTCTAAAAGGATCTAATTAGGATGGGCTGCATTCGGCAAGTTAGACGACATCCTTAGGTCGCCTAAAACTCCACAGTGTCTGAAGACCCGCTTATTCAACCAATGTGTTCTGCCCACTATGACCTACGGTGCCGAGACATGGACGCTCACGCAGGAGGCTGTGTACAGGTTCAGAGTTGCACAGAGAGCCATGGAGCGTAACATGCTTGGCATTAGACTGTTAGATTGAGTTCTAAACGTCGAGATCTGTAGACGAGCGAAGGTTCATGACGTTGGGATTCGAGTTATGGAGCTCAAATGGTCTTAGGCGGGACACTTGGCTAGACGTGGTGATGACAGATGGAGTAGGACAATGACTGAATGTTGGCCGAGGAGCGGGTATAGAAGGGTAGGACGACCAGCAGCAAGATGGGTGAATGACATCGTAAAGGTCGTTGGCCGTCAGTGGGTGAGACTAGCACAGGATCGTGGTGGATGGCACAAACTTGGGGAGGCCTATACCCAACAATAGGTGAAGTCAGGGTGTGGATGATGATGATGATGGGGCAATGCAGCCAGTGTCTTGGGGACACTTCCGCCTGGTAGTGATCTGGAGCAGTTGAGCTATCTATAGATCGTTTGCAACGGTTTTCAGATGATTCAACTGTTACTTCTGTATTTTAGTCATGTAAATATTTATTGTTATTATAGACATCTTGCCTCCCGCCATTTTATATTATAAACAATGTTGTTTAATCTGCTTCACTTATTTGACATAACGTCTTAGTTCTAGGTGACGTCACCGAGATTTTGGCGTAACTGGCATTTGTAATGTTACTTTTATCTATTTTTGAAGACGAACCGACCTGTCTAATAGTCGTATCTGTATCTTCTACCTATGCCTAGATGTATGTTTGACGTATCTACATATCTTAAAAATAAAAATCATTCGAAGTGTCCTAAGTACACTTATGATTTTAATGATATTTTCTAAAATGTCGGTTACTTCACTTAGAACAGCGACGATAAGATCTCGAAGTAGGAGACTGAATTAAAATAATTAATTTGATAAAATAATGTAAACAAAATTATTTACTCATTGGTTCAACGTACATAACAAGTGAAGGTCATTGACGCTGATAAATGTAATTAAGGGGCTTTTAGCCAAACAATTTGAATACAATCTCATTATTTTGATTGTGATTCAGTTAGCAAGTTTTATTTGTATTAATTATAACACTGGTCACTGACTAAATCGCAAAAGTCCAGGCTCGGAGCTTGCCAAAGAGCGATGGAGCGCAGTATTTTTGGAGTCAAGAGCATAGACAGGATTCGTAACACCTCGCTGCGCTCAAGGACGTCGGTATTAAGGCTGCCAAGTTGAAGTGGGATTGGGCGGGTCATGTCTCCCGCATGCAACCAAATAGGTGGGCTAAGGTCGTAACTGGATGGATCCCTGTGGATGGAAAGCGACACCGTGGAAGGCCTAAGAAGCGGTGGCGCGATTTATTGGACGTTTTTATAGGGACTGGCGGGATTTGGTACAAGATCGAGAAAAATGGAGAGATGAGGGGGAGGCCTTTGCCCAGCAGTGGGACTGCATAGGCTAGATAAAAAAAATATGACACATAATTTAGTGTATTTATTATCAAGATGGTTCTTTTGTCGATAGAATTATGTTCCTTTTTGTATCAATTTTCTTGATCAGTGCTACCTTTTAAGGTAGATAAAAACGTTTAGCATTAAGCCCACCTTCTGTGCTTTTATTGGTATTTATTATCTGCATAAAAGTAATAAATTAATAGGCCCTTACCATAATATTCAGCATAATAATCAGATTATTATACTGAATATAAATAATTTATATCAAATATAAAAATATACGTGTTTTAGGAATAAGTCAGACAAACATACGAGCACTTACTATTCTCATATAGCAATATTGGAATAAGAAAAATAATAGTAAAAAATATCAATACTTAATTATTATTCGCTTTGTTTCAGATACTCAAATAACCTTCAAAGTATGACATAGTGTTTGTGAGAAGTGATAAAAATGAAGATGTGTCGGTGTAAACGTGCGTCGTCGACGACGGTCAGTGCGATACTGACGTTATTAGTGTGTGTAATCGTCGAGGTAACTTCGGCAGATGAAACGGGGGAGTCACACAAGTTCACAATAGAGGAGCTATTGTCTATGACTGTGGAGCCAAAAGACTCTGGTGATCTTGGATTGGATCCATGTAAAGCAAGTAAGTGAATTGTTAAAAATTCGTATTATTTAAAACTTATTAAAGTATCTACCTTTTACTATGAATTTGAAAACGAAATTGTTAGAAAATTTTAAACTCTGAGCAACTTACTTATCAAAAGATTTTTCAGTTAATGTAGATCTCATAGCAATAAAAGCTATTTTCCATTATCCAAACTTCGTTTACGTAGTCACAAGCCCGTAAAAGAAACAATATGACGGCAGGTCGACCCGATTCGGACACCTTAGGATGGCGGATGATTACCTCCGTGACTCATTTTATATGACCGTTTTGGGGATAGGAACAAGGATTAGGTTGAAGCGTTTTATACACTGTTTGTTAAAACATTGAATAAATTTACCCTATTATTATTAGACTAGCGGCCCGTCCCGGCTTCCCACGGGTGGATATTTATTTTGTATTTTTTTTACATACTTGGGTTACATTATTGAAGTTTTAGTAGGGATCCCTATTTTTTCTAGTAATAAAAATAACCTACGAGTATGTTACTCAGGGATAATGTAGCATTTTAATAGTTAATGATTATTTAAAATCGGTCAAGTAGTTTTTGAGATTATTCGTTACAAACATACAAAATTACAAATAACTTTGGTTAATATTATTATAATATATACTAGATGACCAATTCTTGACTTGACTAGCTTCGCACGCGTAGTTTATCAATAAAAACATTACCTTTCTTCTGTGCATTTAGGTAAAAGTAGCGTATATTACTTGGGGATAATGTAGCATTCTAATGGTGAAAGAATTTTCGAAATCGGACCGTAGTTTTTGAGTTTATTCGTTACAACCATACAAAAATACAAATCTTTCTTTATAATATTAGTATAGATTTAGACTTAGGGTGAGACAGAGGATAGAAGAAAACCATTTCTGACGGCGTCGTTTTTGCTCGACATTTTGTCTCAGAAGCGCACTTAAAGACACCAATTTGCTGCTCTTCCCTTGCATACTACAAGTGTACGTAGTATACTTTTACCATGCGCTACAAGGGCTATTAACCTTCAGAAAATGCGGCCATAGCTGATATCCCATACAGGAGACGCTCCCATACAGGCCTCATCAACAACTAGCTGACCCAACCGCAGATTTGTAAATTAAAACATTTCTCTCCTTCTGCGCATTCGGGTCAAAAGATGTCATAATCGCGGCCACAGTCCGTATACCAAATCTGATCGAAATCGGTTTAGCCGTTTAGTTGTGAAAACGTAATAAACATACAGACAGAGACAGAAACATGGACATAGTTACTTTCGAATTTATATTATATAATCATTTATCTCAGCACGATGCTCGAAGGCCTCAATCGAGTCTCCCAACGGGTAGGACTTAAAATGAACATGGACAAGACGAAAATCATGTCGAATGTCCATGTCGTCCCTGCCCCAGTTATGGTTGAGAACTCGGCTCTTGAAGTTGTCGACGCGTATGTATACCTAAGACAAACAGTCCAATTAGGTAGGTCCAACTTCGAGAAAGAGGTCAATCGTCGAATCCAACTCGGATGGGCAGCGTTTGGGAAACTTCGCAACCTCTTTTCGTCCAACATACCTCAGTGCCTTAAGACGAAAGTCTACAATCAGTGTGTGTTACCAGTGATGACATATGGAACCGAGACGTGGTCCTTCACTATTGGCCTTATGAATAAGCTCAGAGTCGCTCAACGAGCTATGGAGAGGGCTATGGCCGATGGGGCCGAAAGGTTCTCGAGTGGAGGCCACGGACCGGCAAGCGCAGCGTAGGACGTCCACCCACAAGATGGGCAGACGACTTGGTAAGAACCGCAGGTCGGCATTTGATGCAGGCCGCTTCCAACCGCAGTTCCTGGAGATCAATGAGGGAGGCCTTTGTCCAGCAGTGGACGTCCTACGGCTGATATGATGATGATGATGATATGAATCATTTATTCTCAAAAAATTATCACTTACATGAGAATCAGTACACATAGAAATGTTAATGTAATTCGATCGAGTTATGTAGGTAAGTGCCAAGGTTCAAAGGTGGACAAAAAGAGTGCCAGAATGGAAGGGGCCAGTGGGCAAAAGAAAGAACCCGACCTTCCACCAGATGGGAGGACGAAATCAAACGCATAGCGGGTACAAACTGGACACAAACAGCACAATCCAGAGAAAACTAGCTCAATTTGGAGGAGGCCTTTACCTGCAGAGGGGTTCATACAGAATAATTTTATTAAAAATAAGTATATACTATAACTACGATAAAAATGTATCCAAAATTCTTTATATAAATCTGAAAGTACTAACCATTACATATTAAACTACAAAAAAATCCTGATACTAACAAAACTTATAAAACTTGTATACTAGCATTTTCTGGAAAAATAAAAGGTTTTTTATTTTTTTATTTATTTATCACTTACATGAGAATCAGTACACATAGAAAAGTTAATATAATTCGATCGAGTTATGTAGGTAGGCCATATGGGCCATATGGGCAGACCATATAGCGCGCAGAACAGAGGGCCGATGGGGCCGGAAAGTTCTCGAATGGAGGCCACGGACCGGCAAGCGCAGCGTAGGACGTCCATCTACAAGATGGGCAGACGACTTGGTAAGAACCGCAGGTCGGCGTTGGATGCAGGCCGCTTTCAACCGCAGTTCCTGGAGATCAATGAGGGAGGCCTTTGTCCAGCAGTGGACGTCCTACGGCTGATATGATGATGGTGATGATGTAGGTAGGTGCTCAATTAACGCATTCAGGTAGATCGTTCGTTAGTTATATAACTACTTTATTTAGTAAACATTAGTTGTGATATGTTGAGCGAGTTTAGTTTTTAAATGCGTTAAATGAGCTTACATTTTTATATCAGAGGATTATTTATATGAGGACTGCTAGGCAACGCGACTGCAGTACCACGAGTGCTGCAGGAGTTTATATCCCGTTTTTAGTGAAAATAAGTGCCTACTTAACTAAAAACTGGCATCGCTTTAGCATACCTCTTAGATGTCAGAGACCGATGATGATAAAAACACCCATCCGTGCGGGGCAAACCAGTTTACCCCATTCTAAAATATTGTTTTAGACATATCTTGATCACATATCTTGGTGCAGTGGGCGAATAACCGGCTGAGACGCAGGAGGTAGCGGGTTCGATTCCCGCTGCGGAACAAATGTTTGCATGATCTACAGATATTTCCGGGTCTGGTTGTTTCTCTATATATTATAAGTGTGTATTTACAAAAAAAAAATGTATATAAGTATTCTATCAGTTATCTGGTTCCCATGGTACAAGCTCTGCTTAGTTTGGGGCTAGATAGCGCTGTGTGAAATGTCTATCAATATTTATTTATTATAATACGATTCTTAGGCCCTTACCCTTAGGCTCCATGCTCACTGGCTTAGATTATCAGTAGTTTTGCTTCAGGAACAAATCAATATGAGTGAGCAGCTTTTTCCATGCTAAATATATAAGTTGATAATTTAAAATGCCCTATTGCTAGCTGGGTTTTAATATAAGTTACCTACTTGTCTATTGCTAGCTGGGTTTTAATATAAGTTACCTACTTGTCTATTGCTAGCTGGGTTTTAATATAAGTTACCTACTTGTCTATTGCTAGCTGGGTTTTAATATAAGTTACCTACTTGTCTATTGCTAGCTGGGTTTTAATATAAGTTACCTACTTGTCTATTTTTATATTTTGACTAGCTCTTGCTCGTACGTGTTACACTACTAAATGTGTAGGTAATCCAGAAATAAAGCAAAACTCGCTGTTGCATCTTGACTTGACACCCCATTTTTATCCCATGGGAACTGATTTATGGGATAAATGGTAGCCTACGTGGTGATCCAGGTTACTATATCTACGTATATACCAAATTTTATCGAAATCGGTTCAACTGTTACGGCGTGATCGAGTAACAAACAAACAAATAGCCAAACTTTCGCATTTATAATATTAGTTTAATATCCTAACTTACGGTGCGCAGACATGGTCTCTGACTGAAGCCCAAAAGTCAAAGCTCCAGATTTGTCAAAGGGCAATGGAGCGCAGCATTCTCGGCTTTAAACGTATCGACCGAGTGCGTAACACCATGCTGCGCTCACTTACCGGCATTGCAGATGTAGGGAAGAGATCGGCTGGGCTGAAGTGAGAATGGGCGGGCCACGTTCCCGAATGCACTCCAAGAAATGGGTCCATATTGCAACACCATGGACCCTACCCATGTACCTGCATTAGTGAGAAACCTCTATAAGCGAGAATGAGATTGTGCTTCCTTAAACTCTCACTTATCCTTTATATTTGATATAAATTATTTATATTCAGTATAATAATCTGATTATTATGCTGAATATTATGGTAATGGCCTATTAATTTATTACTTTTATGCATATAATAAATACCAATAAAAGCACAGAAGGTGGGCTTAATGCTAAAAGTTTTTATCTACCTTAAAAGGTAGCACTGATCAAGAAAATTAATACAAAAAGGAAATTAATTCTATCGACAAAAGAACCATCTTGATAATAAATACACTAAATTATGTGTCATATTTTTTTATATGGACCATATTGCAACACCATGGACGCCTGAAGACGGAAGGCGACGTCGGGGTCGGCCGAGAGAGCGTTGGCGGGACGATTTCGACACCTTCCAAAGAGGATGGTGGGAAATAGCGACAGATAGGGATGCTTGGAGGGGCTTGGGGGAGACCTTTGCCCTGCAGTGGGACGAGATAGGTTAGGAAAAAAAATATTAACAGATTTTCGTGCCTTACTCACAAAGGTTCCAACGGAAGAGCAGAGCTGTGTTACCTTGCTCTGACACACCAAAATGCTGAGTTGTAACCTTTTTGTGGCGGCCACTAATAACTAATATTTATTTAATTATTTGTTCTACTGTATTTCTTTTTTGTGTAGTTATCAGCGGTTGACATACTAAAAAAACGTGTGCGTGTGCATAAGTACGCACGTAAGCAGTTATACTTCTTTGGAACAAAAATAGCTAAAGATTTCATCCCGTATGCCACAACTCTTTGTTTGTAAAAGGAACGATAAATTAATAAATATAATTTTCACGGAACCTTGAGAGGCAGTCATCAGCTAACTTCATCATGTCGCTTTAAGAGACAGTCATCAGCTAACTTCATCATGTCGCTTCATGAGACAGTTATCAGCTTACTTCATCATGTCGCTTTTTGACTTACGGTGTGCGCGCGCACCGTAAAAACTTTACTCTAATATTTTTTTCTAAACGCGCCAAAATAAATAAATAAATATTACTGGACATTTCACACAGCGCTACCTAGCCCCAAACTAAGCAGCGCTTGTAGTATGGGAACCAGATAACTAACAGAATACGTATACAGTCAAACCTGAATAAGTGAGAGTTTAAGGGAGCACAATCTCATTCTCGCTTATAGAGGTTTCTCACTAACCCGAGTTTCTCACTAATACAGGTACATGGGTAGCGTTTCTCTCTTATAAAGGTACGCAGCAATAACAAATCACAGCAAGTACGAATGTAGTAAATATGTAATATGATAAAATTATGTGCATAATATGCACAACATATATGTATTATGTTACATTATATATTTTTAATAGTGTGTATATGTTACGTCATTAGATTTCGACATTGAAGTACTTTATAAGGGTAGGTATCAAGATGCTTACGAAAACAAAACAAAAATTCATTCACTATGTAATTTTATTTTATTTAGAACTTATTTACACTTAAAAAAATCCGTCAATTTATTTAGTTCCACAAAATAGAATAGGTACAATATTGACGAAAAAACAATACAAAACAATGGTAGGAAGTTCCACGAAAGTTAAGAATGAGTTATAAAATAGCAGATGTGTCCATTCGAAAAGAATGCGATAAAATAACATCGTAATTAAGTTCCACGAAATAGAATAGGTACAATATTGACGAGAAAACAATACAAAAACAATGGTAGGAAGTTCCACGAAAGTAAAGAATTAGTTATAAAATAGCAGATGTGTCCATTCGAAAAGAATGCGATAAAATAACATCGTTATTAAGTTCCACGAAATAGAATAGGTACAATATTGACGAGAAAACAATACAAAAACAATGGTAGGAAGTTCCACGAAAGTTAAGAATGAGTTATAAAATAGCAGATGTGTCCATTCGAAAAGAATGCGATAAAATAACATCGTTATTAAGTTCCACGAAATAGAATAGGTACAATATTGACGAGAAATCAATACAAAAACAAAGGTAGGAAGTTCCACGAAAGTTAAGAATGAGTTATAAAATAGCAGATGTTAAATTTGTAAATAAAGCTCGACTGTCGCTTATAGAGGTATAGATAAGTAGCAGTCTCACTTACGGAGGTCCATGAGGGAAAAACGACTCTCTCTTACAGAGGTTTCTGTTTCTCGCTATTAGAGGTTTTGGGAGCTTAAAATGACGGGTCCTGGCTATTACTCTCACTTATAGAGTTTTCTTACTTATCCAGTTCTCACTTACCCAGGTTTGACTGTATACGTTTTTTTTTGTACTTATAATATGCATAAAAACATGCAGACCCGGAACAAATATTTGTAGATTATGCAAACACTTGTTCCGCGGCGGGAATCGAACCCGCTACATCCTGCGTCTCAGCCGGCTATTCGCCCGCTGCGCCACGGAGGTCGTTAAAAGAAGTATAACTTCAAAAATCTTTCTTTCTTTCTATCGAACAATGTTATTTTGACTTGTATAAGTTTTAACATATCTCATAACTTGTACCACAGATTATCACAGATTTTCACCGCATCACCAGCGGGTTTTTTTATAGTCTCCCGTTGATTTCGGTTTTAGCACTTTTTAATGGTCCCTCGCAGACTCAGATTTAAATACTTACATTGTCCGGCGAAATGGAAATAGTTAGAGTTTTTCTACTGTTAAAAGTTTCAGAGCCTTTTGTTACTGGGATTTAGATTGGCACATTGTTATAATGGAATTTAAGAGCTAGCAAGGAGATAGAGAACTTTTTTGACGATGTTTAACGTGAAGAAAACGAAGACGAAGTGTGTTCCTCCAGTGTTGGAGTGCCAGTTTTACTAAGTAAAAGTATATAGGTACAGACAAGTCTATTTGAACATAAAACTTAACTCTCTGAACCTATAAAACCTTTTTTTAAATATATTGTAATCGGTTAATCCTTGGGTGATAATCCGTTTAGATACGAAGCCACAAAGAAATTTAAGACTGGCAAAGGCTTCAAAGTTATAACATCCCTTTTAGGGGTTAAACTTTAGTACTCATCATCAGCATTGTCAGCTTGTGGGTATTAGCCTTATTTCTGCCATTTATTTCTTTATTATCAACTAGCTGACCAATCCGCAGCTTTGCACGCGTAGTGTTTCAATAAAAACATTAGCCCCTCCTTCGGCGTAGTTGGGTAAAAAGTAGCCTGTGTCACCCGGAAATAGTATAGCTTCTCAACAGTGAAATATTTTTTTAAATCGATCCAGTAGTTTCGGAGCCTATTCAATACAAACAAACAAATCTTTCCTCTTTATAATATTACAAAGTTTTTTGTAGATATTGATATGTTCTTTAATATTGTACAACATTATTTTGTTCTATCATCAATAGTTTCCGCAGCGCATGCGACGAAAGACGTTTTAGGGCACTTTTTTACACCTTGGGTTACGTTACTCAAGTTTTAGTAAGGATCCCTAATATTTTCTAGAAAAAAATATAACCAATGTCACTTAGGGTGAATGTAGCTCTCCAATGGTGAAATAATTTTAAAAATCGGCACAGTTGTTTTTGAGTTTATTCATTACAAACATACTAAAGTAAAAAACAAACTAAAGTTACTGGAAGAAGACCGACTGGACGTTCTCACACAGTTCTTCAATAACATCTACAAAACTAGCAATCTTCCTAGTGACTGGCTAAAATCCACATTCATCACGATACCCAAGAAGCAAAACACCAAAAAATGTGAAGAGTATGATTAGTCTGATGAGCCATGTCCAAAAAGTATTCTTGAACATCATACAGAATAGAATACGGCCAAAATGTGACGAACAACTGAGCGATAGCCAATTTGGATTTCGATCTGGTGTTGGCACCAGAGAAGCTCTTTTCGCTCTCAACGTTCTCGTACAGAAATGCAGAGACATGCAAACTGATGTCTTTTTGTGCTTCATAGACTACGAAAAGGCATTCGACCGAGTTAAACATCAACAACTTTTCAGCCTTTTATGTGACATTGGTCTTGATGGCAAGGACGTCAGAATCATCCATAACCTGTACGAGAAGCAGGTGGCTACGATAAGGGTCGAAAATGAGGAAACCGACCAAGTTGAGATCTGTCGTGGCGTCCGGCAGGGGTGTATCTTATCTCCGTTGCTTTTTAATGTCTACTCGGAGGCTGTGATGTTAAAAGCTCTTGAAAACCTTAAAGTGGGAATAGGAATCAACGGCAGGGTCGTTAACAACTTGCGTTATGCGAACGACACTATTCTTATTGCAGCATCGGAAGCCGATTTGCAAGCAATTGTGAATAAGGTTACTGAGTACAGCGAGGAAGCCGGTTTGTCGATAAACAAAAGTAAGACCAAGTTCATGGTAGTCTCAAGAAACCCGGGTTTGAGTTCAAGCATATCTGTAGCTGGGAAACTACTAGAGCGGGTACGACAATACAAGTATTTGGGGGCTTGAGTAAATGAAGCATGGGAATCTGATCAAGAAATCAAGACCCGGATAGAAATTTCTCGAGCCTCTTTTAATAAAATGAGGAAAGTTCTTAGCTGTCGTCAACTGAATATAAAGCTCCGAGTCAGGCTACTCATGTGCTATATCTGACCTATCGTCATGTATGGTTGCGAAACGTGGACCCTGAAAGAGGACACTACAAAACGCCTACAGGAATTCGATATGTGGTGCTACCGTCGCATGTTTCGCATTAGTTGAATGCAGAGGGTCAGGAACGAAACCGTGCTTCTGCGCGTTCATATGTCCCGGAAAATGTTAATATTCTATCTTGCGCTTCTATCAAAAAGCGCAAGATAGAATATCTCGGCCATGTGCTCAGGAACGATAGATACATGCTGCTGCAGTTGATAATGATGGGCAAAGTGGACGGAAAGAGACGTGCTGGGTGAAGAAAGAAGTCAAGGCTCCGGAATATACGGGAGTGAACCGGTATTGCCTCCGTCAAACAGCTGTTCCGGCTGGCTGCTGATAGAGATGAATACAGGAAGCTAACAGCCAACCTTCAGGATTGAAGAGGCACTGGAAGAAGAAGAATTACAAACATACACACAAAAATACAAAAATACAAATATTTCCTCTTTATAATATTAGTATAGACTAGCTGACCAATCCGCAGCTTCGAACGGGTAGTTTTTCAATATAAACATTAACCTCCTTTGCGCAGTTGGGTAAAAAGTAACCTATGTTACTCAGGGTGAATGTAACTTTCCAATGGTAAAAGAACTTTTGAAATCGGACCAGTAGTTTTTGAGTTTATTCATTACAAACATACACACAAAAATACAAATCTTTCATCTTTATAATATTAAAGTATAGAGTATAGATAGTATAGACGAGCTGACTGATCCGAAGCTTTGCACGCGTAGTTTTTCAATAAAAACATTACCCTCCTTTTGCGCAGTTAGGTAAAAAGTAGTCTATATCACCCGGGGATAGTGTAGCTTCCCAACAGTGAAAGAATATTTTAAATCGGTCCTGTAGTTTCGGAGCCTATTCAATACAAACAAACAAATCTTTCCTCTTTATAATATTAGTATAAATATTTATTTTTGCCCTGTAATATTTTAATACAGTATTTGATAAATTGTAATATATATTTTGAGATATATATGGTTTAAACTATCTGAAAAAACTATTTGAGCTGATTAAAATAAAACGCAATAAATTTAATTGCTCGCAAAGTAAGCAGTCCGAAAATAAATTGCTTATCGGATGACCCCAAAATACAAACAATTACCACTCCACTGAATATCTTGTTAGCACAAGTGAGGAGTGAAACTCACTCACTTGTTTTTCCAAACCAGTATAATCTTGGAGTCTTCAAGTCCAGAGTGAATAGGTTCTTTCTAGGCAAGCGTGCTCCATCTTCGATCACACCTTCACTTACCATCAGTGGTCAAGCGCTTGGCTATCATCAATAAAAAAAAAATTGCGTGGGAATGAAAAATGCGCTTAAATTTACCGATTTCCAGCTCACAAAACAATAAAGCTAGCACATTTTAAACATATAACGTTACATTCGTAACCGGAACTAATATTCACCAATAATATTATACTGTTCCTCGCAAGATCCGAGAGGCGATAGAAATAAATCGTGTGTCGAACTTTAACAGAGATAGAAGATGGGTTCTACCGCCAGCCTGGAGGCCATGTCTTGCATAGATAGATAGATAATTCTTTATTGTTACAGCAAATTAAAATAACTTAACCTAGCAAACTTAAAGACTAATACATGGTGGTACAATGGGCGGCGTTATCGCTAAAAGCGATCTCTTCCAGGCAACCTTTGGATGGATTAGATTGAAAAGACGTGTGAGGAGGCGGTGTTACAATAAATACCTATTTATGTAGGATAACAATAAATAACTACCTAACCCTAAAATATACCTACTTATACTTACATAAATAAATATAAAATATATACATATACTTTTATAATAAATATCGCAAGGAAATACAATATTTACTCTAAAGAAGCTGCCAAGTATAATTTGTAGACCTCATTTTTAAAAATAGGTATAGATTTAGCAAGTCTGATGGAAATGGGCAAGTCATTCCATAATCGGCTCGTACCGTAAACGAGTTACTAAAGAAGTTGGAATTATGGGCTGGAGTTTTCAACTGGAGAGTAGTGGAAGAACGCAGATTGCGGGTATGGGATAGATTTAGGAATTCAAAGCATTGTTTGAGATACGGCGGAGAAGAAGAAGTAAATAGAATTTTATATAAAAGAGTTAGAATATTAGCATTCCGACGAGAGCGGATTGGCAACCACAAGAGTTTAACGCACATAGTACCTACAAGCTTTGATTAGTTTGGGGCTAGTTCTGTGCTATTTACAGCACTTAGAACCTTTTAGCGCCCACGTATATAAGTATCTCTTGTTAGGTACCTGCCTATGATTATCGTTTATTTTTTTTATTTTTTATTTTTCTTTATTTAGCAATAAAATCTACAGTTTTAAAAAATAAATGTTTACAATGCTGTGTCTATCCTACAGCCAAAAACGGATTAGGCACTTAACCGATGTCGTGTATATGTGTATTGATATCATCTATTTAATTTCTTTTCTCATTTCATGTGTCGTCTACCTTACCTGTTTATATATATATTACTAGCTGACCAATCTGCGGCTTCGCACGCGTGGTTTGCCCGTAAAAAGTAGCCTATGTGTTAATCCAGGTTATGATCTACGTACATACCAAATTTCATCGCAATCGGTTCAGCCGTTCCGGCGTGAAAGAGTAACACACATCCATATATCCATACATACAAACTTTCGCGTTTATAATATTAGTAGGACTATTCATATATTACTTTATCTACGGAAACTTTTAATTGGCCTTCTTAGAATAAGTAGCATTTATTGTTGTTTATTTTCTACTCAAATAGCTTTTCTGTAACCTAGCTGTAAGTTTTCCTAAAATTCTCTTAATAAAATAATGTAAATAGTTTTGACCTGACTAATCAGAATAGTTTTACATCTAGTATTTTATTTCTCTGTAAATACTCTATTGAGCGTAAAGCTCACTATCATTGTTGAGTAGAGGGGGTGCTTCAATAAGGAAACAACCCGCATACTTCTTACGCAATACTTCGTCTACGTCATGAACATTGTTCGTTGACGAATCGAGATCTCTAAATCAACTTGGGCAAACCGGCGTTGTACGTATGAAAGTATGTTTGTTTGTCCGAGGATAACTTTTGCAGCGTTGATCCGATCATCGTGAAATTTGATACATAGGTGTGACTAAATAAGCTAAAAATGTTGGGGGGTTGTTGAGATATTGGGGTTCAAGAGGCGTAAAAAAACAATAAAATGAGACAATTAGATCAAATGGGAAATCAAATAAAAGGTCTTCGTTTGTAAATTTCAACCTCGTTTTTATTTTTGGTTTAATATTTGTAATTTTTGAGTTAATAGCCCTATTAAAAAATACTTTGACAAAATTTACAGGGTACACCAGAGACCCCACGATGTTGAAATTTGGTATTCTTGGAGCTTTAGTGACACAAATATAGGCAAAAGTCAGAAATCCAGAATAACTGAAACTTGTACCCCAAAAAAAAAATAACCAATTCACATGAACTCCCGTTACCTGTAATTTAAAAAAAAACTGTAGGTCAAGTAATTTGGTATTCCTTTCGTGGCATTATTTTATTAGTCAAAGATTAAGGTCCGCTTGCACAATGATCCCTAAACGTATTTAGCCACTAAATACGTTTAGGAATCGTTGCGCTAGTCGCCCTAAGAATATATTATTTGGATTTTGGGAGACTCGCGAGATCTCAGTTCGGGGCGAACCACTAGTAATAGATACTCGATACTCCGGTGAAGTCGTGCTGTGGACAATGATGATGATGATCTTATTTCTCTGTGTTATGTTGCTAAAAGCTCTTTCAGTATTGACTAAGCTATATATCTCGTTATCTCTCTAAGCTACATATATAACCGGTACGGAGCTTAAATTGGAATCTGGCACTCCATAAAGGTCCATAAAGTCAATAAATTGGCACCCAACCCCATCAGGTAGGCATAAAATCGGACAGCATCGGTTTTTACCGGTTTCAATCTTCTTTTTACCGATATTTTGCAATTTATTTTATGGGCACCGTTTATGTTACGTGGAGGCTTATCTACGTATTTTGCTTTAAAATTGTTTGAATTTTTATCAGTCTTTAAAAAATGCGAATGGATGCACAATACTTTTAAAAACAAAGCTTTTCGACGATCGGTGTTTTTTAAATACATTGTTAAATAATTTCCATATTTTTCAGTTTGGTATTGCGTAATGATTTAATAACAGGCCACTAAGCCTACCAGGAAGTCGCTGGTCCCGTAGTTCTACGAATCTCGTAGTGACCTATGCCGTGCTACGCCGTGCTACGCGGGCTAACCTAACTCTTATACAAAAGGGTCAATAGCCGATTTACAGTATTATATTATTAAAGTATACAGGGCGTCCCAAGACTATGAGAATATTGATAACGGTAACAGGTAGACGCTTGAAATATTCACATAATATTTTGTTATATTTTCACTATAAAAATAAATAATTAAATTAAAATAAAACAAATATTGAAGCGGGCCTCCCATACAACAAACGTGATTTTTTACCATCGCCCAAGCGTTTTCAGATTTATACAAAAAAAAATATCTTAAACAAGCTTCCGCCCGTGGCTTCGCACGCGTGGTTTGCCAATAAAAAGTAACCAATGTGTTAATCCAGGTTATAATATACCTACATACCAAATTTCATTGATATCAGTTCAGTCGTTACGACGTGATTGAGTAACAAACAAACATTCAAACTTTCGCATTTCATTATACTTTATTGTACAGCGGGAATACTTAAAAAACTAACTAATTCTAAATATAGTACAATGGAATATTATATATTACAAACCTTTGGATTGGATGTAATGAGAGTTAATTAATATTAGTGTCATTAATGGTTATAATTTATTTATTAACTATGCTGAAATTAGTGCTTGTGCTAAAAATTGAGAGGCGGGTCACATTAATGCGCCGTAAAAGGAAGGCCATATTTTAATACGATGTGGCAGGGAACGATTAAGCTCTACTACACACAAAACCTTTCGCAAACACCGGCCGGAATTAATAGCTAGAGAGTTTGCCACGTGGCAGTTAGAGACTTCTTTACAAATTTGTGATCGATTTCTCATTAGACTGGAGTGGATTTGAACACTGATGAATTGCAATGTAACAGGTATGCCTGTGGGGTCAGGGTTTACCTGGGAAAATAAATAAAAGTAGAAATCATTGAAGAAATATTGCAGCTAGAGTGTGAAGCGAAATAGTGTAGCTAGAGTAGCCAGAAGTTGAACTTCTGGCTACTCTAGCTACACTATTTCGTTAACTACACTCTAGCTACACTTATGAGATGGGTGAACGACATAGATAATAAAAATAATTTAATCTTTTTACAGACGTAAGCACTAGTTTACTTCAGTTACTTCCACAGTCATACGGTATACTGCTGCGGGAGAGTGCTGCAGAAGAGGACTGGTCGTGTAATTTATAATATGGGTCCCAGAGAATCATTACGCAATAAGTTTAAAGAAATAAATATTATGACATTCCCTTGTCAATACGACTATGAAAACACTGATGTATGTTCACTTAAATATCAATTTGGTAAAAAGAAATAGCGATAATCATAATTTAAATAATAGAAATAAACTCGCTGTTGCTACTCGTAGACTCCATAAAGTTAGTAAATCGTTTAAAGGGCAAGGTGTACGCTTTTATATCAAACTCCCAAGTGATGTACAAAAATTGACATTTAAAAACGTAATTAAACAAAATCTTTATAAAAAGCCTACTATAAAATATCGGATTATGTAGATGATAGAGAAGCTTGGGTTTGAAATTGCTCCAACTCGTACAAAAATATTACAGTTTAGACGTTATTTATTTTCTTTATTGCTATGTATTCTAAAATTATCATTAAAAACCACCAGCCTTGTTTTCCTGCCTTTTTTTCCTAGCTTGGTCGCGAAGGAACAGGCAGTAAAACTGACGTTTCAAAGTGATCCTTGTAATTTTGATAAATAAAAGCTTGTGACTTTGACTTTAAATACCTTAAGAGGCTCTCGCTAGGAAGTTGGATCAAAGATCAGGTACAGAATGTGGTACTCCTGGACTCGGCACGCATAGTCAGGAGATTCCTCTCTCTGCAGCCCTAGCCACCGATCGTTTGGGCCTTGATTTGCGGTCGGACCGTTTTTATAAATATATTTTTACTATAATGTTTATTTTTAAGACCTTTGTAGTAAAAAACTTGTGTAAATAATAATAATTATTGCTGGATATTTCACACAGCGCTATCTAGCCCCAAACTGAGTACAGATAATTCTTTATAAATAAAAAGAACAACGTAAATATATGGTTTACAATTTGCGGTCTTATCGCTAATAGTTATCTTTACCAGATAACCTTCGGATGGAATGGACCGTATGGACATTACCTGGGGTGTAATGGTGTACCTACTGCATATATACAAATACTAATGATGTAAAAACAAATAAAATAAAATGTAATAAATGTGTGAATCTAAATAATAATTCATAACATTTTACAAACACATACTTATTTAAGAAGCATTAATATTATTATTTGAAGCCTGTACTGTCTCACTGCAGGGCAAGGGCCTCCTTTCCTTCCTTTTACTCTATTCTATCATGCACGTGCGTCCAGTCTTCCATATACCTAGTCAGGTCATAAATTCTGTCACATGTTTAATATAAAATAATTGAAACAAGTTTATTCATTATGTAACCATTTATATACCAAAATGAACTTAACAAAACATAAATTCTTATGACACTAAAGTTTATTCAAAATGACCTCCGTGATTTTGAATACAGGCCTTCAATCTGCGCGGCCAGTCGTCTATCGCAGCACGAACGAGGTTCATGTCAATATCGGCGGCTGCCTTAATCAAGGATGTCTTGAGTGACTCCAAATTGGGATCAGGCTTTGAGCACGACTTTTCCTCCAAGTGTTGCCATATCTTGTAATCTAACGGATTCAAATCTGGACTGGAGGAAGGCCAGTCTTCGTGCCGGATTAAGTCGATTTCACGCGCCGCCAGCCAGTCTTGTGTGCTCTTCGCTCTATGAGCTGGCGCCGAATCTTGTTGGAATACCCAGTACCTGTTATTGAACATGGTATGAGAAACAGGTTCCACAAGGTTCGTCAGGACTGTATTTTGATACACAACTGCATTCGTTTTTACGCCTTTCTCACAAAAATGTACCTCTGTTAAGCCCCAATAAGAAACTCCCAACCATACCATGAGCGAGGATGGAAAATGACCTCGTTGGACACGCGGAATACGGTTGCTCGCTTCTTCACTACTGTGTGCGTACACCTTATCATTTTGTTTGTTGTAGCTCTCTTCTACGGTAAAATTTTTTTCATCCGAAAAAAGAATTTCCCGATATTTTTTTCCCGCGTACCGCTTCAACAAAGCGCGGCATCTCTTCAGTCTCAGGTCCATTAGACGAGCATTCAAACGATGTCCTGTTTTTCTTCGATATGCCCGAAGCCCTAAGTCTTCATTTAACACCCTTTTCATCGTGGTTCTGCTTAACCCCATCTGAAGGGCCACAGTTTCTGCTTACGTTTGGGATTTCTTTGAATTCGCGCCTTCACAGCTTTTATCACTGCTGGAGTCCTAACAGACCGAGGGCGACCACTTCTTGACCTGTCATCTACACTAGAGTCTTCATGGTATCGTTTGATGGTGCGATAAACGAATCTTTTGGTTATATTAAAATTTTTCAGTATGTCAAATATTTGAATTGGCGCGTAACCGCAACGATGCAACGCAATAACTGCAACACGGTCTTCTTTAAGCGTCCACTCCATATTTAAAAATGAGTAAAGTTCTAAAAAGTATACATTTTTATTTTCATGAACAATTCGAAATTCGAATTCTATAAACTTTTTTGTGGCCAGCATTCTAAAAGAAAAGTTTTTACTGTGTGACAATACTTATGACCTGACTAAATACAAGTCGAGTTCGTCTTTCCATCGGCGTCGCGGTCTGCCGCGTGGTCGTTTTCTGTCTTTTGAGATTCACTTGGTGGTGGATTTTGCCCACAACTCCTCCGACATGTCACAGTTAAAGTGGGACTGGACGGGCCATCCCATTCCCATTTTAACTTGCCTACTTTTTTTTTAAATACTTTATAGGCTTGTGTTTGACCGCGGAATTGATGCCCAACATCAGCGATTTGTGTTTGGCAGCGCAATTCGCTGTTTCTAATACGGTCTGTTAATAAAGAAGCATATTAATTAATTCTAACTTATGGCGCGCAGACCTGGTCTTTGTCTAACATCCAAAAGTATAAACTCAAGGTTTGCCAACGTGCGATGGAGCGCAGCTTTCTCGGATTCAAGCGTATTGACCGCATACGCAACACCGAGCTGCGCTCGCCAACATAAATTGTAGATGTAGCTACGAAAGCCGCCAAACTCAAGTGGGACTGGGCTGGTCATTTATGCCGTATGTCGGGTGATCAGTGCGCTAAGCTCACCACCGAGTGGAGCCCCGATACAGCCCGAAAAAGTCGTGGCAGACCACATAAGAGATGGAGGGATGAGCTCACTAATTTCCGAGCTGATTGGACAATCTTAGCGCTTGAAAGAACTTTGCCTAGCAGTGTGACACAGTGGGCTGATAATAATAACAAATTAATTAATAATAAATACATCTATATTTAGCGGCAAATAATCAAATATACATTGAGAAGTTGTATTTAACAAACCCAACTTATCTAGTTTTAGCGTCATAATTATTGAAATAACACACCTATTTGTTATTAGCAGGGTAAACTAGTGTATATTATAATACAATTCGTTGAATTCATGCACTTATTTGAAAATAAATACGTTCTTTATATGTAATTAGCAATATTCACTCGTTTGTAATTAACAAAGCTGAAATACGTTAAAATACGTCTTGCTTATATATAAATATTTGCTAGTAATTTTTAAACGAGCCAAATTGGTAATTGCCAAGAGCAAATGAATCGGTTCTCAGTGTCAACAGCGAAGCTGTGGATGATAATGATAGGAGTTGACAGCGATCAATAGAATACACTTTTATCTGTCCAGACGTCAAAAATGAACCTTTTACAGCCAGTTGTTGGTACGTCAATCAAATCGCAAATCAATTGACATAGTGTTTAACTTAACACTCTTGTTAAATCAAATCGAGTTTCTTGAAGGCTGATTAATGAATAATTAACAAACAAAAGGATCATCTTTTGATTGTCAAACTAGTGATATTTTTATAGGGTCACACCACCTAAAACATTATTTTAGTTCAATCATTCATTTCTACACGTCATAAATTTGCTTGTCAATGTCTATAGGTTTGAGATTTTTGTCAAAAATCAAACGTACAATTTGAATGTGTGGAAAATAAAATTATTTTGGTTGTTTTTCTCTCTAAAAAACAAATATGACCTAAAAGTATGCAAAGAGATACTATTATACTCATTGCAATCCCATAGATAGGCATGGAAAACGTCGTTTAAGTACAGCAAAACATCTTTCAATATTGCATTTGTACTGAATTATTTTTTTTACAGAAAAAATATTACCTGTAAATTGTTAGTAACTATTAAAGTGTCATTTAAAAGGATTTTTTACATGAATCCAGAACCACGCTCATTTAATTACCACTCAACAATCGCAAATACTTTCTCTCTTCGGAATAGCGTCGAGGTATCGATGTACCCAACTCTGTAAGCAACCCTTCTTTTGTCTTACAATATAACGGGATGGTCACGGGACGGACTATCACACTAATTGATCGAGCGAAGCGAGATCTCTAAATCAACTTGGGCAAATTGGCGATGTATGTTTGTTTGTTTGTCCGAGGATAACTTTTGAAGCGTTGATCCGATCATCGTGGAATTTGATACATAGGTATCCTTTCTCTGCTATACAACATACTCCATAATCCCTTAAGGGCGCACTATACCTGGTAAATTCACTAAATCACGTAATTCTTAGGTAGAATTTAAATTTTTGAACGAGTAAAGACGCAGTAAATGAACAAAAGAAAAAAAAATCACAACAAGAAAATGAAAGGACTGAATGATAAAAACCAGCAAACATATGAACCACGGCGAGATAGGATGTGCAGCGGCGCGCGGAGAAGCGGGGGTGAAATTCGAGTTTGGGCTGAGGTATAGTCAACTCTTAACCCCCGCCTATTTGAAGGAGTGATTTGAGTTCCTTCATTCTTCCCATCCCCTCCAACTCCGGTCGTCTGAAAATCTATTGCTAAAAACGCCAGTCCATAGCTTCTATGACAGTTCTTTTACCGGCCGAGCAGTACGTCTATGGAATGCTTTACCAATAACAATACGGCAAGCCTCATCCTTAGCTATATTTAAATTGAGGGTAAAACGTTTACTTATATCTATCAGAAACGTCATAGTATCATAGCACATAAATTAATGTATATTTATCTTATTTATCTAATATATGTATGTAAATATTATATATCATAATTTTATATATTGTATTTATGTATGTAATTTAATAATTTATTTATGTCTATTTATATTTTATTTAGGTATTAGTTGCACTCCCTTCATCCATATCTTAATATGTGCACCCCCGACCATCTTTGACATTACCATATCCTCTCCATCCAAAGGTTGTCTGGAATAAATCGCTTTAAAGCGATAATACCGCCCATTGTACTATTTGCTTTGTGTCTGTAATTTCTATTTTTTAATGTGTGCAATAAAGTGTTTTCATTCATTCATTCACAGGTTAGGTTCATAGGTTAGTTATGGCACAATTTTGGTGTGACTAAATGAGCTAAAATTGTGGGGAGAGGGGGGGGGGGGTTGTTGTTGAGATATTGGGGTTCAAAAGGGGTAAAAAAAATGAAAATGAGACTATTAGGTCAAGTGGGACGTCAAATGAGAGGCATTTTTATCTCTATAATATAAAAATGAATCACAAAATGTGTTGGTAAGCGCCAATTCTTCGCGGTTGGCCAATTATTTTTTTGTTGTATTTCTTATTGTCAGGAGAAGGTTCTTATGAAAGAAAAAAATTAAGCGCTTTTATAATGTAACCATAAGACGTTTGACATAGAATTGACAGAATGCGTGCTGCAAATATCGTCAAACAGGATGTAAAAAAATTAATATCGTTTGAAACAGATGCTTCGATAGGAGTTATCCCGAGATATATTGTCTATATATAGGTATATAAAAATTAATTGATGTTCGTTAGTCTCGCTAAAACTCGAGAACGGGTGGAGCGATTTGGCTAATTTTGGTATTGAATTATTTGTGGAAGTCATTCATTTTCTCATACATAATGATGGCCGGGGACAACAATTGACAATTCTACCAGGGTGACTTATATTGACAGCCCGCGTTATACCTATGCATGTCAAGCCGATACGAAGTTCGACGGGTCCACTAGTAATGTATAAAATCATTATAGTTTTTGAGTTATTAGCCATAATAAAAACTGAATTTTGTCAAAATTCACAGGGTACACCAGTGACCCCACAGTGCTGAAATTTTGTATTTTAGTACCACAAAGAAAAGGAAAGGTCTGAAATCCAGAATAACTGCAATTTATACCTAAAAAACAGTAACCAATTTACGTGAACTCCCGTTACCTGTAATTTAAATGAAACTGTAGGTCAAGTTGTTTGGTTATTTATTACGTTGTACAATTTAGATAGTCAAAGGTTAAGGTACAAATAATATTATTTTAGTTTTTATGGGATACTCGCGAGATCGCAGTTCGGGGCGAACCACTAGTATTATACATGTTAAAGTTTGGATGCTTGCTTATTTGTTTGTTACTCAAACACTTCGTAACGGCTGAACTGATTTCGATGAAATTTGGTATGTACGTTGATTATAATCTAGATTACCACATCTTTTGTTGATAAACAACGCGTACGAAGCCGCTGGCGGAAGCTAGTGATGTCATCGTGATGTCGTTATGAAAGCGTAAAATTTAATTCTACAGATTTAAAAAAAAAAAGTTATTTTATTGCAAAATATACAATGAACATGACTCCATTTTTCGAGACCTGCTTTTTTATGTTGCATTATATGAATTTTATATTTGCTTTGTTTTTCTATACAAAACATTAAAATATTTTTTCTATGCATTTGTTTATAAATATCTTGACCCAAGAGTCCTACGGTCGGAAGTGTGTTTTTACGACTTTTCAGGAAAGCCTAAATAATTTTTAAATTAATTGTTTTTTTTTAATTTATGATCGTTGATGGTACCTTTTATTCTGCACCACTAGAAATACTTTAACATTAGTTAAAAAATATAAAATTATACTTATACCTAGAACAAGTATGTAGTTTATGCAATGTTGTCGTACGATGACGTTTATTTTTAACCTAATTCGCGTATCTGTCAAAATGTACAAAACCGATATTGTTTAGGTCTTCAATTTAATCTCAAAGATACACCCCACCACCATGTCATACATAAACGCAAAGAAGAGTTCGCCCTTTGCTTCAAACTTTTAGATCGGGGATGAACACAAACAAAACAGCTAAGCTAAAGAACGTTGCAAAGTATCGACACAACATTTACTACAGCGTGTCCCAGAACTAGTATATTATCTAGGGGTTGAGGGGTGGGGAAGGGGGGGGGGGGTGCTTGAGACTTACGCGAACAACAAATGTGCTATGATTTTTGTGAATTCTATGATTTTCATTGGAGAATCACTTGATCAAATCCGTTTCGGTTAAAATTCTGTACGTTTGTATACATACAAAAATACAATTTAGCAAATTTAGCAAACTATTAAAGAGCATAAACTTACTTATAAAGCATCTTAAAAATATTAGTTGGTAGCACGTTGGGTAGGCTAACAGGCACACAGTCCTGAACCCACACTATAGTCTAACTTTTTATTAGCTGCAGTAAAATGACGTTTCTAAATGTCATTCCGTAAAATAATGTTGCCAGCCTAATCTCAATAGGGATGTGATTCAGTTCACAAAAATTAATTAAATAACATTATTATGACGTTTTTGTTTCATTTTGAATGTACCTCCCTATACTTCCACTAAAAAAGATCAATCCTCTAGTATAGTAATAATAATAGGTTAAAAAAATACATTACAACTTAATATTAAATCTCAAAAAAAAACCAAACTGATTATTCATTTATGATTCACTCATTTAGCTACATCCCTATTTATTTTTCTTCAAAAACCGGCAACCCACAAAACGTCATTTTACTGCAGCTAATAAAAAGTTAGACTATAGGATAAGGTAATATACAAACGTTATAAGGCACAAAGTCTAAAAAAATCAGCTGATGTAAGGTTCAAGTCAAACTAAAATAACGAGTGTACTTTAGACCACACGAAGTAAAACTTCGTTTTCAAAATATTAATTTATTAAACTGTTCAATTACAAAATTGTCCACACGTCTGTAGGTCGATCAGTCTATGTTCATTCTGGACAGACGCAACTCGCATTCGCACATTAACGTTTAAAAGTATACGAAACGTAACTCTCTCTCTTCGCTAACTTACGAGGATATCTCTTAACTTCCGTTCGCACTTTTCGTAACGCATTCACCAGCTTACTCCCCAAGTCAAGCGTGTGTAAAGAAGTTATACTTCAAAAAGTTCGAAATATGAATCCTGTAAGAATGATTAAATTATATTTTTTTTTCTATGAAAAATTGTTAATTTTGAGTGTCGGAATCATCCCGTTCAGGCTTAAAATACTAGTACCAGGAGAGACATAATAGTCATTTATTTCCTATTTACACATTTTACATGCACTTAGATATGTCAGACAGTTTATTGAATAGTTAAAATAATTATTTCTTGTATACTAACACAGATTAAAATTACTACAATTAAAGTTAAAATCATTATTGTTTCATACATATAATCATTTTTTTAGTAATTACTACTTAGTACCAACTACAAAACTGGGGTCATTCAACACAAAAAAATGTATTTCTCGGACAAAGCCTCGTCAATACTAGGTATAATAACTTTTGTACAATAAATGTTTTTTTATACAATTAAAAAACTCAACGTCTGATTTATTTCTAACTAGATGCCGGCAGCGGCTTTGCTGGCGTTGTTTGTCAATAAAAAGTAGCCTATGTGTTAATCCAGGTCATAATCTACATTTATACAAAATTTCATCGCAATCGGTTCAGCCGTTCCGGTGTGATAGAGTAACAAACATCCATACATTCATACATACAAACTTTCGCGTTTATAATATTAGTAGGATGTCAATGGGAATTTTATTATACAGTTTTATAGGTGCAAACATAAAGATTTTTAATGTTTTGGCAGAATACAGGCTGTAGATCTGTTCATAGGCAAGATTAACCTGAATGCGCGTCGGTGCCGCTTCTGTGTGTGACCTTTCAAAGTGTACATAAAGAAGCTTGTATAGGTTGCGTACCCTGAGAGCATGCTTTATCTTACATCTACGATGTGCTCACCCTCATATTAAAAGTTGGAGCAGGCTGAAGAGTTTGCGCTGGTGCAATTTAAAAGCACCTGTGCAATTTAAAAGCACTTATAGAGATTACGCAATGGTATGTAATATTGTGTGACCTTAGGGGACCAAGAAACCTATTTTATTAAACTGAAAATTAATTATTCAAATCGTCGCATTTGATACTCATATTGACCTGCCATGCGTATATTTTAAATCGGATAATATGAATGCAAGCATGTGCGCTTTCCAACAATACATTTCTTTGATTGTAATTTCGTTCATGCACTAGTAGACTGTAATATTTATATCATGTCATTCTGGAGAGAACTGTTTCCTAGGCCACAGCTTACGCTTTTCTGGGAAACAGAGACACAACTCATCTATGTAACATTTATGGTCACAATAAATATATTTCTATTTTCTATTTCTATATTTGGAAGAAAAAGAAGAAAAACCGGCCAAGTCCGAGTCTGCGTATATTTTCGCATGGAGTAACAGTTGCACAAGGTAGTGTTACCCTATATACCCTATATACCCTATTTCACCCTTCAGAGCCCATTCATAAGGGTGAAATAGGGTACATATTGTAAGAAGTGGCAAATAAATATAAATGTCGGCCACTACGTCCAGTTTTTTTACGTTTTTAGGGTTCCGTACCTCAAAAGGTAAACAAAAGAACCTTTCTAAGATCACTCTCTTGTCCGTCTGTCCGTCTGTCTGTTCGTTTGTCACCAACGATTTTCTCAGAAACGGGTGGCATAACAAGTTGAAATTTTTACTATAGTCTAACTTTTTATTAGCTGCAGTAAAATAACGTTTCTAAATGTCATTCCGTAAAATAATGTTGCCAGCCTAATCTCAATAGGGATGTGATTCAGTTCACAAAAATTAATTAAATAACATTATTATGACGTTTTTGTTTCATTTTGAATGTACCTCCCTATACTTCCACTAAAAAAGATCAATCCTCTAGTATAGTAATAATAATAGGTTAAAAAAATACATTACAACTTAATATTAAATCTCAAAAAAAAACCAAACTGATTATTCATTTATGATCCACTCATTTAGCTACATCCCTATTTATTTTTCTTCAAAAACCGGCAACCCACAAAACGTCATTTTACTGCAGCTAATAAAAAGTTAGACTATAGATACTGAGGTCTATAGTTCCTATAAGGTATATAAAAAATTAAGATCCCGAGTCAACACGATAAAAGATATGGTCAAATTTATATTTATGCGAAAACTTGGAAGTGCCATAATTTACCTTAATTGTCAATTTTTTATATATTTTCGGAATGTTCCCTATACTTGTGCTATATGACCCTGCTTTTAACCAAAACTGAAAATTCTAGATCAACCGGAAGTACCCTATAGGTTTTGGGTCGAAAACCTAATGGTAGTTCCCGTTGACCTAGAATCATGAAATTTAGCAAAAAGCAAGGTCTTACAGAACACAAATAATGACGAAAATTCCAAAAAATAATAAAGTTGAAAATCAAAGAGTGTCCCGATACAAATTAATAGGTGTACATAGTTGACGCCAATTAAGATAGTCCTCTGAGTTGTATGGGCGCTCAAACAATTTAGAGAACTAGCTTAATCAGCACCAACCTCAAATAAGGTGAATAAATAAAATTGTGCTATTGAATAAAATAAATATTTATGTGGGACTCCTATACAACAGACATGATTTTCTTGCCGTTTTTATAGATAATGGCACGGAACCCTTCGTCTCATCCCACTGCTGGGCAAAAGTCTCCCCCACTGTCTTCCAGGACTTTCGCTCGCCTGCCAAATCCCACCAATCTGTCTCGCAGGCATCGAAATCATCAGAGTTATTTTATCTTGAGTAAATTTTAGGGAATCGTATTTTCCTTCCACATATGTACATAAGTAAGCTTCACTTGGCATATAAACTTATATCCTCAATGTTTACATATCATATTTATTACAAAATCAATGACGCAGACTGATAAAAATATAGCATTATGTGAAGTTATCTGAAGAGATAAAGACCCTTAAAACTTACATATCAACGATTTTTTTGCACATATACACGCGGAAAACAAAGCCCTTTGGTGAGCAAATCTATTCAATGTATAACCTTAAATTTTACAATACTTGAATAAAAATACTGTTTAAGGTAACTTATATTAGAAAAGAGGATTCTTATTTAAACGAGTGTTATTAAAACTATTCTTTTAGAAGAGACGGTGATTTAATATTAGGAGACCCGTCACCTTGTATGTCTACAAACAAGACTGTAATAAATTCACGCATATACTGCGATGCTATATCACTTCCATACCTATCGCTTTTGTGACCAGTCTTTTTCGACTCAACCACCCCGGATTCCACTTGACAAAAAGTTTCTTCAGCAAACAGCAAAAGCATAGCACAGTTGAGTAAAAATAAATCAGAAACCCGGCCGCGTAGGTAAACAGTACACAAACGCTGAAAAAGAACGCGTCCAAACAGACGACCCTACTTTTACATGTAGAGATGACTGTTTAGCATTTTTTCTCCCTGAAATGCGGACCGTTATTCCGCTGACACACGGTTAAAGAGCATTCGTGGTTTTTGAGGTTCCAAACCAAAATGGTATCAATGGAACACACTTAATCCGTCATCGGCCGAAGTATGCTGGGCGTCGTCGGCCAAACTTGGCCGAACAAACCAAACGTATGAAAAATAAAGAGAGCGTGAACACTGATTCTAATTCTAGCGTAGGGGGGAATAATATATCTGTACTGACGTCCCACACTGAGGTGTGTTGTTAACACCATTACGCCCCCCCCCCTTCCTCCCCCTTCCTTCTAACCTAACCCCAGCCATCCTAAATCCTTGAAGTAACGGAGTAGGACTTTGGGTTAGTGGCAGTAGCTTTCCAGGATCCCGTGGGTGTTGGTGGAGGATGTGGATTCGAGCGCGTACACTACTACTAACACGGATTTGGTGTATTCGAGGCGTTATGGTTCGACTTTGTCTGTCCGTCTGCCTGTCTGTCACACGGCTGATTATCACATTGATTACTAAAGCCATTGACTTTAAATTTTGAAGAATTTTAAAAGTAATGCGTGCCCATTTATACTGGAAATAAATAAAAATATGAATATTTTCAAATTGTTAAAATGGTAAGGGCGACTTGCGCAACGCCTAAACGTATTTAGAGGCTGAATATGATTTAGAGAGTTGTGAAACAACTATATCAAATTTAAATACATTTAGTCGCTAAATACGTTTAGGTATCGTTGTGACAGCCGGGCTTAAAGGTAATGCGAATTAGGTATTTAGCGTGAACGAAATAACGTTCGTGTGTTACGAAATCTTAGTAGACAACAGAATCGGCGCAGACTGCAGATTTAATAATTATTATTAAAATGTTTAATAACAGAAAAAGAGTTTCATAGTTACAGTTTACACATATTAAAAACACAAGAAAATAAAATGCTATAAAGATAAAAAATCTAATTAAAACACGCCTTCAAGAGAGGTGTAAATAAGACATTGTGTAAGACATTGTGTAAGACAAGTGCTAGGCAACGCGACTGCAGTACCACGAGAGCTGCAGGAGTTTATAGGCGACGGTGATCACTTAACATCAGGAGGCCCGTCAGCTTGTGTGTCTAAATGTATAATATTCTTCTTATTCCTGCCCTTTTCCAACATTACGTGAGGTCGGCACAACATGTATTTTGACACTTCTTCAGTTCACTTCACTTCTTCGGTGCTTACACATTTTTTTTTCAAAAGAATGTGTAAGAACCGAAGAAGTGAAGTGTCAATTACGCGTCCTGATACCGTGAGTGTTGTGTGTCGGAATCGAGTTATGATCGAGAATGAAACCGGTGGTAGTAATAGAATTAGCGAATTCATTTCGAATTCAGACTAAGAAAGAGGGTAGATCGTTATATCTGCCAATAACTACCTACTCACAAAGACTTCAGTTTACCCGTGATAATGGCGCATGCAACTGCGCCGAAATATCGGGATACGCAAATACTCACAAATCATGGTAAATATCCCGTTTTTAGTATAAATAGTGTTCAAAACCATGATAGTTTCAAAAGTTATATGTATTTTTTTGTTCCACATCTCTCTATCAGTCGTCATATACGTTGTCACTTCTTTCTCACCCATATCATTCTTCGCACAGGCCATCCATCCCTTCTTCTGTCTAAATGTATAGTTATTATTAATATTTGGAGCCTGTATTGTCCCACTGCAGGGTAAGGGCCTCCCTTCCTTCCTTCCACTCCACTCTATCATGCGAGTGTGTAGTCCAGTCTTCCATATACGAGTCGAGTTCGTCTTTCCATCGGCGTCGCGGTCTGCCAAGTGGTCGCATTCTGTGTTTTGGGATCTTGGATGGATTTTGCTCATAACTCCTCCGAAATGCGGCAGAGATGGCCCGCCCAGTTCCACTTTAACTTGCTTACTTGGTGCCCAACGTCCGCGATTTGTGTTTGGAAGCGCAGTTCACTGTTTCTGATGCGGTCTGTTAATTTGACTCCTAGGATACTGCGCTCCATGGCTCGCTGACAAACCTTGAGTTTGGACTTTTGTTAATCCGTCAAAGACCAGCTTTGAGCGCCATATGTAAGCATAATAACATTTTAAAAGAACTAGCTATGTCACAGGGTATTTTCACAAAGATCCAAGAATGCTGTCCACTCGCTGCGGCAGTGTGCCACATGTGACATGTGAAAGAAGCTCATATCCTGCTGGCGACCAACGATGCGTGTGTCATCCAACACGGAATGAAACTGTGATAAGGGACGTGATAACTTTTAAGGGCTGCCTTTACGACTGTCGACAAATCCTCCCCCCCTTGTACGGTTACGGAGATTGTAATTTTTAACTTTACGGCAGTGATGAACATTTACTGCGAAAAGTTGTACTTATTTTGGCCAGATTGCTGCAAGACCATTTAGGTATACATATCATCAACATCATACTTATAACCTGGCTTTATCCATTGTTGGATAAATGCCTCACCAAGTTTGTGGCATCTATTACGATCCTGCGCTAGTCTCACCCACTGATGGCCCGCGACTTTTATGATGTCGTCCACCCATCTCGCCGCTGGACGTCCTACCCTTCTATAGGGAGTTTGATAATATACTCACAAAAATGAAAGGGGCTATTTTGATGAGCATAATAAATAAATTTGTGAAATGTTTTTGTGAAATGCGAAATTTGTTTTGGCATGTAAAAACAAACACTTTATTAAACTTATGTTGTGCTATTGCATAATGCTTGCCATCTAATACTGTATTGGTGACGTCTCGAGATATCTCTTGTTGTCCCTTTCTAACCCTAAACCCGCAGCTATTTCCGAAAGATATATCAAATTGGCCTTTCTTTTTGGATGTCGATTGCAAGAGTAGGCAGTAAGTTTTAAATCGAATTAATCACCTAAACTTAGTCCATTTTCTTTAAAATTTGATAATAAAACTAATAGTTTTTTTCGAGAAGTTTATTTCTATTTTTTGAGAAACTTTCACTTGAATATTGTCAGTAATTACCAAACACTCTGTATAACCGCTCCTTGGCCACAATTCCGTCGCTGCTTTGCTCCATTTATCATAACATACATATACATATAATAATATATGATATTTGTTACCACTAAACAACCAGAGGACCTGGATTTGAATACGTTCATGATTATATTATGTCAAAAAATTATTTTCTCCTGAAGCCAGAGGTATCTAAAAAATTCGATTTAGATCTCTAAAAAATTCTACATTTTGTTCCAAATATACAGTTTTTCCAATTGTTATTTAAATATCTAATATGTGGGTGCTTGCGTTTATTTAGCTTCCGCCAGCAACTCCGCACGCGTTGTTTGTCAACAAAAAGTTGCATATGTGGTATTCCAGGTTATAATGGTTCCAAGTATGGTTTTTTTATACATTATAGGCTTGCTTGCGTTTGAACCCGATCTCGCCTGATGGTAAGCGATGATGCAGTCTACGATGGTATACGCTTGCCTAGAAGAAACCTATTCAATCGCGACTTACCTTAAGACACCCAGGCTGTAGTTATCAGAGAACACAGACTGGCAAGGCGTTCCACTCTTTGGCGGTGCGTATTATTATACTCACCGCCATAGAGTGGAACTCCTTGCCGAAGGTCAAAGAAAACCTCTCAGTTATAATATACGTACATACCTACAAAGTTATATCGAAATCGATTTAGTCGATACGACGTGATTGAGTAACAAATAAATAAACAAACATCCAAACTTTCGCACTTTTATTATAAAAATCATTAAACTGATTTCAAGCGATCTGTAGATTTATTTATTTATTTAATAATACTTAGATTCAAAGTTACATTACCGTATATCATACATTTATTAACATAATACTGAACTTAAACCAAATTGAATCTACATTATGTAATACTAAACTTTTATAAATTTAACGCGCAAAGTAACCCGCCAGTTAACTTTAATATACCTATTATAACTAAATTTTTACAATAATTAAAAATGAAAAATTACAAGAAATGGTTTACAACAAAAAAAAATGAGTATTAAATTTTTTTGAAATATTTAAATAAATAAAGAAGTGACCCTTGAGCTGCAATGTTTGCTTGATCGCATTTGGAGTGTGTGTGTGTGTGTGTTTGTGTGTATAGTGTACCTAGTGTGTGTGGTATGGGATGTATTTTATAGTGTTCTGTTATGTTTTAAAAAGTTATTATCAGATCATTTGGGAATGGCAACAAAAAAGAAGGTAGTAGATTACTACGAGCACTAAGTGGACGTATCCCTAAGATACTCAATCATCATCATCCTCAAATCAGCGAAAGGACGTCCACTGCTGAACATATGCCTCATTCATAGATTTTCAGTCTTCGTCTTACTATCTAGTAGGAGGCCATTCTACGCTGCGCTTTCCAGTTCGTGGTCTCCACTTCAGAACCTTTCTGCCCCAATGGCCGTCAGTTCTTCGAGCTATGTTCCCCGCCCACTGCCACTTCAGCTAGCTTATCTTTTGTGCTATGTCGCACTCACTATAACTATGCATTAAAATAACTCACAGTAAAACGTAGGTACAATCAACCACAGCTACTCTAAGCATTTCCCTTCAACTACGTACAGTCAGCCGCAAAAAGATCTGTAGCTCAAACGGCGGTTCGCTTGATTAGTGAGGGTCATTTGTTAATCCGCGCTCTTGACCCCTGATGCTCGATAAATCACACAAGCATTTACTCCCAGTGCGGTATTCATTTGTTTTGGAATACTGTTTTAAAACTAGCTCTGTTTCACAATAAGTAAAAAAAAACAAACAGTACATTCAAAAATAGAAACAGATATGTATAATAATAATTTAATACATGAAGCAGAGTAACCACAAGTAGAAGTAATAGTTTTTTTTTATTTGTGGGGAAACAGGCTTACGGCCCATCTGATGGTAAGCGGTCACTGTCGCCTATTGGCACCGGCAACACCCGGGGTATTATCGATGCGTTCCCTACCCTGTACAAACCTCTTTACATTTCTCTTGAAGCGTGCCATGTCGTAGCCTAATGGGAAAACCTCAGATGGTAGCTCATTCCACATCTTGCAAGTATGAGGTGGAAAAGTTCGCGTGAAGCGCGTGATGCGCGATACCCAATTGTCAACGATATGTGGATGAGTTTTATTGCGCTGTCGAGAAATGCGGTGGTAAAATCTCGACGACGAGACGAGATCGAATAGCGAGTATTAGTAGTAGATTGGATAGTTTTACTTAGAAAACTTACGTGTGCGAGGCGATACGTTATTCGGAGCGGATCGCACTCACCCTGATGAAGGTTCACGAATTGAACCGAAACATTGTCGGTCGAAACACCGATAAGACGGTAAAGAAAGAAGAAAGAAAGAAAAAATATTTATTCAGACCACCACAAATGGACACAGAAACAAATGACACAAAAAATATAATATATCTAAAAATTTTAAATGTGGTGGCGAAAGGGTCCTCAGCTCAGCATTTGCTACAGCATGTTGGCATACTGCAGCGCTGGTATTCTGCTGAGGCCAGTGTTGACCTCACGGACAGCCAGACATTTATACAACTATAAGATAGCACCTTCTACAGACCATGACTTACAATTTTTTATTAATTCGTGCCAAGCTATTAACAGAGTGACGACAGAGGAAAGTGAGTGGAGAGTGAGTGAGACACTACTACGGCTGCCATAGTTGGCTGATTTGAAGGGCAAAAACATGGACTTTTAACTTTAACCTAAACACGTTAACATTATTTATATTTCTTAGGGGTGGTGGAATAGTGTTCCAACACCTGGTAGCGGCATAGCGGAAGCTGCCATGGAAGGCTGAAGAACCATGTAATGGTGTTGCCAGTAGAAATTGAGAAGCAGCTCTTGTGTCATACTTTTTCCCGTCTCGAAACCACCCCAGTTTGTGGAATAGATACTCAGGTTTTCGACTTTTTATAACACCAAAAAGAAAAATAGCAAAATGAAGATATCTTTTACATAGAAAACTTTCGTGATTGATTTCAACCATTATTATAAATACGGGATTTATCACGTAACGTCTTATCGGTGTTTCGACCGACAATGTTTCGGTTCAATTCGTGAACCTTCATCAGGGTGAGTGCGATCCGCTCCGAATAACGAGTGAGTTGAGTGCGAGGCGAGACGTTATTCGGAGCGGATCGCACTCACCCTGATGAAGGTTCACGAACTGAACCGAAACATTGTCGGTCGAAACACCGATAAGACGTTACGTGATAAATCCCGTATTTATAATAAAGATTAGATCATTCTTTATTGAACACCAAGAAAACAATACAGTTGGAAAGAACACCGTGATAACTATGTAATACAATTGCGGTCTTATCGCTGAATAGCGATCTCTGCCAGACAACCTTTAGATGGAATGGACTATACGAGCATTACCTAGGCTCTAATGGTGTACCTAACGTACTACATATGCATACTTATAGGTACTTATAATATATAAAATAATAATAACTTATATGAATGAACCTAAATAATAACTACGTATTTAGGAAACATATTCGTAGTATGTTGTGTGTCAATAAAATCAAATTTAACTATCAATAGTAATATTATAAATTCTTTTTTTTTTCTTCTTTCGTATCAATGAGTATGATCATATTTCCGAGTTTCGCGTTATACTCAAGTGGTTGCCAATCCGCTCTCGTCGGAATGCTCATATTCTAACTCTATTATATAAAATTCTATTTACTTCTTCTTCTCCGCCGTATCTCAAACAATGCTTTGAATTCCTAAATTTATTCCATACCCGCAATCTGCGTTCTTCCACTACTCTCCAGTTGAAAACTCCATCCCATAATTTCAACTTCTTTAGTAACTCGTTTACGGTACGAGCTGTCGGATTATGGAATAACTTGCCCGTTTCCATCAGACTTGCTAAATCTTTACCTATTTTCAAAAATGAGGTCTACAAACTATACTTAGCGGCTTCTTTAGAGTAAACATTGTATTTCCTTTCGATATTTATTGTAAAAGTATATATGTATATATTTTATATTTATTTATGTAAGTATAAGTAGGTATATTTTGGGTTTAGGTATTTATTTATTTTTATCCTACATATATAGGTATTTATTGTAACACCGCCTCCTCACACGTCTTTTCAGTCCAATCCATCCAAAGGTTGCCTGGAAGAGATCGCTTTGAGCGATAAGGCCGCCCATTGAACCACCATGTATTAGTTTTTAAGTTTTCTAGGTTAAGTTATTTTAATTTGGTGTAACAATAAAGAATTATCTATCTATCTATCTATCAATGGTAAGCAAAACTGTTTTAGAGTAGTACTCTGCCACATCTATAGCTTTGAGCGTGGATTTGTTGAGGTTATCCCTTGTGCAGGTGGTAGGGCACAAGGGACAGGAGAGCAGATGAGAGATGGACCGAATGGGTGCTCCGCAGTCGCATTCAGTCCGGGAGGAGGGAATATTATAAATTGAAAGTAAGTCTATCTATCTGTCTGTGCCCAACGTTTACACGACTAATGGCGGGTTCCTATATCCGTCAGTAACCGGCTACGAGTCAATAAATTTTCGCGAACTATACTCATGTTTTAAAGACAAAACGGATATAAATCGGTGCGCGAAAATACTGTTTTATCTTAAAAACCTTCTCCTTGAAACCTGTCACAATTTTGACACTAGTTTGACACTTTTTCAAGGAGATACGAGGCGTAGTCGGTTATCGACGGATATAGAAACCCGCCATAAACGGTTGAACCGATTTCATTGAAATTTGTTATACAGATAGATTATGACATTGAATTGGGGCATAGGCATCTTTTACCCAACTGCGCAGGATGTTATTGACAAACCACGCGTGCAGCCGCAGGCAGGTCAGCTAGTTAATATATAAATTCCCTCAAGCCAAGAGAGCAAATAATAAACAATTACCTAAGTAATCTCTTATATTTTCAACGCAGTCTACCAACGTGCTTACTCGTGATCCGTAAATAGCTGATGTCCTGGGACAAATAAACGTTGTGTTGTGTTACTCCCGGTCTCTTGGACCCCCCTGCCCCATAAGACCCCACAAACCCCCATAGACAAAATGCAATCAAAGTGATAAAAGTAAGCGAATTAACTATATACCTCATTAAGAAATATAGTGTGGGCATATTGTGTATATGTAATCTACACTAATCTATACTTCTATACTAATATTATAAAGAGGAAAGATTTGTATTTTTGTTTTTTTGTGTGTATGTTTGTAATGAATAAACTCAAAAACTACTGATCCGATTTCAAAAATTCTTTTACAATTGGAAAGCTACTTTTACAATTGGAAAGCTACTTTCACCATTGGAAAGCTACTTTCACCTTGAGTGAGGCTACTTTTCACCCAACTGCGCAGAAGGAGGGTAATGTTTTTATTCGTGCAATGTCCTTCAGTTAACTTTCAGTGCATTATGATAAAAAATGATGATACGAAATTGTTTAGAAGTGTTGAAATATGCACCGCTTTCCGACTAGTGTTTTCGTTCAGTGGCAAGTTGTCATTGCCACTTGTTTATATCTGGCTGGACCCCGAACACCCCACACCCCTCTGGGATGCGGTTCCCGGTAATTAAAGGAGCCTACGCAAATATTTATAGGGAGTAATGGGCATTTAGATTAGAGGAAGATTGCTGTAATCTTTTTTTGATGTACACAAACAGCATTTAACAAATTGCAAAGGTATGAGAGTGTCAGTTTCAATATGTTATGGCCTTTTTGACATAAACTGGACAAAAAACAGAAATAAAGGCAAGCTTAGCCCATAAAAATGAATTTCGTCCAGAAAACCTATGAGACTATAATCATAATACATATATTTTTTTATCTAGCCAACTATTTCCCACTTCTGGGCAAAGGCCTCTCCTAACTCCTTCCACTTATCATGGTCCTTGGCAGATTCCCACCATTCCTTCTCAAATCCACTGATATCGTCGCGCCAACCCTTAAAATATACAATAGTCATTTAATTTTATTTCCTCTTTACACATGCTCTTAGATATGTCAGACCTTATATTTAATAATTATAATAATGTATTTCTATTTCGGAGATTATTTTATGGTTGATTAAATCTATCTCTGTTTACTTAAGAAATAAGGTTTTATTTATTTATTTAATTAGGACGGTTTAACCAATTACACTAATTAATTTAAAAGAATTAAAAATAGTAACTACATAAACCATACATTGTCAAATTAAAATCTAAATTACATTAAAAATCTACACAGTATACAAATTTTGGTGCATGTGCGCAAGATCTTCATGGCCTAATCCCTCCTTCCCCCTTCCACCACCCGACAAGCAGACGTACCGAGAAGTACTGCCCATACCTGGTCAGCATACCACCTTGCCGTACCAAACGATTTGCTTCAACTATTCTTGTTAGAACACGTAAGGAGTGAAATGAATGAATGAATGAATGAAAATTCTTTATTATACCTTACAAGCTAGACACAACAGATTTAAAGAAAAAACAAATAAAAGTAAGCATAATGGGCGGTCTTATCGCCCATTATGTCTATCTTATCAGAGTGTTACTCACTACCGGCGTATGTTTTTCCAAACAAGTATAATCGTGCTCCATCTTCGATCACACCTTTACTTAACATCAGGTGAGGTAGTGGTCAAGCGCTTAGCTATAATACAAAAAAAAAATATTAACAATAAAATTAAATTAAAATAATACACATTAATATCATTAAATTCATTAAATCAAACACATAAATAATAAATTGAACTGTTAAATTAAAGACCTTTCATACATCAATCTCACAATACCTCAGACATACTAGCATCAATTCCTTCCATTCGTCAGCAAACACATCGCATTCAGGGTTGGCATCTAGGAGTTTGTTGAGGGCGGTGAGTGTGCGAGGCATCGGAGATTTAGCACGGGATACAGTACGGCTCGAGGGTACAGCAAAAAGCCTGTGTATTTATGTAGGTCGCATGACAGCGTTATCCTTAAATTATGAAACAGGCACTAACTATACTTTTTTTAACCAATTCAACTGAAAAACTCGTGTAAACTCTAGTTAAAACAGCATTGCAATGTATGGTACATTATTTCTGACTCCTTTTACGAGTAGTATTGGATATAAATAAACACCGGCTGCTTTTAAAATTAAAATGTATTTTAATCAGACAACATAGATCCACACTTAGAGTCAATCGTCAACTCGCCCGCTTAAAACTCGCCCGGTCAGGCGAGATATCACAAAATATTCATGACGTTAAGATTAGAATTAAATAAACAACACAAAAGAATAACTTATAAAATAAATATGTACAGCATTGGGATTACTATTATTTTTTAACCAGACTAAATTTTCCCATTGCTGGGCAAAGGCCTCTCCCAACTCCTCCCATCTATCACGATCCTTGGCAGTTTCCAATCATTCGTTCTTGAATCTACTGATGTCGCACCAACGCTTTCGCGGCCGACCCCACCGTCGCTGTCCGTCCTCCGGTATCCAAGGTGTTTCGATGGTGCCCGGTCCAATCCCACTTGAGCTTCGCGGTTCTGCCTCCCACATCGGCAATGCCAGTTAATGAACGAAGCGTGGTATTCCTCACCCGATCAGTTCTCCGGAATCCTAGGACGCTGCGTTCCGATGCACTTTGGCAAATCTTGATCTTGGACTTCTGCAGCTCGGTTAATGACCATGTTTGCGCACCGTAGTTGCGTACTAGTAGTACATTGGGGTTAAATTAAATTTAAATTATTTTACTTAGAAAACTTTCGTGATTGATTTCAATAATTATTATAAATACGGGATAAGGATAATACCTGATGGAGGTTCACGAATTCAACCGAAACATTGTCGGTCGAACCGATAAAACAGTCCGTGATTCATCCCGTATTTAAAATAATGATTAAATTGTATTTTTTATTTCTTAGATCAGTTTAGTCATCGATTTTGTTAGTAAGCAATAATAAAATCTTAAAATAATGTTAGTAGACAGATAACTGCTATTAAACAAACTAAATTAACACAATAAAGAGCCGTTTCTGTAATTATACATTATATTTTTTAAAGTTCAAGGTTATTATAAAGATTTTCCTAAACATTTTCGTAAATTTCAAAGGTTTTTACTCCGAGACACTCATAATTTAATTTAAAAGGTGAGTTGGTGCCAGCAAAGTGTTTTGGCAATAATTTACAAATGTACCAAACAATGACAAACGCCGCGGTCTGTAAAATGCCCTTCTGTTACTTTAGATGAAAAACGTGGATTGGGTAGCCGTAAATTTTACTCTACGCTAATTGTTTACAGTATTTTTGGACTGTATCCAAACGGTTGTTAGCATTCAGTGTGAGATAAACTTCTAAAGATAATGATAAATTTATTTGCTTGAACATATTGAGTATAAAGGTCTTAATGTAGGTAAGTGTCAATTATGAGTAACCTATGCTAGAATGCAAATTACAAAATACATCAGAAAATGTCAAGTTAAAAGGTAATTAAAAAAGTTATTATATAATGATTAAAAGTCAACCTTAGCCTTAAAAGTACAATGCTCAAAAATTGCAGAATATTATATTAAAATAGGCATCTTCCTGTTACTAAACTTCATTGTAATGTTAAAGTACCTACCCTCAAATTAATTATTGATTCCTGATCGATACTAGTTGCCAGAGGCTTCGCCCGCGTTTTTCTGTGCGTCCAAAATACATATATAAAATTTGACATCCCATTTTTATCTCATGGAAACTGATCTATGGGATAAATGGTAGCATATGTGGTGATCTACGTATATACTAAATTTCATAGAAATCGGTTTAGCCGTTACGGCGTGATTAAGTAACAAACAATCATAGTTTATTTTGATCGTTTCCGATTGTGTTTTTGTATAATGTCTAAGCACCTACTAGAAGCCGGCGCGTCTTTCGCGTCTTTTAATTCGACCGCGTCAAAAACTTCAGCCTGAATATCGCTATCTCTGTTTAGTGACGATATTTAGCCACGCAGAGCAACAGTGATAGCAATAGAACGATTCAAAATTTGATTACATTTTGACCGTGTTTTGTAATACCAAAAATGATGACTGAAAACTTGTTGTATTTTTCTCATTGTGTTGTTATTCTGTAACTAGACGATATAATCTATGTTTCCATGACTAGGATACGTAAGATGTTGTTGTTTTTAATACGAAACAATTAGGTTGAAAACAGGTCTTTTATGACGTAGAAACATGCAGAATGCGATACGCTTTTTTTCATTTTAGGTAAGTAATTTGATCTAATATATGGTTGGGAACCTAGAGTAATACTATTCAAATGAAAATAATACCTTATTATGGTAGAAATATGCTCCAATTAGAAATGATCTTGGTAGTACCTGTTTATTTTATTTTATTCTGAACAAAATCCACAGCTCTTAGTATATAACAGGTGTATCTTATGTTAAAACTTACTTAAAACAGCCAATAAAGGATTTACATTTTATAAAATAAATACTTATACATTGACGACGTAAATCACTTATCGCACTAAATAGGACCATTATTTGAAATATAAAGAATTACAATATAAAAAAAAATCACACTAAACATTAATGATATTCATTCATACAAGCAAGCTCAAGATCGCTCAACGAGCTATGGAGAGGGCTATGCTCGGGGTTTCTTTGCGTGACAAAATCCGCAATGAGGAAATCCGCAAAAGAACTAAAGTTGCCGACATAGCTCTCAAAATTAGCAAGTTGAAGTGGCAATGGGCAGGCCACATCGCTCGTAGAACCGATAACCGTTGGGGAAGAAAGGTTCTCGAGTGGAGACCACGGACTGGAAGACGCAGCGTAGGCCGGCCCCCCACAAGGTGGACCGACGATCTAGTAAGAATCGTGGGTAGCCGTTGGGCGCAAACGGCTACCAACCGTTCGTTGTGGCGATCTAAGGGGGAGGCCTATGTTCAGCAGTGGACGTCTCCCGGCTGATGATGATTCATACACATAAGATAGACATTCATACATCACCTATACACTGTTGTATGGGCGATTCCCCTCCGGCGTCCCCTTAAACAAACTTGCCGTTTGTAAGTGCAAATATCTGCTTGACGAAAACACTCTCTAACTAATTTGGAGGTCAGGGTTTTATCGAGCTGTTCACTTCATTTATGTATCTAATCTGATTACTACAGGCATGGCATAATATATGTACACTTACTATAATATATATGCTTCATTCTTAATATACAATTATTGATAGTGTTGTTTAGCGTTTCGTCTACATATAACAGCTGATAAACAGAATTTTAACCGAAATCGCCTGATTTTTACAAAATGATCGTTCGATAAAAATCATCGATTATTTTATGTATTAGGATTATAAGTTTAGTTGTTTTATTATTATTTCTCTTCATTTGTAGTTATACGGTGTGCATCGCTGCCCATCACTGCTTCGCTCATTACTTTCCATCCAAAAGTTGCCTAGAAGAAATCGCCTTCAGCGACAAGGCCGCCCATTGTACTATATTTAGCATTAATTAGTTTTTTAAGTATTCCTAGTGTATAATAAAGCAGGGAGTAAGCTGGTGAATGCGGTACCAAAAGTGCGAACGGAAGTTCAGAGGGAAATATAAGTGAAGATAGAAAGAGCAAGAGTTACGTTTCGTATATTTTTAAACGTTATTGTGCGAATCCGAGTTGCGTTTGCCCAGAATGAACATAGACTGATCGACCTACAGACGTGTGGACAATTTTGTAATTGAACGATTATATAAATTAATACTTTGATAAAGAAGTTTTACTTCAGTCGTGTGGTCTAAAGAGATCGCTTTAAGCGATAAGGCCGCCCATTGTATTGCCTTGTTTATTTTAACCTAGTACTTATTTTTGTATTATTTCTGTTTGTGTGGTAATTCAATAAAGAGTTATCTATCTATCTATCTAAAGCACACTCTTTTTTTATTATTATTTCTCTTCCTTTGTAATTATACTCTGTGCACCGCTCTCCATCACTGCTTCGCTCATTACTTTCCATCTAAAGGTTGCCTGGAAGACATCGCTTTCAGCGATAAGGCCGCCCATTGCACTATATACAGCATTAATTCGTTTTTTAAGTGTTCTTGGTGTAAAATAAAGTATTATTGTTGGATCTTTGCTCATTACTACCGTCGTTTTGAAAAAAGTTTGAATAGGAGGTCGGCGATAACTGCCGTGCTTCGCCCCCCCCCCCCCGCGCCACTCCATAGCAGCGCGGGCGCCGGCCAGTTGACTTGCACGACTGCACCATGCTGGCCGCGTTCTTACCTTCTGAAGAAACTATTCCGTGAATAGACAAGTTTTAACTCTATTTTGTAAATCCTGTGAACGAGACGTTCTCGTGAAGTGCTGTGCATTTTTCAATTGTGCTTCAAAATACATTCTGCCATCAGGACACTGTGCTGAACAAATCCACGTTTTGAACGTGCGTGCGGTTTGAAGTAATTAAGGTAGGTGGCATTCCTAGTTTGTCTACCTTGTATAATTGAGCAAAGATTATTTTTCATATAGCATACCTACATGTATTCTACACTTATCATTTCAATTTAAAAGGTCCTTCGATATTATTTAAACTCATTTACCAGCACCCTATATTCATCCCCAACAATTATTCTATTCTATCGAATTCAAAAAAGTCGTGGAACTTTTTTGCTTTCGTAAGTATCGAGAATCGCCCCCCTCGGGATTGAATACTAGTTCTTGGACCCTGTATAGGTTATTCTAAGCAATTAAGCTCATTTCAGACTACGCTATAATATAATAGCATATATAGTATATAGCTCATAGCACAACAATATCGCGCACCATACATTGTTATGGACACGTTCACACTGTACTGTACTATATATTAATTAGTTATGGTTAGGTCCTTCTTTGCTATACTATATCGCAACATATTATAGCGTAGTCTGAAATGAGCTTTAGTGTTATTTTTGAATAATTTATTTTGTTGGCCTTACCCACCTTATAGAAAAATATATTTCTAAAGCAAATCACAACTAATTAGAGAGATCCTAATCCTATTATATCGTACAATTATCCTCCAACGAAAAGCAAAACCAATATCATTAGTGAAATGAAAAACGCTATCCAAATCCGAAGATTGGGGCCGGTCAACAAAGCTGGACCAATTTCAATAGAATCCAACCTTTGTACAGCGCAAGTTACATACGAGTTGTATGGATAGCAAAAAAATATTGTACTTTTTGGGCCTTTGTCCGACAAAAGAGAGATATATATATTTTACAAGCTTTTATTTAATTTGCAATATATGTACGAGTATGTATGTATGTCTGGGTGGAATCTTGCAACTGAATTTTAAATTAGTTATCTTTAACCGATTGAGCTGAAATTTGGTATACATGCTTATTTTGGATGACAATGCATGTTTAGCTATGTGACGTCATTCTAATTCCAATATGGCGGATCATCCAAGATAGCGGATTAGTTATTTTTTCTGCACTACCACAGCATGGGTATCAAATGAAAGGGCTTCCTGAGGAGAACACGAAAATTAATACATAAAATCAATTCCATTAAACATTAAATCCAAAATATGGGGGACCAACCAAGATGTATACCATAAATCCAACATGGCAGAACCTCCAAGATAGCGGAGGATGTTTTCTGGTTTCTGAAGTCATTAACAGCTTCTTTTATTGTAAAGTGATAAAGTTTGTTGTTTGTAAATCTGGTCCTAGGTGATATCCAAGCATGATCTGATGATGGAGCCGGAGGGTGGCCATGAGAACTATGTAATAAAACGACGCAACTAGTGTTTGGATTCATTTGAATCTGTTTGCGGTTCTGATTATGAATTTTATAAAAGTTTGTTTTGAATAATTACTTTTACAAAACTTGATGCTTCATAACTTACAAAACTTATTGTCCACGGTTTTTTTTCATTAGTCATTTATTCTTTGCTGATAATATGTTACAAAATAAGGTCTCCAATTATATATGACAAGCTGACCAATCCGCAGCTTTCCATGCGTAGTTTTTCAATAAACACATTACCCTCCTTCTGCGCAGTTCGGTAAAAAGTAGCATATGCTACTTCTGGATAATGTAGCATACTAATGGTGAAAGAATTTTTGAAATAGGACTCGTAGTTTTTGAGTTTATTCGTTACAAATATACAAATCTTTCCTCTTTATAATACCTAGGTATATGTTTATTAGTATAGATTAAAGTTTAAAGTTTTTGAAGTTTGTCTTGAAGTTATTTGATGGACAAATTACTTGTACTGATAATTGACTCATTGATGTAACGAACTAATTGGTACAATGGAATAGAAGCGAATTAACTGCATAGATAGATACATAGTTACTTTATTGCACACCAAAAACAGCAAAACAACTAAAATTAACATTATTACAATGAATGTAATACAATTGGCGGTCTTATCGCTAAGTAGCGATACTGCTACGAGTTAAACTGAACTGTGTGTACGGTAATTCAATAAAAGGCCGACGTGAGAGCGACTAGCCTTGGTTCAATCCTTCTTGCGTTCCGCATGCCCTTATGAACTGCGCAATTCCTTTATCCATAAGGAGCTGTGGTTGATGATAGATGAGTCGTCTTCTTAAGGGATGTAACATGCGCGAAAACTACCCCTTAGCCACCGGCCGCCACTGTACACTATTTGATATTTGGTAGGTGCTTGCACAGAGGGAGGCACGATACGACTGGTCGGCCCGTAAGGACGCGCTGAAAGTCACCTTGGTATGTCACTTCGCTCAGCCAATGAGGGTAACTACCCTCATTGGCTGAGCGAAGTGACATACCAAGGTGACTTTCAATGTTTGATATACCCTCCAAATTATGTGATCTTTTACTAATCAATTCAGATACGGAACACTGTGTGTCCGTATGGTTGAAATGTGGAAACAGAAACTAGTTTCAAAAACCGAATTCAAATCGGTCCATCCGTTTGGCAACTACGCTGCCAAACACAGACAAACACAACGACCACAGATATAGGCGTCAAACTTATAACACCCCTCTTTTCATAAAATACAGCAGCACCATAAATAATAAATAATGCTGGTCATTTCACACAGCACCATCTAGCTCCTAACTAAGTAAAGCTTGTACTATGGGATCCAGATAACTGATAGAATACTTTTTTGCAAATACATACTTATAGTATATAGAGAAAAAACCGGTGAACACTGAACAATATCAAATAACACGTGTGTACAGTACAGAACCTATTTAAATTTAAAGAATAGTATTTTCATTAGCTTTCGCGAGCACTTACCAGTTTGAATGTTTCTTCCACTGAACACTAATTCAGTTTCACTATTCACCATTGGTTGTATGGGCCTCTATGGCTAGTTGTTGCCACAATTAGGCCAATGTCAAGTTGACAGGTTAAAAACGGTAAAACGATGAAGTTCCGTGTATTAAAATGGTTGGCCAGTGTTTGCAGACGGAGACTCAATCAGAATTTAGACTACAAGGTGATTTATTTAAACATAAAAAGCAAAGAGACAACACAATTAAGGACATACACAACACAAATATATACACAATTACACCACATAAAAACATAGAATTATTAGATCTATTAATTCAGTTTCTTCACTGATAGAATGCTACAGTATTGACATTGACATTGTCTTTTTTTCTCGAATTTCATTGTCACTTTTGCATAAAAAGCTATTTACACGGTCGTCATATTCTTTACCTACACTATCTCCTTCTAAGTTTATGAAAATATCGCCACAATCAAGAACTGAACTGAACTAATTTACACGGTCAAGCAAAGGTTTTTAGGCCAAAATTATTCAATCCAAGCCTTTCATTTTAATATCATTCGTTCCGAACCTTTCCGAACATTCGATACGAATTTCGACAGACGATGAATTTTACGATCGTTTCTCTGAGTACCGCCAGTTCCAATTATTCGGAGGTCTGTTGTACAGTTTCGAAAAGTCGCAACCGTTTTGCAGAGTAGAGGCCAGATTCCCTGACCCGAAACAAATATCTGTAGTTCCTGATTTGTTCCGCGGTGGGAATTGAACCCGTAACTTCCTGAGTCTCAGACAGCTATTCGCCCACTGCGCCATGGAAGTCGTCTTACAAACATAAGTTTTAAAATAGTTTTACTTTCATGAACGCCTTCAAGAGAGGTGTAAATAAGGCATTATGATCGCTATAGGCGACAGAGATCACTTCACATCAGGAGGGGCCCCTTCAGCTTCGGTGTCTACACTGTTTATAAGTTTAATATTAAAAAAACTACTTTTTCTGCCATCAGTCCCTAATACGTTCTGCTGGCTCGTGTTTTTGTGTCAAACATGTACTTGCAATAAAATTAAAAAGGGATCACTTGCCCTTTGATACGATGAATGGATGGCTCACTTTGACACTCTGTACGCGCAGTAAATCTCCAATACCATTCGTAGATATAATATCGTGGAAAGGTCCGTTTGTCTGTTATATTTTTAACATATAAACTATAAGATACATTTCACTCCACACACACTAGCTATACACACATAAACACACACACACACACACTGCAAATGCGATCAAGTAATACATTTTATACACATACATATACCTAGCCAGGTTATAAATTCTGTCACATGTTTAATATAAAATAATTGAAATAGGTTTATTCATTATGTAACCATTTATATACCAAAATGAACTTAACAAAACATAGATTCTTATGACATTAAAGTTTATTCAAAATGACCTCCGTGATTTTGAATACAGGCCTTCAATCTGCGCGGCCAGTCGTCTATCGCAGCACGAACGAGGTCCATGTCAATATCGGCGGCTACCTTAATCAAGAATGTCTTGAGTGACTCCAAATTGGGATGAGGCTTTGAGCACGCCTTTTCCTCCAAGTGTTGCCATATCTTGTAATCTAACGGATTCAAATCTGGACTGGAGGAGGGGCAGTCTTCGTGCCGGATGAAGTCGATTTCACGCGCCGCCAGCCAGTCTTGTGTGCTCTTCGCTCTATGAGCTGGCGCCGAATCTTGTTGGAATACCTAGTGCCTGTTATTGAACATGGTATGAGAAACAGGTTCCACAAGGTTCGTCAGGACTGTATTTTGATACACAACTGCATTCGTTTTTACACCTTTCTCACAATAAAGTACCTCTGTTAAGCCCCGATAAGAAACTCCCAACCATACCATGAGCGAGGATGGAAAATGACCTCGTTGGACACGCGGAATACGGTTTCTCGCTTCTTCACTACTGTGTGCGTACACCTTATCATTTTGATTGTTGTAGCTCTCTTCTACGGTAAAAATGTTTTCATCCGAAAAAAGAATTTCCCGATATTTTTTTCCCGCGTACCGCTTCAACAAAGCGCGGCATCTCTTCAGTCTCAGGTCCATTAGACGAGCATTCAAACGATGTCCTGATTTCTTCGATATGCCCGAAGCCCTAAGTCTTCATTTAACAACCTTTTCACCGTGGTTCTGCTTGACCCCATCTGAAGGGCCAACAGTTTCTGCTTACGTTTGGGATTTCTTTGAATTCGCGCCTTCACAGCTTTTATCACTGCTGGAGTCCTAACAGACCGAGGGCGACCACTTCTTGACCTGTCATCTACACTAGAGTCTTCGTTGTATCGTTTGATGGTGCGATAAACGAAATTTTTGGTTATATTCAAATTTTTCAGTATGTAAAAAATTTGAATTGTCGCGTAACCGCAACGATGCAACGCAATAACTGCAACACGGTCTTCTTTAAGCGTCCACTCCATATTTAAAAATGAGTAAAATTCTAAAACGTATACATTTTTATTTTCATGAACAATTCGAAATTCGAATTTTATAAACTTTTTTGTGGCCAGCATTCTAAAAGAAAAGTTTTTACTGTGTGACAATACTTATGACCTGACTAGGTATACATTGTAGTTCAAACTACTTTTATTTATATAAATATTCTAATTAAAATCTGTAATACTCAATCGAAGTATCCTTATTTATTTGACATTAAATGAAAACATTTATTTGACACGACATGACGATATACTGCACCACGGAGGTCGTCGAGTCGAGGACTCGACGACCTCCGTGGTGCAGTGGGCGAATAGCTGGCTGAGACGCAAGAGGTAGCGGGTACGATTCCCGCTGCGGAACAAATGTTTGCATGATCTACAGATATTTGTTCCGGGTCTGGTTGTTTCTCTATGTATAATAAGTATGTATTTACAAAAAAAAAAAAGTATTCTATTAGTTATCTGGTTCCCATAGTACAACTTCTGCTTTGTTTGGGGCTAGATAGCGCTGTGTGATCTGCCCAGCAATATTTATTTATTTATATACAGGAAACACAATAACAGATGGTGGGATACCTTGACTTCTGGCTGATTACGTTAATTTGTACATAAAATAAAAGACAAAATTACCAGAAATCAACAAATTCAAATAATGTAAACCACGCTACTTTTAACTACCAAATTAATAGGTAATAATCGCGCCAAAATGGCGCCAGCTCAGCATGTACTAAGTAGGTAGGATATTTGTTATACCTACTAAAATTGTTAACTATATATATTATGACATTCGTAAAGTATAAGAAGTATAATCCTACTAATATTATAAACGCGAAAGTTTGTATGTATGGATGTTTGTTACTCTTTCACGCTGGAACGGCTGAACCGATTGCGATGAAATTTTTTATAAATATAGATTATAACATGCATTAACACATAGGCTATTTTTTATTGACAAGCAACGCGAGCGAAGCCGCTAGCGGCAGCTAGTCCTACTTAATATTATAAACGCGAAAGTCTGTATCTATGGATGTTTGTTACTCTTTCACGCCGGAACGGCTGAACCGACTGCGATGAAATTTTGTATAAATCCAGATTATAATCTGTATTAATACATATGCTACTTTTTATTGACAAACAACGCGAGCGAAACCGCTGGCGGCATCTAGTTATATATAAATAGTAAGTACTAGTTATTTATTACGATCATTATGTTAGCAGATTTCCGTGCCTTACCCACAAAGGTTCCAACAGAAGACCAGCGCTTGTTTTACCTTGCTGTAACACAGCAGAATGCTGAATTGGAACCTTTTTGTGGCGGCTACTAATAACTAATACCTATATAATTCTTTGTTGTTCTGTATTTTTTTGGTGTTGTAATTAGTGGTGGGGATAATATTTTTTTTCTTTCTTTATATTAAACTATAGAAAGAAAGTACCTACATGAATAAATAAATAAAACGTTTATTTTTCCATCACAAATAGGTTTTACAAAAAATACGAAAGCAGGCAAGTTAAGTTACAGTACGTAGGATTTAGTTAACTTATTAATTACATATGTACCTATATATTGAGTAAGCATAATTATAAAACCTGTTTTGTGAGGGACTGGTGCCTAAGATAGGTTTAGAAAACCTGTATTACAGGTCACCAGTCCTTTCTATCCACGGATTAAACACAGGCATTGCTCGTTATAATGTTATTATTAATAAATATTGCTGGACATTTCACACAGCACTATCTAGCCCAAAACTAAGCAGAGCTTGTACCATGGCAACCAGTTAACTGATAGAATACTTATATACTGTTTTTTTTGTAAATACATACTTACTATATATAGAAAAACATCTAGACCCGGAACAAATATCTGTAGATCATGCAAACATTTGTTTCGCGGTCAGAATCGAACCCTCCTGCGTCTCAGCCGGTTATTCGCGCACTGCGCCACGGTGTTCGTCGAATGAATGAACTGTAATAAAAATGGCCGCCTACAAGTACACTTTTTATCTAGCATCTGAACTTTTTTTAAGCGATTTCTAAAGGTTGTTGTAACAAGTATCTGATAGAACTAGGATATAACTAAAGTCTAACTTTTTATTAGCTGCAGTAAAATGACGTTTTGTGGGTTGCTGGTTTTTGAAGAAAAATAAATAGGGATGTAGCTAAATGAGTGAATCATAAATGAATAATCAGTATGGTTTTTTTTTTGAGATTTAATATTAAGTTGTAATGTATTTTTTTAACCTATTATTATTACTATACTAGAGGATTGATCTTTTTTAGTGGAAGTATAGGGAGGTACATTCAAAATGAAACAAAAACGTCATAATAATGTTATTTAATTAATTTTTGTGAACTGAATCACACCCCTATTGAGATTAGGCTGGCAACATTATTTTACGAAATGACATTTAGAAACGTCATTTTACTGCAGCTAATAAAAAGTTAGACTATAGTGTTTTTTGTAGTTTCGTTGAAGAAATATTTCGTACGGAACCCAGAGTGAAACCGAGGCGCGTTGCTAGTTCTGTAACTTGGTTTGGTTTGGTTGAAATAGGAAATTCAATTGTATGACCAGGATTTAAACTTTACATTAAACTTTAGGTATAAAACTTTACCGTGAAAACTAACTGACAACTGACTTGTTAAATAAAACTAGAATGAATGTTCCATTTAAACAAACTAGGTTCATTCCTCCTATAAATTTACCCATAGTTGGTACAAATTACAGGCAAAACTCATTTTTGTGGCTTAAATATTTATTTTATTCTGTTTTTAGTATTTGTTATTATAGCGGCAACAGAAATACATCATCTGTGAAAATTTCAACTGTCTAACTATCACGACTCATGAGATACAGACGGACAGACAGACAGACTGACAGCGGAGTCTTAGTAATAGGGTCCCGTTTTACCCTTTGGGTACGGACCCCTAAAAACAGACATCACCTAAGTTGCTTACGTATAGTGTTGTCCCTGTCCCGCTTAACTCAGTTCAGCCCTACAGTCAATTCAAATCCATACAAACCTCGTGCAGACAGGCTGCTGCGCCTGTAGAAGTAATAGGTGTATTAAATCAGTATGTATAAACTATCAGAGGTTACGCTTTGATGTTCACATACATTATTCAGCAAAGCTGAAGACATACAATAATTGCCACTTCAATCCAAATTGGAAGTTATTCCAAAGCGATACAGTCCATTTCTAGTTAAATCCTGTCCAAATGTCCATTACAAAGTGATGTAGTTGGTCACTAAATATTGAATGTGTGAACAGCTATGCAAGCTGAAGCTCATTTATCGATGGTTGTGCCGTTGACAATAGATAGTTATCGAGTAAATCGATAATTTTGAGTCATGTTGTTGCATTAAGGGTTTGCAATTTAAACTACAAATAACGACGGAGTATATATTTTCACGCTATTATTATAGATGCAAAATTTTGGATGTTTGTATGTTTGTTTGTTATTCAATCACGTCGTAACGGCTGAACCGATTTCGATGTAATTTGGTATATACGTAGATCTGCATTAGCAGGCTACCTTTTATCCCATAAATCATTTCCCATGGGATAAAATTGGAGTGTCAAGTCAAGTTGCAACAGCGAGTTTAGCTTTATTTCTAGGTTACCTACACATTTAGTAGTGTAACGCGTACGAGGTCGCGGGTAATAACTAGTAATAAATTGTAGGGTACTTACCGCCCTGCCGTACGCACCGTACGCACTTTGTCGACTGGTTGGTACATTGATCAGGCCGGGTCACTGACTGCGAAGGGTTATTAAATGAGTAGATTCGTTGAACAGCTTGAAGTAACTTTTTAGTAATCTATGGCATCACTACGCTAGTCCGATAACATTTCGTCGAGTAGCATTTTGTTGATTTTCTCTAGATTTTTATAATAAACCATGAACATTTTATTGATACATTTATTTTTTACTTTTTGTGTTAAAAGCACCCCATCAATATAATTAATATAAACTTGTGGTTCGCCCCAATCGGAGATCTCGCGAGTCTCCCATAAAAATAAAAATAATATTATTCATTATCTTTGACTATCAAAGTAGAAACAAACTAACCACAAACTTGACCTACAGTTTCATTCAAATTATACGTAACGGGAGTTCATGTTCATTGGTTTATCTTTTTTGGGGTACAAAATGCAGTTATTCTGGATATCAGAATTTTCCCTATATTTTTGTCACTAAGGCTACACAAATACCGAATTTCAGCACTGCGGGGTCTCTTGTGTACCCTGTGAATTTCGTCACTGATTTTATTATGGCAAATAACTCAAAAACTACAAAGAATAAATTAAAAATAAAAACGGATATATAATGTACTAATAAAGACCTTTCATTAGGCAACCTATTTGACCTAAAAGTCTATTTTTTTTACCCCTCTTGAACCCTAATATCTCAACAACCCTACACATTTTTAGCTCATTTAGTCACACCAGGATTGTGCCAACACTACTTACCTATAATATCAAATTTCACGATGATAAGATCAACGCTTAGGAAAGTTATCCTCAGACAAATAAACATACAAACAATGCCGGTTTGCCCAAGTTGATTGTGTCAATACTCTTTTATCGAGAAATGCCAATAAATAGGAGTAAACTTTATGTCTTAACTTAGTTGATAATAATAATTGGTGCATTTGCGACTAGAAAGGTGCCTCTACTCATAGTTATATCAAATCAATTGCATTACATACACGAAAATATATTGAATCGGCAGTCTAGTGAACATCACTAGTAACCGAAAGCAACCGGCACGTTCGATGCGACTATCCAGTCTGTAATGTACTCGACTGTACCTGCTGAGTATAATAGCTACGATACTACGACCATTGAATATGCATGTAGTGATACAGTACAATCGTGCACAGTGTCATTTATTTTCCATTTCTTTTATTTAGAGGATTTTTAGTGACCGTGTCAATGCAGCCGTTGATGCTGGAACTTGACATAAGGCACTGTTTAAATCATACTAAATATTATAAATATTATTTGTATACCGTTTTGGTTCTACGTTCTTGATGCGCACGGCTAAGGTATGGAACGCTTTGTCTGTTTTTCCTAAAACAATCCGGGCCTCTTTAAGAAGCCGGCTTACCCCGAGCGCAACTTCAATTCGGCCGCGTCAAAAACTTCGGCCTGAATATCGCCATCCCTGTTTAGTGACGAATTTTAGCCACGCAGAGCGACAGTGATAGCAAATGAACAATTCTAAATTTGATTAGATTTGGTCCGTGTTCCGTACTACCAAAAATGATGACTGAAACTTTTGTTGTATTTTTCTTATTGTGTTGTTATTCTGTAACAAGACGATATAATCTATGATCCCATGACTAGGATACGTAAGATGTTGTTGTTTTTAATACGAAACGTATAGGTTGAAAACAGGTCTTTTATGACGTAAAAACATGTAGAATGTGATACGTTTCTATTTCATTTAAGGTAAGTATTTTTATCTAATATATAGTTGGGAACCTATATAAATTAGTGTTGCCCAAATGCAAGAACAAGACGAGACTTAGCCAGTCTTGGTCTTGGTCTTGCGCCAATACACCTGGTCTTGGTCTTGGTCTTGGTCTTGCGCTCCCAGTCTTGATCTTGGTCTTGGTCTTGCAGCAAGAGTCTTGCAAGTCTTGCAATTACCTATTAGTCTATTACTATTTATTAAAGTTTACTTTAAATCTTAGAAAAACGTATTAGAATTGGAACATTGTGAGCTTAAATTAACATAGCCATAGTAAAGATCAAGCAGATTAATAAATAACTGAAGATTTGATAAGAAATTCGAAAAATCAACTGACCTATATGTCGTTTTCCATGGAAGTAACTGTTTCTTAATAAACATTTATGATTTATAAGCTTACATTTGCTAAAACATGTAAAAAAACAAATTAATTACAATAACTTGACTGTATTTTAAAGAACAATACTTATCTGTCTAGAAAGAGATTGAACCCTCAACTTATAAGAAATTTAATAAAAGAGTTTTACGATTTATCATTTATTTGAATAAAAAATAAAATACAACACAAATCAACAGCTTTATCATTAGGTTATGATACTTTATATAATTTTTTTTGACCAAGAATTAATACAAAGTAACCATCTGGCTGACTCATCACTTAACCTATTTCTATGTTTTCTAATTACTAATGATGCTTTAGAAAATAACCTCTCAGCAGGTACTGAAGTTGCAGGTATTGAGAGAAAATCACGGGCCATTTTCGATAAAATCGGATACTCTGTCTCATGCGTCCTCCACCAATCTAAAATGTCTTCCGAGCTGGCAGTTCTTGGTTTTCTTAGGTACTCCTCCAACTCGTCTATCACCAAGCCTTGAAGACAAGATCCAGATGACGTCGAGGGACATTCATAGAGTTTATCAAAGTCTATTACGTCTTCATCTTCATCACATACTTTATTTTCTTTTTCTGGTAATTCCAGAGATTTGTTCAGTGAGTGTAGACTTTTATATTCTTCATAAAGTTCATTGAACTTGCGCAGACTTTCTGTTTTAAGTTGCTTCCCCCACATTGTCAGGTCAAAAGTCTGAGCCTTATGCCTTGGGTCTAAAATTAAAGAAGTACAATAAATCCAGTTGCTCTTCTTGTAATGTTTAAGCATTTTGTCTCGAGCTGCTTGGAAAGCTAGAATGAGCCTTTCATCCACTTCAGATCGATTAGGTTTCTCATCTAACTGTTTTACCATGGATTCAATTTTATCTAGCAAGAGATTGAATGATACAATGACTAGCGGTAATGTAACATATTTGTCTCCACCAAGTTTTGTACTTAAAAGTTTAAAGTTTATTAGAAATTTATGTAATTTTTCGAGTACCTGCCATTCATTAGCTGTGATTTGAAAATCATTTAATTCGGTGACAGAACTGCACAATATGTCAATGCCCGCTCTCACTTTTAAACCAAATCCAATCATATCATGTGTGGAATTCCATCTCGTTGGACAGTCAAGAATGGCATTTAGATTTGATGGCACGCCAGCTGCTTCACAAGCAGACTGAAACTTCTTCTTCACTATCTCACTTCTTTTTATTTTACTGGAAATACTGCGTAACTTTGTTACAGATGTACGCGAGTCAGCAATATTTGGTGCAGATTCTTCATCTTCCTCATCCTCAGTTTCGTCTGCATAGTCTTCGTACTGCTGATCTTGCGCGTTAGTGTCAGACTCACAGTGTAATGCTAAGGTCTTTAATAAATCTTGTACACCAAGGTTTAAAATGTGAGCAAAGCACCGGAAATGTTGATTGTCTGAATCAAAGTGTGGCGGCAGCTGTTTGCCCAGTTCATACATAAATTTGGTATTTGCAGTTGCGTTGTCGACCGTGATACCTTGTATTTTATCAATTATGCCATATACCAATAAACATTCATGGAAAATCGTTGCAATATCTTCCCCAGTATGTCGACCGCGTGATGGTATAAAATCAAGAACTACAGATTGATACTTCCATTCGTTGTCTATATAATGAATAGTAACCCCGTAGTAACTCCTACCAGCAATTGACGTCCACCCATCAATGGTAAAAGACATTTTAGATGATAATTGTTGAAGTCGTTCCTTGAGATTCAATTGGAGCTCTTCAAATCGCTCTTTGACTTTCCTTCTAAGTGTAGACCTTTTAGGAAACACCATATTAGGGCAAATACGTCGAAAATATACTTGTGTAGCTTCGTCATCGAAAAATGAGAAGGGAAGATATTTTTTCACCACCCAATCAACTGTAGCTGTCGTGATGTTGTCACTGCTGTTTTCCGACTGAAACAAAACAATAAATCTTGTGTTATTATTTAAAACATACTAGGTTTGAGCGTATAAGAGGAGGAGGTTTGTTGTTGTTAAATCGAGAAAATCGTTAAATTGATATTTGTTATATTAAGGTTGCACTGTACTGTAATTTACCAAAATAAAGTACTTAGTTGTTACTGGCCGATTAAATGAAAATATGGGTGTTTATAAAAAATATTTAAGACGATAATTACATACTTAATATGTCGCACCCCTAGATGAAAACTGTGAAAACACCACTAACTCAAAAATACTTACGTAAGTTAATGGCGTTTTTGAAAGTATCGCATGAATAGCTACGCGGAGTTAAAATTCTTTTAACTGTTAAAAAAATATTCTTACCTGTCCACTTCTTCCAGCGGTTACTAAAAAGCTTGTGATATCTCCACTTAATTTTGGTTTAACAGGAAGAAATATTTCTGATTCCTTTTTGTGGAAAGATATTAGATGTTTCCTTAAGCCTGAAGTGTTTCTGTTTTTCATTTTTATTTCAATCTTTTTATGTTGGCACAATTTACAGAAGGCAGTTTGGGATGCATGAATTATTTCGAAAAACTCCTCAAATTTGCTTTTGGATCTTTTAGATCTGTGACTCAAACTCTCGTTACTCGGACTAGAATAATTTGAATCTTCGTCACTCATATTAAATTGTACACGTGATACGTTTTTAGAAAACAACGAGAATTAGTAAAAACAATTATTAAGTTAGACTCGAAGCACAGCTCAATTGGAAATGACTGGAATTAAAATAATTCCTTTATTTATAGTACGTTTCCTTGCTTTCTACCGCGCCGCCTCGCTACGTGCCGGCTCTATGAAAAGGATGCCGCCGCAAATCAAACAATGCCGCGTGCGGCGTACAAACACACACTAAATATAACCTACTTGTACAGACGCGACGCGTGAATAAAATAGAATTAGTGCCAATCACTATTCTTTACATATATGTGAATGTTTTGGCGTACATCTATACTAATATTATAAAGCTGAAGAGTTCGTTTGTATGTTTGATGACAGAAGTTTTAAAATAAATAAATAAGTCCTGAACGTCACTATACCTCCAAAGTTACTATTCCTCGTGGACGAAGTCGCGGGCACAGCTAGTAAATACTTACTCTCATCATCTCTCTCAGAGATATTCGGGCTGGTAAGTAATACAAAACTCTTATCGCAGGCTTTTTATTTTATTAGTAGGTAAGTACCTACGCTTTTTATATTATTTTATTAGTTTCGTAGAATTTTTTTACACGTTTCAAGGATATTTAAAAGTGGCTACAATATTTATTAAACGGGTGATATTTGAACACTTTTTTGCTATTTTTTCTTGTAAAAACTTAAGAAATATAATGACTAAATGTACAACAATAGTACCTAAGTAATTAGTTTAAAACCATATAAGTAATCAATATTATAATATATACTTACTATAATGAATTAATATGACATCTACTACCTATCCTTACAATTTTATCCTAATCATAATACTACTTGCGTGATCAGTATAATGTATTCATTTTCATTCTAAGCACTCTGAAACTTATTTATTCTTTGGAACACCTGTAGGTACTCTACTAGGAAATTATTTTGCATGAGTATACCTACGCCCTATGGCGGCAATCAAATAGTGTCAAATGTTATGATTTCGGCGTGGCGGCAACGATTGTTTTAGATTTCAAAAGAAGCCGCCGGCGCGTGTATCATAACCATGTACTTCCGAAAAGCGGCAAATTTCTTTGAGAAGTAAGTACAAAACCTTTGACGCCGCATTATCAAAGTGCCGATGGTTAAAACATAACTATGCATGCACTCAGTTTGATTTTAATAGATATTTTTTTATTCGCTATGTTTATGGTATTAGTCGTAATGCGCATAGGTCCAGTTTTTCATATTCTTTGATACAGTTTTTTGCGTCTCATAGAATTCCTAAGCGTACCTACCTATACACCGAACTGTTACACCTAACTACTCAGTGAAATAGCGCTAAGTCCTAGCTGCAAGACGCAAGAGTCTTGCAGGCTATGTCTTGTTCTTGCTCAAGTCTTGCACGGTCAGTCTTGGTCTTGGTCTTGCTAAAAATACGCGGTCTTGTTCTTGGTCTTGGTCTTGCAAAAACGCAAGAACAAGACCAAGACTGCAAGACCAAGACTGAATTTGGGCAACACTAATATAAATACTATTCAAATTAAAATAATACTTTATTACTAAAGCAGGTCGAACATTTTTCAATGGAAACTGGAATTTTCACCCGCCGCCATTTTATTTTCAATGTTCCCACTTTCAATTGAAGTGGTATAGATAGAGGACACTGTGGTCTAAAAGAAACCTATTCACTCATACCTCATGAGAAATAAGCACAACAAGATAATGAAGGGACTGAATGATAAAAAACCGGCAAACATATGAACCACGGCGAGATAGGATGTGCAGCGGCGCGCGGAGAAGCGGGGGTGAAATTGGAGCTTGGACTGAGGTTTAATCAGCTCTCAAGCCATTTAATTATCGTTTCTATAGCACTGATAATTGAACATGGTCAGATATAACCAAATGAATAAAAAAACATCCAAACTTTCGCATTTATAATATTAGTGTGATTTACTTCGTGAACGAAACCATAGCCACAGCGGATGCAAGTTATCCGCAATAAAAATTATTACTAATTCGAACGAGCCATCAAAATCGAAGGTTTTTTTAACGAATGGTCACTGCGACAGCTGAAACTTTGAGAGGTAATAAATCATTGAAATGTTTGCCAGAATGGGCTTCGGAGTGAAAGTTTAGTGGTGTCTAATCCAGAATTAATTATTCAAAGGTGCCAGGTTGTCCCAAAGCATAATTGATTTTATTCATTTTAATTAAAATTCGCATTAGCGTTTTGATTTATGTCCACCACAGGCAGGGGCTCTCTCGAGTCAGCTATTTGTATTTGAAATAGACGACGTAACAATATCTAAATCTGTCTTTAGAAAGTAAAATGTATTTTGCTACTGTGACTTTGAAAAAAACAAAATAATCATTAATACTAATATTGAATGAGTATTTATTGCGTATTTACCTTTTTATTTACTATCCCGACGTACCATTTTATTTACTATCCGACAATGTTGCATTAACATTAAAAAAAAAAGTGCGAGTCGGACTCGCGCACGAAGGTTCCCGTACCATTATCTATAAAAACGAAAAAAATCACGTTTGTTGTATGGGAGCCCCCCGTAAATGTTAATTTTATTTTAATATTAATTTATTTATTTTTAAAGTAAATAATAAAAACTCAAAATTCTGTAAAACTTTCAAGCGTTTACACGTTGCCGTTATCAATATCGAGCTAAACGATAAAAAAAAATTACGCTTGTTGTATTTGTGCCCCCTATAAATATTTATTTTATTAGATTTTTAGTATTTTTTTATGATAGCGGCAACAGAAATACATCATCTGTGAAAATTTCAACTGTCTAACTCTCACGGTTCATGAGATACAGCCTGGTGACAGACGGACAGACAGATAGACAGACAGCGGAGTCTTAGTAATAGGGTCCCGTTGGATCCTTTGGGTACGGAACCCTAAAAATCTCGTTTTTTATATGGGAGCCCCCTTAAATATTTATTTTATTCTGTTTTGAGTATTGGTTGTTATGGCGGCAACAGAAATACATCATCTGTGAAAATTTCAACTGACTAACTATCACGGTTCATGAGATCCAGCCTGGTGACAGATGGACAGACAGACAGACAGCGGAGTTTTGGTAACAAGGTCCCGTTTTACCCCTTGGGTACTGAACCCTAAAAAACTAAAATAATTAGTAACAATTTTTGACATAGATTAGATTAGATTAGATAATACTTTATTGCACACCACGAATCAAATACATATAAAAAAACAACTACGTAAATCTATGGATACAATTGGCGGTCTTATCGCTAATTAGAGATCTCTACCAGACAACCTTTGGATGGAATGGACTGTGTAGACATTACCTGGGGTGTAATGGTGTACCTAACATACTACATGTTCATACATACTAATACTAATTATATAAAAATAAAAAAAATAAAAATATAAAACTTACATAAATAAAAGTTACATGAATCTAAATAATAACTACTCATAATAATTTATAGATACATACTTAGACTGGTATCGAGTTGAAATTAATTTAAAAAGCGGTAATGACTTGGATGTTACTTTATCTTCCAGATTGAAACTCACGGGAGGTCTGCAGTGAGACAAAGGCTAAAATTAAATATATGTAGGCATCCCCCCACCCCTGCATAGATTTCCAGAGTGACCTATTATTCAAAATGTAAGCAAACAATTCTTAGAATATTAAGTTTGCTACACTTTGGATTGTGTACAAAGACAACAGTAAAATATCAGTGCCGTCAAAATGAATAAATGAATGAATGAAAACACTTTATTGTACACACGGCTACACATCAAGCTATAAATTTCCAGTATAAGCTGACCTCGCATTGTGTAGGCTTTTCGTAGAATGAGTGGTCAGCTTATACTGGAATTTTATAGCTTGAAGTGTAGCAGTGTGTACACATTAAATAAAATATAAATTACAGACACAAAGCAAATAGTACACACGGCTATACATCAAGCTATATATTTCCAGTATAAGCTGACCTCTCATTTTACGAAAAGCCTACACAATGCGACGTCAGCTTATACTGGAAATTATAGCTTGATGTGTAGCCGTGTGTACAATGGTAAATTGGTGCATTGACAGGCGTCAAGATTAGACCGATACTTATGGCAACTAGGGCAACGTTACCTAAAGGTTTTTAGTGGCTAAATATAATTTTGAGAGTTGGCAAATTAGACAAATACGTCAAATGTAAACATGTTAGTCGCTACATACTATAGCGATCGTATAAGCCGAACTTAAATTGGACTAGATTGTGTGATAGAAGTGAATAGTCTTTCAGATGAAAACATTCATTTAAATAAATAAAAAATAATGTTGAGCGCGACTGTACCCACTAACCAATCGAAGGCGCGTCTCCATTCAACATGACACGTGGTGAACGCGGTGATGCATTGCAGTGTTTAACGCACATGCGTTTTGCAGTGCTCAACATTGTGTACGCGACTGTAGTGACTCGGGAAAAATGTATAAAATTATATGTGCCTGGTATTATATCTATTTGCGACGACTCCTTTTTGTAGTGGATTTTAATAACACTACTGGAGTCTCCGATTAAAACAAAAAAATATTATTTGTAATATTTGACTATCAAAATAGTGTCACGAAATAAATAACCAAATGAATAGACCTACAGTTTCATTCAAATTACAGGTAACAGGAGTTCATGTACGTGGTTATTCTTTTTTGGGGTATAAATTGCAGTTATACTAAATTACAGCTCTGTAATACACTGGTGTACCTTGTGAGTTTTGTCAAAGTTTAGTTTTTATTATGGCTAATAACTCAAAAACTATACTAATAATATAAAGAGGAAAGATTTGTATTTTTGTGTGTATGTAAATGGATGTTTGTAATGAATAGGCTCCGAAACTACTGGACCGATTTAAAAAAATCTTTCACTTTTGGGAAGCTACACTATCCCCGGGTGACATAGGCTACTTTTTACCCAACTGTGCAGAAGGAGGGTAATCTTTTTACGCTACGCGTGCGAAGCTGCGGATTGGTCAGATAGTAAAAAATAAAAACGAAGACTAAATGTACTAATAAATACCTTACATTTGACGTCCCATTTCACCAGTTCATTTTCATTCCTTTCACCCCTCTTGAACCCCAATATCTCAACAACCCCCCAACATTTTTAGCTCATTTAGTCACACCGAAGTTGTGCCATCACTAGCTACCTTCCTATTAAATTTCACGATGATCGGATCAACGCTTCGAAAGTTATCCTCGGACAAACATACATACATACAACGCCGATTTGCCCAATTTGATTTAGAGATCTCGCTTCGATCGATCAATAATGTGTCAGATAGCTACAAATTTAGTGCCACATTATCAGAGTATATTTTTGTAAAAAGTAGTTTACCCACTTGCTCATCTGATGGCAATTGGTGAGTGATGGTGTGGTACGAGTATCTCTGGAAGACTGAGATTATATAGTGGTTTGGAAAAAGTGAGGGTGAACAATACAAGTCAAATATTATTACAACATATTTCCATCTAAGTATAACGTGACTCATTAAACTTATAAACTTGCTAAATTAAAATGTGCTGGAAACTTAAAAGTTTATCAAAGCTTTGTAACCCTACCCTTGTCTCATAGATACTAATGATCTGAAAGAAGTTGCAGAACCTATTGATAGGGGCTCGTCCGCTTTAGGAAACGTACGCAGAGGCTGGGGTTGACTCTTTCAATGCGATCCAAAGAAAGAGGATCGCCTCCTTCATGTCCAGAGTCGACATGTGTAAAAACACAATCATCAAAAGTCTGGCGGATAGACTGATGCTGACGGCAGCTTATCGACGTTGGGTGGAAATAGCCACCTAACCTAAGTACCTAATTTTTAAATAAATTTTATTGTATTTTAATTATTGCGTAATTGTTTAAATTTTGTTTGATTTTTAATTTTAGTTTAGTGTAGATTATAAAATATGGATCACTGTGTCTGCAATAAAGAATTATTATTAGTATTTTTATTTTAGGGCATATTTGTTTCGCAACGTGGTTTCGGCACAAGACATCGGTATAAGTTAAGAAAATTCTATGACGCCATACACATTGGCAAAATCATGCTGCAATCAGTTCAGATTAGCCCTAAGAAATTATCCGTTCGATACTTTGATCCTAGAAAGAACACTATTAGAAATTAAAACTAGATAACTAGTGGTTCGCCCCGAACTGAGATCTGGCGAGTCTCCGATTAAAACAAAAAAATATTTGTAATCTTTGTAGTGCCACGAAATAAATATCCAACTTACTTGACCTATAGTTTTATTCAAATTACAGGTAACGGGAGTTCATATATTTGATTATTCTGGATTTTAGATTTTTGCCTATATTTGTGTCACAGCTACACGCATATCAAATTACAGCACTCTGGGGTCACTGGTGTACCCTGTGAATTTTGTCAAAGTTTAAAATTTTATTAAGGCTATTATCTAAAAAACTATATGGACTTTACTAAACATAAAAACGGAGTCTAAATACACTAATGAAGACTCTTCATTCGACGTTCCATTTGACCTACTAGTCTAATTTTCATTTTTTTTACCCCTCTTGAACCCCGATATCTCAACAACCCCCAACATTTTTAGCTCATTTAGTCACACCAAAATTGTGCAGTCACAACCTAGTTATGTATCAAACTTCACGATGATCGGATCAACGCTTTGAAAGTTATCCTCGGACAAACAAACATACATACAACGCCGATTTGTCAAAGTTGATTTAGAGATTTCGTTCGATCAAATATCAATTATTCTTTCTGATAATAAATTTAGGTATGAAGTTTAAATGTTTCTTAGTACTTATGTAGAATAGAATAAGAATATTAACAAATCATGTTTAAAATGTCTTATCGCTAAAACCGAAGAAGAGAAAGGAGAGAAAAGAAATCTGGAAGAGATCTCTTTTAGCGATAAGCGATACCTTTGGATAGACTGGATTTCTACAAGAACGATAAAAGACGGTAGCTTTATAAATATAAAGAGGCACCTACCTCAAATATTAATCCGTGGCGACGACCTCCGTGGCGCATTGGACAAATAACTGAGACGCAGGAGGTAGTGGGTTCGATTACCAGCGCGGAACAGATGTTTGCATAATCTACAGATAGTTTTGGTATACATAGTATATACAAAAAGGATAGACAAGTAGTTTTGGCAGTCTCTCGTGATGTTAACCTGACACTGCCTAAAGAATTCTGAAGAGACCGAAACAGGTAGAAATCTGAAGGTGCAAGGTCAGAACTATACGGCGGATGCATTAACACCTCCCAGCCAACCTCTTAATTTTTGCTGAGTGGCTAAATATGTGTGAGGCCTAGCGTTATCATGATGAAAAACCACACCCCTTCTGTTGATTAATTCCGGCCGATTTCTCTCAACTTCTTGCTTTAATCTCATCAGTTGTTCGCAGTAGAGTTCAGAATCGATGGTCCTGCATGGTGGTAACAGCTCACAGGCATTATTCATTCCCTTCCAACCCCACCACACACACAGCATTACCTTGTTGCGAGTTAACCCGGGTTTCGCCACAGTCTGTGAAGCCTGACCGGCCTTTGACCACGACCTTTTTCACACGTTCTTGTCGTACGTGATCCACTTTTCATCACCAGTTATCAGCTTCTTCAAAAATGGTTCTGTTTCATTACGTCGTAATAAAGAATCACAAATGAGTACACGGTTCATTAGGTTTCTTTCAGTGATCTCGTGGGGAACCCAAATATCGAGCTTTTTTGTGTACCCAGTTTTTTTCAAATGGGCCAAAATTGTTTTGTGGTCAATTCCCAGTTCTTTAGCTACGTCGTAATTACGTAATACGTAATACGCATATACCAAATTTGTGCTACTCTTACAGACACTGCACTAGGTTCATAAACATCGCAAATTTTTTTCGCGGCTTGAGTTGCATTTTTATCTTTTACTTAGAAAACTTTCGTGATTGATTTCAATCATTATTATAAATACGGGATTTATCACGTACCGTCTTATCGGTGTTTCGACCGACAATGTCTCGCCGAATAACGTCTCACCTCGCACGTTATTCGGAGCGGATCGCACTCATCCTGATGAAGGTTCACGAATTGAACTGAAACATTGTCGGTCGAAACACCGATAAGACGGTACGTGATCATTTTTATCTTATTTGCAGTAAAATTTTAAAATGTATCGAATTTCTTCATTAAATTCACTCATCTTTACAGTACGAAAAACAAATGAAAATCACACTTTTTCCTAATTTGAATTTGGAATTATCTTCTTTAAAATTTAAACTTTGAATGATACCAAAACCAGCCAAATACAAATAGTATAGCCAAAGAGATTTTATTACAAGTTCATACATACTATAATGCGAAAAGAATTTTCCCCCAACCTATTATGTGTTTACAAAAAAAAACTATATATATGTATTCTATCAGTTATCTAGTTCCCATAGTACAAGCTCTGCTTAGTTCGGGGCTAGATAGCGCTGTGTGAAATGTCCAGCAATATTTATTTTATAATATTATTATTAAATATCGTATAATTTTTATTGTAATCCTTAGTTTTGTATAAAATGTATTCTTAGTGTTAGTGTACTTACATGTTATTGTTACGATAACTTGCTCCATATTAGTATTATATTATTTATGTTATGAAGTATCTAAGTACATATAAATGTCAAAAGATAAAATAAACATTATCACTTTATAACTTTGTTGTTGTTTTGAGCCAAAACTGTTTTAGAAACGTATTACTCGTGCACGATAACTTGGGACCTAGGAATGCGACTCCCCGACCGCTTCCCCTGAACTTCCCCGATGGCGCCCGTATTGTACCGTTCGCATCACTATTTTTTACTAGGGTTTTTAGTCTCGTACTGGCCTACGTCACGTAACGACGCGTTCTGGAATTCTTTTAGTTTTCGTTTGTGTCATTGTTTTTTTGTTGTAGTTTTTGTTGTTATGTTTGTGTCATTGTTTTGTTGTTGTAATTTTTGTTGTTATAGTTCAATAGTGTTGTTATAATTCAAATAGTGTAAAAAAGATTAGATAAAAAGCAGCGTCCTCCCTGAGTAACATAATAAATTAGTTTATAAAAAACAAAGACGAAGCCGCGGGCGGCTGCTTGTTATGTTCGCTTTTTTGCGGGCGGTACAAACACGCCAATATGACGTCACCGCGCTCAGGTCCCAAGTTATCGCGCACGGGTAATACTAAGTATGTAACTACAAAATAAATAAATCGGCACCAAGGAGATTAAATTCATGACGAATCCACTTCCTTTCGGCCGCTATGGCAAATAAGTTTCGCAACCAGTTGTGATTGAATACTTTTATAAACTTGTAAGTTTTTATTATTATAGAAGGTTGCATACTTGATTTTAGATAAAATACAATTGTATACATTTGAGGTAAAATATTCATTATTACAAGCTTTTTATTAACTTGCAATGTGTAGTACGTTTGTCCAGGTAAGAATCTTGCAGCTGAATTTTAAACCCGTTCCACTCAACCGATTGAGCTGAAATTTGGAATACGTATGTAACTTCGGTGACAACGCAATAGTATGGTACCATAGAGGTGGTCTCCTGATGGAGACGGATGCTAGACAACGGAACTTCTGAATGGATTATAGTAGGCTACTAGTGTTTGGGCTCATTTGAATCTGCTTGCGGTTCCGATTATGAATTTTAGAAAAGCTTGTTTTGAAAAAGTAATTTTAAACAAAAAACTTATACTTAGTCTTATTCTTATGTTGTCTCTTCTATCGAGCAGTAAAGTCACCCATTGTAATGCAGACAACAATACCTCTATTCTATTACAAAGCTCTACCTACGTTTAGTACATGCAATGTCCAATGCAGTATCCCCTTTGTTCCGCTCAAAAGCGTCGATCTACGAGCTATAAAATCATTTTGTATTTATTGTAATGCATAATATGCGATCTTCCTACACGGCTTGACTTTTGATGATTTTTAGGGTTCTGTACCCAAAGAGTAAAACGGCACCCTATTACTGAGGCTCCGCTGTATCTGTTTGTCCGTCTGTCACCTGGCTGTATGTCATGAACCGTGATAGTTAGACAGTTGAAATTTTCACAGATGATGTATTTTTATTGCCGCTATAACAATAAATACTAAAAACAGAATAAAATAAATATTTAAGGGGGCTCTCATATAACAAACGTGATTTTTTTGCTCGATTTAGCTCGATATTGATAACAGCAACAGGTAGACGCTTGAAATATTCGCAGAATATTTAGATAAATATTCACTTAAAAAATAAATAATTAAATTCAGATAAAACAAGTATTAAAGGGGGGCTCCCATGCAACAAACGTGATTTTTTTGCTTGGCTGGTTTTTTTCGGTCTTATGTGGTCACCTGGATGGTTTTTATCTATAGTTGGTTCCGGTAGATGGCGCTGTTTTGGTGATTAAGTACTAGTAATCTGATAAAAATTATTAATTGATAAATATTTTCCAGGTTTATTTAATCGGAATTTTTTGCAGTGTGACGAGCACTGTTTTGGTAATAATCTGTTATCAAAATATATCGACTGATTCGTAGTAGACAAAATATTATTTTTTTATCAACTCTTTCGCAATTCGATACGCTAATACGTCTTTCCCTACATAAATATGACCAGCTTACGTTAAAACTATTCATAGTTAACCTAAAACGAGACTAACAAAAACATGAATTTTATAAAAATGATCACAGATAATCACAGATTATTTATAAAGAAGATCGCGGATAACAAGATCTTATTTTTTTAAATTTTGGAAATAAACCTATTGGTTATATTTACGTCCAAATCAATTCAATATTTTTTTTAAATAAAACTCATACAACCAACAACTCATAGTTGAACACTGTGCTTTATGCCACCTCCTGTCCTCCAGGTATTGTTGGGCAAGAACAACAATACCTCGGCCAGCACAAAGCCCCTCAAACGTGCTTCGATGCAGAGCGCTCTTTGTTGTCGACCGTGTCAAGCTGTCAATGAAACTTGAGAGTGTTAAATCGACTGGCATCCTTATTTTTTAGATGCTTTTATTTAAACTTGCAATGTTTGTTAGCTAAGATCAAATCTTGCAACTGAATTATAAACCAGTTCCCCCCAACCGATTCAGCTCAAACTTGGAAAACATATGTAACTTGGGTGATAATCTAATATGTTATCATAAAGGTGTGTTCATGATTAGTTGATGGACGCAGGGTAGTGCATCGTAAGGTACGTTCCTAGATGCGTGACCTACGAGGCAATGCTTGGTTACCACTTAACATTACATCTGCTAGTTAAATTAATTAGTAAACTAACCGGCAATTTCACTGGCATCGAACCTTTTAAACTGCGACAAGTTTATCTCCAGCAGTTATATCGGTTATGAACTGAATAATTTTAATGAATATTAATTTATTTCACGTAATGGTCAGAAAATCAAGAAAATAAACGATAATTTTCCAGTAGGGATGTCTGCAGAAAGTAGGTTAACAGCTCTAATAGGTAGTCTGTAAAAGCACGGTATCAAGCCAGACTGTAATTACCAGGCATTCGACACAAGTACTAAATACTAGCGGAATCGCTTTTACTTGCAAAGAATGTGGTGTTTACTCACCAGTGTGCAGATTTAGCTTTGGAAAATATTAATTAATTTTTATTATGTGATACAAAAAGCGTTTAATGATGTCTTAAAACATATACTTGGTTTATCCAGACACCAGGTTCTCGATAATGTGGGTTCTGTTAAAGAGTATGTCAATCTTAAAAATAGGGATTCATCTATACTTCTATACTAATATTATAAAGAGGAAAGATTTGATTGTTTATATTGAATAGGCTCCGAAACTAATAGACCGATTTAATAGACTAAATTACAGCTTTGTGGGGTCACTGGTGTACCTTGTGAGTTTTGTCAAAGTTTAGTTTTTATTATGGCTAATAACTCAAAAACTATACTAATAATATAAAGAGGAAAGATTTGTATTTTTGTGTGTATGTAAATGGATGTTTGTAATGAATAGGCTCCGAAACTACTGGACCGATTTAAAAAAATCTTTCACTTTTGGGAAGCTACACTATCCCCGGGTGACATAGGCTACGTTTTACCCAACTGCGCAGAAGGAGTGTAATGTTTTTATTGAAAAACTACGCGTGTGAAGCTGCCGATTGTTCAGCTAGTTATAATATATTTATGGTATTATCTAGGCGTGCGTAAATGAATGACTAGTGACGTAAAACATTCTTACTCCAAAATTATCAATTCGAAAGTAAATCTGTCACTCTGTCTCTTTGTGTCTGTTTGCTACGTTTTCACAAATAAACTGCTTGAACGATTTCAATGAAATTTGGTATATAGATAATGACCGAAATTGGGACTTATGCTACTCTTTACCTGACTGCGTAGAAGGGGGAAAATACATAAAAATATATCTAAAGCCTTTTCATATGGCATGCGACTTAATTGTGTCAATAAAATTTTATCTTTAACTTTTTATCATGGTTCTAACTGATTGAACGCTTAGATATTTATTCTCGGACAAACAAACGTACATACAAAAGAAAATCACTCAAGTTGTCTCTGAGATCTTCGCTCGCTATACATTATCGCAAACAAAGTACCAATTGCTTTGTTTTGACTTCCATCAGAGAAAAACCATTAGAATGATCGGCGATCCCAAACTCACCGACGGACTGGAACCACTGAGCCAACGCCGTGACATCGGATCACTCAGTGTATTCTACTCCTAAATAATGAGGAATGTTTTGGGGAACTATTTGATCTCATCCCATCGTCGAAATTTTACCACCGCACTTCTAGACAACAAAGCTCATCCACATATCGTCGGCAAGTGAGTATTGCGCAATACACGCTTCACGGAACCTTTACCCCATACTTGCAAGTTGTGGGATGAGCTATCATCTGAGGTTTTCCCGCTAGCCTACGACATGGCACGCTTCAAGAGAAAAACAAAGAGGTTTTTACAGGGTAAGGATCGCATCGATAATACCCCGGATGTTGCCGGTGTCAATAGGCGACGGTGATCGCTTACCATCAGGTGAACCGTAAGCCCTGTTTCCCCACAAATAACATAAAAAAGCTACATGATACATACTACATACCAAGAAGTAAATAAACGCTTCCCTACCTACATGCCTACCTACTATCTAGTCTTCTTAGAGACTTTAGTCAAAAGACAGAAGGACAAAGACGATTTTCTGGCGCGTCGCACCCAACCGCATAAATGCAAGGGTTACCGAGCAGAGTCGCATTGTACATTGTTCTCTATGCGTTTCCGCGCAACTCGCATTCTGACAAAGATGCAAATGGATGCACACGCTCAAATAAGGCCGCACGGCTGCTCAGGAAATCTATGAGTGAGGCATATGTTAGAGAATCGACATCATCCAAAAAACGTCCACTGCTGAAAAAATGCCTCCTCCTTTGACTTTTAGTATTCAGTATTCATTTGTTCCCCATTGAATTACATTTTATAATATAAATACGTCAAAAATATATAACAAATGTCAGTTAATTATAGTATTTCTATAATTAACTAAATAAATTAATAACAACTAAGCAGACAGACCTTTTTTTTTACGTGGACGAATCCTCATGAATACCGCTCTGAACCCAGGGAGCGGTATGTTGGACTCCTACCGGGTAAACTACCACGGCGTTCCTCCGCTTGCTTTATACCGAGGACACGGGAACAACAGACATTCTTCCGCGAGCCCGGTGGCGTTAGTCCGCTCCTGCGCGCCCCATCTTTTAGGGTTTAGGGTCATCTCTACTAACTATATACAACAGTATATAGTTAGGCCACTGCTATGGGGATGGAGGTTGGCATACGCTCTCGCATACGCCCTCCTCCTTCGCCCCGGTCTCGTGCGGCGGGTTGGGAGAGTGCTCCCCGATTCCCAGTCCCTCTCCGCTGCTTCCTTCTGCTGCACTACATTTTCGCAGAAGTCTTTAATAGCTTGCCACGACCTATCGCTCTTGACCGTTGCACAAACTACGGTCGAGAGAGAGAGGTCGTGACTTACCATGTCACCGAGAGCTTGGTGCTCTTCAACCCAGGCAGGGCAGAACTCGAGAGTGTGCTGAGCCGTGTCCTCGAGGTAATCGTCACAGTGGTGGCACATTGGTTACTGTTCCCTCCCAATTTGGCACAGGTATTTCCCGAAACAGTCAAGCAGACAAGCCTAAGCTAACTAAGCTAAGAGGTTAGAGCGACTAATCTTGTAAGCTCGCACGCAACGGCTTACAGCAACGTTTATCAGGTCATCTTTCCATTTAATGGGATGACGCACTTATAATCGGCCTAAAAACTTTGACACCCGAGTTATTCACAAGGTTATATGAACTAACTTAAATTTCTACCCTGTATTTTTTGTAAGAAAACTACGTTAGATATTGTATCTATACTAATATTATAAAGAGGAAAGATTTGTTTGTTTGTTTGTTTCTATTGAATAGGCTCCGTAGCTACTAGACCGATTTTAAAAATTCTTTCACTGTTGGGAAGCTACACTATCCCCGGGTGACATAGGCTACTTTTTACCCAACTGCGCAGAAGGAGGGTAATGTTTTTATTGAAAAACTACGCGTGCAAAGCTGCGGATTGGTCAGCTAGTTTTATTATATACTAGCTAGCCCGGGTTAGCACAGATTTTTATCCAAGTAAAATATAGTGTATCACTCAGGGATGGTGTAGTTTTCTATCAGTAAAATAATTTTTAGTATTAGTTCAGTTCTGAAATCGGTTTCTGAGATTATCAAACATACAAACTACAAAATGTACATCTTTAATATAAAAGTATAGATTGCTTTCCTAGTATCTAACTACGCTCCCAGCAAAAAAATAAACAAAACATTCAAATCTCATTCCCATCTAATCTCATTTCAAAGCCACTAAATAAGACATACCAAGAAAATATTAAAGAATCGTTTTAAAACTTGGCTCCGGAATGCAAGTCACCAGTTAAACCTTACATAAAATAGGCTCCCACTTAAATGCACGTTTCTAACTATAACCAGATGAAAGCAGATTAAATTGGATTTAACTGGATGCAACCCGTTTTGTGCTTAGCAAGCTGTTCACTAATGAAGGCTGTGTTGGAAACTGAAGACCTGCAAACTACAAAAAGCAGGAGTCGGTTTTTAATTACCGAGTACTCGCTATTTTATTGACGTGACTTTCGTGATTTATTTCAATCATCTATTAAATATGTAAAGATAACTTTGTACACACGGCTACACATCAAGCTATACATTTTCAGTATAAGCTGATCTCTCATTCTACGAAAAGCCTACACAATGTGAGGTCAGCTTATACTGGAAATGGATAGTTTGATGTGTAGCCGTGTATACCCCTTTTTAAGCTTTCTGCGCGCACGGAGGAGTGTGAGTTTTATTAGCAATAATATCAATTCATAGAACATAAATTTTTAAGTCCTATTGTGTTCGTAGGTATATATATATAGTTGTATATATATAACTTAAATAGCTAGGTGTTTTTGTTATAACTGGATATATCTTCGTTTGACCACAATCTCACCTGATGGTAAGCGATGATGTGGTCTAAGATGAAGTACGAAGATATAGAAAAAACCTATTTACTCTTATCTTAAAGAGATCCGAATTGTATTATTTAGGAAAAACAAACGACAGCAAAGTGTTTCATACTTTAATTGTACGCATCAAGAACGTAGAACGAAAGCGGTGTGTGCTAATGGAGTAAGTGATAAGTATACGACTATTTGATCAGGATCCGAATGAAATTTAATCACAAGCAGGTGATATCTATCAGATATGACCAGCTTTTGGAACTGGCCCGTTGTGCTCAGCAATGAGGCAGTTTTGTATGCCGTCGACCCGCACCTCTACTAACATGTTTTGGTTAATTAATGTTTACTTGGAGATGGAAGAAAACGGAAGCAAACGGTGCATACGAGTCGTGTTAAGCAAACCGATTCGTGTAGGAAATATTTTGTGACTCTAAAACTGCTTACATTGCCCTCACTGTATATAAGTAAAGTTGCCATATTTATGAGAAGCAATCTCAATTTGTTTGACGAGTACCCCGTCAGGGTCTCGCCGCGTCAACTCCGCCGTCGCTCGTGCAAAACACGTCTTCTGCGCATGAGTGTGCTCTGTAGGGCACCAATAATTTACAACAAGATGCCAGCTGCCATACGAGCAATGGGAAGTCTTGGCAAATTTAAGCATGAGCTCAATAATCTGTTTTTAATAAAAGCCTACTACTCTATTGGCGACTTCCTAATGGATAAAATGTGTGACTAGTTTTCGCGTTTTTATTTTTAACTATACGATTATTATTATATAAGATAAGATAAGATAAGATAACTCTTTATTGTACACCAAAGTAAAATACAGAACATAATTCTTACAAATAGATTTAGTACAATGGGCGGTCTTATCGCTAAAAGCGATCTCTTCCAGACAACCTTTGTATGGACAGTTTGTATATATTGTTTTTTTTTTTTTATTATTTATTTCCGTAATCCAACAGCGTAATACAAAATACAGTACACATTTTTTGTATGTCTTATAGTAAGGCCAAAAATAGGATTACTTAATTTAACACATTTTAAATAACAATAAACAACAGTGCCAAGTTGATAGATCCCTAAAAACAACAATAACCAATGATGAATTATATTCTTAACTATGGAATGGGCCTATGGTCCACACCAACATGATCATTCACTATGCAGGCACATATGCTTACGTAATAAATAACATATTGATGTGGTTTTAATTATTATTGGATAATGTTAAACTTAAAATTAATTATGATTTGATTATATTCTAGACTATTAGATGTATTATTGTGACTATGACTTCTGGCGTTTATAATAATTTTGACATTTTTATTACTTTTGTATCAATTGTGATCAAATATCAAATACATTTGACATTTATAATTATTTATTACGTACGCTAAAAAAATGGCGAAACCTAGTAAAGTTCTATAATTAAGCTCAACCATCTTATGTACAGTGGCGATGAAGTGGCAATGGGCAGGCCACATCGCTCGTAGAACCGATAACCGTTGGGGAAGAAAGGTTCTCGAGTAAAGACCACGGACTGGAAGACGCAGCGTAAGCCGGCCCCCCACAAGGTGGACCGACGATCTGGTAAGGATCGCGGGGAGCCGTTGGGCGCAAACGGCTACCAACCGCTCGTTGTGGCGATCTAAGGGGGAGGCCTATGTTCAGCAGTGGACGTCTTCCGGCTGATGATGATGATGATTATCTTATGTACCTAGGTTTACAGACAATAAAGGCACAAGCATTATGAATAATTATGAATTATGAAAATTGAATACTCAAATAAAGCTAAAAAAAATTTATAAAAGTGTTCTGTAAATAATGTTTTGAATCATTAGTCTCTTATCACTTATGAAATAAACTCACTAATGAAGTTCATTCTGCGACTTTGCAAAATTCGAAGTTTTAAGTAAACACTTTGTAAAAATCGGCTTTTTACGGCGAAACTCCTGTATATCAGCTATTTTAAAACAAACATGCCTTAACGGCTCCCAACAACCTTAATTCGGTCATATTTCCACCTAGTAGGGGGTTGTCCTACGCTGCGCTTTCCAGTACGTGGTCTCCACTCGAGAACCTTTCTGCCCCAACGGCCCACGATTAGTTTCTCACCGACATAAAATATACACGCGACAAACATAACCTTTCTTTGGCAGTCTAGTTATTTGTTCCCTACAACGTTCCCATTTTTATTCAGGTAAAAAAATGGTGGAAAGCACAAATCGCTACACATTTACACATACCTTTTCAAATTGTCTTTACTGGCACACCTGAGCCTTGAAATATGGTCTGCAAAGCCTCCCTATATTTATTTGCTGTAGAAATAAAAATATTTGCCTCTTCAATAAACCGATGGCTTTTTCAAATAGCTCCGTGAATGGCATCTGAATGAATGCGCGACTGCTTGGAATGTAGGGTTGGCACGTACAAATAACATTAATAGGATGTTTTTTTTATTTTTCTCTTCAGTACAATCTGTACATAGATTAAACCTCAATGGATTCATTGGAACACACATTCACCATACACACCCTATACTACATTTTTCACACACTTACACACCCCTACATTCTAACTGCACACACACATGTAATCTACTCTGTTATTACTTAAAATTCAAAATAAAATAAAATTTATAATAGTTACTATTCCTGTTATTATATATTAGTAATCGTATCGATACTTAATTCTTTTAATTTGTCTGCTTAACATTAAATTAACTTAAGTCTTTCTTTAACTTAGCTTCTTTTTTAGTCTCAATATTAAACTCTTTATTTGTTAAGGTTTATAGAGGAGGTTGATGCCTGCGATACAGAATTTTTTACTCCTGCAGGTATCACCGTTTTCATATTGTTTCTGTACGCTGTTTATGTACCAAATAAAGATATTTTGATTTGATTTGATTGCACTTTCTTAACAGTAGTAGAGTGCCTTGTGAAAGGTCTCGCCTGGGGTTTCCATCGCTAAACAGTATTGCTGTGTGTTTACGCACATAGCAATGACAGCTACTTCATTCCCGGGCGCCCGCGCATCGGAGAATGACCTTGGCGTCGTGTACTCACGGCTACACATCAAGCTATATATTTCCAGTATAATCTGACCTCTCATTCTACAAAAATGATGCCGTGGATCATGTATTTATTCATGTTACTATTAGCACTATGTTCTACCTAATAATGTATGACTGTTTATCTTCCCAAATAAATAAAATAAAAGCCTACGCAATGCGAGATCAGCTTATACTGAAAGTTTAAAGCTTGATGTGTATCCGTGTGTACAAACAACTACAGACGTAATTTATTTATTAATTAGTATAAAAAGGCCATGAACCTTTCCAGTTAATTTATTGACTATTCAAAATAACATTCGGGTTCCTTATTTCAAGAAGCCCCTATACTCAACACTGTGTTTCAGTTTGAAAGGTATGGTGCACGAAATTATAAGTGAATGAGGCTTTACACCGGTATGCCTCAAGTTGATGGACGCAGGGACTGCCCTGCGCACTACAACGCACACTACAATGCACTGGCATTGTAGAGCATGTTTGTAAGGTGCGTGACCTACCAGGCAATACGTTATTGTAACCGATGGTTACCACTTATCATCAGGTGACTTGATTATCTTCAGGTCATTTAAAGAAAAAAAATCAATAAAACCAGCAAAGTCGAGTCGGACTCGCGCACGAAGAGTTCCGTACCATTTCGACCCACTTAAATATTAAATATATTTTAATTAAATAATTTATTTTTAAAGTGTAATTTTTAAAGTCTAATAAATATTCTGTGAACATTTCAAGTGTCTACCTATTGCCGTTACCAATATCGAGCAAAACGAGCTAAAAAAATCACGTTTGTTGTATGGGAGCCCCTCTTAAATATTTATTTTATTTTGTTTTTAGAATTTGTTGTTATAGCGGCAATAGAAATACATCATCTACGGACAGACAGATAACGGAGTCCTATTAACAGGGTCTTAGTAACAGGTTAACCCTTTGGGTACGGAACCCTAAAAACCAGTTTGTTTTTATATAAATGAAAAAAGATATTAAAATTCAATAGAAATAATTGCATAAATTAAATAATGAATAAATTGGTCTTTGATAATTATATTAATCAAAGAGCAATAGCCTGCAGTTAGTTCAACTGGTCCACATCAATATCGGACTCATGCTGCAGGCTAAATTACCAAAGAGTACAAAAAAAAATGCTTAATCCATTTAAATGACATTCACACAACGCTATCTAGCCCCAAACTAAAAGGAGCTTGTACTATGTTAGGTAAGTAATATAAATTACGACTATAATACTTATTTATTCTAGATACATACCTATAACTTATAACCGCTAGGTGAAAAGAAAATCAATGGGAGAGGCCTATGACCAGCAGTGGACGTCCTTTATCTGTTATGATGATGATGACGAATTATGTTCTTACCTAGATAAATTGCTAAAAAGTTTATATACGTAAAAATCTATAATTGGATTTCTGTTTTGTATTAATTGTTAAGTTAATATAGCTGTTGGTTTTCCACAACTTAAATAAATAAAGGACGTACTTATAAGACATTATAATATACAGAACATTACCTAAACCCGAAACAAATATCTATGGATAACGCAAAGATCTTTTTCGCGGCGGGAATTGAACACGCTACGTCCTGCGTCTCAGCCGGCTATTCGCCCAATGCATGATATAAGGATAGTTTGGCATGGCTTTTGGGAAGCGATTTAAATTTGATTATGTGTTCGTTTCAATATTTTACTGGTATTTTTTTTCGGTATATATTATAGGCTTGCGTTTGACCACGATCTCGCCTGATGGTAAGCGATGATGCAGTCCACGATGGTACACGCTTGCCTAGAAGAAACCTATTCAGTCGCGACTTAAAGATACCCAGGTTGTATCTATCTGGAAACACAGACCCTGGCAAGTCGTTCCACTCTTTGGCGGTGCGCATAATAAAGGTCGAAGAGAACCGCTTTGTGCGAATGGGAGGTATTTCTACCATATAGCGGTGGCGCACTGCAGAACGTCTGGTTGTCCGTTGATAGAAAGGAGATGGTGGGATCAGGTTGAAAAGTTCCGCCGCACAGTCCCCGAAATGTACTCGATAAAAAACCGAGAGGCTAGCAACCTTTCGTCGATGCTCCAGGCTGAGGAGCCTTGCATCAACTAGCTCATCGTTGCCTATGAGCTTCTTGGCTCTTCTCTCAATTGATTCTAGAGTTTCAAGTTGGTACTTCGCTGATCCGTCCCAGAGGTGAGAACAGTACTCCAAACACGAACGGACTTGTGCTTGGTAATTTTTTGTTACCAGAGTAGTGAAGAATTCACTGCGCCATATACTAAGTGTACTGTTATGTATAGCATTCAATTAAAACCCCGGTAGAGCTAATGGTTTGTTGTGTTGTAAAGTATATTTTTTTATTAATTACCATAGATATATATTTTTTTAAATTTTCGAGTACTCGTAATTAAAAACTGTTTTAGCTCTATTGCTACGACAAATGCTACGCCGTGTCGTAGCAACAGAGCTACGACACGGCGTAGCGCTACGCCGTAGCCGTATCCGCCTCAGCAATTTGTTGACGTTATCATTATCATATTAGCCATAGACTGCTGAACATAGGTTTTCCCATAAATTTCTAAAGCGACCGATCTTGCGCGGTCAGCACCCATCGGCTCTCAGAAATTGTTAGGACATTTGTTAAACCTAAAATAATTTTAGTTATTTTTTTTGTTATATCTATGTTTTAATCAACAGTCACTAAGTGTCCTGACAATCCGATTCAAGACACAAATTAAAATAACATTGATAATAACAGATAAACTGATGTATATTAACTGTTTTTTTCATTAAATGTCCCGATAACTTTTACCAGATTTTATCCTTTTCAAAGTGATTTAATCTAAAATATTGTAGAAAAATCCTTAAAAAAAATAAACTTTTTTATGTATTTTATCTTATATTCAAAACATTTAGCCGGACAAAACTACTTTTGACACTAAACTCGTTCACTAGATTTGGCTAAGACAGTCGGTCAAAATTGCTTTTATATGAATCCCCTTTGAGTGATTTTAGAAGGAGATTTTTGGGCTAAAAGAAATCCCTACAACAAGCCATTAATTTAATAAAATGGGGTGTGCCTGTGTCATGGACACGGCCGTGTGTTGTACGTGAATACGTGTACGTAACAGGTAATATTTCTGTACAAATATCAAATACGCTATTTTATGTATGTTATAATCATATTTGAACACTAAGAAGTCCATCGAAAAAGAAACGCAGCAAAATGACCTCAAAATGGCGGCGCTTCCCCCTCCACGCGCAATGCGTTTAAGTCCTTACTTAGCGTAACAAGTTCTATGATCATTTTGCTATCCAGTGGTGTAATGCAATTTTAGGTGGAGATAATAAATATGTAGCTGCAACACCAAACTGTACCCCGATTTTGTTATCATTCATTTTTTGAATCGCCTCCCACTATGGAACAAATTTAAAAAAACGTATTCACGTCAAGTAAAACGTAGCTACCTACATGTCCACGCAAAGGTTAACTGGACTAGAACACTTTCTAGCATTAAGTTTCGCCTATATATGTACATACTATACATATATACATATATACAGTATATGTATTTATGTGTAATCAAAAATTTTCAATCAATCAATCAATGTCCATGTGACGGCCCTAACCCAATATTTAAGAGGCGAGGAGGCGATTCCCTTTGCAATACACAGGTGATATCGTCAAAATTGAGGGAAATGCAAACTTTCACAGTAAATTTTTGTATACAGCTCACAGTATTCAATATTTTATTGAGTTCAGAGAAAGTGGATTAAAATATTACAATGTTACACGCCAGATCGCATTGGAGAGACGTCCACTGCTGAACATAGGCCTCCCCCTTAGATTGCCACAACGAGCGGTTGGTAGCCGTTTGCGAACAACGGCTCCCCGCGATTCTTACTATATCGTCGGTCCACATTGTGGGGGGTCGGCCTACGCTGCGTCTTCTAGTCCGTGGTCTCCACTCGAGAACCTTTCTTCCCCAACGGTTATCGGTTCTTCGAGCGATGTGGCCCGCCTATTGCCACTTCAACTCTCTAATTTTGAGAGCTATGTCGGCAACTTTGGTTCTTCTGCGGATTTCTTCATTGCGGATTTTGACACGTAAAGAAACCCCGAGCATAGCCCTCTCCATAGCTCGTTGAGTGACCTTGAGCTTGGTCATGAGGCCATGAGTAAAGGACCACGTTTCAGTGCCATAGGTCATCACTGGCAACACACACTGGTTGAAGACTTTAGTCTTCAGGCTCTGGGGAATTTTGGACGAGAAGATATCGCGAAGTTTCCCGAACGCTGCCCAGCCGAGTTGGATTCTTCGTGCGACCTCTTTGTTGAAGTTGGACTTACCTAATTGGACAGTTTGTCCTAGGTATACATATTCGTCGACAACTTCGAAAGTATCGCCCGCAACAACTACCGGTACAGGTGCAACATGAATATTTGACATGATTTTCGTCTTATCCATGTTCATTTTCAGACCCACCTGTTGGGAGCCCCTACTGGCCGATTATTGTAAATCAATAGTGTAGAAAATTATTTACACGTCTTCTCGTTAAAGAAGTTGTCTAGTATGTAGTAACTTTTTTCCGTTAGTATTTAATGTACAGGTGTATAAGTGAATTACTTTTAAATAAGTAAAAGTTGTTATATTTTTCCAATTACTTGAGCTTCTACTCTCCCTTTAAGTTCAACATTCGTTCAAAACCTTGTTTTCCTGTTTGAAATGAAATGAAATGAAATGAAAAACATTTATTTGACACGACGACATGGCATACACAATCAACAAAGTAACAAATGATGGGATACCTTGACTTCTGGTTAATTACGTTATTTTGTACATAAATTAAGACAAAAATGCCAGACCTCAAGAAGTTCTAATAAGTAAATGCTTAGATAACAGAAACATCCCACGCAACTTTCAACTACCTAATTATAAATAGTCGCACCAAAATGGCACCAGCTCAGCATGTGCTAAGCAGGTAGGCTATAAGCGTACCTACTTAACGCTGGCTTTTTGCTGACCCCAAATAATGATGGTGTCGTCACAAACGCCAGTACTGCTCTAGCCACTTATCATGCCATGCCAATCATGCCAAAATGGCATCAGCTCAGCATGTGCCAAGAAGGTAGGCTAGAACCTAGCTACTTAACGCTGGTATTCTGCTGATCCCAGATAGTGTCGTCACGGACGCCAGAAACGTGCACTGCTCTCGGGGATTGAGTGAAAGTAGGTATGTGTAGCACCTACCTACCTACCCACCCATGTAAAAGTCTAAAATAATATATTATATACATGACACATATATACACATAACCACATATTTACCATCTTCAGAATTTATAACATTATAACAGCTTGTAATACTAAAAATACTTAAATAAATATACATACTTATATAGCCTAGTATTTTATGTATATACAAAGAAACAAATTTATAATCCTACCTGTGATTCTGAATATAATATACAAATAAACAAAAAAAAAAAAAAAAAATTACCATATCATTATCTGAGGAACAAATCATCAATGAGGAGGTCATGCCGTTCATATGAAATAAAACGAATGCCTGAGATGTGGGTTCGAGTCCCGCTGGATCGCAACTTTAAAGACGCATTTGTACTATATCCCTCCACAAGTTGTAAATAGTAAAGCAATAATCCTATTATACATCATATATTATCACATCACATACGAAATTATAATTAAATCTATGATAAAATTAAAGAAAAACAAATCATTAAAAAACTTAAAAATATGATATGGTAGATATACCTTTATATAATTGAAGCGTCATTATTCGTGCCTTCACGTCTTTTCTGTTCATCAAGAAGAAAACGTTTTAGCTTAGATCTAAAACCAAACCTACTTTTTAGGGTTTTGATCGGCGGAGGGATGTTATTCCAGCACTTAGTGGCTGCGTATCGGAAACTACCTCGGAATGCAGCAGATTTATGACGCGGCGTTGCCAGCTGCACAGCGCACTGTCTTCCCGTGCCCATTCGTTGGTTCGTCACCCACTTGAGCTTGGCATGTAGGTATGCAGGCAATTTTTCGTAGATAACGCCAAAGAGGAGACACGCTAAATGCAACTTTTGACGGGACTTCATCTTTAAAACAAAGTGATTATTTAAGAAAGGAGTAACGTGACCTCTTAGCGGAATCGTGAAACAAAACCTAGCACAGGCGTTTTGTACCTGTTTTGTATTGAATTGAGTTGTATCTTAACATAATATCGAGAAGTTTATTTTTCCTCTGGTGTATAATTTTTTACGTGCCTTAATCAAGCCTTCCACTGGATCAAATCAAATCATTTATTTGCTGGTTGGAAGTACTATGATAGTCAACTAATAATTAATCCAGGTGTTCCAGGGCCGCCAGTAGGATTTCCCGTAACACTAGCTTTGAATAATATCAAATCAATGATATCATACGCCGGGCTTTTTGCAGAGCCAACGTTCCAGTCGTTCTAGAACCGAATGATCAAATCAAATCAAAAACATTTATTTGTGAACAACACCAATAGTACAACAGAACAAACACACACAGGAGACATAACAAAAAGAACAAAGAAACAATAACTAAAAGATTAAAATCAAATAAAAATACAAAATATTGCAGTGTGTGTGTCTCATCGTACTCACTGCATGTGTCACAAATAGGCTTTAACTCAGCATGTGCTCGGTTGCACTGGCTACCCAGCGCTGGTCTTACGTTAGAGCCTTTTTGAGTAGACCACGGATATCCGCACACTAACTAAGCATTGAACAACTAAATACAATTAAATATACTATGCATAAAAATAAATAACATAATCATCATCATCATCATATCAGCCGTAGGACGTCCACTGCTGGACAAAGGCCTCCCTCATTGATCTCCAGGAACTGCGGTTGGAAGCGGCCTGCATCCAACGCCGACCTGCGGTTCTTACCAAGTCGTCTGCCCATCTTGTAGGTGGACGTCCTACGCTGCGCTTGCCGGTCCGTGGCCTCCACTCGAGAACCTTTCGGCCCCATCGGTCATCTGTTCTGCGCGATATATGGCCTGCCCATTGCCACTTCAACGTGCTAATCCGTCGGGCTATGTCGGTGACTTGAGTTCTCCTACGTATCTCCTCATTTCTGATTCGATCCCGTAGCGAAACCCTGAGCATAGCCCTCTCCATAGCTCGTTGAGCGACTCTGAGCTTATTCATAAGGCCAATAGTGAAGGACCACGTCTCGGTTCCATATGTCATCACTGGTAACACACACTGATTGAAGACTTTCGTCTTAAGGCACTGAGGTATGTTGGACGAAAAGACGTTGCAAAGTTTCCCAAACGCTGCCCATCCGAGTTGGATTCGACGATTGACCTCTTTCTCGAAGTTGGACCTACCTAATTGGACTGTTTGTCCTAGGTATACATACGCGTCGACAACTTCAAGAGCCGAGTTCTCAACCATAACTGGGGCAGGAACGACATGGACATTCGACATGATTTTCGTCTTGTCCATGTTCATTTTAAGTCCTACCCGTTGGGAGACTCGATTGAGGCCTTCGAGCATCGTGCTGAGCTCTTCCATCGACTTTGCCATGACCACAATATCGTCGGCAAACCGAAGGTGAGTGATGTATTCGCCGTTAATATTGATGCCCAGTCCTTTCCATTCCAGAAGCTTGAAGGCATCTTCCAATGCGGTCGTAAACAGTTTCGGAGAGATTACATCTCCCTGTCTTACGCCTCTTTTTAAGGGAATCGCCTTCGAGCTCTGTTCGTGTACTCGGACTGACATAGTGGCGTTTTTATACAAACACTTCAACACTTCGATGTACCGATAGTCAATACGGCATCGTTGGAGAGACTCAAGCACTGCCCATGTTTCGATCGAATCGAAGGCTTTCTCATAGTCCACAAACGCGAGACATAGCGGCAAGTTATACTCTTCGGTCTTCTGTATGACTTGCCGCAGCTTATGTATGTGGTCTATGGTACTGTAGCCTTTACGGAACCCGGCTTGTTCGGGAGGCTGGAAGTCATCAAACCTGCGTTCGAGACGGTTCGCGATGACCCTCGAAAACAGCTTATAAACATGGCTCAAAAGCGAGATGGGTCTGTAATTCTTAAGCAAGGTGCTGTCACCTTTCTTGAAGAACAGAACCACCACGCCCCCGTTCCATGCTTTTGGCGTCGTACCTTCAAGAAAGGCGGAATTAAAGAGCTTCTGAAGGACTTTAAGTACCGGTGATCCACCCGCTTTCAGAAGCTCTGAAGTGATTCCGTCCTCGCCCGGCGCCTTGTCGTTCTTAAGCTGCTTCAAGGCCATCCTGATCTCATACAGGCTGATGTCCGGAATATCTTCGGTATAATGTCGGGTCAGTTTGGCTCTTGGGTCGTTGGCCGCACTGCAAACAGGTTTAGTGACCGAATCGTAGAGCCGTCCATAGAACCTTTCGACTTCCCTTAACACTTCCGCTTTACTTGACGTTATGCTGCCATCTTCCCTCTTCAGCTTCGTCATGCGGCTCTGCCCAATAGAATTATCTCTCGCGAACACTTTGGAGCCTTTATTCCGCTCTATCGTATCTTTAATACGAGATGTATTACGAATATCGTGCCGCAAGGATATCCAAATCTTTCTATTGAGCTGCCTATGTGACTGAGCATCATCGGGAGACTGCAGTTGCAAAGAACGTCGTTCAGCCATGAGGTTAAGGGTCTCATCAGAGAGTTTCTGAGGTCTATTGGTACGGAGGGTCTTAAAGAACTGGGACCCCACCGTATGGACGGTTTCTACGAACCTGTTATTAATCTCGTCCACTGATGCATCTACTTCTAGACAGTCAAAGCGATTTGCAAGTTCGAGTTGAAAGCTCTCGAGGTTTTTGATATGAGCGCGAGTGGGTCGGAGCGTAGATTTCATCAAATGGGACCTTTCAAGTTTAACGTTCATATTCAATGTGGCTCTTACAATTCGGTGATCACTGCCGGTTTTCACCCTGTGAATCACAGAGACATCATTGAATATCCGTTTCTTGTTGGTCAAGATGAAATCAATCTCATTTCTCGTGGAACCGTTGGGACTCATCCAGGTCCATTTCCTGTGAGGCGGCTTCTGGAAAAAAAGAATTCATCATAAAGAGTCCTTCTTTCTCCAGAAAATCGGCCAGCCTCTGTCCCCTGGGGTTCCGTTGCCCATATCCAAATTGCCCCACTCTCAACTCATCATCGCTTCTCATGCCTAGCTTTGCATTGAAGTCCCCCATAACAACAATAAAGTGAGTTTTGTTCGTATGTATGGCTCTACTGATGTCCTCATACATAGACTCTACTTCTTCATCTGGGTGTGAAGAGGTCGGCGCATATACCTGAACGACCTTCAGCGAATATCGCTTAGATATTCTGAGTGTCAGGTACGCGACCCTGCTCGACACACTGTCGATGGTGATAATGTTGTTGATGAGTGACTTGTGAACGAGATCGTCGCCCGGGGACTTTTAGCACCCCTGGCTCCGCCGTTACCGTGACTGCTACCATAGCCAGGATTAGCGGGGCCGCCGGGGATTCGGGGCCTGGTTTTATGTTGTAAATTTATCATTAGGGGGTTGTTGCCATACTCGCCACGCTTGGCAGGCGGGTTGGCGAGCGCAGTATAGGTTTTGAAAACACGAAAAAACGCTGCTGCCCATCTTTCGGAGGTATCCCTTAGCAGACTCCTACTGTATCTACGGGCAAGAGCGGAGAGAGTCAACAAGAACAAAAATAGAACATACGACAAGCTAGCCCCACAACAACGCACTAGCTTGCCACCCACTCATACGAACCTACTCCTAGCATTTACCAATAAAGTGTAGACACGTTTAAATGAATGACACCTCATTTTTTAAGGTGTTCGCTCTCCTTTTGCCGTTTACTGAGGAACTTTTTAAGCCTTTTTCTGAACCCGTATAAAGTTTGTTGATCACGAATAGGCGGAGGGATGTTGTTCCAGCACTTAGTTGCAGCGTACCGGAAGCTGCCTCTAAACGCTGCCGTACGATGCCGCTGCACGGACAACTGTTTAGAACACACACGCAAAGAGCAGGTTCTAAAGCTGGAAACCCACGTGAGCTTCCCATAAAGATAAAAAGGCGCTTCTCGCTTCATTACACCGAAAAGAAGACAAGCCAGATGTAATTTTTGCCGGGATTTCAGCCTTAGGATGGAATGCTTACTAAGATAAGGCGTGACATGACTTCTTGGCGGTATAGAAAAGCAAAGCCGGGCACATGCATTTTGTATTCTTTGGATCAGTCGCTGAGACCTAGCGAGCAGTCGAGGTCCAACCACTGTGTCTAATTAATTAAAATTGGAAAGTACTAAAGACTCGACTAGCTGAATGCGCAACTCTTCCCTCAGATATTGCCTGACTTTGTACCTATAAAGTTTTTAATTTGTGAAAACAAGTTCTAACTGATTTAGTGACATGTTTTTCGAACCTTAAGGATTCATCCATAACAAGACCCAAGTTGCGAGCCTCGTACACACGCTCGATAGGCTCCCCTCTCAAAGTAACACACGATGTTAAGTTAAGCTTAGCGAGTTGGTGCATGGTTCCGAAGATCATAAACTTGGTTTTTTGCGAGTTAAGCACAAGGTTATTTTCAGTTGACCATTTGGAGATTCTCGATAAATTCTCGATATCTCCTCAACGCAAATATGGAAGTCTTGCCAAAGGTTACGTCTTTGAGCCATTTGGGCTAGAGAACCAGGGTCCACGGAGTAACGGGCTCATCGCGTTTTAAAAACTCTTTCTGGGCGTGTAGGCTACTTACGATGTTTTATCGATGCGCTTAGTGACCCATATTTTATGCTGTGCTATGGAATTCCTTACTGTGCGACTGAGACGGTAGCTAGTGCGGCCGCCTCCGGCGCAGGTGCAAGCGAGATTGGGGGAGGAAGGTTCTCGAGTGAACGACACGCTCTGGAAAGTGCAGCGTAGGACGCTTCCACTAGATGGAAAGAATACCTGATAAAGATTGCTGGGAGCCGTTGGGTGCAAGCCGCACATGGTCGGTCACTCTGGAAACCTATGGAGAAGGCCTATCTTCAGAATTAGACATCGTTTGGTTGATATGATGATGATTGATGATGAATCTTAACGAATGAAGGGTCTTATGAAGGGTTAACTACTCTTTTCAATCTCTTAAGCGTCTCCAAAAGTTTTTACCCTTTGAAACTAAAATTACTCTTGCTCAAACACTCATGTTACCCCTTTTAGACTATGCCGATGTCTGTTTTCTTGACGCCACCGAGGAACTTCTAAATAAACTGGAACGTCTTCAGAATTTGTGTATCCGATTCATATTCGGGTTGCGCAAGTTTGATCACGTCTCCATGTTTAGATCCCAGCTAAAATGGCTTCCCATTCGTCGTCGACGTGATCTTCATGTTGTAACTTTTCTCTTCAACACTCTTTTCAATCCTTTAGCTCCTTCTTACCTCCGTGAGCGCTTCGATTTTCTTGTCCTACCGGAGATGACTTGTAGGTCATCTAAGTCCCTCCTTCTCAAAACCCCTCCTCATTCCTCCAGTCGCTATGGCGGTTCCTTCACTGTCCATGGAGTCAACCTGTGGAATTCTCTACCACACTCTATCCGCGCAAGTCCGTCACTAAGCACTTTTAAGCTTAGAGTCAAAGAGCATTACATGTCCTTGTAAGCTTTTAGGTTATTTATTATGTATAAGTAGGTATATTATTTATATTTTGTATAATATATTATGTTTATCTCTAATGTAGGTATAGTATAAAGGTATTATTATTATTTTTTAATATGGTTAAGTGTTGTATTTATTATAGTATATGCTATATATTAGTATTCTACTCCAATGTCATTCTCTGTGCACGTACCCACCACTATAATCAAATATCTCTATCTTCAAAGGTTTGCTGGAAGAAAACTCTTATTAGGGTTAAGCTCGCCTTTGTACATGTCCATTTTGTAAGCTATTTTTATCTGTAAATCTATTTGTGTTCAATAAAGAATAAAGAATAAAGAATCTTTACAGTGTCGGGTCAACCTATAGAAAAAGGTTACATAATTAAACTAATCATAGTAATACAGGACCCTTTTCATATATGATCGAGCGAAGCGAGATCTCTTTATCAATTTGGGCAAATCGCCGTTGTATTAATGTTTGTTTGTCCGATGATAACTTTCAAAGCGTGTATCCAATCATCGTGAAATTTGATACATATTTAGATAGTGATGGCACAATTTTGGTGTGACTACATGAAGTAAAAATGTTAGGGGGTTGTTGAGATATTGGGGATTAAGATGGGTAAAAAAATGAAAATGAGACTATTAAGTCAAATCGAACGTCAAATGAAAGTGCTTCATTACTACATTTAGGTTCCGTTTTTATTTTTAGTAAAATATATACAGTTTTTGTGTTTTTAGGCATAATAAAAGCAGAACTTTGAAAAAATACACAGGGTACACCAGGAAAAAGTCTGAATTCCAGAATAACTGCCATTTGTGCCCCAAACACAATAACCAATTAACATGAACTGCCGTTACCTATAATTTGAATGAAATTGTAGAACAAGTAATTTGGTTATTATTTTCGTTGCACTATTTTGATAGTCAAAGATTACAAATAATATTTTTTTGTTTTAATCGGTGACTCCTAAGATCTCAGTTCGGGGCGAACCACTATTTACAATACTTATATCTCGAAATAAATCAAAGTGAACTAACCAATAAGATCACAGAGATAAAGAGCACAAATCCAATTTGTTCTTGTACTCGTAACATATTCCACACGTAAGTAAAGCCGCAACTGATTGTTCCTATGCAATGCAATGCAATGTGCCGCGCAAATCGATTGAATTGAGATTGCAGGCAATGCGGCGCTGATTGAATTATACAACGCATAACTTTGTGGTACAAGTCACAAGCATTACGGTTTCAACGAACTTTTTTTTACGAATTTTAGATAACTTGAAGTTTAGTGTGTACATTCGTTTATAAAAGGTGGCAATGTATTTGTCAATTTAATTAATACTTATGATAAATGAATAAATGTACACAATGTTAACGGCCAAGCTTCTTATCTCGCTAGAGAGTAACTTAGAAACAATTATTGGAGTTTTTTTAAACGGCGGTGTTCTATCCTTATCATATATGTATCCACCTGTTCATTTAAGAATTTCGCCAAATTTAGGGATTTATAAAACCTAAAACCTAACCAAAAATATTTTACATATTTATAATTATATAATTTTATGATTTTATTATATATTACATGAATTTTATTCTATATTATCTTTAATAACGTTGCCGTCTCTATTTGTTCACATAGATCCTGTCGATCTAAAGGTTACCTGGAACTGATCGCTTTTAGCGATAAGGCCGCCCATATTACCTATGATTTAAAAGTGTATTTTCTTTTATATATTTATATTTAATGGTGTGCAATAAAGACGTTATCTAATCTAATCTAATTTAAGAGATAATACCTAAATCTTTTACCTGCTACTAGATAGATTTTAGGATTAACATGTTATTGTATATTAAGAAATAGATAAAATATTATAATATATATGATTACATAAGGTCATTTTAATATATAAATAATGCTAGACATTTTCTACAGCGCCATCTAGCCCCAAACTAAGCAAAGTTTGTACTATGGGAACTGAAAAAAAATATTATATAACAATTAAAGCCAGTAATGTAATACAGTATTATTATGATTATCTCTATTAAGATGGCTCCACACAACCATCATACGTCCCACCTGATGATAAGCGGTTACTTATAGTAATCTAAAAATGTAACTATACTTATGGTATTTATTATGAATATCATCAAAATAATTATTATTTTCGCATGCTCCTACTGGGTTCACCTATTAATATGCTCCTACCAGTAGAACCATAAGTTGTGTGCGTAACAAAAATTTATTATAATCGCATCGCTTGTAACTTGAACCAGAACCAAACTCGTAGTTTCCTAGACACGACTCCCTAATTCAACTCGACAAGATTGTAACAGGAAGTGGTCTAATTATTAGCAGCATTCGATTGCGGAACTACTCGGCTTCTCTGTTCAAGTATCTTTTATAAGGGTTTGAATAAATTTAAGAAGACCTTCAGGGTTAAGTGGGCAGGGTTTATAGTTCGAAGAACTAACAGCCGTAGGGGCAGAAAAGTTATCGAGGGAGACCACGCATTCAGATTGTGTATCTACGTATTTTTAGCAGGATATCATTATGTATTTTATGTTTTCTAACGGTTTAGTGTAAGTAGTATATATGAAATAAATTATCCACCAATAAGTTGGCTAATATAGTTAAAAAAGCCGTTATGTCTGTATTTAAAAAAAAAGATTAAGAAACTATACACTTCTTTTTTTTAACCTACGTCATCCCACTGCTGGGCAAAGGTTTCCCCCACTGTCTTCCAGTACTTTCGCTCGCGTGCCAAATCCCACCAATCTGTCTCGAAGGCATCGAGATCGTCACTCCAGCGTCTACTAGGCCTTCCTCGGCGCCGTCGCCCATCTTCAGGCACCCACTACTAGACGATCATTGCCCATCTGTCTGGGTGCATTCGTCTTACATGGCCCGCCCAATACCATTTTAGCCTGGCAGCCTTATTTCCTGCATCAGCAATGCCGGTCTTTAAACGCAGCTTGGTGTTACGGATTCTGTCAATCCTCTTTATTCCAAGCACGCTGCGCTCCATTGCTTTTTGAGCCTCGGTTAAAGACCACGTTTGGGAACCATAGGTTAGGACGGGCAGTATACACAGTATATACTAAAAATATTAAGTTAATGTAATATATATTAAGTTAAGAAATGTTACTGTTATATCACTGGACATAATCCAGTACAATAATATAATTAGATGTTCTTTGTAAGTGAACCCTGTTCTTAGAGAATAAATATCTTTAACCACAAATAAATTATTATTACACAATTGAAAGCGCAGCATAGTAGAGCCTCCCACTAGACAGAAAGATGTCCTGATAAAGATTGCTGGGAGCCGTTGGGTACCACACAATATCGGTCGCTTTAAATATCTATAGGTGAGGTATTTGTTCGGCAGTGAACGTCTGGCTGATAATGATGATGATCGAGTATTTAATAATAGCTACTGGTGGAATGGTGGTATCTTTGGAGAAAATAATGGAGTCAAATAAAAAAACGTAAACCTTATACTCAATCACATAATTACGGCTAAATTGATTTCAATAAAATTTAATATAAACATCTATAAAAGTATTATAAAGAGGAAAGATTTGTTTGTTTGTTTATATTGAATAGGCTCCGAAACTACTGGACCGATTTAACAAATTCTTTCACTGTTGGGAAGCTACATCCATCCATCCATACATTGTACCATCCTTGCTTGATCTTGTGCTGACTTCACATCCGGATAAATACCAGGTCTCTGTGGAGGCTCCTCTGGGATCCTCTGATCATTGCCTGGTAACCACGTCAGTGCCGACCGTTCGTCCTAGTTTATCTAGTAAACCCGGGAAGCGAAGGGTTTGGCATTTCGGAACAGCCGACTGGGATGGATTACGCGAATTCTACGCATCCTACCAGTGGAGGAAGCTATGTTTCTCAACGGACGATCCAAACACTTGCGCTGACTCCGTCGCTGATGTCATACTTCAGGGTATGGAATGTTTCATCCCCAACTCTGTAGTGCGTGTTGGTGGCCGGAGTCAACCCTGGTTCAACCGGGCTTGTGCCGTTACAGTCAGCAGCAAATTGGCTGCCTTTAAGAACTGGACTGTAGCGCGTGAGTGCCAGGATCCCGAAGTTTCCCGTTTGAGGAAAAAATTCAATGCTGCCTCCAGACAGAGCAAAAAGGTCATGGCTATAGCGAGGAAGCAGCACATCAGCAGAATTGGCGACCAGTTAATGGGGTATCCTTCTGGAAGTAGAGCCTTCTGGTCTCTTGCCAAAGCTGCTGAGGGTAACTTCTGCCAGTCCCGCTTACCATCTTTACTCAAGTCGGACGGATCTCTGGCCCATAGTGCAAAAGAGAAAGCCGATCTCCTTGGATCTCTTTTTGCCTCCAATTCGACCCTCCTCGACGGAAATGCTGCAGCACCGGTTATACCTCGGTGTCCGAGTTCCATGCCAGAGGTACGTTTTCATCAGAAAGCGGTACGGAAGGAACTCCTTTCCCTTGATGTGAGAAAGTCGAATGGGCCGGATGGCATTCCAGCCATTGTGCTCAAAAAGTGTGCTCCTGAGTTGTGTACTGTCTTTACGTCCCTCTTTGAATTGTCTTATACCACTGGTATCGTGCCGTCTTCTTGGAAAGTGACCCATGTCCACCCAATCCCTAAAAAAGGGGATCGAACCAATCCGTCTAACTATCGGCCTATAGCAATTACTTCCCTACTCTGTAAAGTGATGGAGCGAGTAATTAATACTCAGCTTCTTAGGTATCTTGAGGAACACCAGCTGATCAGTGACCGCCAATACGGCTTTCGTCATGGGCGATCAGCTGGTGATCTTCTAGTTTACCTCACTCACCGCTGGGCGGAAGCCGTCGAGAGTAGGGGGGAAGCTCTAGCTGTTAGTCTAGACATCGCGAAGGCGTTCGATCGGGTGTGGCACAAGGCGCTTCTCTCGAAGCTTCCCTCATACGGCCTCCCCGGGGGACTTTGCAGTTGGGTCGCCAGTTTCTTATCCGGGCGGAGCATAAGAGCCGTTGTAGATGGTTCTTGCTCGGACTCAATGCCCATTAACTCTGGTGTACCCCAAGGGTCAGTGCTATCGCCCACACTGTTTATTCTTCACATCAATGATATGCTGCACATAAGCGGCCTTCATTGTTATGCGGATGACAGTACGGGTGATACTTTCTACACTGGTCGCCCTAATGTCTCTCGGTCGGAAGTGGAAGACAACAGACAAAGACTTGTGTCTGAGGTTGAAGGCTCTTTGGAGCGTGTGTCAGATTGGGGTAACCTTAATCTGGTCACCTTTAACCCAACCAAGACGCAAGTCTGTGCGTTCACCACAAAGAAGGCCCCTTTCACAATAGCTCCACGGTTCCAGGGCATTCCTCTCCCCGTCTCGGCGAGTATAGGGATTCTGGGAGTCGAAATTTCTAATGAGGTCCAGTATGGGAGTCACTTAGAAGCAAAAGCTGTGCTCACCTCCAAAAAACTTGGAGTCCTTAACCGTGCCAAACAGTATTTTACGGCACAACAACGGCTATTGCTGTACAAAGCGCAAGTTCGGCCGCACGTGGAATACTGTTCCCATCTTTGGCACGGAGCTCCAAAGTACCAATTGCTTCGTTTTGACTCCCTTCAGAGAAGAGCCATTAGAATAATCGGTGATCCCAAACTCACCGACAGGCTGGAACCGCTGAGTCAACGCCGTGACATCGGATCGCTCAGTGTATTCTACCGCCTGTATAATGGGGAATGTTCTGAGGAGCTATTTGATCTCATCCCGTCGTCGAGATTTTACCACCGCACTTCTCGACAACGCAATAAAGCTCATCCACATATAATCGACAATTGGGTATCGCGCACCACACGCTTCACGCGATCTTTTCTACCCCATACTTGCAAGATGTGGAATGAGCTACCATCTGAGGTTTTCCCATTAGACTACGACATGGCACGCTTCAAGAGAAATGTAAAGAGGTTTCTTCAGTGTAGGGAACGCATCGACAATACCCCGGGTGTTGCCGGTGTCAATAGGCGACGGTGACCACTTACCATCAGGTGGGCCGTAAGCCTGTTTCCCCACAAATAACATAAAAAAAAAAAAAAAAAAAAAAAAAAAAACACTAACCCCGGGTAACATAGACTACTTTTTACCCAACTACGCAGAAGGAGGGTAATGTTTTTATTGAAAAACTACGCGTGCGAAGCTGCGGATTGGTCAGCTAGTAGATTTTAACTTGGATTGAAACATGGGCTAATTTTTATTGAAAAACCAGGCGTGCGAAGCCGTTGGCGTGTCTAGTTACAAAATAATAATTCTTGTCAAAACAAGCTTACGAGTATTTCTTTAACCTAGCGTTACTGTGGGGTCATTTCCATTGCAATTTTGGAAGGTGTTTGAGATCTCGCTTAGGTTAGGATCTTGCGATGTTCTAAAATGTATGTTTATATGTTATTTTGTATGTATGTTTGAATTAAAAACTCCCCACCATACCTCAGTATTTTATAGTACCTCTTTTACTCTGCAGGCTACCAGACTCTGGAATGCCCTACCTGTCTCAATTCGTCATGCAAAATCTCTCCCTATCTTTAAAAACATGGTCAGACAACACTTTCTGTCATCCATTGCTCACTAGGCCATTTATTTATTTATACATTTTTATAATTTATGTATGTAGGTATGACAATATATATATATATATATAAATATATATATATATATATATATATATATATATGTATTTTATGTATCTTAATATTAATATTTATTAATTTTATGATTATATTATTTAATATTAACTGTATTTTTTATAAATTGTAATATATGCTTGTTTTTAAAAAAAAAAAAAAACTGATTCAAAAAAAATCTTATGCCGCCGTCCTTATTTGTTCATATAGATTCTGTCCATCCAAAGGTTGCCTGGAAGAGATCGCTTTTAGCGATAAGGCCGCCCATTGTACCTATGATTTGAAATTGTATTTTCTTTTATATGTTTGTATTTAATGGTGTGCAATAAAGAAATTATCTAATCTAATCTAATCTATGTTTGTTATACGATAACTTTAAAATAACTGTGAAATCTTCACTGGATTTAAAATGTGTAAAGATAACAAACAGATTACTCTGATGAAATCAGATTAGAGATGTACAAAATACCCATACAGATATCATGCTTATTCTTCTAGAGACTGGCAAAGCTTCTGGCACTGTCTTGCTGTAGATAGAGACTATTATAAAGAGACTAGCTGACCCACCCGCGGCTTCGCACGCTTGAAATTTCCCGTTCCTGTGGAAACTTCGGGATAAAGTCTATATAAAACACTCTTATCAAAGTGACGCGACACTTCATGTAAATGACTTCACGTCAATGAACGACGGTTAAATTATATGGATATTGTTCATACAAAAATACGATTAAAAATGGGGGGTGTGCGTAAAAGAGTGAAAAATACTTTACGACCAGTTTTTCCTACCTACCATATATATAAAAAATGAATTAAAACCGGCCACGTGCGAGTCGGACTCGCGCACGAAGGGTTCCGTACCATTATCAATAAAAACGACAAAAAAATTACGTTTGTTGTATGGGATTGAAATATATTCCCTTAAATGTTTGTTTTATTTTAATTTAATTGTTTTTTTAAGTGAATATATAACTAAATATTCTGTGAACATTTCTAGTGTCTACCCGTTGCCGTTATCAATATCGAGCTAAAACGAACAAAAAAATCACGTTTATTGTATGGGAGCCCCCCTTAAATATTTATTTTATTTTGTTTTTAGTATATGTTGTTATAGCTGCAATAGAGATACACCAACTGTGAAAATTTCAACTGTCTAACTATCACGGATCATGAGATACAGCCTGGTGCCAGACGGACACACAGACAGATAGCGGAGCCTCAGTAATAGGGTGCCGTTTTACCCTTTGGGTATGGAACATTAACATTAAATCGCTCGACACTTTTTAAAGAAGTGCGACCACAAACACCGTGACGCGTGTTTTTTGTAGGTATAGGTATTATATTAGAATAAAGCGCATCGTATCAGTACTCGGACGACACCAGCCTTTAGCAAAGGGTTGTTTGCATTGTGGTCGGGTATAATTTGGCCCGAATTCTTTGTTACAATGTGGCCGTATGATAAAACCTTATGACACTAACCGGTGGGATATTTTAATTAGAAATGAGTAATAAATGGTTAAGTTGTACTTTTTGAAATCATCATAGTTATGAACACTATTTGCACTAAAAACGGGATTTTTACCATGATTTGTGAGTTTTTGAGTATCCCAATATTTTGACGCAGTTGCATGCGCCAGTATTGGTAGATATAACGATCTACCCTCTTTTTCAGCCTCTTGCTAGGAATGAATTTACCACTGCCACCGGTTTTATTTTCGATCATAACTCGATTCCGACACACAACACTCACGGTATCAGGAAGCATAGCACGCACAAATCACAGTAAATATTCCGTTTTGAGTGAAAATATGGTTAAGATGGATCAGAATCGTGACAGCTTGCCTTATACTGAAATGTCAAATAAAAGAGAATGTCAAATCATTAAGTCTTTCAATAAGCGTCCACAATTATTTCCCAAAACAGGAGATAGTTTAAAAATCAATTAATTCCAATTCCCCGCATTCTCCAACTTAGCGCCATTATCAAATTCAATCCTGGGACACGACCTCATAATGAATATTCATATCGTCGCACCTATCGTAAACTGCGGTATCCATTGCGCGCTTGTAAGCACACATAGGCGATTAATTAGTTGCGAGCCAGCGTGGGGTAGCAGCTGCTGCATAGACACGGGTTTCACCCATTAAATTTTATGATCGCGGCAGATGTACCTCGTTGTTAATGGCCCTATGCAATCGGCTGATGTTTTGTTGAATTTAGAATTAGACGTTACGCTTTCCGATGGTTTATTTGGCATTCGAGATTTGAATACACACAAATACTAGTTTCCGGTTTAATTTGCAGACTGGTAGTTTAATATATCAGGGGCTTCTAATTATAGTTTTTGTTTTGAGGTAAAGTACGTTTTCGGTTTTGAAAATAAATAAAACAAGAATTAAATTCTGTTTACTGATAATCATAGTTTCTATCCAGAGTTACTGGCAGAATCAGGATTTCAGCATTTCTGTTAAATAAAACTGATTGGAAAATAAACCAGAAAAGTACCTACTAACGTGACCAGGGACCATCTAATCCCTGGTCATATTAGTACTTTTCTGGTTTATTTTCCAATCAGTGATAGCATCAGGGACATAAAAGATTGTTTTGTTAATATTAAAAACGGGTGCCCTAATTGGTAAACTCTCATTATCTACGGTCCTTCCACAAAAAGGGTCTGTGAAACGCGTTTATTACGATTTTATCGTTTCCTATAAAAAAATAAAAAAAATGATAGTGGAAAATTCCGATTGCAGCATCAAGAATGCCTGCAAGAACTACTGGTACACGAAAGAGCTGATGAAGGGAAACGTTCCCATGTCACTAAAGCGCAAACCCATCGACATGTGTATACTGCCCGTCCTTATCTATGGTTCCCCAGCGATATTTAAGCGAGGTTCAAAAATCCAAACTCAAGGTTTGCCATAAAGCAATGGAGCGCAGCGTGCTTGGAGTAAAGAGGATTGACAGAATCCATAACACCAAGCTGCGTTTAAAGGCCGGCATTGCTGATGCAAGAAATAAGGCTGCCAGGCTAAAATAAGATTGGGCAGGCCATGTAAAACGAATGCGCGCTATACAAAGTGCTCATATCAACTTTTTTAATAAGTACTTTTGGAAAAAAATTGGCTACATAAAATTAAGAAAAGTGTTACTCTCATATATACTAATTTTATCAAAAAACTTATAAAGGTGCTATAGCCTGCTGAGTTATTCTAATTTAAGATACTATTATGCTAAACTGTGTCTAGTTGTAATACGCTGTAAACATTTATATTCAATGAAGACCTTTTATAAACAATAACCCAGTGGGTACCTGAAGACGGGCGACGGCGCCGAGGAAAGCCCAGTAGACGCTGGAATGATGATTTTGATGGGTGGGATTTGGCACGTGAGCGAAAGTCCTGGAAGACAGTGGGGGAGACCTTTGCCCATCAGTGGGATGACACAGGTTGAATAAAAAATAAATATATTTTTAAATTTCTGTAAATCTATGGAGGCAGCATATAAGCAATAGACATCATAAGACTGATATGATGATGACGAACCTCAGATTTAAATCAAATAAGATAACAAGTCTTTTTATCATCATCATATGCCCACTAATATGTTGTGTACTATATTATTGTCTATAAAATGCTATTCTTTTCGGTATTTTGCGAGTCTTAACCATCAAGCTAGGCTTTTAAATCTTTACTTATTTTTAATATAAATTCAAAAGTATCTTTGTCTATCTGTCTTATGTGGACTAAATGGCTAAACCAATTACGTAGACAGGAATTTAGACTGGCGACCTTTTAACCGACTTCAAAAAAGGAGGATGTTTTCAATTCGGTTGCATTTTTTATTTTTAGGAAACTTACAGCTAGGTACACAGAAAACTAGTTATATTATAATACATGCAAAAACAGACATGTATGCTTAGGGCCAATAACAAATGTCCGCAGATAATAATTTTTATGTTTGTTACCTCAGAACTCCGTCATTTATTAACTGATTTGGAAAACTCTTTATTTTTATTTGAAAGGTTCTACTTTCAGATTGATCCCATAGAAATTTCATCAAAATAGAATAAATAGTTAGTAGTTAGTCTGTTATCTAAAGTCGGTTATATTTAAAAAAAAAGAAAAAGTTACTTGTTATTGACAAACCACGCATTCAAAACGGCGCTGGGGGAAGCAAGAAAAAATTTAAAATAACTAACGCTAACATTTCTTTCTTCACAGAAAACTTCCAAGGAGACATAGCAATTCCAGACTCAGATTTGCAAAGGTACGCGACGCGTGCGCCGGTGCCTGAGACCAAAATAAACAAATCACTCCAAGAAGAAGTAGAAAGACTGAAGAAAGAAGTTCTGCTTGAGGGTTTACAGGTGGAAGAAGAGGGAATGCCAGATATACTAAGGAAGAGGACCAAGCAGCCTCTGGCAATAAGTCAAGACAAACCTAAGAAGTATAATGATGCTGTACTTAATACTAAGGTCAGTTTTTATTATAGTTTTTAACGGATCATGTTTTTGGATATGTAGGTGTAGGAATGACTTCTACTGTTTAATGTGGATAGTTGCTGGATTAGAAAATAACCAGTCAGCATCTTACCTTAGTATTTTATAAAATATTCTTTTAAGAAGAACAAATAACAAACAAAATCAACAAACCTTGGACACTTAGCGTTGCACTACTGTACATTTAGACCTTATCCAGAAGGAACGAATTCGCCGCGAATCGATACGCGCGTTGGCGAGATACTTGGCGCCAATACACTGCGTCCACAAGCACCACGCGAGTTTAAAATACGCGCGTAAATTGCATGCACTTTGCCAGACTGTCGACTCGCGCGTGTGACGCGCGAATCGAGATACTAGAGACGCCTTGTTGCGTCCAGATTGCGCGCGAACTTCAGAGCGAGTGCACGTATTAAGAGAAATGGAGCGCCAACATTTTGATACTGAATTGTTTATCCGTCCCCAAATGCTTGCGCGTTGGTACGCTCCTTTCGGACGCAACGGTCGCGCGTAATACGCGCGAGAGGATCTTATTTGTAACAAATATTTTGTTTTAATATGTGGATAACGTTGTGGGCTGCATTATCAATAACTTATACATTTCTAGAATGTACCTACATGGATTGTATTTAAACCATATAATGTAGTTGTTAGTTGTTTTTAAATAAATAAATAAAAATATCAAAATCTTATTAGAAGAAAGCAAAACAAAAGATCTACCTTGCTGTAATTTTATATTTTCCTCGTTACTCGAGGTTTTTATGGTCGCAGTTATTGGGTCAAATTTTGTAAGATGATTTTATTACAGACACTGCCAGCCGGACTAGATAAGTCTGTTCTACTCAAAAACGGCAAACTACCACCTGAAGAAGCCGAAAATCTAACCAACACCATCAACCAAACCAAACTAGACCATTTAAACCAAACCACAGACAATCTAACAGAATCAGACAGCTTAGAACAAGATGGCGTACTAGTCGTCAACATTTCTACCAATAATATACTGAATTTAGAAGAATTCTATCCCCACATACAGATACTAAACATGTCCAGCAAAATGGACGAGATAACAAACAAAATTCAAAGCAACAGCAGAGAAATAACAGGAGATATCAACAATAATCTTAAATCTAAAGAAGTACCTGAAAATGTAACAGTAGGTCCCTCTCCAACCAACGGAGTTTTGCCTTCGAGTGAGCAGGAAGAGGAAGTTTTAGTTAATAAGACTGAAGATTTAGAAGATAAGTTACTGGAAAATGATTTGTTAAAGCCTACAGAGAGTTTGCAGAGTCTAGTAGAAGAAACCAATAGGAGAAGAAGACGGAGAAGAAGACACGGGAATAGAAGAAGGTAAGTCGGTAGCTATTTCAGAAAAAATGTAAAGTGATAATTAACATCATCAGCCCATAGGCATCCATTGCTGAGTACGTATAGGCCTATTTAAATAATTATTATTTATAATATAATATATACTTTTAAATTTTTAACTAAATGTGTTTACAATCATTATAAATATTAGCAGTTGAGGTTTCTAAGTACACAAGAAATCCCCAACATTAAAACGTGTAAGAAGACTGCTCACGTGAATTGAAAGTGTTATCTTAGAATAACTAATAAACAACCAATAACCTTCTGATAACTTCTGACTCCTGACGCCACATTCATAAAATTAGATAACACGATGTCTCCAAGAAAGTACTCTAAAATACTTGTTGCTAATCACTGTCTAGTGTCCGGCAGTGTTGTTGCACTCTCTTCGTGTTAAATGACAAATATTACACCTGTTTCCATGATGTTGCCAGATAAATAAACTTTTGACTAGACCTCACCAGTTTCTACCAAAGCTATAAACCCATCTCACACGCACCACTTTTCAATTAAACAAAAAACCCATTGAACTCGATGCATCCGTTTGGGAGCCGCACATACACAAAAAGTGACGAAATATCAAAGTTTTTTAAACTTATAAGTCCGCTCTTTTTGCATCGGAGGTTGAAAGCTCTAATTTGGTGCCTTACAAGCAGAATCTTATACAGTTCATCGTCATAGTTTCAATCTGCTGCGCCCATTGCAGAGCGCGTTAATTTGCGAGAAATTCATCAGCATTCTTAGTTTTTTCTGTAATCCATTCCAATCCTCATAACTTTTTATCCGTGTAATTTTCCACAAGGATCTGTGCACTCCTAAATACGGCTTCGTAATTGCACCCGCTCAAAGGCTTTTCCTTTGGATTGCCGAGTGCTGGTAATAGTTTATGTAGGAATATGCATGTGAAATGTGAAATTTAATCAGGATACAGGATTTTAAGTTATGTAGTATGCTTATATGGGTGAGTAAGGCAATGTAGCGTTTTGCAAAACTATAATCTCGATGTGCATTTATGCAAACTAGTCGACAAAAGACCTTGACCAGAATGAATGCAAGAAGGGAATGTTATTTTCTCATTAGTTATAAGCTCCAGTAGTCTCTATAAATTCGCAATGATTTTAGGGTGATATTGCTTTAGAAAATACTGTACTGAAATTAATTTATGCAAAGATCATTGTGGTAACTAAAATTTAGTGTAGAAGCCAAAATAGTGCTACAAGATGTAATGAAACATTGTAAGCAACTTTAGTATGTTATTAATCCAACCAGACGCTCCAAAATATTAAGTAAAATAAAAATTGCTACACCTATGTTATAGGGCTGGTAAATGCCCATGGAAGAAGAAAAAATGCTGTGACTATCGTAACCCCCTCGTAATCGAGAACCCTTCGCAGCTTTGTAAAACTTATAATAATTTATGCTTGGCCTTCAAATGTATCAAGGAAAACCACAAACATAAAGTGGGTATAACTAACGTGACCATTCGTCCCGCTTTGGGCGGGATAGTCCCGCTTTCAGGCTGTTTGTCCCGTTGTCCCCAACCAGAGCAAAAATGTCCCGCTTTTACAAAGGGGCCAAGTGTCCCAATTCTGAAAGCCATTTTAATTACAAAGACTAACATCGACAAATCATGTGATAAGATCAATTCCTACTTATAAACTAGACCCGACATTTTAAAACTAATTTGCTCCACCGACACATACAAAACAGATGCTTCTTCGACCGCGATGTTATATCAAAACTTCATATTAATATACCGTTTTTCCTTTTCTTTTATAATAGATACCTAGCAAAATAAGTGTTTTTTGTTTAATTCCGCAAGCGTTCCGCTCTGACAAAAAAAATAAATGGTCACGTTGGGTATAACTCATTGCTAAGATCAATCTATCTTCAAACTATTATTTTAGCCTTTCTGGCAAAGACCCAAGTTACCAAAACCTTCTAAATTAAGTGTTAGTTATTCAGCGACCCAAATTGAGCAAAACAACCTCGAATCTGCATTAATTCTCTACTTAGTAGTGTTTCATTGTTTTGTGAAATGCATTTTGATGCTTTGTAGCCAATTTTTATGTTTTAAATAGACTGACCTCGGGAACTAATAGTTGTTCAACATAAAATGATTTTACAAACTGAACTCCGTTGTAAAACATTTTTTTTAAATCCACAAATGGCTCTGGTCTTTCACAAAATTGATCTGCTGTTTGTGTCTACGCTAATGAGTAAACGGAAACTATTTCGTCATCATTCAAAGACAGTCTTAGCTGACACAATAGTGGATTAGAAATATATCAGAAAGAAATCGCTTCAAAGCGATAAGACTATAATATATTTTGTGTTTTTTTCTGTTTGTTTGTTTTGTGTGCAATAAAATATTTTTCATTCATCCATCTCCATATACTAAGTTTTTTTTTATACATTATTTCGACGACCGCCGTGGTGCAGTGGACGAATAGCCGGCTGAGACGCAGGAGGTTCGATTCCCGCCGCGGAACAAAATTTTTTTCAGATATTTGTTCCGGGTCTGGTTGTTTCTCTATATTATAAGTATGTATTTACAAAAAAAATGTATTTAAGTATTTTATCAGTTATCTGGTTCTCATAAAACAAGCTCTGCTTAGTTTGGGGCTAGATAGTGCTGTGTGAAATGTCCAACAATATTTATTTTTTATTTATTTATTTAAAACTTTCACACAAAGTAGAATAGTGCTAGGAGGACTTAATGCTAATAGCATTATCTACCAGTCATCCTGGTCGTGCTAAAAGAAGGTAAGGCGTATAGGATTACGTTTGACCACGATCTCGGCTGATGGTAAGCGATGATGCAGTCTCCGGTGGTATATGCTTGCCTAGAAGAAACCTATTCACTCGCAACTTAAAGACACCCAGGTTGTAGCTATCAGGAAACACAGACTCTGGCAAGGCATTCCACTCTTTGGCGGTTGTTATGTACAACATTAAATAAAAACATGTGTATGGCTAGTATTGTTGTCAAATAGGTTGTTTTTCAAATGCATTACCATATAATTGATTTAGTTTTCAAATAACCTTAATATCAAGTCCTAAGATATCAATGAAACAGCCTGTAAGCAGCAATGAAATAAGTAAACAAATCATATTCATTCACCACGTCGTCGAGGCGCCGTCGATAACCGTCAAACCGTTTACTGGAAATACATAGATTACTGATAAATATTCAAGCTACCGTTATTAAACCTACCTCTAAAATCAGTACGATTGCGCATGTGTTTATAATCCAAACTTTTGGTTACAGAATGCGAAACATACACTCAATCGAGCGGATAGGCCAGAACACGCTCCCAGAAAACCAAGACACACAGTTCGTCAGGAAGAAGTTTTTTCGTCACCACAAGCACAGCAATCGAGAGCATCACGAAGAAAGGAGATTTGAAATCCCTGAACACGAGTTTGAAAAAAGATTCGAGTTAAAAGCACCCCCAAAGAACACCGAAGGGACATTAAAAATAAGCCTACATGAAACCAACACGAAAAGCGTGGAACTGACAAAAAAGCTACCAAATGACAGTGGCGAAAGATTTGATCTAAAGACTTCTAAGAAAACGGAGAATGTGACAGACCAACAGTTTGGTAACTGGTTTTTTCGTGATGATGATATGGATCTAGACGCGATGGAGAGTCAGTTATATAATAATACAGATGGGGTAAGTAAACACATATCTAGGTTATTTTATTTAACTAGAACCTGTCTTTATATCAGAGTTCATCACAGAGAGATCTTCTAGGGAAGTGTGTTTCATCGTAGACCGCATCATCAATATAAAAAAAAAAACACAAAAAAATCGGTCAACGTACTGTGGAGCTATGCTCGGTATTTCTCTATGAGGTCAAATATAGAGATTCGTAGACGAACCAATGATACTGACTTAGCTCAAAGGTTTAGGAAGCTGAAGTGGCAGTAAATAGAGAGACGACCAATTACAGATTGTTGGGAGCCGTTAGGTGCAGGCTGCACAAGATCGGTCACTCTGGAAATCTATATAATACTAGCTGTTGTAACTGACTTTGTACGCGTTACACTACTAAATGAGTACTTATTTATCACAACATATCACATTTATTTATATGATGATGTTCAGTGAGGATGTTTGTTTATTTGTTACTCAATCACGTCGAAGCGGCTGAACCGATTTCGATAAAATTTGGTATGTACGTAGATTTTAACCTGAATTAAGCTACTAATATTAACCTGCTACTTTTAATCCCATAAATCAGGTAAAAAAATTGCAGTTTCATAAACGTCGTCGTGCAGTCCACTCCCTTTAAGTTTAATATTGTCGCAATGGTGCGCCCCAGCCCACTATCTGCATGTTAGATGTAAGCGCAATGATGTGTCATAAAAAAATCTTAGCTGTTACCAGAGTCCTCGCGCAAGTTGTTCTATGGTGTAATAAATATATATAGAGCAAAATTTAAGAGACTTATGAGGCTCTACCTAGAAAGAGCGGGCTGAAAAACTCGGCGGTAGCTGAAAAATTATTTGACCTATCATTCAACCCTATCGTTAGATAGGTTATTGTTATTGTTGTGAGTTGGTTAGGGGACGCTGCAGTTTTTACAATCATTCATCATTGGGACCTTGGGGCGTGGGGACGCTGTGTTGGCTGAAAACTTCTATCACTATGATTACATTGTTCTGTTCTGTATTATATTGATTTTTGTTTTGTGTTTATTATTTTAAGTTGACATTCAATTAAGTTGAATAACATAATTAGTCCCGATATCTGTCTGTTTGAGCTACTGTAACGTTAATTTTACTGATATATTCTAAATATGACGTAACTTAGTGTTCTTTAATGTACCTACAGTGGAAAATAAATGAAAAGAAAATGAAAAAAATTACGACTATGATATATGTAGAAAATGGCTCATAATTTTTTTTTTATTTATTTATCAACAAAATCCACAGCTCTTAAAAATAAAAGTTTACAATGCTTATGTGTCTATCCTACCGCCAAAAACGGATTTACAATTTATAGATCTAAAATTAAATAACGACGACAATCACCAAAAAGAAACATACATCCATTTATTTAGATTAGAATCTATCAATCCATATGTTTAGCTATCTTTACATGTATTTATCTATCCATGTAAATCAAAAATAGTAACGTTGCTTTTTTATTTTTTTTAAATTAACTAGCTTCCACACGCGGCTTCGCACTTGTTTTTTGTCGATAAAAAGTGGCATATGTCTTAATTTAAGTCACATCACCTGCTGTTTAGTCGTAAAAACTTAACAAAGAGGCAGATAGACAAAATTACTTACAATTTTATAATATTAATAAGGATTTTTTCATTTGTAGAACATACAAATCTCTTTCACAATTAATTACCTATGTTGTTACCTAGGTAATAATGCATATGCAATTATTTATGCAGTATTATGTAGGTAATACTCAAAGCCCAATTATTTACTAGTTTAAATGTAATCATGAAGTTAAAAGCTCAATTTCGTTCATCATTAGGCTACCCGGTAATTTGCCACTAATTGTTTGATTGAATCTGTTACTACGAAGCTCCTATTTGCATAATGGTAATGAGTACCACTCGTCAATAATAGTTGTAGGAAATTGATACATTTTAATTTAAGTAGAAATAGTCTATGCTAAAATTGCGGGCCCCTTTCACTTGTTACATACGTTTTACTGACTGAGACCTGATAGGCTATATTTTATCCAGGTAAAAATCCATACGAAGCCGGGGCAGGTTAGGTTTTAATACATACAAATAGCAGCAACTTAATTTGTAACAACCCAACAGAAACAGTTCGCTTCAAAGGTAAGGCATTACTTCACACCGGGACAGTTACTCAACTTATACCAAGCACAAGTCCGATCATGTATGGAGTACTCTCACCTCTGGGACGGATCAGCGGAATACCAGCTAGAGGCTCTGGATTCAATTGAGAGAAGAGCCAAGAAGCTCATTTGCAATGACGAGTTAGCAGATGCAAAGCTCCACAGCCTCGAGCATCGTCGAAAGGTTGCTGCTTTTTATCGGATACATTTCGTCGAGTGTGCTGTGGAGCTTTTCAACCTGATCCCACCATCCCCATTCTATCATCGGACAACCAGACGCTCCGCGGTGCGCCACCGCCACATGGTAGACATACCTCCCATACGCATAAAGCGGTACTCTTCCACCTTCCACCACCTCTTAATATGCGCACCGCCAAGGAGTAGAACGCCTTGCCTGAGTCTGTGTTTTCTGATAACTGCAACCTAGGAGTTTTCAAGTCGCGAGGGAATAGGTGAGGTTTGTTCTAGGCAAGCATGTACCATCGTAGAATGTATGTTCGCTTACCATCAGGCGAGATCGTGGTCAAACACTGGCCTATAATTTCTTAAAAAAAAACCGCAATCAGAACGAAGCTAAATGAAAATTCAGATTTACTGGGTGCAGCTACTAACTTTAAGCCACTCAACCTCACCGAATTAAAATATCAAAAACGGTCATATCAATTTGGCATGAACCCAGTGCTGCATTCCAGTATTTTATAGCTGCATTTTTAGCCAATAAATTTCTCCTTTTTTTCTGTAGTTCGCGCGTTATGACCTCTCTATACTTCATACTTACAGACACAGAGACTACGCTGAAATGTTAAAAATGCATTCATCATCAACATCATATTACCCATAGTATGTCAAACTTATTTTCCACTGTAGGCACATAAAGATGACTAAGAAACGTCAGATATAAAAAAACAATCCTACTAATATTATAAACGCGAAAGTTTGTATGTATGGATGTTTGTTACTCTTTCACGCCGGAACGGCTGAACCGATAGCAATGAAATTTAGTATGTACGTAGATCATAACTTGGATTAACACATAGGCTACTTTTTATTGGCAAACCACGCGTGCGAAGCCGCTGGCTACAGCTAGTAATTAATTATCAAAATTAACAATACTTAAATAAATCAGGTATAGGTATCGGAACTAAATAAGTTAATATGTTTCACAAAGAATGTCTACTATAAATAAGAATAATAAAACAAAAAATACACATATTTTTATAGTGTTATCCGAACACTTACGGATATTTCCAAGATTTTAAAACCATTTCAAAAATTTTCACTGTATAAGTTTTTTCCTGTAAATGGAGCTAACGGCGCTTTAGTCATTGTCAGAATCATCTTGAATGTCTTGAATAGTTCAATAAAGATATCTATATTTGTATCTTACTAATTTTGTCCCTGGAGTGACAATAGCCCGTAGTACAATTGGCAGTAAAATTTTGAAAATTTTTGAGACTTGTTTTAAAATCTTGGAAAAAAATTCAATTACACATCAACATTTAACATAGAAAACTTTCGTGATTGATTTCAATCATTATTATAAATACGGGATTTATCACGTACCGTCTTATCGGTGTTTCGACCGACAATGTCTCGCCGAATAACGTCTCACCTCGCACGTTATTCGGAGCGGATCGCACTCACCCTGATGAAGGTTCACGAATTGAACCGAAACATTGTCGGTCGAAACACCGATAAGACGGTACGTGATAAATCCCGTATTTATAATAATGATTTAACATAGAGTGAGTGAAAAGAATAAATAAAACTAGGCTGCTAAACATACTGCTAAACTAGGCCTTTCACATACATTTTCAGAGAGACCCATCTTTTACGGCCTGCATCCAACATCTCCCAGCAACCTATCAGACCGTTTTTCCATCTAGTAGGTTCCATCTTATGCTACGCTTTCCAGTGCATGGTCTCCACTCGAGAACCTTTGTGCCCCACCCACTGCCTTCAGCTTGCTAATCCTCTGCGTTATGCCACTTACTTTGTTATGTCTACAAATCTCCTCATTTATGATTCATTATGTGAAAAATACGTTTAAACATACTGACACTAGGTAGGAAATCTTCTGATCCGCAATCCGAACATGTGATCTGAAATTCGATTTGACATTTATCATTTTACATGTCGTAATAACCTCCGAGCAAGGATATTCGTGCTCTGATGTGTTAACATCTGCAGAAAAAATGTTTTTTATTATTATGTTATCCATTTAATATTATAATCACCAAGTTTCACTTTTTAAGAGGACCTCCGTGGCGCAGTTGGTGAAGTGCCGGCTGAGACGCAGTCGTTATTTCATACAAATGTTAAACCCATTATTGGCTGTAAGTTTGAATATTAGTCTAAGACCTGGTGTATTTTGTTATATCATCATCATCATCCACAGCCCATAAGTACCCACTGCTGGGTGTAGGCATCACTTTGTAAACGCCACCCTTCCCGGTCCTATGCTGCGCGCATCCAGGTGTTGCCCGCTACATTCTTTTTGTTATGTAAATAAAATAAACTTTACCAATAATCCCCAGAAGAGAACACGTCATCGCTCCATCCGTGCAGCTACAAACCGAAAGGAGCGAATTTGGGAGCACGGGGTGATTCCCTACGAGATAGACGGCAACTTCAGTGGCGCCCACAAGTCACTCTTCAAGCAAGCGATGCGGCACTGGGAGAACTTTACTTGTGTCAAGTTCGTGGAGAGAGATACAGAGCTGCATAAGGACTATATCGTCTTCACTGAACGACCTTGCGGGTAAGAGATTATGTTATAGTTAATAAAATGTTAAACCTCTGTCATAGCAAACAAGCTTACGGGCCACTTTGTGGAAGGCAGTTACCGTAGCCTATAGACGTTTGTAACTCCAAAGGTTATACAACCCGCGTAGCCAACTCTTTATAATTTTTAAACACCCGTTTTGAAGAGTCTCTTACTGTAGTTAAAGCCCAGTCATATGAAATTCTCCGTATCTTAAAAACTATCAAACGTTTTCAAAAACCCGTGCGACTTTCAACATCAGTTGTGTTGTATCTACTAATTTTTTTGGTATATTCTTGAAAGTCCAACCGCTACATCTCCACCGGTGCATAGAGACCATGTAACTGAACAATTATTACAAACATACATACCTTAACACGGCCAATTTGTATTTAAAAATTTTCATAAGCCAGTATTAATGCATGTTTATTTCTAGTAATTTTCCAGTAACAAGGCGTCTTCGCACTGATGGGGACGTAGCGGTGGGGATTTAGAGAATATATAATTTTTTTTATGAAGATCGAATCAACCATTCAAAAGTTATCGCATCACATCATAACGTCGCGAGATCGGGGCTAGCTTAGATCTCGCAAATGGAGTAGTTTAAATCGCTCAATATTAGTCTTAGTTCAGACTTTGGTATAGTCCATAACATTCCTTAGGCATACTTTTTTATACATTTATATTTGTATAACTTAATTGTGAAAACTAGTTTGGATTGGGCATTATTTATAGTTATTTTGACTTAAAGTACAAAGAATCTGTTTGATTTCCAAATAAAATCATCATCATCTTCATCATCCAAAGCCTGACTTTACCCATTGTTGGGTATAGGCCTCCCCAAGTTTGTGCCATCCACCACGATCCTGCGCTAGTCTCACCCACTGACGGCCCGCGACCTTTACAATGTCGTCAACCCATCTCACCGCTGGACGTTCTACCTTTCTATACCTGCTCCTCGGCCACCATTCAGTCACTGTCCTGCTCCATCTGTCATCACCACATCTAGCCAAGTGTCCCGCCCAAAACCATTTGAGCTCCATACCTCGAACCCCAACGTCATGAACCTTCGTTCGTCTACGGATCTCAACGTTTGGAACTCGATCTAACAGTCTGATGTCAAGCATGGTACACTCCATGGCTCTTTGTGCAACTCTTAACCTGTACACAGGTACTCACAACCTCCTGCGAGAGGAGGAAAATAAAATAAAATAAAAACGTGTAAGAGTTTTGTGGCTAGACCTATTCACTAATTGGAAACGTGTATTTTGCTCATTTGTTGTTATATGAAAGCTACGTGATCTTGAAAGTTTGAAAAAGAATGTTTACAATAGGAAGACAGCAAAGGTCAAGTATTCTCTTATTTATAGTAATGTGAGTTTCCTCTGTTGTCATCGCCTTTATCTGAAGATGTGATTCAGAACAATTGCAGGATTTAATGTGCAATCAGGAAATAATAATAACTTCATTCATGATGTCATGGTAAAACAATCCTATCATACGATAGTAAGGTTAAGCGATCATCATCATACCAGCCATAAGACCTTCACTGCTTATAACATAGGCCTTAGAATTCCAGATCAGATCGCACATGCTATTTTTATACTTTTTTTTCAAATGAAATCAAATCAAAACAAAAACATTTATTTGTGAACGACACCAATAGTACAATAGAACAAACACACAGAGGAGACATACCAAAAAGGACAAAGAAACAATAACTAAAAAATTAAAATTAAATAAAAATTCAAAATATTGCAGTGTGTGTGCCATCGTACTCACTGCATGTGTCACAAAAAGGCTCTCAGCATGTGTTGGGTTGCCCCGCGCTGGTCTTCCGTTTTTACTACTTATTTTTTTACTTTTTTTCTGACGACCTCCGTGGCGCAGTGAGCGTATAGCCGGCTGAGACGCAGGAGGTAGCGGGTTCGATTCTCGCCGCAGAACAAATGTTTGCATGATCTATAAATATTTGTTCCGGGTCTGGATGTTTTTCTATATATTATAAGTGTGTATTTACAAAAAAAAGGTATATAAGTATTCTACCAGTTATCTGGTTCCCATAGTACAAGCTCTGCTTAATTTGGGGCTAGATAGTGTTGTGTTAAATGTCCATCAATATTTTATTTATCTATTTATACTATCTAGAGGTGGAAGAAGCGTATGGCCCACTTGATGTTAAGTGGTAACCATCGCCTATAATAGAGTATTGCATAGTACCATACACCGTATGTGTACTAGCTGAAGGTCTAATATAATCTCATTGTATTGTAATTTTTCTGTCTGTCTACCTATTTTGTTTGTGATCCGTTCTACATTTCTTTGTGTGTAAAATAAATAATTATATTCTATTCTATTCTATTTAGAGACTTCCCCTACACTGCCCTGCGTCCATCAACTTGCGGCATACAGGTGTAAAGCTTCATGTGCCTGTTATTTCACATTTTTTTGATATTCTGGTTTCTGAACCCAGTTTTTTTTAGTTACTTTATCAAAACTTGGCTGGGAATTGACTGCGAACAAACTTTCTAGGCGTAGTTTGATTGCAAGTAGGCGGTTAACTCGTTTATGTAACGTAAAAGGTTATGTTTGAGCAATATCCAAAATCGAAGTTATTAAGCCTGTGGCGAAGGCTTTGTCTTAGTACAGCCAGCATAAAAAGTAACCGTGTGTTTGTTTTTTCCCTACTACTAATCCACGTTGGTTCTGTCACAAATAAAATATGTTTTAAATTTGATTTCAAGAGTAGATACTCGGTTAAATATCTCTAAAAAGATTAACAAATAAATTGTTAGTCGAATAAACACAATTTTGGTTAATTGTGGGTCCCATGATCCATATAATTTCATATTAGTTTCATAGTTAATTTTCATGGATATGGCCGTCCTGTAGGTTGCCAGTCAGTGGAGATCTTGTCAAGTTTTCAGTTCAGGGAGTATTCGCGTGTCTTAAAATTTTATCTTGAATTGTCACTTCTTCTTCTTTGCACGTTCCCATTTTTAGTGAGGTACAAACATGCACTACCTTTAATAACTATTTGTTCGCATTACATAAAGGTTAACTGGAAGAGAGTGCTATCTATCATTAAGTTCACCTATGCACAGATTATTTTTATCTTTATTCCTAATTTTTTGGTGCCAAGTTAGTCTGTCTAGGGTAGTTCTTCCTTTTTCAGGTGTCTTGTCATGCTGGTCAATGATGTCGATGGGGGGCTTCCCCTGCTTCTTTTGCGTTGTGGGAGCCGTAGTGCAGTTTTGACCACATATTCTTCAGGTCTTTTCATGACCGAATCAAACCGAAACCGAATCTTTTAAATCATTTATTTCTCTCGACAGAAGGTTTACAAATATCACTTATATTGTGCTGATGCTGAAGTACACCTGTTTTGCTAGAGTCCATACCACCTTAGTCGGCTTTCAGATAGCTTTCTTGTCTTGAATTGTCTCGAATTGTAAATAAATATAAATGGCTTAATCAATTTAACGTGTATTATTTTATTTTTGATCCTGACCGTACCTAAGTCTATCGAAGAGTCGTCGCTCTGAACAGATAAGTAGTTATAAGTAGCTGAGATTTAGGATTAGTTGCGGAGTTGGATTTAAAAAGCAATAAAATGTATGAAACTTCTATAAGTAGTCCCACCCTTCTAAGTAACGTAACTGCCTTTTGTAACAAAAATACAAAGGTCCCATTTATAGATTTTTATGCCACTAAGATACCAAAAAAAATACGGCCCGCCTGATGGTAAGTAGTTATACTTTGTGTCACCGCATTTACGACATTAATTTAAATGACGGGTATGGCTGATGGCTAGTATTGTTGTAAAATAGTTGTTTTTTTTTAATTAATTACCATGATTTTATTTTAAATTTCAATCTTTATGTCAAATCATAAAAAAACAATAAAACATTCTGTAAAAAATAAGAAAACAAATCATAATCATTCATCATGTAAGTAGGTACCTGTTAAACTGACTAAGTGGCATCGGCGCAAAGGCCGCCGATTTACGTTAACAACTGTTTATTGAAAACGTATCGATTATTGGATAAATATTTAAGCTACCGGTATTAAACCAATCTCTAAAATCAGTTAATACGATTCTGCATATGTGTTTCAAATTAATGTCGAGAATGTGCTGGCTGACTGTAAAAAATAGACAGGTAGATTATTTAAATTTACTTAGTATACACGGCTAAACATCAAGCTATCCTTTTCCAGTATAAGCTAGCCTCTCATTCTATGAAAAGCCTACACAATGCAAGGTCAGCTTATACTGGAAACTTATAGCTTGATGTGTAGCCGTGTGGTACTAAGTAAATTTAAATAATCTACCTGTCTATTTTATACAGTCAGCCAGCACATTCTCGACATTAATTTGAAACACATATGCAGAATCGTATTAACTGATTTTAGAGATTGGTTTAATACCGGTAGCTTAAATATTTATCCAATAATCGATACGTTTCCAATAAACAATTGTTAACGTAAATCGGAGGCCTTTGCGCCGATGCCACTTAGTCAGTTTAACAGGTACCTACTTACATGATGAATGATTCTGATTTGTTTTCTTATTTTTTACAGAATGTTTCATTGATTTTTTATGATTTGACATAAAGATTGAAATTTAAAATAAAATCATGGTAATGAATTAAAAAAAAACAACTATTTTACAATAATACTAGCTACAACGAGCGATTACCTTGGTCTTGAGTTCGATCAACTTGGTCTAAGATCATCTTACGCGCGAGTCTATAGCATTAAGTCCTCCTCTATTGTACATATTTTTCTGTGCATTAAAGGATAAAATAAATAAATATGTGTGCTTGCGCCTGTTATCGCTCGTTCTATTAAACTTAACTTCTACCTATCTATTTCGTGTTTTAGTAGACTAGTCCGTAATTAGCAACTAAATATGTTTATTTAGTCGCTATTTAACGTATTTGATGAGCGAATATGATTTAGAAAGTTGTCAATTCATACACATTTAAACATATTTGTCGCTAAATACGTTTAGGGATCGTTGTCAATCAATGACTGAGAAATCAGCGTCAAAGTTCCTGTGAGATAAATTCACACAGTTATGATTAACTGAGATGCTCTACAAAGTCGAAACTAACCGATTGTTGGCCGTTTTAAAACTCGGCCAGCATTGGTTTCTGCCTGTAACTGTACTTCCATGCCACAATTAATGGAACAAACTTAGCAAAAAATGTCACAGTACCATCAATGAAACCGAGTAGGTAATGATACAACCGCAAAAGAAGGTAGGTACATATCTAACTACTTGTTCAGTTTCTGCAGTTGAGTTGAGGGTAGTTGATAAACCACCACCTATCTTTTGCAACGGTGGATCCCGCGCGCCCGCGCCCCTTTCTCGCACGGCGCCTCGCGGTAAATGAGGAAGCGTATTCAGGTGAACAGACGTTCTGTTTCCTATCAATTTGACCGTGTCATATCCTCACGCTAGACGTTCTGGCATCGTGTGTGTGGACTCATTGTCGTTCAGTGCAACTGTTAACCACTGAAATTCCCCTGGACTGTCTGTGGCGTGTCGTGCACGCCAGGAAGTTCTCTTCAGTCCGTGCAAAGTCTAGCAAAGGTAGGTGGTGTTCATTTGCCCTCTTAAATACTGCAGGAACCAACTTTCCATCTGCCACCACTTTACAATCACCCATTTTAAAAACTCAAAAACCCTGCCAGCAATCAATTTTCTAAAAAGATTGTGTATAAATCGCACACTACTAGAAAAAGAAAAAGTTGTTATTTGTAACGGCAGATTAGGACTGCAAAGTGAAATACACTGTAATTCTCTAACTATCCTAACTGTTCCAAGTATTCCAATAAACGGTAAGAAGCTTTCAACCTGTCACTTGTGGAATGCTAGCTACTATAGAAAAGGTTTATAGTCAAAATAATATTCACATACCTATCTTCTTAAAAAATACAACAAAACAGTTGAGTTTTATAAGGACCTTATTACTGATTAAAATGGATATTTATCGCGTATGGATCTTTTTTATTTGTTATCCCGACGTTTCTATAGTGTTGCAACAACCTTGGTCGCGATGTCACGAACATACGCGACATACGCGTGTGTCAGGTAAATACGCGATAAATACCCGTTTAAATCAGTAATTGATTAATACTACTCTGTCAAGAAAGTACCGGGAAAAGATCAATAATACACAAAATGTTAGTTGTTCATCCAAATTTATTTTATCGCCTTCAAAGTATGCTCCTTCAGAAACGATACACTTACGCCAACGAATAATCCAATCATCAAAACATTTTTTAGACACTTTTTCCGGAATAGAGATCAGTTCTTGCCGCGAATTCTCCTTTATGTCTTCTACCGAATGAAAACGGGTGCTACGAAGTGGTAATTTGAGTTTAGAAAAAAGAAAGAAGTCAGCTGGAGCCATATCTAGTGAATAAGGTATTTGTTGAGTTTTTGGTCAAAAATTCGTTCACAATGATGGCTTTGTGCGAAGGCGCATTATCGCGGTGCAAAATCCAAGAATTTTCTTTCCACAAATCTGGCCTTTTTCGTCGAATTTGCTCGCTTAAACGCCCCATAACGCTCAAATAATATTCTTTATTTGCTGTTTGACCTTCCGGCAAGAATTCTGAGTGCACAACACCGCGATAGTCAGAGAAAACAGTCAACATGGCTTTGACTTTTGATTGACTTTGGTGTGGTTATTTCGGTTTCGGTTCAGTTGGAAGGCGCCACTCCGAAGCTTGTTGACTAGTTTGCATGTCAAACTAGTAAACCCACGTCTCGTCATCAGTAACAATGCGTTGCATGACTGTTGGATCAGAATTGACTCGTTCTAGCATGTCCTCAGCGATTCTTATGCGATTGAGTTTTTGGAGAAAATGCAGATATTTTGGGACTAGCCGAGCTGCAACATGTTTCATATTAAAAGTGAATATTTAAAATGGCACGTATCGACTCGTGAGTCACAGAAACATCAGCGAATATCTCTCTCAAACTTGAATGAAGATTTGCGGTCACTATTTCCTTCACTTTTGTGATGTTAACTTCAGTTGACGACGTTGATGGCCTACCAGAGCGAGGTAAATCTTCCATCACATCTCAACCGCTTTTGAACGCTTTGTACCACTCATAAACACGTGCTTTTGATAAAGTCGATTCACCGTAAGCCTTTTGTAACATTTTCAGTGACTCCGAATAGGAAATTCCATTGGCGATGCAAAATTTAAGTCAAACTCTTTGTTCGATGTTTTTGTCCATTACGAAATTCGCAAAACACACTAGATATGATCCAACTAAAAACAGCACTGTATTTAATTTACATAACAGATCTAACATAAACTCCGCACCGAAATATAATATAGTTCTGCCAATCTAACTACAATAATAAAATCAAAAAATTTAACTTGGAACCATAAACAAATCATCCATTCCCGATACTTTTTTGACAGAATGTATTTACTAGACTATTTATTTTATTTAGACGACCTCCGTGGCGCAGTGGGCGAATAGCCGGCTGAGACGCAGGAGGTTGCGGGTTCGATTCCCGCCGCGGAACAAATGTTTGCATGATCTACAAATATTTGTTTTGGGTCTGGATGTTTTTTTATGTATTATAAGTATTTATTTACAAAAAAAAAGTATATAAATATTCTATCAGTTATCTGTTTCCCATAGTACAAGCTCTGCTTTGTTTGGGGCTAGATAGCGCTGTGTGAAATGTCCAACAATATTTATTATTATTATTATTTATTTATTTATTTACCATGACTTTCTGCAGTGCAGTCGGCAGTTGCAACCGGTAGCGTAGCTTGATAGTACCTTAACAGTGACTTATATTTCTAGATGCTGCTCCTTCGTCGGCAAACGCGGTGGCGGTGCTCAGGCAATCTCCATCGGCAAGAACTGCGACAAGTTCGGCATCGTCGTCCATGAGCTGGGTCACGTGGTAGGCTTTTGGCACGAACACACCAGACCAGACAGAGATATGCACGTGCAGATCATCAGAGATAATATTATGCATGGTAAGTCAAAGTCAAAGTCATCATTCATTTATTAAGAAACCACCTGTGCGAAGCTAGCGGGGCAGCTAGTAATAAATAAACCTAAAACTCAGATCCTCCACAATCAGCTATATTAAACAATGTAAATTAGAATATGACTATTTAAAATTTCAATGGATAAAAAAATGTCAACAAATGATACAATAATATTAAATAAATTTCATGGAAACATTCAAAATCTTACACTAAACGTAAATAGGCATTACAATTTGGAAATTTCTCAAGAAACAGTAGGCCTTTTCCTCTAACAATTTAGTCAAGGAATTTTTAAATGCATCAAAATTTTACTCCCTGTTCTTCCGTGTCCAAGCCAGGAAAGAAGGCCAAAAAACAAGGGGGATCATTATCTTTAATGATCATTTTACAACAAATAAAAACCATTACACTTATATGGTAATGTTATATCTAAGAGAGTTATCGATTGACAATAAAATGCAAACTCTAGAACAGATGTCCTTAAACTTTTTTGTCTCGTAGATCAAATGCCATGATTTTCGGTTTTAGATAGACCCACTAAGCTACGCAACAAAATCAGTTATTCACATAAAGTCCCGCTAGAAGACAAGGGTTGGTATTCGCAATAGAATTTCCCTTCTGAAGCTGGCCTTAAACGTCACCGGAATGCTAACGGTCTCGGAATATGCATAATAGTAGCCTATTCATAATTTTATCGCGAACGCCAACGACGATTCCCCTCGAAACTAAGTCAGGGCATCTGAGGAACCTTAACAATTCAGATTTTCAAGTTTTAAACAACCCCAATTGCAAATTGCTACTTTACTTTCCGCAATTTAGAACGCAAATTCCCTTGTTAGTTAAAATTGTGGCAATTCAATGCTAAATTGAAACTAAACACGGAGTAATAAAGTTTAATTTCGCTGGTCGTTGTACAAGCTGTAGATAGTTTGAATGCCTTTGGGGATTTCGGCGCTCGTTTGGTATTTTAGTTATCCTTTAGTGCTGAACAATGACCTGAATAATCAGTTTGCCTGTTCCTGCTTTCTTTTCATGAATTAATGTTTTTTTTTTATCATACCTTACAAGTTTGTACTAAAAACGGAATATTTACCGTGATTTGTGAGTTTTTGAGTATCCCGATATTTCGACGCAATTGCATGGGCCACGATGATCACGGGAAACTGAAGTCTGCGAGTGAACGGCAATTGGCAGATATAACGATCTACCCTCTTTCTCAGTCTCTTACTAAGAATGAATTCACTAATACTATTACTGCAACCGGTTTCATTCTCGATCATAACTCGATTCAGACACACAACACTCACGGTATCAGGATGAGTAATTTGCACTTCACTTCTTTCGGTTCTTACACATTCTCACCACAGGCTCCAGTTGGAAACCCTCTTCCCGATCGAAATTCTTGTATTTCGTAATCTGAATTGCGTCTTAAACTAGTCTTGAATTTAGATTTTTTTTAGATTTATTTATTTTACCTTAATTATAACATTCGTTTTTACAGGCATGTCAATTTTTACATTATAAAACTTAGATTAATTAAATTAAAATAATATAATTAAAAACATGTCAACTAAAAATTATAGGTTCCTAACTGAAACGGTATGTCAAAACTAAATTATAATAAAAGACAATCTATTGGTGGAATATGTCAAATAATTGCGTCAAAGGAAGATTCTAATAAATTAAAATTCATAAATTCATTTACACAATAAAAAGCATGTCTTTCAAAAAACCATTTGATTGTTTGTTTAAAATCTGAAATATATTCTAAATTTACAATTTTTGTTGGCAATTTATTGTACATTAGTATTTTATTATATGCTCCCTGCTTTTGCACTTTAGCTAGTCTTACGTTTGGTTCATATAAATTCTCCTTATTCCTTAAATTATAGTTGTATGTGTCTTTTTTCTTAATATACTCTGTATCCTTGTTTTGGTGAATTTCGAGGAGACTTTTAAATATGTACAGGGATATTACAGTCATTATTTTATGTTGCTCAAAATATTTACTTACTGATGTTGTTCTTTTTAACCCGCATATAATTCAATATTGGCATGTAATGTCGCTCAGTTGAGATTACTTGTGGGTTGTGTAGCTCGAGCTAACTCAAATCAATAATGAAGATGGAACAAGCCACCTGATATTAAGAGGTAACCATCGCCTATAACAAAGTAATTCCTCGTAGTTCACGCACCTTACAATGCACTACCCTGCATCCATCAACTTTAGACATACAGTTGTAAAGCCTCATGTGCCTGTTATTTCCTCGGAAAACATACGCTTCAAACCGAAAGACAGCAATGCTACTTGGCGGCAGATATAGGAATGATGGTAGTACTTCCCTGGGCGAGCCCTTTTACAAGTAACTAACTCTACTGCTCTTAAAAATGTGCTATCGGGTTCTGTTTAAAGAGTTTATTCTCATAAGAACAAATTACAGTTCACTTAAAATGAGCTTAAATATCAAATCAAATCAAAAACATTTATTTGTAACAACACCAATAGTACAACAGAACAAACACACACAGGAAACAACAAAAAGAACAAAGAAACAATAACTATAATAGATTTAAATTAAATAAAAATACAAAATATTGCAGTGTGTGTGTCTCATCGTACTCACTGCATGTGTCACAAAAAGGCTTTAACTCAGCTTGTGCTGGGTTGCACTGGCTACCCGGCGCTGGTCTTCCGTTAGAGCCTAAATAAGTATATTATGACAGTAAGTTTAGGCTAGTGTACAGTGCAAGCATTCATCATGTAGATATTTAATTTAAAACATTGTAACTGTCAATCGAACTTCAAAAATCAGCTGTTAAATATAAATTGTTACGTAACTTCACTTTTCCTATATCTCTTTTAATTAAGGTCTCAAATTTGCAAACTCCGCCAAATTTTCAGTGATAGTTTGATAATATAGTGTTTATTAATTGACCCCAATTTCGTCTTTTTACGCCCAAAATTGAATGAAAACGTATCCGTCTCCTTTGTAAATCAAAGGTTTTCCAAAAGTAGGTACCAACACTCAAACTATAACGATTTTAGGTAGGTTATTGAAATTAATTAAATGGGTTAATATGTCTTCTGTAGTTATGTCTTCTGTACAAACAGTGGGCACGTTTCAAATGTAAAGTTGGACTTACCTCTGACTACCTTCTTGTGGGATATCTTCACGGATCTGAGTACTGGATATACCGTCATCGTGAGCTAGGATGCTGAATTGCAACATGTCCAAGCAATATAGGCCGCAGAGATTTTGAGACGGTCGAATTCCGGTCACGCACGGGTTTCGAGAACATAACCTAATAAATCTCTGATATGCGATAGGCTCACCTAGGCCCATTGCGTCTTGGAGGCATATGCTAAATAAACTACACGTGTCTCTTATTTTTGAAACACTGTGCTTAGATGTTAACGCTTTAATTTAATGACCTTGACTGATTCTTTTTAAGCGACTTCAAAAAAGGAAGAGGTTTTCAATTCACTTGTATTTTTTTTTAATTTTTGTTGCCTCTGAACTTTCGACTGGGTGATAAGATAAGATAACTCTTTATTTTACACCAAAGAGATTTCACCACCGTACTTCTCGACAACGTAATAAAGCTTATCCACATATCATCGACAATTGGGTATCACGCACCACACGCTTCACGCGATCTTTTCTACCCCATACTTGCAAGATGTGGAATGAGGTTCTGAGGTTTTCCCATTAGGCTACGACATGGCACGCTTCAAGAGAAATGTAAAGAGGTTTCTACAGTGTAGAGAACGCATCGACAATACCCCGGGTGTTGCCGGTGTCAATAGGCGACAGTGACCGCTTACCATCAGGTGGGCCGTAAGCCTGTTTCTCCACAAATAACATAAAAAAAGTAATATACAAAACATAATTCTTACAAATAGATTTAGTACAATGGGCAGTCTTATCGCTAAAAGCGATTTCTTCCAGGCAACCTTTGTATGGACAGGATTATAATGTAACACATGACGGCGGTGTATATAAATTTAATAACATATCTATATACTATAAACCTAAAATACTGTAATAAAACAAATATAATTAATTGGGTGATTCTTTTTATTATTTGAAAGCTGGTGCTTTCCGTGTGGTCCCATTTCAATTTGGTCCAGTTCTGACAATGGCATCCATGAGAAAACCATATAAGTCTTAAATTTGCATTATGTATGTGCGCGACAAATGGACGAATAACTCAATATCACGCCAACCGATTTCAATGATCTTTTTTATTCGATTTCAAAAATGGAGAAGGTTTTCAATTCGACTGTATTTTTATGTTTGTGACCTCATATCTCCGTCATTTATCAACCGATTTGAATGTTTTTTTATTATTTGAAAGTATATACTTTCAGATTGATCCCATAGCAATTTCATCGAAATCGGTTCAGTAGTTTGTTTTTACTGTTATCTGAAGTCGGTTATATTTTTATTAAAAACTTGTTCTACGAAATTATTGATGAAAAAACGGGCTCTGTTTGGGGAATTATAACAAATATAAATATTGCTGGACATTTTACACAGCGCTATCTAGTCCCAAACTAAACAGAGCTTGTACTATGGGAACCAGATAACTGATACAATACTTCTGTACTTTTTTTTTGCGAATACATACTTATGGTACATAGAGCAACAACCAGACATGGAGCAAATATCTGTAGATCATACAAACATTTGTTCCGCGGTGAGAATCGAACCCGCTACCTCCTGCTAAAATTAATATCTTAATTGTTTGTTAAATTCCTATTTGCATAACATTTTTAAGAAAGAGTTGAAATCATTATATTACTCAAAACGTTGCTAACATTCTAATGGGAAGAAGGGGTACATTAAACCAACAAGCTAAAATCTAAAAAAAGATGTATATAAAATGTATGCACCTCTTTTATTGAATTTTAACTTAATCACACTTTAGATTTTTTTATACTACTTATATGGCAAACGAGCATGCAGTCCACTAGATGTTTGTGGCTACTGCAGCCCATGGATATCCACATAGAATTAAAAACAAGCTATTATGTTGTCTTAATCTCTATGTGGATACGTTGCCATCACAGAACATAAAAAACAATAGAACTAGCATGATGACTTTTTACCAAGAAAACTAGTGTAGCTAAACTCACACATGTAAAAACTAGCACACTTAGAAATAAAAGTTATAATTGGTTGAAAGAGAACGTTCAAAGAGGCCTAAAACCATAAAACCAATTTAACGGATATAAAACCTTAGCTACTATGGAACATGGTTTAAAATTCAATAAAATAAACAGTAACAAAAAATAAAAGTTTACTTCTTCTACTCGGCAAAAGATGCCGCTTTAGAAAATATTTTTATTTTAGTCTCTATTAATTAGAAATAAGACTGATAATACAAGGCTGTTACTTGATTACCCACAAAACCAAACCACTCAACAACAGATGGCGCTGTCGCTAACTATTTTTGTTATAGTCTCTAACAGCAAAGTATAAGATCGATAATGCATTGGCATGCTCAAATAACAGTCATAATAATAACTACTCACTTAGTGATGTACCAATGAGCATACAAGACGAATGTATCGATACCGATTATCACCTACCTACTACGGGTAACGAAATAGGTACGTCAGGTTATATTTGTGGTGGTCGAAATAAAAAGCTTTTCTTTTCTTTCTTTCTTAACATAATCACAGGTATCCAACTCATAAATACTTACTTAAAAAATATTATATTACTGGAATATTATATACTGAATTATTATTTGAGAGGCACACTAAAAGTTTCCGGAATGAATAATAAAATACTAATAATGGTCAAAAATGAATGTATTGTTTCTCAAATATTTTGAGAAACAATACATTCATTTTTGACCATTTTCTCCCTTTGCGTCAATGCACTTTTTCATAAGATTGAAAAAAAATTGAAAACATTTGTGCCACTCCTCTGGTGGTGACGTCAGATACATGTTATTCATACTCTTCGACAGCCTCTTCTGGTGATGAAAACCGTTGATCGGGTAATTGGTTCTTAATTTTTGGGAACAGAAAAAAATCACACGGTGCCAGGTCATGACTTTGTATGCTGGATGGCTCATAAGTTGCACGTTTTTTTAAATTTTTTTATGTCTTGCGCCTTGGGAAAACTGAAAACAGAAGTTTATATATTATTTCACACCATAGGTCTAAAATACATTTAGAAAATCATCAATAAAACAAAAAGGAATTAACGCCCTAAAACTTATACACCTTTTAATAGGGGGTAACTAATTAAAGCTATCGATAACACATTCATCAGTATATTGGGGTCACATCCCTAGTTGAGTAGCGTAAGTTGAGGTTTAAGAGAAACGCGACCTTAATGAGTCTGATTCACAGTCTATTTTGTTTGATGATTTTGTATTTTAAACAAAACTAACAAAAAACAATAAAATAATACTTACCGGTGATAGGATATGCCCCCTTTTGTTAAATTTTTTGTTCGGCTATAATATTTACACTCCAAAACGGCACAATATTGTAACAAAAAATTGAGGTAGTAGGATAAAATAAAACTAGGTTAAGTTTTTAAATACATATAATCAAAGGAGCTAGTGTCGGTAGAGCGAGTAGGTACTTATTTATTATTTCTTATACATGTGGCAAGATAAATATAGGCTATATCAAAATGACTTGGTTCAACGGTGTATCTATTTCTTAAATTACGGCTTAAGACTAGAGATTACAATTATATAGCATTCAGATTATTTGAGCAGTAGAATACAGCAGTAACGTTAAATTAGAGAATTGGGCGCCAACTGACGTTAGCGTCAGAAAGAAAGAATAAAATTAGAAGGGGCTCAACCCGGATTAGATATTGGATTAGAGGCTCCTGGTGGTATTTTCGCCGAACGTCTGGAGTCTGCCTCGGAGTGGTGGAGTGGGCTTTGAGCTGCGCAGGCGTGGTCTTTGTATCAACCGAGGCAGGAAGCAGGTCGTCTGGAGAACAGGCTTGCGGCGGTCGATTTGTGAAACAGTGTTTCAGCTACGCGGCGACTCAGAAAACACCACGCTTCTCGTTGGCTCCAATAAGTATATTTCGGCGGGCGTCAGGTGTAAGGCTCCACGGTAATTGAAGAGCCCGTCAAGGACTTCGCGAACTTGTAAAAAAACTCGATTTATCACGATCAAAAGGCGAGGAAATATTGTCCAAAGTCATAACTTTCGTAGCTCGCAGATTAGAAGTTCTTCAGTTGAATCCAGGTAGGTGAAAGAGAGCGATTTTTTTTTTCGAATGGACTTATCTCGCTGTTGGGCTCTGAGGCCGTTGCAGCTTAACCGAGCTTTTGGCGAGCGCAGAAGGCGCTCAGCCCTATAATTTTATTTTTGATGAGGCAACTAGCGCAAGGGCACACCTCGGCTTGGGCTGTTGCCGGGACGGGGATAGGAGAGAAACGCACGGGTACGTGCTTGTACCTCGTGTAGGCGGCGACTAATGGGACTCGTCGACCTCGCCGGCGAGGTCGGTGTATTTGTGGAGTGTTTGCTCTGTCTAATGTGGATGACTCACCCGCATTAGCGGAAGTGATTTCGTCATCCGGGTCTCCGAGAACGTGTCTCGGACGACGGAGGGTTTTCCTGTGTTTGGACGGTTCAATCGAATAGTCCGGAATGGTATGTACCAAAGGATTCGGATGATGAATGGCGAGTTCATAATGTCGCTTGGAAGCGAGCTTGATGAATTTAGCTATTGACTCTAATTTCAAATCACGATGCAGATCGTTATTGCGAAAATACCAAGGCGAGCCTGTGGCTTTTCGCAAGAAACGATTTTGTACTAATTGAATGGCAGCAACTTGACGCGAGTGGGCGAATACTACTGAGGAGTATGTCATGATGGGGCGAATGCAGGCTTTGTAAAGGGTCACCTTATTTCTAAGAGACATTTTACTTTTTCTGCTTAGGAGTGAGGACAGTCGTCCTAAGGTGTACTTAGCTTGGTTGCACCTCTTAGTGATGTGCATACGCGTCGACAACGTTCTCAACCATAACTGGGGCACGGACGACATGGACATTCGACATGATTTCCGTCTTGTCCATGTTCATTTTAAGTCCTACCCGTTGGGAGACTCGATTGAGGCCTTCGAGCATCGTGCTGAGCTCTTCCATCGACTTTGCCATGACCACAATATCGTCGGCAAACCGAAGGTGAGTGATGTATTCGCCGTTAATATTGATGAGTCCTTTCCATTCCAGAAGCTTGAAGGCATCTTCCAATGCGGTCGTAAACAGTTTCGGAGAGATTACATCTCCCTGTCTTACGCCTCTTTTTAAGGGAATCGCCTTCGAGCTCTGTTCGTGTACTCGGACTGATATAGTGGCGTTTTTATACAAACACTTCAACACTTCGATGTACCGATAGTCAATACGGCATCGTTGGAGAGACTCAAGCACTGCCCATGTTTCGATCGAATCGAAGGCTTTCTCATAGTCCACAAACGCGAGACATAGCGGCAAGTTATACTCTTCGGTCTTCTGTATGACTTGCCGCAGCGTATGTATGTGGTCTATGGTACTGTAGCCTTTACGGAACCCGGCTTGTTCGGGAGGCTGGAAGTCGTCAAACCTGCGTTCGAGACGGTTCGCGATGACCCTCGAAAACAGCTTATAAACATGGCTCAAAAGCGAGATGGGTCTGTAATTCTTAAGCAAGGTGTTGTCACCTTCCTTGAAAAACAGAACCACCACGCCCCCGTTCCATGCTTTTGGCGTCGTACCTTCAAGCAAGGCGGAATTAAAGAGCTTCTGAAGGACTTTAAGTACCGGTGATCCACCCGCTTTCAGAAGCTCTGAAGTGATTCCGTCCTCACCCGGCGCCTTGTCGTTCTTAAGCTGCTTCAAGGCCATCCTGATCTCATACAGGCTGATGTCCGGAATATCTTCGGTATAATGTCGGGTCAGTTTGGCTCTTAGGTCGTTGGCCGCACTGCAAACAGGTTTAGTGACCGAATCGTAGAGCCGTCCATAGAACCCTTTGACTTCCCTTAACACTTTCGCTTTACTTGACGTTATGCTGCCATCTTCCCTCTTCAGCTTCGTCATGCGGCTCTGCCCAATAGAATTATCTCTCGCGAACACTTTGGAGTCTTTATTCCGCTCTATCGTATCTTTAATACGAGATGTATTAAAGGTACGAATATCGTGCCGCAAGGATTTCCAAATCTTTCTATTGAGCTGCCTATGTGACTGAGCATCATCGAGAGACTGCAGTCGCAAAGAACGTCGTTCAGCCATGAGGTTAAGGATGTCATCAGAGAGTTTCTGAGGTCTATTGGTACGGGGGGTCTTAAAGAACTGGGACCCCACCGTATGGACGGTTTCTACGAACCTATTATTGATCTCGTCCACTGATGCATCTACTTATAGACAGTTAAAGCAATTTGCAAGTTCGAGTTGAAAGCTCTCGAGGTTTTGGATATGTGCGCGAGTGGGTCGGAGTGTAGATTTCATCAAACGGGACCTTTCAAGTTTAACGTTCATATTCAATGTGGCTCTAACAATTCGGTGATAACTGCCGGTTTTCACCCTGTGAATCACAGAGACATCATTGAATATCCGTTTCTTGTTGGTCAAGATGAAATCAATCTCATTTCTCGTGGAACCGTTGGGACTCATCCAGGTCCATTTCCTGTGAGGCGGCTTCTGGAAAAAAGAATTCATCATAAAGAGTCCTTCTTTCTCCAGAAAATCGGCCAGCCTCTGTCCCCTGGGGTTCCGTTGCCCATATCCAAATTGCCCCACTCTCAACTCATCATCGCTTCTCATGCCTAGCTTTGCATTGAAGGCTCTACTGATGTCCTCATACATAGACTCTACTTCTTCATCTGGGTGTGAAGAGGTCCGCGCATATACCTGAACTACCTTCAGCGAATATCGCTTAGATATTCTGAGCGTCAGGTACGCGACCCTGCTCGACACACTGTCGATGGTGATAATGTTGTTGATGAGTGACTTGTGAACGAGAAATCCAACACCACCTTGGGACTGTTGGTCGCCCTCCCGGTAGTATAGTAGGTTACCAGACTTAAGGGATATCGTGTCCTCACCCTCTCTACGGACTTCGATAACCCCAAAATGTCCCAGTGTAATCTACTAAATTCTTCTTCCAGCTCAACAATCTTTTCGTCTGTCCTCAAAGTGCGGATGTTGTGTATTACCAGGGCCAGTGGTCGTCATAGGGTTTGGTAGCCGATCGTCTCCCGGGGATTCTTAGCACCCCTGGCCCCACCGTTACCGTGACTGCTACCGTAGCCAGGATTAGCGGGGCCGCCGGGGACTCGGGGCCTGGTTTTATGTTACACTATATCCATAGGTTGTTGCCATACTCGCCACGCTTGGCAGGCGGGTTGGCGAGCGCAGTATAGGTATTGAAAACACGAAAAGACGCTGCTGCCCATCTTTCGGAGGTATCCCTTAGCAGACTCCTACTGCATCCACGGGCAAGAGCGGAGGGGCAACATTCTAATGCCGGCGCCCCACGGCATTACGAAGTACGTTTACCCCACAGTAATTGAAACACGACTGAAGTGAGCGAAGCTTGTAGTGCGCGGAACTCCGCGTACTTGGTGTTACGTGGGCCCCGCCTACTTACGACTTCTATTGTTTTTTGTGTTATGTGGTTGCCATACTATAGGACTTAGCTGTTATGCCTATGTGCCAGTAATTACAGGATCATACCATTACCATCTAACCGGAACACAGCAGCACAAGTACTGCTATTTGACAGATAAAGGTAAGGCGGTGGTGACAACTTCGTCGAGCCCGTTCACAAAAGCTCTACCACCAGTAAATCAGCTACTTTATAAAGTAGATTCCACGACACAAAATCTATAGAAAGGTCATTTACCATGCATACTCCATATTATTTTATAAATTCTGAACTAACTCTGAAGTGGGAGTGGGCGGGTCACGTCAGTCGTATGGTCCCAGACAAATGAGCAACCGTCGTCACACAATGGGTGCCTGGAGATGGGCGTCGAAGCCGGGACAGGCCGAGGAAGCGTTGGCGTGACGACCTCGATGCATTCCAAGATAGCTGGTGGGACGTGGCGAGTGATCGTGAGATGTGGAGGAACAGGGGGGAGGCCTTTGCCCAGCAGTGGGAAAATATAGGTTAAAAAAAAGTAACTGTCTCTCCGTCTGTTTGTTAAGTTTTCACGACTAAACAGCTAGACCGATTTCGATCAAATTTGGCATACAGATAGATTATGACCAGGACTATGACCAGAATTAAGACCTAGGCTACTGTTTATCCGATTGCGCAGAAAAAGAATATGTTTTTATTGAAAAACCATGCGTGAGAAGCCGCGGGCGGGTCAGCATATACAAATAAGAATTCTCTACAATTCCGTACATTTCCTCTCGAACAAGAACGGATTATGTAATTGGGTAATAACACTAACCTGAATGAGTAGTAACTCCGAGATAATGCAGTTAATAATGGCATTATGTCGCTCAGCGATGGCCTACATAATGGAAGAGGCAGTAAGAAATGCTGCAATTGGACTAACTGAATTTAGTTAGATAATTTGCTAATAGTTTCTGGTGGACTTTGCTCGCGTAGGGTAGGAAACGATATTTAATATATATTTGCAAGAATAAAGGTTATTGTATTCTGCTCTTTTATATTATAAAGATTTGCTATAATCGGCTGCTTTTGATCATGCAATTTTTTACACAGTATGCAAATTTTATTTGAATTAAGATTATACCCAAGAGATTAAATAGTAGATTATTAAACGAGGTGATAAATCACGGGCGCTATATTGAATCCCGAGCGTAACGAAGAAAGAAAGAAAAATAATTTATTGGACATACACTTACACATGTTTTTATTGACAACACTACTTGTGTGTTTTATATTGTGTTATTTAGTAATAAATAATACAATATAAAACACACAACACAATATAAATACAAAGGTAAGAAGGATTCTAGGGTTAACTCACGAGCGGAGCAAGGAAGTTACTAGTACCCTGTGTGCAGAGAGGGATATAAGCACGCCCAAGATGCAGACAGCTTTATCCACGAGGAGAATACTCTACTTTTCACACTTTCTGCGAGACAATATAACTAAATCTAAGTTGGTGCATTCTGTGCAGAAGTTAGTTATATTTATGAATAAGTTCTTATTGTGTGGGTCTTTTTTGTTCAAATTTTAATACAAATGAGGTTCCAAATTCAAATAACAATTTCATATAAAATTATGCCCGCAAGGGCATAATGAAATTCAGTATAACATTACTCCCGGCTCAGCCGTAGGGATTTAATTTGCTTTCGGTGGGGTTTACATGACATGTAATTTGACATTGTCGAGCAGGTGCTGTGAAAAATACTACATTGTAAACCATAAAACAAAACAAATAAAGTATGCCAATATAGATGTATTGGATACAATTGGCGGTCTTATATATTTATTTGAACACCAACATAGTATACAATATAATAAATCAATTATTATTTTTACGAGCTAAATGTTATTATAATTACAGGTGAAGACTACATTGAGCAATTTATTGAGCGAGTAACAAAATATATACAAATAACTAAACATAAAAACAAAAATACACTGAAATAAATAAAAGACACAAAAGGTAATTACAGAATCATAATCCTTAAATACTACAAGAATAATTGGAATTAATTAAATATCGATTATCGTTAAATAGCAATCTCTACTAGACAACATTTGAGATGAAAATACAAGAAACATTCTAATTTGTCGGTGTACCAACCGTGCGCAAGAATATAGAATAAAGAAGCTTGAATCAGCTCCAAATCTCAGAAGTGATTCGAAGACCTCAGATAAGCGCTCGACACACTGCCACGCACCACGCTGCATGTTGCGTGAATGCGTGTTCTAACGTTGCTTGTCAGTATCTCCGTTTGTATAGAAAACACGCACACTCCAACACATACAAAATGCATCCACGCGCGTTCATACAGATCACGCGCTCAAGCGCGGAGAAACATGCACCCCCGCGCGTATGTGCGTGGCGACACGCAAGGTATGCCACACCGAGTCCAGCAGTGCCGTGCGTGATTTTGGAACTGCACTAGCGAACGGCTTTGAATGAAATGAGTATAAGCCGCCGTGAATCCACAAAACGCAACCACGCGTGTGAGTGCGTAAAAAAACCCACACTATGATCTGCACTCCCGCAAGTACGCGCGTAGGTGCGTCGACACACAACATGCAGCGTGGTGCGTGGCAGTGTGTCAACCGCCTAATAAACCGGAAGTGCGGGTTCCTTCCGACGCGAGTGCTGACTATGCGTTCCGTGTCGTGTGCCGCGTGTAGAGTCTTCACACCGGAACGAACGACAAAGCAAACTATAAAACTATATTTAAAATTTTCGTAATTACAATTTTAATCATACTAATATTATACATTCAAATGTAGCTCCGTCTCTTTCTCTGTTGGTTACGTGTTCACCACTAAACGGGCGGACAGATTCGATAAAATTTGGTACACAAATAGATTAAGACCGGGATTGAGACATAGGCTACTTTTTACGCGACGACTGCGCAGAAGGAGCGTAATGTTTTAATTGAAAAACAACGCGTGCGAAGCCGTGGATTAGTCAGCTACCTAGTTACACTTCACACTAATAATTATAAATGCAAAAGTTTGGATGTTTGTTTATTTAATTGGTTTTTTGTTACTCAATTAGACGTAACGGCTGAACCGATTTCTATGAAATTTGGTATATACACCGATTATAACCTGGATTAACACATAGACTACTTTTATTTGACAAACCACGCATGCGAAGCTCCGGGCAGAAGCTAGTAATACATAATTGAACGGGTATGTACAGACGTGGTCGAAACCTCGGTATACTAAATGATAATTCAAGTATTTTTTAACAAAAATATAACCGACATAACCAAACTACTTTACTTATTTTGATGAAATTTCCAGTATATCCTTTCAAATAAAAAAAGATTTTTCCAAATCGGTTGATAAATTACGGAGTTCTGAGGTAAAAAAATAAAACCGAATTGCGTCTCTATAAAATTTGAGAGTGGCCCTCGATTTTTTGAGATCCCATCATCAGATCCTGACTTGGTGCCGATGGAACTACCTGGGAATTCTTTTTAACAAAAAAAATCTCGAATCGGTCCATGCGTCTTCGATTAATCGGGGAACATCCCTAAAAATAAAAAAAAAAAGATTCCGGCGAATTGAGAAGCTCCTTCTTTTGAAGTCTGTTATAAAGGTACATAACCGTTAGCAAACTAATTTCCAGTCTAAGGCGAAAGAACATTGCCGATAACTCAGCACTATGCTGAGTTATAATTCTATTCTTTGCCCTATTTATTAAACTGTCTCTAAGGTAAATAAATAAATCTGAATCAGAATGTTTTTGTCATATTATCGACACAAATGTGTGCGTTATGTCTTAGGTTGGGGAAAAAGTTTCTTCGAATTTTTTAAGAAAATTCAAAACTATTTTTAATATAGTTTATTTACATTTAACTAAAGTATGTAGGTACCATTTTATTTGATAACTTTTTGCCATCTTGTAGGTAGGGACATGATCGCATTGCTATAGGAATTTTGGGGCTTCTGATCAAAATACCGTGACAAGTAGTTTTGGCAGTCATCTCGTGATGTTAACCTGACACTGCCTAAAGAATTCTGGAGAGACCGAAACAGGTGGAAAACTGAAGATGCAAGGTCAGGACTATACGGCGGATGCATTAACACCTACCAGTCAAACTCTCTTAATTTTTGCTGAGTGGCTAAATATGTATGAGGTCTAGCGTTATCATGATCAAAAACCACACACCTTCTGTTGATTAATTCCGGCCGTTTTCTCTCAACTTCTTGCTTTAATCTTATCAGTTGTTCGCAGAAGAGTTCAGAATCGATAGTCCTGCCTGGTTGTAACAGCTCATAATGAATAATGCCCTTCCAATCCCACTACACACACAGCATCACCTTGTTGCGAGTTAACCCGGGTTTCGCCACAGTCTGTGAAGCCTGACCGACCTTTGACCACGACCTTTTTCGCACGTTTTTGTCGTACGTGATCCACTTTTCATCACCAGTTATCAGCTTCTTCAAAAATGGTTCGGTTTCATTACGTCGTAATAAAGAATCACAAATGAGTACACGGTTCATTAGGTTTCTTTCAGTGAGCTCGTGGGGTACCCAAATATTGAGCTTTTTTGTGTACCCAGTTTTTTCAAATGCGCCAAAACTGTTTTGTGGTCAATTCTCAGTTCTTCAGCTACGTCGTAATTACTGATATGCCCATCTTGCTTCACTTTTTCAAAAATGGCATTAATTTTATCCGTAATAGGGCAACCAGAGCGACGTGCATCTTTGACAACAACATTTCCGGATTGAAAACGCTTAAACCAAATTTGTTCTACTCTCACAGACACTGCACTAGATCCATAAACATCGCAATTTTTTTTCGCGGCTTGCGATTTATTTTTACCTTTTTTTGTAGTAAAATTTTAAAATATATCTAATTTCTTCATTAGATTCACTCATCTTTACAGTACGAAAAACAAATAAAAATCACACATTTTCCTAATTTGAATTTGGAATTATCTTCTTTAAAATTTAAACTTTGAATGGTACCAAAACCAGCCAGATACAAATAGTATAGCCAAAGAGATTTTATTACAAGTACATACTAAAATGCGAAAAGACTTTTTCCCCAACCTATTATTTAGAAACGGGGCAGCATACTTTTTGTGATAATTACAACCTAGCGCCTTCAAGTTGCGAGGGAGGTTTCTTGTGCTGCATCGTAGACTACATCATTAATTTCCATTAAACAATCTCGTGGTTAAATGCGAGCCTGTGATTTGTTAAATAAAATACTTAGAAATTAGACGCACTTTCTTCACATTTTTTTTACTGATATCACCACTTTCAAATACACCATATACGCTGTAAGCCAGCCTAAATTGCATTGCATTGGACTACAGCCTGTGATATTGCAGATGGACGCAGACCTCTTTTTATTTTACTAGCTGACCAATCTGCAGCTTCACAAGCGTAGTTTTTTAATAAAAACATTACCCTCCTTCTGCGCAGTTAGGTAAAAATTTGCCTATGTAACCCGGGAATAGTGTAGCTTCCCTACGGTGAAAGAATTTTTAAATCGGTCAGTAGTTTCGGAGCCTATTTAATGCAAACAAACAAACAATCGGACAAAGCGGTTCTCTTCGACTTTTATTATGCGCACCGCCAAAGAGTGGAACGACTTGCTAGTGTCTGTATTTCCTGATAGCTACAACCTGGGTATCATTAAGTCGCGAGTGAGTAGGTTTTTTCTAGGCAAGCGTGTACCATCGTAGACTGCATCATCGCTTACCATCAGGCGTGATCGTCGTCAAACGTAAGCCTATAATGTATAAAAAAAATCAAATCTTTATAATATTAGTATAGACATACTGATGAAAAGTCTCATATATCCACGCAAACCCTTCAAACCGAAATACGGCAATTACTGCTTATCAGCAGAATATGTTTAAGGTAGTTGAAGTTACGATAACGTGTGACGGAGGCCAAATTGCAAAGATTTGAAGGGAAGAACGTTTTGTAACAGAATAGGGTCAAGTATACATTTGGTGCGTGCGTGGCACAGATCTACATAACTCTTTCTGCATAAAGTGCCCTCATTCAGATGTACCCTGAATACACAGGGGGATGAAATACAGCTCAAGCCTTTGTAACAGAGTTATATGGAGAAATAACCAGCCATACTTGTTGCCAAAGTTTGATATAGAAATATAATACTGCTCATTACTGTTAATGTGAACTACGCAAGTGTTATCATCACACTAATATTAAACCAGCTTCCGCCAGCGGCTTCGCACGCGTGGTTTTTCAACAAAAAGTAGAATATATGTTAATCCAGGTTATAGTCTAGGTACATACCAGATTTTATCTAAATCGGTTCAGCGCGTTACGACGTGAGTAACAAATATCCACATTGTTGGATTTCCTCAGTTGGGTTTATAAATAAATGCAGTGGACTGTAATTTTGCTAGTTTATTGGACGCCAAGGACGCGCGCCTCGCTTCCGTCGATTCGTCTACTGAGTGATGGGTCGGCGCCGGTGCGCGCAGGCGGCCGGTGGCTTCGGTCCCCCCTCCACTCGGCACTGGCCTTGAAGGTGTCGACCGATGCAGTGATTGTGTCTCCGACATACTCCCCGGGTTGAAGCTGGTAGGCAGGTGAAGTTCAACAAATAGGTGGGGACAAATGTTGTTAAACGCCCTACGAATTATGGTTCCTCCCTTTGTTTTTAAAATTACAGTCCACTGCTTTTATTTATAAACCCAACTGAGGAAATCCATCATGTCATTTTTTTTTGTTTGTATTTTTTGGTTTATTGGACGTCAAGGACGCGCGCCTAGCTTCCGTCGATTCGTCTACTGAGTGCTGGGTAGGCGCCGGTGCGCGCAGGCAGCCGTTGGCTAGGGTGGCCTCGAACTCGACACTGGCCTTGAAGGTGTCGAGCGATGCAGTGATTTTGTCTCCGACACACATCAATACAAACTCTCGCGTTTTTAATATTAGTGGGATGTGAAACTTTTGACATTTGTTTATTTATTTGTTTGTTACAGAATCTTCGTAATGGCTAAACGAATTTTGATGAAATTTGATGTGTTGTTAGATTATGACCTGGATTCAAACATAGGATACTTTTTGTTGACAAATAACGCGTGTGAAGCCGCTGGCAGAAGATAGTTGGTAATAATTTTGAAACGGTTTTGCACGGATTTTTTATTAAAATTAAATATAGCTCACTCCGGGCTAGTGTAGCTTCCTATTAGTGAAATAATTTTCATGTTCAGTTCAGTAGTTTTTGAGATTACCATTTACAAACTTACAAACTTAAACACAACTAACTTTACTAATTTATAATATTAGTACAGATAGATAATTGTTTGACCACCAGATGGCAATTGATGATTTGTGGTCAAGATTTATGGAATAGATACTAGATGAATTTATTGACTTTACTACCTGAATAATCTGCAGCTTCGCACGCGTAGTTTTTCAATAAAAACATCACCCTCCTTCTGCGCAGTTGGATAATAAGAAGCCTATGTCACCCGGTGATAGTTTAGCTTCCCAACAGTGAATGACATTTTTAAATTGGTCCAGTAGTTTCGGAGCCTATTCAATACAAACAAACAAACAATTATTTCCTTTTTATAATATTAGTATAAAAACGTAAGTAAACCAATATTATTATTGAAACAAATACATTAATAACCAAAGATGAAACACGCTTGCTTAAAAATAACCTATTTTTTCTAGACTTAAAGACTCTGAGATTATAATGTCAACCTATATATCTAGTTTCCCTGAAGTATTTTATTATCCTGCATCCCGAATTGAATAAAATATTAAGTGCATACTTATTACCTTAAAAACTAAAGACCAAAAAATAAAATGTGGGGGCCCAAAACCAGATTAGTCTGATTTACTGAGGTAACCTTTTAGTAGCTAGCTGGCCAGGCCACAGCACCATTTTTAATAACCCAATAAATAAATGAAAGTTACACGTTCACAAATCCCTTTTAAGGGTTATCAAACCTCAATCTGGTCACTGAACTAACGCATGTTGACAAAAAATACAGTGACACAGCGATTCAACGTTCTGGTATACAAAAGCCAGTGACAGCTGGCCAGTCAGCGAAAGACAACAACTGCGCGACAACTACTTTTTTTTTGTCATTGTGATCCGCAATCTGTTGGAGGACTACAGACGGAAGTGTTGTTTTATTTTGGCGTTCGGGATCGAGACACATTAGTCCTTCTTCCCTTCTTTAGAGGCAGCAAGCAGGTTATCCAAGACATGGCCTCTTTTCAGGCGCTTTGTATCAGAGCGATTTTCCACCAGCGCTCTTGCCAGCAGATTATCATGGTTTTTTAGGCAATCCAGGTATCTTTTCCCTATGAAGCCTGTTTCTTGTTCAATTGTGGGAACTTCTAGGTACTCATGGATCTCCTTGTTGGTTGTGAACCATGGGGCATTAGAAATGGAACGCAAGATTTTATTCTGACAGCGTTGGATGATAGCACGATTGTATTTGCTGGTTGTACTCCAGATTTGTAGCTCATACCTCCACACTGGTTTAAGGATGCTGTTGTAAACCAGGCCCTTGTTAAGTAGAGACAGTCGGGATTGTGGTCCGAGCAACCAGAACAGGCTCTTGAATCGAATGTCAAGTTCTGATCTCTTAGCCTTGACGTGGTCCTTCCATGTCAAGCGTCTATCTAGAGTAAATCCGAGGTATTTAACCGAGTCCTTATATGGAAGAACGTCCCCACCAAGATACACTAAGGGGCAGTTTCCTCTACGGAGTGCGAAGGTGATGTGGGAAGATTTGGCGGCACTTGTACTAATTCGCCATTTCCTGAGCCACTTTTCTATTTGAACCAGTTGGTCTTGCAGGGTCTTAGATGCTTGGTCTGGAGACTTATCGCAGAACAAGATTGCGGTGTCATCAGCAAACGTGGCAGTTGCAGCACCTGAGACTTGAGGTATGTAGGTCCGCCGTAAAGATATTATACAACATTGGTCCAAGAACTGAGTCTTGTGGTACACCAGCCTTTATGTTGTAGAAAGAGGATTTCAATTCTCCGTGTCTTACTTGGAAGATTCTGTCCGACAAGTAGAACTTAATCAGATGAAAGAAAGTACCTATGAGGGAGTTGCGCTTTAACCTTGTACAACAATCCTTTATGCCACACCCTGTCAAATGCTTGCTGAATGTCGAGGAATGCAGCAGAACAGTATTGTTTTTGTTCGAGGTACTCTCTGATCGTCAAGTATACCCGATGGACTTGCTCTATGGTAGAATGTCCTTCTCTGAATTCAAATTGGTGATCTGGTATGGAGGAAATTTCACGCTTCAGGCGCTTGACAAAGAGTTTTTCCCAGAGTTTGGAAAGTACCGGAAGGAGACTTATGGGTCTATACGATGTAACATCTTTGTTAAGTTTTCCTGGTTTGTGTACCATGATGATTTGCAAAACTTTCCGAAGCAGAGGTAAGTATGAGAGTCTATAGGTTGCGTTAAATAACGACGTTAAGAAGACTACGGCTTTTTTGGGCAGTTCTTTTAATATCTTAGGTGTGATGAGATCGAATCCCGGTGCCTTTTTAGAATCTAGCCTCCTTATTTCCGCCCATACTTCTGATGGGCCGACTGCCCTTAATTATTTGTAAAGCTGAAACGGTTGTTCAAGTATTTTGTCGACTTCCTGCTCATCAATGGCATCGCCATCGTTAGGGTGAATTATGCGAAACAAGTGGGTTGCAAATGTTTCGGCTTTTTGTACATCTGTTTGAGCCCATTTGTCGTTGTCCATTTTAATCGTGGGGTTAGCCTGTTGAGGTCTCTTGAAATGTTTTGTGGCCTTCCAAAGGGAGTGATGACCTTTCGCAACTGGTGAAAGTGATTCCATATGGTCATTAAACGTGATTTTGGGTTAGGATGGCATACCCACTATGCTCTTAAAAAATGCTTGTAATTTTCTAGCTCTTCCCATCTCAAGACTTTTAAACTTATGCATTGAAAGGGGTTCTTTCCCACTCGCATTTAAGTAATCTATCATCCGCCCTATACATAAAAACGGTGATAAGTGCACAATTACTAACTATAGATCTACATCGATCCTGCCGGCCCTATCAAAAATCTCCGAAAAAGTACTTAACTCCAGACTAATGTCATTTTTAGATAAATATAATCTCTTGGCTTATGAACAATTTGGCTTCAGGGCTGGTAGATCGACAGAGGACGCAGTAACAAATCTATGTCAAACGGTGTCGGAGGCCCTGGATAAAAAGAAAAGATGTATCGGTTTTTCTAGACTTGGCCAAGGCCTTCGACACCGTATCGATACCTAAACTCGTAGACAAGCTCTTTCATATTGGTATTAGAGGAAACTGTCTTAAATTATGTTCTGACTTTCTTACTCAAAGAACACAGATGGTCAAAATTGGCGATTTCCAAAGCTCTGAGGCCCCAATCACATATGGCAATCCGCAGGGAAGTATCTTGGGCCCAAGTCTTTTCCTGATATATATAAAAGACCTATGTAAAATGAAGATACCTAACTCAAAAATATTGGCTGCTGACGATACAGCCATTATATTTCAGGAAGATACATGGCAAGCGGCTTTTAACTCAGCGGAAAAAGAAAAGATATGAAACGGAGGATTTGCTAATAATACAAAAATAATAATTAAAATACCTAGCTTTATAAATAAATTTAAATTTATGCCATAACTTAACATTCATCATCATCATATCAGCCGTAGGACGTCCACTGCTGGACAAAGGCCTCCCTCATTGATCTCCAGGAACTGCGGTTAAAAGCGGCCTGCATACAACGCCGACCTGCGGTTCTTACCAAGTCGTCTGCCCATCTTGTGGGTGGACGTCCTACGCTGCGCTTGCCGGTCTGTGGCCTCCACTCGAGAACCTTTCGGCCCCATCGGCCATCTGTTCTGCGCGATATATGGCCTGCCCATTGCCACTTCAACGTGCTAATCCGTCGGGCTATGTCGGTGACTTGAGTTCTCCTACGTATCTCCTCATTTCTGATTCGATCCCGTAGAGAAACCCCGAGCATAGCCCTCTCCATAGCTCGTTGAGCAACTCTGAGCTTATTCATAAGGCCAATAGTGAAGGACCACGTCTCGGTTCCATATGTCATCACTGGTAACACACACTGATTGAAGACTTTCGTCTTAAGGCACTGAGGTATGTTGGACGAAAAGACGTTGCGAAGTTTCCCAAACGCTGCCCATCCGAGTTGGATTCGACGATTGACCTCTTTCTCGAAGTTGGACCTACCTAATTGGACTGTTTGTCCTAGGTATACATACGCGTCGACAACTTCAAGAGCCGAGTTCTCAACCATAACTGGGGCAGGGACGACATGAACATTCGACATGATTTTCGTCTTGTCCATGTTCATTTTAAGTCCTACCCGTTGGGAGACTCGATTGAGGCCTTCGAGCATCGTGCTGAGCTCTTCCATCGACTTTGCTATGACCACAATATCGTCGGCAAACCGAAGGTGAGTGATGTATTCGCCGTTAATATTGATGCCCAGTCCTTTCCATTCCAGAAGCTTGAAGGCATCTTCCAATGCGGTCGTAAACAGTTTCGGAGAGATTACATCTCCCTGTCTTACGCCTCTTTTTAAGGGAATCGCCTTCGAGCTCTGTTCGTGTACTCGGACTGACATAGTGGCGTTTTTATACAAACACTTCAACACTTCGATGTACCGCTAGTCTATACGGCATCGTTGGAGAGACTCAAGCACTGCCCATGTTTCGATCGAATCGAAGGCTTTCTCATAGTCCACAAACGCGAGACATAGCGGCAAGTTATACTCTTCGGTCTTCTGTATGACTTGCCGCAGCGTATGTATGTGGTCTATGGTACTGTAGCCTTTACGGAACCCGGCTTGTTCGGGAGGCTGGAAGTCATCAAACCTGCGTTCAAGACGGTTCGCGATGACCCTCGAAAACAGCTTATAAACATGGCTCAAAAGCGAGATGGGTCTGTAATTCTTAAGCAAGGTGTTGTCACCTTTCTTGAAGAACAGAACCACCACGCCCCCGTTCCATGCTTTTGGCGTCGTACCTTCAAGCAAGGCGGAATTAAAAAGCTTCTGAAGGACTTTAAGTACCGGTGATCCACCCGCTTTCAGAAGCTCTGAAGTGATTCCGTCCTCGCCCGGCGCCTTGTCGTTCTTAAGCTGCTTCAAGGCCATCCTGATCTCATACTTAACATTAGTCTAAGATAAATACTATAAGATCACTCTCGTTTGTCCAATGGAAAACGTCAAAAACTAGGATACAGAAAATCTAGTCCAGTTTTTGACGCACCATTATACTGATAATTACTTAGGTTATTATATACTTTAGGTACTTATTTCCTGATTTGTTATAGATTTGTATATAATTATTCGTACCCGAGTGTCTAGTAACAAATTGGTTACCTGTATATATATGTTACCTTTGTATTTACTCTTATGTAAACCAATAAATCATATTTCATTTTTCAAATTTTTTTTCATTAAACGTGATATTTTCGTGTTCTTTTATATATTATTTGAGTTCCTTGAGTTCTTCTTTTGTCAGCTGTGAGACGAATATCGTGCTATTTGGCTCTGAGTCTCCGTTTTTCGGCAATCTTTTGTTGTATGACATCTGGAATGTTCCCACGTTAAATGGAAATTTTGGTGATTTTTCAGGAGTGCTTTTCTAGACTGAAACTTGGATGAGGTTAGTTATGAACTTGCATGCGTCATCCACCTCGTCTTCGGTTTTTAGTGAAATATTGAGATCAATATGGTCCATAAGGTGTTGTCTAAAGCTGTCCCAGTCTGTTTTGTTATTGTGTAAGCTTTCTGGTATTTTTACATACTACTGGCGACAACTACTGGATCACGAGAAAAACAAGGAGGCAGTTCCGACCGGTCTTTTGCGCGGTTGTATGTTTTTTCGCGGCCCTCTACATCGAAGCCAAAAAATCGAATAATAATTAATGCTGGATATTTCACACAAACTAAGCAGAGCTTGTACCATGGGACCATTACTGATAGAAAAATACCCAGACTCTAAACAAATATACGCAGGTAATGCAAACAATTTGTGCCGCGGCGGGAATCGACCCTTCTTGTGTCTCAGCCGGCTATGTGCCCACTGTACCACAGAAGTTGTCATTGTAATATTATGGTTATACGTAATAAGCTGGTCATACTTATAATTATAGTTCTGAACTTCTCTAGCCGATGCAGTGATGTAGACTGTAGATGTCAATTGGCCGGTCAGTTACTGGCTCTATAAAAACCAGGCGTTTCGCCACAAAAACCATCAAAAATCGCAGAAATATACCCAGTGCGACAGATTTATGTACTTAAAATAGCCTTTAGTTTCTTTGAGCAACCTCTATACTAGTTTGTAAAATGTGTGTGCGTTCCATTCAAAGGTTTCGCGTTCTATATATATCCTTGGGATGAAATATTTGTGTTCTCGAGCCAATATTGTGTTTTCAAGGGTTCTGTAAATTCCTGTCGCGGGAGAGCGTTTACGACAGCTAAAAATGTGTATTTAGGCGAATGGTGTAGACTTTATTTTATCACATTTAGTAAACCACTTTGGTATTGGATCCTTAAATATAAACTAGCTGCCTCGCCCCAACTTCGCACGCATTAAATACAAAATGTTGCTTTTAGAACTGAGGGATAATGTAGATTTAAGTAATTTACTATGAATTAATTAGAAAACTTTTGTGATTGATTTCAATCATTATTATAAATACGGGATTTATCACGTACCGTCTTATCGGTGTTTCAACCGACAATGTTTCGGTTTAATTCGTGAACCTTCATCAGGGTGAGTACGATCCGCTCCGAATAACGTCTCGCCTCGCACGGCTCGTTCTGCGCGCCGCTGCCCTCTGCGCGCGAGTAAACGGGCGGGGTTGTGGGGATTGGGAAAAGCCTAACATGTTGACAGGCGGTGCCATCATCATTATCATCACTGCTGCTCTCTTCGGTAGTTCTTGGTAGGCAAACACACAACACTAACTATGTCTCTACCAGGTTCACTCACTCTTCTGTCACTTTCATCATGAAGACATGGCCTCCAGGCTGGTGGTAGAACCCATCCTCTATCCCTGTTAAAGTTCGGCACACGACTTATTTCTATTGCCTCTCGGATCTTGCGAGGAACGAAGACTTCTCTCTCGCTCGCCTTGTCGAAACGTATGTAGTGCGTCGAATCAGAATCTAGAGCATGTTCCGCCACTGCAGAAATGTTGGAGTCGACATTCTTCATTACACGTATGTGTTCAGTCAAACATTGTCAGTCGAAACACCGATAAGACGGTACGTGATAAATCCCGTATTTATAATAATGATGAATTAATTAATTAAAGTTGGGCAGTTATTTGGGTACCTTACCTTGCAGATAGAGACTTAAATGCAGTTTTTTATTTATAGGTTTATTTTAAATTTAGTTTTAGTTATTTGATTTTATTGTAGTTTTTATTGTTAATCTGTTTGATACTATTTTGCATAGTGCCTAATAATGAAACATAAATAAATTTTCGAATTAAAGAAAACACTTTATTGTCACCATAAAAGAAACAAATCGGTGGTCTTATCGCTTAGAAGCAATTTCTTCAGACAACCTTTGATAGGAGAGGATTTTTTTAGTTACAATAATGGAGAAGGGTGTACATTAACAAAGCAAAAACTAAATTTTAGTAGAGCGCTGATCACTTGCAATAAAACAAAACATAACATTATACATCAGTATATACACTATCTGGGGTCAGCAGAACACCAGCGTTAAGTAGCTAGTTTCTAGCCTACCTACTTGGCACATGCTGAGCTGGCGCCGTTTTGGCATGACTCGACCTTGTAATTTATGATGGAAGTTACGTGAGCTATTCCTGTATTTTTTGATTAACCTGTAATCTTTGACTTTTGGCATTGATTGATTGATTGATTGATTGATTGAAAATACTTTATTGCACTTATAAAACTAGTACAAAGGCGAACTTAATGCTAAAGAGCATTCTCTTCCAGATAACCTTTGTGTATTGTAGACAAAGATGTGTAGGTAGTGCACAGAAAAGGTAAAAAAGAAAATTTGCACAGGACTAATAAATATAGCATAATATAGGTACATACTACTTAAATAAACCTACTTAAATACTTTATATGATAGACTAAACTATACCAATATCGAATTAAAATACATACATAACAATAGAAGAGAAGTGTTATGGAAATATTAAGTTGCTCATTTTTGGTCGGTTTGACCGAGAAGGTGCCTATAGATTCTCAATCTGAATGCTTCCACTGAATTAGCCTCGAAATAGTTTGGTGGCATATTATTCCAGAGACGAGTAGCGGTTATGGTGTAAGAGTCAGAGTAAGTAGCCGTGTTATGCTGTGGAGTAATTAGTTGGAAACTACGAGACGATCGCACAGGTCTGTCCTCAGTTGATACGGATGCAAATCGCTCTCTGAGGTAGCTGGGAGATAGAGGCATTCTTGTCCTTCTATGTCTCATATCCTTATATTTACACCCATCTACTTCTTATAGCCAAAAGTCAAGATTCGACATTACAACTTCGTCACCATCTTCCTTTGTGTATTTATTTTGTACGTGTGTCGTGTCAAATAAATGTTTTAATTTTATTTTTTTTCATTTTCAAGTAAATACCTAAATATATACCTAAACTAGCTGTTGCCGGCAACTTCGTACGCGTTACACTACTAAATGTGTACTAATTCATCGCAACATATCATATTAATTTATGTGATGTTCATTAAGGATGTGTGTTTATTTATTTGTCAGTCAGGACAACGATTCTTATATATTAGATTAGAAGATTGACAATAATATACCTACAACAAATAAAATAAAATATACATAAACATACATACATAGCGATGCTGTTAATATAAAGAGGAAAGATTTGTATTGTATGAACAAACTCAAAAACTACTAAACTAGAATGCTACATTATTACATTATCCATTTGCTGCAGTAGCACATACACACCTACTTGCCTCTTTTTAATTTTTCTCTGCCTACATTTTATATTTGTTATTACATTCTATTTTTCCAAAATTTGTTGTAAGTTTTCTCTTACTTGTGCTTTCTCTTTGATTGTATTGTGTGATATGGTACCAAATATATGTCTGTCTATCTCAATGTCTATATTTATTATCCCTGAGTAACAAAGTTCACTTTTTACTCGACTGCGCAAAAGGAGGGTAACGTTTTAATTGACAAACCATGCGTGCGAAGCCGCAGGCTGGTCACGGTTAGTTTAATCGAATCGACAGTTAGCTCGACTACTCGTTATTTTTCTATTTTCGTTGTCCACTGTTAATTTAGAATAGATTGACCTTAAATTAATAGTTAAGAATTGTCTACAGGTTTACTGATGCTATTCTTAAACACTTTTTATAACTGTATCAAATGGAGTGGGCTTATTAAAAGAAAATGAGTGATAAACAACTAATAAAATCCTAATAAACCCCAAACAGAATCAAGTCAGCCATAAACCGATTTAGTCTGGCAATTATCTCAGGCCAACCCTTAAATTATCCCGTTTAATTAGCTGCGGAACCCCATTTACTGTTCGCAAACACGTATAATTCAGGAGTTTGGCGTATCACGGAGATAATTATGCAATATGTATTTGTTTTCGAAAGATAAATACGTAGGCGTGGAGCTTAATTTTCACGCAAACTAGAGGAATATATTGTTTAGAAGCGCCCTGCAGTATTGCTGTCCCATTAAATATTTTATGAGACTACCGTCACTCATTTCGAAAATTTGCTTGAACTGCCACGATAAATAAAAGTGGGACTTAAATCAGTTGTCGCTTGTTTATTTTTGCATTGAAGATTTGAATAATTGTGCCCTTAAATGGTAGATTTTAATAATAGTTATGGAATCATCATCATCATCATATCAGCCGTAGGACGTTCACTGCTGGACAAAGGCCTCCCTCATTGATCTCCAGGAACTGCGGTTGGAAGCGGCCTGCATCCAACGCCGACCTGCGGTTCTTACCAAGTCATCTGCCCATCTTGTAGGTGGACGTCCTACGCTGCGCTTGCCGGTCCGTGGCCTCCATTCGATTTTTTCAACTTTCCGGCCCCATCGGCCATCTGTTCTGCGCGCTATATGGCCTGCCCATTGCCACTTCAACGTGCTAATCCGTCGGGCTATGTCGGTGACTTGAGTTCTCCTACGTATCTCCTCATTTCTGATTCGATCCCGTAGAGAAACCCTTTCCATAGCTCGTTGAGCGACTCTGAGCTTATTCATAAGGCCAATAGTGAAGGACCACGTCTCGGTTCCATATGTCATCACTGGTACACATTGATTGAAGACTTTCGTCTTAAGGCACTGAGGTATGTTGGACGAAAAGGCGTTGCGAAGTTTCCCAAACGATACCCATGTAATATTAGTGATAAAATATACAATATATAAAATATATAAGTAATGATAAAATTTATAAATAAAATAATTATATGATACTTGTACGCCGCAAGGTAAAATCTAGCGCATACATAAAACTCCTACCACCAACATTGTACCTTACATCTTACAAATGTAAATCTTACAAGGAATAAATGAATTATGAATAAATAATTTCTGAGTAATGGTTCACGATGTGTGATTATGGTTGCGATAGTTTTATTCAATGCCCTTGCACAGTAATGGTTAAAATTACGGCTTCCACGCCATTATAGGAAAGGGGTGTGCGTCGTTCTTAAAACGCCTGCGTGGCCCCAACATCATTGTGAGCACATTGGCGGACAGGTGGGACTCTACGTTTCTGTGGCACTGGTTAGGCCTCCATGACCGGAGCAACGTCCCTTATAAGGCGGTCACTGATAGTCCCTCGTGTTCGCGTACGTGTATGTATTATGTATGTGTATGTGTAATTTAATTTAATTTATTTGTATAATTTTTATTTTATTTTTGATTATATTGATTTATTTTTTGATTTTATCTTATTTAATTTATGAGTAATGAGTATGAGTCAATGACTTGAAATAAACAATTTTTATTTGATATATTTTATAAACAATAATGACACATATTTACGGAGTTACTTTTCAGTTCGATGATGCGAACCGTATATTCTACTCAGGAGGTCTGATTTGAGGGACGCTTGAATTCGTTTGTGACAATTGCTTTGATGTAGAGTTGCGTAGGCAGCATGGGTAATTGGATAATTCTGAGTGTGTAACAGATTGCTGATCCACGGATCGTGCGAGCCCTTTCACAGCTTTGTTTGTAATAAAACCCAATTAATGTGTTGACCCTAGTTATATGTTACTGTTAGGCACCAGAGTAACGGTGGATAGAGAACAGCTAGCATACGTCCAAAAGTATGTTTACCTGGGCCAAATAGTCTCCTTCGACCCAGACAAGATAAGGATATTGCTTGGCAAATCGAAAATGCCTGGTGGAGCTATTGGTCCATGGGAGATTTGATGAAGTTGATGAAAGTTAATGGACGTATGCACCCTCCCCGTTCTAACTTATGGTGCGCAGACCTTTTATGGTGTCTTTGACCAACATTCAAAAGTATAAACTGAAGATTTGCTAACGTGCGATGGAGCCCAGCATTCTCGGATTCAAGCGTATTGACCGCATACGCAACACCGAGCTGCGCTCTCGAACACAAATCGTAGATGTAGCTACGAAAACCGCCAAACTCAAGTGGGACTGGGCTGGGCTCAAGTATTCTGTATGTCGGGTGATCAGTGGGCTAAGTTCACCACCAAGTGGAACCCCGGACACAGCCCGAAGACATCGCGGCAGACCAAAGCAAAGATAGAGGGACGCGCTCACTAATTTCCGAGAGGACTGGACCATCTTAGCGCCTGAAAGTAGTGTCTGGAAAGAATGGGGGCAGGCTTTTGCCCAGCAGTGGGACACAGTGGGCTGATAATAATAATATCAACTACCAATTGCCTTCTAGTTTCTCTCCATAGGGTAATTCATATGGCGGTAGACGAGTGTATTGTTTTTATTGGAGGTTGTCAACGCTTGACCTCTGACAACCTCACCTCATTTTAAGTGATTTTGTAGTTGAATATGGAACACGCTTCCATATAAATAAACTGTTTACTCTGGACTTGAATACTCCAATATTATAGTGGCTCAGACAAACAAACGCCGTGAGCGAGTACCAGTCCTTACTCGGTATTAAAAGGTTTTTCTTTTCAGGTCAGGAATACAATTTCAACAAGCTAACAGAGGAAGAAGTGAACTCTCTCGGCCAGACTTACGACTACGACTCTATAATGCATTACTCTCGGAACACGTTTAGTAAAGGCACGTATTTGGACACGATACTGCCTTTGGAAATCCACGGGAAGAAGCGACCGGAGATCGGACAGCGAGTGAGGCTCAGTGCTAGTGATATTGCTCAGACAAATCTGCTGTATAAGTGTGCAAGTAAGTGGACTAATATGCTAGTGCAACTAATATACTTGACGACCTCCGTGGGGCAGTGGGCGAACAGTCGCCTGAGACGCAGGAGGTAGTGGGTTCTATTCCCGCCGCAGAACAACTATTTGCATGATCTACAAATATTTGTTACGGGCCTGGATCTTCTTCTATATTTATAAGTATGTAAAAATAAGGTAGGTATATAAATATTCTATTAGAGAGCGTTCTCGTAAACACCGCCATGCGCTAAAGAGCTCCAATTGCACAAAGAGACCACTCTCATTTTGCGACAGGGGTTAATAAATAAATAAATAATAAATAAATATTTATTTCAGACTCATGATCCATAATCTATACAGACATTTTCAATAATTAATAAAACAAACAAATAAAATATAACATTAGATAGTTTCGGTGGCAATATCCACCTAACTTCTGTATATCTTAGATTGTAGAAGTCTTTCTGCCAGACTTCTAATAAATAAATAAATAAATCTTTATTTCAGACTCATGATCCATAGTCTATACAGACATTTTCAATAATTAATAAAACAAACAAATAAAATATAACATTAGATAGTTTCGGTGGCAATATCCACCTAACTTCTGTATATCTTAGATTGTAGAAGTCTTTCTGCCAGACTTCTAATAAATAAATAAATAAATCTTTATTTCAGACTCATGATCCATAGTCTATACAGACATTTTCAATAATTAATAAAACAAACAAATAAAATATAACATTAGATAGTTTCGGTGGCAATATCCACCTAACTTCTGTATATCTTAGATTGTAGAAGTCTTTCTGCCAGACTTCTAATAAATAAATAAATAAATCTTTATTTCAGACTCATGATCCATAGTCTATACAGACATTCTCAATAATTAACAAAACAAACAAATAAAATATAACATTAGATAGTTTCGGTGGCAATATCCACCTAACTTCTGTATATCTTAGATTGTAGAAGTCTTTCTGCCAGACTTCTAATAAATAAATAAATAAATCTTTATTTCAGACTCATGATCCATAGTCTATACAGACATTCTCAATAATTAACAAAACAAACAAATAAAATATAACATTAGATAGTTTCGGTGGCAATATCCACCTAACTTCTGTATATCTTAGATTGTAGAAGTCTTTCTGCCAGACTTCTAATAAATAAATAAATAAATATTTATTAATTTTTTATATTGCTAAGATTAACATAAGGGATTAATATCTACTTATTGGTAAGATTTAATACATTTCCTGAACTAGGAAAACCTGTATCTCAGGCGAATAAGGCTGGACTGGGGTAACTTATCAATACTCAAATAAACAATGCTTAGAATATATTTACTTAATCAAAAAAAAAATAACTAAATAAACTAAGTGCAAACATGGAAGGTATGAGTTTACGTATCTTTAAAACTATACTTTATAACGGTTAGTAATTCCTCAGTTTCCTCGTAAGATAGATTGGATAGAGCAGACTGTAAGGCTCTTTTACAGTTTGAGAAGTTCATTGAGTGGATGCTCAATTTACGATTTAGCCTGTTATACAGCAATGGTCCTAAGAACATTAGAAATCTGGATGCAAACGCATGCTTTACTGGGGTGTTGTTAGTGTGGATGTTATCTTTTCGTCGTTTGTTAACGTTATTACAAAGTGTCAACTCTGGACATGAAAGATGCTATCCTCCTACGCCGAATAGCGTTGAACGCATCATAGCGTGCTTCAGTAAACATTTCGAAGACACTACAATAGAGCTTTAAGCCCATCAGTTGTCGAAGATGTTATTATAAGTTACCATAAGACAGTCACGGGACTTTTTTATATATAGAAACGGCAACCGTTAGATAGCAGTGAACATTCCACTGCTTGGTAGGAAAGGCAAAACCAAGGCCCTGAATCCTTCTTACCGACTGTGGCCATTTATTTCAATTGAGGGCTAGAAAACTACTCCGGCGTAATAAGATAGTACTTTCGCAACTTTTCTTGTCTTGGTAGTAATTGTTATTATGGTGTATTAGATATTATTTTTGTACCGCGTAGAAGGCATATTTTTTATTTCACACTGCGCTATATAGCCCCAAACTAAACTGAGCTTGCACTATGGAAACCAGATAACTGATAGAATACTTATATACATTTTTTTTGTAAGTACATACATAAAATATATAGAGAAACATCCAGACCTTAAACAAATTTGCCCGACGAGAAATAGTCTCAAACTAATTCAGAGGGCAGGGTCTTATAGAGCTTGTCACTTCATACATGTAACTAATCTGATACAAAAATTTAAAATATAAATTATAAAAATTTATGTACAACTGTTTAAGTATGTTCTGTTTAATAAATTGTTCTAATTCTTAAATTATTCTTATATCTATACTAGCTCGAGTTGATTGCAAGTGTATATTTTCTGTGAGAAATAAAAAGTTTTTACTTTACTTTAATATTGAATAAACAGTGTACCTACATAAGCGTAATAAATATATACATATATAAACAAATATCTATAGATCATGCAAACATTTGTTCCGCGGCAGGTATCAACCCGCTCTCTCCTGCGTCTCAGCCATCTATTCGCCCACTGCACCACGGAGGTCGCCATATAATTGGCATCCCAATAAGAACAAAGATTGAAATTTTATCAAGAGAGATAATAAATTTCATTTATTTTTAGTAACACGTCGTGTGTTAGATGAGATGTAAAACACAGAACAATTAAATAAAAGTCTTATCTGTTCCTAGCGAATAATGCCCGAGAAAAATCAATAACTAATTGTTTGAGAAGCACATTCAAATCGTTTTCACATCTATGCACTTTTGTTATTTAAAGACTATCTATTTAAATAAAAAAGAAATTGTATTGTTGTTGGCAAAGCACATCACTTGAAAGCGGCTGTAGATTTGGTTATTTTTCAACCGGCTTCAAAAAAGAAGGAGGTTCTCAATTCGACTGTTTTTTTTTTTATTTATGTTTGTTACCTTAATACTTTTGACTGGGTGAACCGATTTTGATGATCCTTTTTTTATTTGAAAGCTGGTGCTTTCCGTGTGGTCCCATTTCTATTTGGTCCAGTTCTGACAATTGTATCTATGAGAAAACCATATAAGTCTTTTTGCATTAAGCATGTTCGCGACAAATGGACGAATAACTCAATATCACGCCAACCGATTTCGATGATTCTTTTTTTACTCGATTTCAAAAATGGAGGAGGTTCTCAATTCGACTGTATTTCTACTTTCAGATTATAAATAAAATAAGAAATAAAATAAAAAAATAAAAAAGGCTTTATTAAGTTCTTTGTAAGTACATAGTTTTTTCACTTTAATAGTTATATATTTAGGTATACGATTTAATTAAGGACCCCTCGACGGGTATATGCCTCCTCTAAAAGTTTGCATTTTTTTCGGTTTTCTGTTTCCTTCACCCTTGCCTTGCCTGCTATCTCTGCTATCTCGTCCTGCCATCTTTCTTGTGGTCTCCCTTTTTTTTTATTGCCAACAGGGCCCTTCCATAGGGTTGCTGTTCGGGTCCACCTGTCGTCTTGTGTGCATACCAAGTGGCCCGCTCACCTCCATTTTAGAGCCTGTGCGTGTTGGAGAGCGTTAATTACTTTGGTTTTTTTTTCTGATAAGTGTGTTTCTTTGTGTATGTTTGAGTTTTATGTTTAGTAGGCTCCTCTCCATCGCTCTTTGGCAAACTTGTATTTTATTTTTTGCCCTATTATTCCAAGTTTGGCAAGCATATGCTTGCCAAACTTTCAGATTAGCCCCATAGAAATTTTATGGAAAAAGGTTCAGTAGTTTGTTTTTTCTGTTATCTGAAGTCAGTCATTTTTTTGTTACAAAGTTACTTGTTAAATATTTGTAATAGTCCGAATAAGCTTTTTAGGGAAATAATAATTAGAAAAGTCCAGAGTGAATAGGTTATTTCGAGGCAAGCGTGGAGCACGCTTCGATCACACCATCACTTACCACCAGGTGAGGTAGTGGTCTAGCGCTTGACTAACATCAACAAAAAAAAGTTGCCCGGAAAAGTGCAAAATTTTAGAAAATCTGAAAGTGCTTTTTATTATAGGATTTTAGTATAAACTCAAAATAAAAAAAATATAGCCTGGGCGGGTCAGCTAGTAGTTAAATATAAATCGGTCTTAGAATCGCTCATCGAATCCTCGCTCACGCAGGAGGCTGTATACAGGTTAAAAGTTGCACATAGATCCATAGAGCGCACCATGCTCGGCATCAGTCTGTTGGATCGAGTTCCAAACGTCGAGATACGTAGACGAACGAAGGTTCATGACGTTGGGATTCGAGTTATGGAGCTCAAATGGTCTTGAGCGGGACACTTGGCTAGACGTGGTGATGACAGATGAAGCAGGACAGTGTCTGAAAGGTGGCCGAGGAGCGGGTATAGAAGGGTAGGACGTCCAGCAGCGACATGAGTAGCGACATCGTAAAGGTCGCGGGCCATCAGTGAGACTAGCGCAGGATGGCACAAACTTGGGGTGGTCTATACCCAACAATGGATGAAGTCAGGCTGTGGATGATGATGATGGGCTTAGAATAAAACTGGCATGTTTTACAGAATGCGGTCGCACCTTGCTCGGTAACTCGGGATGGTTCAACTCTCCCGGTTGGGGCTCGGAGACGCAGCCGTTACCGGAGCGATGCGAGTGGCGCATCGTCGCCACGCACGGAGAACGCGTCGTGCTCAATATCACCGGTAAGTGAACCTAACTCGTAGAATTCTAACAAAACTGTTGATTTATACAGATAACTACTTGACATACCTATCTCTTAAAATAAAATACATTTAATTGATACACACAGGACAGACCACAAAACACTTGGTTAACTTAAAAATACAGGTAGATAAAACACAAGAATAATACATCTTTCTGTCTTTGTATATAATGCCTAGCCCGGTATCGGGGTGGGTGGGAAAAAGTGTCATTTGCCCCGGTGATAGGTTGAACGAGGCAGGAGACACTTTTTTCTCATCGGCCGGGTACGGCAGTAGACGCTTCTCCAATTCTGGCACGCTACCGGGGCGGTTGGGAAAAAATATCATCGTCCTAGGTATTGTGTATTACGCCAACATTACCACGTATTTATTATTACAGTATTGTGGTCTAATATTAATAAGTAGTCTTATCTGTAAAATCTGTGAAAACCTGTGTGGGTCCAATGAATTAATTTTCTTTATGAGTTCTTGGTTGAACCTGAAGTTTTGAAGAGAGATTTGAGAAGCGTCTAGTAGATACATACGGAGAGCGCATTATACTCAATATCACCGTTGATATCATAACTAGTTAACGACCTTGGCCGGTATCTCAGTATCCTCAACTAGTTCAGCTCTTCCGGGTTGAGTTATAACTAATAAATAAGTGCATAATAATAATACTAGTGGTTTGCCCTGAACTGAGATCTCGCGTAATCTTTGACTATCAAAATAGTGCCACGAAATGAATAACCAAAACACTTGACCTACAGTTTCATTCAAATTACAGGTAACGGGAGTTCATGTAAATTGATTACTTTTTTGGGTACAAATTGCAGTTATTCTGGATTTCAGACTTTTGCCTATATTTGTGTCACTAAACCTACACGCATACCAAATTTCAGCACTATGCGGTCATTATGGTACCCTGTGAATTTTGTCAAAGTTTTGTTTTTATTATGGCTAATAACTCTAAAACTGCAAGGATTAAACTAAAAATAAAAACGGGGTCGAAATGTACGAATAAATACCTTTCATTTGACGTTCTACTTGACCTAATAGTCTCATTTTAATTTTTTTGCCCCTCTTTAACCCCAATATCTCAACAACCCTTCCTCATGATTTTAAGACGAAACGGGTCTTTTCCGCCCACAAATTTATATCAAGTAAAAAAATCAATTAATCAGTCTCTCGTGATGACGGCCGATGTAACTTGGCCGAAACGTTGACGTTAGTCAAAATTATAATTTAAAGGCGCCTAGTAAACCGGCTTTCAGACGACTAGTCTACAGTTATTTCTTGCAGTCCTCCACTAGCTGTTAAAATATATGGAAAGTAATATGTGTAGTATATAATAGTATTTTTTGGTTTTATATATATATATATTTGTTATATATTCTATGTATTATTATTCTTATATCAAGTAGGTTTATGTATTTATTATAACTGTGATTGGAGTTTATTGTTATTTGTGTTTCTTTTGTTTTGTTAATTATCAGTAATATTGTTATAAGCACGCTAACCTTTTTTGTTACCTCTGAGGTTGGCAGGTAGAAAATGCTATTAGCATTAAGCCCACCTTTTGTACATGTAATTTATATTTTGTGCGATAAAGTATTAAAATAAATAAATAATTTTGATATAAATATGTACGCGCGCAAAGACCCGTTTCGTCTTAAAACCATGAGTATAGTTCGCGAAAATTTAAAAAGTTCTAACCCTTTCTCATTTTTAGCATTTTTTAGCATCACATTTCCACATCTCTACCTACCTACCTACGGAAATTTATCCTCAGACAAACAAACATACGTACATACATACAACGCCAACTTGCCCCACTTGATTTAGAGATTTCGCTTCGCTCGATCAATTAATGCATTTTAGTGTCCCAGCGGGGCTCATGTTTTGGACCAAAATGTTTTTGTAAAACATTTATTAATTTATTTATTAGGTCCACCAATAGTTGTTACATGATATAATGCTAGAGTTCTTATGTCTTTATCTTATAGACTACACGCACAACCAATTACAGGTGAACACAACATGCACTAAAACTAAGTGGACAAACATCTATAGTAAAACAAACATGAAACAATAAATATCTATAATAAATATAGGTAGGCTATGACAATAAATCCATCTTGTTCAATACTGATGTACGTTTTAGCTGAATGCAGGTAGACCTTAATCGGTATATTACTAACTCCCGTTAATTTAATTCTCCCGTAAACTTGGTATTATTGCTACTGCTTGCTACTGGTGAGAGTCGTTCACACAAATAGATTAAAGTCAAAAAAGTCTACAAAAAGAACATGTACAAAAGCAAGCTTTACCCTAATAACAATTTTCATCCAGCATGAACCGTGAAGACGAAAGTCTTCAATAAGTGTGTGTTACCAGTGATGACATATGGAATAGAGACGTGGTCCTTCACTATTGGCCTTATTAAGCTCAGAGTCGCTCAACGAGCTATGGAGATGGCTATGCTCGGGGTTTCTCTACGGTATCGAATCAGAAATGAGGAGATACGTAGGAGAACTCAAGTCACCGACATAGCCCGACGGATTAGCACGTTGAAGTGGCAATGGGCAGGCCATATAGCGCGCAAAATAGACGGTCGATGGGGCTGGAAGGTTCTCGAGTGGAGGCCACGGACCGGCAAGCGCAGCGTAGGACGTCCACCTACAAGATGGGCAGACGACTTGGTAAGAACCGCAGGTCGGCGTTGGATGCAGGCCGCTTCCAACCGCAGTTCCTGGAGATCAATGAGGGAGGCCTTTGTCCAGCAGTGGACGTCCTACGGCTGATATGATGATGATATGATGAAACCTTTGAACGTAGAAATAGCTAATTACAGTGGGTATGTGCAAAGAAAAAAAAAACTTTTGAAAAAAAAACGAGTGTGCTTTAGACCACAACACGACTGAAGTAAAACTTGTTTTTCAAAATATTAATTTACAAAATTGTTCAATTACAAAATTATCCACACGTCTGTAGGTCGATCAGTCTATGTTCATTCTGGACAGACGCAACTCGCACTCGCACATTAACGTTTAAAAATATACGAAACGTAACTCTCTCTCTCTCTTTTTATCTTCACTATCTTATATCGCCCTCTCAACTTCCGTTTGCAGTTTTCGTAACGCATTCATCAGCTCACTCCCCAAGTCAAGCGTGCGTAAAGAAGTTTAACTTCAAAAATTAAAAAAAAAATTGTATACAATGGAACACGTTGACACGTAGGTACCTAAACGGTAATGTTAAAACTTACACCTGCAAATGATTAAACCAAAGCTAAAAAAAAAGCGCCAGGCAAGTGTCTGCTTAATTACAACTTTATATACCTTTAACCACTAATTGGTAAAGTTTAAACTTACCTACCTAGGGAATAACTACATTACACAAAGTTTTACTAGAAGACAATGCTTTCTTGGGGACAATCGAGTCTTTGAACGTGTCAGATGTTGGAACGTTACGTGTTTGGTTTGGGTTTCACGTTGGTTTGACTGATGTTACGCGTGTCAGCGCGATACGAAATGTGCATAATGTAACGCTTTTGTTTTGGTTTTACTTTGGTATCGTTCAAAATTCATTGTAGTAAGTTCGCTTTTGTCCGAGTAGTTTAATTTATTAAGAGTGCTTCGGAAATACCTAGTCAGGTCATAAATTCCGTCACATGTTTCATATAAAATAATTGAAACAAGTTTATTCATTATGTAACCATTTATATACCAAAATGAACTTAACAAAGCATAGATTCTTATGACACTAAAGTTTATTCAAAATGACCTCCGTGATTTTGAATACAGGCCTTCAATCTGCGCGGCCAGTCGTCTATCGCAGCACGAACGAGGTCCATGTCAATATCGGCGGCTGCCTTAATCAATGATGTCTTGAGTGACTCCAAATTGGGATGAGGCTTTGAACACGCCTTTTCCTCCAAGTGTTGCCATATCTTGTAATCTAACAGATTCAAATCTGGACTGGAGTCTTCGTGCCGGATGAAGTCGATTTCACGCGCCGCCAGCCAGTCTTGTGTGCTCTTCGCTCTATGAGCTGGCGCCGAATCTTGTTGGAATACCCAGTGCCTGTTATTGAACATGGTATGAGAAACAGGTTCCACAAGGTTCGTCAGGACTGTATTTTGATACACAACTGCATTCGTTTTTACACCTTTCTCACAAAAATGTACCTCTGTTAAGCCCCAATAAGAAACTCCCAACCATACCATGAGCGAGGATGAAAAATGACCTCCTTGGACACGCGGAATACGGTTGCTCGCTTCTTCACTACTGTGTGCGTACACCTTATCATTTTGTTTGTTGTAGCTCTCTTCTACGGTAAAAATTTTTTCATCCGAAAAAAGAATTTCCCGATATTTTTTTCCCGCGTACCGCTTCAACAAAGCGCGGCATCTCTTCAGTCTCAGGTCCATTAGACGAGCATTCAAACGATGTCCTGTTTTTTTAGATATGCCCGAAGCCCTAAGTCTTCATTTAACACCCTTTTCACCGTGGTTCTGCTTAACCCCATCTGAAGGGCCAACAGTTTCTGCTTACGTTTGGGATTTCTTTGAATTTTCGCCTTTACAGCTTTTATCACTGCTGGCGTCCTAACAGACCGAGGGCGACCACTTCTTGACCTGTCATCTACACTAGAGTCTTCATTGTATCGTTTGATGGTACGATAAACGAATCTTTTGGTTATGTTCCAGTTTTTCAGTATGTCAAAAATTTGAATTGGCGCGTAACCGCAACGATGCAACGCAATAACTACAACACGGTCTTTTTTAAGCGTCCACTCCATATTTAAAAATGAGTAAAATTCTAAAATGTATACAGTTTTATTTTCATGAACAATTCGAAATTCGAATTCTATAAACTTTTTTGTGGCCAGCATTCTAAAATAAAAGTTTTTACTATGTGACAATACTTATGACCTGACTAGGTATGTAGGAAGTGATTCTACCCATTGAACATATTTTCATAAAAGGAAGAATAATATTTATTTGTTATACAAGAGTGCAAAGTTGCTTTTTAATTGCGTGCTCAATTTTGATGACCGACCAAGCGAAGGATTCTAAAAAATGAGCGTTAGCGAGGTGAAAAATCTTTGCACTCGAGTGCAACACGTAACTTTTCATCCCACCTCAGCGAGGAAATGACTAAATGCAAAAAAAAGTAATACACCAAGAAGGTCTGAGTCTGAGTTTTTAACAAATTAAAAAAGGTTGTATGATAAATTCAGCATCATGGAAGTAGAAGTAAATAGCTTTAATGATGTTTTGAATTCACAAACTTAGTGCACACGACGTTCTAAATTCAATTTACAATTTCAATCCAGTAGCGGATAAAAACGGCTTTTGCACTTAGATATCGAAGAGTAAAAATACTCTTTCCGCGATGGGGGGATGAAAAAACTTTTATTTGAGTTAAGCCTGCCTTTATTCTATTTGTGTACAATCATAATAATATCACATTATCACATTAATATTATAAATGTGAATATTTGGTTGTTTGTTTATCTGTTTGTTTGTTACTCAATCACGTCGTAATGGCTGAACCGATTTCGACGAAATGGTTTAGTGGTAGATTATGACCTGGATTGAAACATAGGCAACTTTTTACAAACCATGCGTGTGAAGCCGCAAGCGGAAGCTAGTAATATAGAACTTATAATAAATAAAGAATCAAGAAATTTCACACTTTTTTCATTAAATCTCATTTTTGCCTTCAAACCAGATTTTTTCTAGTTAAGACTAAACGTACAAGATGTTTGTCTTCGAATTTTGAATCTTACTGATGCTGACTTTTGCAAAAAATAAAAACGTGTGTCAAGTGTTTCTTCGTTAAAAACATATTTCATCATTTTCTAGAACTAACATTGTATTCGTTAGTAAACAAGATGTGCGCATATTGTATTGCCTGTATTACATAAAATAGGCTATAAATATCCCTACACCTTTCTTCCAGTATAGAGGTATAGGTACTTACAGGCTTTAGCAAAGCCTTGCAATAAGGAATATAAAATGGATATAAAGCAGAAGAGTCCGTAGCTCGAGATTTATTACCGACGTGACCGTCCGCAGAGCTACTTGAAATAAAAGCAACCGATAAATTCATTAATTCACTGGATCCATTAATATTCCGGCGTTGTTCTGCATCACATATGAACTTGTTCGTAGCTATTGCTTTGGTTTGTACCTTGATAAAATCTGCCACAAATGTTAAATAAAGAACCACTCCTTCACTAGAAGCTAACTGCAGCTTTCTGTCCCATAAGTGGATTTTTATTTTACTATTCAGAAACCGCGCAAACCCAAAATATGTATAGGTGCAATAGAAATGGAGCCCCTTGTAAAATACCTCTACAAAGGGTCGTGTATAAATCGATTCTACAAAATGGTGGCCGAAAGGTTCTCGGGTGGAGGCCACGGACCGGCAAGCGCAGCGTAGGACGTCCACCCACAAGATGGGCAGACGACTTGGTAAGAACCGCAGGTCGGCGTTGGATGCAGGCCGCTTCCAACCGCAGTTCCTGGAGATCAATGAGGGAGGCCTTTGTCCAGCAGTGGACGTCCTACGGCTGTAATGATGATGATGACGACTTTTACGAAAAGATAGCTGGTACCTGGTTGAGTGCTTTAAAAAGTATTTTAAATTATATTCGCCCGGTCAGTGAACTTTATGTCATTTGAAAACGCCTAATGTTTTTTTTATTAACGTATATATTGCTATAAACCGGTCGTATATAATGGTCGGAACAACATTTGTTCTGGGAAAACAGTGATTTAAAGATCGCGCTAGGTATTAAGATATTTAGTTCGTAAAGTATTACCCGTGCGCGATAAGTTGGGACCTGAGCGCGGTGACGTCATATTGGCGTGTTTGTACCGCCCGCAAAAAAGCGAACATAACAAGCAGCCGTCCCCGGCTTCGTCTTTGTTTTTTTTAACCTAATTTATTATGTTACTCAAGTAATTGCGATTCATTCGTCTCTTGCAAGAGGTCATCGTCCCAATACTTTTGTCGAAGCCTGTCCACATGGTTGACTTTTTTTTTCCAGACAACAAAACATTAACACAAACGAAAACTAAAAGAATTCCAGAGCGCGTCGTTACGTGACGTTCGCCAGTACGAGACTAAAAACCCTAGTAAAAAATAGTGATGCGAACGGTACAATACGGGCGCCATCGGGGAAGCGGTCGGGGAGTCGCATTCCTAGCAGGTCCCAAGTTATCGCGCACGAGTAATACATACATAAACATCTTAAAAACATAATAAAAACAATTACATATAGTAAATAAGTAAGTATGTAATAAATAAACGTCGTCACTCAGCGCATGCTACGGTAAAGATTACACTCCAAAAGTTACGACCAAAGTCTCAAAAAAAACTCTGATTTCAGCAAGTTGGCAATATTGTGACAGCGAGGGTTTTTTATTTTAGCTTTATAAAACCAGTTTCAATAAGCGTAATAGATGGCGCTGTCTGTAGATAAGCCGCTAAAAAGATGTTTTATATGCCAAACTGTCAAAGCCTCAAAAACGTATTATCAAAATTTGTCTAAACAATCTCTGGAGTTGGTCTCTGATCTCTCTACTGGTGGTAGAGCTTTTGTGAACGGGCTCTAGGAAGTGGGCACCACCGCCTTACTTTTATCTGCCGCCAATAGTACTTGTGCTGCTGTGTTCCGGTTAGATGGTAATGGTATGTTCCTGTAATTACTGGCACATAGGCATAGCAGCTAAGTCTTATAGTATGGCAACGTATCCATATAGAGATCAAGACAACATAATACCTTGTTTTGAATTCTCTGTTGATATCCGTGGGCTGCAGTAGCCACTTAACATCTGGTGGACTGCATGCTCTTTTGCCATATAAGTAGAATAAAAAAAAACTTTCAATTCACATTGATAATTTATTTTCCTTTGATAAAAGTTTATTACAAAGCAGCGCTATCTGTTAGCAGTTTGCTTTGTTTTCACTGTTAGTCATTGCTAATTCTGTTTAAGTGAGTCACATATAGGGTTGCCATACGTCCGGAATTTTCCGGACATGTCCGGTAATATAGGTCTTTGTCTGGAATACGGGGGGAATCCTAAGCTATCCGGAATTTCTACAATATATGTAGGTAATGAGTAAATAAAACATGAAATAAACCAAATATTTTCATTACAAATAAATGACAATTAACATTACTTATGTTATTTGTCATTTTAATCGTTACTGATATGTATTGCTCCCAAAATTTGAGAATTAGCTTCGTTCATTCAAATGCACGGTGCTAACGACATTAATGTTATATTTACAAGAAAATCCGAAATTTTCATCAAATATCAGGAATTTACTCCGGAATTTCGTTATTTTAATCTGGGAACCCTAGTCACATAATAATAAACGCCAAATAGATAGATAAGATACAAGCCTAAGGTGTAAGTATGTATATAAACGTTACAGCTAAAATTTTACTGCAATCTACTAAAAGCTTAACAAATCACTTGCCCAGACATCTCTTCCAGACTCATTAGATACGAATATCCTTTTACTAAATCATGGCTGCATCATTGAATACAAAGCGAGATATCAAATGAATTTCTTGCTCATTGACTCGGAAATACAGCAGTTACGAGGCGGCTATCAGGGGGAGGTAAAGTGTAGCTATCAATGAGTTATTTTGCCGTAAAATTGGAGTGTCGGTATAACAACTATTTTATTTCACTTTAAATCACTTGCGTCGCGTCAGTGCTCGTAAAGATGAGCTGACGTGAACTACCGTTTATACAGAATTATTCTTTGTTTAATACAGGAGTTTAAACAGGCGTGTATATAGGCGAGACGGTAACATCTCCACTTCAGGACACCCGTGATTCAAATAAATTACAGAAAAAAAGCTTACGAAAAGGACATGTACAAAGGCGAGCTTAAGGCTGCTTTTTCACCAGAGATGTGCTATGCTACGTTGCTATGGCTGCATTTGATATCCACCAATCATATTCATTGGTCCACATAGCATAGCACTGGTGGAAACGGATTCAACTAAGCTATGTTTTTTTATATGGAAGGATGCGTGCTATGGATGCGTGCTATCGATGCATGCTATGGATGCGTGCTATGAATGGTCGCGAGTGCTAGCTATGTGAAGAGCAGAGTACTCAGTAGGCCCACGTTTGTCACTGAAAGTAGACATGCCATCATCTTCTGCTGCGCGACAGCTACGCATCTTCCTCGCATAGCTACTTTGCGGCGGTGCATCTTCATAGCACATCTTACTCGCTCCGCTACATAGCTTAGTATCAGTGGAAACGGTCACATAGTTTCATAGCTAAGCTTTCTATACCACATCTCTGCAGGAAGCAGCCTACTGTTACTGTTTTATTATTAATGTGCTTTGTATTTTTTTATTGTTTAAGTATTTGTGTCATTTTATTTTTCATTTCTAAATTAATTAATAATTGTCAACATTGACATGTCGAAATTGATTACAATACTCTTCTTACGCGTTTTTCAGAGTGATACCATATCATTCTGAAGACCACTTGAGTTGGCCTTTAATTAATGCATCATCACCTCTTTCTCTCTTGCTTATATATTCTACCATTTGTGTATTAACCATGCGTTTGAGTAGGTCACGGAGGACTTATTTCTAAAGACGGACAATTCCAGCCGGACCCACAATCATACTCTCGTCCCAAAATCCATTTATCTCCTTAACGAGGTCGTAGACGACTTATTATGTAGACAATATCGGATTATAGCGGTGGGGATCTATGCAGATAATCTTAAGGTACTCCTAGACGAGTAATCTTTTCACAGGAATTTGTAGCCGGCAATGCTCAATAAAACACTCCGGCAATACATGCTTAGTTTGCATTGCTGTCACATGCATATTCTTAAAACCCCTGTTTAATATAAGTAGATACCTTTTGTGCTGTATCCTTATAATGAGCTACATAATTGCTTGTTTTTTTTGTGTCGTGCATTGTGTGGGTCACTTGAACCGCCTACGGCGAGGAAGCGACTAGCTGTCGACTATTTTCTTGCTTATAAAACGAACAACTGATGTATGATCCCGTGTAAATGAAAGAGATGCATACCTTTACTTTACCTTAGCGGAGCCCTTGACCTATTCATCACCACCTTCTACCTAAGTGCTACCCTACAATAATATACTAATATTTCTTAGAATTAGGCCTACTGTTATACTTACCTAGTTTTATTTAGTACATATTGTACTTACCTTCTTCTGTTAGTATAATAGGTGTGTGTAAATAAATGCCTTTCTGTTATTTATTTGTTATTAGTTAATAACGCTTACTGTTCACACTGTCGGCGAGGACTCTATACTAGTTTGTCGTAACGACATGAGTTATCAAAGATCAAACTTGTTCGCTAACTCGTTTCTAGTTTTAAGCTGATTCGCGCAAGTCTTTGGCGGTAGGAGAATTTCCTTATTACTGGTAACTAGTTAGTAATTATTTGCCTATGAATTATTGACAATCGATTACATTTATAGTAATCTAAACTACTAGTAGAAAAATGTAAAACTTTGTATGGGGTAATCTCAGAAACTACTGAACTGATTCTGAAAATTATTTAATTAACAGAAAGCTACACTATCCTTGAGTGCTACATGTATACCCTGATATATATAGATAAAAATTCTTGTGAAGCCAGAGCGGGTCAGCTAGTTGGCAATATTGTGACAAAATTGCCGTGAAATATGAAGATATTGCCATAACATTACGCACGACAGTTGCCGTGTCAATATTGCTCGTATAGGAGCACCTTTACGATTATGTCGGCCGTTGCGAAGGGTCTGTGCTAAGTGGCGACAGGGTTTGGTCGGTGAAGCGGATACAAGATGCGAAGGTTTTAGACGTCTGTTTGTATACATGGTATTGAATACTAAGTAAAAACATTAGTAATAATATAGGAATTATTATTGCCTTATAGACACTCATTTTATTTTAGTTTCATTTATTTTAGTTTAGTTTTGTTAAATATTAATTTAAAAAAATTTATAGTTAGGGTCGCCGTCGTCGAAACCAATGAGGAGGACTATATATAAAAGACAATAGTGATTGAATTAATAAAAAATCGTTATTGAATATGTACCTAAATAACGCCCGCGAATTCGCACGCCTGTTTTCTTAATAAAAAGTAGCCTCTGTATTTATTTGTGGTCCAGTGTGCAATATCAGTTGATGATATTACCCCAAAATAGTAAATTGTAGGTAGGTACTTGTGCAAATTATAAGTTATAGTATTATGTATATTTTTACGTGTGTATGTAAGTATATAATAGGTTTGTGTATGCAAGTACATAATAGGTTTGTGTTTGTTAGTATTAATAGGTTGGGGAAAAAGTCTTTTCGCATTATAGTATGCATGAACTTGTAATAAAATCTCTTTGGCTATACTATTTGTATCTGGCTGGTTTTGGTATCATTTAATGTTTAAATTTTAAAGAAGATATTTCCAAGATAATTTCAAATTCAAATTAGGAAAATGTGTGATTTTTATTTGTTTTTCGTACTGTAAAGATGAGTGAATCTAATGAAGAAATTCGATACATTTTAAAATTTTACTACAAAAAAGGTAAAAATACAAAGCAAGCCGCGAAAAAAATTTGCGATATTTATGGGCCTAGTGCAGTGTCTGTGAGAGTAGCACAAATTTGGTTTAAGCGTTTTCAATCCGGAAAGTTTGATGTCAAAGATGCACGTCGCTCTGGTCGCCCTATTACGAATAAAAATGATGCCATTTTTGAAACAGTGGAGCAAGATCGGCATATCAGTAGTTACGACGTAGCTGAAGAACTGGGAATTGACCACAAAACTGTTTTAGCGCATTTGAAAAAAAACTGGGTACACAAAAAAACTCGATATTTGGGTACCCCACGAGCTCACTGAAAGAAAACTAATGAACCGTGTACTCATTTGCGATTATTCCGACGTAATGAAACCAAACCATTTTTGAAGAAGCTGATAACTGGTGATGAAAAGTGGATCACGTACGACAAGAACGTGCGAAAAAGGTCGTGATCAAAGGCCGGTCAGGCTTCACAGACTGTGGCGAAACCCGGGTTTACTCGCAACAAGGTGATGCTGTGCGTGTGGTGGGATTCATCATCATCATATCAGCCGTAGGACGTCCACTGCTGGACAAAGGCCTCCCTCATTGATCTCCAGGAACTGCGGTTGGAAGCGGCCTGCATCCAACGCCGACCTGCGGTTCTTACCAAGTCGTCTGCCCATCTTGTAGGTGGACGTCCTACGCTGCGCTTACCGGTCCGTGGCCTCCACTCGAGAACCTTCCGGCCCCATCGACCGTCTGTTTTGCGCGCTATATGGCCTGCCCATTGCCACTTCAACGTGCTAATCCGTCGGGCTATGTCGGTGACTTGAGTTCTCCTACGTATCTCCTCATTTCTGATTCGATCCCGTAGAGAAACCCCGAGCATAGCCCTCTCTCCATAGCTCGTTGAGCGACTCTGAGCTTATTCATAAGGCCAATAGTGAAGGACCACGTCTCGGTTCCATATGTCATCACTGGTAACACACACTGATTGAAGACTTTCGTCTTAAAGCACCGAGGTATGTTGGACGAAAAGACGTTGCGAAGTTTCCCAAACGCTGCCCATCCGAGTTGGTTTCGACGATTGACCTCTTTCTCGAAGTTGGACCTACCTAATTGGACTGTTTGTCCTATGTATACATACGCGTCGACAATTTCGAGAGCCGAGTTCTCAACCATAACTGGGGCAGGCACGACATGGACATTCGACATAATTTTCGTCTTGTCCATGTTCAATTTAAGTCCTACCCGATGGGAGACTCGATTAAGGCCTTCGAGCATCGCGCTGAGCTCTTCCATCGACTTTGCCATGACCACAATATCGTTGGCAAACCGAAGGTGAGTGATGTATTCGCCGTTAATATTGATGCCCAGTCCTTTCCATTCCAGAAGCTTGAAGGCATCTTCCAATGCGGTCGTAAACAGTTTCGTAGAGATGACATCTCCCTGTCTTACGCCTCTTTTTAAGGGAATCGCCTTCGAACTCTGTTCGTGTACTCGGACTGACATTGTGGCGTTTTTATACAAACACTTCAACACTTCGATGTACCGATAGTCAATACGGCATCGTTGGAGAGACTCAAGCACTGCCCAGGTTTCGATCGAATCGAAGGTTTTCTCATAGTCCACAAGCGCGAGACATAGTGGCAAGTTATACTCTTTGGTCTTCTTTATGACTTGCCGCAGCGTATGTATGTGGTCTATGGTACTGTAGCCTTTACGGAACCCGGCTTGTTCGGGAGGCTGGAAGTCATCAAACCTGCGTTCGAGACGGTTCGCGATGACCCTCGAAAACAGCTTATATACATGGCTCAAAAGCGAGATGGGTCTGTAATTCTTAAGCAAGGTGTTGTCACCTTTCTTGAAGAACAGACCCACCACGCCCTCGTTCCATGCTTTTGGCATGCTTTTGGTGGTGGGATTGGAAGGGCATTATTCATTATGAGCTGTTACCACCAGGCAGCACCAGTAGAGTTGTTCGCAGTAGAGTTCAGAATCGATGGCGATTCTGAACTCTACTGCGAACAACTGATGAGATTAAAGCAAGAAGTTGAGAGAAAGCGGCCGCAATTAATTACCAGAAGGGGTGTGGTTTTTCATCATGATAACGCTAGACCTCACACATCATTAGCCACTCAGCAAAAATTTAGAGAGTTTGTCTGGGAGGTGTTAATGCATCCGCTGTATAGTACTGACCTTCAGATTTCTACCTGTTTCGGTCTCTTCAGAATTCTTTAGGCAGTGTCAGGTTAACATCACGAGAGTACTGCCAATACTACTTGTCGCGGTATTTTGATCAGAAGCCCCGAAACTTCTATAGCAATGGGATCATGTCCCTACCTATAAGATGACAAAAAGTTATCGAACAAAATGGTACCTACATACTCTAGTTAAATGTATATAAACTATATTAAAAAATGTTTTGAATTTTCTTAAAAAAAGCGAAGAAACTTTTTCCCCAACCTAATATTATTTTTATAGTTAAGTATTTCTACTGTATGTAGTTAATTTTGAGCTTGTCAGTATTTTCGTTTTCTTATATATTAGTTGTAACGATTTGGTTTCTTGTAAACTGTTATGTTATTTCTAAGTTATTGTCTAAGTAAATTGAAATGCTAATTATTGAATTGCGGGAAGAATAGGACGTAACCTTAAATTGAAAACTCCTCATCATACCTCAGTATTTTATACTAACTCCTTCACTCTTCAGACTACCAGACTCTGGAATGCACTACCTGTTTCAATTCGTAACGCCAAATCCCTTCCTGTTTTTAAAAACATGGTTAATAAACATTATCTGTGGTCCATCGCTCACTAAGACTTCACAACTTTAAATTTTGTATATAATTTTTTTTTTTTTTTTAATTACCTATGTATTTAAAAGTAGGTTATTTAATATTATAAAATTATTAATATTTATTTATATGTATATTTTATTTTAGTCATTTATGTACTTATTCTGTTAGTTATTATTTGATTAACGCCGCCGTTCTCATTTGTTCACACAGATCCTGCCCATCCAAAGGTTGCCTGGAAGAGATCGCTCTTAGCGATAAGGCCGCCCATTGTACCTTTGATTTAATTTTGTATTCTCTTTTGTTTGCTTTATTTTTAATGGTGTGCAATAAAGAAATTATCTATCTATCTATCTAATTCGATGCGGATTTTTAACACATTTCTTCTGTTCACTCATCTTGTGAATGGCCATTGAAAGTTTGTATAGGAATCGTACCACCACTGAATTCAGTACTTTAGAAAATAAATTTTACAAAAGACCTGCCTTCATCATCATCATCATATCAGCCACAGCACGTCCACTGCTGAACATCGGCCTCCCCCATAGATTTCTAGAAGCGACTGATCTCTTGTGCACCATGCACCCAACGACTCCCAGCAGCGTCTTCCTATCTAGTAGAAGGCGCTTTTCAGTGCGTGGTTTCTACTTGAGCACCTTTCTGCCCCAACGTCTGTCAGTTCTTCGATCTATGTGCCCTACCCATTGCCACTTCAGCTTGCTAATCCTTTGAGCTATGACATAAAGCCTAAAATATAAAACACCTAAATACCTTACAGGTTTCCAAGTATCGTGAGGCACTTCATAAAGAGGCATTGTCAGAGGAGTGTTTGTAAAGGCCCACCGTGCCCAATTTCACCATAAGGAGCCGTGATGGCCCTTGAGACGGCCGTCCTTTGTAGTACACGAGTTTACTTGCGGGCAGAAAGAATTGGTAACGGATTTTTAGGTCTTTGCAGATTCTTAAGAGCTTTAGAGATAAATAAAACGTAAAACTTTAGAAAAAAAGACAGTAAGTACTTATTATACCTACAAACAGTACTGGCACGCCTTTTTGCCAGAGGGGTTGGCAGCGACAACTGATTTCCACTTGCTACGATCCAGACAAGTAAAGTAAGTTTTAAAAGTATTAGAATTCCTTGTGATAGGACTCGCCCAAGGAAGTGCTACCACCATACCTATTTTTGCCGCCAAGCAGCATTGCTGTGTTTCGGTTTGAAGGGTATGGTTGCTAGTGAAATTACAAGCACATGAGACTTTACACCTATATGCGTACACCTATATACACTATACTACAAATATACGCCCGAAGTTGTACTCGAAAATGCCCACCATAAACTATACTTCGACAGAGCGATATTAACAGACAAAACTACACACTACAATAGACCAGATTTAACCTTTATAGATAAAACTAACAAAACCGCACTTATTATTGATACAGCCATCCCAAATACCCATCCAGTCTACAATCGCGGAGAAGCTTTCTAAGTACATAGATTTAGAAGATGAAATCACGCGAATGTGGCGACTGCATAAAGTCCCAATAGTTTTATCCTCTACAGGCGTCATCCCAAATCAACTGTTTCAGTCCCTCTCTCTTCTGGACCTCCCAAAACATACCTTTGCCTTATTTCAGAAAGCAGTAATTTTTAATACTTGCAGGATTGTAAGAAAGTTCTTGCAGACTGCCCTATCCACCGAATTGTCACCTACACTACCATGTACAACGGTTCAAAATGATACCACTCGAACCACTGAGGGGTACTTGACTTAGGCCCGTGCACCTCTGCTATTCCCCGGTTTTTCTGAGCCGAGTTGATGAAAATCATATATAAATAATAATAATAAATGAATTTGTGAAATTTTTACCATAAAAATGTGAAATTTATTTTATCATGTACAAACAAACACTTTATTAAACTTATGTTGTGCTATTTCATAATGCTTACCACATCATTGCTTGCCATCTAACCACAGATACTGTATTGGTGACGTTTCGAGATATCTCTTGTTGTCCCTTTCTTACCCTAAGCCCGCAGCCATTTCCGCAAGAAATATCAATTCAGCCTTTTTTTTAATATCGATTGCAAGAGTAGGCAGTAAGTTTTATATCCAATTAATCACCTAAACTTTGTCGATTTTCTTTAAAATTTAATAATATAACTAGTAGGTTTTTTTTCAAGAAGTCTTTTTTTATGTTTTGAGAAACCGTCACTTGAATAAACATTACCTTCCTGCGCAGCCGAGAAAAATTCAATCCTGTTCTTAATATATCTATATACCTACCTAATTTAATCAAAATCGGTGCAGCCGTTGAGTCGTAAAAACGTAAAAAACAAACAGAGAGACAGTTATTTTAGAATTTATATCTATAAAATCATATGTATTTTTATACTATATTTTTGCAAGGTAATTAAATAAGAACATTTTGGGATAACCCTACTCGTAGTTAACAAACCCCGTGAAACCTTATAATGTCATGGACTACTTTTGTCAGTAAAGTATTAAAATTGTTTATTTCGGCTCATTTAAACACAATAGCGACAGAAATACTGCAAATGATCCAATATTTCAGACGAAATGGTAGTTCGTTAGTGAATTCACCGGGGCTCTGCATAATGTATGCCCAGAGAGTATACTGGGTGTCCCACAATGGAAAAATAATTTTAACTCTAAATGACTTGTCTACCTACATTTTTTAAATTTCTTATGTGTTACAAGCGTTTTTTTCTTTATGTACTTAATGGTTTGCTACTGTATGATCACGAATGCAAGGAAATTAATAAAATATTCTTCATAACAGCTTGTTGCTAACAAAAATCGGGCTGGCAGTATTGCCTTTCTGCTCCAACGACCGTCAGTTCTTCGAGCTATGCCTTGAAATACAATAATTTATTAAAATAAAAAATGACATTATTTTTTAAATATTTCGTAATCTGTCTTTGGGTACCACCCCATCTGTGACTAAAAGGCGTATACGAATTATAAATTTGTAGTGCAAACGATTTAATATTTAACGCTAATACTTATTTTAATATTAGCTGTTGTCCGCGACTTCATACGCGTTACACTACTAAATGTGTAGCTAACCTAGAAATAAAGCTAAACTCGCTGTTGCAACTTGACTTGACATCCAATTTTTATCCCATGGAACCTGGTTTATGGGATAAAAAGTAGCCTACGTGTTAATCCAAGTTATAATCTAGATACATACTAAACTTCATCGAAATCGGTTCAACCGTTACGACGTGGTTGAGTAACAAACAAACAAATAAATAAACATACATCCAAACATTCACATTTATAATATTAATGTGATATCTAGTTGTCTGCGCCAACACAGAGGTTCCTCAGGTGGTGTTTGGAATGACAAAGTCCTCGAACTTTATTTGTATTTTTGTATATGCAACTTAATATTTGTAACAGAGTTTTTGCGTGCGTATGTGGTAGGTAACCGTTAAGAGTATCTGTCATATCATGATATATGTCAGAAATTTAAATTTGAATTAAATAAATAAATAAATACTGCTCGACATTTCACACAGCGCTATCTAGCCCCAAACTAAGCAGAGCTTGTACTATGGGAACCAGATAACGGATAGAATACTTATATACTTTTTTTTGTAAATAAATACTTATAATATATAGAAATATAAAGAGGAGGATCCAGTTGGGCTGGGCAGCATTCGGGAAATTAGATCGAATAAAAACTAAAGTCTTCAATCAGTTCGTCCTACCCGTAATGACCTACGGTGCTGAGACGTGGACGCTCACGGTAGGACTAGTCCACCAATTTAAGGTTGCGCAGCGAGCTATGGAACAGGCTATGCTTGGAGTTTCTCTGAAGGATAAAATCCGTAACGAGGTTATCCGACAGAGAACCAAAGTTACCGACATAGCTCAACGGATTAGCAAACTGAAGTGGCAGTGGACTGGCCATATATGCCGGAGAACCGACAACCGTTGAGGTAAACGAGTTCTTGAGTGGAGACCGCGTCTTAGAAAACGTAGTGTGGGGCGTCCCCCGGCTAGGTGGAGCGATGACATAAGAAAGGTGGCGGACAGAAATTGGATGAGAATAGCCGAAGACCGGGCTCAGTTGCGCGTATTGGGAGAGGCCTATGTCCAGCAGTGGACTAATGTAGGCTGATGAGGATGATGATGATGAATATATAGAAAAACAACCAGATCCGGAACAAATATCTGTAGATCATCATTTGTTCCGCGGCGGGAATCGAAACCACTACCTCCTGAGTCTCAGCCGGCTTTTCGCCCACTGCGCCACGGAGGTCGTCAGAATTAGACGTTTTACGTTTCGTTTTTCATTCCTCGAGTCAGTACGCGACACTGGTATTTGATTTTTGAACATCCTGTGTGTACATTTACAGTAAAATTTCGCGGTAACTGTGGTCCCTCTCACTGGATTCAATTTAATTGACTGGTATGCAAACTGTAATTTTGTTCTCTATTTTATTATTTAATTAAATTATCTGAATGTTTTTGTGGTTGAATACAATATTGATTTTAATACTCAAATAAGAAACTAATTTTAGACAATATTGATATAATTGTGAGTTTGTCGATTATTATAGATTTTGTTTTGTATTATTGCCTTGCGTCTGACTACCCCCTTGTGCGATATCTTCATGAGTAAGATATCTGAAGATGTTCAACTCGGGGATTAATATAGTAATGAGCTTTATTTTATTATTTACTAGCATCCGCCTGTGGCTTGGCATGTGTGTTTTGTCAATATAAACAAGCCTATGTGTTACTCTAGGTTATGATTTACGTACATACCAAATTTCATTAAAATCCATTCAGTAGTTTTTGCATGAAAGAGTAAAAAATGCACATAGATCCATACAAACTTTCGCGTTTATAATATTAGTTGGACTATTAATCTAAAAGCCAATTGACATTAACTTAAACTAGATAAAATTACTTACTTACTATCCTGGCGCATCAACCCCGAAGCGGGTCTTTGCCTTCGACACTAAAAGACGCCACTGGTCCCTATTCTGCGCCACTTCTTGCCAGTCTGACACTTGAAGAGCGCGAAGGTCTTTCTCCATATCATCCTTCCAGCGATATCTAGGTCGGCCGACTGGTCGTTAGCCGACTGGCATTCCTAGGTAGGCACGTTTGGCAGCACGATCGTCCCCCATTCGCTCAACGTGGCCGAGCGAGCGTAATCGTATATCGTATCGTAGATAAAATATGATGTTTTAAAATGCTCCTTGTAATTTTAATTAATCAATGAATATTGGTTTTTACTTTGTGCCTACAAAACTTGTCAATTGGTCTATAGCAAGCAAATTGTACATACTTTTCTATATCTGTTAAACTATTTCTGTTCTACGGCGTAGCCGTCTCCGACGAGCCATCTACGCCTTAGCCATCTACGACGTAGCACTTTCGTAGCAAGTGTATTGTTTTTTTGTTATGACAGTTACCACTCATACACAGAAGCGCTTAAGCAAAGTCTGCGCGGATTGATACTGAGATGGGTGACCCACTGATAAAAGTTATGAACAGACACTCAAAATGTGTATCGAAAATAAATATGCATCAAATATTGCTAAAAAACGACAAGACAGACATCGCCTCGTCACTGTCCCACTCGATCGGCTTAGCTCAGCTACTGTAAATTCCCACACATACAAACCGCTACATAATACAAGCTTGCTTAATTTGGGGCTAGATGGCGCTGTGTGAAATGTCCAGCATTATTTATTTATTTCATCATCATCATAGCCGTAGGACGTCCACTGCTGGACAAAGGCCTCCCTCATTGATCTCCAGGAACTGCGGTTGGAAGCGGCCTGCATCCAACGCCAAGTCGCAATTCCAAGAACGCCAACGCATTCTTACCAAGTCGTCTGCCCATCTTGTAGGTGGACGTCCTACGCTGAGCTTTCCGGTCCGTGGCCTCTACTCGAGAACCTTCCGGCCCCATCGGCCATCTGTTTTATTTATTTATTTTATATGGAACTTCAGAAGCCTTATACAGGTTAGGTAAAACAGCGACCATCAGTTCGTCTGTATGGTAAATTTCGTATAAGTTGTGCGTAGTGTATTATTTCTTTGGTAACCTTCGTCTCTATAATGAGAGACACAATAAAGCGTCCATTTACTAATGGCGTCGACCGACCTGGCGTGAACCGCAATGAAAACTGATGTGGGTCCAATAGCTTTACGTTTTTACTCTCGAAACTGCACTGTTCATTTTCCTAGCTAAATTATAATGACAGCACTAAAGATATATACAGCTCTTTTTAAATATTAGTTATGATATAAAAGAAATAAGAAGCGCAAAAAAGATGTCTACTGAACTTAGGTCAAAGTAGTTGAAAGCCAACAACATTGTACGTAATGAGGGTATGTAATCCTATACACCACCGTCCCAATCATGCTGTAATTTCCCTCCATGACAAAGTTACAATAGACAGTCTTATCGCTTAAAAGCGATCTATTCCAAACAATTTTGGATGGAAAGAATCTTGTTAAAATTAACAATTGGTCGAGGTGTTTTCAATAAAAGTTATTTTTAATATAAACATGGTACACATTCCATACTTACACCTCGGCCCATCTCCCATATAATAATTCTGATATCCACCCAAAGGTTGTCTGGAATAGATTGCTTTCTTGACCACCTTTTATACATTTGCCTGTTGCTCATTTTGATTTATCTAGTTTTTGAGGTATAATAAAGGTTTATCACACTAATATTGTAAGTGTAAAAGTTTGGATGTTTGTTTGTTTGTTGCTCAATCACATCGTAATGGCTGAACGGATTTCGCTAAAATTTAGTGTGAATTCTGGATTCAAACACAGGCTACTTTTGTTGACAAACAACGTTTGCGATGCCGCTGGCGGAAGCTAGTAAAGAATATAATTAAGAATAAATAGACAAGTAACTTTTTAACAAAAATATAACCGACTTCAGATACCTGAAAAAACAAACTACTGAACCGATTTCGATGAAATTTCTATAGGACCAATCTGAAAGTATATCCTTTCAAATAATAATAGAATTTCCTAATCGATTAATAAATGACCGAGTTATAAGTTAAAAAAACATAAAAAATACAGTCGAATTGAGAAACTCCTCCTTTTTTGAAGTCAGTAAAAGTTAATTAATTAATTAATACTTTTCTTCCAGATATCGACATTCACAAATCAGAGGAGTGTCGTTCAGAGTGGGTGGAGGTCAGAGACGGGTACATGCCGGACGCACCAGTGCTGGGACGGATCTGTGGCTCGGGGAAGGGACCTATGATGCGGTCTACCGGATCAAGACTCACCGTGGTCTACCAGCCGGGGCCTAGACCTAAGCCGCATAGAGGATTCAGGGCGTTTTATGAAGGTATGTTTAAAACTTTGTGCTTAATTATTATTATAATTTGTAATTAACAGGCAGCTCTTAGAGCTGATGCGTGTATATCTTATTTATTTTAAGTGCGCTATAAATATTTGTCCAGTCTGTTTTTGAAAGCGTTTACTGAGGCGGCACTGATCACTGACTCTGGTAACCGATTCCAAGTGTCCACTTCGCGATTGGGCAATATGTGCTCCCTTGGTTTGCTGGTACTTGGCCCGCGTTGCAGCTTCAGTGAGTGTCCTCTCAACCTTGCATTATTGTTCATGGTATATAGTATTTGTGACAAATCAGGTATGCTGTAGTGGTTGTTTAGAATCTTGTAGTTCTCTATAAGATCTCCGCGCTCTCTACGTTGCTGAAAGGTAGTTAGTACAAGTTCCTGAAGTCGTTCCTCAAATAATTTAAATTAAGAATAAATTATTGAGTAACAAGCTGGGCGACTGGCAGGTGTTTTAAAACAGAACATGTAGATCAAATAGAAAAACTAATAAAATAGATCCTCCATGTGGATTGCAGAAGGAAAATTTCAGTGGATCCACATGTGCATCATTTTCCATGATATTCATTTGTTGATGAAAAAGGAAATATAACAATAAAAGATCCACACATCCAATAACCGGTAAATGTATCCACAGTTCTACAAGTAGAGCTTGATGGTCGATCTTAGTGAACCGAGCGTGGCCAATAATGCTAAATTTAAATTTAAAATTTTTGGCCACAACGGCCAGAGTCCTTTTAGAACTGCCTCGGAAATGGCTAACCAGAGATGCAGTTTACGTATGATTGCATAAAAGTCGACAACACGCGCATTTGTGAACATACCTGATGCGCTGCAATACCTCAGCAGCCCCAGAAATACCCTGAACCCGTTGTTGTACTGGACTGGTACAACATGCCGGACGCATTGTCTGCGCGTGTACAAGTTTTGACAATATACGCTGAACAAGTTTGACCGTATCAGATTTATTTTTATCTTATTTATTCCTTTTTAGCGGTTTGTGGAGGGGATATCGAAGTAGACAGCAGTGGGCATCTAGAGTCGCCAAACTACCCCGACGACTACCAGCCGAATAAGCTTTGCGTTTGGAGACTGTCAGTACCTCAAGTAAGTAACCTATCCTCAATTACCGTAGCAAAGTGTGATGTAGAACGACACATTTGTGATCACTTCGACGACGACGAAGATCTCCGTGGTGCAGTGGACGAATAGCCGGCTGAGACGCAGGAGGTAGTGGGTTCGATTCCCGCCGTGGAACAAATGTGTGCATGATCTACAGATATTTGTTCCGGGTCTGGTTGTTTCTCTATCTATTCATCATCATCATCATATCAGCCGTAGGACGTCCACTGCTGGACAAAGGCCTCCCTCATTGATCTCCAGGAACTGCGGTTGGAAGCGGCCTGCATCCAACGCCGACCTGCGGTTCTTACCAAGTCGTCTGCCCATCTTGTGGGTGGACGTCCTACGCTGCGCTTGCCGGTCCGTGGCCTCCACTCGAGAACCTTTCGGCCCCATCGGCCATCTGTTCTGCGCGCTATATGGCCTGCCCATTGCCACTTCAACGTGCTAATCCGTCGGGCTATGTCGGTGACTTGAGTTCTCCTACGTATCTCCTCATTACTGATTCGATCTCGTAGAGAAACACCGAGCATAGCCCTCTCCATAGCTCGTTGAGCGACTTTGAGCTTATTCATAAGGCCAGTGAAGGACCACGTCTCGGTTCCATATGTCATCACTGGTAACACACACTAATTGAAGACTTTCGTCTTAAGGCACTGAGGTATGTTGGACGAAAAGACGTTGCGAAGTTTCCCAAACGCTGCCCATCCGAGTTGGATTCGACGATTGACCTCTTTCTCGAAGTTGGACCTACCTAATTGGACTGTTTGTCCTAGGTATACATACGCGTCGACAACTTCAAGAGCCGAGTTCTCAACCATAACTGGGGCACGGACGACATGGACATTAGACATGATTTTCGTCTTGTCCATGTTCATTTTAAGTCCTACCCGTTGGGAGACTCGATTGAGGCCTTCGAGCATCGTGCTGAGCTCTTCCATCGACTTTGCCATGACCACAATATCGTCGGCAAACCGAAGGTGAGTGATGTATTCGCTGTTAATATTGATGCCCAGTCCTTTCCATTCCAGAAGCTTGAAGGCATCTTCCAATGCGGTCGTAAACAGTTTCGGAGAGATTACATCTCCCTGTCTTACGCCTCTTTTTAAGGGAATCGCCTTCGAGCTCTGTTCGTGTACTCGGACTGATATAGTGGCGTTTTTATACAAACACTTCAACACTTCGATGTACCGATAGTCAATACGGCATCGTTGGAGAGACTCAAGCACTGCCCATGTTTCGATCGAATCGAAGGCTTTCTCATAGTCCACAAACGCGAGACATAGCGGCAAGTTATACTCTTCGGTCTTCTGTATGACTTGCCGCAGCGTATGTATGTGGTCTATGGTACTGTAGCCTTTACGGAACCCGGCTTGTTCGGGAGGCTGGAAGTCATCAAACCTGCGTTCGAGACGGTTCGCGATGACCCTCGAAAACAGCTTATAAACATGGCTCAAAAGCGAGATGGGTCTGTAATTCTTAAGCAAGGTGTTGTCACCTTTCTTGAAGAACAGAACCACCACGCCCCCGTTCCATGCTTTTGGCGTCGTACCTTCAAGCAAGGCGGAATTAAAAAGCTTCTGAAGGACTTTAAGTACCGGTGATCCACCCGCTTTCAGAAGCTCTGAAGTGATTCCGTCCTCATCCGGCGCCTTGTCATTCTTAAGCCAGCCTCTGTCCTCTGGGGTTCCGTTGCCCATATCCAAATTGCACCACTTTCAACTCATCATCGCTTCTCATGCCTAGCTTTGCATTGAAGTCCCCCATAACAACAATAAATTGAGTTTTGTTCGTATGTATGGCTCTACTGATGTCCTCATACATAGACTCTACTTCTTCATCTGGGTGTGAAGAGGTCGGCGCATATACCTGAACGACCTTCAGCGATTATCGCTTAGATATTCTAAGTGTCAGGTACGCGACCCTGCTCGTCACACTGTCGATGGTGATAATGTTGTTGATGAGTGACTTGTGAACGAGAAACCCAACACCACCTTGGGACTGTTGGTCGCCCTCCCGGTAGTATAGTAGGTTACCAGACTTAAGGGATATCGTGTCCTCGCCCTCTCTACGGACTTCTGATAACCCCAAAATGTCCCAGTGTAATCTACTAATTTCTTCTTCCAGCTCAACAATCTTTTCGTCTGTCCTCAAAGTGCGGATGTTGTGTGTTACCAGGGCCAGTGGTCGTCGTAGGGTTTGGTAGCCGATCGTCTCCCGGGGATTCTTAGCACCCCTGGCCCCGCCGTTACCGTGACTGCTACCGTAGCCAGGATTAGCGAGGCCGCCGGGGACTCGGGGCCTGGTTTTATGTTGTAAATCCATGAGGGGGTTGTTGCCATACTCGCCACGCTTGGCAGGCGGGTTGGCGAGCGCAGTATAGGTGTTTAAACACGAAAAGACGCTGCTGCCCATCTTTCGGACGTATCCCTCAGCAGACTCCTACTGTATCCACGGGCAAGAGCGGAGGGGCAACATCCTATTGCCGGCGCCCCTCGGCAATCACTCTATCTATTATAAGTATGAATTTACAAAAAAAAATGTATATATGTATTCTATCCGTTATCTGGTTCCAAAAGTACAAGCTCTGCTTAGTTTGGTGCTAGATAGCGCTGTTTGAAATGTCCAACAATATTTATTTATTTACTTTGACAGTCTTTTATCATACAAAACTTTGTAAGATTTGAAAGTTTAAATCAAATTTTAGAAGTTTTTCTGTGGATATTTCTTTGAACAATCAAAATGATAATATTGTGCCCTATAAATAGAGAGCTGGAAACTTCTTTAAACCCCAATATGAAAGCTCGGTATGTAAGAAGTTGAAAAAAAACGCCTAGAATACAAACATAAGTAGATTAGCCTATTCAATTGAATAACTTAATACATGTGATTTTTCAGGATTACCAAGTGGCCCTAAGGTTCCACTCTTTTGAAGTGGAGAACCACGACACCTGTTCTTATGATAAGGTGAAGGTCCGCGATGGAGACTCTATGGACAGTCCCCTTATCGGGATGTTCTGTGGACACAAGATCCCGCCTGATATAAGGTAATAAACCTTAATAGGAAGAATATAGAGGTTAACTGAGAATGTTTTGTTTCCTTGAAATATTTAATCAGATGAATGACTTTAGAATATACAATAGAGACTGACGGAAGTAATCATGTGGCATTGAAATTACAATATCCTTAAGCTTTAAAAAGTATTTATTCCGGCGCACTTATTGTATAAGTCGTCTAGGCTACATCGGTTTTATCGTCTTTGGACGTTGAACACCCTGACATTTCGACGACCTGATATTCCTGTTTTAATAAGGAAACTCTACAAGTCCACTAGTTTTAACATATAATATAGCTGTTCTTACCTATGTTCTTGGTTCTTGCAGCAGACATAAATCAGCTGTAATATACGAGTTTACATCTATAAAGTGTTTTAACGACCGGGACCATCTGAAAGACTTTATCTTTTTATTTTCTTCTTGTCAGGTCTACGTCCAACAAACTATTGGTAATCTTCGAATCAGACAGTACAGTGCAAAAGGCCGGCTTCTCAGCTACTTTCATGAAGGAGTTCGATGAGTGTGCGTCTATCGAACATGGATGTAGCCACTCGTGTGTGAACACCCTGGGTGGGTACGAGTGTGCCTGCAACATCGGGTACGAACTGCACTCCGATGGAAAAAAGTGTGAAAGTGAGTACTAGAGATAATTCATAATTTGTCTTTTTCAAGCATTTATAAGACTTTGAATTTAGAGAAAAATAGAAAAATTTCATGAAAGTATATTTTTTTAAAACGAATAATTATAGTGCAAAAGTATTTATTTAGAAAACTGAAAACTCTAATCGAAAGAAAATTACTTTAAAAAATAACATACTGAAGGTTTATATTGTTAAGACATGCTCTAAATTTGAAAAATTATACGTTTTCGGGAGCTTTGTCTTATAGTACAGAGTGTAAATAATATAATTAATAATATAATTTTATTCAAAATATATATAACACATGTGTAAAGTTATAACTGATAGAATAAAAGAATCTAAATTGCATTTCAATGCCTAAAACTACTTTAGTAGAATGCCATGCTACGTTATCCGCTTCGCCAGTTCCACGCCTAGTCGAATACAAATCCAGCAAGGAGCATTCTACAAGTAGGCCACGAGTAAAATCATAGCGTCCTGATTCAATACCTTTTTCAGACGCCTGCGGTGGAGCTCTGTACGCTGCAAACGGAAATGGAACCATAACATCACCCTCCTTCCCAGACCTGTACCCTCCCTCCAAGAACTGCCTCTGGGAGATAGTGGCGGACCCACAGCACAGGATCACCCTCAACTTCACGCATTTCGACTTGGAAGGGAACAATATGTACCAGCAAGTGGGTCCCAATGAACTAACTTTAACTTTTAAAGATTTAGATTAGAATTCGCTACTGGTGTGTATTTTTTTGTGGACCGTTAAAATCTAGAAGATTTATAACTTAGCTAGAGTGAACACATACTTTCAAATGACTCAATTAATGTTTTTTTTTACGATAATGGTTTGTGTTACGTACGTTGATGATGATTATTTTAATGGTCGTTTCTTTCCAGGAGTGTGAATACGACAGCGTGACAGTCCACTCCAAACTGGCCGATGTATTGAGGCGACACGGAGCTTTCTGCGGTACCGCCTTGCCACCGCCTGTTACTTCTGATGGAAATATTTTGAGGGTTCAGGTATGAATGATCCAGCATCTGTTTGCGCGAAAGCAATAGGACAGAACTTTTTTTCTGAAATGTCATAGTAACCTTAAAGTAAATATAGTAAGTTCGTATGACCTAATGACCAGCTCTAATACCAAAGTTATTAGACCGCTCTAAGAAATAAATATTTCTTGACCTAGATACACAGATTGATTTATATTCAGCGAAAAAGCAAAAGCAAATAATACTTTTTAATTACCCAGTTCACATCAGATGCATCAGTCCACCGCTCCGGCTTCGCAGCTGCCTACTATTTCGACGTAGACGAGTGTGCGGAGAACAACGGCGGCTGCCAACACGAATGCCACAACACACTGGGTGGGTTCGAATGTGCGTGTCATAGCGGGTTCACACTACACCCGAACAAGCTGGACTGCAAGGAAGGAGGCTGCAAGCATGACGTCACCCTGCCACATGGCACTATCTTCAGGTAAGAGAACACTAACTGTAGGTACCTACTTTGTAAAAGAAATCTTGGTAAAGGACATACGTGCCACAACACGGTCGGCAAACTTATTTGTGCGTATCACAGCGGGTTTACACTACACCCAAACAAGCTGGACTGCAAGAAAGTAGCCTGCAAACATGACTTCACCCTGCCATATTGCACTATCTTCAGGTGATTTGATTTGATTTAAATACTTAGTTAGATGATATATTATCATGAATAAGTGCCACAAAATAACAAGGAACTACTTCTCTATTAAACAGTTTTTTTGGAATCTGATCTGATAATTAGCCGCTGAAACCTTTTGAACTAGACGTCTTCAACTGTAGATCTTTCAGCTTTTAAATGTTGCTCCATTACGTTCACAGTCCAAACTACCCAGCAGCATATCCAGCAAGGAAGGACTGCGTCTGGCAATTTTCCACAACACCAGGCCACCGGATCAAGCTTATCTTCAACGTGTTCGAGTTGGAGCCTCATCAGGTAAACAATATTCATAAAGACAACCCTTAAATGCTTACCTACGCTTTGGAGTTGAGAATGAGCATTTGGACTGCTTCTCTTGGAGCGGATCCTATTCTAGCTCCGGAACAAAATGTTTGAATGATCTGCCAATTTAATGTTCCTGGTATGAATGTTATGTTATACCTGGTAGGTACTCTAAGTTATCGATATCTGCTACCTACAGTATTCTTTTGTGGACCAGTCTGTAACTGCCGAAGAACTAAGAAACATCTCTTATTTTTGTAGTGACCGGTGGTTCTTATATTTTTTATCAGGAGTGCGCATATGACCACGTGACAATCTACGATGGAGCTTCAGCGGATGTAAAAACCTTGGGTCTATTCTGTGGCAGTAAGTTGCCACACCCAGTGGTCGCTTCACAGAACCAGATGTATGTGGTGTTCAAAAGTGATGGCTCCGTGCAGAGGAAGGGCTTCTTAGCAACTCACTCCACAGGTATTTACCCACTTCATCATCACTTCATCAATAACCAGACGGCATCCACTGTTGGAAAGGATTCTAGGGACAAGCCCTTTTCCAATAGTGGAAAATAATTAAAATTTCAGACAAAAAGAGCTTTTCCATCCTTTTCAATACATTACATTGCACCCATCACTCTGAGAAATACAGGTGAATAGTATCAAGCAAGTGTCTGTAAATTCACCGTCACTCGTACCCTTCTAACCGGAATATAGCAATGCAAGCATTATCTTCTTTTTGGCGGCAAAAATAGCTAAAGTGGAAGTCTTTCCTGGTTAAACTCTACTACTACTAAAATGACTGAATAAGTTTCTTTAAGGCAACTGTATTCCATCATAGACTGTATCATCGCTTACCATCAAGCGAAATCGCGGTCAAACGCTAGCCTATAATTAAAAAAGAAACACGTCGCATTTTTGACAAAAAATAATTTCCTTTCATATAATATTATTTTTTCCTTTCTCCAGCTTGTGGTGGCTATCTAGCAGCGACTGAAGCAGTCAAACACCTGTACTCCCACGCTCGCTACGGCGACAACTCGTACGAGTCCCGCGCTGACTGCGACTGGAACATCGAGGCGCCTCCGAACCACTTTGTGCGTCTCACTTTCCTCACCTTTGATCTAGAGCCGGAGTCCAACTGCAGATATGACTATGTGCAGGTGTTCGGAGGGCTGGATGGCAGTGGAGGCAATTATGGAACTTTCTGTGGGACCAAGGTAAGCATATATCACAGGTAACATCTGTCAATAAATAAGTAGCTAGATAACTACCCTTATTTTCGCTGCTTACTTACCTACACTTGCCCTACACTCTGCAATTCTGCATACCGTGCACGAAGAAATCTTAGTGCACTATCATGACAGCGAACTGCTGCTGTCAGTCTGTAGAGCTCGTTCTATCTTTTCTTGATCAGTTCTTGATAAGTGGGAGCCTAGGTACTTGCATTCCTTATATTTCCCAAGAAACTGCTTAATCCCTACCTAAGCTGTATCCATTTCTCCGCAGATGCCACCAGAAATAGTCTCAACCTCCGAAGCTTTACTCGTCAGATTCCGAACCGACGACTCTCTAGTCTTTAAAGGATTCTCAGCTTCGTACCAAATAGTTAAGCCACTGTGGAGTGAAGAAGACAGCCTAGAAGGGGGAGAGGATGAAGATGAGGAGGAGGATGAACGCATGCCCCCTTTAGTGGTGGCCAGGAGGGGGCTCCCCGCGCCCCCACCGCGGTTCGTGCGGCGACCCACGTGACGCTGGCAGCAGCCACGACGCCCGAGGCATAGGGACACTCATCGTTACACGCACAATCGGATCTAAATAAGTTTCTTGAGAATGAATAAGTTTTTTTAATTGAAATGTTGAGTTCTAGTACATATAGAAAAATAGTTTCATTCAAATAATTCAGTGAATGAACGAAACGCTAGGTTTTTTCGGAATCATTCACCTATTTTTTTCAGTCTGGATGGTATGTCCTGTTGGCCAAAGCAGATAATACAGTCGATGTTGCCAGTGTTCATTTAGCGTTCCATTGAAAAGCGCTAAGCTGTTTGCTTTTGTGACGATGCAGTTACCAAAATTTCCCATAAACCAGTCAAAAAACTGGGTTCGTGTAATGTATCTGAGTTTAACGTGGGTATTTGTTGTCCGACCTTACACGTTGAGTTTATAGTTCAAAGTTAATTTTACGACTGATTTTATTGTAAATAAATGAAAGTTAATACATTTTTAATTAAAAACTGTAATCATTATATTGCATCATTACTTAAAATAGTGGTTACCAAAAATTCTAATAAATTGTCCTTTTGTCAGTTAAGTAGGTAGGTCCTACATAGTGTAAATTCGTAAAATTATTTTAGCTACATTTTTGTAGATGTTTTTACATAGTTACTAATAATTCGTATCTCAATGATGTCATTGCTTTAAACTAATAAAAATAATCTGAACATCATAAAATAGTTTAAGTCATTTTAACAATTTAACCAAAGTCTTTTATATATATATATATTATTTTACTAGTATATATCAGTTATTACTGATTTATATAGTTCTTTAATTTCAAGTTATATTTTATGAACAGTTTCAATCAAATATACCGAGCTATCAAAACTTTTTCATATTATAGATATTATATACTTTGGTAGTACCTAACTATAAGTACTTAGTCAGTAGGAACAATTTATTTTATGATTGTGTTCATTAAATAAAAATAAAAAAGTACTTACAAATACGAATATTGTGTATCATGTAATGTACCTATATGTTATAATATTAAATCACATTATCATTGTAGCATAGTTTAGTGAAGACTTTCTGAGACAATATTGTAACATTAAGAGGGAATGTAAATGAGATGTTAATAATTAAGATAGAAGTTCAAATCATATCAATAAAATATGCCGGTTACCAAAGATGTATTTAAATTTCAATAAAAACAAAGCTACCATTTTAATAAATATTTAAGATTTAACCGCAACCTGCCAGGTTTCATTGTTTTTAGTTGTAGCATTTAAGTATGCGCTACACGGTTTGAAACCATGGTTTAAAACAGATATTTTAAACCTGGTATATGGCATATCTTGCATTTCGCATGACATTTAAATGCCCTTTGGTGGACATCCCAGCGTGCCCAGTAAACCCACTGGCAGAAGTGGTGGTTTAAAACTTGTATCAAAGCGACTAGCCGCTTGTTTAAAACCACGCGTACTAGAATCGCGCCGCTGCACGCACCGAGCGCAGACCCACGGAATTACGGAGAAAGAACGTGAGGTTATTAATGAATTCATCGATTATTAGAGAAATGTGTGGCTTAAAATGAGTCGTTCCTTAAACCACCGCTTCATCCATATTCTTTTCCTTTTTTTTCTTCAAATGCACACAAAAGTGCAATACAAAATCCAATCTTTTTAAATTTTGATAGATAAGGAGCCAAGGCGTTTTTGTAATAGTTCAACAGAAGCGTTCTATGCACGTCTATTCAGCACGAGCGTTGCAAACACACTGAAGCTTGGGGTTTGTTTTAACCCGTGTAGACAGAAGCGTTCTACCAAGATCACCTGAAACTGATCACTAGAAACCGTGGTTTCAAACCGTGTAGCGCATGCTTTATCCAGCTTTACTGTACTTAAACTTTAGTCAGTAGATCATTTGTTACCAAAGGTATATGTGCCAAAAATAATTTTACAACACAATGTTAATTATTGTTCATACCATGCCATAGTAAACTAAGCAAGCGTTTTGTAATAAACTGATACTTAGCGATAAAATATTTATAAAGTAGGAATGTTATTTTAAATAAAATACTTATGTACCTAGTCATTTTATTTTTGCAATCAATTTTTATCTTTAAACCACCTTTTGACACTAGTTTTAACGGACTAAGAAAAAGTGATTGATTGATTGATAGAAAAACTTTAATCTATACATAAAAAAATGTTTTGTCCTGAATGACCGACTGACAACGGATCAACACACAGCCTAAACCGCTGATCGTAGAGACGTGAAACTTGGACGTGAGAGTGTGTTCTTTGTTTGACCTAGGCATTCGATAAGAAAGGATTTTCCGAAATTCTAGCCCTAAGGGGATGAAAAAGGGGGGCAAAGTTTGTATGGGACAACGTGATTCCTTGGTCCAATCTAAGTGGGTACTTCAAATTTTGCATAATTAAACCTTTTTTAACAGATTTTATTGGAAGACGTGTTTCGTATTTTATTGAAATTCATCCCCTAACGGGGTTAAAAAGAGGTATTATGTTATTTTGGCGGTGATTTGCTTCGAAGTTGATGTCAATACTCCTTAGTGCTTTTGATTTAAATTACATTTTATTTTAACACATGTTTCAAAACTCAATCCGATTTTATTCAAAAAAGGTTGAACTCACTTAAAAACTTATGCAAATACTCTTTAAAATTGGAAGGTCTCGAAAATCAATGCACTATATTAGTATCTCATTTAAAAGTTTCTAAGCTTAAAGAGGTTATGCACTTTTAGGACACGACCTAGAGGACTAGAACATATGTGTGTATTGTTTTTCGCATTTTTTTCACCTTTATAAATTTGTCGGTGTCTATTTTAAAAAATGGGAGCAGAGTTGGTTAACATCAATGGAAAATTATTAAACCTTACTATTGTTCCAATAGTGGGGGATGGCGCATGCCTTTTACGTACGCTTTCTTATTTGTTGTACGGTACACAAGAACGCTCAATGGATATTCGTAAAGAAATTGAGTGTCATGTGACGAACAATTGGGATGAATTTGCTGTTATGTCTCATGACCTTCATGGCAACAATCATGGGACAAAAGAAGAGTATACATTAGATATGTTACAACACATTACATATGGCGGTTTCTGCGAGTTAGTTGCAGCCGGTCAAATATACCCATTTGTATTTGAAGTGTATGGAAATGGCAACCTGTATGCCTTTGGTACAGAAGACCCACCTATCAAAATCTACATTAAAGGTCTGGTCACAATAGGAAAAGCTGTAGGACAAAGCCTACAGCAGTACGGATTGCCTCAGACTTAAAGGTCTGAAGGCTTACACAATAACCGGGACTGCTTGAAGAAAGCAAGTTACGATGTCAATTCCTTAGCAGAAGTGGTTTTATGTAGTGAAGGCTCTCTAACCAATGAACAAAGACATTATGTATTATAAAATACTTTCCAGTATCGACGCAGGTGTAGGTCTATCTTTTTTGGATGCTCCTGGTGGAACAGGCAAGACTTTTCTGTTAAATTTACTGTTGGCCAAAGTGAGAAGCAATCGTGATATCGCCTTAGCGGTCGCATCGTCTGGAATTGCTGCCACGCTGCTGGAAGGAGGTAAAACTGCATACGCCGCGTTTAAACTACCTCTCGATTTGAAACAAACCAAAACCCCACTCTGCAATATAGAATGGGAACCCATACCCATTCCGAAGCCCTAAATAGATCTTTACAAAATATTAGGAATAATAATTGTCAAATGGGAGGAGTTACTGTATTGTTAGCAGGCGATTTCCAGCAGACTTTACCAGTAGTGCCCAGAGGAACGCGAGCGGACGAAGTTAGAGTGTGCGTGAAGCGGTCTCATTTGTGGCCTTCAGTGACAAAACTCAGCCTTCCCAAAAATATGAGAGTCCATCTGACGGGATATGTTACTGCCGGACAGTTCTCAGACCGGTTGCTTAAAATAGGAAATGGTGATTTCCTACAATTGTAGGATTGATGACCTACAATTGTTTCCACTGTAGAAGAGCTAAAATTTACACAAACACTAATAATATTCACGATAAACCTGCAGAGCGGTTATGCGAGCGTGCCATCCTAGCACCAAAAAACAAACAAGCCTCAGTCATAACGTAAAAAACCAATTAAAAATCCTATTAGAACCATTTTCGACTGCTACGCGGACGAAGTTGCGGGCAAAAGCTAGTGCACTTATAAAAGTAGTACAAAGGCGAACGTATTGCTAAAGAGCATTCTCTTCCCGATTTAATAGAACGGTTCTTATAAGTTTTTTGGATAGTGTCAGCAGCGTATACGATTTTTCTCCGACGTCGAACGCCTTTATAACCAATCCGTGTTCAATCGGACCGCGATCAACTTTTCGAGATGACTCGCTCATATCCGAGTTTCCTAACTAAACTAGAAAAAACATAGCTTGATCTCTGGGACAGCTGTCAGTAAAATCGCGCCTATGAAGTTCTGAATTTAACCGTACGGACAAACGTACCAGTGAATGTCATACTTTATGGGCATGCTGAGCTAATTATAGTGATGAGCGATGAATCATCGTGACCACAGACTATAATCTATCGATATTTTGTATAAAACTTAATTCAAAATTATTTTATCATTTAATTTAAAAAAATAACATTATTGAATATTTAAATAAATAACATTATTTACAATAGTGAGTTAATAAAATCTAAATTCTAACCTACTCGTAACATTCCTTCCGACAACTTGGCCGCGGCGTGTCTTCTTCCGCAAGATGGCGCCAAGGCGCCGCCATCTTGTTTGACATGACCCATTGAGGAGAATGGGTTATGTCAAACAAGATGGCGGCGCCTTGTACGAGTGCTAACACCTTGTATACGCCACGTGTTTTCCGTTCTCATCACTTTGTTTTTGTTACTATTGCTGTTAATTTGTTAAGTTTATTTATTATTGTTAGTTTCTTTGTTGTTACTGTTTGTTGGCATAATGCCAAAGAGAACGAAGAAAACTGTTTTGAACAGTCAAAGTCGTGAGTTTGTGATTCGCTTGCGTGAATATTTTGAGCGAGAAAACCAAAATGGTGGACCGCTATTACCCATGGCAAAAGTTTGTGACAGAGTTGCAGATGCTCTTGGCATTGGACGTGCGACAGTAATTCGCATCAGTAAAGAAAAATATGGCGAATCTTCAACCGCAGTATTGACTGAAGACGAGGAAAAAAAGCTTTGAACGCCAAATAAAAAAAGAAGAAAGGCTGCTCCTGTCACAAAAATTGACGACTTTGACGCCGCTGCGATTCGCAACCATGTATATGGTTATTATACACAGGGCGAATTACCTATATTAAAAAAACTGGCGGCGTCCCTAAAAGACGCAGACTTGTTTAAAGGAAGCTTGCCGTCACTATCGAAGATTTTGAAAAATAGTAGTTTTTGCACTGGTCTGGTCGTGCCTCGGAAAGCACGTTAAGCCGTCGGTCCCGGCTGCCATACGAATATCTAATGGCAGTCGTTACGGGTTGTTGGAGCCCTCAAAAGTCCAACAATAATTGGTCTTACTGCAAAGCTTCTATCAATATTTTTTTCTGTATCATAACAACCCTAGGAATGTCAGTTTAACAAATGTCGCAGAGATCAAGCTATGTTATTTCAAGTATAACCATAAGTAACCATTTGGTTGTGTAACCAAAATGGCGGTTGCGTAGACCACAAATCACGACCTAAAATATTGCTGAATTTTTTTACTTTTACATTTTAGCCACAACTTCAATAGCCAGCGACCAAAGATCCAGATTCGTATTCATTATATTTGATCGAGCGAAGCGAGATCTCCAAATCAACTTGGGCAAATCGGCGTTGTATTTGTTTGTTTGTCCGAGCTTAACTTTCGAAGCGTTTATCCGATCATTGTGAAATTTGATATTTAAGTGTTTAGTGATGGCACAATTTTGGTGTGATTAAATAAGCTAAAATTGTGTGGGGGGGGTTGTTGAGATATTGGGGTTCAAGAGAGGTAAAAAAAACAAAATGGGACTATCCCGTCAAGTGGTACGTCTATTATAAAGTCTTTGTGATTACATTTCAACCCCGTTTTTATTTGTAGTTTAAACCTTGTAGTTTTTAAGTTATTATGTATAATAAAAACTGAACTTTGACAAAATTCACAGGGTAGGTACACCAGTGACCCCACAGTGCTGAAATTTGGTACATAAGCGTATAGCTTAGTGACACAAATATAGGCAAGTCTGAAATCCCGAATAACTGCAATTTCTACCTCAAAAAAGAACATCCAAAATACATGAACTCCCTTTACCTGTAATTTTGCATGAAACTGTAGGTCATGTATTTGGTTATTTTTCCTGGCACTATTTTGTTAGTCAAAGATTACATATAATATTTTTTTGTCATTAGAGGAGACACGCGAGATCTCAGTTCGGGGCGAACCTCTAGTTTTATGGCTTCATACAAAATATAGAAAAAGCTAGTAGATGGAAAAATAGGAATAGATTAGTACTAACTACCACAGACCAATATAATTTAAATAGACTGACAGTCTCAAACAAGATAACGTAACTCGATATTTGATTACATGCTAGGACGCGAGATGTCGCTAAGAGTTACAAATCGTTAAATATATGCCAACCTTTAGCTTACTACCGCTCATAATGGTACGAAGAAAAATAGATGGCGCTATTTCCAATTACACGTGCGCGATAATATTATTGCGACGTTGTGACCTTTACGTTGAGCGAGGTTGCCGCTCTTCAGTTTCGTTAAAACTTGAGTCTCTAGCATTTTTTAAAGAACTGCGCACATTATCTCATAATTGCCAGAACATGAAAGTTTCCGTCAAAATAGGGATTTTTTTAGGAAAAGAAAGGATAGATATCTTTTATTCATTACATACGTCTATGATCGTACCATTATCACTTAAATGCGGAAATACCTACATATTTGTAAAATAAGAATACGTATTTATAGTCATGTACAGATAAGTAGAACACTTTTTGAAAGAAAATAAAATTAATTAGTAAGTATCCGGCAAATGCATACCTACTACAAGATAATACGTTCTATTAATTTGAACTGGAAACATAACTACTGTTATGTATGTATACTATAGCTAATAGGTATGTACCTATACGCACTAACGCGCAGTCTGTTGCAAATACAATCAGTGTGAATATTACCGTCTTTCTGTCAACACCCTTGTAGGCTCAATATAGAACAGTGACGGCGAGTACCTACCCACAAGAAAAAAAAAATAGAAAATGTTCGGCGCAAATTCAGCTTTGGGAGCAATTTCCAACTTTGATCACCACACCCAGGACTGGAAGCTTTACAAGGGCCGCCTTCAGCAATGGTTCATTGCCAACAGCATCAGCGAGGATAATGATAAGGCTGGAGTGAAGAGAAAAGCGGTATTGTTGAGCGCACTCACGGAGAACACGTTCCAACTTGCGTGTAATCCCGTTTTACCTGAAGATTTGGATACCAAGAACTACGAGAGTATTGTGAAAATCTTGGATGACCATTTTCTGCCAAAACGCTGCGGGTTTGCGGAAAGGCACAAGTTCTACACGTCAGTGCAGCAGCCGGGCGAGACGCATTCGCAGTGGGCCGCGAGGTTACGTGGCCTTGCTACCTATTGTGCGTTCAAGAATTTGGAAGATTATCTTCTTGACAAGTTCGTAATGGGAATGTTACCGGGGCATGAACGAGATAAACTGTTCGCCAAAGACATCAAGGATTTAACGTTAAGTAAAGCTGTGGACCTAGCGGAGAGCGTCCGCTGCGCGCGCGCAGGCGCCGCAGTGTCGCCATCGGGGATCACCAACGCTAATCAAGACGCCGTTTTCAAGATTAATCAACAAGAAAACAAAGGATCGCGTCAAAACAGCGAAAAGTGTTCTGTTTGCGGTTACAGGAACCATAAATCGTCGGAGTGTCGTTTCTCTAACTATACGTGTAAATTGTGCAATCGTAAAGGTCATTTGCGTAAAATGTGTTCGAGTAATAAAGTGAATTACGTTGAACAAGGTAACGCCGATGACGAGGGAGATGATGGTGAGTTACTTTTAAACATTAACTGTTTTAATGAAGTGCCTATGACTGAAACTGTGAGTCTGGAGGGTCGAAGTATAATGTGTGAGTTTGACAGCGGTTCCCCTGTTTCTGTCATTTCAGAAAACTTATATAGAAGTACTTTTTCTGAAGTTCCGTTGTCAGCACCGACTAAGAATTTATTAACTTATACAAGTACTAAAATGGTTGTAACAGGGTGCATGATTTTGAGCATCACTTATTTAGGTCGTACGATAAAACTAACCATTTATGTTATTCGTAATGGCGGCCCGCCCCTTCTCGGGCGTGATTTTATGCGTGCGTTTGAATTACGTTTGGTATCCACTCTCAGTTACTGTAATAATATGACTGATGCAGATAATGTTTTGCAAGACCTAACCAAGGCCTATCCAAAAGTATTTTCAGATCAACTAGGCTGTTTTCAGCAATATGAAATTAAATTACCTCTTAAGCCAGATGCAAAACCTGTGTTTTTCAAGTCTCGCGTAGTACCTTTTGCTTTAAGAGATAAGGTAAATAATGAATTGGACAGGTTGGTAGCGTTAGGTATATTAAAACCGGTTACTTATTCAGAGTATGCGTCGCCGATTGTACCTACCCGTCCTAAAGCGAGATGGTAGTGTTCGCATTTGCGCTGACTACTCGGTAACAATTAATAAACAGCTACTTGTGGAAAAGTATCCTCTTCCAACTGCGCAAGATTTATTTACTAAATTGCATGGCGGGGAAGAATTTAGTAAGCTAGATTTATCAATGGCCTACAACCAGCTGAAAATTCATGAAAGCTCGCAAAACGTGACTTGCATAAATACTCCGCGGGGCCTGTTTAATCATACTCGTCTAATTTTTGGTTTAGCAAGCGCTCCGTCAATTTTCCAAAGGGTCATTGAATCTATAGTAGGTAATATGGAGGGGGTTTTAGTTTTTCAAGATGATGTCTGTATCACTGGCTCAAATAGAATTGAGCACATGATTAGGCTTAAAGAAGTGTTAAGGCGTTTGCAGGAAGCCGGGTTAACTTTAAGAAAAGATAAATGTGTTTTCTTTCAAAGTGAAATATCCTACCTGGGGTATATTATTGATAAAAGTGGTGTGAGGAAAAATCCACAAAAGGTAGATTCTATTTTACAAGCAAGTATTCCCAAAAATGTAAATGAACTACAATATTTTTTGGGTCTGATAAATTATTATAGGAATTTTACCCCAAATGCGTCTTCTATCTTAAGTCCATTACATAGTTTGTTAAGAAAAGGCATCAAGTGGCACTGGGGCTTGGAGCAAAGTAATGCTTTTAATAATATTAAAAAGTTGTTATCTTCGGATAAAATCCTCGCACACTTTGACAACAATGCTAAAATTATTTTAACTGTTGATGCTTCCCCAGTTGGCTTAGGTGCAATTTTATCACAAATAGGTAGTAGTGGTGTAGAAAAACCGATTTCTTACGCGTCTCGTTCCCTAACTGTGGCTGAAAAGAAATATTCACAAATACAAAAAGAGGCTACAGCTATCATATTTGGCGTAAGAAAATACCATCAATATCTGTATGGTAGGTCGGAACCTTTTACATTACGTACGGATCATAAGCCGTTGACTATTATATTCGGAAAAAACCGTGGTATTCCCGAAGTATCTGCCAATCGCTTGCAGCGGTATGCAATATTTTTAAGTGCATATAATTATGAAATTGAGTTCATTAGCAGCGTGGCTAACACAGCTGATTTCTTATAGCGAGCGCTTCCGGATAATAGCTGCCTCAGCACATCGGAGCTGCAGCAGGCGTCTACGCTAGGTGCGAGGTAGTTAGCTGCTTACTAAGATGTTTTTAAAAGTTATAGATACGTCGTACACGCTCTAGAATGACCAGACGAATGGCAGGTAATTGCCCGGAGCGCATTCAGTTAGGCACGAGATCACTTTACGGCTATACGTCCCGACAGCGCTATAAAGAATTTCGCGTTTCCTGGTAAAAATGCCTTCCTGTGTGTTTAGGATATGAACCAACTACACTGCAACTGTTAGAGACAAGAAAAATGTGTCATTTCATTCGTCAAGTACAGTTTTTTCATTTAAAAGTAATAAAACATAATAAACGTATTTAGTTTTGGCATAACTTGGCAATGGCTGTCGCGGGTAGGCTAAAGAGCGAGATGTACTAATCTGTTTTATGCGTGAGTAAAAGAGACAATGTTAGCGCAGGCACGTGGCGGCCGGTTCCAGGGGAAGTTGGGTGAAATAACATTCATTATCCCAGATTTCTTAATTTTGTTTTATGTCAAGTAATATGCCAGATTTCTTAATTTCGTTTTATGTCAAGTAATATGAAATCTTATTGTCTAAGATTATATACAGTAATACAAAACATATAATGACGATAACAACTTTTATAACTTTTTGAATCGTTATATCTCAGAAACAGTGGCTCGTAAGAAAAAAAGTATTGATACATTTTTTATAGATAATTTTATGATCTACAATTTTTTTCTGAGGTACTTTTATGATAAAACTTACCGTTTTTCTGAAAATCGCGAAAAACAATTTTTTTTGACCTTGAGTACAATTTTTCCATACACGGGAATGATGGGGAACTTTTAAACATTGTTTATTTAACAATTTTACTTACTAATTTACGTTTTAACAATTTTACTGATTTTCAGCTTGTTGGGATTTTATGTAACTTCGAATGTCTAAATTGACCGGACTATTAAAAATAAATTTTATTTTGTTCACAATTGTATTTATTATTTTACACTAGTAAAATCCAGCGTCCACTTTACCCAATCTCCTCTCCGGTAAGTCATGTCACGCGCTCGCACCAATGAGCGCTCAGCAGCAATCAATACGTACCGAATGATGTATATTTATCTCTTTCTAACAACAGGCATGCCCCATCATTTGTCTCTATTAGCGCAAAGTGTCATAAATATACAACTATACGTACGTATAGAGTACTCCTTGCGCCACTTTAAAATATTCTAATGTTGGTGTATAACCTGTCTATCTTTTTGAACGTCATTGGCTGCTTATGTTAATTTTGCCATAGATGGTTGTTTGCCTGTTACGGCGCGAGATTTAGAAATTGAAACTGAAAGGGACCCGGTTTTAAAGATTGTTTGCAAATATGTTCAGACTGGTTGGCCCCGTACAGTAAAAGATGATTTGCTTAAACCATATTTTTTATGTAGATTGCAAATATCGTTTGAAAATGGAATTTTATTGCGAGGTCATAAGGTAATTATACCTGATAAATTACGTACCAAAATACTAAACGAACTACATAGCTCACATTTCGGAATAGTTAAAATGAAGGCTGAGGCTAGGGCTCGTTTTTGGTTCCCAGGCATAGATCGGGTTTTAGAAAACTTAGTTGGTGCTTGTGAAGTTTGTGCACAATTACGGCCGTCTCCACCGCGCGCGCCTCTTGCACCCTGGCCACACCCGCCGCATGCATTCCGCAGAATTCACATGGATTTCTTGGGCCCCATGTCTAACAAAATCTTATTAATAATAGTAGATGCTTATTCGAAATGGGTTGAGTGCTATGTAATGAACAACAATATCACTACAAAGGCAGTTTTAACGAAGCTTAGTGATTTCATGTCTAGGTTTGGTTTGCCCAAAATAATCGTGACTGATAACGGAACTTCGTTTGCGTCTCAAGAATTTGCAAATTTTTGCAAATTGAATGATGTAACACACCTATTTTCGCCTGTGTACCATGCGATGAGTAATGGCCAAGCAGAGTCTTTTGTAAAAATAATTAAAAAGGGTATTATAATTTCTGGCTGTAAGGACGATTTTCAAAATCGTCTTTCTAAGTTCCTGTTCGATTACCGCAACTCTAACAACAGTACTACCGAGACTTCTCCGGCTCAGTTAGTTTTTGGTCGGAAACTGCGTTCACGACTAGACTTAGTTTCAAAAAAAGTTACTGTCACTACATTGTCAATGGAATTACCTTGTTTAATCGATCGGAAACAGTGCTCTCAGGTTAACAATTACGGCGGTAAAATACAAAATGATTTTGTTATTGGTGATATTGTATGGTATAAACAATTCATAAACAAAAGTAAATTCAACTGGTCAAAAGGTAGCATTATTAGAAAATTTGGAAAAGTTATGTACAAAATTTAATTGCCTGGCCTTAATAAGAATATAATGAGACATAGAAATCAGCGTCTTCCTTACAAAGGTAATGATGTTAGTAATTGTGGCACGGCTGATGTGTGGGATGTAACTTTACCTCAAGAAGAGATGAACTCTGATAACAGCGGCAATGATATCCAAGGGAAGCCTCATCGATTCTGGCACCGAATCATTCTCAATTTCCTGCCAATGTCACTGTAGAACATGATGATAACTGTTCAGACACCACGGCAATACAAAATACAAACTCAGAATCGCCACCTCGAACAGACTTAAGTTCTTCGGAGCCAGGAACGCCTTGGACGCCTTCAAACTCTTCTGCAGCGACTGCTAGCCCTGAGTTCAGTACGCCGCAGCCAGTTTTATCGTGAACTGCACGATGATGATGATGATGACGATGACTCCCACACGCCCGTGCGAGTCCGCAGTCGCAGGAATAGACCATTCGTAGATTATAAGAAGTATTATTAAGTTTTCCCCTGTTATTTCCTTGATTTTAAAAAAGGGGGAAAAGTGTTATGTATGTATACTAATAGCTAATAGGTATGTACCTATACGCACTAACGCGCAGTCTGTTGCAAATACAATCAGTGTGAATATTACCGTCTTTCTGTCAACACCCTTGTAGGCTCAATATAGAACAACTACTAAAATAATAAACACAATATGTACATACATTATGTACAACAAAATATCGACTTACTAGTCGCGACTTTTGAGAAATGAGGTTGGGCAACACAGCATGTAACAAAATTAGGTACAAAAAGCGTGACTTTGCTTGCTTCCCGGCTGTCAATGTCAGTCAGTTCACGGTTCTCTTTCGTTTTCTTTGTTTCGGACTTTGTGTAATTTTTTTGTTAAACGCCATCTAGGTAAAAACGATGTGCTACCTTCCCACGCCATTTCTGTGATTAAGCATATGAAAGTGGTAAATCATCAATATAAAATAAAATCGTTATAGTCTAACTTTTTATTAGCTGCAGTAAAATGACGTTTCTAAATGTCATTCCGTAAAATAATGTTGCCAGCCTAATCTCAATAGGGATGTGATTCAGTTCACAATAATTAATTAAATAACATTATTATGACGTTTTTGTTTCATTTCGAATGTACCTCCTTATACTTCCACTAAAAAAGATCAATCCTCTAGTATAGTAATAATAATAGGTTAAAAAAATACATTACAACTTAATATTAAATCTCAAAAAAAAAACCAAACTGATTATTCATTTATGATTCACTCATTTAGCTACATCCCTATTTATTTTTCTTCAAAAACCGGCAACCCACAAAACGTCATTTTACTGCAGCTAATAAAAAGTTAGACTTTAAATCTTATTTTATGGACAATATTACTTATTCTAAAAAATATTGAAATATTTTGGTGTGTTTTAGTGGAAGTTTATTTTTATTTGTGGGTTGCAATGGCCGCTATGAAAGTTTCCAGGCTATGAGACAGCGCCATCTACAAATAATACGGGATTTTGAGCTTTTTGCGGGCTACGATTTCTTATATGGACATTGACAGTCTATTGATATTACTAGTCTCTGGTACTACATAGGACTAGTTTTGTTTATATAGGTAGGTAGGTACCTATTACATGTTAGAGATAAAGCTAGGATCATCTAATCACATGTATTATCAGTTTAAGGCACTTACTAAAAAGACTTGACGATCTCTTTGGCGCAGTGGGCGTCTGTTAGACTTGGTTACTACGATTCTGCACCATATCACACACGCTCAGGGGTCAGCCAGGGATCGTCGCTAGGACCACTGTTATTTACCATTATGGTCAATGATCTATTGGAATGTATTCATTTCAGTAATTGTTTGTTCTATGCCGATGACCTAAAAATATATTTTAGAGGTATGCAGTCACTGTCATGTATTTACAAAAAAAAAAGTATATAAGTATTCTATCAGTTATCTGGTTCCCATATTACAAGCTCTGCTTAGTTTGGGGCTAGATAGCGCTGTGTGAAATGTCTAAAAATATTTATTTATTTATTTTAATTGTTCTGGGTCTGGTTGTTTCTTTAGATAATATAGAAGTATGAATTTACACTAAAAGAAGTACCTATTCTATAAGGTTCCCATAGTTTAAGCTTTGTGTATTTTGGGGCTAGATGGCGTTTTGTGATATGCCCAACATTATTAATTAAAAAAAGATATTTTGTACTGTAGTAACACAAGATTGCGTAAGTCTTAACTGTCTATTTACATTAGGTCTGTCAAGTGTCAACATGTTATGTCATTCATTTCATTTGGTTGGTTTGGTTGGTTGGTGGCTTTCATTGTTTTGTCAATTGTCATTTGTCATTTTCACTCAGATTTCTTATTTTCAACAAAACGTTTCAAAAAGTCGATTGATCCTGATTACATCTTGCTGCTTCATCAAAAGTAAAACCCATTTACAAGCCCAAGCCACACGCGCATCCTAGTAAAATAAAAAAATGGCTGCTTTAGCGTTCAAAGTGAAAAGTAAAAATGGACAGCAGATACTGAAAGATTTGACCTCTGAGAGTACAGTTGGTGAATTAAAACTCTTTCTGTCGAGCATTTCAGACGTTAGTGTGGAGAGAGTATGCATCCTGTGTGGTTACCCGCCCAAGCCAATAGACGTCACTGACGACAACAAGACATTGTCGCAAATAGGCTTAAAGTCAGGGGAGACTTTGATAGTGGAAGAGAAGCCTCCTGGTGAGGGCTCGAAGGGCATAGAAACCTCTGTGCCTACAACTAAGGAGGTCCCCCGGCTCGTGGAGAACGGAATTTCCCATGAGGCTTTAAGCAGACCTGGTATTCTGATGAAGAAAGTAGTTCCTTCTGATAATTCGTGTCTATTCACTAGTATAGGTGAGTTTTTATTACATAATAAAATCCTTGATTACAGAGTATTTCTCTAGTAGCCTCAAACTTGATAGTAACTCTTTGTTTCATAATTTAAAACATATTAATGTGTCCTACTTTTAGAATATCATTTCTATATGACAGTGTAAATGTGAAAGCTATGAATCAACAGTATTGTGCAACCACATTCTATGAACACAATTGTTTTAGATGCAGACTTGTGTAAAACTGACTTCTTTATTCACCTTGTACTATATAATGACTAAACAAATCAAATATGTGCTTATCAAATTGAATCATATACATACCTAAATAAAATTTGATGATGACAAGAAAAAAGATTAAATAACGTAGTAGAGGCGGGTCACTCAGATAACATCACTGTGATGGTTACCGCTGATCTCAACATTATCACGTATAGGACATCCAAAGCCCAGCGATTCTCCCCCATATATTTTCAGAGCTACCATTAGTGTGTGACCTGCATCGTAAAATTACTTTTACTAACAAAATATACATTTTCAGGTTTTACATTAAATGGTAATGTAGATACAACAGTTCACTCCCTAATGCGACAGATCATAGCGATGGAGGTCGGGAATGACCTAGATACTTACACAGAGGCATTCCTTGGGAAACCCAACTCTGAGTACTGTGCCTGGATTATGCAGCCAAGTTCCTGGGGTGGTGCTATAGAGGTAATAGAGGTTTGTAGGAATATTAGCTGACCCCTCCACAGCTTTGCAAGTGTGGTTACTCAATAAAAACATTACCCTGTGCATTTGGGTAAATAGTAACCTATGTCTCAGGAGGGGGGGGGGGGGGGGGGGGGATTCCCGAACAGTATTCACTTAACTGACAAAACAATGGTATGAGTTGACTGGCATGTGATTATAGACTTATCAAGCTAATATTAAAAATAATAAATTGCTGGACATTTCACACAGCGCTATCTAGCCCCAAACTAAGCAGAGCTTGTACTATGGGAACCAGATAACTGATATAATACTTATATATTTCTTTTTTTTGTAAATACATACTTATAATATATAGAAAAACAACCAGACCCGGAACAAATATCTGTAGATCATGCAAACTATTGTTCCGCGACGGGAATCGAACCCACTACCACCTGCGTCTCAGCCGGCTGTTTGCCCACTGCACCACGGAGGTCATCAATATTGTAATATTACTAGAGCAGAATGCCAAAATATATTCAATTCATAATCCAATCTCACTTGGGTCAACTTTGGTTATGTTGTTAAAATTGTTTTACGAGAATTGGCCCCCTGGTCATCTGTCTAGGTATATCTCAAATTTAATCCAGCCACTTAGTGTAACGGAGAGACATACCTAGCTAAGCTACTTTTGAATTAATAATATTAGAAAGGATTAGCTTATATCTAGTCTATCTTATGTTTGGTTAGCTTATTCTTAAATAGAAGTGTTTTTTTTTTTACACTCTAAGAGAACATTTTGATATCAAAAGTTGTGAGGTCTAGGACAGTTAATGCGATCTTGTACTGAAAATATATATTTTCAATCAAATAACACAACATAAAACTTCGGGATAGTGTTGTTTTCTATCAATGAAAGAATTATCAGAATCAGTTCAGTAGTTTCAGAGGTAACAATCTACAAACTACAAAAAACTGTGTACAAATATTTTACATGAGTACTGTCTTAGCCTTTTTGTTTGCTTGTGTTCAAATTAGCAAAAGCCTGAATACACTTTGAAAGATCAGGCAAAAGAGAAAACTTATGATATCTGCGAGCATCAATGTAATTGTCTGAGATGCAGAATAGATAATATGTACACACGGCTACACATCAAGCTATACCTAGTCAGGTCATAAATTCTGTCACATGTTTAATATAAAATAATTGAAACAAGTTTATTCATTATGTAACCATTTATATACCAAAATGAACTTAACAAAACATAGATCAACAACACACAGTCAACAGTCAGTCAGTCAGTCAGTCACAACAGAGAACAAAACAGTTGTCTATCGCAGCACGAACGAGGTCCATGTCAATATTGGCGGCTGCCTTAATCAAGGATGTCTTGAGTGACTCCAAATTGGGATGAGGCTTAGAGCACGCCTTTTCCTCCAAGTGTTGCCATATCTTGTAATCTAACGGATTCAAATCTGGACTGGAGGAGGGCCAGTCTTCGTGCCGGATGAAGTCGATTTCACGCGCCGCCTGCCAGTCTTGTGTGCTCTTCGCTCTATGAGCTGGCTCCGAATCTTGTTGGAATACCCAATGCCTGTTATTGAACATGGTATGAGAAACAGGTTCCACAAGGTTCGTCAGGACTGTATTTTGATACACAACTGCATTCGTTTTTACATCTTTCTCACAAAAATGTACCTCTGTTAAGCCCCAATAAGAAACACCCAACCATACCATGAGCGAGGATGGAAAATGACCTCGTTGGACACGCGGAATACGGTTACTCGCTTCTTCACTACTGTGTGCGTACACCTTATCATTTTGTTTGTTGTAGCTCTCTTCTACGGTAAAAATTTTTTCATCCGAAAAAAGAATTTCCCGATATTTTTTCCCGCGTACCGCTTCAACAAAGCGCGGCATCTCTTCAGTCTCAGGTCCATTAGACGAGCATTCAAACGATGTCTTGTTTTTCTTCGATATGCCCGAAGCCCTAAGTCTTCATTTAACACCCTTTTCACCGTGGTTCTGCTTAACCCCATCTGAAGGGCCAACAGTTTCTGCTTACGTTTGGGATTTCTTTGAATTCGCGCCTTCACAGCTTTTATCACTGCTGGAGTCCTAACAGACCGAGGGCGACCACTTCTTGACCTGTCATCTACACTAGAGTCTTCATTGTATCGTTTGATGGTGCGATAAACGAATCTTTTGGTTATATTAAAATGTTTCAGTATGTCAAAAAATTTAATTGGTGCGTAACCGCAACGATGCAACGCAATAACTGCAACACGGTCTTCTTTAAGCGTCCACTCCATATTTAAAAATGAGTAAAATTCTAAAAAGTATACATTTTTATTTTCATGAACAATTCGAAATTCGAATTCTATAAACTTTTTTGTGGCCAGCATTCTAAAAGAAAAGTTTTTACTGTGCGACAATACTTATGACCTGACTAGGTACATCCAGTATAAGCTGACCTCCCATTGTGTAGGCTTTTCGTAGCTTATACTTTTTTATTTAAAAATTTATATTATAGCTTGATGTGTAGCCGTGTGTACATAAACTAATTTTACATATGGTTTCTCTACAAATATTATACAAATTAAGTAGGTACTTACTTTGTAATAAAAAGTTATCAATACTAATGTTAGCATTAGTATTGATAACTTTTTATAACTCAAGCATAACTCTGTTTCAGGTAGCTATTTTATCCCGGTTCTACGGAGTAGAAATGGCAGTTGTAGATACTTTAAATGCAATTATAAATCGATTTGGAGAAGATAAAAACTATGGGCAAAGAGTCTTCCTACTGTTTGATGGAGTTCATTATGATCCTTTGTATTTGGAACAGGCAGATGTAAGTATTTACTATTAGAATTTCTAGTTTGCCCTAAACTGCCCTATCACTTTATCTTGTGATGTTCAGTAGAGCTACAATGCGTGAGGGTTTATGCGGTATGACAGTGCAGATCTTATTACCCCCACCCTAGAATTAGAATTAGGGTGTTTGTGCACTCATTCGTATTTAATTAGTTTTCTTGATTTCACAAATAAATTTAACCAATGTGTGACCAAACCGTGTTGCACGCTCGGTTCAGGTGGAACGTGTCACTTTTTCGTGCGTGCAGCTGGCGTTCATCGATTTATAACACGTTATCACGTCTAAATAAATAAAAAAAGCATGAGTGATGAAAATATGATTTATTGCGAATTACATGTACAGAGATGTCAGTGTTTAATTCAATGTATTCTACCGGCCGAATCATATTTTTATAAGTGAACAAATAAGTGTAAAACTAGTGGTTTGCTCCGAACTTAGATCTCGCGAGTCATATAAATAAAAATATTATTATTCGTAATGTTTGACCATCAAAAACGTAAGATTTTCCTCGTATCAAGAGGAAGGTCGCGGGTTCAAGTCTCGACTAGGCTTGAAATTTTTGAGATGATTTTAAAAATCTTGGAATTTTCCGCATGTGTTCGGATAACACTATAAATAAAAATACCATCAAAATAGTGCCACGAAATAAATAACCACCTTACTTGACCTACAATTTCATTATAATTACAGGTAACGGGAGTTCATGTCAATCGGTTATCTTTTTTGGGGTACAAAATGCAGTTATTCTGGATTTCAGACTTTTGCCTATATTTGTGTCACTAAAGCTACACGAATACCAAATTTCAGCATTGTGGGGTCACTAGTGTACCCTGTGAATTTTGTCAAAGTTTTGTTTTTATTATGGCTAATAACTCAAAAACTATAAGGATTCAACTAAAAATAATAACACAGTTGAAAACCTTTCATTTGACGTCCCTAATAACCTCATTTTTTTTTACCTTTCTTGAACCCCAATATCTCAACAACCCCCCAACATTTTTAGTGTCACACCAAAATTGTGCCATCACTACCTACCTATGTATTAAATTTCACGATGATCGGATCAACGCTTCGAAAGTTATCCTAGGACAACCAAACATACTACATACATATGAGGGGTGTAAAAGCAAAGTCGACTCTGTCCACTTTTCGTCTATTTTGATCCTTAAATGCAGTTTTACTCTATGGTTGTTTCTCTATGGTATGGTAAAATATGTAAGCAGCAAATTCGACTCAATCGTACTATAAATTGAGTTTAAAAAATGCATTTAGAAGCAAAACCAACTCTGTCCATAGTTACATTACAAGCAAAGTTGACTCTGTCCTTTTCGACCAATCAGACGTCGGTATTTGATTGAAAACTGTCATGGCGATCACAAGTTCTTTGGCAAGTTTAATGGTGGATTTCGTGTTTTATAATAGTGATTTTACGCGATAATATCAACTTTTCCAAGCAGAAACTATAAAATAATGGAAGTTAACGTAGAAGAGGTTGCACAAAACAAAGCAAGGAAGAGAAAACGTGACCCTAAACGGTGGAAAAGAGTTGTTGAAAAAATGGCACGGTGAGTACCGATAGCAGAAAGATGCTACTTGAGTTTATTGTGGGTTGCAGAAATTTATATAAAGTACTAGTGATTACCCGCGGCTTCGCCCGCGTGGAATTCGTTTAATAATATGACGTGTTTATTAGTTTCCGGGACAAAAAGTATACATACGCTACTTGAGTTTATTGTGGGTTGCAGAAATTTATATAAAGTACTAGTGATTACCCGCGGCTTCGCCCGCGTGGAATTCGTTTAATAATATGACATGTGTTTATTAGTTTCCGGGACAAAAATTATACATACTTTCTAACCTCGTTGAAATATTTTTTTAATTACATTGTGTATGTTGATAGGCTATTGTTTAACATTTTAAATTTTGTTTTAGGTACGAAGCAAAAATGTTGCCTACACTGCCTAGATGCAATCATAACTCACAAAGTTACAAATGTGCAACATTAACTATGGCAGATATAATGAAATTTTTTAGAGCTTTCTACGCATTAAAAACTAAACCAGAACAAGATGCATATTTATTGAAATTTTGCAAAGTAAATGATATTAAGCGGCGACGTGCCCGAGGCGAGCGTACAAGAAAAGCTGTCCAATATTCAACAAAATTGTTTGTCAAGCAATGCGATAAAAATCGGTTAATTCCCGTATGCCAAAAGACGTTCATAAACATTTTGCACATTACAGTGAACAGGATTCGTAGTGTGGCCAAAACATTTAAAATAACTGGAAGCATTATAAAAGAAAATAGGGGTGGGGATCATTCTTCGCAGAATAATGCCATGAAACTTATAGCAGTAAAAAGATTCATCAAATCGTTTCAGTGTTTAGAATCACACTACTGCCGATCCTCAGTTGAACGGAAATATTTACCGGCGACACTGAATATTCGCAAGATGTGGAAGATGTTTAGTAACCAGACAGCGTTAAGGGTAAAAGAATGTTACTTTCGGCGAGTATTTAACTCTTGCTTTAATATTGGTTTCGGCTCGCCAAGGACTGACACATGCTCAAAATGTACTGAATTATTGGAAAAAATTAAAAATGAGACCGATACAAACCAGAAAAATAGACTGATCATAGAAAAAAGAGTACACAATTTAAAGGCAAAGGCATTCTATCACCTCTTGAAAGAACAAAAAGATGGCATGATAACATTTAGCTTTGATTGCCAAAAGAATCAGCCTCTACCTAAGGTGCCTGATCAGGCTGCCTACTACAGTAGGCAGTTATATATTTATAATTTTGCAATAGTACAATCAGTCCCATCTGGTAAATTAAACGAAGAAACTGTCTTTTTGTATTGTTGGACAGAGGACCAATATAAAAAAGGAGCAAATGAAATTGCATCAGCGGTTTTTCATAGACTGAATGCTCTTAATATCCCAAGTGGTATTAATACCATAAGACTAGTTGCAGATGGGTGTGGGGCACAAAACAAAAATTCTATAATGGTGGGTATGTGTGCCACCTGGCTCGCTGCAGCTCCAACACATGTTAAATCAATAGAATTTGTGTTCCCCATCCCAGGACATTCATTCCTTCCCGCAGACAGAGTTTTTGGTATCATAGAAAAGGAACTTAAAAAAAAGGAAGAAATCTTAACTCCAGAAGAGTATGAAGAGGTATTTAAAACTCGCGGAAATATGGTTAAGTTCAGTACAAATTTAGATTGGAAGACAGCTCTTAATGACATTATAAAACCACCTGGAAACTGGCACTTCCAGTTTTCATCATGTAAACGTTACTTTTTATTGAGGACAGAAAATAATAAAGTTTTGGTGAGAGGAGAACAACATTACCACCATGAAAATGGTGTGTACAAATCTGTATTAAAACAAAGAAAATCGTTTCACAATATTGAACCCAATGAGATTGAGAAGGACAAAGTGATTATTAAAGATGCCAAATTAAAGGATGTTGATAATCTTTTAAAAAAACATTTTGGACAAAACTGGAAGTCTCTATCCAATTTAAATTTCTATAAGAAATTGATAGACAATCCTTCGAGGCGCGCAGAAGACGCCGATGATACTATCGAAATGTGTGACGCAGCTCCTCCAGAGTCTGATTTATGTATTTAACTATTCTAAGATTAAAGTTAATAAACTTTGTACTTAAACAGGTTGTACTTTTTTTGCAGTCATTACCTAAGTCCTATTAAATGCAAAAGCAGCTCTATCCTGACAGGTCAAAAGCAAAAACGCCTATGTCCAAAGGTTAAAAGCAAATTCGCCTATGTCCAAACTTTTGTTCTAAAATTAGCATAATAATCCTGCAATATTCACATTTACTTTTATTGTGTGCATACCATACACGTTATTGATTAATATATATTCTTAAAACTTTTCATAAAAACCACCATTGGATTTAAACTGGTTTTTGGCACTTAAGTCAGTTTGACACTTCATGGACAGAGTCGACTTTGCTTTTACACCCCTCATATTATCCCCGCAAGTTCATATTGCGATTGGCGGCCATCTTGGTGACGTGGTCGACGTCGCACCGTCATGTCAGTACCGTTCGCAAGGTCAGCCCGCGCTTACGTACTTACGCGCATCGAGTACTTGTTATAGCTTTTTGTTTTTGTTATCCTGTTTTATTGTTATTTTTGAGTTTTGTTACCTGTTACCCGTTAAAATGAGTAAGAAATTAATTAACAGTCGTGCTCGTGAAATGATAATTAAAGTGGACATTTATTTTGTAAAAGAGAAAGAAGACTCCTAAGTTAGTTATCCAAAATATAAACCGTGCCTTAAAAAGTGCTTCGAACACTACTGAGGACATTTTAATGTCGAAGCAACTAGTAATAGACATTTTGAATATTTTGCAAAATTCTACCAAAGTCACGGAACGTGTGGCTTGTGCCACAGGCGTTCCAAAAAATACTGTGACGAAATGACGACGAGAGCATGAGTCAGCAACAGCAAGTGGCAGCAAAATGAGAACTCCTACCAAAGCAAAAAGGCAAAGGAAGGAATATTTCGACGGATTTTCACTAACAGCATATCATTCATTCAATGTATACGGTGAGAAAAGAAATTCCTACAATGCGCAAAATCTTGGCGGCTGCAAAAGTAGACCTTAATTATACTGCTAGTGAAACTACATTAAGAAAAATAATTAAATAAAAGTGATTTAGGCTACCAATTTATACGATTTTACCAAAAAAAAGAATGGTTCTAATTGAAAGACCCCAAATAAAAGCATAGAGAGTTAAATATTTACGCCGTATGAACCAAAATGACTCGTTTGGTGCTAACAAAAGACCCGTTATTTATCTTGACGAAACGTGGATACACGCGCACTACACAGTAATAAAATGTTGGCAAACAGCAACCGATGTAGGAGTGAGACGGAACGACAGCCCCGGCCGCAGATGGATAATATGTAGTTCACGCGGGAAGCGAGACTGGATTTGTTGACAATGCCCTTTTAATGTTTAAGGCAAACACCAAAACGGGGGATTATCACGACCAAATGAATGCGGAGAATTTTACAAAGTGGCTTACAGAAAAGTTACTACCCAATATACCACGCAACTCCATAATTGTGATGGACAACGCCCCTTATCACAGTAAGGAAGAGAATAAGCCACCAAACATGAATAATAGAAAACTGGTGATGGTTGAGTGGCTACAAGCTCACAACTTTGAATTTCCCAGCGAGAGTACAAAACCAGAACTATATCTATTAATTAAACAACACAAACCGCCGAAAAATTATAAAATTGACAAGTTATTAGCTGACAATGGCCATGAGGTCGTTAGATTGCCACCGTACAACTGCGACCTCAACCCTATTGAGTACATCTGGAACCTAGTCAAAATGAGGGTGTCAGAAAAGAATGTGGAGCAGTTAGAGAGTCGAATTGAATCTCTGACGTTGGAGGCGTTGGCATCAATAACTCCAGATGACTGGCGAAAAGAAGTAAACCACGTGAAAAGGCTTGAAGAGGAATATTGGAACAAAGATAGAATAACTGACGAGTTATTTATCATAAATACGGCAGACGACAGTGAATCTGAAACAACTGACACAGGAAGTAGTTCTGATTCGGAAGACAATATGAGTGGGATTGAAAAAATAGGCTAAGATTTTAAATAAACATAGATTTTTTTTTACATAACAACCTGGTTTAAATACAAATAAACCCATAACCCTAGCTTGTTTACTTTTTATTAAATTTTTTTGCTATCTGTACTTTTTTGCGACGGATGACGTCACGCAGCTGTTATTGTGACAAGGTTCCATCGCAATAACTTGCGGGGCTTATACATACAACGCCGATTTGCCCAAGTTGATTTGGAAATCTCGCTTCGCTCAATCAATTAAATTAAATGTGACATCTTTCTGTATAACCTATAATCTGGCAATAAATGATGATGATTATTGATATATAAATATTTTCCAGGGTGGCATGCAAACAGTATTCCCCGCAGAAGACATGGATATCTACAGAGAAGCAGAACAGTTGGCGCACGAAGCGAAGTCTTCCAGACAGTTCACCGACCTCAACAAGTTCACCCTCAAATGTATGATATGCGATAAATTCCTTACGGGACAAGCCGAAGCACAGAAGCACGCGAAAGAAACTTCCCATACGAACTTTGGTGAGGTTTAGCGATAGCTTCGATTAGATTGTGTCCGCGTGATTTAATATTCTATGATCACTGCGCCATTAGCTAACACAATCAATGAACCTTGGTGTACCCAATAGGTTATCTATCTCGACCTCCGTGGTGCAGTGGGCCAAGGTTGCGGGTTCGATTCCCGACGCGGTCGCCGAGTTCCAAGGTTAAAGGGGCGGTCTCGACTCCAAATTTAAAATGCACAATTCACCCTAAATATTATTCCCCCACCCTTCTATATTTTATCTTTGTCACAATGAGTGGCTTACTGGTATTTTATCAAGCAAGGTGGAATGTAACCGACTTCTGAGAGTTGTGGGTTTGAATCCCGGTGTGCACCAATGGATTTTTCTAATGTGCGCGAACAAGTGTTCAAAACGGTGAAAGAAAACATCGTGAGGTAACCGGCATGTCCAAAAACCAAAAATTCGAAGGCATGCGTCATCAGGCTAGTATTCTAATAAGCGGCGATGGGCTTGCAACCTGTCACATGAATGCTTATCTTCTATGCAATAGGTGGACAAGGCATGTATCAAACTTATGGCGGGTTCATATATCCGTCGGTAACCAGCTACGACTCGTTTCTTTTTGGAAATGTGTCAAAAGTTTGTCATTTTTTACCGACGGATATAGGAACCCGCCATTAATATCTACATTGCAGTGATGTTTGACATTGGCGCGGAGTGGCTAAATCATTAAGAATGGTTTATATTGGTGGAGAGACTGTTATAACCTGGTTAATTAAAGAAACTAATATTTAATGGCGCCTAAAATCGATGTAATGATGTTCGGCGCCATTTTAGATTCGTTTCTTTAATTAATCCGGTTTTGATCTGGTGTGAATTCAGCAAAGGCAATATTTCCTCAACCATGGAGAATCTTGAGGACTATGAAATAACACATGGGTGTTAAGTATTTTTAAACTTAAATGTTGAGAAACCTTGGTTGATCCATAATAATGTTGCTCAATGCTGCTAATAGATAACACAAAATAGATAGGTACAGAAGTTAAGTTAACAAATACGAGCGATAAAAGGCGCGCGCATATGTGTTCGGGGTCGGGAGCCCCAATTCTGCTAATTTATAAGAAACGATTATGAAGCCATACCATTATTTGCCGATTATGAATAAATGAATAAAAATTCTTTATTATACTTTACAAGCTAGACACAACAGATTTAAAGAAATAAATAAATAAAAGTAAGCATAATGGGCGGTCTTATCGCTTAACATAGCGATCTCTTCCAGACAACCTTTGTGAACCTTTGACAACCTATGTTTTTTGTTTTTGTGATAAGCTGCCAAATTTAAATGGTGTTGTCATAGCAACGGCGGTCATTGAAAAAAGATTGCGTTAGTAGAATACCAAAATCAAATAATATTTATTGCATGAAATACTTCTTTTTTAGGGTTCCGTACCCAAAGGGTAAAACGGCACCCTATTACTGAGGCTCCGCTGTCTGTCTGTCTGTCCGTCTGTCACCAGGCTGTATCTCATGAACCGTGATAGCCGTCATAGTTAGACAGTTGAAATTTCACAGATGATGTATTTATGTTGCCGCTATAACAACAAATACTGAAAATAAAATAAATATTTGAGGGGGGCTCCCATACAACAAACGTAATTTTTTTTGCTTGTTTTACCTCGATATTGATAACGGCAACAGGTAGACACTTGAAATATTCACGGAATATTTAGTTATATATTCACTTTAAAAATAAATAATTAAATTAAAATAAAACAAATATTTAAGGGGGGCTCCCATACAACAAACGTGATTTTTTTGCCGTTTTTATAACGGTACGGAACTCTTCGTGCGCGAGTCCGAGTCGCACTTGGCCGGTTTTTTACTTTATGTCCGAGTAATTGTAATTTATTTATGTGCACTATTTACATGTAACTAAAAAACTTGTACTGAGATGTCAGTATTTAGTATTTAATTTATTCAGCTTTAATAATGACAATATCACGTTAGTCTAAACTATTCTACATAAATATTTAAATACAGGATTTGCATTAGTGAAACGAAATTGCAATTATTCTACAGGTTGCTGTGCTTCGTAATACACAGTTACTGGTTTTAAAAGACCGTTTCAGACTCAGGGTCTTTGTGAGACCCCGAGTCTGAAACGGTCTGTATGTCCAGAGATATGACTTGGACAGTTTTATAGATTCTTGTCGAAATTAAATAAGAATTTTTTATACGATAAATTACAATGCATGAAGTTATGTTAAATATTTTTAGAAATCATTTGTTGTGACCATAATTATTTATAGAAAAAATGTTTATACTCAATCCCACTTTGTACCGCCTGGAAGTACTTATTTTTATACAAAAAAATCATGTAAAACAATATAATTATAGTATAGACATATAAACTATGACGTCGCATTATATTATATTTTTATAAATATTACCTACATCTCAATTTACGTACTTTATTAGCAAAGTATTTGTTTTTTTTTCTCATTCCTTTTTTGCAATACTACAACGCTGTGCATTTATCGTATGCTTGATCTACTGAGTAGTAAACACAAGATACTAGAAATAATACATGTTAGGACACTAGTTACTGATATTTGACAACCACCGTGGTGCAGTGGGCGAATAGCCGGCTGAGACGCAGGAGGTAGCGGGTTCGATTCCCGCCGCGGAACAAATGTTTGCATAATCTACAGATATTTGTTCCGGGTCTGGTTGTTTCTCTAAATATTATAAGTATGTATTCACAAAAAATAAAACGTGTATAAGTATTCTATCAGTTATCTGGTTCCCATGCTACAAGCTCTGCTTAGTTTGGTGCTAGATAGCGCTGTGTGAAATGTCCAGCAATATTTATTTATTATTTATCCAGCCTTAATTGTATATTTAATAAAAAATGTAATATCTGAAGTCTCGCATACAAGAAGTATTAATTATAGAGTTTCAGTAATACCGACTACGGAGTGCAATATTTTCAAGATTGGTTTCATTATGTGTGTGTATGTATTTCATTAGTGGCGAGTGATCGTGAGATGTGGAGGAACATGGGGGAGAACTTTGCCCAGCAGTGGGAAAGTATAGGTTAAAAAAATCATCATGTTTTTATCTCAAAAGGTATTATAGTAGCCATATTTATTTTATTTATTTGGGCAGATAAATATTCATACATTATGAAGTTAAACATAGTGTAGTTAAACAGTAGTAACATAAATAAATGCATGACCCACGACATCATCCACAAATTAATTGAACAAGTGAACAATATTGATTATTTTACAAACGGTACATGATTATAATAAAAAAATAAATAAGTGGGTACTACCTACATTGTACCCACTATCAGCTGCTGCAATCGACGATACCATTGATTTAGTAGAATTGGGTTCCTAATCGGTCGTACATTTCGACTTGTGCGTGCGCCTGTTATCGCTCGTTCTAAACTTAACTTCTGTGGCTATCTATTTTGTGTAGGTAATGTGTGAAAAAAGATGTTAAATGAGATTCAAACTAGTTAGAATCCGTTTTAATGGTCACATGCCTGATTGGGATTTTAGAAAGTTGGTCGGTTTGTTTTGTATTTCTGTATCTTTAGCTTTCTTAACATAGATGACTTTAATATCTTGACCAATATAAATAAATGTGAATAGTTTTATAGATTGTTAATACTTGTGGACACAATAAACTTGTACTATAGTATACTATTTTATGGTGACTCCTTTACAGTACAAGCTGTGCGACTGTGGAACGCCTTACCTTTGTCTGTAAGGTCGTCCCAATCTCTTCCTAATTTCAAAGTCAAGGTATACAACCATATCCTTTCGTTGTCTCGTAACTGCTAGTTAGTGTTTATGTTATTTATCCTCTTTATGTAGTGTAGTTTATTTATTCTTATATTATTTGTATGTATTTAAGTTTATGTTTATTAGTATAATTAATAGGTATATTTTATTTTGTGGGTTCTGTTTATGTCTGTAGGTACTCTTACACCGCCGTCTTTTGATTTTGTTTATCCTGTCCATCCAAAGGTTGTCTGGAAGAGATCGCTTTTAGCGATAAGACCGCCCATTGTACCTTTATTTATTGTTTATTTCCATTATTGTATTTTTATTTGGTGTGCAATAAAGAGTATTTCATTCATTCATTCATTATACTAGTATAATTTTCTTAGAATTTTTTTTATTACTTATTCCCTTTTCAATTTACTAAGAAAGGTTCCTAGTAGCTTCAATTATCAGCTACGAAAGATTTATGAGTTTCACTATAAATGTAGTAATTATGTATAACTTTGTTTTAGAAAATAATTATATTATTTACATAGTCTAATTAATATCATCGAAATACCAAAGTAGGTCTCCAATTTTCCTTAAAACTGCGCACATAGTATTTAATAAAGTAATATATATCTATTCAGGTAAAATTTATAGGTATTAAAGATGGTGCATGCATTAGGATAAAAAGTTTGTTGATATAAGATTGGCGATAGTTTATTTTAGCAGCGTTTTGTAGTTTATTAACGATACACATAAATTTAAATATACATTGTTTTATGATTTGCAAAGATCTTTTAATCATTTAGCTATCTATATGTAATAGGATACAAAAATATAAAAACCAGGTATTAACTTGAGCAATAAACTAATTTCAAAAATTAAAATGTCCTATTTCTTTGTTCCTGATTTTGAGTATGAGATGTATGCTAATTGGCCAACCTTGACTTGTTAGCGTTATAAATCGAAACATTTTTTCTTTTAGATAATTATCACACGAATATTATAAATGTGAAAGTTTGGATGTTTGTTTGTTTGTTACTCGATCACGTCGTAACGGCTGTACCGATTTCGATGAAATTTGGTATATAATTTATAACCTGGATTACCATTACCACATAGGCTACCTTTTATCCCATAAATCAGTTTCCATGGGATAAAAATGAGGGTGTCAAGTTGCTACAGCGAGTTTAGCTTTTTTTCTAGGTTACCTGTTTGTTTGTTTGTTACTCGATCACGTCGTAACGGCTGTACCGATTTCGATGAAATTTGGTATATAATTTATAACCTGGATTACCATTACCACATAGGCTACCTTTTATCCCATAAATCAGTTCCCATGGGATAAAAATGGGGTGTCAAGTCAAGTTGCTACACCGAGTTTAGCTTTATTTCTAGGTTACCTGCACATTTAGTATTGTAATGCGTACGAAGTCGCGGGCAACACCTAGTATTTTTAAATCCTCAATGTTTTCCAGGTAACTTTATATTTGGCTGATTGATTGCTATAGTGTGACCATTAGTGCTGTGAACTCCCTGAGGTATGCGCGGCGAGGTGGGAGGCAAAGAAAAAACTGCATGAGTTCACATGAGATCAATACATGTCGGACATATCTTACGATATCAGTTTGCATTTCTAAGGCAAGACTTGTGGCGGGACGATGGTCGGAGGCTATCTATCTGTAATATATTATACTTACTTAGTTGATTAAAATGTAACTTAAATATACTCATATTTTATTAAAAATATGCAGGTGATAAATAAGAACTAAACTTATAATTCAAAGGACTTGTTTTATTGAACATTTTATATATTTACAAACAATTATATATTCTAACGAAAGTTATTCTGACATAGATTCTGTTTCAACTTCATCTTACATTTCATATCACGAGATAACGCACGACCCATCTTTGAATATTTATCCCGTGTGCGTCTGACATAGACCGTCCGGTACAAAAGCTACCTACCGCCGTGAGCGTTGACGGCAGACTGATAGATCGGAGCGGCCGACACATCCCCCCCGTCTCGCCGCGCGCATACCTCATGGAGTGCACTGCACTAATGGTCACACTATAATTGATCCATACTATTGTTACGCCGAGGCTGTTACAGAATAAGTAATAGTCGGTTTTTCTCGAAGTTATACCTACTGTGTCACAGAATACGTACTTGGTATGGAATGACCTACATACCACGTTTTTATCTACCGTTGCACAGATTAAGAAATAGTAGACAATCGAAATACCTATACTTTTCTAGATACTAGTGGAAGGTTCTGGAAATAATGCTCGGTATAAATAGTGCGTAGAGACGTCCGCAGGGTCAGTCTTGATTTGACGATACGTGCGAACATTTCGGTGACTTTTAGTGGTTTATTGTGCGATAGTGTTGTGAATCTTTGTGATTAAGATCGTGTATTTTGCGTTTTAGTGTTGAATAAAAATGTTATTTTAGTAAGATTCATTTTCATTATTTTATCCCGAACCCTCAGCTTGTAACAATTTTGTGTCAGAAGTGCGATAAAATAATGCCGGTTCTGCCAAAAGGTAACGTGGTCGGTGTAAGGACGAGAGGTCAATGACAACAGGAAATAGATGAAAGGCGGTTTGGAGATTCTCCGGTTCAAGAAGCTCGGCAGAGTCGTCAGCCGATTCAGATGGAGTCAGCCGCCGCCGAATCATTTGGAGATTCATAATCATCATTATCCATGGTTCAAGCTCCTGTGACAGGCGATCTTGCTGCTATTGTGGCAATGATTCGTTAGGATAAGGAAGAGCAGCGACGTTGGCAGGAGGAACAGCGCCGTCAGGATAAGGAAGAGCAGCGTCGTCAGCAAGAAAAGCAGGCTCGGTTGCAAGAGGAACAGCGCCGTCAGGGAAAGGAAGAGCAGGCTCGGTTGCAGGAAGAGCAGCGACGTCAGGATAAGGAAGAGCAGCGTCGTCAACAAGAAGAGCGGCGTCGTTGGCACGAAGAACAGGCTTGCTTGATGAAAGAATTGTTCAGTTCAATGGGAAAGGAACTCCAGGGTGTGAAAGTGCAGATAGAACATCATGAGAGCCGTATTTCGGAAACTGAAACACAGATCGCTGAGGTAAAAAAAGCCCTGGGAGTCCTGAAGTCTGGAGAAAGCAATGTGGTTCCTCTAATTGCTGCATCTTCAGCACGAGGTTTTAAAACCCCACCATTTGATGGAAGTTCTTCGTTGTCAGCCTACAAGATGCAGTTTGAGGCCGTTGTCAAGGCCAACGGATGGACGACGGCGCAGGCTATGACGGCTTTAAAACTGGGCCTTCGTGACCAGGCACTTACAATTTTAGAGGCTCTTGGGAAGGATGCCACCTACGAACAGCTGTTAGAAGCGCTGGACTCACGCTATGGTGATGCACACCTGGAACATGTTTTTCGAGCGCAGTTAAAGGACCGGAGCCAGCGTAACTCGGAGAATTTACAGCAGTGGGCTCCCGAGATAGAAAAGCTGGTTCGAAAAGCATACCAAACCTCTCCAGCACTCCTTGACGGTTATCTGGTCCAGGCATTCGTTGACGGAATACGTGATTTGGAAGTAAGAGCTGCTGTAAGACTTGGATATCATGTTCCTCTGAAAAATGCCTTGGCCCATGCATTGGAGGTGGAAGCCGTGCATCAGGACCCCCGAGCTCACCGCATCAGGGAAGTGAAGGACTCTTACTCGTAGGGAAATTATCCACGTTATTACGCATATCCTAAATTCCTCTATCAATTCTGGCTCATTTCCCGATGCCTGGAAAAAAGCTCAGATTATTCCCTAACCTAAAAAATCCAATCCTTCCTCTTTTGCTGATTACCGTCCAATATCAATCCTTCCTTTCTTATCTAAAATCCTTGAACGCCTTATTCATCAACAGTTAAGTACCTTCCTTTCCAAAAACTCCCTGTTAAATTCTTTTCAATCTGGTTTCCGTCCAGGTCATAGCACCGTAACAGCCCTGGTTAAAATAACAGACGACATTCGGTCTGGGATGGACAGTCAGAAGCTGACAGCAATGATACTCCTTGACTTCAGCAGCGCTTTAAATAATGTGGACTTCGACCTACTTCTGGGTATTTTATGCTCCTTTAACATATCTCCAATGTCAATTGACTGGTTTCATAGTTACTTGTTTGGGCGCCGTCAGCGCATCCGTGTTGAAGAGTCTTACTCTTCGTGGTGCAATGTTTCTGCCGGTGTCCCACAAGGTGGCGTTTTATCCCCTCTCCTATTCGCTATGTTCATTCATTCTATCTCACAAAATTTAACTTCTTCCTACCACCTGTACGCAGATGACTTGCAAATTTATACTCAAGCTACAGTTGAAAATATTGACGGAGCCATTAGCTTACTAATTACTGACCTTGACCGGATATGTGACTGGAGTAAATCCTTTGGCCTTACAGTCAACCCAAACAAAACACAGGCCATTATAATTGGTAGCTCCATACAGATCTCCAAAATCAATTTTGCACAACTACCATCCATAGTTTTTGACGGAACCCCTATAGACATCACCCAGTCAGTGAAAAATCTAGGAATACAGATTGATACCTGTTTAACCTGGGTTCCCTTTATCAATGAAATTAGCCGCAGGATATTTGCATCATCTGGATCTTTACGGAGACTTCGTAACTTCTTGCCGACTGCTACCAAGGTTACGCTTGCACAGACCCTTTTACTTCCAATCCTGGACTACGCCGACGCCTGCTATCTTGACATCACTGAAGCCCAACTGAGCAAACTTGAGCGCCTTCAAAACCTCTGTATTCGGTTCATATTTGGCTTGCGCAAGTATGACCATATTTCTGATTTTCGCACAAAGCTCAAGTAGCTCTCCATCCGTCTTCGCCGGAATGCACACATACTGTCCCTTTTGTATAACATCCTTTTTAACCCTTCTTCTCCCTTCTATCTTAAGGAGCGTTTTGAGTTTCTCCACCAGGCTAATGATCGCAATTTGCGTTCTTCAGATTCCCTCCAACTTAAAACTCCTGTCCATATGACAGAGTTTTATAGTCGATCCTTCACTGTAGCAGCCGTACGACTGTGGAACGCTTTGCCCCTCTCTATAAGAACATCCATGTCTATTAGTAACTTTAAAACAAAAGTGCACACCCATTATCTGTCCTTGTGTTGAAGTTGTAGCTGCTTGTTAATTCATCATAACCACTTTTAGGTTGCTTATTTAAATTAAATTTGTGTTATTACTGGTAATTTAGGTTTATAGTATGTAGATATGTTTTTAAATTTATATAGATGCACCGCCGTCATGTGTTACATTTTTATCCTGTCCATACAAAGGTTGTCTGGAAGAGATCGCTTTTAGCGATAAGACCGCCCATTGTACTAAGTCTATTTGTAAGAATTATGTTCTGTGTTTTACGTTGGTGTACAATAAAGAGTTATCTTATCTTATCTTACACTCACGACAGCCGTCCAAAGTTTAGCCCTAGATGCTTCGGGTGTGGAGAAAGAGGACATCTGAGGTCAAGTTGACCAAAAAAGAGAGGGGAGTGCTCAGGTAAGTCCCGTCCAACAGCAGCAGGGAAACGAGTAAGCTCCAGAACTGCGGGGCGAGTGCTGGCTGGTATTGAAAAAGCCCTAAGAATTACGATCTCACAAGTTCATGATGGGAATAGCCTGAATATAAAAGGCCAAATTAATGGAACACCTTGTAAGATGACTTTGGATACTGGTGCTTCCCGTACAGTGGTCAGTTCCCAACTGGCTAATCGGTTTCTTGGGAAATTCAACAGTAGCCGTGAGCGAATTCAGCTCCTGGCGGCAACCGGTCAACACATATCCGTCCAGGGTGAAAAGCGGGTGGAGGTTACGCTGGGTGAAAGGCCTTTCCAGCAAAACGTCATCATTGCCGATATAGTTGATGACTGCATTCTAGGTTTAGATTTCTTACGAGACCACCATTGTAGAATTGAATAGAAGTCAAGTTTTACAATGTGGAGAAGAGGAGTTCTTTATGGAAGGTGGGACTATGGGTAAGGTATACTGTCTGAAGAAAATTGTTCTTCCGCCAAGATGAGAAACCATTGTACCAGTAAGCTTGCCACGAACTTCGGGAGGACAGAATCGATGTGTATTGGTGGAAAGATCGGACAATGAGTTTCCGTGGATTATGGCTCGAACACTAGTGAGGACCACAGATACTGCAGTGGTGCGAATATTAAACCTTAGCAATGAAGAGCATTTCATTAAAAAGGGGAGCTGGATGGGCACCTGCGAAGAAGTAGCCTGTCTGCGAAAATGTCAGGAATTGTCGAGCCCTAGCGGCAGTAAAGGGAATGGCAAATTCGATGTGTCGTCACTGTTAGAAGATTGCCGTAAAAACCTTTCTAGGGAAGAAGTTGCAATGACTGAGAAAATGTTACATCGCTACGCCGATATTTTCTCTTCAAATGATGCTGATATTGGAAAAACTGGACTGGTTATGCACACGATAAATACTGGGGATGAGCTACCTGTCCGTCAACGACCTAGGAGACTACCGGTTGCTCGGGAAAAGGAAGTAGAGGCCATGTTTGAGGGAATGATGAATAATGGGGTGATAGAACCTTCATCTAGTCCATCGTGCTCTCCTGTAGTTCTAGTCAAAAAGAAGGATGGAAGCATGCGGTTTTGTGTAGATTATCGTCGACTTAATGCAGTTACCAAGAAGGACAGTTATCCACTACCAAGGATCGACGACACATTGATACACTTACCGGGATGAAATGGTTTACAACTCTAGACTTGAAGAGTGGCTACTGGTAAGTGGAAATAGACCCTAAAAACAAGGAGAAGACTGCGTTTTCTACGGGAAAGGGTTTGTGGCAATTTAAGAGTCATGGCATTTGGATTATGCAATGCACCTGCAACTTTTAAAAGGTTGATGGAGCAAGTTCTTGTCGGGTTGATCGGTGACACGTGTCTTGTTTACTTGGATGATATCATCATTGTTGAACGTACGGACCACCTTCAAAATCTGGAACGTGTGCTGGCAAAAATTCGTACCGCCAATTTGAAGTTAAGTCCGAGGAAATGTTCATTCTTCAGAAAACAAGTTAGCTTTCTGGGTCACGTTGTTTCACAAGACGGGGTGCAAACTGACCAGAGAAAATCGACGCTGTCAAAGATTGGCCGATTCCTCAAGATAAGACCGAAGTCAGAGCATTTTTGGGGTTGTGCTCCTACTACCGACGGTTTGTCAAGAACTTCGCGGATAGCGGATATTGCTAAACCTTTGCACAAGCTAACCGAGGAGAAACAACTGTTCTGCTGGGATGCAGAATGCGAAACTGCTTTCCAGGAATTGAAGAACCGTCTTTCTAAGACGCCGATTCTTAGCTTCCCTGATACTGAGAACGAGTTCATTGTAGATACAGATGCGAGTAATACCGGTATTGGCGGTGTGTTATCTCAACGCAAAGGAGATCATGAGGTGGTGATCGCTTATTTCAGTAAATCCTTATCCAAACCGGAAAGAAATTACTGTGTCACAAGGAGGGAACTGCTAGCTGTAGTAAAGACCTTACAGCATTTCAACAAATACCTACTGGGTCGTAAATTCCAACTTCAGACAGACCATGCTGCATTGCAATGGCTCTTACGGTTCAAGAATCCTGAAGGACAGGTAGCAAGGTGGATTGAACAATTAGAGAAGTTCAACTTCGACATTGGGCATCGCAGTGGAAAATCTCACGGGAACGCGGATGCGCTATCACGAAGACCTTACCCTGCGAACTGCAAACATTATGTCAAATATGAGTCTAAGGAAGCAGAACCCGTCAGGCTGTTGAGAACGGACCTAAGTGACGAATGGAAGGAAACTTTGCAGCAGGCACTCAGGCCGACAAAGACCTTAAACCCATCATTGAAAGGATCACAGCGGGTGCCACAAAGCCTTTGTGGAGTGACGTTACTGCTATGAGCACAACAACAAAGAGTTATTGGGCACAGTGGGACAGTCTTGTTATCCACAACGGAGTGTTGTGTCGTAAATGGGAAAACGCTCGTAGATATCACTGTCATCTGCAAATGGTGGTTCCCAAAGCCAAGGTCCCTAACATGCTACAACTCTACCATGAAGGATGTTCGGGGGGCCATTTGGGACTAAAAAGGATACTGTTAAAAATAAGGGAGCGGTTTTACTGGATCCATTGCAGAGAAGATGTTGAAGACTGGTGCCGAAAATGTACTACTTGTGCGGCAGTAAAAGGGCCCCATACGCGCAGCAGAGGAGCATTTAAACTGTATAACGTTGGACCCCATGGGAGTGTATAGCCCTAGATATTGCAGGACCATTCCCTGTGAGTAAAAATGGAAATAAGTACTTCATGGTCGTTATGGACTACTTCACAAAATGGCCAGAAGTTTTTGCTATCCCTAATCAAAAAGCTTCGACGGTAGCGGATAAACTAGTCCACGAAGTTTTCTGTCGTTTTGGAGTTCCCCTGGAGATTCACAGTGATCAAGGAAGGAATTTTGAATCATAAGTTTTTCAGAAGACATGCCGAATATTGGGAACTCATAAAACAAGAACCACTTCGTATCATCCTCAGTCTGATGGAATGGTGGAAAGGTTCAATCAGACGTTGGAAAGATATCTGGCCAAAGTGGTGGAAAATAAGCAAAACGATTGGGACCAGCACATACAACCGTTTTTACTGTCATACAGGAGTGCAGTCCATGAGAGTACAGGCGCCACTCCTGCATTGGCAAATTTTGGAAGAGAACTGCGGTTGCCTGCAGACCTGATAACTGGCATTCCCCTAGATTCTCCGCGTACCATTACAGATTATGCAAATGACCTGCGCAATAAGATGAACGACATCGATGAACACGTCCGATTAACTGGTCAACGAATGTCCGAGAAAATGAAGACCCGTTATGACCGAAATTCGAACAACTTGGGATTTGTTGAAGGATCGCAGGTCTGGTTGCACAATCCGATACGGAAGAAAGGAAAATCCCCTAAATTACAAGCAAAATGGGATGGGCCATACCGTGTGTTGACCAGGATTAATGATGTCACATACCGAATTCAGAAGGGTACGCTAGGTGCGCCTAAAATTGTTCATGTTGATCGACTGGCGCGATATTACGGGGCTAACAATGCTCGGAACGAGCATGTTTTAGGAGGGGGCAGTATTACGCCGAGGCTGTTACAGAATAAGTAATAGTCGGTTTTTCTCGAAGTTATAACTACTGTGTCACAGAATAGGTAATACTTGGTATGGAATTACTTACATACCACGTTTTTACCTACCGTTGCACAGATTAAGAAATAGTAGACAATCGAAATACCTATACTTTTCTAGATACTAGTGGAAGGTTCTGGAAATAATGCTCGGTATAAATAGTGCGTAGAGACATCCGCAGAGTCAGTCTTGATTTGGCGATATGTGCGAACATTTCGGTGACTTTCAGTAGTTTATTGTGCCATAGTGTTGTGAATTAGTGTGTTGTGAATCTTTGTGATTAAGATCGTGTATTTTGCGTTTTATTGTTGAATAAAAGTGTTATTTTGGTAACATTCATTTTCATTATTTTATCCCGAACCCTCAGCTCGTAACACTATATTATAAATGCGTAAGTAATGTTTGTCAATGTTTTTTTTGTTGTATTAAGTTCTCATTTAAGTGAATTGTAAATTATTATGAGAATAACCAATAACAATATTATTATATGAATTAATATATAAATTATTATTATAATAAATTATTATAGAATAATGAATAATAATTATTTTTTAGGTCTTAAACCTAAAAAAATAGCTCTGTTTGTTTGTTACCTTTTCACGACTAAACGGCTGAACAGGTCGTAATGAACTTTGGCAAGGAGATAGATTTGTTGTCTCAAAAAAGAATCTTGAAGGGGGTGAGTTTGTAGATATGGGGTAATCCATAATTCCATAAGTTACGGATCTGAAATGGAACGTTTCAACTTTTTTGTAAAATCATCCCAAGAGGGATAAAAGTATCAAAATATACCATCATCATCTCAGCCCGTCTACACCCACTGTTGGGTATAGGCCTCCTCTTTATTACGCCATTCTTTCCGGTCCCTTGCGAATCTCATCCATTGACACCCAGCTACGCTATCAATGTCATTCGAGCATCGGGCGGGTGATCTGCCTCTTGGTCTACGAGCATCCCTTGGCCACCACTCTGTAATCGCCTTCGTCTAACGCCTGCCATCCCTCCTAGCCAAGTGTCCAGCCCATCTCCACTTCAGCCCTGCGATCCTCATACCCACGTCCACAACCTTTGTGCGACGTCCGATTTCTACATTGGGTATGTGGTCCAAGAGTGATATACCGAGCATGGCACGCTCCATTGCCCGTTGAACTACTCTAATCTTATGCATGTATTCCTTTGTGAGCGGCCATGTCTCAGAACCGTAAGTAAGAATGGGCAGGACACATTGGTTAAACACCCTGGTCTTGAGGCATTGAGGGGTTTTAGACTTTAGGACGTCTTCTAACTTAGGCGGTCCATCCTAGGTAACTCGTCTCGAGACCTCTTGTTTCTGGGAAAGTGAGCCAAAGGATAAACAGTATCCAAGATAAATGTAGTTGTCCACATCCTCTATTGGGCAATTACCTACGATTATGTTAGGTTTTGGACCAGCTAGATTGGTCATGATCTTGGTTTTGGACATGTTCATCCTAAGACCCACCTTTGTTGAAGCTTGCTGAAGGTCTGCAAGCATTCTCTTGAGATCTAATATAGTGTTTTTTTTAACTGGGACAGTACGGCAGCACCCATAACCAGAGGCGATGCAGATGCAGTTTCTTTTAAAACATCAGCTCGGTTTTGAAGAAAAACATTTTTGCATTAAAATGTTTTTGATCAAGCGTGAGTAGTGCCTTAAAATAAATCAAGTTGGTAATTTTTTTTTAATGCCGATCGATGCAGTCAATTGTAAGAATTATTTTATTCATCATCATCATCATATCAGCCGTAGGACGTCCACTGCTGGACAAAGGCCTCCCTCATTGATCTCCAGGAACTGCGGTTGGAAGCAGCCTGCATCCAACGCCGACCTGCGGTTCTTACCAAGTCGTCTGCCCATCTTGTGGGTGGACGTCCTACGCTGCGCTTGCCGGTCCGTGGCCTCCACTCGAGAACCTTTCGGCCCCATCGGCCATCTGTTCTGCGCGCTATATGGCCTGCCCATTGCCACTTCAACGTGCTAATCCGTCGGGCTATGTCGGTGACTTGAGTTCTCCTACGTATCTCCTCATTTCTGATTCGATCCCGTAGAGAAACCCCAAGCATAGCCCTCTCCATAGCTCGTTCAGCGACTCTGAGCTTATTCATAAGGCCAATAGTGAAGGACCACGTCTCGGTTCCATATGTCATCACTGGTAACACACACTGATTGTAGACTTTCGTCTTAAGGCACTGAGGTATGTTGGACGAAAAGACGTTGTGAAGTTTCCCAAACGCTGCCCATCCGAGTTGGATTCGATGATTGACCTCTTTCTCGAAGTTGGACCTACCTAATTGGACTGTTTGTCCTAGGTATACATACGCGTCGACAACTTCAAGAGCCGAGTTCTCAACCATAACTGGGGCAGGGACGACATGGACATTCGACATGATTTTCGTCTTGTCCATGTTCATTTTAAGTCCTACCCGTTGGGAGAAACGATTGAGGCCTTCGAGCATTGTGCTGAGCTCTTCCATCGACTTTGCCATGACCACAATATCGTCGGCAAATCGAAGGTGAGTGATGTATTCGCCGTTAATATTGATGCCCAGTCCTTTCCATTCCAGAAGCTTGAAGGCATCTTCCAATGCGGTCGTAAACAGTTTCGGAGAGATTACATCTCCCTGTCTTACGCCTCTTTTTAAGGGAATCGCCTTCGAGCTCTGTTCGTGTACTCGGACTGACATAGTGGCGTTTTTATACAAACACTTCAACACTTCGATGTACCGATAGTCAATACGGCATCGTTGGAGAGACTCAAGCACTGCCCATGTTTCGATCGAATCGAAGGCTTTCTCATAGTCCACAAACGCGAGACATAGCGGCAAGTTATACTCTTCGGTCTGCTGTATGACTTGCCGCAGCGTATGTATGTGGTCTATGGTACTGTAGCCTTTACGGAACCCGGCTTGTTAGGGAGGCTGGAAGTCATCAAACCTGCTTTCGAGACGGTTCGCAATGACCCTCGAAAACAGCTTATAAACATGGCTCAAAAGCGAGATGGGTCTGTAATTCTTAAGCAAGGTGTTGTCACCTTTCTTGAAAAACAGAACCACCACGCCCCCGTTCCATGCTTTTGGCGTCGTACCTTCAAGCAAGGCGGAATTAAAGAGCTTCTGAAGGACTTTAAGTACCGGTGATCCACCCGCTTTCAGAAGCTCTGAAGTGATTCCGTCCTCAACCGGCGCCTTGTCGTTCTTAAGCTGCTTCAAGGCCATCCTGATCTCATACAGGCTGATGTCCGGAATATCTTCGGTATAATGTCGGGTCAGTTTGGCTCTTGGGTCGTTGGCCGCACTGCAAACAGGTTTAGTGACCGAATCGTAGAGCCGTCCATAGAACCCTTCGACTTCCCTTAACACTTCCGCTTTACTTGACGTTATGCTGCCATCTTCCCTCTTCAGCTTCGTCATGCGGCTCTGCCCAATAGAATTATCTCTCGCGAACACTTTGAAGCCTTTATTCCGCTCTATCGTATCTTTAATACGAGATGTATTAAAGGTACGAATATCGTGCCGCAAGGATTTCCAAATCTTTCTATTGAGCTGCCTATGTGACTGAGCATCATCGGGAGACTGCAGTCGCAAAGAACGTCGTTCAGCCATGAGGTTAAGGGTGTTATCAGAGAGTTTCTGAGGTCTATTGGTACGGGGGGTCTTAAAGAACTGGGAACCCACCGTATGGACGGTTTCTACGAACCTGTTATTGATCTCGTCCACTGATGCATCTACTTCTAGACAGTCAAAGCGATTTGCAAGTTCGAGTTGAAAGCTCTCGAGGTTTTGGATATGTGCGCGAGTAGGTCGGAGTGTAGATTTCATCAAACGGGACCTTTCAAGTTTAACGTTCATATTCAATGTGGCTCTAACAATTCGGTGATCACTGCCGGTTTTCACCCTGTGAATCACAGAGACATCATTGAATATCCGTTTCTTGTTGGTCAAGATGAAATCATTCTCATTTCTCGTGGAACCGTTGGGACTCATTCAGGTCCATTTCCTGTGAGGCGGCTTCTGGAAAAAAGAATTTATCATAAAGAGTCCTTCTTTCTCCAGAAAATCGGCTAGCCTCTGTCCCCTGGGGTTCCGTTGCCCATATCCAAATTGCCCCACTCTCAACTCATCATCGCTTTTCATGCCGAGCTTTGCATTGAAGTCCCCCATAACAACAATAAAGTGAGTTTTGTTCGTATGTATGGCTCTACTGATGTCCTCATACATAGACTCTACTTCTTCATCTGGGTGTGAAGAGGTCGGCGCATATACCTGAACGACCTTCAGCGAATATCGCGTAGATATTCTGAGTGTCAGGTACGCGACTCTGCTCGACACACTGTCGATGGTGATAATGTTGTTGATGAGTGACTTGTGAACGAGAAACCCAACACCACCTTGGGACTGTTGGTCGCCCTCCCGGTAGTATAGCAGGTTACCAGACTTAAGGGATATCGTGTCCTCGCCCTCTCTACGGACTTCTGATAACCCCAAAATGTCCCAGTGTAATCTACTAATTTATTCTTCCAGCTCAACAATCTTTTCGTCTGTCCTCAAAGTGCGGATGTTGTGTGTTACCAGGGCCAGTGGTCGTCGTAGGGTTTGGTAGCCGATCGTCTCCCGGGGATTCTTAGCACCCCTGGCCCCGCCGTTACCGTGACTGCTACCGTAGCCAGGATTAGCGGGGCCGCCGGGGACTCGGGGCCTGGTTTTATGTTGCACTATATCCATAAGGGGGTTGTTGCCATACTCGCCACGTTTGGCAGGCGGGTTGGCGAGCGCAGTATAGGTATTGAAAACACGAAAAGACGCTGCTGCCCATCTTTCGGAGGTATCCCTTAGCAGACTCCTACTGCATCCACGGGCAAGAGCGGAGGGGCAACATTCTATTGCCGGCGCCCCACGGCCAATCAAACGTCCCAATTACGGCCAAAATCATTTTATTGTATCGGATGAAAAAAACTGAGCAGCGGAAGTTAGTCAAATTTGAGGACAAACAAAATTCCTCCACCAAACATTTTATTAGATTCTAATTGCACATTAAAAAAGTATTAATACTGTAGCGATTAAGAAGTTTAGGAACTCCATGCTCTCATGGGCAATTCAAAAACATTTCGTATTTCAGAACAATTTTTAATTTCGAACATGGTTCTTGCATCTGTCGGACTTTTATATCAGTCATGGCATCATCTTATTTGTCCTATCATGGCATTGTCAAATACGCTAAAAGTAGACTTAATTGAAGCATCCGACGATACTCAACCGACGAAGCCTACCTAACCTAAGCTTCACAACGACCAGCACCATATCACCATGTTCTTTTTATATAGTAGATTTTATTAAACACTATCAAACATTACCAATAACATTTGCTAATGTTTTAATTTGGCATTTGTAATGACACAAGCTGTATATGAGCCGCACTAAAGATATAAGCACTGCCTTAACTTGTTTTCTCAGCCCATATAATGCATTGTTACTTCCCGTAGACAACCAATATAATACTGCTAACATGCTATACTAAAACTAAAGCCTGTATTATTTGGGGTCCAAATTAGCATTACAAGAACTGTATAGCGGTTTATAATGCCTAATTTTGGAATTCTTATAGAACTTTGAGAATACGCGAATAATATTACCCATCCATTAAATAGCTTTTCGGTGCTTCTTGATAGAATACTTACATACCTACTTTTTTTGTAAATACATACCTTTAATATATAGAAAAACACCCAGACACGGAATAAATATCTGTAGATCATGCAAACATTTGTTACGCAGCGGTAATCGAACCCGCTACCCCCTGCGTCTCAGCCAGCTGTTCGCCCACTGCGCCACAGGGGTCGTCTAACATTTGAAATTAAAATATTTGAATATGGGTTAGGTTATTTAAAACTTGATTATAATGTGATTTAATTCTTCTGTATTCTAAGATGAACATTTAAAAGTTACTGTATTTTTTAGTAAAATTACTGTCTTTCAAATACCTAGCATCTAGCATAAATATGTATTTAGGTATTAATCAATTTTTCAACCTATAATACCTAGAAAGCATGCCGCATGGAAATGATCATCGTTCGAGTTTCTCGGTTTGTAATTAATTTAATCTCACTGAACTAAAACAAGCAGTTCATAAAGGAATTGCTCTGCAAAAATTCAACACGTGACCATCACGTTTTGCTGCTTCGCTGTATAAACTATGTATAAAATCTGAACGAACTTGTAATACGACTGTGCGTTTTCATCAGCGCGATCTAGGATTTACGCCATATTTTTACTAGCGACATCTAGTTCTGTTTTTGGTAAACTTTTTTATACGAAAGCCAACTTTCTTCTCGTGTACCTTTAATACTTTAATATAATAAGTCGTTTGTTAATAAAAATACCTAGATACATTCTTACCTCGTGACTCAAACGTCAACACATAAATCAAGAGTTCGCGCCCTGAGCCAGGCGGCGGTAGTGAGTGCAGCTCTCGATAATCCTATTCGTTATGGTAGGCCATTCTAAAAAGATTTCGTTTATATAATTATTTATTTACTCTATTTACACTAGATTCCTGGTATAGAGATGGGACCGCCTTTTGATTTGCGATTATCGCCTCTACAATCATTGACTAAAAACTCTCCAGTACTAACTCGGTGAAATTGAATGACCGTGGCCACCCAACTGAACAAAACACTCAATTTGGCTGAGATCAAGCGCTTTATTGAGCCAATGTAAGCCTGTTATCGAATGAAAACTTTTTAATGTTTTGGCCTCGGATTTTCAATTTAATTTAGTTTGATTGTGTCTCATAAGGTTTAATTTTTAATTTAAAGTAATTAGTATAAGAAACGAATAAGTCTGAATGTGATTTATATTGGATCATTTAGCTTATAAATATATAACGGCGAATGTTCTGAATCCCTGCTTTCCACTTCTACCATCGAACCTCCCGCAACCGGCAACGAGCTCAACCACATATTGTAGATGCGTGGAAGTCTCACACGGTGCGTTTCACCCGCTCGTTTCTTCCACGCACCTGCAAGATGTGGAATGACCTTCCTCCGGATATTTTTCCGATGGGCTTCAAAATGAACGCCTTCAAGACAGGTGTTAATAGGGTATTAAGTGCTAGGCAACGCGACTGCAGTACCACGAGTGCTGCTGGAGTTTATAGGCGACGGTGACTATTTAACAATATCAGGAGGCCCTTCAGCTTATGTGTCTAAAAGTTTAATATAAAAAAACCGGCTAAGTGCGAGTCGGACTCACGCACGAAGGGTTCAGTACCATTACCTATAAAAACGGCAATAAAAATCACGTTTGTTGTATGGTAGGTAGCCATAGGTTGTAATTTAATTATTTATTTTTAATATTTCAAGCGTCTACCTGTTGCCGTTATCAATATCGAGCTAAAATGACAAAAAAATCACGTTTGTTTTATGGGAGCCCCCTTAAATATTTTTTTATTCTGTTTTCAGTTTTTTTATAGCGGAAACATAACCTAGTGATTTTCGGGGATACGTACCCAGGGATACGTACGCAGGGATTCTTAGCGAGTGGGCTCCGCTAATTGTACGGATTATCCTAAGCCCGGCTTTCACAACGATCTCAACGTTTTTAGCGACTAAACATATTTAAATTTGACGTACGTCAAATTTGTATAATTTGACAACTCCCACTAAATACGTTTAAAGGCATCGTTGCGCAAGTCAGTAAGTAGGTATCTACGCCTATGTTTTGTGAGAACTACTAGCACAAAATAGAGCTAACACATAAGCATCTACATAGTGGGTATATACCTAATGAATTATGAGTACCTATTTCGAAAGTTATGCATGGTCTAACTAGCTGTTTCGATCAGGTTTCGCACGGATTTTACCTCTTAACAGACCTTTTTTTATTACTTTACCATAAAAATGACTGAAGGGCTGAAGGACGATGTTGTCGCTGAGCGACCACATCGCCCAATAGACATTACATCAAATAGAAAACACAATAGTAGGTACCTTCATGATATTTGAATAGTTTTTGATTGTGTTTGTAATTATTTATACCGTAGTTTTAAAGATTTACAGACAGCGGAGGTAGACAACAATTATAATAATAATAAAATCGCGATAAAAAAATGGGGGGTGGGGGTAGGAGGGTGTAAAATACTTTACGGACCTCTCATACCTACCATATATAAAAAAAAACATTAAAATCAGTCGACCTGTTTCGGAGGACTGCGATCACTAAAACCATGACACGAGATTTTTATATACATACTTATAAGAAAGAAGAATATTTTTCCAAAACCAAGGAAGGCGCGCCCCCAACTCCTATTATGCCGAAAAGAAAACTAACTAGTAGGGGTAAGCCTACTAGGGGCGCGTTCAAGTATTACGTAACGCACAATTTTTAAAAGATTTTTGACCCCCCCCCCCCCAATGTAACGCGCCATAATGGTTTTTCTGTAACCCCCCCCCCCCCCCGACGCTCTTCCAACACTAAAGTGACCATTTTATTAAAATAAAAAATAAAACAATGTTACGTAACGAGTAGGTCGAACCCCCCCCCCCCCCAAGTACGTAATACTTGAGAGAGCGATTGGTTAGAAAAAAAGGCAAAACTAATGGTTTATTAGATTTATTTAACACAAAAATGTACAATATCAATAAATATAGTCACATCGGTTACATCTATCACTCGTTTTACACTATGATTCACTTTTTACAATGTTGTTTCACAACACATCTTACCATTAAAATATGTAAAGTTCAGAATAAAATTGTGCTGCAGCCATCCGAGCTTCAAGCAACCCGATCTCAATAATACAATACGAAACTATTTTAGTTTGCATATTTATATGTGGTTTCCATTGATTTATTATAGTCAGGAGTGGGCAGTATTTGAATTATTTGTTATTAAAATACGTAATTGAAATACAAATACGTATTTTGTATTTGTAATCCAATTACTTCGTAAAAATGTAATTTGTCATTGGTATTTCAATTACCTGGCGCTGAGGTATTTTGTGGTTAGTATTTTAAATACTTATTTCTTCAAAATACACCTGAACATAAATGCATTTAGCGATCTTATTAATGGTGCGTTCTACAGAAAATAGTGCTCGATAATTTTTGTAACTAGGTATTTGTAAATAAAATGGCGACCGCTAAATATCTTTCTTTAAAGTTGGCAACACTGCACCTACTGTGCGTCAAATGTCAAGTACCTAACATCTGACTGTATTTTAAATAAAAATAGTTAAAAATACTGTATTTTGTATTTTATATTACAAATACACGACTAAAAAATATTTTGTATTTCGTATTTTAAATACGTGCCAGATAGTATTTTGTATATTAATTACCGCAAAGCATGTATTTTGCCCATCTCTGATTATAGATAAGGATATAAGCACGCCGTACTGCGAAAAAGTGGCACGATGCTAGATTACATAGTAATGAGGGACTTTTCATTATCGATGTAAAAATACAAAACTAGTTCCAACTAGCGTAATAGATGGCGCTGTCTGGAGATGAACCCCAAAACTATGGTTTATACGCCTAAATCTCGACTCAATATCAAAATTGGTCTAAAACAATCTCATTTCGACAGTTAAATTTGTTTTTTTATTTCAAGTTCCTCGGAACGGACACTACAACTACTGACATTGATAATTCACTTTCCTTTGTTATTCACAGAGCATGACAGCAACGCCATCTGTTAACAGTTATAAAAACATGCCCGTGAAAACCTCTCATCACTGCTTTCGCTTATGGCTATTCAAACAAATAGCGACTCTACTGAAACGTTAAGGCAAATTTTCTATGCACAGTTTGTCATGTTGACTCCTTGACGGCTGTGACAGTTATTTAGCGATAAGACAGCCAATTGTATCACATAGATTTACGTTCATTCTTTTAAAATTGTATTGTTTTATGGTGTGCAAGGACCATGATAAAAATGTTCACACTGCACGCCGCTTTTCGGTTTAGTGTTCGCGCGTTTGACGAAAAAATAAATACGCGTGGTATTTTACTACACCCCCCTCCCCCCTTGTTATATTTCGTGATTTTTGCCGACCCCCGCCCTCCTCTTTCAAGCCTCACGTGATTAAGAGTTGACTATACCTCATCCCAAACTCGTATTTCACCCCCGCTTCTCAGCGCGCCGCTGCACGTCCTATCTCGCCGCACAGTGTTTCGCGTAGAACAAGCCAGGTGGACAAAATTAATTTTCAGATTCAGAAACAGGTAATTAGCTAATGTTAACCATACCCCCCAAACCTCAGATTCCAAGAATTGTTTTCGTCTCATATTCCACAATGATGAGTCATATGTGATTAAAGTTAGCTAATGAGGTAAGTGCAATTGCAGAAATAGATCACGGCGCGCCGTGGTTAATATGTTTGCCGGTTTTTTTATCATTCAGTCCCTTCATTTTCTTGTTGCGCTTATATCTCATTACTATGTCTTTACAAAAAACAACTTGATATAAATTCTACCTAAGAATTACGTGATCGTTAGGAGCGACAAGCGTCACGGGTACCCCCCGTCTGAAAGCCGAGGGCAAACTGAATCGCAGACCGGGCGTTCGAAGCGAATGGTTATTAGATTATTAGGGCAAGAGTTAGGTATTTTCGTTTTATGGTAAAATTAAAAGGTATTTTGAAAATTTAAAACACAGGTGCACTTATTTATGTTGTGTAGAATTGAAGTATTCATCGCATTAGAACGGTTTTAAGATATATTTGGAGTCATCTTTAGATTTTTTTTCTATAGAGAAAATTTTACTGAATCGTGTTTTCACAACACAGACGTTCTAGCACGTATTCTTAACTATAAGATATATGAATTACAAATTGAAAGCACAAAATATGTTGAACAAAACATTGTTTCTCAATAATCGAATTATCGTCTCCCCGTGTATACGTCGCCCTTAATAGACGGCCTCTAAGCTTGGTGCTAAATCCATAGTTATAATAAATCAATGGCAGTTCCGTATTTTGGTAGTAAATCTCTTTATCGAATGGCACATGGGTGATTAAGACATGGCAAGAAGTTTCAAAAATACAGTTTTTAAATAGTTTTAAGCATTTGATACAAAATCTTAAAGACTATGCAGGAGGTCAACATAATATTGCAAAATTTTAATTGCTTTTAAAAAAATATTGCTTAAGTCACAATCACAATATTACATATAGATATTAGGAAATGTAAGTTCGTATGTTTACACAATTTTGTACTTACACGATTTGAATAGTGGACGTGCCAAGCTACTTGCATTAGTTACTACGTAATCTTAACGAATAGGTAATCCTCACGTAAAGATCTTTTTTACGAATTAGATGTAAAATTCGCATAGAATTTACAAAGATTCGTAAAATTCACGACGCATTTTCTAGTTTGAGTTTTGTATTGCGTTTTACACTTATTTAACATCTTATAATATCGCGTTAAACAGTGTATTCAAGTGTTTCTGGGAACACAAACAGAATCTTAGGCTAACCTGTTCGGCAACAAAGGGGTTAAAACATTTTTGTATGGAGACTTGTTTTTCAAACTGCAGTGGAGATAAAAATTGTATATTTGTATTGGGAACATATAGACGAACAAAAAATATCTTGCATTATGTCATAAAGAGTTAAGGAAATAATTTGACACAAGATTTGCAATCTTTATGTCAAAGTATAAAGTGATTTCATAGTCATGTTAAGGATATAATTTGACATAAGATTTGCAATCTTTGTGTCAAATTATAACGTGATTTCATAGTCATGTTAAGGAAATAATTTGACATAAGATTTGCAATCTTTATGTCAAATTATAACGTGATTTCCTAGTCATGTTAAGGAAATAATTTGATATAAGATTTGTAATCTTTATGTCAAAATTAAATTATAACGTGAATATGCCAAGTTTTTTAACAGCAGCGCAAAACTCAAATTAGGCTCTCAATAAGTGAACCGCAGATTCATTCTAACATTTTCAAAAAATACAACAATTAAAAAATAACAATTAAAATGTTCGACATTGAATTTGATTTCGCTTACAAACTAATAAATATAAATTGTAGAAGCCTTCCTTGCAGGGTCACAAATGCTTAGGGTGTAGCTTTAAGAGTCGGTATCACACTCGCATTGCTTACTTTAAGTGCTTTTTGCAGATTTCCATTTTATAATAAGTCAGCAAAGCGTTTTTTGGAAATTCTGTGACATGAAACGGAAAGTGGACAACAAGGCGAGTAGATTTTTCAAACTTTCGCGATCACTATACACAAAATTATTGATTAAAACAGTCATTTATCGCGTATGCACCTTTTTATGCATTTTTTTATGTTTTTTCGTATACCCGTGACTCGGCCGTAACACAGCCGAAACGTCGGGATAACAAATAAAAAAGGTACATACCGGATAAATACCCGTTTTAATCAGTAATTAAGACGAGTAGATATTTAGAAGTAGCTGACCCGCCCCCGAAGTGCTGCTGGGGGTACCGTCATGGAAGACGGTTCTGTAAGCGAGAGGGCTCATTAGTGCGTCGTCGCACCGTCAACGCTGCGTCGTTTCACATATATTTTTAAGTGACATGCCACATTATGCATTGCGACGTCGCACGGATGATGCACGAGACGAAGCGGGGGGAGGGTGATGCGCTGCGCTGTCGGAGCTGCGGTGCGACGACGGACAGTTACTGATCTAATCTTTTAATTCTAGGGTGGGGGGAAAAGATCTGCACTGACGCCCAGCATTAGGGTGTATTGTGCATTACCCCCCTTCTAACCTAGGTTGGAAGGACAGTCACTATGTCTTAATGCAATCAAGGGATATATCCAGAATCTTTTACTGTTTCGGCGGTGGCGTAACAAAAGCAAAAAAAGAACACGTTCATGTTCCGATCCATTGTCGAATGAAGACTGAAATCCACACTGAGACGCTGCGCTGCGACGTCGTGCGTCGTCGCAACGCAGGTGTGGCATACAATGCGCTGATCCGCTGCGACGACGCAACGCAACGCACTAACGAGGCCTCCCCCTTAGGGGACGGGCCACCATGGAATCAGAACGTACAGACTGGCTCCCAGATGCCCCTCGTGCATTAAATGCGAGGCCGTCTGTCCAGCTTCCAGCAATGTCCATAGATAACGTTAAAAGAACTCTTATGATTTATAAAATCATCAAATTATGACCCGGACGAGACTTGAACCCGCAACGTTCGTCTTGATACGATGCGCTACCAAATACAGTACAGGCGTAAATTAGCGATGTGATTCGTTTTAGGGATTTTTTACGCGACGCGTTTAGCTAGAACACAATAGGATTTTTTTAAACACTCGCAATTTTTTGTGCCAAGACTTACAGTTTTTAACTTTTTCAATGATTTACATTCAGTAACGCATCTTCGTGTCAAGAGAAAAGTAGCGGGTTCAAATTCAGGCTCGAAATTTTTGAGATGGTTTTAAAAATATTTTTCTTTACCTTCGTTTTCTACTCTCCGTCCCAACAAATTAAGTAGGATATATTAGTACAAGTACGATGTCCGTAAGTTAGTGCGCCGGTTTGGCGAAGGAGAACCTAGGTAGAGATATTCCGAACTTGGTTTCCAAGCCTGTGAGGACCGGCAGCGCCACCTGGTACCCGCCGATATGATGCGCCTTCTTCATGGACTCTTCCATTGATGTCGCCACGTTCAGCTCCGAGCCGGCTGGTCGCCTGCAATTATAAATAGCAATTGTAATATTCAGTTAATACTACGTGTTTTGTTATGTACGACATTAAATGGAAACACAGGTAGGGTTAATGCCTAGTATTGATGTAAAACAAGTTTTTACAAATTCTTTACCACAGTTTTTTTTAGTTTCAAACAACTTTAATTTCAACTCCTTAAATATGAATGAAGCCAGCATAAAATAAGTAAACAAACATATTCATTCATCATGTAAGTAGATAGCTGTTAAACTGACTAAGCAGCATCGTCGCAAAGGCGCCGTCGATTTACATTAATAACTGTTTATTGGAAATGTATCGATCACTGAATAAATATTCAAGCTACCGGTATTAAACCCACCTCTAAAATCAGTTTATAAGATTCCGGATGTGTGTTTTAAATTAATGTCGTACATAAAAAACAGGGTGTATATTGAATACAAATTTAAGCCCGGCTTGCTTAAACGGTCCCGTAACGTATTTATCGACTGATCTATGATTTGACAACTCTCTAAAATTATATCTACCCATTAAATACGTTTAGGCATCATTGCGCAAGTGACTCTAAATCTTTTTATATATACTAAGTATATGAATTCAATACAAATAGGATTTTACCATAATGATACTCAAAAACTCACAAATCATGTAAATTTTCGCGTTTTTTTGTGAAAATAACGTCTAAATTGTTAAAAAACGAAGAAATTAATGTTGGCGAATATAATAATAAATAAATATTACTGGACATTTCACACAGCGCTATCTAGCCCGAAACTAAGCAGAGCTTGTATTATAGGAATCAGATAACTGATCGAAACATTTTCCATTACCATCGATCAAACCGTTTACAGAGTGGGAGATCAACAGCTAAAACATCCAAAAGGATTTTACAAACCACTTACATTTTGGAAGTTTTTCTTGGAGAAAATGCTCTTAAAAATATGAAGTTGTTACTCACGATCCACCGAAGTCGACGTAGAAGAGACGTTGTAGAATTTCATAGGTCACCAGCGTCACGCCGAACTGTGGCGACGAACGGAATACACGCGCTGAAAAAACATTAGGGTAACGTAAAGGAAATAGTTTATTTTACACAAAAAAATATACACTTGCCATCAACTCGAGCTATATAGATAAGATATTATTAGGTTATGAGAAGACATAACGGTCGCAGGAAGCATCATTCACCATCATCACTACAGAATAATCTAGCTCTCGAATGTTTTACCTCATTAAGGAGTCAAACTCCATTTTCTATATACCTATATAAAACAAATTCGGGTTAGTTACATCATTTATAACTCAAGAACGGCTGGATCGGTTTTGATAATCTTTGATTTGTTGGATTTGTCTCCGCCCCGAATAGCAGAATCTATACTAATATTATAAAGAGGAAAGATTTGTTTGATTGTTTGTTTGTATTGAATAGGCTCCGAAACTACTGGTCCGAATTGAAAAACTCTTTCACTGTTGGGAAGCTACACTATCCCCGGCTGACATAGGCTACTTTTTACCCAACTGCCCAAAGGAGGGTAATGTTTTTATTGAAAAACTACGCGTGCGAAGCTGCGGATTGGTCAGCTAGTAACTAGTAAAACATCGGAAAAAATCACGCAAAAATAAATTATGATAAAAAAATATTTTTTCAACACTCAACAACACTGTCAATAATTTTACATTGAGTATGCATGTATTGTAATGCTAATGAATGAAGCTTATACATTCAGGTAAGTGTATTATGCCATGTCTGTAACAATCAGATTGGGTACATAATCGTGATAATTAGATCTAGATCTATTCTGTACGAGTGTCAGTACAGCCAGACTGCGGCTGAGCAGAGAGTTTTTTTATACATGTATACTTTAAATATATCTATGTAGTATTAAGTAGCTTTTATGTAAACTTATTATCCATATTTATTTATCACCACTTTGTTTTGATTTTTTTTATTGTTCACTTCACATTTTGTTTTATTATGTTGTGTAATCGTGAAAACCTATTATTGGCTTGAAGAACTGACAGGCTCGATAAAACCCTGCCCTCCGAAATAGTTTGAGACTGTATCTCGTCAGGCACATTACAAACATAGTAATCAACTACGGAATAAATTCTTCAGCTAATAACGCTGATATATGTAGGTACTAAAAAATCCACTCATCGAACGCGGCGCGGTTTAGAACCGCGCGCGGTGCACGGGTCTGGGCGGTTGAAAGAAAGAAAGAAAGAAAGAAGACATTTATTCACATAAACTGTACACAAGAAGCAGACACAACACATAAACTTACATAATTATACACACTAAAAAAACATACACACAGGAGGAAAAATAATACTTAATACGGCAATTAAAGTGTATGTATGGAGAAATGCTGCCATGTACAGAATTATGCGAAAAGCCTGAGCTCAGCATGTGCTGTAAACTAATTTACAACGCTGATTTTCAGCACAAGGCTTTGGTGACTCGCGAACGTACAAAATAGTAATAAAAAAATAATAATAATAATATAAAAAATATATAAATATCCTTACAAAAGTTACAATACTGTGAAGTGAATTATTAATTTAAAAAATATATAAATGATTGTATAAGAGATAATTATATAAAGAATTATATTAAAAAGGCCACGATAAAATATAAATAATAGACAAAAAACAATAATGACGATAGTATATAGTTATAGCTTACGTTAAATAGATTATCAAAACAATGAAAGCATGCATAATAAATAAATATATACACTAGACAAGAAGTACCCATATTAACAGTGGTTAGGAATCAAAAAATAAATAAAAATTAAAAACATTCTGTGCCACATTACTTAGTACATACTTTAGTAGACAAAACAATAAAAAGAGAACTAAAAAATGAAAAGACGTAGGAACAAAATTTATTCGGGTTCGTTGGGGCAGCAGTAAGTATAGAAAACTGATTTCATACCTATACTTAAGCGTAATCACGGAACAGACTTTTGCAAGTCTATTAGGTGTCTCTTAAACTTTATTCTGAAGTTGGGCTTACTTAGCAGATCACGTAATGGTGGAGGGAGGGAGTTCCAGCATTTAGTGGCACAAAAACAAAAACTACCACGAAATGCAGCAGAGCCGTGTCGTGGTGTACGTAGTAATAAAGATGAAGCACGTATTGCATATCTATTGTGATCTTGAACCCAATCAAGTTTAGAATAGAGATAGTACGGCTTTTGGGTCTTCACCAAACCAAACATTAAAGTTGCAAGATGCAGATCTCTCCTGTGCTTCATATTTAATATATTATGCTCATTCAGGAATGGTGTTATATGGCTACGTGGAGGAACATCAAAACAGAATCGTGCACAAGCGTTTTGAACTCTCTGGATTAGACGAGATGTTTTAGAGAGCAGGCGGGGACCATACACACAGTCAACGTAGTTAAACCTGGAAAGCACTAATGAGTCCACGAGCATAGTACGGAGGTCTGGACTCAAATAGTTTCTTACTTTATATAGGACTTTTAAGCGATAAAAAGAATTTCTAACAGACTCGGATACGTGGTGTTCGAACCTTAACTGTTCGTCTAGAATAAGACCAAGATTCTTAGCTTCGCAGACTCGCTCGATTATCTCCCCACTAATAACCAATTGCGGATTTAAATTAGTTATTTTCATAATTTGATTTTTTGTACCAAACATCATATACTTAGTCTTCCTAGCATTTAGTAGTAAGGAATTTGATACAGCCCAGTCTTGAATCCTTTCCAAATCTTGATTAAGTTTACTTTCTGCATCTCTTATATCCTCTGGTTTAAAAGATAGGTACATCTGAATGTCATCGGCATAGATATGGAACTTGCAATGTTGGATGCAATTTACAATATCAGCGCTGTATAGGATGGATAGAACTGGGCCGAGAATGGAGCCTTGTGGGACCCCTCTAGTCACTTTACGCATATCGAAAGTCGTAGCTAGCCCATTATCCTTCTTGATTTCTACAAGTTGTTCACGATTACTCAGATATGTATCAAACCACCTAATAGTATTGGAATCAAAACCATAGAAATTTAGTTTAGATAAAAGAAGAGATATGTTAATCGAATCGAAAGCACGTGAAAAGTCTAGAAGAACCAAGATCGTGCCCTTACCCTTGTCTTGAGCTGCAAGAATATTGTCCGTTACGTCCAATAGTGCGGTATTCGTTCCTCTACTTTTTCTAAAACCTGATTGAAGATCAGGTAAAATGTTATGAATTTCCAAGTATTCAGTCATTTGAGTACAGACCACCTTTTCCAGTACCTTAGATAGGCAGGGCAAGATACTAATGGGTCGCAAGTCTTTCAATTCAATAGGGTCGGGGATCTTTGGTATAGGCTTTACTACAGCTTTTTTTCCAGATCGTGGGAAAGACTGCAGAGACGAGTGACCTATTAACAATAGCTGTAATAGTATTCAAGCTTTGAGGAAGCGTGAGCGTGATCATATCTAAGGAAATTTTGTCAAACCCAAGGGCGTTTTATTTAATTTGTTTTAAAATTTTTAATACAATTGATGAATCTATTGGTTTTGGAGAAAACGTGGCTGTACAATATTTATGAAATTCAACATAAGTCAGGTCAGAAATTTGAATACAGGAATTACCAGATACGTTAAGGAAGTGACCATTAATTATGTTAGGATTATCAAATAGGGTAGGCAATTCCATTGATTTTGGCGGTAGGATATTTGATTTTGAATTCTTCCATAGAGCTTTAGAATTATTAATATTGTGGTTAATGTTCTGTTCAAAAAATGCCTTTTTCTCGCTATGTAATGCAAATATAACATGTTTCTTTAAGTCCTTATAAAGGAGTTTATGACTTTCAAGTTTAGTCTCACGAAACTTAGCGAGTGCTGCGTCACGGAGACGCATCATAAGCTTAACATTATCAGTAAGCCACGGACTAGGTAATTCTTTTATGATTGTCGACTTGATTGGAGCATGCAAGTCGAATAGTAGCGTAATTACGTCGTTAAAATCCGCTATCATACTATCAACGTGGTCTCGCGTGTTAATGTAATCCCATCGAATCGACTCTAAGTCGCTGGTGAACAGATCGAAGCAGATATCTTTAATTGGCCTAAAACTAAAAAACTTTGGTGTCATTTTTGGTTTTTTAAAATAAAATTCGCACGTTATAAAAGCATGGCCAGTCTCTGACCCTATAGGTTCAACAAATACATTGCGTGGTCGCACGTTAGAACAGACCACGTCGATAAGCGTTTGACTGTGATCTGTAAAATGAGTGGGATTCTGTATCACCTGTTTTAACTCTGTACTGACTAGAAACTCATTGAGAAGTTTTGTTTTAACGTCATCACCATTCATCATATCGATGTTAAAATCACCCAGAATAATCATACTATCACAGCTAGAAAAAAATGCAACAGAGTCCATTAAAGCCCCGAGAAATTCGTTCACTTTTACCCGTTGCGAACGATACGCAGTGCCTATTACTATCTTAGAAGACTTTATAGTAAGTGTGAGCCACATCTGTTCTACATTAGGGTTAATGGGGTGAGCACGTATTCGCACGTTAACACCGCGCTTGATATAAAAACCAACGCCTCCACCACGACCGTCCCGCATGCTGACTGGACGTGGCGTGTAACGCAGTCGATAATTGGGCACGAAGGGGGCGCGACCTATCTCTCCCTCTCTTATCCAAGTCTCATTAATTGCCACGATATCCATTGAGTACGTAAGCATAGTTGCAATAAAATCATCATGACCTGTACCCAAGGAACCAGCATTATGAAGACCAATCTTGAGAAATTTGTTGTTACCTATTTTTAAAAACAATGGTTATACTATAAATAAGTTTTATTGAAGAAAAGTGTAAACAAATTACAATGCTGGCTGTTAGAAAATAGTTATATGACATATACGGTACATAATAATATAATGATTGGTAAATAATATATGAAACTAGATACAAATAAATAATTGGATATTTTGTAAGTAAATATGATAAGACGTGGGATAAAGTGACAGGATATTCCGGGCAGCATACGCCACACATACACGATAACAAGCAGACACAGGGTCGTCCGTACAAAATAACATGTTTTACAAAAATATAGTAGAACATAAAACAAAGAAATAGAATATTTACACAGAAAAAATTATAGGCAAATAATGACTGCTCAATTTTAATTAAAATTATGAAAAACAAAATTTTAAGTTTCAGTAAGTTATGTAAGTTAAACAAATACAATACATGATTGTAATATTGATAATGAGCAGAAGTATAACATATTGCTATGACAGATAAGATAGAGAGACAGATGGTCGACTCATTCAAACAGAGGTTTTGGGAAAAATTCGTTCCAAGTCCATATCATTTCTGATTCTAAAATAAGGAGCACCGTGCTCCTTCCTGACATAGATGCGTCCTTCTTTTGACCAGCAATATTTCCATGCAAGTTTACGGCACTCCTCTCTGGCCTTGGCGAACATTTGCCCATTTAATTTTGTAAGGCGCTCATTAACATAGATGCGGGCGGATGCCCCCTCCAAACCAAGATCAGTGGTGGTCAAGCCACGACGGACACGAGCAGACTGGACGTACTCATCCCGGGTGATACGACGTGCAAGGCGGACGATGATGCGGCGTGCGCGAAGCGGTGCTGATGATGATGATGTACCATCCTGCGCACGGCGGGGGGCCCCCTCTCTCTCAGCTAACACAATGTCTCGTTCATCCAACGTCATGCCCATTTTAGTGCCAATTAAAGAAGCTAAGTGAGCCGGGGTTTCACCATTTCGCTCAGGTAAACCAGTAATCACCACGTCATTGAGCAGGTATTCCTGTTCGCGATCGTTGAGCTGAGATTTCACCTCCTCAAGGGCTTGTTCCAGTGCATTCGTCTCCTCCGACTGAATAGGGGCTTCCCGAGCTAATTCTAACGCCAGTAAGCGGGCATCTAGCTCATCCATCCGTTCATTAAAACTTGAACGTGCTGATGACAGTTCTTTCTTGAGTTCACGCATTTCTTCAAGAAATGAGCTCATTTTGTCATTAGACGATTTAAATTCCGATGTCATGAGCTTTTGTATATTAGCGAACTCGGACCGCATTTCGTCTCTAAGCGTACGCACCACATCGGTGTTAATCCGACTCGATGCCTTAGCCACACCGGTTGAAACCGATTGCACGGCTGGCTCTTCGCTGATCAGGGTCGGATCTAAGTAGCACTCACCCATGACGGGCGTAGACGGGTCACGCCCTTTGGGCGTCTTGCACTGGCATTCTCCACATCTCCAGGAATTATCCACCGTGACACCAACTGGTACTCGAACACATTCATTGTGACTTCGAGATTTACACTTAGGACAACTAATGCCATCTTTTGCCCCCAAGAATTTTCCACAAGCTACACATTTAACCATTTTTCGTAGAATGGTAGCTTAATCGATTATCAATAGGCAGAAACACAATTCGCAGCTTCTACGGAGCGACGCTTCAAATATATTTCAACAGATGGCAGCACGTACTCCTGTATTATCTTAATAATAATATTATTACTAGATTCTCGATTAGCACAGACTGTAGTTAATCTGCGCAAAGAGCACAACGACAACAACTTCTAGATTTGCGGGATGTCGGAATTAAATTATTGGTGCGTATAACTTCTATAACTTGAATATTGACTCGAAAATTACTAGTAATGTCACACGCGCGTGAGCCTAGATTATTAGAGCAATCTAGGCTATTAACAGCTGATTCAGCGATGCTAACTTAAGGCGAAAGAAACACAAGGTGAGTTAAGGCAATGACTTAAAGTCCAATTTACTAGCAATATGCCACATACCTTTATTTCAGCAAACCCCGACACAGATACAATGCCGCGTTATAGCTTAAAAGTTCAGTCTAGATGCACTATGCTGGCCAGCGATAAAAACCACAGAGTCTAGAATACAGATAACACTTGTCTTGATGTAAGTTCAGTTCAGGGTTTCGGGCGATAAAATGCGCGTCCGATGGTGTTTGGATCAATGCGCAAGCGATGCGCACGATACGATCGTATTTGCGAGACTGACCGGAAGCCGGCAAAGTTGGTGGCGAAATGCACAGAGAATCACCAAAACAACGGTATAGTGACACTTATGCAATAAATAAGACTATTAAATCAATGCCTCTCAATCAATAAGATGATGTAATAAAATATAAGAAAAAAAAACGAAAAAATTATAAGCGCAACCATTTTCCCCGGCTTGAAAGTTCCCACTTTCGAAACACAAAGGAAAAGTAAATAAAACTGCATATCATCACAACTCCACCAAAGTTATAAGAACTATAAAATTGCGACTCTATATTACAAATAAGACTATTAACTAATTATTCTACGCGGTAACTAAATCTAATACTGCACATTGGTGCACGATAAAACTTATTGAGTTGGCAAAGGGCACAACTTTACCACCGGGCGACTCTGACAAATCCCGCTTTTAGTTTTAATAGATGCGACTCTACAAACTCCGTTTTTATCTGGGAACAGTTCGGTGATTACTCCTAACGGCCAATTCAGAGGCATCACATTTTCGTGCATGGAGACGACAACCATACCGACCCGTACTGGATTGGCAGGGGTGTTCCATTTCTGTTTGGATTGGAGGGTGTGCAAGTACTCTTGGCGCCACCGCTTCCAGAAAGATTGGACCAGTTTATCCGTCAATTCGTATCGCGAAATAAGGTGTAACCGCGTTTCATTGACTTCGCGAGCGGGAAGAAATAAAAGAGGTTTCGTATGCAAGAAGTGCGCCGGTGATAATGAAGCAGGCTCTGACGGATCCGAGCTGATCGCATACAGAGGCCTCGAGTTTAATAAAGCTTCTACTTGAGTGAGCATAGTGTTAAGCTCATCAAAACTAAGAATTTGCTGACCGATGACCTTGAAGAGATGCGTTTTGACACTTTTAACTTCACTTTCCCAACAACCACCAAAATGTGGAGCTCTACAGGGGATGTTTTTAAGTGTAATTCGATGCTCTGCAAGTTCTCTTTCCCATATGGGGTGATACTCTTTAGCCAAGAATTGGTATAGGTCTCTGAGATAGGACTTGGCTCCAATAAAATTGGTAGCATTATCTGTGTAAAGACACTGAACCGGACCTCTACGCGCCAAGAAACGTTTAAAAGCTGACAGAAAGCTCGCAGTGCTAAGATCTGAAGCAATCTCAAGATGCAGAGCGCGAGTTGTCATGCATGTAAAAAGACAGATATACGCTTTTCTCGTTTTTTGGCCTCGAGCGCGTACCGACGTGATCCAGAGAGGTCCCGCGTAGTCGCAACCTGTTTCAGAGAAAGCCTTAGGAGCAGACTCGACGCGAGAACGTGGCAAATCCGCCATTATAGGAAAGGTAGGTCGCGGTTTTGCTCGAAAGCAAATGTTACAATTAAAGGTTATGTGACGTGCAATACGTCGTGCAGACAGGATCCAAAACTTCTGTCGTAGGAGAGATACGAGCAAGTTTGGTCCTGTGTGGAAATTTTTCACATGATAATGGGAAACTAGAAGTTCCACTATATGATCTTGACGCGGAAGGAGGATCTGATGACGCGAGTCAAAATCTAGCTCAGAGTTTGCTAGGCGACCTCCAACGTGAATAAGTCCTTCGTGGAGAAAGGGACTTAGCCGTTGTACTGGCTTAGAGCACAATTCATTGCGGGCTAAACGACCGAGATCAGCTCCAAAATGAATCCTTTGCACCGATCGTAACACAACGAATTCAGCGAACTCTAGGTCAGACGCGGTAACGGGCCCTCTAGGGAGACGTTTGATGAACTTATAAACGAAGCAAATCGTTTTTAAGTATTTCAACCAGGAAGAAAACCTGGTAGAACGAGCGTAAAAAATGTCGTCGGAAGGAGGACTACCATCTGAGCATTCGTGCGAGAGCACAGGGAGAGCCACGGGCTTCATTTCGGGAAGCTCTTGCGACTCACCTGAAACGAATGGTTTTATCGGCCATTCAGAGCGGGGAAGCTTAAGCCATGGCGGTCCATTTAGCCATAGCGGATGATGGACTAATTGGGCAGGCGTTAAGCCGCGAGAGAGACAATCACTGGGATTTTCAGACCCTTTCACATGGAAGAAGTGATCTGCAGAAAGATTGTCTTGAATCTTAGCTATACGATTGGCTACGAAAGTGTGCCATCGATGCGGTGCGGAATGAATCCAACTCAAAGTTACGGTTGAATCCGAAAAAGCAACTACTACCTCAATGGCGTGCCGAGCTGCGAAAAGATTATATACTCGCTTTATCACAGTTGATAGGAGAAGTGCGGCGCATAGCTCGAGACGAGCTAGAGAAACGACTTTCAGTGGTGCGACTTTAGATTTCGCACACACCAGCGAAACGACGATACTACCGTCGGGTTTGACAACGTGGGCGTAGACCGAACCACCGTAAGCCTTCTCACTAGCGTCGGCAAAACCAACGAGTGAGAGCTTACAGCGTTCCACGACGCCGACATGTCGCAAAAATCTCAATTCAGAGATAAGTGGCAGTTCAGTTTGAAATTGTTCCCACAGACGAACAATTCGAGGTGGGGGGACGTCATCCCATCCAAGTTTGACAAGCCAAAGCTCTTTGATAAGAAGCTTGGTGTATAAAATTATTGGTGCCACAAGGCCTAGAACGTCGAAGAGACGTGCGATGGAAGATAGAATATTCCGTTTTGTGCAAGGGCGATTATTAGGATTAACCTGGAAGGCGAAACAATCCTCGTCAGAAAACCAACGAAGTCCCAGTATTTTCTGTGTTAGATCCTTACTTAAGTCCACGCTCTGTGAAAGTCGTAATGACTCTGGGATAGTCCGAAGAACATCGACACTGTTGCTAGACCACTTCGTCAGCTGAAAATCACCGAGAGAGAATATTTTTATCAGTTCACGAGCCGAGTCTATAGCTAGCGCAGTGCTGGGTATAGAACTAACTATGTCGTCCATGTAAATATCTCGTTGTAAAATGTCCCTGGCGAGAGGTAACTGTGTTCCTTCATCCTGACATAGCTGTTGTGATAGTGCGAATAGCTATAAAAGGACTACACTTTAAAACAAATGGAAGCACTGAAAACTGATAAATTTTAAGTTCTTCTTCTTCATTAAACCGATACAAGATACGTTGAAGCGAACGATCTTGCTGGCGTATACCTATACGTAGGTACATAGATTGGACATCTGCGGAAACAGCGACACTGAAAAGCCGAAAATTTAACAAGATGTTAAACAGGTCAGCCTGAAGGACTGGACCTGCGAACAGGATATCATTGAGCGAGGTACCATTGTCTGTACATGCGCTGGCATCTAGGACCACTCGCAACTTAGTAGTCACTTTATCCTCTCGAATAACAGCATGGTGAGGAATATAGTATTCCATATCTCGCTCCTTACAATTTCGTTTGGGCAACGTACATTCAGGTAAGATATTCTGCACCAAAGAAATGTAATTATTCTGTAGATAATCCCGTATAACGTCATCATAAAGAAGCTTGACGTTAGGAAGCGATTTTAGTTTACGTTCGAGGCTCAAAAATCTCTTGCGAGCTATATCAAAAGAATTTCCTAACGCTGACGCGTCTGTTTTCAGTGGTAAGGCTGCCACATACTTGCCATTTTTAGCGCGGGTAATTGTGGTACAATAAAACTGTTCACAGCGTTTATCATCCACACTATCAATGGACGGAGCAGTAACATCTTCAATCTCCCAAAACTTACGAAGATCGAAGTTATCGAACGAACTCGCAAAGAAAGACAGAGTGTCAGTTGGAGGTTCGATAATAGGTGCTTCTCCTAGAAGTACGTAGCCGAGCACAGTCTCCAATGCATCGGGGCAGTCGGGTACGCTGGTCACGTGACCTGGTCGCAATAACTTAGCGAACAACTTGACCCCAAGTAACATGTCAATATTACCTGGCACACCCCAGGTGTCATCCGCGAGTAGTTTAGGATCAATATGATTCAATTCGGCAATATTTATAGCACACAAAGGAAGCTGGCTGGTTATTTGATCCAAAACTAAAGCGTCAATTTCATACCTAGGCTGCGGGCGAAGCCGTGAGCCGAACATAAGGTTCACCGAGCCGCGTACGGACTGCGACGTGCCACCAATACCACGAACGGTATTTATCGAATCCGCCTGTATAGTTAGACCGAGCATATGGCAGCAACGCGTCGTAATATAATTCTTTTGTGACCCAGGGTCCAAAAGACATCTAACCACCACGTCCTTACCTTTCCTACCTGCTACTAAAACCTTGGCCGTCGCCAGCACTTCGGTACTGCGTGTGGCCTGAACTTGAGCAGAAGAATGCGTACACAACGCCACACGATCAGGGGTAGCAGGGTCGGCCGCAGAAGTTGAGGAGGGGGCGATCGCGGGGGCAAGCGTAGGAGCTTGTGTCGATTGCTCAAAATGCAATAAGGAATGATGTTTGCCGTTGCATTTCTTACATGTGGACTTGGATAGACACTTAGATACGGTATGTTGGCTACTCAGGCAGTTACCACATCTTTTATTGTCTTTTACAAACTTAAATCTATCATTTACGCTCAACTTTTGAAACGCATTGCACGTAAACAAGTTTGTATGCGTGGAATGACAAAGTGAGCATTTAGATTCAGTAGCTACAAACACCTGCGATACCTTAGATGAGGTGCTGGAGCCACCTACGGGCGAGGGCTTAGTTGCTGCAGGAGACGTGCGAAACAAGATTTTGACTTGTTCACGAACAAACTTTACGAAATAATCATAATCTAACTCCTGTTGATTACGAAGCGACATTTCAAAGTGTTTTGCAATGTCTGAGTCTAGTAATTTAAGACCCAAATGAATAAATATAAAATCAGTCAAGTTATCTATGTTCAATTGTTTGAGTCCCGCAACCGTAGCAGTTAATTTATCGAAACCCTTTTCAATATTAGCGGGCGTCGATCCGAACGCTTTCAATGAGAACAGCTGATTTAGATAATTAGTGGCGAGCGCGCGAGTATCCAGGTACTTTGCGATAAGCGCATCCCAGACCACGCGGTAATTATCGCCAGAAGGTACAATACCTACTGCCACATTCCTCGCCTTTCCCTTTAAACAACTCAGCAAATAATGAATGCGATCAGAATCTGATAAATCTGAGTTAGTATGTATAATACGTTTGAAAGTCTCATAAAAGAACGGAAAGTTCTGAATATCACCGTCAAAGGTGGCCAACTCGATTTTAGGCACTTTTATATGATAATTATTAGTGCTCGATTTCGTGCTAGTCGAAGCCGCAGAAGCGGGTTCCTTGGAATCATTTGATTCAGTCAATGAAACCAAAGTATTTTTTATCTCGCAGACCAATTCATCAAAGGATGTTAAAGCACTATAGCTTACTGCACACGTTGGATCTAATGTCAAATTTAACATATTTACCTCGTCCATAATCTCATTGAATTCGCTACGTAGTGCATCAATTTGTTTAGCCTGAGCAATAAAGGTCTTACGTAATCTTTCGGTTGTTAAAGATTTTGTTGAATCAAAAATACCTTGAACCCGTGCGAAATACGAGTCGCGTTTACTTTCAAACAATCTAAGTTTAATCTTGTCACTCATTGTGAACAGACGTTAACACCAAAACAAAACGAAAAAAAAAAAGAATTTCTAAATTAAATCAACCGAACTCTAAATTACCTTTACAGAACCCTAAAATGCGTAAGTGAAGTTAGGGGGGCAAATGAAAACAATAACTCAGCGAGCAGTTTTATAAATTAAATATAATAATAGTATAGACGGACGCACTTATCCGTGCGCGCGAACCCTAACAATAACAAATTGTAAGGTTTAAAACATATAAAGCGAATAAATTTCAACAGATTGCAAATAACAAATGGAATGCAATAAAAATAGTAAAAACGCCTAATACCTTAAGAACGTACCTACTTATCTATTTGCAAAACTGATAATCAGCAGTTATGTTGAATGCGATGCGATAACAATTCTGCACTAGGTACTTCTATTTATACGAGCGTAACTTACTCAATACCTATAGTACAGATTCTTAACCTATAATAAGTTAAGTGCGAAAACTACAAATCAGTATAGAAACTTATTACGTAAGCGATGCGATTGTATGTATAACGAAATCCCTTCGTACAAAACAATAAAATACCTAACAAGTAATGCGTAGACGACGCGACCGTTCCAAATAACTTATCGAGCAAGTGCTACGTTTACCAAGTTAGGTGCGGGTGATATGTATAATTATACGGTTATTTCTTAGGCAAACAAACACGTAAAGTTTATACACATCAGCTATTTCACCTGAAGAAAATATCCAAAGATACCGTTTTCTTTCAAAATAAAATAACAAGCGACGCGGCATAAGATGTTTAATTGCAATTAATAAACAAATGCGAAGTAAGATGATTAATTGCAATAATTAACCAAATGGAGTCTCGATATTATATAAAAATACCTACTCGTGCAATACGAATATTGTAGGCATGTACCTAACGAACCCACAGTACAAGTGTATCATACAACAACAATTGATATCATTCACTCAGCAAATCTCGATTAGAAAAAAATATACATGTATCTAATGCGTAAATAAAAATTAGCCGTACGAGAACAATGACCTGGAATATTCCACACGTCACGAAGGCCAACTTAAAGTTGTACAACTACCCACAATTTTCATATACGAACAAAAAAAATTGTGATTTCGACGAAATTCAACTGATTTAATAAATGAAATTATTTAGCGATATGAATTAACGCTGATATTAAATTGTATGTGTATAACAGATGTTTAATTAGCGAAACTAAAGATTTAGATTAACAATTAATTTGCGGGTAACAATTGATTGCAAGGTAGTCTGACCCTTATTCCCAACGCAATAGAGGTGATAGTTGTGTGATGATATGCAATTTATATATAAAATTCTCGATTTTTTTTTCCTAAAGTTAGACTTTTAGAACTCAAAAATAGGCCGTGAATAGGCCCAAAATTAATGGATCCGGCTCGAAGGACCAAAATGGTGCGTATAACTTCTATAACTTGAATATTGACTCGAAAATTACTAGTAATGTCACACGCGCGTGAGCCTAGATTATTAGAGCAATCTAGGCTATTAACAGCTGATTCAGCGATGCTAACTTAAGGCGAAAGAAACACAAGGTGAGTTAAGGCAATGACTTAAAGTCCAATTTACTAGCAATATGCCACATACCTTTATTTCAGCAAACCCCGACACAGATACAATGCCGCGTTATAGCTTAAAAGTTCAGTCTAGATGCACTATGCTGGCCAGCGATAAAAACCACAGAGTCTAGAATACAGATAACACTTGTCTTGATGTAAGTTCAGTTCAGGGTTTAGGGCGATAAAATGCGCGTCCGATGGTGTTTGGATCAATGCGCAAGCGATGCGCACGATACGATCGTATTTGCGAGACTGACCGGAAGCCGGCAAAGTTGGTGGCGAAATGCACAGAGAATCACCAAAACAACGGTATAGTGACACTTATGCAATAAATAAGACTATTAAATCAATGCCTCTCAATCAATAAGATGATGTAATAAAATATAAGAAAAAAAAAACGAAAAAATTATAAGCGCAACCAATTATAGCACCACTGTTGTGTTTTTTTTGTTGAGGGTAATTAAACTTACTGGTCAGGTAATGATTTCCCTGTATCTATAATAACTTCAAAATCACTGAGCACTAGTGCGAGATAACAACTTCACAGGTTTGTTGCACAGTATACCGTAAATTTACTATACTTTGGCGTTATACAGAACTCTCAATATATTTATACACGCAAAAATAGGACGGACAGTATCAACTATACTTCACGTTCGCGACGTCACTCAAACGTCGCAGTGCGGTTGCCAACCGCACCGCGTCGCTTTTAACCGACCGCGTGCCTAGTAAATACACCGTAAGCGGTGCGGGCCCGGTCACTAATTGTACAGTCAGCGACATAAGTTCATTAACAATTTGAGATTTGAAAATATTTGTTTCAAGTGTCAGAAAAAAATGTATTACATGACATTAGTAAAGGGTTAAGGTGTATCTACATAAATACAGTGAAAACATATTGAAAAAATAGCATGTTTCAATTTATTTAGATTTTAACAACTAAAACTGCTAAGCAATTTATGTTGCTGACAGTACCGCACCGCCCCGCGTTCGATGTGAGAGCTACATGGATAGTTTTGAATTTGAAGAAAGAAGAAAGTTCGTTTGACCTAACTTGTAATTTTTACACTGCCTAGTCTACAAATGAGTTTCAAAGTACTCACCGACGGCACCCTTCCAGAATGCTCTGAAGCCTTCCTCCGCGTAGATTTTCCTAGTTGCGTCTATAACACCGTTATATGAGGTCTGTCCCGTTCGTGCTACCACCTGTAAGCAAGTTATTTAAATGATAGAGCCAAGCGAGAACTCCAAATCAACTTTGGCGAATCAACGTTGTATGGATGTATGTTTTTTTTCCTCCTTTCGAAGCGTTGATCCGACTATTGTGAAATTTCGTGTATAAGTGACTAAATAAGCTATAAATATAGGGGGGGGGGGGGGGGGGGGGGTTGATAAATTGGGGTTCTAGATGGGTAAAAAAACTAAATGAGACAATAAGGTCAAGTGGGACGTCTAATGAAAGTCTTAATTTCTTCGACCCTGTTTTCATTTTTGTTAAAACCTTTTTTATTTTATTTTTTGAATTATAAGCCAATTTGGTATGCATAGTCCTTTAGTGACACAAATATAGGGAACACTCTGAAATCCAAAATAACTAAAATAACTGCAACTTCTACCCCAAAAAAAATATACCAAATTAAAAAATAAAAAAAATAACCAACTTACATGAACTCCCGTTAGTTGTAATTTAAATGAAACTGTGGATTAAGTAATTTGGTTGAGTATTTCGTGGCACTATTTCAATAGTCAAAGATTGCAAATAATACTTTTTCGTTTATCTGAGAGACTCGCGAGATCTCAGTTCGAGGCGTTAGAACCACTAGTTTATCAGTAAGTTATGGTGTCCATTGTCAGTGTGGCTGTATGGATAAGTAGGCATTTTTAGAAAATATATTTTTAAGTTAAAACGTTTTTAAAAAGTCTTCGTAACAAGTAGGGCCGGGGACATGAGAGCAGATGACTTGGACTGGCAAAAAATTATGTCATCACCATAAAAGCAGGTGACTTGGATTAAATACATAAAGGACAGGGGTCATAAGAGCAGGTGACTTGGACTAAGTATATGGAGGACAGGGGATATTGGAGCTGCTGACTTAGACAAGTACCTGGAGGATAGGGGACATTGAAACTGGTGAGTTGGACTAAGGAGAATAGAATAACGCTTTATTGTATACCAGGAATACTTAAAGAACTAGTTCATGCTAAATATAGTACAATGGACGGCCTTATCGCTGAAAACGATTTCTTCCGGGCAACCGTTGGATGAAAAGTAATGTGCGAATCAGTAATGAACGGCGGTGCACAGAGTACAATTTAAACAAAGAGAAATAATAATATCAAGTGTTCTTATAATCCTACTTGTAATACATAAATAAATACCTAATGATAGACTATACATACACCCAACTAATAAACCCATATCATTATGCATACAAATATTCTAAAACAGAGACAATTTAAATAAATAGGTAACTCAAATGATAAGAAAGCTAGGCCTAAAGGTAAAGGATGACTCACGCTAGACCGTGTCGGGTCCGAGCCGAGTGTCGGCCGTAGCACGGTCACCGAGCCGGTTCCGTGTCTGAAATTACTAAGACGGGCCTCGACCGGGCAATCATCGTTGCGCTGTGATACAGTATACTCGTCCGAGAAAAATCAGTGTTGTAACTAAACTACAATCATGTTCAATTTTAACGATCTGGAATTAGCGGCTATTGCGATCGCTCTGGATGACGAAGAATCTGAAGAATCTTCAACTACAAGGAAATGGAGTGTGCATCCACTTTGGAGAGAGCGACAAGAGAAAGGAGAATATGTGAATCTTTGTAAAGATCTACGTAGTTATGAAGACAAATATTGGGACTACTTTAAAATGACTAAGGAATCTTTTGACATCTTACACATGAAAATTAAAGATGATTTGACCAAAGGCAATACAAAGTTTCAGATTCCTATTTCATCCAAACATCGATTAGCTCTTACTCTCAGGTATGTATCTTTATAAACTTTTTATAAGTCTATATAGTATCTATATATATATAAGTAATTTTATACAAGCTTTCCCTAGTTTAGGGTCAGAAGCCCGTGTGTGATTATCCAAGGTATCATTATCATTAAAAAAAATCAATTATAAAAAAAAAGAAACAAAAAACCCGACGGCGTACCGAAACAACTGAAAAGAAAAAAAACAAGTTTATTTAAAATGTAGACCTATTCAACTTTACAAAATAATGGTCCCCGACTATTAAAGTTGCTATTAACAGAAGTTGACTGCTATATTTGTTTACTTTGGGTACGCAGTCGGGTTTTTTGGTTTTTTTTAATAATTGATTTTTATTTTGGTCTTTTTAGTTAGGTTGTAGTTTAATTATTTTTTATTTTATTTTCCTGTAGGAATTTCGGGATAAAATGTATCCTATTATAATCCCGTGATCAAGACGAATCTAACGATACCTCATACATCAAAATCCATCAAGCCGTTTAGGCTACAGGAGGCCACAAAGAAACAGGCATACATACATACACTCGAAATACATACATACACTCGAAATACATTACCCATTAAAAAGGAGAGACGGTTGGGTTTCTGGCAGTAGCACAGTCGGTCAGAGGCAGAGAAATCATTTACATTAATATTATTACAAAGAAAAATTCATTAATTTAATTTACACATATATTTGTTGATATATTATACATTCACAATAATTTTAATCAGATATAAAATGAGATAAATAAGTTCCAGCAGAATTTTCTGTAGATATTGATGGCAGATTTTCGTCTAATGGAGCAGGAGCTTGGACTGTAGGAGCTCTGCTGAGCGATGGCTGCTCTGTACCAGTTGAGTCTTGTGATTGACGAGATGAATCCAAAACGGTCGATGCCGATGGTGGAATTTCTGTGTATTGTAACATAATTGGTGTTGAGGCCGATGACGAAGGTGTTGATTCATTAATCACAATCGGTGATGAGGCCGATGACGACGGTGTCGATTCATTATACATCTGTTCGAATTCCAGTTCCTGTACAACTGCAAACAGTCGTCCCTTTGCGACATGTTGGTAATATGGAGAAAATGTTTGCACTGTACTCGACAGACCATTGAAAAAATCATCTATAGGGTGTGATTTATTATATTCATTTTGCTTCTTTGCGTTATTTTCAAGAATGTACTTCATCAAGGTATCGGATGAGGATTGTTTGTGTGGAACTGTACGACGTTTACTGACTTTAGCACTGCTACGGTTACTACTTTGACCACTCTGTTGTGTTGTAAATTGATCAATCCTTTGTACTTCTGTGGCCCTGTCTCCTATAACCCCTCGTTCGCTGTCTGTGTCTCCTTCGTTTCTTATCTCTTGCATGGATTGATTATTGTATGTCCCTGTCTCCTGTGACTCTTGCTCTTGTTGTATCTCCGATTCATTTGTGTCTGCATCGTCGTCATCGATGTTGGATCTCGTTTTACGATCTTGAATGTAGGGTAGCAAAAATTGTAGAATCTCCTCATACTTATATTTCTTTATAACGGTAGAACTTTGCCCACTTTTTGTTTTTCTATTGTTTAGTGACCTTTTGAATTGATCTCTAATATTTGACCATCTTTTTTTGCAATTCACATCTGTAACAAATAATATTAATGCAATATTTTTGTGTTTCAGGTATTTGACAACCGGGGATTCGTTTAAAACGATTTCATTGAATTATCGGGTTGGTCACTCAACTGTAGTTCAAATCATAAAGGAAACATGTCGAGCTATAGTCAACAGATTAATAAATGAAAATGCCACAGCCAAATGAAGAGACATGGAAAAGTATTGCTCATGAATTCCAAAGGCTATGGCAATTTCCAAATTGTATAGGGGCGTTGGATGGAAAACACGTTACTATTGAAGCACCAGCTAACAGTGGATCTGTATACTTCAATTACAAGAAAACGTATTCCATTGTATTGTTGGCATTGGTGGATGCTCATTACAATTTTATTTTCATCGATGTTGGGTCCTACGGCCGCAATAGCGACGGTGGTATATTTGCAAATAGTTCTTTGGGACAACGATTGAATAACAATTCACTAAATATACCCATCGGAAAACATTTGCCCAATACCACAATAACTTCACCGTATGTCATAGTTGGCGATGAAGCCTTTCTTTTAAAAACTTATTTAATGCGACCATATCCACGTGATCAGGCCGCTACAAATAGTGCTAATGCATATTTCAATCAGAGATTGACGCTGGCTAGACGACTAGTTGAAAATGCCTTTGGCATATTGACACAAAAATTCAGAATTTATTCTAGAAGAATCAAATCTAAACCAGAAAATGTGGTTTACATTATTTTAAGTACTTGTGTACTCCATAATTTTTTACGACAAAGAAACGACATTGGATATTTAAGGCAAGATTCAACAGCTACAACAGACAATTCGTTAAGACCATTGCTCGCTCATGTTGGGAGGCCTTCTAATAATGGTTTTGAGGTTAGAGAAATCTTTAAAAATTATTTTGTCTCTGAACGTAATAACGAAATAATGTAATACTCAAAACGTAAATAAACTCATTAATAATTCATAATCTGTGCGCGACAAGTTGAGACAGTGCTTTGAGCGGTCTATGCAGCGGGCATTGAGCGCAAGTCTCAACTTGTCGCGCATGGCTAATAGATAAGAGAGAAGTTACTAAAGTTGATTAATAAAGTACAATACAATGTATCTGCTTACCAGTTTGTTTGATTTCTTCGCTTATTTTGACCCATAATGAAGACTTATAATTGGAGTCCATATATTTCCCATCGCTCATATCATATAATGCTGGATACTTCCTCACAGCCTCAATCAAACGTTCGTTGTTCATTTTCCGACGACGAACAAAACGTCAGAGCACTGTATAGCATCACTACCGACTGCTCGGGCGCAGCTCGGCGGCGCTGTATTCATGCAACGGGCCGTGGCCGAGCCGAAGCGGGACCGAGTTGTTTCCGAGCGTTGTCCGTTGCTCGGGCGTCACTCGGTTGCCGCTCGGTATAACGTGAGTGTGTTCATACAAAATATATGTAATATTAATTGACCGTGCTACGGCCGACACTCGGCTCGGACCCGACACGGTCTAGCGTGAGTCATCTTTAATGCTGCTTAATGCACTTGTCTCACCGCCGGCGAGTAAGCGATTAGCTATCAACTATTTTCTCGCTCAAGAAACGAAAGATATAGATTCTGTATCAGTAAAAGAGACACGTATATTAATAGTTGATCGCTGGCCGTTCACACTGCAGGCGAGAACTCGCTCTCCACTATTTTGTCGTAGCGACTACAACATTCGCTCAGCGATGCTCGCTTGGTGGTCAGAACACATGCCGTGAGATAATGAGTATCACCCGCCGAACTCGCTCACTCGCTTTATAGCCCAGCGAGACCACTATAGGAACTACACAATCGCTTCTCGCTAACTCGTTTCTAGTTTCTAGCTCTACTCGCCTATCGCTCATCGCCGGCGGTGAGACAAGTGCATTATTCTCAGCTTAAAAAAGTGTTGTGAAGGAGCCCGTCTAATTTCTACAGGTAAAGCATTCCACAGGCGCACTGCTTCGACAGTGAATGATTTCCCGTAAAAGGAACAAGAGTATAAATGTCTTTTGAGGGATAAGTTTTCCGATGATGATGTAATAAAGTACATGGACGACAAGAGACACAAGGGACATGAGACTCCTCCATGTACGTAGTCCACCTGCTCAGGTGAGTTGGACTAATTACCTGTAATCTAGTCTTGATGACGTCAGCGGGCGTGACGAGAGAGGCGGCGGGGATGCCGGCGATGGCTCCGGCCGCGAGGAGCGTCAGCGGATGGTTGTAGCCATTATCGTCTGCGAATTTCGCCTGAAAGTACCACAAACATTAATTACTTACAGTTCTTCTCCTAGTCGTGTCACTGGGAGTTTCTTGGTCACCCTGCATTATGTCGGAGTCCAGGTTGAGGTATTTTACTTAGAAAACTTTCGGGATTTACTTAAATCATTATTATAAGGTTGAGGTATGTATTACGTATATCACACTAATATTATAAATGCGAAAGTTTAGATGTTTATTTGTTACTCAATCGCGTCGTAACGCCTGAACCGATTTCGATGAAATTTGCTATGAAAAATTAAATGAAAAATGATTTATTGGTTTAAATAAGAGTAAATACAAAGGTATATATGTACAAGTAGCCAACTTGTTACAATCACAGTTACAAGACACTGGGGTACAAATAATATATAACAAATCAATCAAGAAATAAGTACCTAAAGTATATAATAACCTAAGTAAGTACTATCAGTATAATGGTGCGTCAAAAACCAGACTAGATTTTCTGTACCCCAGTTTTTGACGTCTTCCATTGGACAAACGAGGTTGATCTTATAGTAATTATCTTGATTAATGTAACAGACTAATGTTAAGTCCGTTTAAGTTTTGTCACAAAATTAAATAAAATTTATAAAGCTAGGTATCTGAACTATTATTTTTGTATTGTTAGCAAATCCTCCGTTTCATAGTTGATAATTTCTGAAGCCAGGATGTTACAGTGCGCTTGCAATTATGTACATTTAAAGTCTGCTATATAGATAGACTATAGTTTGGATTAGAACACAGGCTACTTACTATTGACAAACCACGCGCGCGTAGCCATGGACGTGTCAGCTAGTTTATAATATTAGTGATGTCTCACAAGCCATAAGTCCACGTGGTCGACCCAGACGGAGATGGCGGTACGAACTCGACGCACATAATGGGAAATTGGGAATTGGTCGACGGTAGCCCTCAACGAACGGGATTAATGGAAGATAAGGGAGGCCTTTGTCCAACAGTGGGATCCTGCGGGCTCTTTAGATCAGGTTAGTGTGGATGGGTATACAAACAAATTGACGTTGCTTGGTTAAGTGCCTAAGGGTATACTTTTCCTTGTAATTTCGCATAATCAAATGTGACGTCACTTGCGTCAACGTCTTATCTGTGTCCAATATGACGTGATATTGAAGGATCTGGTCACCTTACGCGCCGTTAAAGAAAATTCATTTTACATACGTAATTTGTGTCCTGCAGCAGTGCCTAAGTACGAAAACCCTGTGAATTGCTGGATTTGCAAGGTTAATAAGCCTCCCTAATAATAGATACCGAAGATTTTAGCTACGCAGCGTCCATTATCCCTCACCGGCCTTACAGCGGCTTAGCAAATTTTAAATTTTTGTTTTAACAAAGCGACATCTCCAAATCAACTTGGAAAAATCGGCGTTGTATGTATGTTTGTTTGTCCGAGGATAACTTTCGAAGCGTTTATCAGATCATCGTGAAATTTGATTTTAGGTAGGCAATGATGGCACAATCTTGGTGTGACTAAATAAGCTAGAAATGATGGGGGATTGTTGAGATATTGGGATTCAAGAGGGGTAAAAAAATCAAAATAGAAATGAGACTATTAGGTGAAGTTAAATGTCTAATTAAAGGTCATTGTTAGTACATTGAAACCCCGTTTAATTTTAAGTTTAACCTTTTTTCAACCTTCTAGTTTTTGAGTTATTAGCCATAATTAAAACTTAACTATCGACGAAATTCACAGAACACACCAGTGACCTCACAGTGCTGTAATTTGGTATTCGTTTAGCTTTAGTGACACACATATAGGGCAAAGTCTGAAATCCAGAATAACTGCAATTTCTACCCCTAAAAAGATAACCAAATAACATGAACTCTCGTTACTAGTAATTTGAATGAAATGGTAGGTCAAGTTACTTGGTTGTGTACTTTGTGGCCCTATTTTTAAAAGACTTCACAATAAGGAGACTACCGGACCGATTCGAGAAATTCTTTTTTTTAACAGGTTATACTTTCCAGGTCCCATTGACACTAAGTTAGGATCTGATAATGGGATCCCAAAAAACAAGGGAAACCCTCGAATTTTCTATAAAAAAAAATATTCTAAAGTCGGTTATATTTTTGTAAAGAAGTTACTTGTCAATTTATATTAGTCAAAGACTTAACTATCCCATAAAACCAAAAAAAATATTACTCATAAGAGTAATATTTATCCCATAAAACCAAAAAAAATATTACTCATAAGAGTAATATTTATTTTGGTTTTATGGGAGACTCACGAGTTCAGGGCGAACCACTAGTTTACTAAAATTATAACTAACTGCTAAGTGTGGTGGCGAAAGGGACCTCAGCTCAGCATTTACTACAGCATGTTGCCATGCTGCAGCGCTGGTCTTCTGCTGAGGCCAGTGTTGACCTCACGGACACCCTGACATATTTAATTAACTACTAGCTGACCTGCCTCCGGCTTCGCACGCATGGTTTGTCAATATAAACATTAACCTCCTTCTGCGCAGATGGGTAAAAAGTAGCCTGTTACTCAGGGTTAATGTAGCATTCTAATGGTGAAATAATTTTTGAAATCGGACCAGTAGTTTTTGAGTTTATTCGTTACAAACATACACACACACAAAAATACAAATCTTTCCTCTTTATTATATTAGTATAGATAAAGCATTATGATTATAACCTAGCACCACCTACACAAAAACTCAGACATACTCACCATAACATAAGGGAGGCCTTTGCCCAGCAGTGGGATCCAGCAGGCTCTTTAGATTAGTGTGGATGGATGTACCTTAACATGCGCATACGCCGGGAAGTAGATGGCACTGAAGGGCACATCTCGCAGCAGACAGGCCTTGGCGCCCTTGTAGAGGCCGAACAGCCCCAGCTCTTTGACCACGGACCACGCGCGGACCTTGCTGCCGCCCGCGATCTCGCCTGCCACTTGCAGACGGATCTTCACGATCTCCAGCGGGTTCGTAAATACTACTTGAGAGCCACCGGCCTGTAAACGAACATTATGTATTAGAATACCTTAATAATATCATCGAGGCATTTTTAAAAACCTGTTTCAATGGAAACAAAAAATAAGACCACGTGACTTACTTTTTTTTTGGCTCGTCTCTTACTATATGGACCTGTCAGGTCGTCTTTCCGTCATTGTTAGGTATTGCTGTTTTTGGGTGTATGAATTTGTTATCTTGTGTGTAGAGTGTGTTTTGTTCCGTCACAAATAAATGTTTTTTCTTTCTTTCATAAAGGTTGCTGGTGTTTTTTTTATTTTAGGTACAATTTCTTCTAAACAAACTTTGGAAAGAGAATTTATGTAATATATAAAATCTAAATATTCAAGATTAATAATATAAAAATTGAGGCTTTTTTATATTACATGGAGATGCAACAAGCTTATGGCTCAACTGATGTTAAGTGACCTAAACGATACGTATTTAGTGGCTAAATATGACTCAAGGAGTTGTCAAATCATACAAATACGTCAAGTTAAAACATGTTCAAATAGTTTTTTTATAGTGTTATCCGAACACTTACGGAAAATTCCATGATTTTAAAACCATCTCAAAAATGGTCAAGCCTAGACGAGACAAACATGTTTAGTCGTTAAATACATTTAGGGATCGCTGTGCAAGCCTGGCTAAATATAGGTACATAAGACTAGAAACTTCTAGAGTGACAGATGTACCTCTCATATTTGGAAGCACTTTGAACAGTGATATAGTGTTCCTGTGTTACAAAGTGCAACCATCTAGCTATTTACGGAACTAGATTTGTAACTAACGATTTTATTAAATTCCTATATTTATTTATTTTTTACTAACAAAATGGTCTTTGTGGTCTATTTTTTTATTTGTTATGATTATCTATATGACTGATCGAGCGAAGCGAGATCTCTAAATCAACTTGGGCAAATCGGCGTTATATGTATGTATGTTTGTCCGAGGATAACTTTCGGAGCGTTGATGCAATCATGGTGAAATTTAATACATAGGTAGTGATGGCACAATTTTGGTGTGACTAAATGAGCTAAAAATGTTGGGGGGTTGTTGAAATAACGGGCTTCGAGGGGTAAAAAAAAATTAAAATGAGACTAACTGGTCAAGTGGAACGTCGAATGAAAGGTATTCATTAGTACATTTAGACTCAGTTTTTATTTTTCGTAAATTCTTAATAGTTTTTGAGTTATTAGCCATAATAAAAACTAAACTTTGACATAATTCACAGGGTACACCAGTGACCCCACAATGCTGTAATTTAGTATGCGTGTAGCTTAAGTGACACAAATATAGACTAAAGTCTGAAATCCAGAATAACTGCAATTTGTACTCCAAAAATGAATAACCATAACAAATTACAGGTAATGGGAGTTCCATTACCTGTAATTTGAATGAAACTGTAGGTCAAGTTAGTTGGTTATTTATTTCGTGACACTATTTTGATAGTCATAGATTACAAATAATATTTTTTTTGTTTTAATTGAAGACTTGCGAGATCTCAGTTCGTGGCAAACCACTAGTATATTAGAGACTAGCTGACCAACCCGCAGCTTCCCACGCGTAGTTTTTAAATAAAAACATTACCCTCATTCTCCACAGTTGGGTAAAAAGTAGCCTATGTCCCCCGGAGATAGTGTAGCTTCCCAACAGTGAAAGATTTTTTTTAATCGGTCCAGTAGTTTCGGAGCCTATTCAATACAAACAAACAAACAAATCTTTGCTCTTTATAATATTACAAAGTTTTTTGTAGATATTGATTTGTTCTATTTCTAGCAATAAATATAGCCTATGTCACTCAGGGTGAATGTAGTTTTCCAATGGTGAAAGAATTTTTGAAATCGGCTTTACAGTTTTTGAGTTTATTAATTACAAACATACATACAAAAATACAAATCTTTCCTCTTTATAATATTAGTACAGAAGTATGGATTAGTATAGATCTAGGACAGCAGGACGTCTACTACTGAACATAGGCCTCCATCGATTTCCAAAGCGTCGATCTTGTGCGGCCTGCACCAAACGACTCCCAGCAACCTTCATCAGGTCGTCGGTAGTCGACCTGATGAAGGTAGTCGGTAGATCACAAGTAGTCTCCAATGGAGACCTTTTTTATTAATTTCTTGTTGATTTTGCAATGAAAATACTCACACAAGCGCCGGCTAGGACCTCTGCATAAAGATGAATATTGCCATTTTTGTCCATAAATTTGTCACGAACCAAATCGTTCATCTGTAATTAAAGTTTATATTACAAGTAAGCGAAGCGAACCAGGATGTAGGTAATTATGTTGTTGGAGAGCAAAACGAGTCCTTAAAATTTAAAATACATTTTACAGTTTTAAATAGAAATAAGGAATTGTCATGGAGGTTGTATTTAAGTTTAGTTTTTATGAATGTAACCTCTTTTATCTATCTACTAGTTGTTGCCAGCGGCTTCGCCCGGTTGTTCAGGGGTGCAAAAAACATATATAAACTTTGACATCCTCGTTTTATTCCATGGGAACTGATTTATAGAATAAATGGTAGCCTATATGGTGATCCAGGTTATAATCTACGTATATACCAAAGTTCATCGAAATCGGCGTTATTGAGTAACAAACAAACATCCAAACTTTCGCATTTATAATATTAGTGTGATATAAAAATCGATTGCAATTCGTTAATCTTCAAAAACTCGAAAATAAGCTCGACCTATTTTGATGATTTTTTGTCCGTATTTAAGTGGGTGCTTGGATGGTTTAAATTCACAATTGAACCCGGTAGGTGGCGCTGTCCAGAAAATTGCGGACGAAGTCGCGGGCATACAACTAGTTTTAAACAGAAATAAGGATTTGTCACAGAGATTGTATTTTATTTTAGTATATTATGAAAGCAATGAGCCTCATTTTTACTTACGGCTTTTGGGGCGTAAATCGCTTTACGCATCAGGGATCAAGCTAAAAATTTTGAAAAAAAAGCATGAGTTTCTCTTTTCCCTTTTGTATTTTGTTGTTTCTTTTTATTATAATCTGATTCTATCAGTGGAGACCTTTAAATGGCCCATTTTATTACTATTATAAAACATACCCATACTACATGACCCATTTAAAAAAAAACCCCTTCCACCCTCGATGACCACCTGTAGTATATGCCCAGATCCCCCTCCCCGTTCCCCTCTAGTTTTAACACAGTTATTATTCATAAATATGGGTTTAAGATATTTTTTGCAAACAGAAAGTTAAAAAAATAATAATTTGCTCATATTTGTCTTTATTAACACGGCGCTTGCCGCGTGACGCCAAGAGTGCTCGAGTGCTTGAATATAGCTCGAAAATGCGCGATATTTCCCTAGAGGATATTGACTACGTGACAAACCCTAATCCCCTCCTCTGCCCCTGTGACCAAGCGTGCCATTTTTGGCACGCTCACAGGGCAAACATACTTGGACGGGGCTCGTTAAAAAACGAGCCCCCTCCCCCCTGAACGGGTCACGTAGTGTGGGTACATTCCCTTAACTGTCACTATTGTGTTTAATATGGTTTAACTAATATGGTTTAAAAACTCTTTCCTGACTTGGTCGCGAAGGAACAGGCAGTAAAATTGACGTTTCAAAGTGATCTTGTGTTTTTAATAAATAAAAAATACTAAATGGTACTTACGGTAAGTTTGATAGCCTTCTCCGGCGCCACACCGATTAGCTGAGGCACTAGTCCCCTGTAAAGGCCGAGGAGGCCTTCGTGTCGGATCACCTTCCTGAAGCAATCGAAGGAGTTCCTGTACGCCACCTCGCCGATGAACGAGCCCGTGCGCTGGTTCTGCATCCTGGTCTTCACGAGGTCGATGGGGTACACGGCTGAGGCACCGACAGCTGTCCACACAAATGGAGTTCATTCTCGGATCGACCTCCACGCAGTGAATAGCCGGCTGAGAAGCAGGAGGTTGCGGGTTCGATTCGCGCCGCGTTACAAATGTTTCGGTGATGAACTGATTCGGAAGAGGCTTTTTGAATTTATAATGAATTATTATTATATTAAAATGAATTATTATTATATCCAATAATCTGTTTAAATAGACTGGTAAATTATTTTAGCAATAAATTGATTATTCTGATTATGTGTGACGAAGATCAGGCCGCCAACCACAATCCTTTAGAATAGCATCATGTTTCAGGAGCGTTTTATTTCAAGCTTGTAGCAAACATTGCTTCGATTTGAACTACAAAACATACTTAGACATACAACCCTAATAATGTTGTATATTTAGTGTTTTCTAGTGATTACACCACGTTTAGTATAAAACATTGCGAAAATAAACACGATTAACTTACTTTTTAGGATAATTTTACGTTTTATTTGAGCTCTAATGTGAAACGTTACTCCCTTACAATACTGCACAGAGGTAAAAAACCTTGGCCTATATATCACTAACGACCTATCAGGGGACCGTCACATTGCTCAGGTTAGTAAGAGAATGTATGGAAGCATGCATTCCCCGAACTTGATGAAAAACTTTCTGCCTCAATCTGCAAGGAGGACACTGGTGAACGCACTGCTTTTTCCTGCTGATGCTACAGAGGATGGGTTGAACAAGCTGGAGCGTTTGCAAAACCTCTGCATACGTTTCATCCATGGTTTGAGGAAATATGATCACGTCTCTGCTTTCCGCGCTCAATTACAGTGGCTCGAGGTCAGAGAGCGTCGGGATGTGCATATACTATGTCTACTTTATAACATCCTACGTGACCCCAAATCACCTACCTCAAAGAGCGGTTTTCTACCCTGTATGCTGCAGACCGTCTTGTACGTTCCACACAACTTCTCCAGTTAATAACTCCTCAACACAACACAACCTGCTATTCTAACTCTTTCACCATTACTGCTATCCGACTATGGAATAGTATTCCGCACGAGATTCGGCATGTTTCATCTATTGAGGTTTTCAGATCCAAAGTGTGAAAGCACTACCTCACTCTCATGAACGAAGCCTACAAAATGAGTGGTGTCCTGTAGATGCTCTGTCATTTGTCCACTCTGTTATCTTTATATCATATGAGTTTATTTATTGTAACTAGCTATTTATTAGTTTATCTATTATTTTTCAACTATTGTTTATTGAGATATAATATTTGAAAGTACGTTTATTGAAAATACTCTATATATATTTGGTGTTTCGTTCGTATTCTCAATATATCTTAGTCTTATTTTTTTAATATCTAATTTCCTGCTACATTATGTCATGCACTACCTACAAAAATATTTTTTCAACACTACGCAAAGGTTAACTGGAAGAGAATGCTTGCTAGCATTAAGTTCGCCTAAGTGTATAGCTTTATGTATTTTGTGCAATAAAGAATTTTCAATCAATCAATCAACGTTTTGAGTGAACGATTTATAGTGACGTCACCAGAACTGCTTCGCCTTTACAATAATAAAGTAAGCTTACTAATTGAAGGTCATGGTACGAAATGTCAGTGTAATATTATTTTAATATTGCTGTAAAAGTTTGAGGTTGGCCCCCAGGTCACTCGGTCCGAAGATATTAGCACTTTTCCTTTTTGATAAAGGGATCTAAAACTATTTTTTTTTTATTATACAAGGTTTTACGGTCAGAAAATTTTAATTTTTGTATTTTTTTGAAGTTATTCAGGTCTTTTGAGAGGATACTTACCACCAGCGAATGAACCCAGAGTAAACCTATAAGTGCTCTCCAGAATCTGAATAAGCACCCCTCTCTCCTCCGGACTCTGCAACAAGAAAAACAAGGTATTTATCCGACTCTTATATATATGAGGAAACGCCTTTGCATCGATACACTCAGTATACATAGGAGTTATTAAAATTGAATCAAGCTAAATTATGACTTATTATGTAATATATATACGGTGGGGACGTTGGGATTTTCTCCCATCCTCCTCCACACACGTGCCCAATGGTGAGCTCTGAAATTTAGAACCAAAATTTTCTTTAACGAATATGTGTCGCAAATATCAAGTTACTTGCTAGTATACTGGCTAGTAGGGACGTTGGGGTTTTTTCCCATCGTCCCTACCTATTTACGAACCTGCCTAACGGTGGGCTTTGAAATTTAGAACCAAAATTATCTTTAAAGAATATGTGTTGCAAATATCAAGTTACTTGCTCGTATACTGGCTAGGGACGTCGGGTTTTCCCATCGTCCCCGCCTATTTACACACCTGCCCAACTGTTGGCTCTAAAATTTAGAACCAAAATGTTCTTTAAAGAATATGTATCGCAAATAATAAGTAACTTACCAGTGTACTGGCCGGTGGGGACGTTGTAATCGTTTTCCACAACCTCACGAATTTACATGCCAACCCAACGGTAGGCTCGTCGAGATTTTTCGAACAAGCTCACCAACCTGACCCACTTTATAAATGTGGGGACGTTAGGAATGTTTTCCCAACGTCCCTACTAATTTACATACCGACCTATTGCTGAGCCCTTTGGAATTTTTCCCCAAAGAGCTAACTGGGCCGGTTGGACCAGTATGTAAATTAGTGGGGCCGTTGGGAAAAAAAAATCAACGTCCCCACCGACTAGTAATTTGCTATTTGCGACACGTATTCTTAAAAGTATACTTAGGTTCTAAATGTCGTTGTGAATTACAATAAATATGCAAAGATATTACTTTTGCGTTTGGTGTCAGCAGCTTTTACTTAACACACGTAGCACAAAATAGCTGACGGTACATCATCTAAGTGATCTAGGTACAGTTTTCTTCCGTTTCTATAGCACATGGATAAGAAATAAGAGTAATGCATTGTTATAAAAAGAGTATCAAGGAAAACACAACTGGCACAGATATTGATGGTTTTTTTTCAGACTGAATTTGAAGGCGTGCCAAGTGCCAACCTGTAACTACATATTTTGAATAAAGCTTTTACTACTGATTGTATCGATGCAAAATTTGCAAGTGCATTTAGCTTTGAAGTATCAAAATTGTTTGTGAATATTTAAATTAATCAACAGAAATGGACATGGCTTTGTGTATGTGAGTAAAATAGCAATGAATGTCATGCTTACTCAACTCTTTATACTTAAAACGTTATCAAAAATGGCTTAGCAACTTTTCGTAGTAGCTGTACATGAGTATAAACGAGCGGATAAATAGATTTGTCACCTTAGCTTACCAACACACCTGAATAAAGTAGTAACAATGTATCTCTAACGTATAGGTCTATGGAGTTTCAAAGTACAATGAGTCTGAAAGCTATTGATTAATAATGTTTTGGTCTCAAAATTATACTAGAATAATATATGAGGTAGTATTTTTTAAACTTTCGCGATCACTGTGCATAACTATTGATTAAAACGGGTATTTATCGCGTATGTACAATTTCATTAGTTATCCCGACGTTTCGGCTGAGTTGCAACAGTCGTGGTCGCAGGTTCAGTCAATCCGTGACCACGCCTGTTGCAACACAGGTACATACGCGATAAATACCGGTTAAAATTAATAATTAAATACAATATATGGGGTCTTTCATTTCTAACTATTTATCTTAAAGCTACGTTTTCTACACAAAAAAATCTGTATAATTTTCATTTTATTATTCAAATCTCGAGAAAATCGATAAGATGCTGCTCGACGAAATGCTAAAGCACTTCGTACCATTCAAATCGTACAGCCACAGACTTGTAAAAAGATATTACGTAAAAATAACTGTGCTCGAGACGAACTGTTCAACGACCCCGTCCGAAAAACATATATATAAAATATTAAAAATATATTATAGGTTTCTTCTAGGCAAGCGTGTACCATCGTCGACTGCATCATCGCTTACCATCAGGCGATATCGTGGTCCCACGCTAGCCGATAATTTTCAATTTAAAAAAAAAATTGGTTGCCTGTAATGTCGGTTTACCGACAATAATTTTACGTGAAAACGAGTGGAAGAGAGATAGATGCGTCACAAGCCGATCGCATAGGCCGATCGTGCCTCTTCTATAGCTTGTTCCGCGCTCTCGTTTGCACGCTCGGCTCAGGCGGAACGTGACTTTTTTTCGTGCGTGCAGCCGGCGTTCATCGATTTATAAGACGTTATCACGTCAAATATGCCCCGTATTTTTTGTAGTTTGAATTGAAAGACCTTGTATAAAATATTATAATGTTAGACTAAACTTAAGAGAGTTAAGTGTATTTGTTAGGGCCATCATTGCTCATTGCTTGTATTTTATATCAAAACATTACTATAAAAATGAATAAAACTCAAAATGTAGAAACATCATAAACTTCGACCTTCACTTACCATCAACTGCCCCAAATACTCTAACAATCGATAAGGCTCTCTTAATATATTTACCTCATCCTTTTGCGCATTGAAAGAAACAGAAAACATAGACCATAAGTTAGTGATGTTTCCAAAAACAAATATTGCATACACATTAACTAAAGTTTATTTTATACGACTGGCAATAATATAAACATTCAATTATAGATGTGACCTGATTTTTTTGATATGATTATTAATTTATTCTCTTACAAACAATTCGATTCATATTTTTGAATTTTGGCGGGTTCCTACTTTTAGAAGAATACGTTTTTTGTTGATAAATTCCCTTTTTAAAACAAGCTTTCATAATATTCATAATCGGAACCGCAAGCAGATTCAAATGAGCCCATACACTAGTAGCCTACTATAATCCATTCAGAAGTTCCGTTGTCTAGCATCCGTCTCCATCACGATACCGCCTCGATGGTACCATATTATTGCATTGGCACCGAAGTTACATATGTATTCCAGGGGAGCGGGTTTAAAATTCAGTTGCAAGATTCCACCCGGACAAACATACATACATTGCAAGTTAATAAAAAGCTTCTAAAAAGAAATAGTGACGAGAAAAAATTAACAGTTAATCTGAGGACTCATTGGCACATTGAGATGATGAGAGTTTGCCTTATTTAAAGAAAAGTGAACGGTAATTGAGTTTTTAATCACTCGATTTTAGTCGGCAAATCTGGTAACCCTAGTTAGGATCGCAGCAAGTGGAGATCCGTGGTCTCTGCCCAGCCCTTCGGGAAACGGAAAGACATGTAGGGCAGTGTTGCCATTATAATTGCTATGATTTGAAAAGTCACAAAATATAATCGTATATTATAGCCAGCCGTACAAAACCACCTAAAATTACCTAGACATTTTTTAAACGCTCCCGACGGCTCCTGCAAATTGTCGAGACATTAGAACGGGAACGGTATATTAGTTTTATTGTGGGGGAAAGAGATACGAGATACTTACGGAGACTGCTTTAATTTCGGCGACTCTTCGCGTAACTTGCTTGAAGTATTGTTCGGGCGTTATCGAGTTGAGATCGTTGTATACAAGGCGTCTGAAAAGTTTAAAAAGCTTTTATCGTTTGATAATCTTGACAGAAGATTTTTTTTAATACCATTATTTCTGATGTAGATATCGTCTACTCTAAAAATAAAGGCCATCCACTGCATTACTGTGCGTCAAGACCATAGCAGGACAATTTAAAATGAGCCTTGTGATCACAGTGAATAAACAACATTTCGCTTTGACGTAATGAAGTGGATAGGCGTTCATTTTTAGTGTAGACGGTCTCTACTATAATATTTTATTTATGCATATCCATTCATTTATTTACTACATAAGCACACAATAATGGTGGCGATTCTGTTGTTTACATTGACTAACTAAAATTGTGTAAAATACGAACGGTCTTATTTTGTTTATGCTAAAGATCAAATTAGAATGAAATTTAAAGTGACATTTCTAAAATTAAGTATTTTTTACTAAGACGGCGTGTTTTTGGGCTAGTTTTAGTCAGCAGTCAATATGGTGATGATTAAAACTAGTCCGCAAACACGCCATCTTAGTAAAAATTACTTAATTTTAGAAATGTCACTTTAAATGTCATTCTAATTTGATCTTTAGCGTAAACAAAATAAGACCGTTCGTATTTTACACAATTTTAGTAAGTAAGCGCAAACAACAGAATCGCCACCAATGCAGATATAAATACCGTTTTTGTGGTTGCACATAAACGGTTCGTTTAGACGGTAGAAAAAGGCGGTTCGTGTAACTTATAATATGGGCGCCCCAGAGAATCATTAATAAATAAATAAATAATACTGGATATTTCACACAGCGCCATCTAGCCCCAAACTAAGCAAAGCTTGTACCATGGGAACCAGATAACTGATAGAATATACTTATTTACGTTTGTTTTTTTGTAAATACATACTTACCTATAATATATAGAGAAACAACCAACCCCGGATCAAATATCTGTAGATCATGCAAACATTTGTTTCGCGGCAGGAATCGAACCCGCAACCTATCGCGTCTCAGCCGGCTATTCGCCCACTACACCACGGAGGTTATTACGCCAGAAGTTTAAAGAATTAAATAATATGACATTCCCTTGTCAGTACATCTATGAAATTGTGATGTATGTTCGCAAAAATATTAATTTGTTTAAGAAAAATAGCGATAATTATAACTTTAATACCATAATAAAGATAAACTCGCTCTTGCCACTTGTAGACTCCACAAAGTTAGAAATTAGTTTCAATCGCTTCTAAAACAAACTCCCAAGTGATGTACAAAAATTGACAATTAACAAATTTAAAAACGTAATTAAACAAAATCTTTATAAAAAAGCCTATAAAATGTCGGATTATTTCGTTGATAGAAAAGCTTGGGATTAAAATTGCTCCAACTCGTTAAAAATGTTACAATTTAGACGTAATTTATTTTCTTTATTACTATGTATTTTAAAAGGATAATTAAAAAGAACAACCAGCCTTGTGTCTTGCCGTCTTTCCTGGCTTAGCCGCTAAGGAACAGGCAGTAAAATTTACGTTTCAAAGTGATCCTTTTGATTTTAATGAAAAAAACATTTATAATTTAATATTTTGTTGAATACAATTACATTTGAAACATACAGTTTCGTTCGCATAGTTATCGCCAAAAACGTATGTCTTATGTGTTGGTATTATGGTTGTTTTTCCTGTAACACAGGCAACATTTTTCTTGTCCTATGCGTAAGGTTGATTTAAACAAATCCAACAAATCACCTAAATTGAGCTGAATCACAACGGTCAGGTGAAGTTTACTTGGCTGCCCCCACCCTCGAACGAGTGACAGCGCAACTCAGATCACCGAAAAAAACCACTCAAAATCGGTCTAACTAAAGCATTCCAAATTCGTGTATCGTGTTTTGATTTATTCAGACTTTATATTTGTGCAAATATATTATCAAACCATCAAGTTACACCGGCCGGTGTGCGTAAGCATTGCCCAGCAACAGAAAGCAAGCAAGCGCGCGTGGTAAAGGCGACTGTTGGTAGTTCTAAGTATGTGCGCATTATATTGTCACCTGGAGGATACTTTTTAGGGTGCCGTACCCAAAGGGTCAAACGGGACCCTATTACTAAGACTTCGCTGTCTGTCTGTCTGTTCGTCTGTCACCAGGCTGTATCTCATGAACCGTGATAGTTAAACAGTTGAATTTTCACAGATGATGTATTTCTATTGCCGCTATAATAACAAATACTGCCATACAACAAACGTGATTTTTTTGCTCGTTTTTGTTCGATATTGATAACGACAACAGGTAGACGCTTAAAATATTCACAGAATATTTAGTTATACATTCACTTTAAAAATAAATAATTAAATTAAAATAAAACAAATATTTAAGGGGGCTCCCATACAACAAACGTGATTTTTTGCCGTTTTTATATATAATGGTACGGAACCCTTCGTGCGCAGGTCCGACTCGCACTTGGCCGGTTTTATTATCATACATTAGACTACACGGCGATTGTTATCTACATTACAAAGGTAATCGACCCAGTGTCCAGGCCAAGCCTGTACGTCACACATACAGAGAAAAGATTAATAAGCGAAAAACATCACACTAATACTATAAATGCGAAAGTTTGGATGTTTGTTTATTTATTTGTTACTCAATCATGCCGTAACGGCTGAACCGATTTCGGTGAAATTTGGTATATACGTAGATTATAACCTGGATCACCACATAGGCTACCATTTATCAAATAAATCAGTTCCCATGGGATAAAAATGGGATGCCAAAGTTTATATGTGTATTTTGCACCCCAGAACAACGCGGGCGAAGCCGCTGGCAACAACTAGTAACAAATATAAATAGAAAGAATTTAATACATACTGTTAAATAGGTACAGTAAGCGTTAGTGGTAGTTTAAAGTCAGGGGCAGAAAATAATTGCTTAAAGATGGTATCTTTAGGAAACCAGGATTGACGCTATGCGATAGCAGGCGTAGTCGTTTATTTTGTTGATTATTTGGACCCTAATTAATTTATTATGAACTAGCTTCCATCCGCGGCTTCGCACGCGTGGTTTGTTAATAAAAAATAGCTTTTTGCGTTAATCCAGTTCAAAATCTACGTAAACACCAAATTTCATTATTATCCATTGAGTAGTTTTTGCTTGAATGCGTAACAAACATCCACACATACATCCATACAAACTTTCGCGTTTTTGTCAATAAAAAGTAGCTTATGCGTTAATCCAGTTTAAAATCTACGTAAACACCAAATTTCATTATTATCCATTGAGTAGTTTTTGCTTGAATGAGTAACAAACATCCACACATACATCCATACAAACTTTCGCGTTAATAATATTAGTGGGATTACCAATTGTACTATTTTTTTTATGCATGGATTTTATCAATGAAAATATTAATCAAGGTTTCCAATTATCCAATGAACTTGGAACGTGGTCGCAAGATGTGATAATATCCAAGATCGTGTTTTGTTATCAGACAAGCCTTTAAATATAGTTGGTGTTTTTCAAGAATTTGACATACTTGAGCGTTATTACACTGGCGATTTGCAAGATAAAGATATACATTTATTTGCTTGAACATACATTACATTTATTTCCGTTAGAAATAACACGACTTCCTTTGAAAGGATTTAAACTAAAACTAAAAACTATCCTAGAAAACCACCCATTTTATCATTTAAATGAATATATGAGCTGTTCATTTTCTCATCTGCATGAGTAGTATCTGCTGTAACCTCTCAGTTTAGTTGTAATTATTTTGTATTGATTTTATTTATTCTATAGTTACTTAGCTGACATAATTTTATATTTTTGACATACCAATATTATGAAATGTAATGAAATGGCGAATAAATGAATACTGAACATCCCACTAATATTATAAACGCGAAAGTTTGTATGGATGTATACGAGGAGGGATCAAAAAGTAGTGAGAACGACATACTCCTTGGTAAGAAAAAAAAATACTGGCAGGCATAGCTCATATACATATTTGTAATATTAATAAAGAAAAAATCTTCGATTCTCTTTTGTTTTTTTCTGAATGTAGTCATTTGTTTGCTTCGTGTCGGAACGTGTCCTCGAAAACGGAGAAAAACGAAGTGCGAGCCGTTATTAAATACCTCTGTTTAAAAAAGTTAACGACGCATGAGATTCATTGCGATTTGGAGGCAACATTAGGAGAGTCTGCTCCGCCGTATTTCACTGTCGCAAGGTTGGCTTCTCAATTTCGAGTAGGGAGAACGAGCACGGAAGACAAACATCGTTGCGGCTGTCCATCGACGTCAGTCACCCAAGAAAATGTTGCGAAAGTCGAGAAAATTGTATTGAGCGATCGAAGAGTTACCACCCGATACTTAATTCAAGAAACGGGCATTTCATATGGAAGTATTCAATCCATATTGAAACAATCTTTGAATATGAGAAAAGTCCCCGCAAGATGGGTGCCGAGAATGTTAACCGACAGTCAGAAACAAAATCGACTTGATATTTCGAAGATATTGTTGGACAAGTTTCAAGAAGATTCTGAAAACTCGTTTCGTTTGTCTCGTTTCGTAACAATGGACGAAACATGGGTCCATCATTTTGATCCCGAGACAAAACAGCAATCTTCGCAATGGAAACGGCCATCATCACCGACCCCGAAGAAGTTTCGTGCCGTGGCATCGGCTGGCAAGGTTATGGCCTCAGAAGGGATATTGTTGATTGATTATCTGGAGTGTGGAACCACTATTACAGGCCAATATTATGCAGCTTTAATTCCCAAGTTGAGGAATGCCATCGAAGAGAAAAGGAGAGGGAAACTTTGAAGGGGCGTGCTGTTTCATCACGACAACGCACCCGCGCACCGGTCGGCAGTTGCGATGGCTGCCATTCAGCAAGCTGGCTTCGAATTGGTTGACCCCCCTTATTCACCTGATGTGGCACCTAGCGATTTTTATCTGTTCCTCAAATTGAAAGAATACTTAAGGGGAAACAGGTACGAAGACGATAACGAGGTGATGGATGTCGTGGAGAGCTATTTGCAGGAAAAGCGCTGGACTCGGTGTGTAGAGAGACTCGGAGACTATGTAGAAAAATATATGATTAAGTTATCAATAGTCATTATATTCTATCTAATTCTCACTACTTTTTGATCCCTCCTCGTATGTGGATGTTTGTTACTCTTTCACGTCGTAACGGTTGAACCGATTTCGATAGTATAACCTGGACTTTTTATCCCATTAATCAGGTCCCATGAGATAAAAATGGGGTGTCAAGTGAACTTCACTTCAGCAACAGCGAGTTTAGCTTTATTTCTAGGTTACCTACATATTTAGTAGCGTAACGCGTACGAAGTCGTGGGCAACAGTTAGTATTGTATAAAGGTGTTATATATTTACATTAATATGCAAATTACATTAATACAATGGAAAATGTCAAATATGAAGGTAGATAGTGAAAACAACCCCTAAAAAGACCTAGGAATAACTAGACTAGGACACAGGAACCTTTCGAAACCCCTTTTATTTCCTTAAATCTACTCAAAGAAATTGGATAAATGAACTACCTAACTGCGTTCAGTAGTCGTCCGCGTAAACATATTCATTCATCATGTAAGTAGACTGATTAAGCGGCACCGTCGCAAAGGCGCCGCCGATTTGATGATTCATAATATTAAAAATTGTTTATTGGAAATGTATCGATCACTGGACAAATATTAAAGGTACCGGTAATATACCCTCTAAAATCAGTTAATACGATTCCGGATGTGTGTTTAGAATTAATGTCGTACATAAAAAAACAGGTTGTAATGGTAACAACTTACCCATTACAATGACTGATCGCGTCACAAAGAGTGTACAGTATATCGACTTCCAACGGCGTTATCTGACTCATCATCTGCGCTGAATGCAGGAACTGCTCCTTGGTGACCTCCTGGCTGCGGTGGCCGTTGGTCGCGTTCAGGTACACGCGCTTGATCAGCTCCATGTTGTTGAGGAGGCTGTTGAACGCCATGTAGTAGGGGAAGCTGATCTTGCGTTCTCCTTGGGGGAAGCCCGATGCCTGGAATAGTATGACTAGTTAATATGGTTAGTTAGCTAAAATGCCACAAGCTTATGGCAAAGTGGGGCAATTTTGTAATTGTTAGAATCAGTTTCAATTTGAAACGTGTAAATATGGATAATAGGCGGTTCCTGCTACTGTTTTTTGACGTGATAACGTCTTATAAATCGATGAACGCCGGCTGCACGCACGAAAGTGTCACATTCCGTCTGAGCCGAGCGTGCAAGCGAGAGCACGGAACAAGCGATAGAGATGCACTATCGGCCTAAGCGTGCATCTATCTTTCTTCCACTCGTTATCACGTAAAATTATCGTCTGTAAACCGACTTTACAGACAACCATTTTTTTTATATTTGAAATATATTTATTAACAGAAATACATAAGTAGAAATCATATACATCTAGTAAGAAATTGTTATTTTAGACCGAACTAGATGGCGCTACTGGAAAATGATGCGCGCCTTTGTCGCGTCTTGTTTTATGTAGATTGGGCTAAAAGTGCCAATTATAAAACATGCACTTACACTCATAACCTTACTCTTCAAGTCCTTAGTCAGGAGATGGTTCTTGACGCTCATCATGATGTCCTTGAAGTCGCCCGCGCTGATGAAGCCGGTGCCCTCACTGTCGCACTTCTTGAAGGCTTCCACTCCGTACTCCTCGTGGAAATCGTGAAGGAACTGACTGAACTCGGGATATGTGACTAGCCGTTTCTTATCCTGAAAATTTAAGTATTTTTAAGTTTACTGGTTCATTATTGCATTGACATCCATACTAATAATATAAATTCGAAAGTAGCTCTGTCTGTTTGTTTGTTACGTTTTAACGAATAGACGGCTGGACCGATTTCGATAAAATTTGGTGTGTAGATTAACCGACTGCGTAGAAGGAGGGTAATGTTTTTATTGATAATTCAGCTCAAAGAGTAGTTCTTAAGAGTAGTAGTAGAGTACCTTGTGATAAGGCTCGCCAGGGTAGTACTACCACCAAGTAGCATTGCTGTGTTTCGGGTATGAACTCACTTGTGTCTCAAGTTGATGGACGCAGGGCAGTGCATCGTTGCATGCACGTTTCTAAGGTGCGTGACCTACGAGGCAAAACTTTGCTAAAGGCGATGGTTCCCACTTAACATCAGGTGGGCTAAATGCTTGTTCCATCACCAGGGATCATAAAAAATAGTAAAGCGCTAGATACTACACTTTGTAGTAGAAAATGTATGCACAATCTTAAGCTATATCACGATTTTGTCATTTTACAAAATCGTGATACACGGAGATGACTGAACGCTTTGATAGGATGTTCTGTGCGATCACAAGGCAATATAGTTCTTAGTAGTTCTCCTCTTTATAGTTCTTAGTAGTCGTATAGATGCAAAACAAGCAACATCCATTTTTTTCACTATAGCAACTTTGAATGTATTCTGAAAGCGTTTTTTTTTATATTTATGTAGGCAATCAATACAAACCTAGCAAAAGCATCAATATCCTATACAAAACAGACGTTCAATCTTAAACAACATTTACACTCAGCCAGCGGCTGAGTGTAAATGTGTCCGCTGTTCCTGCCGCTACCGGAAATATTGCCGCAGATATTGCTGCGGCAGTATAGACGCGAATGAGTGTTCACACTCAGCTTTCATGCTTCTTTATTGAACAACGCGCAACAATGGCTGACATCGAGGTTGTTGCGGCGAAAGCATTATGTCTGCTCAGTATAAGTAACTATTTAAGTGTTTTAAAAAGAAACTAAAGTCGCCGTCGTCGTCCAAGAAGATGGTGGATGAAGGAAATTCCAAGACGAACGAAACACGTTCTTTCCCGCTTGAACTCCGGCAGCAAGTGAGCGAGAATGCTGACTGTAAACACTCACTCGCGCTCTGGCTGCCCGTCCTTTGACTTCCGCGGGAAAAACCGACAATCGAGGGAGCGATGGGCAGTGGCAGTGGCATGAGCAGTGACAGCGCGAGTGACCTATTTACATTCTCGCGCTGCCCAATTCCCTGCCCACTTCCTTGACCAATAAGGCTGAGTGTAAATGTGGCACTACGGTTAGTAGCAAACACAGCAATATCCCAACTGACAGGTACAAAGACAGCTTTCGACCAATCAGAGCACAGTATTTCGATGCCATTTCAATGGCGACTTTGTTGTTTTTGTATTAGTGCGTTCGTGATACAAACAGGATCCAAGTATAAGATGCAAAAACAGAAATATGCTCATTTATTTATTATCTATTTTGCAGCTTATTAAATTTATTTCAAAAGTTTCGTGCCGTTAATACCATATATATATTTTTAAATAATATGATGTAATTATTATTGATTAGACAATGTTGTTTAACCCTTATTTTCCCCATATTCCTGTACGCTGCGGAGACGTAGACGCTGAGAGAAGTTGAAAAGGAAAAGATAGACGCTCTGGAAATGTGGTGCTGGAGAAGGCTTCTTGGAATATCATGCACCGAGTTTCGTACTAATGTCTCTATACTCCAGGAGCTCGGCATAAAACAGCGTCTGTCAGCTTTAGTACAAACTCGCATACTGAAGTTCTTCGGCCACGTCTCGAGGCGGGGCACGGGCGCTATTGAGCGTCTTGTCAAGGACGAGTGGAGGGCATCAGACCACGCGGAAGATCGCCCATACCTACGGTGGACCGATCAAATAAAAGCTGCAGTGGGCGGCCAACTGCATGAATGCACGAGAATGTCTGTCAACAGAGACAAATGGCGAGATATCGTGAGGCGAGTAACATCTGCCCCCAAAAATAATGATTAACATGTTGACCACGACTGCTCTGTCAAGAGCGTTACGATTGAGAAGACACTGTTGTATCAATTATTAATGAAAAAAATCTACTGCACTCTTTTGCGTTAAAACGGATGTTGCTGGTTTTGGATCTATATGACTCAGTTATTTATTGGTATGAAATAGTATTTAGTATTTATTATTGTAAAGCGGTAAACCTCAGACAGCCATTATCATCATCATGACAGTCATCAGGCGTTCTCCATAAATTTTCAGAGCGACCGATCCTTGTAAGGCCTGCAACCTTTATTAATTCGTATTTCCAAAAACTTGTACTTACTATCGTATCTTATTTATTTATCTTAAAAATAAAGTATTACCTTGCCGAAGTAGAGACGGACGAATGTGCTCTCCATGTTGAAAGGTAGTTTCTTGTGGAGCGCCGTCTTACGCATGACTTCGGCGAATTCGTCTGGAAAAATCGGTGAGATCTTTTCATTTTCGATTTACATAGAAAAAACTAGTTCCAACGAGAGTAATAGATGGCGCTGTCTGGAGATCTGCCACCAAAAACTGTGGTTAAAACTTTTATAAGCCAAAATTTCAAAGACACAATATTCTAATTAATCTAAGAAATTATCACTTCGTCAGATAAACATACACAAATGTTTGTTTTTGTAATTCAAGTTCCTCGGAAATTAATGTTGACACAGTAACTGACTTTCCTTTGTTAATCAGAGCATGACAGAGCAACGCCATCTGTTAGCAGTTGGCCGTGAAAACCCCTCGTTACATCTATTAGGGCTAGAGATGGGCCGACTATGACTTTTGCCGACTAGCCGGTTGAGAAAAGGCCGACTATTCGGCCAAATCGAACATTGCTGGTGGAGTTTATAACAAATTAATAACGTAACGTAAGAACGTAATGGGCTAACTAATTGGCGCTTTTGCCGGCTAGTCGCCGACTACAAATAATAAATATTGATGGACATTTCATACAGCGCTCTCTAGCCCCAAACTAAGCAGAGCTTGTGCACACGGCTACACATCCAGCTATACATTTCCAGTATAAGCTGACCTCTCATTCTACGAAAAGCCTACACGATGCGAGGTCAGCTTATACTGGAAATGTATAGCTGGATGTGTAGCCGTGTGTAATATGGGAATCAGATAACTGATACAATATTTATACACTTTTTTTTTGTAAACACCTATAATATATTCAGAACCGGAACAAAACTATAGAACTCGTGTTTTTCTTAAAGAATACAATCCGGGCCACTTTAAGAGTGAATATGTTTCTTCTAGATCTTCGTGCTTCATCGCTTTTTTTTAATTTTTTTTTTATATATATATTATAGGCTTGCCTTTGACCACGATCTTGCCTGATGGTAAGCGATGATGCAGTCTACGATGGTACATGGTACACGCTTGTCTAAAAGAAACCTATTCACTCGCGACTTGAAGATACCCAGGTTGTAGCTATCAGGAAACACGGACTCTGGCAAGGCGTTCCACTCTTTGGCGGTGCGCATAATAAAGGTCGAAGAGAACCGCTTTGTGCGAATGGGAGGTATTTCTACTACGGTACTAGCGGTGGCGCACCGCAGATCAAGCTGATATCTGAGATCAAGCTGTGAATCGAACCCGCTACCTTCAGCGTCTCAGCCGGCTATTCGACCACTGCGCCACGGAGGTCCTCTATATATGGCGGGTTCCTATATTTTTGAAACCTGTCAAAAGTTTGACACTAGTTTGACACTTTTTCAAGGAGATACGAGGCGTACTCGGTTACCGACGGATATAGAAACCCGCCATATTGGCGGGTTCCCCGGATTTCCCGACTAGTCGGCACATCTCTAATCAGGACGCCTATAACTCAGTGAGTGGTCATTCGACACGATATTTTTTATAAGAAGCTAGTTTAACTAGGTTCGTTCTTAACTAAGTCAGTTTTTAACGTCCGGCACAAGAGGGAGTAGTTAAAAACTTCTCTAGCTCTAGAAAACTCTCTAACTTTGTCTAGCTCCATACATCATCATCATCATCATCATATCAGCCGTAGGACGTCCACTGCTGGACAAAGGCCTCCCTCATTGATCTCCAGGAACTGCGGTTGGAAGCGGCCTGCATCCAACGCCGACCTGCGGTTCTTACCAAGTCGTCTGCCCATCTTGTGGGTGGACGTCCTACGCTGCGCTTGCCGGTCCGTGGCCTCCACTCGAGAACCTTTCGGCCCCATCGGCCATCTGTTCTGCGCGCTATATGGCCTGCCCATTGCCACTTCAACGTGCTAATCCGTCGGGCTATGTCGGTGACTTGAGTTCTCCTACGTATCTCCTCATTTCTGATTCGATCCCGTAGAGAAACCCCGAGCATAGCCGTCTCCATAGCTCGTTGAGCGACTCTGAGCTTATTCATAAGGCCAATAGTGAAGGACCACGTCTCGTTAGCTCCATACATTCTCCTTCAAATATAAAATAGATAACTAAAAAAGGCACTGTTTGAATATCTATTTTAGTTATAGCCTTGAGGTATTCAAATCATTAATTTACTAAAGATAACTACTGTTGATTCTTGTTGCTAGTTCGATTTTAAGACCTTGGTTATAGGCATGATGAGTAAAAACGAAATGCAATGGTCCTTACAATGTCGTGCAGTTTGCACCGACCTTGATATTTGCATACAACTACTTGCGTACAATTTTTCCTAATCTATACAAGACAGATTTTGATTAAAGGAAAGTCTAGACTTCGTTTAGCCTATCTGGCGACCTCTGTGGCGAAGTGGGCGAACAGCCGTCTGAGACACAGGAGGTTGCGGGTTTGATTCTCACCGCGCAGCAAATGTTTGCATGATCTACAGAAATTTGTTCCGGGTCTTTTTTTTTATACAACTTATATGGCAAACGAGCAAGCAGACCACCAGATGTTAAGTGGATACTGCAGCCCATGGATATCCACATAGAATTCAAAACAAGGTATTTTGTTGTCTGGATCTCTATGTGGATACGTTGTCATACTATAGGACTTAGCTGTTATGCCTATGTGCCAGTAATTACAGGAACATACCATTACCATCTAACCGGAACACAGCAGCACAAATACTGCTATTTGGTTCTAATTGTTACTTTATAAATTATAAGCATGTATTTACAAAAAAAGTATTCTATCAGTTATCTGGTTCCCACAGTACAATCATTTCTTACTTTGGGGCTGAACTGTGTGAAATGTCCAACATTATTATTTATTTATAGGTATGAAATGAGTAGATAACGATTTTACACTATATGGCAAATGACCGAAAGAAGTTTGATTCAGGCGTGCTTGAGAAGAGGACCGAGGCGGTGCTGAGATGGTAACCAAGAGTTGGGTATCAACCAAGAGGCAAACCACCAGCCTGATTAAATAGACTAGCTTACGGCCTGCGACTTTGTTCGCATAGATTAATTCATTAACAAGATATACTTGGTATAATGCACTATTTTGTAAGTATAAACTTTTACTGGTGGTAGAGCTTTTGTGAACGGGCTCGAGGAAATGGGCACCACCGCCTTACCTTTATCTGCCGCCAAATAGCAGTACTTGTGCTGCTGTGTTCCGGTTAGATGGTAATGGTATGTTCCTGTAATTACTGGCACATAGGCATAACAGCTAAGTCCTATAGTATGGCAACGAATCCACACAGAGATCAAGACAACATAATAGCTTGTTTTGAATTCTATGTGGATATCCATGGGCTGCAGTAGCCACTTAACATCTAGTGGACTGTATGCTCGTTTGCCATATAAGTAGTATAAAAAAAATATGGTTTTTGTGCTCGCACTCCTCCGAAACGGCTCGACCGATTTGAATGTTTTTTTTAATAGGTCGTAAAGTATTTTTCACCCTCATCGCGATTTTAGTAATGAACAATATCCATATAATTTAACCGTCGGTCGTTCATTGACGTGAAGTCATTAGACCGGGAAATTTCAAGCGTGTGAAGCCGCGGGCGGGTCAGCCATCACGCAGCCACGATTTGACTAATAAATAAAATATAATCACTGACTAATGCATTTAAATATTTATAATCATTGTTACTTACATATGCAGCAATTTAGAATTCAAATTAGGTAAAATAATCAATTCTTTGACAATGCTTCTCTACAGCAGCTATAATCTTAGGTACCTACACCCTTATTAATCAGTATTTAGATGAATAAATGTAATACGAAATGCTTGTCTGTTTCTGGCACCTCCAAAATGAAGGTGCAATGAGCCACTTAGTAAAGACATGTAATTAAGTAAGTACTATTATTGACGTAACCAAGTGTTCTATTGTGTCCCTACGGTTTGAGTATGAGTATAAGCTAGTAAACCTATACGTATAAGTTTTGTAGGTACATGAGGCTTTACACCTGTTTGTTTCATTGTAGGACACGTTTCTATGGTGGTACCCACGAGACAATACTTAGTTATAGATGATGGTTACCACTTCAAATCATATGCTTGAACCATCTCCAGAACGTATAAAAAAATATTTTCCTCAGTTACTTCGGGAGTGAGATACGTACCAAAAGCCACAAGCCCGTTGCCATTGGTATCGAAAAGCTGGAAGGCAGTTTTGTACAGCGCGTCCGGGACGCACAGCAGCCCCTCGAACGCTTGGAACTCCGAGAACGATATGAATCCATCTTTGTCCATATCCACGATGCCCGCGATGAGCTTAACTGATTCCTTGTTGTAGTCATCTGGAATGGAAAATACACTTTATGGGTTTTTGTGTAGGGTAATTTATTGAGTATCTTCTCCTTTTAACTTGTCTACATGTTATTTATATTTTACTCTATTTGTATTGTCTTTTCAAATGATCGTGTCGTCACCTAGGCCCTGTCAGAAAACCAGCGCTGCATCGTATCCACCGTGGTACGAAACAGCTTATGCTGAGACAGGGACCTTTTTGTCCCCACGCAACACCAGTATTGTCTGTCTGAGTGAATCTTGACTTTGCCTTTGTTTTTATTGTTTTTTATTGTGTGTGATGTCAAGTGGGTTCAAATAAATATATTTTCTTTCTTCTTTTCTTTTCTTTAGGGTTCATTATGAAATATCTATTTTATATTTGAATTTGCGTGGACAAATTCATGGCGGGCGGAGCACAGGATCGAGATGTTTGGATGGAATGGGCGAGACCTCTTTACAGCAATGAGAAACAAACAGCTAGTAAATAATTACTAAGACATCACGAATTATAATATTATCATCCCAAAATCTCGCCTAGTCAGTCATTTTTGGATAATGTTAGTATAATCATTAGCAATTATCCATAGTACTCCACTGCTGAACATAGGCTTCTCCTATAGCTTTCCAGAGCGACCAACCGCACTGCGCGTGTCCACTCTAAAAGCTTTCTGCCCCAACTATAGTTAAAAAAATCTTTTAGCATTTTTATAATAGTTGGCGTGTTGGCGAGACAATCCTGTCTCGCCTTCGAGCAGAAGTGGTTGTCGTGTTCCTACTGCGTGTCGCAGACAGTGTTGTAGCGAACCAAAATGATGTTATATTTAGAAGAAAGAACTATCTAAACTTGTCATGTATATAAAACAGATATTAATTACCGAAGAGTGTCTTGGGGACAATTCCGTCTACTAATCTGGAGTAGTTGAGCTATCTATCGATCGTTTGCAATGGTCTTTAGATGATTCAACAGTTTCGTTTGTATTTTCTAGTCTTATAAAGAAAAAGTAAAAGGAAATCGAGAAAGAGGAAGGCTGCGATTAAGCTACATGAGCCAGATAAAGGAGATGATCGCTATCATGACAGAAGAGGTAAAAATAACGCATTAAGAGACAAATACAGGGAATTGCATCAGTTTTATCGACCAGAGCTAAGCTCGTAACTTTTACATACCTTCGTCGAATAGCCCAAGGTACTTCCTGACGAAATCTTCACTGGTGATGCACTTTTCACCATTCTTTTCTACTGTGGCGAATTTCAGGAATATCTCATGGAGTTTCTCCGAATCAGCCCTTTTTAAATAACCGGCCCCCTGAAAAATATATAGACAAAACATTTGTTAATTCAGAGCACGATCTTCAAACTTATTTGAACGGAGTTAGAGTTGAAACTGACTTTGCTTCTGGCCATGCTATTGAAGAATGAAGGAGTAAGATTGACATTGACCCTGAACTTAAATCAAGGGCAAGCGTTATTTATCTGATACCTTAGCTGTCAAATTGTACCTTGTAAAAGAAACAGCATCTATTGATAAGTTATCGGAAATTTGGATGGTGTGTTGTTTTATTATTTTATACTTAAGATAGGTATAGTTTGATTAGAATTACATGCTGTTGCTATGAATTATGCAAGAAGGAAACATTCTTTCATTTTGTTTTTTCGAAAAGAAAAAATAATTCCCTTTTATTATATGATTAAAGATGATTTTTCATTTTTAAAGAAGAAGAAGACAACTTTTTATGACAAAATGAAAAAATGCGTCTTCTTGGCTTAGTTGCACATGCATTCATACTACGTACCCACTTCAAAGGAAAAAAAATTGTACAACAATGTTTACAAGAGAGCTTCACAGCATTTGAAATATTGTGAAGTTGAAACATGTTCAGAAGAATTCATTCAAATACTCTTTCACTCAATTTAAAATTATGTGATTTGTAAACAAAATATACTGACTCAAAATAACATTCCTACTTTCCATCACACTAATATTATGAAAGTTTGGATGTTTCTTTATTTGTTTGTTAATCAATCACGTCGTAATGGCTGAACCGATTCCAAAGAAATTTTGGTGTGTTGATAGATTATGACCTGGATTCGAACATAGGCTACTTTTTGTTGACAAACAACGCGAGCGGAGCCACTGGCGGAAGCTAGTTATTAATGTACCTAAGCCAAAATAATGCAACTATTAATTTGTACCTAGAACAAACTGATAGGTACATAAGTACACAATAGCAGTGTAGGACAGTATCTATGCATTTACAGTGCAACTCAGAGAAATTGAGGTCATGGAGCATGTAACACAGCGATACAAAACGCATAGACAGGACTTACCATGAACATTATTTGTATAGGGCTCAATATGTAGTATGTTATATAATCGAGTTTAGTTCTTAGTGAAACTGTAGGTAAATGAGTACCTGAGTCCAATGTTAGATTTTAATTTGTTTGGTTTTCAAAATTCAATGTTATGTCTGTCAATAGTTAATTGGATTAGCATAACATTATATTTTTTTATTCATTAAAGTTTTATAAACTTAAGCACTGTACAAAATCTAGATTTGTCTCGGTGCTTAGACTCTCTATAATTGTGCAAGACCTAAAACATTTTTATCTTGATTATTTCTGTAGGAATACTGTTTACGCTCATATTTTCTTCCCTTAGAAAGATTTTGGGAGCTTGTCTCTAAGTTCTTTTCTGTACCCATGACATCATATAATAATAAGTAGTTATTAAGTACCTACTAGATACAAAGATTTATCATCGTCGCTTTGGTGTCACACTGTAATGGATGTGTACAAATTTTAATCTTCTAAAATATAAAAATCTCATGTCAGTGTTTGTAACAAAACTCCTCGGAAACGGCTTGACTAATTCTTATGAAATTTATTGTGTATATTCGGTATGTCTGAGAATAGGACATAAACTATTTTTCATACCCCTATGTGATAACAGTGATTCACCCTAATTTTTAAGGGAACAGTCATTGAACGAAATATTAACCTTAACATTGTTAAATGTCCAATCCTCATCATTGGACAAAATTTTTTTGTTTATATTTTTTTATATAAAAATTACATATAACCATAAACTTTTCACCCTTCTACCACCAACCCCTATCTCAGCTTAGGAACACAACACTTATTGATTCTAAGGCGGTACGAAGTTCGCGATACGATAAATAAAATTTTCTTCCTGCCCCTTTCCCACATTACGCGGGGTCGGCACAACATGTATTTTTCTTCCATACCTCTCTATCAGCCGTAATCTCCGTTGTCACTTCTTTCCTACCCATATCATTCTTCACTCAGTCCATCCATCTCTTCTTCGGCCTTCTACTTTTCTCTTTTCTATATATCCATCCACACTCATATCTAACATTCTTTTGGTCACATGATTTTCTTCCCTCCGCATGAAATGCACACTAGCCTCTTACTCCTCAACTTTTCTACCACTAGTTACTAGCACTACTTTCAAACATCCTCTAATATAGTAATTCCTTATCTTATCCATTCTCCATATATTAAATAAAATAAAAATATGAAATCATATTTTCAAAATTTCATCATGAGATGGGATAAGTAGGTATGGCGTGAAAGTGAAACAAACACACACAACTTATTTTTAATAATAGTATAGATATAGTTATAGGTATATTTCTAGTAAGTTATACCTAGTTAAGTGTGCTTTCAAAGATGTTGATCCAAATACACGTTTAAAAAGCATTTCAAAAAAGTGGTGAAAGATGGCAGAAAACTGGGTTGCCTGGTGCGAACGCCCTATTTACCTGCTAGTTTTAGGGTATTTTTCTTTATTGTTATATTTCAATTATAATTATTTAATTTTTTTTTATTTTTAATGCTATTTTTGTAATTTATTCATGTAATTTGTATATCACTGACATTATTATACATATATATCATATATTTTTATTTATGATACATATCACATATTTAAAAAATCAAAAATAAATCAAAATGTTAAATATAGAACTTTAACAAAGTTGTTGAGATCTTCTTTTAAGTATATTATACTTGTGTCAGAAGACCCCGCTCTTCAATAGCCATACAATTTATTTATATAGGTTACAGATTTTTAATTTATTTATTTTTAAAAAACATATACTTATAAAATTAATACACTTATAAAACCTTAGTAGGTTTGTCCTAAGTGAAAATTTGATATTCCTATTTAGTATACTCATACTATTTTTACATGTGCGAATTTTTTTATAATTTTGTTTTGTTCTGTACGTCGTACATGGCCATTCATGCGCCGGCTCACATTCCATCGTTGAATAGGTCCATGGAATAGGTTATCCAACAGTAGCGAGCACATACGGTGTATACGGGTAGAATGTATGTATATGTATGTTAGTTGGTGTGTTTGCGTGTGTGTGTGTGTGTGTGTATGTGTGGTTGTTTGCGAGTGTGTGTATGCAATAGGGAGGGTGTGTTTGTGTGTCAGGGTGTGTGTACTGTATGAGTATAGGTAGTAAAAGAGTAGTTTTAATTATTGACATCACATGTTTCATCCTTGACATCACACAATTATTATAATTTTGCTCTCACAGGGTCTAGTGGGTGATTATGCGGTCTCGGCAGAATAACAGCGTCAACTGCTAACCCATTTGACTTATTGCTGATCGAGGCCCTTTTGCTGCTATACCACGCAACATACCTACCTCATGTTTGAAGTTAATAGTTATATTATATTGTTTATTTGTGTCTGTTTTGCATGTTAGTACTGTATAACGGTTATTTTTAAGTTCATTATTTTAATTTTTTGACTACGTATTATGTGTGCTATTTGGCAAATAAATGATTGTTTATGTCTATGGATTAAAGAGAAGGAATCATTGCTAAATTAGATTACTACAAATATCCATACATAATAATCAGTCATGCACCACTACCATACAAAAATGTGTTGGCCTGATCCTTGTCAGGTTCCTTATAAACTAGCTGCTGTCCGCGACTTCGTATGCGTTACACTACTAAATGTGTAGGTCGGTAACCTAGAAATACAGCTAAACTCGCTGTTGCAACTTGACTTGACAGTCCATTTTTATCCCATGGGACCTGATTTATGGGATAAAAAGTAGCCTATGTGGTAATCCGGGTCTATGTAGGTACATACTAAATTTCATCGAAATCAGTTCAGCCGTTACGTGTTTGTTATACGTGTTGTAAGAAAACAAACATCCAAACTTTCGCATTTATAATATTAGCGTGATGTGATTATAAATTCGAAATCAACTCTCTTTCTGTTTGTTATGTTTTCACAACTAAAAGGCTGGTTCAATTTTAATCAAATTTGTTATATTGATAGGTTAACCTAGATTGAGACTTTAAATATTATATTGAATGAGCAGGGAGAATCAACTGGCGTGACCACATTTCAGCAGCAAGCATCTACTTCAAGATAAACAAGTCAGCTATTCCGTATGTGTCCCTTGAATGAATTGATCTGTTGTAAATTAACCGGCAAGCTCTAATAAGAACAAAGAATTGACGGACAACCTTTAGCCATAATAATACAACAATAATCTGTTGATAGGACATATTTACAGGGTCATACCATATATTATTTTTCTGTGGTCATACATACAGTCCATATCAGAAGGGTGAAGTAGAGTGGTTATGCAGATGACCTAATTATTTATATGTACAGTTAAATTGATGTTTTTTTGTTTTCTATAAGTTCTCAAATCAGTATTGAAGTAGATGGTCTAATCTATACTAATATTATTAAGAGGATAATAGATGGATACCCTCTCTAGACGGAAAGGCGATCTGATAAAGGTTGCTGGGAGCCGTTGGGTGCTGGCCGCACAATATTGGTCGCTCTGAAAATCTATGGGGGAGGCCTATATTCAGCAGTTGACGTCCTATGGCTGATATGATGATTATTAGGTTTGTGAGTTTGTTTGTTTGGATGAAAGGGGTTTATCTGGAACTACTCATCTGAATCTGTAAAGTATTTCCACGACAGAAAGCTACATTGTTCCTAAATGCTATAGGCTAAATTTTATTTTCAAAATATATATTTGCGATGCAGGGATCAGCTAGTTATTCATGCATTTGTATTAAGATTTTATTTGTTTCCTTTCTGTTCCACATTTAGTTGATAGACTGTGTGGTTGAAGAAATTCTGGTGTTTGATATACAGACACATTAGCCCTTCCCTCCTTTTTCTGTAGATTGTCCAATTGTTAATTGGGAATGAAAAATATATAATGAAAAAAATACAGCGTAGAACTTCCAAAACCACTTGGTGAACATAGGGCACATTTTCCTTCAAACACTCATCATTCACTAGTCACATGCACATGAATCACTCAAAAGTCAAAACATAAAAAGATGATTCTCAATTTAAACAGTAGGGACTGATATCAAAAGTACTGTTAGAATTAAGTATTCAAAATTATATTACCCGACGGGATGTCATTTTGGTGTGAAGATTGATATCAAACTGAGTTGAACGCCATTGGTAATTGACGTAATAGATAATGATTATTATCTTGTGTACTCAAGCAACTTATGCAAGCCACCTCATACTACTAATCTTGGATCCATCATACAAAATAAACTGTTTTATTTAATTTATTTTATTGTGGTGTGAAACAGATCTCAGTGTAAGAACATAATTAGATGGATCAACGTTATGTGTGGGAGTGATGTTTTCCAGCCTGCTCCTATTTCAAACTTTTGAAATAGGACCAGGCTGGAAAATAAAGAACTATTTTTTTGTTTTTATTGTAAGGTCAAAGAGGTTAGGATGGTTATCTAACGAGACATGAACTATGTAAACACGCGTAACAGATAGTGCGAGTGATAAAACAAGTAGCCAAGGTGTCGTAAGGTTTTGTAAAGCAAAGGCATCAAGATCGCGAAGTCGGTTTGATTGAAGTTTCCTTCGGAGAGTTCAAGGACGGGCGCCTCAAGGGCATCCGGCAGCAAAATATCTGCATACAAACAAAATACGCAAACTTGTCTCATCCATGGAATCCAGAAAACACTTCGCAAAAAAAAATAAAAACTTACCCACCTCTTGACAGCTGGCCTCAGTTACCAAAGAGCTGAACAGAGATTTAAACATTACAGTGTTTTTGTATTCACAAAACAATGTTTTCTGAGAGAAAATTGTTGTGTACAACTCTGCAGCTATTGCATGAAGTTCGTTTTGTCCTGATAACACGTCACTATACGTAAAAATGTTACAAAATCTATTTTTGCAAGACACGCTCTACGCTCATGGTCGTCCCGCCCGGCTCTGGGTTATTATTATTACGCTGACCATTTCAGTATCCACCTAATTATATGTGAAATGGTAATCAGGTTGCCTTTTTAATTTTTCCGTGTTGGTTCGCAATTTTTTGCTTGCGAATTTGACGTAATAGTGATGTGTCGGTCGGTTAAATAGGCATCCGACTTTGACTAATCTATCCGGCTTGTAGGGATGTGCCTACTCTGACTGAATTATTTGGTCAGAAAATGAGTCTTTAGTAAAGTTATGTTTGATGTTACGTGAGTAGGTACTTTTATATTTTTCTTTTACATGCACTGGAAAGCGCAGCGTAGGAGGGCCCCCCGTTAGATGGAAAGATGATCTTCTACGGAGCCGTTGGGTGCAGTTCGCACAAGATCGGTCACTGGGTAGGCATATGTTCAGTCAGTAGTAGATGTCCTTTTCTTTGGCTAATTTAATTTTATGATGATGATGAACTATTTCTTTTGGCGCTTATGTGTCTTCGAGACTTTGACAGTTCGGCAAGTTAAACAATCTTTTGTGGCCTATTTCCAGACAGCGCCATCTATTACGCTATACTTGAAAAAACATAGCTTGATCACTGCGACATTTGTTAAACTGACATTCCTAGGGTTGTTATGATACAGAAAAAAATATCGATAGTAATTATCGATAGAAGCTTTGCAGTATGACCAATTGTTGGACTTTTGAGGGCTCCAACAACCCGTAACGACTGCCATTAGATATTCGTATGGCAGCTGGGACCGACGGCTTAACGTGCTTTCCGAGGCACGACCAGACCAGTGCAAAAACCCATATTCATGCATACAAATATTTGCACTAGCGAGGATCGAACCCGCGATCTCCTGCGCAGCAGTCGTGTTCACTACCGCTTCGCCACGAAGGCTATCTGCCATAATTATATGTATGTTGGATTATATTATGATTTGGGTAATAAAATGAAACGAATATTTTAATACATACATTTATTTATTCCAAAGGAGTACACCCCAAATCAATATCCGAATCACTTTCAGAATCACTAGAGCAATCTTGTAAATTTGTAATGAACTCTTGTTCGCAAATATTATCAAATTGAACGTCCCGCTCCCAATCTTCTTCCATTAATTTTCTGCATTTGGTAACTACCTTTTTCCAATCTTCTACAGATACATTTTCAACCGCAGTGTTTAGTAACTGCAACATTTTATTTGCCGTGAAAGGCGGTGTTGTGTTATGTCTAGCAGCGTAACCTTAAAAGAAAAACATATTTTAATATCATAAATTATACAGGAGTTAATACATAAAGAATCTGTCTAACTGAAATTCGAGCAAACAAACCTTTTACTTGGGCCCAGATAAGCTCGATCGGATTATACTGGCAGTGATATGGAGGCAGTCTTATGACGTTATGACCCTTTTCTTGGGCTATGTCATCTAAGACATACGTTGGTGTGCTGGGTTTGTGCAGACCAACGAGTCTCAATAATTCGTTTTTAAGCATTGTTTCATTGGCCTCTATTCCTTTTTCTTGAAGCCATGCAATTATTTCTAACTTCCTGTTTGCTGAAGTTGGTGGTTTGTGCTTTTAGACCGAGTGGTATGGGGCGTTATCCATAATTATATAATGTGGCTCCTTCAAATTATCTAATAATTTTAAAAACCACTCATTAATTTTATCAAAATTCATTTCTTCATGGTATCCATTGGTCTTCGTAGATTTGAATGCCAATAGGCAATTAGGCACAAAACCAGATGACGTCCCAGCATGAGTTATTATTAATCTTTGACCTTTGCCTTCGGGTACTTTGGTGGTCGATTGTGCTGTATCATCGGTCCAAGCTTTGGATACGGTATGATTGGCGTTTAGCCATGTCTCGTCTAGAAAGACAACTTTGTCCCAATTTGTAATTTTTTTGACTTTCCGGATAAAATTCACTCGAGCAAGAGCAATGTTGGTTCGTTCCATTATATTTTTTCTTTTGTCACTTTTTTGTAGGAAAATCCAATAATTTCAAAAATCTTCGATAGTGACGGGGAGCTTCCTTTAAACAAGTCTGCGTCTTTTAGGGACGCCGCCAGTTTTTTTAATATAGGTAATTCGCCCCGTGTATAATAACCATTTACATGGTTGCGAATCGCAGCGGCGTCAAAGTCGTCAGTTTTTGTGACAGGAGCAGCCTTTCTTCTTTTTTTATTTGGCGTTGAAAGCTTTTTTTCTTCGTCTTTAGTCAATACTGCGGTTGAAGATTCGCCATATTTTTCTTTACTGATGCGAATTACTGTCGCACGTCCAATGCCAAGAGCATCTGCAACTCTGTCACAAACTTTTGCCATGGGTAATAGCGGTCCACCATTTTGGTTTTCTCGCTCAAAATATTCACGCAAGCGAATCACAAACTCACGACTTTGACTGTTCAAAACAGTTGTCTTCGTTATCTTTGACATTATGCCAACAAACAATGAAAACAAACAATAACAACAAAGAAACTAACAATAATAAATAAACTTAACAAATTAACAGCAAACAAAAACAAAGTGATGAGAACGGAAAACACGTGGCGTATACATGGCGTTAGCACTCGTACTGAGTAGAATGGGTCATGTCAAACAAGATGGCAGCGCGTTGACGCCATCTTGCGGAAGAAGACACGCCGCGGCCAAACTTCTCTCGAACCCCAAAGTTGTCTGAAGGAATGTTACGAGTAGGTTAGAATTTAGATTTTATTTTCTCACTATTGTAAATAATGTTATTTTTTTTAAATATTCATTAATGTTATTTTTTTAAATTAAATGATAAATTAAGTTTTATACAAAAATCGATAGTTTATAGTCTGTGGTCACGATGATTCTTCGCTCAACACTATAATTAGCTCAGCATGCCCATAAAGTATGACATTGACTGGTACCTACGTTTGTCCGTACTGTTAAATTCAGAACTTCATAGGCGCGATTTTACTGACAGCTGTCCCAGATATCAAGCTATGTTTTTTCTAGTATAGTTGAAACTAGTTTTACATCATCATCATCATCCACAGCCCGACTTCACCCACTGCTGGGTATAGGCCTCCCCAAGTTTGTGCCATCCGCCACGATCCTGCGCTAATCTCACCCATTGACGGCCCGCGACTCTAACGATGTCGTCCACCCATCTCGCTACCGGACGTCCAACCCTTCTACAGCCATTCCTCGGCCACCATTCAGTTTTACACACATACTTTTAACTTTACTCCTTACTTTAATAACCACATACCTACTTAAACAACCACAATAATTAAAAAAACTTATCTTAGCTTATTTCAATCCAGCCAGGTGCTACACATTAACGCCAATGTTTGTTCAAATTTTAAACAAACATTTGTGCTTTGCCATTGTAGTTTCGGTTTTCTTAATGATTCGCTAGGCTTATTAGTTATTAGATAACAGACTTAGTTTGGCTGGAACCACCCATACCACCCGATTATACATCACGGCCCGACCAACCAACCAAATAAAACTATTGGTTGGGTGGTCGGGTTGGTTATGGTTGGACCAACAGTGGCAGTGCCCGACCAGGGGCCCAATTTCTGCTATTAATTTCTAAGAAAAACTACTATTATGGAGCCATACATTAAATAACGAGTAAGATTGTTGTTCCTGTCTTATGCTGCCTTTTCAATGTTGTTGTCATAGCAACGACGCGAGGGTCATTGACAAAATATTGTTGTTTTTTTTATATACAAAAGGTATCCATAGTGGCGATTTTGCGACGATACCATTGTCGTAAAGCGATTGGCTTAGTAGAATGGGGCCCCAGCTGAGCCTTGACATACGATGCACTATTGGTTGTACGTACGTGACTCGTGACACGTGACGTCGCATCGGGTGGTTGGATCCAGTTAAACTGGGTCGTCTGTTAAGCTTTGAAAGTTCAAACTCTCTTTGAAACTGAAACTGGATGGCTAAGTGCAAATATTTGTTTCATCATCATCATCATCATATCAGCCGTAGGACGTCCACTGCTGGACAAAGGCCTCCCTCATTGATCTCCAGGAACTGCGGTTGGAAGCGGCCTGCATCCAACGCCGACCTGCGGTTCTTACCAAGTCGTCTGCCCATCTTGTGGGTGGACGTCCTACTACTAATATTTGTTTAAACTTTGTGAACTTTGTGGCGTTCGGCATCACAAGGTGGTCCTGTCTACAAATCATGCTACAAAATAAGGTTTGCAACCATCCCAAAGATGGCGTTTCCTACGTTAGCTGAACAGAAAATAGCTTTTCAGAAGTAGGTTCCTAGGTAATAATCTAGATGGCGTTAGTTGTTTCTATTATTCTCTGTTTTTTCTGAATTATTCAACCGTTATTATTTTGATCGTAAAATAACCGAAAAATATTATGTAATTCGATATGTAGATACTTACATAATTAGTTTCCTTGTTTAATTTTAGAAATTGCAGTAGCCTCTAAGCATATAGGTAGGTACCTACACTTGGAGTCCTTTAATTTTTAGAACCTAAGTACCTACAAGCAATTTAGAGTTTGTCATTAGTCATTACTAATAACGTTGGAATACCTATTTCCTGTGTCACGCCTTACCTTATTTTAGCACGACTAGGATGATCTAATGCGATTAGCATTAAGTCCTCCTAGCACTACTCTGTTTTGTGTGAAAGTAATAAATAAAATAAAATAAATAAACTAACGATTCTCACGTTAGTTGAGAGACTATAAAAACAGGTAGGTGCTTACTTACTTATGTATTAAATTTAACACACATCCTTTCAAATACCTAGTTAACTAGTACAAGCGTATCTAAATTTTGGCCAAACACTAACCACAACGCAGATGTGCTCTGATTTAAAAACCAATCTACCCCGAAACCACAGAAAATACTACGTCAAAGTCACAGAAAAAACAATAGTCTTTCACCGCAGAAAGGTTCACAGTTACTACGGATAAACTAAGCTTGGGAGAAAAATATTACGCCCTAAAGGCATATTAATATCTGACACATCGGCACAGTACAATCTATTACCGGCCAGTTCTAATCTTTATTACAACGGATAGGTACGTCCTATCGACATTATTTTACGGCACTCTGTTCCCCTAGGAGTAATTTCTGGCATAAACCCTGTAGCTATTTACGAGAGCTCATAAGCTATCGGCAAAATTTATATGAGGATGCGTTAGATTTTATAGACATTACATTACACATCCTATTGCCGAACTTCTCATATCATAAAATTGATTAGGTTGGGTAGGTAGGATTAGATACATGTGTACAGGTACATTAGGTATGTAGGTACTTACCTACCTAAGTAGTAGGTAGGTACCTAATTAGGTACATACGCACAAAGCGGTTCTCCTCCACTTTTATGATGCCTTGCCTGAGTCTTTTCCAGTTAATTATAGACTTGGTATCTTCAAGTCGCGAGTCAACAGTTTTCTTCTGGGCATGCGTGTTCCATCGTAGACTGTAGTCTACGATCATTGCTTAGCATCAGGCGAGATTGTGGTCGAACCCGAGTCTATAAGTTTACTTAAATATATATATTTTTTATTAGGTAAGTAGTTTAAATGAAAACGTAGAACTCTGGACACGCTAAGAAGAAAAAGGTAAGTGTTTTATCTAGATGAAATGAAGACATAGCACCCGGTCGCGCAGGGTCATCGGTCGCGCTGAAAGTTTTGGGAAGGCTAATGTTTACCATTCGTCCCATAGAGGACGTCCTATGGCCAATATTTTTATTGACATTAATATTATCATTTACGAAAATCTCAATGGGATATCCCTCTTATCGATCCTCCGGCGAGATAAGTGTCAAATTTACCTGCTGCCTGTTGTAGTAGTCCACCTTTCTGAATCAACACCGAAATGCAAAATACATAGGTGCACTGTGAGGTTCCAGATGAATTTCCTCCCGGGAACATTATGGTTGTGGAGTAGTCTCCGTGCCAATGTTTTTCCCAGATACTACAGTACAGGTTCATAAAAAGGGCGAATTAACTAGTGGTTCGCCCCGAATTGAGACCTCGCGATTCTCCCATACTAACAAATAGTACAATATGACATAAGTGCAGTAAGTTGAAAATTACAGCCGAGGCGATACTGCTAGCCCGAACCGTAGGCGAGGGCTACAAGAAAGCAGAGGCTGTATTATCAAAGCGCACGTATGCCGTATGACGTTTTATAACATATTAGCGAGGTAATAAATAAAACTCGGACTTTCTCAAACGAATACATCTCTAATTACTTGATAAAGCAGTTAGAAAAACTTGAACAATTTTTAAAATTGATTATTACCTACGTTGCTAGTTGGCATTTTTAATGTTGTCAAGTTATTATTATTAGTTACATTTCACCAGTTTCTCTCTCACTCTCTTGAGCGAAAGTAGAAGAAACCAGACCACAGAGTTCTGCGGTCGGTGGCGGCGACGGAGGCGGCTGCGGCGGCGGCGACGATGGTGGAATGTACGCGTGTGTGTTCGTAGATGGTCGAGAGTCAACACTTGGCTCCAAATTTATATTCCTTGTAATGCGGGGGCTAATTTCTTCACTGACTGTTCACTGAAAAAAATTAAACGAGACTTCTTACTGTTTTTGGACAGTATTTTTTTTTCAGTTAAGGTAACAGATTTTTATGTAGAAATAATTGATTACTGACAGTATATTTAAATGGGCAAAAACAGTACGGAGTAAAACGGTTATTTTAATTGTTTGAACATTAACATTTACTGAAACAATCAGTTTCTTATAAATATTACCATATTCAGAGCTTTACTGATATCGTACCAGTTATGTTTACTACTTCTGAACAGTTTATGTAGCATACCGTGTGTTCCGTATCGGAATTGATTTAATAGATCACACAATTTGGAGGGTATATCAATCCTCATGTTTTTCTTGATACCTACCCGCGTTGGCTGAGCGAAGTGACTTACCAAGGTGACCGAACGCGTCCCCGCGGGCCGGACAGTCCTCATGCGCCACTCTCAGGGCAAGCACTTACAAATTAGTGTACAACGCCGTCCGGGAGTTCAGTGGTAGTTTCGCGTGTTACATCCTAGAAGTAGACGACATATCTACCATCAACCACAGCCGCCTACGAAAAGAGGAATTGCGGAGTTCCTGAGGGCACGCGGAACGCGAGATGGATCTAAGGTTAGTCGCTTTCGCATCAGCCTTTACTGAATTCCTGTACACCGTGCACTATGATTAAATATAATGCTCATTTATATAAACCTATTAATAAACGGTCCAAACCAGTAAGAAGCGAAACAGTTACCTTAACTGACTGAATATTACTATTTAATATAATGACCAGTTACCGATACGTATCACAAATAGTTTGATTTCAACTGTTATCGACACATTTATTTTCAATGTTTATATTAATTTTGTCTTACGTATCAAAAATTAAAATGAGATTGTCATTAAAATTATTTTTTTAGATACAACCTGCATAGACAATCAAACAGCAAAAAGCATTAACAGTTATTTTAAATAATTGAATATTCATTATCATTTAGTAAAACTATCAGTTTCCGATGTTTAGATTATAATTTTGATATCGGGCTAGTTGTTTAATTCTTTAGTGTTTTTATGTATTAAGAAGTAATATTTTAATGTGGTGGTCAATGACCTACGTACGTATTGTTTTAATTTAAATAAAAAGTAAGTTCAAAAACTAAAACCCAACTACTGAATAATCACGTTCTAAAAATTATGAAACAAGACAATATTCTAATCTGAAATTAATATTAATAATTTTATTTATTCATTTTAAGTAAATACTAACAATTTTAAATAATATAATTAACAAATATTTATACATTTTTTTAATAAATTGTCAAGTACCTACCTAGGTAGGTAGTATGTTTTTAGTTCACAAGGTATGCTTAAAGTTTTACTTTAATAATAGGTACTATCATTGTTCAGTTAAAATTAATGTTAAAAAACTTACTGTTCATTTAACTGTTTTTTTACTGTCTTTTTGACTGTTTTTTTTACTGTCTTCTTGACTGTTTTTTTACTGTCGTTTTGACTGTTTTTTTTACTGTCTTCTTGACTGTTTTTTTTACTGTTTTCTTAACTGTTTTTCTTTACTGTCTTTTAAACAGTAAGAATAGTCAACCTGAAAACACTTGCAGATACACAGTAAAATCTACTATTACAAATCAACTTTTTTTTCGGTAACATTAACTTGTTAAGTCAATTCGCTCCATTTATACTGACCAAAACCATGTATATTACCGAAAAATCGATTAGGTACACTTTTTTTTTGAGTGTTCGACCGCCACCCTCCGTGGCGTTTTAGTGTCAATAAGTTCGCACCTGAATCGGCGCGCAATGTAGCCGAGGACCTTCTGAAACTGTGCCCTGTGTATTCATGTGGATCATCCAAATGTGAGAAAGTGGCAATTTGTTTCAGCATTGCTCCAATTTTATTTATGCCAATGGGTTGGCTAGTGCATTTTCCATTTTGGTAATTTTGAAAAAATCTGTTAGACATCGCTTTTGTTGAACGAAGCGCTTCCCATTTCTTCACTATGTCGTGAAAAGGTCCCTGTATTGTGAACTATCTTGGAATTTTATTTTTTGTGTTTTTGACCTGGCCAAGAAGAACCCGGCCGTGGTTCTCGACATCATTAGTTATGATGTTTGCCAACTCTGACGTCTACTCTAAAAGAGATAAAAACAGCGTACAAAACACCTATATTGTAAAAAAATACGAAAGTGAAAGAAGTTAATAACAATAATTTAGTTTGAACTGACCTTTGTTGCCAAATACTTATCGGCAATCCGGAGCTTCCTTTAGGAACTTCTTGACATTGTCAGCCGAAAATACTTTTACTTTTTACTTACATGGCCACTTGAGCGTCTTTGTAGAAATGCCAGCAAGTTGGAGTATGACTTGATATCAATACCATGTTTTGTTTTCACAGTGCTTTTTAGCATTGAATAGTAGCACCACAATGAGATTGACTTATATTTTCGAGAAAGTTCCATGACATAGGCTAAAACATACTTTCTGAAAATTAATTTACATCTTTGCTTGTTTTTCATAAGATCCAATTTTGATACGCTTGTAAGTATCTATTCTTGTTCAAAAATTTGCGATGCGCGCGCATCAGCGCAAAAATAGCCAGTATTACTAATAAAGTAAATTAATATGTATTTGTTTTTGTTACAGATAAATGGTTGTAATTTAATGTCAAAATTAATTAAATTAAAGAATAAAATGTTTATTTTTTATATTTTATCTCCCAAAGTTAATTTTATTCATAAAATGTTGACCACTTTTCTGACATAAAAACTCTTTGCTAAGATTTAAAAAAGTACCGTTCGTTTTAGATGGAGCATCGTGATAAACCGTACGTTTTACCATGAAATTCGTGAGTTTTACATTACAATAAGGCACAAGTACGTAATGACATACATAACGATATTGAAATTGGTGAAATAAGAGACCCTTTACGAGCAAATGTGTTATAAAACAATATTATTTGTAATCTTTGACTATCAAAATAGTGCCACTAAATTCATAACCAAATAACTTGACCTACAGCTTGATTCAAGTTACAGCTAACGGGAGTTCATGTTATTTAGTTACTTTTTTTTGGGGTAGGTACAAATTGCAGTTATTCTGGATTACAAACTTTTCCCTATATTTGTGCCACTAAACCTACACGCATACCAAATTTCAGCACTGTGGGATCACTGATGTACCCTGAGAATTTTATCAAAGTTAAGTTTTTATTATGGCTAATAACTTTATAACTAAAAGGTTTAAACTATAAATAAAAACAGCGTCGAAATGTACTCACAAAGACCTTTTATCAGACGTGAAATTAGACCGGATAATTTTATTTTGTTAGTTTTACCCCTCTGGAAGCTGTTTCACCAATTTCACCCAAGTTTTTTACAGCTGTCTTAGAAGACGTCGTAAAAACGCTTTCTTGGGACCAATGTGGTAGGTATATATGTAAATGTTAATGGTGTCTACCGGTCGCACTTGCGGTTCGCTGATGATCTTGTTCTGTTTGCCGAGACAATGGACGACCTGCAGACCATGTTGAATGAGCTTTATAATGCATCTCTTAGAGTGGGCCTCAAGATGAATATGGGCAAGACGAAGATTGTGTCGAGCATTTCTGGAGCTTCGGTCCCAAACGTCGTTGTTGGAAGCGAGAAACTAGAAATGGTCGACTCATACGTTTATCTTGGCCATGTATTATCTTTTGGCAAGGAGTATCAGATGAGGGAAGTCATCAGGCGTGTTCAACTTGGATGGGCAGCTTTCGGAAAACTAGTTGACATATTATATTCCACTCGTATTCCACAATGTCTTAAAACACGTCTCTATAATCAATGTGTTCTGCCAACTATGACTTATGGTGCCGAGACATGGAGGCTCACGAAGGAGGCTGTGTACAAAATAAGTGTAGCACAGAGAGCCATGGAGCGCGCCATGCTCGGCATCACACTCTTAGATCGAGTTCCTAATACTGACATTCGCAAGCAGACTAAAGTACAAGACGTCAGCAAGCGAATATTGGGGCTCAAGTGGAGTTGGGCAGGATACTTGGCCAGACGTAGTGACGACAGGTGGACTAAGGCTCTAACAGAGTGGAGGCCGAGAACTGGGCATCGAAATAGGGGACGTCCACCAGCGAGATGGGTCGACGACATCCATAAGACCGTGGGTCGTACGTGGTTCAGACTGGCACAGGATCGGGAAGAATGGCAGAAACAAAGAGATGCCTATGCCCAGCAGTGGGTTGACACGGGCTCAACATGAATGATAATGTGCCATTTTAGGGGTACCCTACCCAGTCAATGGCTCGTTGTTACGTTTTAGTAATCTGTGGCAACGTACAAATATATTTTCACTATAACTGCCAGATTATAGCAAAGTCGCGAAGCAGCACTCGGCATCCCAGGTGGAATGACGAAGAGATCCTCATCAAAAAGAGCAGCTGAATACTGGAGCAGCTAGGCTAAAAGTATAGTCCGTAAATAAAAGTTCTTGTAGGAATAAAACTGACTAAATTAAAATGTCCAATGTTTTTGTAAAGTTTCAAACTTTGCCCTGCCTTATTTAAGCTTTGTTTCTACTTCTAGTAAAATATGAATTATTCTCTGCTTTCATTATTAAAACTTTTTTTAATTTAGCCACTGGGGACAGGAGTTTCGAAAGTTTTTAAAAGTTATTGGGACTGTCACAGCCGTACTAAAATTCCCGGTCTCTAGACATTTTGGGATCTTTTAGCTCTATTGTAATCTCGTTTGATGAAGTTATTTTGTTTTCTGCTTGCGGTTACAGGCTCAATATGTTTTTTTTATAACTAGCGGTTCGCCCCGAACTGAGATCTCGCGAGTCTCCAAGTAAAACAAAAAAAAATATATTTGTAATCTTTGATTATCAAAATAGTGACACCAAATAAATTGGCCTACAGTTTCGTTCAAATTACAGGTAACAGGAGTTCACGTATTGTGGTTACACTTTTTTGGGGTACAAATTGCAGATAACTTGGATTTCAGACTTTTGCCTATATATGTGTCACATAAGCATTGCAGCTCTGTGGGGTCAATGTTGCACCCTGTGAATCCAGTGTTGCAACTTAAAAACTGTTAAGAATTTATTAAGAAATAAAACAGAGTCTAAATGTACTAATAAAGACCTTTCATTTGACGTCCCACTTAACCTAATAATCTCATTTTTTTACCCCTCTTGAACCCTAATAATCTCAATGACCCCCAACATTTTTAGCTCATTTAGTCACACCAAAATTGTGCCATCACTACCTACATAAGTAACAAATTTCACGATGATCGGATCAACGTTTCGAAAATTATCCTCAGCCAAACAAACATACATACATACATACAACGCCGAATTGCCCAAGTTGATTTGAAGTGGCCACCTAATGTGTCTGTTTTAGAGGTAATTTAGAAATGAAAGTCTTTTTTTTTTCTTCTTGACTCTGTGCTAGTAAGTTTTTACAGCATTTCAAAGCAGATCTTTCAACTGGCATGAACATTAAAATAATACCGCCTACATCTCGCAAAAATTTCCATCAAAATACAAATTAAAATCGGTCTATCCGTTTTTAAGCATCGCAGTTTAAAAACAGGCAGTTATACAGCCAGATAAACAATGCATTTTTTTTCAAAAACACCTTTTGCCTTCAGTGTTACAAATCGTTAGTTCGATCCACAAGCAGTCTATCTAGCTTTATTTGTAGGGATAAGGTTGAGTGGATATCTTAGCTTTAAATGAACAGTCTAGGAACAGTTTTAAATTAGACAATCTCTTTGAAATATTGTCAGTGCTCTGAACAGTGGTCGCTAATATTTCACGTTTATTGGAGAGATAAGGGAACGAACAAAGGACCCAATGGAAGTTAATCAAAATTGCCATTTTAAAAAATCATATTGAGAGTTGAATGATATTATTGTGAGTGCTGATTGAATTATTTTTTGAGATTATTCTTTTGATCTTTATTCCTTTTTATGGAAATTACTGTAACTGAATATTAAGAAAATAAGGGGTTGCAGTTAAAAACGGTTTTCATACATGTGGTAGTAGGTATTTATTGATTTATTTAACTGTATTTTTTAATTTTGGTTTGTAGGTAAAGTCAGTGTAGTGTAATTACTTGGGGGTTGTCGTGTTGCCAATAAAACCACTGAGAAATAATATAATATGTATAAATAAAACTTCCAAAAAGAAAACCAAAGATGAAAGGTCACTTCTTACATATACTAAAATAAATGTCTTTTAATTACCTTACCTAGATCTTAAGGAAAAAGACGAAATGTCGACAATTGATTTATTGAATGGCATATAAAGATAATGGCAAAATCTTTGTGATTTCTACCGAAAACATAAATTTAATAATCCGGGCATTAACCTTATACCACACAAGGGCTTTTCGAAATCATTGAACCCAGTCCAGAACCCAGTCAAATACCCACAATCGGGTTTCAAATATACATCGTATTGAATTAGGCAACACTACACAATAGGAAAGCGAACGATAAATTCTGGTTTCCTGTTTGTCCCCATATGGTAGTGCGGTATCAAGACCCAATTGCTTTATGGCCAGCTTACTAGGCACGAAGCGAGCCTTAACTGAACCTTATTGGTTTTTTTGACATTTGGGCATTGGACTTGTTTATAGAGATATCTGATTCCCCTAAAAATCGTAAACGCATGACAGTACATAAAAAAATATTATCATACTCATATCAGCTATAGGATGTCCACTGCTAAACAAAGGTCATAGACTTCCAGAACAACCGATCTTTTGCAGCCTGTACCCACCAGCTCCACAACCATTATCAGGTCGTAGGTATTCTATCTAGTGGGGGGCTTTCCTACGCTGCGCTTTCCAGTGCATGGTAGAACCTTTCACCATGGGCCTCATGAGAAGGTTCAAGGTCACTCAGAGTGCTATGGAGAGGGCTATGCACAAACCAGAGCACAGGATTAACAAGCTGCTGTGGCACATAGCTCGATAAACTCAAGGCCGTCCAGCTGATGGGACAATAAAATACAGCCACCTAAACAGTCCTGACCTCACACTAGGACTCCCAGTGTTATGGGTATCAGGAACTAAGAGAATCACTGTACCACAACAAGAAAAAAGTTTTAGAGGTATGCAAAAATGCTCTATGATGCGTGTTTCATCTTTATTTACCACCAGATGGCGTTGTGACTAAATGTTTATCATCCCACTGGAAGTCCATGGAAAACTGGTATATATCGGCCCTCTTATTACCTAAATTGATATTAACAACACTAGCCCAACAGACAATAGGGACGCGAACAATAAATCCACAGCTGTGTGGTATCTGTTTCATTGGCCATTGTCTATGCTCAATGTCTATGGTTGCTCATTCAAGTGAGCTGATCGCCAGTGATCTGTTGCCAAGATGTTGTGCTTGTTTGGGTTTGTTCGGTTGGAAAGTTAAGTATGCACGGAAATTAACGCTAAAGCGACGAATTACTAACGAATAGGAATTTATAACATTTGAAAATTGTAAAGAAAATTGGGAAATTTTTAAGTAAGTTAATTCTTACTTAATAATTTAATGAAACATAAAACATAGCCTGTATTTGGACATGTACCTAAATCAATATTATGTAATTAAATGCTTAGGTAAAATGACTTTTATTTTTAATTCAATCCTGAAGAAAATCAGTCATCATGTAAGTATTGTGATTATATATTGTGACGACCTCCGTGGTGCAGTGGTCGAATAGCCGGCTGAGACGCAGGAGGTAGCGGGTTCGATTCCCGCTGCGGAACAAATGTTTGTATGATCTACAGATATTGGTTCCGGGTCTGGTTGTTTCTCTATATATTATAAGTATGTATTTACAGAAAAAAAGAAGAATATAAGTATTATATCAGTTATCTGGTTCCCATAGTACAAGCTATGCTTAGTTTGGGGCTAGATAGCGCTGTGTGAAATGTCCAGAAATATTTATTTATTTTATTTATTTATATTGTTGTGACTGGTTAAATAATTGTAATTCATGAATTAATTTATTTGATTGATTGATTGGTGTAATTGATTATTATCAATTAATAATTATTATGACTGGTTGAATAGACTGAAATACTAATATTGACTGAAAAAGAACTCTATAAGTTGTCAGAATAAAAAAGTTTTCGTTAAAAAACAGAATCGACTTTCATTTTTCGGATTGGGACCTCGTAAAGATAATAGCATACAGTATTATACTTACCCACGCACTTATCCAGTAAATATTGAACTTAATAAAGCGAAACTTCCCAAAACTGACAAACAACCTCATCCCTGTGACCCGAAACTTGTTGGATACAAGTTAATACGTATCTAATAAACTGATTCTATTCGTAAATTAAGACGAATGCGGTCACTTCCCAGAGTTTAATTTAGGGAGGTTGCTAAGCAATTCATTCGAATTAGTGAATTTGCGAATTGGATTTCTAGGATTGGGCCTTAAAGGTTTTTATTGGATGTTGAAAAGGATGTTTACACTTAAAAACTAGGCATGTCTGAAATGGCTAAAAATAGTGACACAATTAAGATATTTACTCAATATTTGCCACACCCTAACAGGGTACATGTCATTTAGATTACTACACAATACTTAATCTTAAGATGTTTGTATGTAACTGATTTCGTGTCGCAATTAAATAATAGTGACACAATATTTACTCAAGAGATATTTAAAGAGATATTTACTCAATATTTGCCACGCCCTAACAGAGTACATGTCATTTAGATTACTACACAATACTTAATCTTAAGATGTTTGTATGTAACTGATTTTGTGTCGCAAATAAAGAATAGTGACACAATATTTACTCAAGAGATATTTAGACAGATATTTACTCAATATTTGCCACGCCCTAACAGGGTACATGTCATTTAGATTACTACACAATAATTTATCTTAAGATGTTTGTATGTAACTGATTTCGTGTCGCAAATAAAGAATAGTGACACAATATTTACTGAAGAGATTTTTAGAGAGATATTTACTCAATATTTGCCACGCCCTAACAGGGTACATGTCATTTAGATTACTACACAATAATTTATCTTAAGATGTTTGTATGTAACTGATTTCGTGTCGCAATTAAATAATAGTGACACAATATTTACTCAAGAGATATTTAAAGAGATATTTACTCAATATTTGCCACGCCCTAACAGAGTACATGTCATTTAGATTACTACACAATACTTAATCGTAAGATGTTTGTATGTAACTGATTTTGTGTCGCAAATAAAGAATAGTGACACAATATTTACTCAAGAGATATTTAGAGAGATATTTACTCAATATTTGCCACGCCCTAACAGGGTACATGTCATTTAGATTACTACACAATAATTTATCTTAAGATGTTTGTATGTAACTGATTTCATGTCGCAAATAAAGAATAGTGACACAATATTTACTGAAGAGATTTTTAGAGAGATATTTACTCAATATTTGCCACGCCCTAACAGGGTACATGTCATTTAGATTACTACACAATACTTAATCTTAAGATGTTTGTATGTAACTGATTTCGTTTCTCAATTAAATAATAGTGACACAATATTTACTGAAGAGATTTTTAGAGAGATATTTACTCAATATTTGCCACGCCCTAACAGGGTACATGTCATTTAGATTACTACACAATACTTAATCTTAAGATGTTTGTATGTAACTGATTTCGTGTCGCAATTAAATAATAGTGACACAATATTTACTCAAGAGATATTTACTCAATATTTGCCACGCCCTAACAGGGTACATGTCATTTAGATTACTACACAATACTTAATCTTAAGATGTTTGTATGTAACTGATTTCGTGTCGCAAATAAAGAATAGTGACACAATATTTACTGAAGAGATTTTTAGAGAGATATTTACTCAATATTTGCCACGCCCTAACAGGGTACATGTCATTTAGATTGCTACACAATACTTAATCTTAAAATGATTGTATGTCAGTGATTTCGTGTCGCAAATAAAGAATATTAATATGAATAAGAGTCTAGCAGGGAGATTCACTAAAGTAAGTAACGTCAATTTCATGTTTGCGAGGATTTGTTCAGTTACAGAGATGTAATGGAGTTATAATGACATCCAACAACTTCATAGATATATAGGTATATCTCTTAGAGGATACAGCTGAGCCGTAAATTATACCGTGATTGTTCTTACTTAGAGTGCTTGAGAAGTCGGTACATTACCACAATAAGCCCAACTAAAACAGCAACCCTGCAACGCGATGCAAATATGAGCTCGCTCCAGCCGGCGTTTACTTAGGATACTTCGCCCTGGAACTCCGCTTTTCTATAACCAGTTACAGTAGTTTAACGGTTGACAATGGTCTACGGAACTGACAACGGAAATAGAGTTCGATCATATATAAAAACGGACTGTTATTAGGTGATATTTCTCTCATTTTAGGGTTCCGTAGCAGAATGGCAAAAACGGAACCCTTATGGATTCGTCATGTCTGTCTGTCTGTCCGTCCGTCCGTATGTCACAGCCACTTTTTCCGAAACTATAAAAACTATACTGTTGAAACTTTTTAAGTAGATGTTTTCTGTGAACCGCATTAAGATTTTCGCACAAAAATAAAAATAAACAATAAATTTTGGGGGTTCCCCATACTTAGAATAGAAACTCAATTTTTTTTATCAAACCCATACGTGTGGTGTATTTATGGATAGGTCTTCAAAAATGATATTAAGGTTTCTAATATCATTTTTTTCTAAACTGAATAGTTTGCGCTAGAGACACTTCCAACGTGGTAAAATGTGTGCCCCCCCCCCCCCCCTGTAACTTCTAAAATAAGAGAATGATAAAACTAAAAAAAAATATATGATGTACATTACTATGCAAACTTCCACCGAAAATTGGTTTAAACGAGATCTAGTAAGTAGTTTTGTTAATACGTCATAAATCGTAAACCGCAATTTAACTTTCATTCAATCAACTAATTCAATTCCAGATAATGGTACGGAACCCTTCTTGCGCATGTCCAACTCGCACTTGGCCAGTTTTTATTTCTTCTCAACGACTATCTCGTCTCTTGTTTCAGACTTGCTACGAATATACTGAAAGAGGTAACAAGAAAAATGGTCTGGGTTAACTGGAAGAGAATGCTTTCTAGCATTAGGCTTGCATAAGTACAGATTTATTAATTACGTGCAATAAAGAACTATCATTCATTCATCTCAACGTGGCCTCTAAAGTCCTCTGGATCACAATCGATGAGAGTCAAATAAATTAAAGACTTCACGAAGTAAACATTTAGCAAATACCAGTTTTGGGCATTCATTCATACTTTTTACATCCATCAAATGACGGTGTCCACCTTTTCAGGAAAAGGCATAAGCCGTGAGCTATGAACTTCTGGCTTATTAGCGGAGCTGTGTTTATTGTTTACTTGCGAGGTATTGTAGAATACCCGTTGAAAAGGCGGACAAAGTTACTTCACCTGGTGTTCACAAGTTTTTTATGAATACAGCTTTTGAATTCGGACGGAGCAAAAGTTTTTTTTAGATCTTCGTTTGACCATAATCTCATCTGATATTATGCAATGATGTGGTTTAAGATGGAGCACAAATAACTAGAAGACATCTAGTCACTCTTGCCTTAAGGATGCCCGGGTTGCAGTCTTCAGGAAATTCGTTTAATGGCAACATCTAAATAACAATTTCGCGTAACGTTTTAGCAAACAGATTATTAATTCATAACCGAGTCTTTTTATTGCAATTACTGGGAACCCTAAAAAGGGTACAGTATATTACAGTGTCGAGGATTCCATCTGCTCCCGTAACTCCTTACAAAAACATAATCAAAAAGGTATGATAAATAGCCGAAGTTCAGATTGTACATTACCTTGACAAATGCCAGTCCGCGTGGACAAACTCGCAAAAACTCCGACACTGCCTAATTGGCGAAGAAAAATGAGCTTCCCGACGTGGGTTGCGGCTTACGTACCTACGTTTTCTCTCAGATGGTTTGTTGAGATGAAATTCAGGAATTTTTTGTGACAACTACATATCAAAAGGAGAAGTTAGATTTGTTTTATTTAGGTGAGTATTAAAATATATAAAATACGAGTTAACTCTATTTAATAAAGATATTTATTTATGGGCTGGACACTTGGCTAGGAGGGATGACGAGCGTTGGACGAAGGCGATTACAGAATGGTGGCCAAGGGATGCTCGTATACCAAGAGGCAGACCACCCGCCCGATGGTCGAATGACATTGAAAGCGTAGCTGGGTGTCGATGGATGAGACTCGCAAGGGACCGGAACAAATGGCGTAATAATGAGGAGGCCTATACCCAACAGTGGGTGCAGACGGGCTGAGATGATGATGATGATGATTTATTTTTGAAGTTATAGTGAAAAGCAAGCTTTTGGTCAAGCTTTATGGTAGGGCCGTTTTGCGTATCTGACGCCTTCGAAATGGCTTTTTTCAGCCGATAAGACAACTCCTGGAAAATCGGGACAACAAGACAGAGGATTAGGAATGCGCCCACTATCCGTGAGATCTTTTGAAGCAGCCTGGAGTGTTACTTTGTGCACTTCACAATTCACCCGGAGTCACGGTAATTTATCTGCACCTTATGAAGTTAGAGGCTATAGATAGATAATGCCTTTAGTAGAACACAATTCAATTATAATTTTCGGTGTATGTACCTGGACCTGGACTCCTTGGACCTGGACCCCCTGGACCTGGATCTCCTGGACCTGGACTCCTTGGACCTGGACCCCCTAGACCTGGACCCCCTTGACCTGGACTCCTTGAAACTGGACCCTCTGGACCTGAACCCCTGGACCTGGACCTGAAACTTCTGGACCCGGACCCCCTGGCCCTGGACCCCTGGACCTGGACCCTCTGGACCTGGACATCCTGGATCTGGACCTAGACTAACTGGACCTGGATCCCCTGGACCTGGACTCTTTGGACCTTGAACCCTAGACCTGGACCACCTGGACCTGGACCTGGACCCCCTTGACCTGGACTAGACCCCCTGGTACCCTTGGACCTGGACCCCTGGACCTGGACTCCTTGGACTTAGACCCCCTAGATCTGGACCCCCTGGACCTGGACTCCTTGGACCTGGACCCTCTGGACCTGGACCTCGACCCCCTGGACCTGGAACCCTGGACCTAGACCCTCTGGACCTGGACCCCCTGGACCTGGACTCCTTGGACCTGGACCCCCTGGACCTGGACCCCCTGGACCTCGACCCCCTGGACCTAGACCTGGACCCCTTGAACCTGGACCCCTAAACCTGGACCCCCTGGACCTGGGCCTGGACCACCTTGACCTGGACTGGACCCCCTAGACCTGGATCCCCTGGACCTGGACTCCTTGGACCTGGACCCCTGCACCTGGACCTAGACTCCTAATAATTATTTTATTCATGAATTTGCAATCAATAAAAGATCTTTACAGAATTGCACGGAAATCTTGCGTTTAAAGCGTTATTAGCTTGATAGCGTAATATAAATACTTAAGTACTACTTAAGTGTTAACCTATAATACTCCACGAAGCCAAAGATTAAAGGAACGAAGTTCGAAGGTAAACTACTCAGTTATTCACAAAAGCGTTCTCATTAACATTAGTCGAAGTAAGTTCAATAGGAGACTTACCTACCTGTTTTGCCTTATGTGTGGTGTGAGATTACAGGAAGGTAAGAAGGCGAGTGTTTAAAGGTACCAAAATAATATTTTTTTTTTCATCCCACTGCTGGGCAAAGGTCTCCCCCACTGTCTTCCAGGACTTTCGCTTGCGTGCCAAATTCCACCAATCTGTCTCAAAGGCATCGAGATCGTCACGCCAGCGTCTACTAGGCCTTCCTCGGTGCCGTCGCCTGTCTTCAGGCACCCAGTGCGTGACGATAATACTAATATTTCAACTAAAATATTTCAATTCTTTAAATAATTTATTATTATTAAATGAAATAAATGAAAATGTAGAACCCTTGACACGCTAAGAAGAAGAAGTAGAATATTAAATAATGCTGGATATTTCACACAGCCCCAAACTAAGCAAAGCTTGTACTATGGGAACCAGATAACTGATAGAATACTTATATCCATTTTTTTTGTAAATACTTACTTATAATAACCCAAATCAGGAACAGCTGTAGACAATGCAAACATTTGTCCCACAACGGGAATCGATACCCGCAACCTCCTGCATCTCAGCCGGCCCACTGCGCCACAGAGGTCTCCACAAGCTGATAAAAACTTTTGAAACTGTTCTGGTTATGAACACTAATTTCACTGAAAACCAGTTACCATGATTTTTAAATTTCTGAGTATCTGATATTTCGGCACTGTTGCATGCACTATGAAAAATTCCTAATTCATGGTAAATAGAGCTTGATTAATTTGAGGTTGATGAATACAACTAAAACATACAAAAAAATAGGAATATCAAAACCGTGAGCAAATATCTCTACGTATATTTATTTTAAAGAAGCTCACTCTTAGAATAACTCTGGTAGCCGTCCATTTTACTCTAAAGCTGACAGTCCTCTAAAACTAAACACTACCTATCTAAATTCCTCGCATGCCGTCAAGTTTTAGCAACGTAAGTGAAGGAGCATTTTGTTTGTGCGAACTTGATTTTTATCCTCTTTGCAGAAGCTTTCTCAAATTCGAAACCTCCAAGGATTTTGCATACGTCAAACTCAAATTCTCTCAGGATTTTGCATGTCTCGGGGCCATTGTATCATTAGATGCTTTTAGCTTTTTAATGGAATAGTCTGGTTTCGATCGCGTTGGGAAAAACAATTCATCTCTATCATTAACTAGTGGTTACCGCGGTTTTACGTGCGGGAGGGAGTTGGACTTTTTTTATACATTATAGGCTTGCGTTTGACCACGATCTCGCCTGATGGTAAGCGATGATGCAGTCTACGATGATACACGCTTGCCTAGAAGAAACCTATTCACTCGCGACTTAAAGATACCCAGGTTGTAGCTATCTGGAAACACAGACTCTGGCAAGGCGTTCCACTCTTTGGCGGTGCGCATAATAAAGGTCGAAGAGAACCGCTTTGTGCGAATGGGAAATATTTCTATCATATAGCGGTGCCACACCGCAGAGCGTCTGGTTGTCCGTTGATAGAATGGAGATAGTGGGATCAGGTTGAAAAGTTCCGCCGCACAGTCCCCGAAATGTACTCGATAAAAAACCGAGAGGCTAGCAACCTTTTGGATTTAGGGATAATAGTTATAAAACGTATTACCTAAGTAGCTTTATTCCATGTTTTGATATTGATATAAATTTTATCCAAAGCTAAAGATGTTGAAGATTTTTTGACGAAAAAATACAAAAATTTACAGGTGTCATAAAAGCTTAGTTAGCCTCTTTCTTGTGGACTAAAGCTAACTAAGCTGAATGTGCTCGTCTACTCCACATACAAAAATCTGTCTGACCATCATCATCATCATAATACATAACTAATATTATTCGTATGCTTACCAGATACCGTGGTATTTAAACTGTGATTATATACCGGCCTCCCGCGATACAGACACATCCTAAATGCGGGGACCACCAGTAAATTTTAATGTTTAAAAAATATTTTCTATTTGTATATGTACACACGGCTACACATCAAGCTATACATTTCGAGTAGAAGCTGACTTCGCATTGTGTAGGCTTTTTGTACAATAAGAAGTCAGCTTATACTGGAAATGCATAGCTTGATGTGTAGCCGTGTGTACCATCATCCAAAGGCTGAACATAGGCCTCCCCCCTAGATTTCCAGAGTGACCGATCTTGTGCGGCCTGCACCCAATGGCTCTCAGCATCCTTTATCAGCTCGTCTTTTCATCTGGTAGGCAGGCCGTCGTATACTGCTCTTTCCAGTGCGGTGGTCTCCACTCAACAAAAACCTGTCTCACGTTCCTGTAATTTCACTGACACCATACTCTTTAAACTGGAACACAGAAATGCTAGCGCTACTGCTAAGCAGCGGAAATATACCGGTTAGTGTAACTGTCAAACGTGCCCTACCAAATTGGAAATTATTTTCTCAGTAAACTGCTTCACATAAGTTATAATTGGAAAATAAATTAGGATATTTCTTACCGGAAAAGCAAAATCGGAACACCTGTTTTTGCGGTAGCTCCCTTACTTCTGCGATAGGTTACAATCACAACTTTATCTCTGCAGTTTTTATGAACCTTACTGCTTAATACTAAGGTGTGTTTTCGACTGTAGTTTGTGCAGTAGTTTGGTTAATGACGCTAAGTAAGTTTGTAGTAAGTTCCAGGAAACTAATCTGCTAATGGTGTAGAAACTTAGCCCAACGAGACAATGATTGCGAGTGTGCAATTTTAATGATATCTGTGTTTTTTGAACTGGAAACTATACACAATACATTTTTAAGTAATCATGATGGTGAACCAATGCACCAATGGATATTCGAAAAAACTAATGTGCTCGCGTTTTGAGCACGTGTATATGTGCACATGATTTTGTACAGTAACAGTTGTGTCAGAAGCCCTCGGGCGTCTACTAGTGTTGTAGGTATTTAATAATACAGGTACACATAATACAGGTATATATAATAAACCTTAAATTGAAAACTTCTCATCATACCTCAGTATTTTATACTAACTCCTTCACTCTTCAGGCTACCAGACTCTGGAATGCACTACTTGTTTCAATTCGTAACACCAAATCCCTTCCTGTTTTTAAAAACATGGTTAATAAACATTATCTGTCGTCCATCGCTCACTAAGACTTCTGAACTTTAAATTTTATATATATATTTTTTTCCTTTTTACCTTTGTATTTAGATGTAGGTTATTTAATATTATAAAATTATTTATATTTATTCATATGTATATTTTATTTCAGTAATTTATGTACTTGTTCTGTTAGTTATTATTTGATTAACGCCGCCGTCCTCATTTGTTCACACAGATCCTGTCCATCCAAAGGTTGCCTGGAAGAGATCGCTTTTAGCGATAAGGTCGCCCACTGTACCTTTGATTTAATTGTGTATTCTCTTTTGTTTGTTTTATTTCTAATGGTGTGCAATAAGGAAATTATCTATCTATATATCTACAGCTCACTGCTTTATTCATTCCCATGACATGAACATCCACGGATGTTCTACTTAGTACACGAGTTGTCTGGAAGAGATCGCTTTTAACGATAATACCGCCATTTGTATTTCTGCGTGGCTGTATATGTTTTTTATATTGTTTTTTTTTTAATTTATGTGTGAATGAATGTAAACACTTTATTGTACTTACACCTTTAAAAATAAAAATTACAGACAAAATAGAAGACACAAAGCAAATAGTACAATGGGCGGTCTTAACGCTTCGAAGCGATTTCTTCGAGATAACCTTTGGATAGAGAGGATTTCGATATGTCAACGATATGGTCGGGGGTCCGCTTTTAAGATTAAGATACAATTATGGATGAACAGAGTGCAACTAATACCTAAATACTTTATAAAATACAAATAGAAATACATAAATCTATAATATAAAAACCTAAATATAATACATAGAATAAATAAATAAGTATTGCTGGACATTTAACACAGCGCTATCTAGTCTCAAACTTAGCAGAGCTTGTACTATAGGAACCAGATAACTGATAGAATACTTAATTTTTTTTTTTGCAAATAAATAATAGGTTGGGGAAAAAGCCTTTTCGCATTATAGTATGTATGAACTTGTAATAAAATCTCTTTGGCTACACTATTTGTATTTGGCTGGTTTTGGTATCATTCAAAGTTTAAATTTTAAAGAAGATAATTCCAAATTCTAATTAGGAAAACGTGTGATTTTTATTTGTTTTTCGTACTGTAAAGATGAGTGAATCTAATGAAGAAATTCGATACATTTTAAAATTTTACTACAACACAGGTAAAAATGCAACGCAAGCCGCGAAAAAAATTTGCGATGTTTATGGACCTAGTGCAGTGTCTGTGAGAGAAGCAAAAATTTAGTTTAGGCGTTTTCAATCCGAAAATTTTGATGTCAAAGATGCACGTCGCTCTGGTCGCCCTATTACGGATAAATATGATGCCATTTTTGAAAAAGTGAAGCAAGATCGGTATATCAGTAGTTACGACGTAGCTGAAGAAGTGGGAATTGACCACAAAACAGTTATGGCGCATTTGAAAAAAAACTGGGTACAAAAAAAGGTCGATATTTGGGTACCCCACGAGCTCACTTAAAGAAACCTAATGAACCGTGTACTCATTTGTAATTCTTTATTACGACGTAATGAAACCGAACCATTTTTGAAGAAGCTGATAACTGGTGATGAAAAGTGGATCACGTACGACAAAAACGTGCGAAAAAGGTCGTGGTCAAAGGCCGGTCAGGCTTCACAGACTGTGGCGAAACCCGGGTTAACTCGCAACAAGGTGATGCTGTGTGTGTGGTGAGATCGGAAGGGCATTATTCATTATGAGCTGTTACCACCAGGCAGGACCATCGATTATGAACTCTACTGCAAAGAACTGATGAGATTAAAGCAAGAAGTTGAGAGAATGCGGCCGGAATTAATCAACAGAAGGGGTGTGGTTTTTTATCATGATAACGCTAGACCTCACACATCTTTAGCCACTCAGCGAAAATTAAGAGAGTTTGGCTGGGAGATGTTAATGCATCCGCCGTATAGTCCTGACCTTGCACCTTCAGATTTTCACCTGTTTCGGTCTCTTCAGAATTCTTTAGGCAGTGTCAGGTTAACATCACGAGAGGACTGCCAAAACTACTTGTCGCGGTAATTTGATCAGAAGCCCCAACATTTCTATAGTAATGGGATCATGTCCCTACCTACAAGATGGCAAAAAGTTATCGAACAAAATGGTACCTACATACTTTAGTTAAATGTAAATAAACTATATTAAATTTTTTTTGAACTTTCTTAAAAAATGCGAGGAAATTTTTCCCTAACCTAATACTTTTCATATATGAAAAAACAACCAGACCCAGAACAAATATCTATAGATCATGCAAACATTTGTTCCGCGATGGGAATCGAACCCGCTACCTCCTGCGTCTCAGCCGGTTATTCGCTGCGCCACGGAGGTTGTCATAATTATTATAAATATACAATATTTATAATATTTACATTAGATACATATACATTAATTACAATAAAGCGTTATCTATTTATCTATCTACACGGTACCCGGGACGATATCCTACAAGCGCCAGTAAGTATAGGGATACTCATTACTGCCGCCCAGCATTGCTGTGATTGAACGGTATAGTTGCCGGTGAAATTACAGGCACATGAGGCTTATATGTCTCAAGTTAATGGACGCAGGGCAGCGCATCGTAGGGCACGTTCCTAATGTGCGTGACCCATAACGCAATTCTTTGTTATAGACGATGGTTACCACTTAACATCAGGTGGGCCATATGCGTGCTCAATCACAAGAACGTATAAAAAAGCGGATATTCAGAGTCACCATTCCAAATCACTGACCGCCTTTGATAAAGGGTATACGAGCCGAATCTTAGCGCTTCACAGAAATAATCTCCGCATTATAGTCAGAGCCCTGACTGGACACTGTTGGCTTAATAAGCACATGTTCAAGCTAGGGCTATGCGATACACAAACCTGCAGATTCTGTAATGACGCGGCAAAATCCCCTACATCTCTTCGGCGAGTGTGGCATTCAACTGGGCAAACACATTCTTAGCCCAGAGGTGCTAACAGTAACCCCTAAGAATATCCTACAGTTTTAATAGCTCTAGGGTTTAGTAGTGCACTTTTAACGCCCCCATGAACTAGGGGTGACATAAAAACAATAGGCCTCGTGGCCGTAGTGATACTAAAGCCGCAAATGAAAAAATAGTGGCACTGAGGGAGTGCCAGCAGAAGGGAAAACTAGAACAGACTACACTACAGATACTTATATATGGAGGTGTCGGTAACGGTAACAGTGTCGCGAGTTCAATGATTTTTTCCCATCTCAAAAAACGCCGAACGCGCTTTAAGAACTTTTCTTTCATATACAGAGATGTCGGTTACGGTAATGGTAACAGTGTCACGAGTTCAATGGTTTTTTCCCATCTCAAAAATGCCCAACGCATCTAAAAAAGTTTTATTTCATATATCTGTATAGGACACCTCTGGGTGTAGGTAACAGTAATGGTAATAGTAGTGTCGCGAGTTCAATGGTTTTTTCCCATTTTAAAAAAATGCCCAACACGTCTAAAGAAGTTTTCTTTCATATATCTGTATACGACACCTCTGGGTGTCGGTAACAGTAATGGTAACAGTGTCGCGAGTTTAATGGTTTTTTCCCATCTCAAAAAATGCCCAACGCGCCTAAAGCTTTCTTTCATATATCTGTATACGACACCTCTGGGTGTCGGTAACGGTAATGGTAACAGTGTCGCGAGTTGAATGATTTTTTCCCATCTCAAAAAATGCCCAACGCGCTTTAAGAAGTTTTTACTTCAATAAAAAATTTGGAGTCAAGTCCAATTAAGTTTGATACTTGCCTACTTTTTTGCATAGAAGTAAGGTTTCATTCACGTGTCAGGTTGCAAGCCTATCGCCGCTTATTAGAATACCAACCCAATGGCACATCGAATTTATGGTTCTAGAACATGCCGGTTTCCTAACGATGTTATCTTGCACCGTTTTAAATTTTGAAAAAGGATAGAATGTATTAATCTTCTGTAAGTTGTATTGAATGTTCTGTCCCGTACAAACATTAAAGTTGTATTGAACGTTCCGTCCCGTACAAATATTGAAGTTGGAAGTGCGATAGAGATGGAATACTGAAATGAGACGAGGGACCACGCGGACGCGTATCTAATACGACGTAGGACGTAGCTGTGCATACGGAGATATACTTAGAACTGAACCGGTTTTAATGTATTTTGTTCATAAATTAGACAATAGACATCTTGTCCAAAGCATCTTTTAATAAACCAATTACCTCTATTGTTAATGATAAATAGCGCGTATTGGAAAGATACATTCACCGTGACATAGGCTATATTTATTGCTAGAAAAGATTAGGGATCCTTACTAAAACTTATGTAACGTAACCCAAGGTGTAAAAAAGTACCCTTAAACGTCTTTCGTCGCATGCGCTGCGGAAACTATTAAAAAAATAAATAAAATATAAAAAAATAAATATTGCTGGACATTTCACACAGCGCTATCTAGCCCCAAACTAAGCAGAGTTTGTACTATGGGAACCAGATAACTGATATAATACTTATATACACTTTTTTTTGTAAATACATACTTATCATATATAAGAAAACATCCAGACCCGGAACAAATATCTGTAGATCATGCAAACATTTGTTCCGCGACGGGAATCGAACCCGCTACCTCCTGCGTCCCAGCCGCTATTCGCCCACTGCTTCACGGAGGTAGTCGATGATACAACAAAAGTATGTTCTACAATATTTTAGAACATATCAAAATCTACAAAAACTTCGTAATATTATTAAGAGGAAAGATTTGTTTGTATTGAATAGGCTCCGAAACTACTGGACCGTTTTAAAAAAATCTTTCACTTTTGGAAAGCTACACTATCTCCGGGTGACACAGGCTACTTTTAACCTAACAGCGGAGGAGTAGGGTAATGTTTTTATTAAAAAACTACGCGTGCGAAGCTGCGGATTGGTCGGCTAGTTCTATTATAAAACTAAGTTAGCATCAAATAGACCATTATCATTATTATAAATACGGGATTTATCACGTACCGTCTTATCGGTGTTTCGAATGACAATGTTTCGGTTCGATTCGTGAACCTTCAACAGGGGGAGTGCGATCCGCTCCGAATAACGTCTCGCCTCGCACTTACACATTGTCGAAACACCGATAAGACGGTACGTGATAAATCCCGTATTTATAATAATGATTGAAATTAATCACGAAAGTTTTCTAGCTCATTATCTTACTTGGCTAGATTGTTATATAATTAGAGTATTACGATGTAGGTAGATAATATAAAAAAAAGAAATTTAGATATCATACACATTTACGTGTATACACATTTACACAACATACACCCTTACTTTCTTCAAATGCGTACCAACAAAATTCTTTAAAAAACTAATAAATATATTGTATTTTTAATTTCTTCCAAAATGACTTATTTCTCAAAATTTATGTCTATAAAATTAGATTCTCTACGGGATCGAATCAGAAATGAGGAGATACGTAGGAGAACTCAAATCACCGACATAGCCCGACGGATTAGCACGTTGAAGTGGCAATGGGCAGGCCATATAACGCGCAGAACAGATGGCCGATGGGGCCGAAAGGTTCTCGAGTGGAGGCCACGGACCGGCAAGCGCAGCGTAGGACGTCCACCCACAAGATGGGCAGACGACTTGGTAAGAACCGCAGGTCGGCGTTGGATGCAGGTCGCTTCCAACCGCAGTTCCTGGAGATCAATGAGGGAGGCCTTTGTCCAGCAGTGGACGTCCTACGGCTGATATGATGATGATGATGAAATGAGATTCAGTTTTTGGAATTAAGCATTAGCTGTAAAAGTTTGTTTACATTGCTCTTTCTTATGAAACTGGGTATACTTTAAAGATTCAGAACGGGCTGAAGCTTATATTGTAGGTAATTTAAGTAAGTCTTACATGAATAGCCATTAAAGAAATTTAAAATTGTAGTAACCATTGATTTTGTTCGTGCGCAACATAGAAGCGAGCCGATATAACTCAGAGCGCTATCTGGTCCAAATATCAAGTATTCAATTGAATTAATGTCGAACAGTCAAATCGCACGTAATCGTAGCAGTTTGCTTTCTGCTACGGCGTAGCGCCTCGTAGCACCTAAAGGGGCTATAGACGTAGCGACGTAGCGGTGGAAAACCGCGCCAGTAAAATCATATTTTTCTATACGACTTGTAGATGGAACAAGCTTATGGCCCACCTGATACTAAGTGGCAACAATCCCCTATACAAAAGTATTGCCTCGTAGGACACGCACCTTAGATACGTGCCCTACGATGCTCTGCACTGCGTCCATCAACCTGAGGCATACAGTGTAAAGCCTCATTTACTGTATTCAAATCGAAACATTATAAGTATTTCAACTCTATTTACCATAAAAACGGGAAATTTACCATGAGTTGTGAGTTTTTGAGTATCCTGATATTTCGACGCAGTACAAATGGTGTTCTTAGCTATGATAGTTTCAAAAGTTATTTCAACTTTCTCCAAAATAGCAGAAGAAATTGAACGCTAAAAGTAAAATGTACATTTCGTGTATAAATGTGTATTATTATTCTATAAAGTAATTATTTAACTCCGGTTCTAGGCCTGTACATAGGCAAGGTAAGATACCTGTTTAAATAATTTAACCATATTTATAGGTACTATATTCGCAATATTCTTTGCAAGATGGAGGTGAGACAGATACATATTTTGAACTGAAAAAAATCTTTAAGCGCGTTGGGCATTTTTTTTAATGGGAAAAAAAAATCATTGAACTCGCGACACTGTTACAGTTATCTTTGAATATTTAGTATCTGTAGTTTAGTCTACTTTTAAATTTTGAATACCCAAACATTGAGTGCCACTTTTTTTTAAATAAATTTTTGCCAAAACGTGTATGTTTTGTTTTATTTTCTCTGCCAAAGTCATTTGATTCGTATTCAATTAGCAATACTTTTTTTTTTTAATTAAATTTTTTTTGACATTTCACACAGCGCGATCTAGCCCCAAACTAAGCAGAGCTTGTACTATGGGAACCAGATAACTGATAGAATACTTATATACTTTTTTTTAAATACATACTTATAATATATAGAGAAACAACCAGACCCGGAACAAATATCTGTAGATCATGCAAACATTTGTTCCGAAGCGGGAATCGAACCCGCTACCTCCTGCGTCTCAGCCGGCTATTCGCCCACGGAATTCAGCACCACGGAGGTCGTACACCAAAGAGAATAATAAGCTACTTGTTGTAACACAATGCAAACAACGAGACGTATTAAACAATAGACCAAACACTAAATGCACAATGAGCCGTCTTATCGATCTCTCTCAAACAATATTGTATTCCCAGCTAGCGCGTAATGCATTTCTTGCAGTTAGAATAACGCATCGCACTGTGTAAAATGACGTAATTGCTCTGGCATATACATTAACATTCGTGCTTCAGTAGTGCTACGTTCATTGAATTCATAACCACTATCTCTGACTGATTGTATAAAATATAGATTTTTATGATTCAATTATATATAATTTAATTTTGTAAATTGATATCATATTTTAATGGTTGTATTAACATTACTATCGGTTACGTTTAAACTTTGCAGTTTTTTACTTATGGCAGGTTCCTATATCTTCCGGTAACCAGCTACGACTCGTTTCTCCTTGAAAACCTGTCAAAAGTTTGACACTAGTTTGACACATTTTCAAGCAGATACGAGGCGTAGTTGGTTACCGACAGATATAGGAACCCGCCATTAGCAGATATCACTGTAATTTATTTCAAACCTTATAGCGCACCCCACTAGTGTGGCTCCTCTGGCCCCTCATGTCCCTTTGCCTTCAAGGACTGTGCCAATGTGCCGCTCTTCTCGCCTCCGTATGCAGTGCAGGCGCCGGCCGCCCTCTCTTCAGTGAGTAAGAGAGTACTGAGGCGAGAGGCCGCGCGCGCGCCGGCCCAAGTTTTAGCGGGCCTTAACTGCTCAATCATAGCTATAGTATTTGTTATTACGAAGAATCAATTGTATTGATTGCGTGCTGAATAAATACCTTTATATCCTATGCGTAGTACGTTATCCGAACGTTATTTAAATGGATAAAGGTTGTCTAAAAAAACACTTTTAGCGACAAAACCACCAGCGACAGGATGACTTTTGAACTAGATATTAAGGTTTTTATTCTAGAACATCTCTATGTTTTGTCGAATAATAGTGTAAAACACTCATTAAATCATATAAAAGTGCCTACTAAGTTGAAATGTTTATTCTTAAAGAACCAGTGTGTATGCCGATCACCTTCACCTTGTTACAAGTTAAGGCTCCGAACATAAATATTTGCGAACACTAAAAGTTACCTACTAAGCAAAAACTCTATAATGCTCGAGGCGTGAACTTCGAATGGGAAAAGCTGAAGTCTCAAAAGACCACTGCCTCACTATTTGGGACACTACCTTGATTTAGTTCACTTTAAGTTTATGACATGTTTTCACGAATTGCGCATAACACCTTTACAGTTATAGTTTAATAAGTCACTGTTCTAACATCTAGCGAATATTCCGAATTCTCAAAAGTGATCAATAAATTTTTGCAAGATTGTCTATTGGCTAAATAATCAAGAGAAACGAAAAGAAGGCCCTATGCTTTCTTTTCGTGTTTTTTTAGGGTTCCGTATTCAAAGGGTAAAACGGGACCCTATTACTGAGACTCCGCTGTCTGTCTGTCTGTCAACAGGCTGTATCTCATGAACCGTGACTGCGATAGTTAGACAGTTGAAATTTTCACAGATGATGTATTTCTGTGGCCGCTATAACAACAAATACTAAAGACAGGATAAAATAAATACTTAAGGGGCTTGCTTGCTCATTTTTGCTCGATATTGATAACGGCAACATGTATGTAGATATTTGAAATATTCACAGAATAAATAATAAATAAATAAATAAATATTGCTGGACATGTCACACAGCGCTATCCAGCCCCAAATTAAGCAGAGCTTGTACTATGGGAACCAAATAACTGATAGAATACTTATATACTTTTTTTTGTAAATACATACTTATAATATATAGAAAAACATCTAGACCCGGAACAAATATCTGTAGATCACGCAAACATTTGTTCCGCGGCGGGAATCGAACCCGCTACCACCTGCGTCTCAGTCGGCTATTCACCTACTGCGCCACGGAGGTAGTCAAGAATATTAGTTATTAGTAGAATATTGAGTTATATTATTGACTTTAAAAATAAATAATTAAATTAATATTCAAGGAGGGCTCCCATACAACAGATATGATTTTTTACTGTTTTTATGGATAATGGTACGGAACCCTTCGTGCGCGAGTCCGACTCGTACTTGGCCGGTTTTTTTTTTGTATTTGTATTTGCGATTTTGTTTACCCTATAAGTATTATTGGCATATTGAAAGCCAGTTTGACCTAGATTCTCTGTGGTTGCCTTCAAAGAGCGAGGTCTACTGCGCAACCCATGAAAATATTAATATAAGGCTAGTGTGACGAAACTAAAACTAACTTCCCGAATCGCAAGGCTGGTAACAAGTTGAATACTTCCTCTCGCCGGGAATTTGATTCGAAATAGATTTACCGACAGAGTTACGCTACGAATCAGACATTTAGAGATTGTATGATTTTTTCTAGGACAGGAATAAAAATCAGTTTAATACGTTATAGAACGGTGACCTTCCACATTTATTTATAAAGTTCGGATTAGAACATTCATTTGTAAGAGTCCTATTTATTTCACGTAGTGTATTATTTCTTTGTGGTTTATTATCAACGGCAAAAGTTGAGATGATGGCTGCCGTTGGAAATTCATTATAGGCATTTTGCACGATGCCAATGAAAGTTTAGAGAGAATTAATTGTTTATCTTGCTTCCCACCGCGGCTTGCACGTGTGGGTTTCCAATAAAAAAGTAGCCTTCTTTTCAAAACCATAATCAATAAACTAATTTGTTAAGAGAAGTAGTGTTTCTTGTGAAAAGGCTCGCTCGGGGAAGTGCTACCACCATACCTATTTCTACTGCCAAGCAGAATTGCTGTATTTCGGTTTGAAGGGTATGGTTGCTGGTGAAATTACAGGCATGGCTATACACGTGTATACCTCAAGTTGATGGACATAGGTAAGTGCATCGTATGGCACATTTCTTAGGAGCGTGACTTACAGGGCAAAACTTTGTTATAGGCGATGCTTACCACTTAACATCAGGTAGGCCATATGCTTGTTCCATCTCCAGTAGTATAAAAAATACTAAATTTCATAGAAAACAGTTCAACCAACAAACAGACCGAGAGAGTTACTTTCGAATTTATATATTATTACTTTACATATTTCGTGTTTCAAACTCCTCTGCGTATGAGTATATACGATTCGTTGGGGCAACATCGAAATAGCACGGTGATTCGCAAACCGAGTTCAAAGCAATGCGCTTAAATCCATTGATATGGAATACATTAGCAGAATTATAGCTGGCTCGTTTGAATGTGTATTGTGGCTTTGAGGTGCTCTTACACAAGCAATTCCGCCAGACTAGTACTATAAAATGAAGCAAAACTAGAGCAAAATAAATCAATATTTGTAAGATGATTGAACAATGGACTCATTAAAATCATTAACATAATAAATTATAGATCATTTAATTCAGGCAAAAGTTACAGGATAGTAATCAACTTATTCTACGGCACATTAAGATTAGCCTAAAATACATTATTATATTAAAAACTTGTATATATTTAGTACATAAAAACTATAACAGTTTGGCTGGATCCAACCACTCAATGTGACGTCACGTTTAACAATTACTGCATTGTGTGTAGGCTGGTCAGGCGCTTACCCATAACTGCTTGAAACGTTATTTAGTTCCTTAAATTTACTCCATTTAGCTACATTTGTTCAAGCACAGGCGGTAGAGCTTTTGTGAACGGGCTCGAGGAAGTGGGCACCCCCGCCTTACCTTTATCTGTCGCCAAATAGCAGTACTTGTGCTGCTGTGTTCCGGTTAGATGGTAATGGTATGTTCCTGTAATTACTGGCACATAGGCATAACAGCTAAGTCCTATAGTATGGCAACGAATCCACACAGAGATCAAGACAACATAATAGCTTGTTTTGAATTCTATGTGGATATCCATGGTGGACTACATGCTCGTTTGCCATATAAGTAGTATAAAAAAAAAGAAAAAAAAGCATAATTGCACTTTTTAAGGGATTTCCGTAAATTTCTTGATGTAGTCACCAAATTGCCTAAACTGGAGCGATTTAGATTGCCCGTGTGCCTTATTCTGATGGTTTTGCTCTTTTGCAAATACCTGGAGAGAATGTAGAGATTAGAAATAATCCAGTGAAGCAAACCAACCCAATGTCGGACTAATCCGGCAAACTGGTTCGCCTATTTCCACTTAAATGAGCAAATTAAAGTTGGCAACGGGCTGGCATCATCTCTGACAACCACTGGGTAGGAAATATTCTTGAACAATGAAGTCCGCCCATTGCCACTTCAATAAACGTTTTGTAAAGGCCAATCTGAAAACTGCTGGCAAATAAAATGCTCAAATTAGGGTCAAATCAAATTAATATCTTTTTATAATTTTCTTCGATCTTTTCTTTTTAATCGATCTCTTCCAGGCAACCTTTGGATGGACAGGATCTATATGAACAAATAAGGACGGCGGTGTAAAATATTATTGGAATCCCTAGAACAAGCATATATTACAATTTATAAAAAATATAGATAATATAAAATAAAATACATAATTATATTATATAATATATTCAAAAAACTACATAAATATTAATATTATGATACATAATATATATAAATCTTGGAATTTTCCGTATGTGTTCGGATAACACTATAAATAAAAATACTATCTATACTGCATGTTCCTTTGCGACTAAGTCAGGAAAGAAAGGCAAGAAACAAGGCTGGTTGTTCTTTTTAATTATTATCCTTTTAGAATACATAATAATAAAACAAATTAGGTACGTCTAAATTGTCTTCTTCTTCATCTTCTTAGCGTGTCAAGGGTTCTACGTTTTCATTTATGCTATTTTGGAGAGGTGTTTGACCACAACAATAGCATTAGGCGAGGCGGTTATTAGATCTTCCATCGTGCAGGTGTTCGCACACAAAGGGCACATTAGCAAGTGCTGCACTGACTGCGCGGGATCACCGCAGTCGCACTGCGTTAAGTTAGAGTCCCTGAATCCCCATTTGCACATATTCAGTCTGCAGCCGCCAACCTGGGTGCGGAGCCTGTTTAAGGACTGGCCACGGCAGATCATGCCCGGGTGGTAACTGTTCCTGTGGGGTGATAAAATCAGGTGGTGGGGAGTTACTTTTTATCCACAGTGTGCGTCTAGCGGCAGTCGGGTCATCGCTCGTGGCCCTTGTGAAGCGTTGAAAGCTCTTACGACTTTTAAGGCGGCCTTGTGGGATGTGATGGTCATATAAGGGGTGTCGACAATCATGCTCTTAATTGTAACATTTTTGAACGAGTTGGAGTGGAACGAGGTGACTCGCGCAACGATGCCTAAACGTATTTAGTGGCTAAATATGATTTAAGGACGCCCCGCACAGGGAAGTACAGGCTCATAAAAGACGCTTAAGGGTTGAATCATGTAAAATACTACTACTACTAGTAGAATGGCCTTAACGAAAGACGAGCGCTGGTTGTTGCAACCAGCTCAAGCTGAGTTGAGAACCTTTTTGCAACCACTAATACTTTCTGCTTAAATTTAGATTTATTTTGATGTTTTTAGGGTTCCGTACCTCAAAAGGTAAAAAAAAGAAACCCTAATAAGATCATTCTCTTGTGCGTCTGTCCGTCTGTCTATCCGTGTGTCACTATCGATTTTCTCAGGAACGGATTGACCTAGCAAGTTGAAATTTACACCAGATACCTAAGTTTATCGTCCCTATTAGTTGTATAAAAATCAAGGTCCTGAGTCAACACGATAAAAAAATATGGGCAAATTTAAATTTTTGCGAAAACTTGTACGTACCAAAATTTACCTTAATTTTCAACTCTTTTTAATTTTTGAAATTTTCCCTTTATTTGCGCTGTAAGATTTTGCTTTTAACCAAAATTGACAGTTCTAGGTCAACCGGTGGTACCCTATAGGTTTTAGGTCATAAACCTATATGGTAGTTTCCGTAGACCTAGAATCACCAAATTTGGCAAATAGCTAGGTCTTAAAACACAAATAAAGGAAAAAATTCCAAAAAATAAAAAAGTTTAAAATTAAAGGGTGTCCCTATACATATATAGTAGACGCCAATTAAGATAGTCCTCTGAGTTGTATGGGCGCTCATACAATTTAGAGGACTAGCTTAATAGGCATCAACCTCAAATAAGGTAAATAAATAAAAATGTTCTATTGAATAAAACAAATATTTAAGTGAGGCTCCCTTAAAACAGGCAGGATTTTTTTGCCGTTTTTATAGATAATGGTACGGAACCCTTCGCGCGCGAGTCCAACTTGCACTTGGCTGGTTTTTATTGTTGTTAACTTATGTATTGGTATTACAAATAAATATGAATCTATTCTATGTAGATGCAGCCTGTATAATTCGGGAGACTCCTCCCAGATTGAATGTGACTGCAGAGCTCCTATTCAGTTTATGTCCCATCTGCTCTCAGGTCCCTTTTTTACCACAAGGGACCGGAGAGCAGATGGGACATAGCATAAGGGCTGATCTCAAAAAAGCCACCCACCGCGCTATTGAAGTGGTAAAATATTAATTTATAAATAGGTACGTGGAAAGAAAACTTCAAAAATTAAACAAATAAGAATTACGTGGACTTTTAGGTAGTTGATACCATTGACACACTGGAAGAATAGAATAATCAATTATTTGGTACACACAAAATGACAAATAAAACATTTATAAAGAACAGTAGGTACAAATGAATTGATTAAGACAGTTTGACTCATGTGTCTGCGTACCAAAAGGCGTTCAGCTCAGCATAATGTTTATCACGTAGATATACCTATAGATCATAAGTATAGATGTTTTATAGCTGATGTATTGACGTCTTTTCGAAACTAGTGAATACCAAGCCTCATACATTTTAGAATGAGCTAGCAAAATGCAACAAAACTATATACTAGTTCTGACTGTAATGTGAATTGAAAACCGCACAGTGCAATACGTTTTTATGAGCACCATTCGACCGTGTTAGTGTTATTAGAATCGTTCGAAATGGCCCTATTGCACTGCACTCGCGTATTTAAACTGTTTAGGCGATCGCTTTAGTTCAAATTTAGTTGGGAATAAGGTATTTCAGACCCGAGAACGGCCGGTGACCTTAAGAATCCCTATATAACTGAAACTTAGGCTCTTTATTTATTCATTTTGAACAAATTTTCTGCCTTTTTGCGGAGTAGCACGATGAATTATAAATAATAAAATAAACCAAAGTTCTGGGCATGGTTTGCACAGGCCTTAAGAGTTTTTCATCATCATTATATATCAAAGTCAAAGTCAACATCTTTTATTTATTAAAATCCCAATGATCACTTTGAAACATCAATTTTACTGCCTGTTCCTTCGCGACCAAGCCAGGAAAGAAAGGCAAGAAAACAAGGCTGGTTGTTTTTTTTAATGATCCTTTTAGAAAACATAACAATACAGGTAATAAATTACGTCTAAATTGTAACATTTTAAACGAGTTGGATCAATTTCAATCCCAAGCTTCTCTATCATTTAAATAATCCAATATTTTATAGTAGGCTTTTTATAAAGATTTTGTTTAATTGCGTTTTTAAATTTGTTAATTTCAATTTTGGTACATCACTTGGGAGTTTGTTATATAAGCGAACACCTTGCCCTTTAAACGATTTACTAACTTTATGGAGTCTACAAGGGGCAACAGCGAGTTTATCTTTATTTCTAGTATTAAAATAAGATTATCGCTATTTTTCTTAAACAAATTAATATTTTTGTGAACATACATCAGATTTTCATAGATGTATTGACAAGAGAATGTCATAATATTTATTTCTTTAAATTTATTGCGTAATGATTCTCTGGGGCCCATATTATAAATTGCACGAACAGCTCTCTTCTGCAGCACATAAACGGTGTTTATATCTGCAGCACTCCCCCACAGCAGTATGCCGTATGACATAATGCTGTGGAAGTAGCTGTATCAGTTATAGCACGTCCACTTTAAAAAAATAAGCATCCCCATACATTTCCAGAGCAACTGATCTTATGTGGCCCACGGCTTCCAGCAACCAGCTTAAAAGTTAAACTAGCGTAAATAGGATTCCATACAGTTTGTTTGGCAATCGATCTTTATACTAAGCAATATCAAGCAAATTTTGACTTTATTTTTTTAAATAGTGTTTGAGTTTCCTGATAACTACAACATGGGTGTCTTCAAGTCGCGAGTGAACAGATGTCTTCTAGGCCCAAGAATCGCTCGAGAAGTCGTCGAGATAAAGAAATACCGCTATTTTAATCGTGAGGATTGCTTTATATAGATAATATAAAGCATCGTGGAATCCAGTTATAGTTAGGTGTTCACGCCGCGATTTAGATCCAAGCGTAACTTCAGATACTGTTAGTATTGTGTGTCGAAACAGTGATACGTGCGATTCAAAAAACCTAGTGCGGGTAGTTGGTGATAACATTCGCGCTTCCCGGCAATGACACCCGTCCGCTTTCAGTTTTTCGTGACCACGGCCTATGTAACTTGGCCGAAACGTCGAGGTTAGTCAAAATTATTATTTTGATATAAATCTGTGCGTAAAAAGACCCGTTATGTCTTAAAAACATGAACATTACCTTTATTTTGTACAGTCGCGTAAAGTGTATCCTGTCTCAAGTCCATTCATAATCTATCGAGGTATATAGGAACCAAATTCTACCGAAATCGATCGAGTCGTTAAGTCGTGAAAAGGTAACAAACAGTCACAGAGACACAGAGAGTTACTTGCAAATCGGTATGTACGTAGATTATAACCTGGATTAACACATAGGCTACAACACGTGCGAAGTCGCTAGCGGAAGCAAATTATACATATTAACCTTTCTCTTGAATCACTCTATCTGTTGCTGAAAACTACATTAAAATTTGTTGATAGATAGATAGATAGATAATTTCTTTATTGCACACCATTAAAAATAATACAAACAAAAGAGAATACAAAATTAAATCAAAGGTACAATGGGCGGCCTTATCGCTAAAAGCGATCTCTTCCAGGCAACCTTTGTTGAGTAGATTAAAAGATCTAAGGTAACAAACAGCGGAAGCGACTTCATTTTATACTATATAAAGATTTAACTTAATAACTTATTTAGTGTGCTTGTTGTAAGGTGTTGACAGTTTGAAAACTCTACGAAGACTGAGCACGAGTTTTTTTAAGGGTTTTTAAGGGCCTTTGAGGCCAAAGCAGCTTATCCGAACTCTTAGCGCTCAGCCCCGTATGTTTTATGAGGAAACTAACGCAAGAGCACCAGTAAGTTAGCTACGAACCTCGGCTTGGTTCGTTACCAGTTGGGAAATAGGAGAGATACGCAAAGAAGATTAACTAAGTAACGTGAACTCCCGTTACTTGTAATTTAAATGAAATTGTAGATCAAGTTATTTGATTTTGATTTCGTAGTCAAATAATTTTTTTTTGTGCTTTAGTGAGACTCGCGCGACCTCAGTTTGGGGCGAACCACTAGTTATTTTAATTATAATTAAAAATATTCGCGCCCAACACAACACACTCGTAAATAAACACATTTTGAAGTGAAACTTCTTTACGCACGCTTGACTTGGGAAGTAAGCTGGTGAATGTCTGACGAGAGCGTTACGAAAAGTGTGATCGGGCAAGGCGAACGGAAGTTGAAAAGGAGATAACAGTTAGTGAAGATAGAAAGAGAGAGAGTTACGTTTCATATATTACTGTAGGGGAAAAGAGAGAGGGAGGTGCGAGCACACATTTTCTTTTTCTCTCATAGCCAGTTACGTTTCATATATCTAAGACACAGTGCATGCCTATTGTCTGTATTAAACTGTAGGAACAAAAGAGTGCAGTGCGCGCACACATTTTCTTTCTTTCTTTCTCTCATAGCCAGTGCATGAAATATATATATGTATCTCAGTCAGTAGTTCGTTTGCGAGTTTACTAGCGTTACGCGAACGGTGATTTCTTGAGTATTTTTCGTTTTATAAATTATTATTTTGATAAAGAAGTTTTAATTCAGTCGTGTGGTCTAAAGCACAATCGTTTTTTTAAGATTTTAACGTTTCCGAGCGTTGAACTCAAATAATAACGCCTAGATAATGAATTTTGGAAAATAAACCGAAACACTTTGAACTGAGCCACGGTCAATTGATATTCATTAAAACAGTTCCAATTAACAACTGGCCAGGACCTATTGAATTGTAAAACATTTCCGGCGGAGACGGAAGGCTTGATGGTGGAAAACGATATTAAAGGTGGATCTTAATTTATTCAGCACCTCCTTTTTTAACATCGGTTATAAGAGACTGTGGTACTGGAGATGTGGTGCTGGAGAAGGCTTCTTTGAATATCATGGACCGAGTTTCGTACTAATGTCTCTATACTCCAGGAGCTCGGCATAAAACAGCGTCTGTCAGCTTTAGTACAAACTCGCATTCTGAAGTTCTTCGGCCACGTCTCGAGGCGGGACACGGACTCTATTGAGTATCTTGTCGCTCAAGGACGAGTGGAGCGCATCAGACCGCGCGGATGGCCGCCCATGCGGTGGAACGATCAAATAAAGGCTGCAGTGGGCGGCCAACTGCATGAATGCACGAGAATGTCTGTCAACAGAGACAAATGGCGAGATATCGTAAGGCGTGACACATCTGCCCCAAAAATAATGATACAACATGTTGACTACGACCGCTCTGTCAATAGCGTTACGATTGAGAAGATAAGAGACAACTCTCTCTTTCAACGTTTTTAAATTAATGGTATGAGTTAAAACAATTAGTAATCATTCCCATAGTAGAAGTTTGGCTTTGTTTAGGGTTAATTAACACTGTGTGAAATTACCAACGTAACTTATTTATTATTTTGCCCGGTCTCTGACCGGTAACGATAACGGTAACGCAAAACGGTAAAAATAAAAAAAAACCAGCCAAGTGCGAGTCGGACTCGTGCACGAAGGGTTCCGTACCATTATCGATAAAAATCGCAAAAAAATCATGTTGTATAAGAGCCCCTCTTAAATATTTGTATTATAGTAACTTAATTATTTATTTTAAAATTTTTAAAGTGAATATATAACTATATATTCTGTGAATATTTCAAGCGTCTACCTGTTTCCGTTATCAATATCGAGCAAAAACGAGCAAAAAAATCACGTTTTTTGTATGGGAGCCCCCCTCAAATATTTATTCTGTTTTTAGTATTTGTTGTTATAGAAGCAACAAAAATACATCATCTGTAAAAATTTCAACTGTCTAACTATCACAGTTCATGAGATACAGCCTGGTGACAGATGGACTGATAGACGGACAGATAGACAGACAGACTGACATACAGCGGAGCCTTAGTAATAGGGTGCCGTTTTACCCTTTGGGTACAGAACCCTAAAAAAACTAACAAATTACCTAATTTAGTTGTGGAATGCAAGGAACAATTCAATATTGAGTAGAAGACCGATTTAGACGACAGTTTATTGATACAGCGCAGAAAGTCTGAATTTTTGAGCTTAAATCACAAAAGTAAAGTGTAAACTTTAACAGTGGGCACCACCGCCTTACCTTTATCCCCCGCCAAATAGCCTGTAATTACACTGGTACATACTCGTAGGCATAACAGATAAGTATAGTATTGCAACGTATCCACATAGAGATCAAGACAACATAATAGCTTGTTTTGAATTCTATGTGGATATCCATGGGCTGCAGTAGCCACTTAATATCTGGTGGACTGCATGCTCGTTTGTCATATACGTAGTATAAAAAAATACAATTATTGGTACAGTCAGAAAAGTTCTTTATTCTTTATTCTTTATTGTACACAAATAGATTTACAGATAAAAATAGCTTACAAAATGGACATGTACAAAGGCGAGCTTAACCCTAATAAGAGTTTTCTTCCAGCAAACCTTTGAAGATAGAGATATTTGATTATAGTGGTGGGTACGTGCACAGAGAATGACATTGGAAGTTTGTCTGGAAGAGATCGCTTCTATGCGATAAAGCTGCCCATTGTACTATTCATTTCATTTATTTAATGCAAAAATCGGCTAATAGGAATGCAATATTAAACAATATAAATTACTAGCTTCTGTCAGCGGGTTCGCACGCGTTGTTTGTCAACAAAAAGTAGCCGTTACAACTTGATTGAGTAACAAACCAACAAAAAACCAAACCTTCGCTTTAATAATAGTGTGATAAATATGATTATTAAAAATGCCAATGAATTAAAAAACTTACATCAAATACTATTCAAATGTCAAAGAATACAATAAAATATTTATTAGTGTTACGTATATAATATATTGTACGGGAATTCAATAAAGGCTGATGCGAAAGCGACCTTAGATCCATCTTGCGTTCCGCGTGCCCTCAGGAACTCCGCAATTCCTCTTTTCGTAGGCGGCTGTGGTTAATGGTAGATATGTCGTCTACTTCTAGGATGTAACACGCGAAACTACCACTGAACTCCCGGACGGCGTTGTACACTAATTTGTAAGTGCTTGCCCTGAGAGTGGCGCATGAGAACTGTTCGGCCCGCGGGGACGCGTTCGGTCACCTTGATAAGTCACTTCGCTCAGACAACGCGGGTAGGTATAACAAAAAAACATGAGGATTGATATACCCTTCAAATTGTGTGATCTATTTAATCAATTCCGATACGGAACATATATATATATATATAGTCCTCCTCATAGATTTCGATGACGGCGACCCTAACTATATTTAAATTTAAAGAAATGCTATTAAATGCATAAAAATTAAAATTATTTTAATTATACTGCGTTTATATTTAAATTCTAAGCGTGAGACCTAATATGGCTTGCTAGACCAAACGTAGTTTTCATAATCCTATCACAGTTGTCACAATAGAGTTGGCCTGCAGCGTTATAAGTGTAAGTATAAGAGGACTTAGGTCTTTCTTTACGTATCTGGCGCTTTATAGTGATAAGTAATGAGCATGGCAACAAGGGACGTGACCGTCCTAGACACCGCTAAGCCGGTCGAGGCTTCGCGCGGGAGCAAGCGCCACGTTCGGCACACTCACTTTTTCTTGGACGGTTGGAGCGCGCGGTCATGTGCAATGTGTTTTTGTAATTATTTTCACGGAATACTGTTGTTTTGTTGAGATAATATAATATAAGATAAAATAATACTGTTTTGTTAGAATACACTTTCTATGAGGATTTTTTTAATTCTATGTCTAAAGATATTATCGAAAGATGTTCTATGGCGGGTTCATATATCCGTCGGTAACCAGCTATGACTCGTTTCTCTTTGAAAACCTGTCAAAAGTTTGACACTAGTTTGACACTTTTTCAAGGAGATACGAAGCGTAGTCGGTTACCGACGGATATAGGAACCCGCCTCTAGTAAATATCTAGTAAATACCTCGGCAGGTGGTTATAAGTTTAATATTGATTATATTTGTTGTCTGTTTTCTATTTTGTTTGTATGTTTTTGTTTATATTGTGTACAATAAATTCACACAGTCATGAGCAATAACATATACTGAAATAGTTTAGTACAATGTCGCTTTAAAATGCACTTATTCGACGAACGCGTGCCGTCTGTCGGTAAGCACTCTAATGTGACATGGCTCTAAAACTTTCTGTACGAGTTTGACGGTAAAAACTCAGTACAATTTACTACACTAAAAAAAATATAATATATAAGCCGATAACGTTTATAGCTCGTTCCGCACAATAACCACCACTTCCCACCTTAATTTAAATTTTCGTTTGTATTTTCGCGTTGTCGCGTACAATTAGCAATGCATGAATTATCACTTCTATTCTGTTTTCACCAAATGAAACTTTGAATTGATTCGTATAACAAAGGTGCAAACGACTTTATACTTTAAAGTAATTGCAATTGGATTGATATTTTATGGTAAATCAAACTGTATCTTTACATAGTATAAAATGAAGTCGGTTCCGCTATCTTACCTTAGATCTATTAAACTACTTAACGGATTATAATGTAGTTACAGGAATAGATAGAGTGATTCAATAGAAAAGTTAATATGTAACACATACATAGTATCTGCGAAAGTAACTGTTTGTTTATTAGTTTGTTTCCTTTTCATAAACGGCTGAACGGATCGTAATGAAATTTGGCAAGGAGTTAGATTATATCCTGAGGAAGGATATAGGGTACTTTTTGTCCGAGTGCGCAAAAGGAGGGTAATGTTTTTATTGAAATACTACGCATGCGAAGCCGCGGGCGGGTCAGCTAGTGTTCTAATTTGCTGATATAACAGCACTCAGAGTTTTATTGTTTTTTTTTGGTTTTGATAAACACGGTGTTGGGACAGGAGTGAAGGAGCAGTTTGTGTATGTATATGTATTTATGTATGTGTGTATGTTCCACCGTAGCGCCTAAACTACTGATCCGTTTTTGATGAATGAGATGTCAATTGATTCGTTATCATAGTCCGGGTGACATAGACAACCATCGACATAGGTATTACGTAGTCGGTTTCAGTTGTCAAACTTATAGATTATTACATTACATGGAGATGAAATAAGTAGATGTATTAGACAAATAATGAATAAAATATAAGATAAATAATGCTGGACATTTCACCGCGACACAGCGTCGTCTATCACCAAACTTAGCAAAGCTTGAACTCAACAAAATTGAGCAATTTATGTAGATATATTTGTGTATTTCGTTTATGTATGTGTATTATTAATATTTTTAATTTTTGTAAGTTTATTTCTAAGCTAAAGTTTGTTAAAATTTCCATTTTCTGGCACTACCACTTTCTCCACACTACACAAAGGTTAGCTGGAAAAAAATACTAATTAGCCTTAAGTTCGCCTATGTATAAATTTTTTAGTGCAATAAAGAATTTTAATCTAATCTAAAGCTTGTACTATGGGAACCAGATAACTGGTAGAATACTTATATACCTACTTTTTTTGTACATAAATACTTATAATATACCTATACAGAAATAACCAGACCCGAAACAATTATCTATAGATCATACAAACATTTGTTCCGCGGTGGGAATCGAACTCGCAACCTCCTGCGTCTCAGACGGCTATTCGCCAACGCACCACGGAGATCGTCAGTTCGTTTCTATGGAGTGTCTATATGCCTGCTTTAGCATTGCGCGGTGCATTCCTTCTAATGTGATTTATCCCCAGCACTCTTCCATACAGGTAAGTTCGTTTATCTCAACTCCGCGACTGACGCAAGGCTCATGAATAACGCATCACGGGCGGAGAAAATCAAGGCAAGTTTACTTTTCATGGCTGAATGGCTTAGACACACTCTTGGCTTTAAGTTAGAGTGTTTCTGGTGGAGTTTAAAATTGTTCTTGTGCAATAGTTTGCGGAGTATATGCCATACATTATTCTGGACTTCCTTACTTTTGTTTCTCTGAAGGAATGATGTGTAAGACAGAACTTTTCAAGGTTTTTCAATTATTATACACGGTGTCCTATAAATCACTGTTTTCCCAGAACAAACATTGTTTAGACCATGGTCTACTAATAGTTTATAAGATCAAATTAAAAAAACAAAATGAAATCGGTCTTTGAAATATATAAAAAGTTGCGAACTTTAAACGTCTATTTTAACGTTACGCCCTACAACATAGTCAGTGCGCTGACTCGTAGCCACTAGGTACCTATCTAATTATGGAGTAGGTAATACGCTACGGCCAGCGTACCCATGAACTTTATTTCACGGTTAGTTTTTGAGCAAAGTTAGACTTATTTGAGAAGATCAATTTTTTTTTTATTTTCATATTTGATGCTATAAGCAGTTATTAGACCATGATCTGAGCAACGTTTGTTCTGAAAAAACAGTGATTTAAAGGACATTGTGTATACTAGCTGTCGTTCGCGGCTTCGCGCGCGTGATTTGTCAATAAAGAGTAGCCTGTGTATCAATATAAGTCATAATATATCTATGTATTAAATTTCATCGAAATCGGTTCAGCCGTTACGTCTGATTGATTCGTATTAGTGTGATGTCGACGAAAGATCATTATAATTAAAAGTTTAATGATTAAATTATTGATTGTCAAGACAAATAACGAATTTCGTTTCGGTTCTCAATGTAAGTTTCACTTATTTTAGGTAAAAAGGAAGATGATTTCTAGGTATAAAACTTAGCGCTAAATTAAAACGGCTTAGGTGTCGAGAGATTTTCAATTTTGAATTTTACGTGACGTCACTACTAACAAACTCTTTATAGACAAACACCAAAATCCTATATTAAGTTACACGTTTTGAAATTACGACGTGATCCAAAGTGAGTTTTCCACTAAGCCATTACTGCTCACAGTTGCTACAGGTACACACATAGAAAACTGTTAATAAATAAACTCCTAGTTTTTTTTTATCTTTCTACATGAACTGCAATAAAACTGATCGAATTTTTTCCTCATGCATATTACAGGGTGTCCAGAAAAGTATATAAATAAACACACTATTCGCTCCACTATCCCTGAGCGCCATAGGCTATAACTTGGACACGAAAATAGTCATTTTATTGATATGTTTTAGATCCGAAATAATAGAAGGGGGGGGGGGGGGGCTGCGATGGGTTTGCTACCTGTCACATGAATGCTAAAGTGATCTGCAAAAAGTGAGTCATCATCATCAACCTATAACAATCCACTGTGTTGGACATAGGTGGTGCGCCATTGAGCCCAATCCTCAGCTCTTCTCATCCAACCTTTGCCAGCCACAGTGCGTAAATCGTCACTCCATCTACCCGGAGGGCGTCCTACACTTCGTTAGCCTCTCCACTCCAGAACACGTTTACCCCAACGGTTGTCGGTTCTGCGGCAGATATGAACCACTGCCACTTCAGCTTGCTGACACTAGGAATGTCTCTAAATGATAGAAACCGAAACGAGGTTATCCGAAAAAAAATCAATGTGATTGACATAGCTCAGCGGGTCAGCAAGCTGAAAAAGAGAGTATCAAATATAAATTGTTTGGACTTGCCTTTTCTTTATTGTACACAAGAAAGTACATTAAAAAGTACAAAAATGGAGGACATTACAAAAGCGAGCTTAACCCTAAGAATAGTTTTCTTCCAGCAAACCTTTGAGGCTAGAGAGAGAGAGAGAGAGAGAATTCACAATGGAGGTTAATATAGCCGTGAGCGTTATTCTACATTTTTATTTTTATGGCTGAAATCGGGGAAGGCCTTTGCCTATTAATGGGACAACATTATTGTTACAGTTGCTCAACTTGTACCAATCACAAGTCCGATCATGTTTGGAGTACTGTTCTCACCTCTGGGACGGATCAGTGAAGTACCAACTTGAAGCTCTGGAACCAATTGAGAGAAGAGCCAAAAAGCTCATAGGCAACAATGAGCTAGTTGATGCAAGTCTTCACAGCCTGGAGCATCGACGAAAGGTTGCAAGCCTCTCGGTTTTTTACTGAGTACATTTTGGGGAGTGTGCGGCGGAACTTTTCAACCTAATCCCACCATCTCCATTCTATCATCGGACAACCAGACGCTCTGCGGTGCGCCACCGCCATATGGTTGAAATACCTCCCATTTGCACAAAGCGGTACTCTTCGACTTTTATTATGCGCACCGCCAAAGAGTGGAACGCCTTGTCAGAGTCTGTGTTTTATGATAGCTACAACCTGGGTGTCTTTAAGTCGCGAGTGAATAGGTTTCTTCTAGGCCAGCATGTACCATCGTAGACTGCATCATCGCTTACCATCAGACAAAATCATGGTCAAACGCAAGCCTTTAATGTATCAAAAAACATGGCCTTATAGTAATAGTAATTATTTCTTTTCTCTTTGCTAAAAGTATAAAAACCAACACCACCAAATCAATTAAATTAAGTAAATGACAATTCTTTTATCTAACTTTTAGTAAGCTCATGGAAATCCAATAGGTAGGACTTGACACGTGTCAAAATACTACCAACGAACAGCAAAACTAAATGATACAACATTGGAATATCGTCCCGTCAAAACATACATCCAGGATTGACTGGTGTTTCTGAGTACAATTCTTTATTGTGTAAGCATTATTTTTGCTTTACTAACAAAACTTATTTACTTCTATAAAAAAACTAGCTATTGGTATTTGGATAAACCCTGTATACAAAATGTCAGAGTGTTCGGCGATCGTGAATAATTAATATGTTGTGTTGCGGAGCGACGCCATTTGGAAAAATTCAACTCTTTTAACTTTTATCGAATTTATTTGTTCGTTAATATACGAGTACCTGGTTGCTGTCCAATTTTATTCAACAGTATAGCAAGACCGCATTTTTAAAAGATTCTTTTTGAAAATGCCGTCTTGCTTGCCAAAAATAAAGCAACTAGATACTTTCAAAATTATTTTATACTAGCTTCCGCCAGCTTGCACGCGTGATTTGTCAACAAAAAGTAACTTGTGTTAATCCAGGTTATAATCTACGCACATACCAAATTTCATCAGAATCGGTTCAGCCGTTACCACGTCAATGAGTAACAAACACCCATACAAACTTTCGCGTTTATAATAATACTAGCTGTTGCCAGCGGCTTCGCACGCGCGGTTTACTAATAAAAAGTAGCTTATGTGTTAATCCAGGTTATAATCTACGCACATACCAAATTTCATCAGAATCGGTTCAGCCGTTACCACGTCAATGAGTAACAAACACCCATACAAACTTTCGCGTTTATAATAATACTAGCTGTTGCCAGCGGCTTCGCACGCGCGGTTTACTAATAAAAAGTAGCTTATGTGTTAATCCAGGTTATGATCTACGTACAAACCAAATTTCATCGCAATCGGTTCAGCCATTCTGGCGTGAAAGAGTAACAAACATCCATACATCTATACATACAAACTTTCGCGTTTATAATATTAGTAGGATATATAGTGGGATCAATAAAACTTAAAATGGCACCACCCTCACGTTAAAAAACCTATTAATTACCGAAATTATGATCAAAATTAGTTCAGTCACTAAAATTAAAATATATTGATATGTTAGGACCTGCGTTTCTATTTAACGTTTACCTACATAACAAAACACGTAACACGTTCATTTTTAAGTTTGTTTTTATACATTTTAGCGACATTTAAATACACAATTATATAAATACCGGTATTATCTTTAGGTGCTTTTAATATCACCCCAGATTTACTTTTTACTGTTGCAAAATACAATGCCCATTATGTTTCGTTACTAGAGATAAGAGATACGGTGGATATTACCGTATCTCTTATCTCTAGTAATATCTTCCACACAAAAAGTCAAAACAATGAACAAAAGACTTTTATTTATTTCTCATTGGGCCAAAGCACAAATAGCCACGGTCATTAATACAGGCTCTGAGATAAGGCCACAGAATAAGTGATAGTAATAAGGTAACTCAAAGGCCAATAGAGGCTAGATAAAAGCTCCCATTATTTTTCCCATTAGGCCTTCGATATCAGGCCGCGTTTGGGCAAACTCTACTTAATATTTTTCTTAATGCTCTCTTTTCACTGATTAAACACATCACTTAGGAATAAGCGAAAATCATTAATTCTGAAGTTAAAGGCTCTTTCTCTTGGAAAGTTGTGGTTCTTATTTTTTTTAAACTAGTGGTTCGCCCCGAACTGAGTACTCGTGAGTCTCCCCAAAATACAAAAAAAGATTCTTATGGCGACTCTCGCAACGATGCCTAAACGTATTGAGTGGCTAATAATAATTTAAAGAGATGCCAAATCATACAAATACTTAAAACTTGAACATGTTTAGTCGCTAAATACGTTAAGGGATCGATGTGCAAGCCGGCCTTAATCTTTGACTAAAAAATAGTGCCACGAAATGCATAACCAAATTACTTGACCTACAGTTTCATCATGCAAATTACAGGTAACGCGAGTTCATGTCATTTGGTTAATTTTTTGGCTAGACATTTTAGTTATTCTGGATTTAATACTAAAAACTATTGAACTTAAAAACTATAAGGTTTAAACTAAATATTAAAACGGCGTCGAAATCTACCCACACAAAGATCTTTTATTCGACTTACCACTTGACCGGATAGTCCCATTTTGTATTTTTTTACCCCTCTTGAAACCCAATATCTCAACAACCGCCCCCCCCCCCCCTCTCCCGGTTTTAGCTCATTTAGTCACACCAAAATTGTGCCATCACTAGCTACCTATATACATTTACCAAATTTAATGATGATCGGATAAACGCTTCGAACGTTATCCTCGGACAACAAACATACATACATACAACGCCGATTTTCAAGTTGATTTAAAGATCTCGCTTCGCTCGATCAGCTACTATGGCATCGCTCTATCACATTACACAAATATTATAAATGCGAAAGTTTGGATGTTTGTTTGTTTCTCAATCACGTCATAACGGCTGAACCAATTTCAATGAAATTTCGTATGTCGATAGATTATGTCTGGAATTGACACATAAGCTACGTTACATTGATAAAACACGCGTGCGAAACCACAGGCGGAAGCTAGTACTTTATACATTGTTACATCAAAGTCATCAATCGCTCGTGGGTACATCTTGGGACATACAGGTGAAGTCTGTGTGCCTGTAATTTCACCAGCACTCATACCCTTTTCTTTCTATTTTAATTTTTTTCCCTTTTCATTCCACTACCATTTCTTTCTTTTCTTGCCTTTCTTTCCTGGCTTGGTTGCGAAGGAACAGGCAGTAAAATTGACGTTGCAAAGTGATCCTTGTGATTTTAATGAATAAAAGATTTTGACTTTGACTTCAAACTGGATCACAGTAATGCGTTCTCTTGAAAGCAATGTATTGCTAACAAGCTCTTGAAAGTATACAAAAAGTGGAGGTTCAGACCATTCTTAACAGTTTCATCTAATTAATTTATTTGTGAATTAAACACCATATTTTTTATATTGAAGACTTTTTGTTCCTAAAAGCATAATCAGTGGTAGAGGTGAGGGAAAATAAGTTCTAGTGGCTCTGGTGTCGAAGTTTTTAGGCCACTTGAAGGCATTGGACAATGGACATGGCTTATACATTTTTAACTGACTACGGCGAAACCAAAAGGAAAGGTTATGTTTTTAGTAGGCTATGTATGTATGTTTTCTCGATTTTTGTACTAAATCCCGCCAGTCCCTATAAAAAGCGTCCAAAACATCGCGCCACCGCTTCTTAGGCCTTCCACGGTGTCGCTTTCTATCCACAGGGATCCATGGAGAAATGAGGGGGAGGCTTTTGCCCAGCAGTGGGACAGCATAGGCTAGATAAAAAAATGCATGTATGTTTGTTTCTATTCTCTTTTCAAAAGTAATGAATTTGAAAATACCTATTTTAATATTAGATAGGTATAAATAAATAAATACTGCTGGACACTTAACACAGCGCTATCTAGCACCAAACTAAGCAGAGCTTGTGTTATGGGAACCAGATAACTGATAGAATACTTATATACTTTTTTTTAAATACATACTTATATATAGAGAAACAACCAGACCTGGAACAAATATTTGTAGATCATGCAAACATTAGTTCCGCGGCGGGAATCGAACCCGCTACCTCCTGCGTCTCAGCCGGCTATTCGCCCACTGCACCGCGAAGGTCATCAATAGTATATTGGCAAAGGTATATTAGAATATTTAGGGCTAATGCCCTAAGCATCTTTAGTCTAAGTATCTATAGTATATCTAAGTATCTATTTAAATATCAGTTATCTGGTTCTCATAGATTCCATATAATCTTACCGTAGTTTCAGGCTAGATAGCACTGTATGGAATACACAGCATTATTTAATTATTATTCATTTATTTTATAGAAACGGAACATAAAAAAACTGTGCGACTGTGGAACGCCTTACCTTTGTCTGTAAGGTCGTCCCAATTTCTTCCTATTTTCAAAGTCAAGGTATACAACCATTTCCTTTCGTTGTCTCGTAACTGCTAGTTACTGTTTATGTTATTTATCCTCTTTCATGTAGTGTAGTTTATTTATACTTATATTATTTGTATGTATTTAAGTTTATGTTTATTAGTATAATTAATAGGTATATTTTATTTTGTGGGTTCTGGTATGTACTCTTACACCGCCGTCTTTTGATTTTGTTTATCCTGTCCATCCAAAGGTTGTCTGGAAGAGATCGCTTTTAGCGATAAGACCGCCCATTGTACATTTATTTATTGTTTATTTCCATTATTGTATTTTTATTTGGTGTGCAATAAAGAGTATTTCATTCCTTCATTCATAAATTGTTTATTTGTTGGCCCCGTCTGCCACGAGTCTTGGCGAATAGTATAGTAAATAATTGATAAAACTATATGTTAATAAGTAGAATGTAGCATATGTGTCATGTATGAATACAAGCAAGACGTATCCAATAATACCTATATGCTTTGTACCTACTGTTGAATATGGTTTTTGTAATTATACCCACATATACAACGTCAGGAGTTATTAAGAGACAAATAAATATCAAAAATTAAGGACTTTGTAACACTTTATTCATTTTCCAGCTTATCTACCAATTTTACTATTTATATCTTAATACTTAATTATAAAAGTTTGGTTACAATAGCATAAAACATTAGCATATTGCTAATGTTACTAGACCAGAAGTGACTCACTAAAAGTTCGTTAAGTATTCAATTTCTACTAAACATCGCAAAACATAACTAAATTCCAACAGGGATACACTCTAGACCAGGGATTCCCAAAGTGGTCGATATCGAGCCCTTGGGGTCGATATCGGTTTCCTAGGGGTCGACATAAACGAAAACTGATTTTGGGGGTCGACGAGGTCTAAAAATCGACCCCTATTTAATTAACACAAGTTCTTATTTAAATCTTTCAAGATAGGTAGGTAGGTGCTGTATTGTTTATGTTGTGTTACGTGTAATAAGAATAATTAATATTTTTGTAGGAAATAGCATTGTTGTAGTAATGTAAAGTCTCAAGTTCGTACAAGATGAAAAACTCGGCAAGTCAGTGTGGACAAGTTTGTGCAAGATAATGAGTTCGAGCGTACGTCTTTCAGGCGCGTTTTGACTTGCTCTCTATTTGACGCTTACGCGATTAAATACGAACGAATTCATGATCAAGTTGCAAGTCCAAACATGTTCCCGATATTTTACTATTTAACGAGCTTGCACTTAGGTTGAAAGTACATTTGCGTTTTGAAATTCGTTGGAGCTTAAACGATAATAACTTATATAAGTACTCATTTATTTCAAGAGATTACAAAGTTATAACATAGCTAAATTAAGTGAAGTAAAGTGATTGAAAAAGAATTTACAAAATACTGAGCTCCCTACGCGAGTTAATAGCGTAACCATACAATATCTGCAGTTTATAAAAATTAACAGGGTAAGTACCAAACAGTTTTTATCCGGCACAGCGCAACAGCATTGCCCCACTGTGTGATAGTGATCAGTTGAGCTATGTGTAGATTGTTTGTAACAGTTTGCAGTTGCCTCAGTGGTTTTAATTGTAAAAAAATACCAGTAAATTTAACAGTTTATTATTGTTTTTTATTTAGGTAGTTTCTTATTTTTTTATTTGCAGGATTACTGAGAGTTTTATGATGGCGGACTCGAAAAAAAAATGCAGACAATACAGTTTGGACTACTTGAAGTTCGGATTTATTGCATCTTCATCAAATAAACACTTGCCGATGTGTCTCATATGTGAAAAAGTATTCAGTAACGATGCCATGAAGCCTTCAAAAATGGATGACCACTTATCAAGAGTACATGCTGACAAAAAAAGTAAGCCCTTGTTATTTTTTCAAGCACTTAAAGAAAAACTAGACAAAAGACCATCCATAAAATCGATGTTTGCGTCATCATCTATTAAAGACGACGATGATTTACGAGCGTCCTATAATATATCTTTACTAATAGCGAAGTCGGGGAAACCCCACACAATTGGAGAGCAGCTTATCTTACCAGCCATTGCGGAGGTCCTTAACAATGTATTGCACAAACCCGCACATGATATTTTAAAGAGAATACCTTTGAGCAATAACACCGTTCAGAGACGCATAGACGAGATGGGACGGGATGTGGCTAACATTTTATGCAAGTTCTTACAGACCAACAGATTCTCTCTCCAGTTGGACGAGTCTACATTACCCGGCAATGAAGCTCTGTTGTTAGGACATGTTCGATATATCAAAGATGTAAATATGTGCCAAGAACTGCTTTTTGCTACATATTTAGAAACTGATACCAGAGAAGAATCGATTTTTCAGGGCGTGGAACATTTTTTTACTGACAAAGCTATTCCATGGAAAAATATTGTTTCTGTTGCGACTGATGGTGCACCGTCTATGGTTGGTCGTCACCGTGGTTTTATAGCTCACTTAAAGCGACAACTGCCTGATGTACTGGTCATTCACTGCGTGATTCACAGGCAGCATTTAGTAGCAAAAAAGCTGAGTCCTAGATTGCATAAGTCTTTACAATATGTAATAAATGCTATCAACAAGATTCGAAGCAATTCTTTGAACTCTCGGTTATTTGCTCAGCTGTGCGAGGAAAACGACGAAGTCTTTACTCGATTACTTCTGCACACTGAAGTTCGCTGGCTATCAAGAGGCCCTATCTTGCTTAGAAAGATTTTCAAGCATTTTTTAATCTGTGTTGGAGTTTTTACAAGAAAAAGATCCGAATTTGAAAGAAAATCTGAACAATTGTAAAACAGATATTTATTACTTGACTGATATCTTTGGAATATTCAACAAAGTTAATTTGCAGCTGCAGGGTGACGATCTTAACTTGATTAAAACAAATTCAATAATATCGGCCTTCGTGGGTAAACTAATCTTTATAAACAAAATTTAGACTGAAAAGAATATTCGCAGTTTTCAAATTACCAGAAATGCTTCAAGATGATGACATTTTATTATATGTCACTCACTTGGACACATTACACAAGGATTTTACTGAGAGGTTTGAGGATCTTTTAAATTTACAAATTCCTCAATGGATAATAAATCCGTACAATACCACAGCCATAGAAGAAGCCAATGTGATAATGCAAGAAGAGTTAATTACCATCAGCACAGACGAAGAGCTTAAGCAGAAGTTCAACCGAGGCTATCAGAAGATCTGGTTGCAATGCAACATTGAAACACAGTATCCTACATTGTGGAACATTGCTGAAAAATACCTTATCGCTTTTCCATCATCATACCTAGTTGAAAAAAGCTTCAGTGTGGTAACAAACATTTTGACGAATTAAAGAAACCGTTTGAAAATCAACGAACGTGGAGATTTAAGGCTACAAATCACGAATATTGAACCGGATGTAGATAGTCACCAGGTTCATCCATCACACTGAATGTTTTATTTTCTCTTTGCGAATTAATACTTTTTTAAATATAATTTCCTACCTACTCAAGATTTTTTAAGTACTTAATTTGTAATAATCATTATAAATTAAACTTGATATTTACTAAATTGTATGTCTTTTTATTTTGTTAAATTTTGATGAAGTCAACTTTACTCATTTAACCAAGTGCAAAGTTTTCCAATTGGTACCTTAGTCCCTAGGTATTTTGTATCAATAGGAAAAAAACGAAAGATAGGCCCCCTTATTCATAATAGCCTGCTAACTAATTTAAAGCATTGCTAATTCTCACTCTGTCTTCTTCTATTGACCAAAGTCAGAATGAAAAATAACACTCTGTATCAGCTGTTTTAAGTTAGCGGACCATTATGAATAAGGGGGTTGATCTTAAAAGTAAGTAGGTAATTTAGCCATGGGGGTCTGAGGTAACAGTTTATTTTGGAAAGAGGGTCACTTGTCCAAAATAGTTTGGGGATCCCTGCGTCTAGACACTTATCTTTAACAAACTCCCAGTCTCCTGGTGTACCACATCGCTTCCCAACAATCCAGCCAAAAGTAAGTCCACCATTCCCCTCGTCATAAAAAACGTTTCTCCTGTAACGTGATGTTCCCCACCAACCAACTTTGGGGCAGTGCAAGTTGCGTGAAATCAGTTATGTACTGTCTTATTTCATAATTTACGTGAAATATACCACTGTCTTCCGTATAAAAAGCTAATCAATTTATATCAATAATTTTATATTAGATTGGATTAAGTATACAACATCAATATTTAAATTAAACCTATTATCAATTTTACTAACTTCCGTTCTACTTCACTTCCGATCATCATCATCATCATATCAGCCGTAGAACGTCCACTGCTGGACAAAGGCCTCCCTCATTGATCTCCAGGAACCTGCGGTTGGAAGCGGCCTGCATCCAACGCCGACCTGCGGTTCTTACCAAGTCGTCTTCCTATCTTGTAGGTGGACGTCCTACGCTGCGCTTGCCGGTCCGTGGCCTCCATTCGAGAACTTTCCGATAAATCAGCTGAACTATGTAATTCTTTAAAACATACTGTAAAAGTAATCTTATTTTTAAAGTAATACTTTAATTTTGGGAAAGTAATTAATTGATTAAAAATAAAACAATCAATACACCTAAACGAAACGCTAGGCAATCTAATATCCTGCGTAAAGTCAACTGTAGGTTTTACAATTGAAATAGTTCTTAATAAAAACATACAAAAATGTTTCTTGATACCCTATATTCCATTGAAATGAATACGTAAATAATCCAAGGTGTAACATAATACCAACTAGGTTTTGTAAACACGCCTCTGGAGACTAAATAAACGCCTTCACACCAGCGAGGTGCGATCGACTAATCCCTATGATTGCTGCAGATTAGATGATGATATCTCACAGAGTGATTCCTAATTGAATTGTATCAGGGTTAAGTCTTGGCTTTCTAAGGAGCGTTTGCGTTTATTTATTTACAGTTGTGCCCCAACAGCGCCTTCTATCTAAACGAGGAACTACTACCAGGATTACTAAAATTATACCTATGTTTTTTTTTTGAATTCTAGTTTGCTCATTAGTTTTGAAGTTATACCACAGTAGCGACACGTTCTCGAGCGGAGACAACGGTCCCCCACTAAATAGAAAGACGACCTGATAAAGGGTGCTGGGAGCCGTTGGGTGCAGGAAGTACTGGATCGATCACTCTGGAAATCTATGCAGTTCAGCAGTGGATGCCCTATGGCTGATATTTTTTTATTTAATTCATTACAGAATTGGTTATTATGTTATATATATACATATATATATATATGAATTTATGATGTAACTACTTATATATATATGTATTCTATGTATTTTATCAACTTTTTTGTGTTCTTACACGTAATTTGTTTTTTTCGTATTTTTAGTTTAATTTAGACTGTATATTTATAAATTCTTTTTTATATAAATTAAATCCGTTTTTGGCCGTATGCTACGCTTAGTATAAGTTTGTATCTTACATAATAAGGGCTGTGGATTTTGTTATATAAATAAGATAAAATAAAAAAATAGGAATCAACAGTACGTGATAGCAATGTAAATAGGGAGGGAGGTATAGGTATGCCGTCATACAGGTCCATCCTAGTTTGGGTACGTATGTTTTCCATCCTTAATTGTATTATACCTGGTAAACCATTGTAATTTTTGTTTGTGAAATACTGAAGTTTGTTGCTGAATAAATAAATGATTATTAAAAAAAAAACTCTTACAGGTTACACTCTTAGTGCATGTCATTTTATAGACATTATTACTTAATTGATATACACGGTGGCCTTTAAATCACTGTTTCCCTAGAACAAACGTTGTTCAGACCATGCTCTACTTTAACTGTTTATAGAAAATAAAAAAATAAAATCTAAAACTTCACTAATAAGTCTAACTTTTTACATTATCTAACCGTGACATAAAGTTCATTGGCACGCTAGAAATAGCGTATTACCTACTATTATTTCATTTGTGGCGATACAGCGGCGGCATTCAACGGGTGAGCGACAGAAGTCCTGTTCAGTTATTAAAATGTATTCTGTAGTCATGTCAAAAATATAATTTCGAATAGTACGTAAAAATTGGAGCCAATAGCACACGCTGCAAATACTATGTGACCTAGGTTCGATACCTAGTATGTACCGGCGCGCTGGCGAGGCGAGCCCGCTATGTTGTAGGGCGTAACGTTAAAATAGACGTTTTAATTTCGCAACTTTTTATATTTTTCAAAGACCGATTTCGTTTTTTTATGTGATGTTACCCTTTGTAGACAATGGTCTGAACAACGTTTGTCATGGGAAAACAATGATTTATAGGACACCGTGTATATACTCTACTATATACTATATATGTAATTTATGTTATACATAATTGATCTAGTATGATACTGCAACTCTTCTGGCGACTGTAAACTAACTTAAGTGACTATGTCAAAAAATACCTACGCTAATCGATGGAGTTGAAAATCTAATTCTTAGTTAAAAAAACAAAACTAAATGGTTTTACCACAAAAAATAACACTGTTTAGCGTGAGTTTAAAAAATCCTATAAAAAAATAGTAGGGTATTTTTTAAACACGCCCTAAACAGTTAACTTTTTTGTGGTAACAAGGTACGAGTAGGTGTTTGAAGAAAAATACTTATTTGTGCATAAATAATCATCTTAATGAAAGTTTCAGTCTCGTAGTTAAGCCCTTGTTTGCTACAGATTTTTTATAAAATAGTTTTTTTAAACCCGATTTTGAAAAAATCATCATCCACAGCCTGACTACACCCACTGTTGGGTATAGGCCTCCCTAAGTTTATGCCATCCACCACGATCCTGCGCTAGTCTCCCCACTGACGGCCCGCGACCTTTACGATATCGTCCACCCATCTCGCTGCTGGTCGTCCTACCCTTCTATACTCGCTCCTCGGCCACCATTCAGTAATTGTCCTGCTCCATCTGTCATCACTACGTCCTGCCCAAGACCATTTGAGCTCCATAACTCGAATACCAATGTCATGAACCTTCGTTCGGTTTTGAAAGAATCGGTATTGAAAATTATAACCATACCTCGCAGGTTTCACTGTGCCTCGCAGTACATTTGATACTTATCACAATGGATAACAATCTACGTGTTATATTAAGCAAGTTACATTTAATGTCATTAATTTATTATGGAATACAAAACAAAACAATCTCAATACGATCAAACAAATACAAATTATAATTATCAACTTTCAGACTTGCACAGACTTGCACAGATTGCATTCCAAAGCATGTGTACGCATGACGGAAGGACTCTCCAATGTATTCTAATTAATAGAGGAGGTGGGAGAGGTCGGGAGAGGGGAGTGGTAAAACCTCCCCCCCGGGTATTGGAATTTTCAGCACACCAATAATTTTTGAGAAAAAAAAACTATTTTGAGGTTAAGTACAGAATTTTTTTTAAATGTTTAAAGAAATTTAGGATAAAATGCTTACTCACAGCTAGGAGGTTCTGTACTCGAGGTGCCCCGTGTCGATTCCTCCTCTAGAGTCGGAGTGCCCAAATAGTTTTTTTGGGGTGGGCTCTCGCCAGAACTCTCGCGTGGTCGGCCCTGAGTGTCGCTTCGCCCACTCAACCTTCACTCCGCTCAGGACTTTCCACGCGAGCTTCTGGCTCCGCGCTTTTTAAGACTGCCAAAGAGAAGAGGTGCCCCGCGTCGGTTCTCCCACTCATCTAGACCTAACCTACACTAGTCGGGGTGCCCTGTCTCGATTCATACATACATATTTACAATAAACACTACTAAAATAACCGACCATTTACTACAAAACTAAAAAAAACCCTTTTGCAGTCACTGTCAATGTCAATTTACTGACATAATTTGCAAAAAAATGCCAAAACGGTCCAAAAATCCCTTTTTTCTGTCAATGTCAATGTCAATTTAGTGTCATAATAATCGACGATACGCAAAATGGACGATTCGACATTGATTTCAAGCGAATATCTAGTACGATTATGGATTTTCAAAAATTAATATCTCAAAAACTATGGGGCTTCGGATTTCGAAACTTCACATGTAAGCTATCCTATAAGTATATCTATACATACAAAATTAAATGAAAGACCTAGCTCACAGAATACATTGGAAAGGTTAGCCCGCATGACAATTCTAGAGCAGTTCTGTGTAGATTAGTTGAAGGGAAATACGTACTTACATAAACAAAATAAAGTAACAATAATAAAAAATGGCCTAAATATTATGTTAAAAATAATAACTATTAAATATAAATGTTTGTTTTGCCTGGAAAGGAGTAGTAAGCAACTTCTAATATAAAAAGTGACATTCTCAGACTAATAAAAAGCTATAGAGTGAGGGCTATAGTCGTGTGAATTGTAAGCACAGGTCAAGTAAGATCACTAGATACCAAGAATAGATCGGAACTTGATATTTTTGTTTTGTCACGTGAATATGTCTTTAGAGAGCATGCAAAAGTGCATAATCAAAGTGGTTCTTTAGCAATCTGTTAGATACAAGGTTCTTTTATGTGCCATTTAACCGCTTATCTATCTCAGTAAAGTTTATTCTATCTGGAGATGGATCAAGCTTATGGCCCACCTGATGTTAAGTGTTATTATACTAGTGGTATGCCCCGAACTGAGATCTCGCGAGTCTTCAAAAACAAAAATATACCTATTATTCGTAATTTTTGACTATTTAAATAGTACCACGAAATAATAACCAACCAATTTGACTTACAGTTTCATTCAAATTACAGGTAACGGGAGTTCAGATTAATTGGTTAGATTTTGGTTGGGTAGAAATTGCAGTTATTCTGTATTTCAGACTTTTCCCTATATTTGTGTCAGTAAAGCTACAAGCATACCTAATTACAGCACTGGGGAATCACTGGTATACTCTGTGAATTTTGACAAAGTTCAGTTTTTATAATGGCCCAAAACTACAAAGACTTTACTAGAAATAAAAACGGAGTTGAAATTTACTACCTAATCTCAACAACTCGCCAATATTTTTAGCTTATTTAGTCACACCAAAATTGTGACATCACTACCTACCTATGTATGATGATGATCGGAAACTTCATGATGATCAGATCAACGCTTTGAAAGTTATCCTGGGACAAACGTACAGAAATAAATACAACGCCGATTTGCCCAAGTTGATTTAGAGATGTCGCTTCGCTCGCTCAATTATTATGTTAATTCACAGATGGCATAAATATGCCAGGCACTGACAGGCTGACATACCTTAAATAAGCAAGTGAAGACTTGTTTTTTAAAAGGGTTTATATAAAAAAATACTAAACCATCGGCGAATACATGTTGGCATCTGCCAGTATATAGCATGGTTTTGTGTATCATCAACTTTACGTTCAGTAGCTTGCTTGAAAAATTCCACTGAATCAAAAGCTATTTCTTTAATTAGTCTGGCAACTTCTAAATTGTGCAATAATAATTTTCATAGCCAATAAAACTGCTGTTAAATGTATAATTTAAGTCATAAAGGCGGGGTTTTCATGCCTTTGCGATTACACTAAACTGTCTTTTTGATTTACTAAGTGCTAGTGTATTTAGCTTCTGGCAGTGGCGTAGCGTGGGTGTCAGCCGCCCAGGGCGAAAGAAAATTTTGCCGCCCTCTTGTTTAGGTATTTAAATTTAATAAACAGTAATATACAGTAATTTTAAAGAACTTTTCAGCAAGAATATGCATCATTATTGGGTACAGGTTACAAATAAAACGGTCTTAAATAAAATGTTCTTAAATGTGTTTTATAATATAATAATCACATTTATTAGAAAAAAATCTTACACGTGTGCCACTTACATTGATAATAGGTCTTTACCTATGAAATTGCCGTTCTTCAGTACTGGTCATTTCAAATAGAAAAAAAGTTTGGAATGGCTTTGTATTCTAAATTCAAATTAATTTTGTTTTAAAACATGAAATTCTTATTATAAACTCAGTTTTTTGTTTATTGATTAGCGTTGTATTTTCATTACATTTGAACATTTTTCGTCATAATCTTCTTCTTCTTCCAGTGCCTCTTCAGTCCTGAAGGTTGGCCGTTAGCTTCCTGTATTCATCTCTATCAGCAGCCAGCTGGAACAGCTGTTCGACGTAGGCAATACCGGTCCACTCCCGGATATTCCGGAGTCATGACTTCTATCTTCGCCCAGCACGTCTCTTTCCATCCACTTTGCCCATCATAATAAACTGCAGCAGAATGTATCTATCGTTCCTGAGCACATGGCCGAGGTATTCTGTCTTGCGCTTTTTGAAAGAAGGCAACATTTTCCGGGACATATGAACGCGCTGAAGCACGGTTTCGTTCCTGACCCTCTGCGTCCAACTAATGCGTAACATGCGACGGTAGCACCACATCTCGAATGTGTGTAGGCGTCTTGTAGTGTCCTCTTTCAGGGTCCACGTTTCGCAACCATATATGACGATAGGCCAGATATAGAAAATTTCGTCATAATGGATACTTTAAAAATTTGTGTAATTATGGAATATGAGTTCCGTCGTGGCATCAACGCGACACAAACGGCACGTAACATCAAAAACGAGTATGGAGTGAACTATACAAACGAACGCACAACCCGTTATTGATTTTCCCGGTTCCGTTCTGGAAATTTAGACTTAAAAAATGAAGCTCGTGGTCGTCCGGAGACTTTTGTCAACAATGATGAATTAAAGGCGATTGTGGAAGCTGAAGAAACTCAATCTACAGCTGAGCTAGCAGCAGCTTTTGATGTTAGCATCAAACCAATTTTGATCCATTTGCGACAAACTCCTAGGCAAGGTAAAAAAACTTGATAGATGGGTGCCCGAACTTAACGATCGCCAGCGCAACGTACGCGTCGAGACCTGCCTTGCACTGCTCAATAGGCAAAGAAATGAAGGAATTTTGAACCTAATTTGTTACGTGCGATGAAAAATGGATTCTGTTCGACAATCGAAAGCGCTCAGCAAGTTGGTTTGATCCTGGTTTAGCACCAAAGCAATGCCCTAAACTAAAAATGATCCCTAAAAAGGTGATGGTCACTGTTTGGTGGTCTAGTGCGGGTGTGATCCACCATAGCTTTTTACAAAACGGCATGAGGATTACTGCAGATGTGTACTGTGAAAAACTGGAGTCAATGATGGAGAAGCTTGCACATCGACAACCAGCTTTGGTCAATCGGTCGTCCCCACTTCTCCTTCACGACAACGCGCGACCCCATACTGCACAACAGACAGTCTCCAAGCTGCAAGAGCTGGGGTTGGAAGCTCTTCTTCATCCGTCATACTCACCAGACCTTGCACCTACCGACTATTACTTTTTCCAAAATTTAGACAACTTTTTAATGGTTAATAAGTTCAATTCCCGAGAGGCAGTACAAAATGCCTTTGAAGAGTTGGTTGCCTCCCGTCCAGCTGATTTTTACAAGAAGAGCATCAATAAACTGCCAATGCGTTGGCAAAGATGCGTCGATTGCACGGGTGATTATTTTGAATAACAGAAATAAAAAGTTTAAAAAAATAAGTACTTTCACTTATTCCATACAAATGGCAATTTCATAGGTAAAGACCTAATATAACAGGTATAGAACACTTATGCTTATAGGTACCTTGACTATCATCAAGATTAAGTTATTAATGAATTGTATATAACGCAAATTAAGTTTCAGTTAGAACTACGACGATGCTGTAATATTTATATATTTATTGAAAGTTAATGTACTTGAACTGAAAACTAGAATTGAAAACAAAACTTGTCTTTATCTAACACTTTAGTTCTAATTTTTTAAGAGCAAATTATTTTATTGCACTTTCAATGTAATAGGCAAGATAACCAGACTGGTTAGCCTTAAAATACTCATTGTTGATCTTAAATAATTTTGGATCAATATGAATTTTTAAATACTTCTCTCAAAGCTCGCATTGCTTATGCGACAAAAATTTGAAACGTTTCAAATATTTACAAGATATTATTATTATTTATTGATACATTTTGCCGCCCCTTAAAAGTGCCGCCCGGGGCGAGCCACCCCTGCCGCTCTTACTACGCTACGTCACTGGCCTCTGGGCTTGCTTTAAGGCCGTACCCTGACCAAATAACCTTGAGCACTCGTTCCCTCTTTGCCGCACCCCACCTCTACAATACTTCGTGAAAATTACTAGCGCCATCTGACGAACAACTTACGAACTATGAAACTGCGACTAGTAAAAATCACAGACCTTAGAATACACAGAGACGGCATTGAATATTTTTTTTTATTATTTCTATGAATGAAAGAAACGGTGCGCTTAAATAAATTTGATCATGAACTCAGTGACTATTCTGATCTCCATGAATACCTACTTACTTTCTAATTTTTGAACAAAAAAGCGTTACGCGATTCCACGAGACTTTCTAACAAAAATGGAGACAAAATCAAAATTCAAGATGGTGCCACCATACATTTCTAAATATTTACCCTCGTTGGTGTCGTTTTTATAGTTTTCGAGGGTGTTGACAACAATTATGGGGTCAAAATCAAATCAAAATTCAAGATGGCGCCTCCAAAAATTTGCAAATGTTTCGTCATGGGTGTCGTTTTCATAGTTTTCGAGGGTATTGACAACGATTATGGGGTTAAAATCAAAATTCAAGATGGCGCCTCCAATAATTTGCAAATTTTTCGTCATGGGTGTCGTTTTCATAGTTTTCAAGGGTATTGACAACGATTATGGGGTCAAAATCAAAATTCAAGATGGCGCCTCCAAAAATTTGCAAATTTTTCGTCATGGGTGTCGTTGTCATAGTTTACAAGGGTGTTGATTACGATTATGGGTTCAAAATCAAAATTCAAGATGGCGCCTTCAAAAATTTGCAAATGTTTCGTCATGGGTGTCGTTTTCATAGTTTTCGAGGGTATTGACAACGATTATGGGGTCAAAATCAAAATTCAAGATGGCGCTTCCAAAAATTTGCAAATTTTTCGTCATGGGTGTCGTTTTTATAGTTTACGAGGGTGTTGATTACGATTATGGGGTCAAAATCAAAATTCAAGATGGCGCCTCCAAAAATTTGCAAATTTTTCGTCATGGGTGTCGTTTTCATAGTTTACGAGGGTGTTGATTACGATTATGGGGTCAAAACCAAAATTCAAGATGATGCCTCCAAAAACTAGCAAATTTTTCGTCATGGGAGTCGTTTTCATAGTTTTCGAGGGTGTAGACAACGATTATGGGGTCAAAATCAAAATTCAAGATGGCGCTAACGAAAAGGAGATTCCTTAACACGGCTTGCGGTAGGAATTGGTAGAAATTTTCACGTAAGGAAAAAGCGTTATGAAACTTTCTCTGTCTCTCTCTCACTCACTGCTTCTTTTTTATAATATACGAGTTTGTGAAGGCGTGTGTGTGTGCCAGTATCGAGATTCGAGCATTGTTCGTTGCCGGTTGTATATCCTAAATACTGAACTAAACTTCGTTCCTGGCAGGGGCACATGTTTTTATAAATATTATATACAAGATACTCAATTCATGATACTCAATAAACATTATGCGGTGTTATATTTTTAGATTGAAGGTTGAAAGGAGGTTGAAGGTTTGGTTGAAAAATAATAAATAAACAACAAAGTAAATTTTATTATCATTTATTATTTTAAAGTCGGTATCTATATACAAATTATTATTAATTTAACTAATATCTATTTCTAGTTTACATATCCCTAAAATCTAAATAACGCGTACATGTAGGCATATTGACGTCAGAAGGTTCATCACCTTCACTTCTATCTGCTGTCTCAATATCTTCATGTAATTGAGGTTTGCTATTTTCTTTACTTTTTTTTCTTATCATTGCCTCTTCAATGTATGGAGGATTTCTTATATTCATACCTCGAGGGTAGCGGGGGTCGACTAATTCTGGCAACAAACAATCTACATAAAATGATGAAAGCTTTTCTTTCATCTTCTCCTTCCAGAATGTATCATCTCTCTCGATGTATTCCGTTTTTAGCAGAGAGTTTTCGTTTGACCAAACTGCAAATAAACACTTTGATCGTTTAGTTACGTGTAGTTGCCCCTGCACTTGATAGTACCATTGGTGGTTTTTATTGATTTCCAGCCCTTTTTTTGTTGTTTTCCAAAAGGTTATTTTTCTTTTTTTTATGGCTTCTTCTAAACCCAATTTGAATGCCGTTATTGGGCATTTAATTTCTACGATAGTATCGTCGCTACATAAGCCATCTGGAGTGGCTCCTAAGAATGGGAACTCTTCGTCAATAAATAGGCCACAAGGTTCAATTTGAATTTTTTCTTGCCTCTCTAATTGCTTGATAGCAATTTTTTCACTGTCTTTGCCATGTTTTATTGACGACACATGGTCAATGTTACTTTTGTACAATAACTCTTTTACAAAGTTATGACAACTCGTGTCATTTCGCCGTGTTACAACTTTTCCAAAGTAGGAAGCAGTTAACAATGACCTACGCAACTCTAGCCACTCGCTGCATTCGCTTTGTAAAACGGTTGTCCGTTCGATTACACTTCTTTCCTCATTAGTTTTTTTTAAGTTTTCCATAAAAAAAAATATAAGATTATTAAAAACATCGATTGGGATATCGGGTTTGGTGCAGTCTTGACCATAATTGAGGTCCTGTTTCGATTTTTCTAAGAACAAGGCTCGTTTTTTTGGTTGCTTATTTTGCTTTTTTTTCTCATTTTTATTTTTTCTTCTGTTTTCTAGCTTTTTTATTTTGCCTTGAGGGCTGTTTCCATTATTAATTGATTTATATAGCCGAGAAATCGTTTTTTTTTCATTAAAACCTACTGCAGCGGCATGACATCTGGTTTGATAAGAATTTTTTAAAGAAAAATTAATTCTTTTGCCGCCAACCAACTTAGCCACCACACTGTTAAATCTTTCAACTACGTTGCTATCAACGTCGTATATTAAACTTCGAGCATGTCCTGCAACATTTTGGATAATAAAGCATATTTTTTGCCACAAAGGGCTTAAAATAAAATCATTTGGCAGGTCCATTTTGCCGATGCTATCACAGAAGTATGATCGGCACTTAGTGTGGTCCCCGAAGCCATGGAGGTGGCTGATTAATAGATCATCAAACAGAAGTTGAACATCAGAGTTAGATTTATGTTTTTTAATTAATTTGCAAATGGTAAATCTTGTTCGTAGTATAGCTCTTTTAGTTATGAATTTTCGGTATTTTATGTTATATTTAGTGTCAGTGGTGAGTGTTTGTAATTTATTGCAAAAATTCCTTAAGATATGGTTCCGGCACTCAATTTTTTCAACAGTCAGGTCAGGATACGGGCGAGCCTGTAATATTTTAGAGTAGGTGCTAGCATCACCATCAGATATGATTTTTCCGTAAATTAAATTATACATTCTTACGGATTCTTTAAATCCTTCCACAATTATTTCACTCTCCATGTTTGTGGATGGACCACTGTAATTTTTAAAACATTTGTGTTCTGAAGGATCAACATGTTTGTTTTCTGCACGGGCACAGATGAAGCAGTATTTATTTTTAATGCCTAAAAATAAAATTTCTCCTGTATGTTTGCCTATTATGGCAGCTGCGCCCGAAAGAGCATTATAATTTTTTTTATAACTACGTTTAGACCAGCAACCATCAGCAATGACATCTATTATGGGAATTCCATCTTTGTTCACTCTGCCATTAGAAATTGCGAATTGTTTTTCTCTTTCTGCAGCCTGATTCATGGATTCTACTAAAACGTCTTCCCATTTCTTACTGATAAAGTCATGGTTCTCTGAATACGTCTTTTCAGATAACAACGGGAGGTTGATTGCTGACATAAGTTCATCCAACTGTGCATGCCCCGCACCTATTGCAATAGTACCTGCGACAGCGCACGGATTAATATTTAGGTAGTTGTCACTGCAGTTGTCTCCATTTATGACAAACTTTAGATTGCAAAGCCGACATTTAAATGTAAATTTTGACTGTAGACCAATGAGGGTTTCAGCTACTAGGTTAAGTTCTGTGAAACTGCATCCAAGTGGTCCATGGTTTGAAATGCGTTTCAGTTCGGCAAGGAAGTGGCTGACATCAATAATTCTTCTACTTATTATTTTTTCGCAAGTTTCTGCTTCTTTTTCATACGAAATTTGAAACTGTAATAAAAAAAACGGCTGTTATTATGTACCCAAATACTGTTATCATACCAGAATAATCCACGATCTGTTTATTTTCATCTGAAGTAGAAGCGGTTCTATTTTCAAATATAAATGGACTACCCTTTCTAACTTTCATTGAAGTTCAGAACATACGTGAAAGGTATCAGAAACTTACCTCTTCAATGTTTTTATTGGTTTCTTCTGTGTTTTCAGCTTCCATCAAGTCTCCTGTAAAGTCTTCTCGTAAACTGCAAAAGAAAAATAGTTTGCATAATGATGACAGATTTTCAAGGTTCAGGTGGCTAGTGATAGGGATGAGATATACTTGTAAAATTTAATACGCTTCCGCAATAAATTAATACGGTTATGTAAAAATACCAAAACGGTAAAGGGAAACATCGGCATGTCCCTAAATCAAAAATTCAAAGACATGAGACACACAAATTTTCGCAGCCGCCATCTTGGATTTTTATTTTGACCTCGCTATCGGCTTTAGCACCCTCGCAATCTATGAAAACGACACCCATGACGAAAAATTAGAAAATTTTTGCATCCGCCATCTTGGATTTACATTTTGACCTCAGTATTAGCTTTAGCACCCTCGAAAACTATGAAAACGACACCCATGATGAAAAATTTGAAAATTTATGCAGCCGCCATCTTGGATTTACATTTTGACCTCAGTATCAGCTTTAGCATCCTCGAAAATTATGAAAACGACACCCATGACGAAAAATTTGAAAATTTTCGCAGCCGCCATCTTGGATTTACATTTTGACCTCAGTATTAGCTTTAGCACCCTCGAAAACTATAAAAACGACACCCATGACAAAAAATTTGAAGATTTTCGCAGCCGCCATTTTGGATTTACATTTTGACATCAGTATTAGCTTTAGCACCCTCGAAAATTATGAAAACGACACCCATGACGAAAAATTTGAAAATTTTCGCAGCCGCCATCTTGGATTTACATTTTGACCTCAGTATTAGCTTTAGCACCCTCGAAAACTATAAAAACGACACCCATGACAAAAAATTTGAAGATTTTCGCAGCCGCCATTTTGGATTTACATTTTGACATCAGTATTAGCTTTAGCACCCTCGAAAACTATGAAAACGACACCCATGACGAAAAACTTGAAAATTTACGCAGCCGCCATCTTGGATTTACATTTTGACCTCAGTATCAGCTTTAGCACCCTCGAAAACTATGAAAACGACACCCATGATGAAAAATTTAAATATTTTCGCAGCCGCCATCTTGGATTTACATGTTGACCTCAGTATCAGCTTTAGCATCCTCGAAAACTATGAAAACCACACCCATGACAAAAAACTTTAAAAATTTTGCAGCCGCCATCATGGATTTACAATTTGACGACACTATCGGCTTTAGCAAACCTTTCTCAAGAATTGGGCTATTCAATGCATAAATATTTTTCAAATCCGACTGGTCTAAGAGAATAAATGGCGCGAAGACTTCTAAAAGAAGTTGAGGCGATTCGGTAAAGTTATGAAGAAGCAATTGTGTTTATGCAATTATATTCCTTGTTATGATTAGTATATGCCAGTTTTTTCCCCACTCGACCGACTCGCACGTGCTCGAAGTACCTACTTACACAGATTTCAGTTAGTGTTCTCGCCACACTCGGGCAGCTTCGGAATACTTCGGGCACGGCCAGCGAGCCCCGAACTCGGAACCAGCGCCGCCGAACGCCGCGCCGTGAGGCCCGCGCCTTCGGCTTCCAGAGATGAAAATACTTGCATAGGAAATCGATCGACTATAAGGAGCACAATCGTTATTGCGAAAAAATATAACTTTCAAGTTCAATAAGTTCAAAGTATTTTTTTTTTGCTAAATACGATTGTGCTCCTTATTTATATGACGACATGGATCGATTTCCTATGTAAGTAGCTATTTCTGTGTTCCAGCTCTGCCCGCGTTCGACTAGCAAATACTTTCACAATTTTTATGCAAGTATTTCCCGACTGCACCAGGGCCCGCACTACTCCAAATAGAATTAGCATGACATGTAATAAATTTGTACAGTACTTTAGCATGCTAAAAAGGAAATTTACTCTGTAAACATTACGTAACCTAGAAAAGGATTATAACTAATACTTACTCATTATTGCTTATTTCCATCGGTTGTATATTAGAAATTTCCATTAGAGGTGCATCTCTTTGGTTCTCTTTTAACCTAAAAAAGATTATTTATTTTAATTTACATAAAATCTCAAATATTTACATACAAAAATCATTACATGACAAGCACTGAACCACGTAAGTACTGAATCAATGTGAATGTTCATGTCTGTAGGTTCATAACTATATGGCATACGCATGATAACGAAGATTTGTGCGAAAATTCATTAGATGTTATCACTTTACTAAATACAACATCTTAGAGCAGTACTTAGTAGGTTTATAGTAGTAAGGTACATACCCGCTATTTACATAACTTTGTTGAGAATGTGTAGATATTTTTGGTGTTTCGTCATAACTATTTTGGGCATTTCTTTTAGCCCAGCTACAAAAAAAAATCATAAATAATTTGCACTGTTTATCATTATATGTACAATATAAATATATATATCTACGAGACAACTTACCGAGCTTCATTCATCTTTGCTATTCTTGCACGTCCTACTCGCACAGCTTCCTTGTATTTTGGCATTTTGAGTGTTTGTACACAAAACTAGCGTCCTTTCGCAAAACTCAATAGTTGTAAATACACACACAAAGCGTCCTTTCGCAATAAATAATACAATAATAACTAACACAAAAAAAAACTATGATCAAAACAAATGTCAATAAACTAATTATTATGAATGTGACGTAGCAAGTGCGCTAGCCGACGGCGATGCGGTGACAAATGACACGAGGTTCACCCTCGAGAGCTTGCGGCACACTGAATCCCGATACGGGGCGCAGGAGTAACAGTAGTGAATACGCCCATATTTTAGAATAAAATCTATTTAAAATAAAATTTTGGTCTTTTGGAATATTTTTTTGTGTCAAAATGTTCATTATTAAAATGTCTATCCATTTGTGTCAGTAGCAAAATTAAATAATGTTTACTTTACGAGGAGATGCGTGTTAATAATCACTATTTCTCATTTCTGGGGTTGTGTTGTAACGAGATTTATTAAAGATATACTCAATAAAAAATAAAAATAAATCTGCAATTATGGAATCTAGATTATGTAGAAATTTAATTATATTTTTATTAGTTGATATTTCTTTTAAATAACAAGTAGATAGCTCCAAAAAACTGCACAAAAACGGCATGCGTGGCGTTTTGGTCGGGGTACAGCCTTAAGCGGCCATTTATTTAGATTGCTTAGAGTAATTATGCAAAAATAGGTATCGGTAGTTTACTGTAACCATTGACGCATCAAATAGTTTAGATAGATAACTCTTTATTGAATTACCATACAAATAGAAATTATACAAAAATGAGTACAAGGCTAGAATAAATAAGACAATACAATGACGGCCTTATCGCTGAAAGCGATCTCTTTCAGGCAACCTTTGATTGGAGTTAAAATTACGAAGATAAGGAGTGCACCACTTTGGAGTATACACAGTTTAATAATTTTATAAACTTTGGTACTGATAGAAAACTTCATAATTCATTTTTAGGGTTCTGTACCCAAAGGGTAAAACGGGACTCTATTACTATTGCTACGGGACTACGCTGTCTGTCTGTCTGTCCGTCTGTCACCAGGCTGTATCTCATGAACCGGTGTAGTTAGAAAGTTAATATTTTCACAAATAATGTATTTCTGTTGCCGCTATAACAGCAAATACTAAAAACAGAAGAAAGTAAATATTTAAGGGGGGCTCCCATACAACAAACGTAATTTTTATGCTCTTATTTGCTCTATATTGATAACGGCGACAGGTAGACGCTTGAAATATTCACAGAATATTTAGTTATACATTCACTAAAAAAATAAACCGGCCAAGTGCGAGCCGTTGTTCTGGTAGTTTAAACAGTCAACTTTTGAATTTATACATTTCCATAAAATCACGTTATTGACAGATATCGAGATCTATAATGAAACTTTAAACTTACTGCCTTTTGGGTAAATATAAACTAACTTACTGCAAAATTATCATCATCATCATATTTGTCATAGGACTTCCACCGAACAGGCTATTAGCTCTGGAAATATATTATTGATTACTACTAGTAGCAACAAGGAATAAAAAGATATATCCAAACCGTTCAAGCCGTTAAGAAGTAGAAGAATTATGAACAGATGCACACCGCAATTTCATATCGTGTTTGATATTATACGCACAAATAAGAGAGGGGTTAATTTGATAAGCATAATAAATCAATTTGTGAAATGTTTACCGTTGAAGGTGGAATATTACCTCGACAGTGACGTCTCCAGCGTTCCACATGAGGAAGCCGGTGCTGACCATAGTCGCACAGATCATAAAATATCTGAAAATAAATATTCTAGAGTGGCAATGTACCGTGGGTATCAACGAACACGATTTACCTAGGTACATACTAACGAATGAACCGATTAAATAATACAGTTTGTTTGATAATATATGCACAAAAATGAAAGGAGTTATTTAGATGAGTATAATAAATAAATTTGTGAAATGTGTACCATAGGAATGTGAAATTTATTTTGGCATGTAAAAACAAACACTTTATTAAACTCATGTTGTGCTATTGCATAATGCTTGCCATCTAATCACAGATACTGTATTGGTGACGTCTCGAGTTATCTCTTGTTGTCCCTTACTAACCCAAAACCCGCAGCCATTTCCACACGATCACATCGGCCTTTATTTTTGGATGTCGATTGCAAGAGTAGGCAGTAAGTTTTATATCGAATCAATCGAACTTGGTCGATTTTCTTTAAAATTTGATAATATAAGTAGTAGTTTTTTTTAGAAGTCTTTTTTTATGTTTCGGGAAATCGTCACTTGAATATCGTCAGTATATTACCATTTATACTAAAAACGAGATATTTACCATGATTTGTGAGTATTTGAGTATCCCGATATTTCGGCGCAGTTGCTTGCGCCATGATCACGGGTAAACTGAATTGGTTTACCCGCGATCATGGCGCATGCAACTGCGCCGAAATATCGGGATACTCAAATACTCACAAATCATGGTAAATATCCCGTTTTTAGTATAAATAGTGTTCATAACCATGATAGTTTCAAAAGTATATTACCAAACATTCTGTATAAATACTTGCGCATCTTTTGTGTTAATAATGTGTAGAGTTTTTATATTCATTTAGATGCAAAAGTTTTTATAAAACAAGCCTAGAGTGGGCAAAGGTAATAGCGGGAACAACAGGAAATTCAATTTCCTGATTTCACATAACCGCATGGAGTTTATATGGTCGAAGTATATGGTACTCGTATATGTATTCTATCAGCCGATGATAATAGAAAATAAGCTATTACGCCGGAAATGATAGGGTCTACGAAAGTAACGCTGTACGTAGTAAACCAACGTCTACGAATATAGGTACCTACGAGCTAATCTATACTAATATTATAAAGAGCAAAGATTTGTTTCTTTGTTTGTTTGTATTGAATAGGCTCCGAAACTACTGGATCGATTTGAAAAATTCTTTCATTGTTGGGAAGCTACACTATCCCCAAGTGACATAGGCTACTTTTGATCCAACTGCGCAGAAGAAGGGTATTGAAAAAAAACGCGTGCGATGCTACAGATTGGTCAGCTAGTTATTGTTATAAATATATCGCGTATCCAGTTTAAAACTAAGAAGTATCTTGACTTTGTAGAACCGGTAGTTGCGTATCTACCCTCTGATTCATTGTTTTTTTTGTAAAAGTTACTGTGAACGTAGAGTGAATGAATGAATGAAAATTCTTTATTATACATAACAACCTAGAAACGACAGATATTAAGAAATAAACAAATAAATGTAAGTATAATGAGCGGTCTTATCGCTTAACAAAACGATCTCTTCAAGACAACCTTTTGATGGAGAGGATAATTGCTTAATGGAAGATGGGCCGAGGTGTAAATACTTAATATTAGAAAAAGAAAAATAATATAACCTTAAATACATACATACATATTAGGTACATAAATAATTATAAACAAATAAATATCATATATAAAATAAATAAATATGTACCTACTTACATACATACATAGTATTATTATTAAAAATCATATTAATGAATCATGACTCTTCATGGAGATAAAAGTTTTTGAGTCTAGCTTTAAATGCGGAAGGTGAGGGGGATCGTTTAATGGAGACGGGCAAGACGTTCCATAATAGGACAGATTGGACGGAAAAGGAGTTTGCATAGAAACTAGTTCTATGCATCGAGGTTTTGAGAAGGAGGTTTCCAGATGATCGGAGTGTTTGGGAGTTTGTGCAATGAAGGAACTCGAAGCGTTCCTTTAAATAACAAGGTGTGGAAGAATTTTATTTATTTTATTTTTATATATTTGAGACAACAAACAATTATGCCTAAATATTACTAGACTTAAAAATTATTACAAGATGTCTTACTACAGGCATAACCAGCATCGTTATCCACAGATAACGTTAGACAGATGGTGTGCATGAGTGTATACAATATTAAATACATACAAAAAACATAAATATATAAATGAACGTATATTATACAGGCAAGCAAGTGCCTAGGCACCTACGTACTTACACAATACAGGTTCATATTTCGTAATGAGTGACTTAGTTGCTTATTCATAAGGCCAATAGTGAAGGACCACGTCTCGGTTCCATATGTCATCACTGGTAACACACACTTATTGAAGACTTTCGTCTTAAGGCACTGAGGTATGTTGGACGAAAAGACGTTGCGAAGTTTCCCAAACGCTGTCCATCTGAGTTGGATTCGACGATTGACCTCTTTCTCGAAGTTGGACCTACATAATTGGACTGTTTGTCCTAGGTATACATACGCGTCGACAACTTCAAGAGCCGAGTTCTCAACCATAACTGGGGCAGGCACGACATGGACATTCGACATAATTTTCGTCTTGTCCATGTTCATTTTAAGTCCTACCCGCTGGGAGCTCAGAGTCGCTCAACGAACTATGGAGAGGGCTATGCTCGAGGTTTCTCTACGTGATCGAATCAGAAATGAGGAGATACGTAGGAGATCTCAAGTCACTGACATAGCCCGGCGGATTAGCACGTTGAAGTGGCAATGGGCAGGTCATATAGCGCGCAGAACAGATGGCCGATGGGGCCGGAAGGTACTCGAGTGGAGGCCACGGACCGGCAAGCGCAGGGTAGGACGGCCACCAACAAGATGGGCAGACGACTTGGTAAGAACCGCAGGTCGGCGTTGGATGCAGGCCGTTTCCAACCGCAGTTCCTGGAGATCAATGAGGGAGGCCTTTGTCATGATGATGATGATGAAATTAGTCGCTGTACATTGAGATTAGACAATCAGACAGGATTGTCTGATTGATTGCTTTATTAAACAAGGAAGGAACAATAACTATTATATATTATTGTTCCTTAGAACAATGGCTTAACTTAAGAAAGGATTACAAAGGATGTTGAATAGGAGGGATAGGATGTGAGCATTCCAGCGAAATTGAATGGCGAGCCATTGAAGTTTATTACGAAATTGGGTGATGTGGTCGTATTTCCGGAGTCCGAAAATAAACCTTATACAAAAATTTTGAAGACGCTCAAGCTGAGCTGTTCCTCCGTGAGGTCGAGATAGCAGGGTTCAGCTTAATCTAAAATTGGGAGAAGAAGAGATTGTGCAAGCGCAATGTTAGTAGCCCACGGAAGAAAGTTTTGCAGTCTCCTGAACGAACCAGCAGAGGCAAATAGCTTCCGGCTCATAGAATCGAGCTGTGGACCACACATCCATGAAGATGACTAAATTTTTCACAACTTTTGAGTAGGGAACAGTTACATTATCAAACTTAATTCGAGGGAGTGTTGTGCAGTAGATTTTCGATAAGGTGCGAGAGCTTCCCAGTATAATGGTCTGTGTTGTAGTAGGATTAACTATTAATCCTCCATTCGCCTATAAAAACAGGTTATTATTAGTGACGGTAATCGCATCAGGCAACTCAGGAGCCTGGGTGTAAATTTGGAGGTCGTCTGCATAAAAGTGTGAATAAGTGAGTTGACGAGATATAGAGTTTATAAAAAGTGCAAAAAGAAAAGGAGATAAAAAGAAGAAGACAAAAAGTAGAGTGGATGCGGTGGGATCGATTCCTGGCCACCTTACTAGGACAAAGTCGATTGCTAGCCATTTTACTTACCTTTGGAGCACCACCGGTACGAAAACACCTCCCTTACTGAGCATCGAAACTGTCACGTTCAACGTATCTACATAGCTATCAAGAATATTAAACCTGGCAAGCTGAATTCATAATAAAAGTAAGCTTACTGAATTTTACCGGTTTGCTTGAGTACCCTACAATGGACCTCATACCTCAAGGCAAGCAGAGCTTTTGTGTAAAGGCTTGCCCAGGGAAGTACTAACACCATACCAAAGGCTGCCACCACCACCAAGCAACATTGTTGTGTTTCGATAGGTAGTGTATGGAAATAAAAGGCTTTACACGTGTATGCCTGAAGGTGATGGACGCATGACAATGGAGCAATGTTTTTAAGGTTCGTGACTTACAAGGCAATGTTTTTGAATGAATGAATGAATGAAAACACTTTATTGTATACACTATAAACAAAAAAAAATACAAACAAAATAGAAAATATAAAGCAAATAGTATAATGGGTGGTCTTATCGCTTAGAAGCGATCTCTTCCAGACAACCTTTGTTTTTGATTCGATGTTACCATTTAACATCAGGTGCAGTTGCTTGTTCCATCTCAATATAGTATTTAATGAAAACTAGTATCAAAATACCTAAAACGCTCAGTTCACTCCCAAACCCTCGACTCAAAATCTCCGTATACGAGACCGCAAGTTCATACACCGGTTTGAACTGCGCTTTAATAATATATTTTGCGAAGAAATGCCGCACATTCGGCATTCTTGCGAGACCGCCCGTTGGCTTTGTAAGCTTCTTCTTTGTACGGCACCTAGAATTATTTGAATGTGACTGGTTTTGCAAGAAAAGCTAGTTTTAGTATGGAAATAGTTTAAAATGTTTTCTTTCTTTGGATGTACTCGTAGTTATGAACAACTTTCACAAAAGCTTCAAAGGGCGAAAGTACAATACTCATCAATAGATATCACGTTTACCGCAGTATTGACGACCTCCGTGGTGCAGTGGGCGAATAGCAGGCTGAGACGCAGGAGGTAGCGGGTTCGATTCCCTCCGCGGAAGAAATGTTTGCATGACCTACATATATTTGTTCCCGGTCTGGTTGTTTCGCTATATATTATAAGTATGTATTTACAAAAAAAATGTATATGAGTATTCTATCAGTTATCTGGTTCCCATAGTACAAGCACTGCTTAGTTTGGGGTTAGATAATACAGAGTGGAATGTCCAGTAATATTAATTTATTTATTAATAATTATTCTGTTACTATAAAATATAAGTTATGTATGCATCGTTTAAGAATATTTTTTGAAGTGATAAGGTAATCTTATAAATCGATGAACGTCGGATGCACGCACGAAAAAGTGTTACGTTCCTCCTGAGCCGAGCGTGCAAGCGAGAGCGCGGAACAAGCGATAGAGAGGTACGATCGGCCTAAGCGTTCGGCTTGTGACGCATCTATCTCTCTTCCACTCGTTTCACGTAAAATTGTCGTCCGTAAATGGACTTTACAGACAACCAATTTTTTTAAACTCTGTATTTACCTATCTTCTGTTTTTAATTATAATTTTGTTGTTTTTGAAAAAGACATCGTATAAGTATCACATTTTTAGGTTTCACATATTATTAATTTCGGCAACTAATGAACCATTTTTATTTATTCGGATGACATTGTAACTTTAGCAATTAGTTCATAAGCAATTTTAGATAAACTTATTAAATAATAATAAATAAATATTTCTGGACATTTAACACAGCGCTATCTAGCCCCAAACTAAGCAGAGTTTGTTTTATGGGAACCAGATAACTGATAAAATACTTATATACTTTTTTTTGTAAATACATACGTATAATATATAGAGAAACAACCAGACCCGGAACAAATATCTGTAGATCAAGCAAACATTTGTTCCGCAGCGGGAATCGAACCCGCTACCTCCTGCGTCTCAGCCGGCTATTCGCCCACTTCACCACGGAGGTCGTCATTTGATACATACATTTTAAGGAGATAAGCAATTTTATCCTGTCTAACATTTTCTAATCACCCATAACATTTTTGTTTAAGCGACATTCATTTCGTAATCTAAAAGAGTTGAATGTTTATAAAATACACTACTTTACTTAATTATAGTTTTGTTAGTAGTACGATTCAATTCATCAATTAGCCCATGACGTAACTAGTATATATATCTAACAGAGATAGATCTAACAGTACGTTCTACATTTCACGGACAATAATTTCAAGGCAAAGCTAAGTGGTTAATTGCGTAAAATGGCAGTCAGTTATAGTGCTGGAATTGCAGCGAAACGAGGCGTCAAAAGATTTATAGTAATCTTGTGATTGGATAATAACTACGCCGATTATCTTATACCGGCGAAAACAAAAGTGCTTGTCTTCAGGCTCTTTAAAATTTGTTATAAATCTTTTTCTGTTTAAAATCTTTTAAATCGTTATCAACTATTAATTGCCATCATTATCTTAGGTGATGTAGAACGTCAAATGTTAAACATAGGCCTCCACGCTATATTTTATTGTACTACGTGTTTTGTTATGTAAGACATTAAATGAAAACACGGGAAGGGCTATTGGCTAGTATTGTTGTAAATAGGGTTTTTATATAATTCATTACCATAGAAAATTTTATATTTTCCAACAACCTTTATCTCAAGTCTTTAGTTATCAATGGAACAGCCTGTATAAAATAAGTAAACACATATGCATTCATCGTGTAAGTAGGTAGCTGTTAAACTGACTAAGCGGCCTCGTATCAAAGGCGGCGTCGGTTTACGTTAAAAACTGTTTTTTTGGTAATGTATCGATAGCTAGATAAATATACAAACTGTGAGTATTAAACCCACCTCTTAAATCAGTTAATACGATTCCGGATGTGTATTTTAAATTAATGTCGTACATGACAAAACAGGTTGTATATCCTCCAATTATTTAGAGTAACCGATTTTATGCAGCATGCCTCTACGGCACCCACCAACCTTTGTTGGGTTGTCCTTTCGTCCAACGTCAGCGTCATGTTTTCCAAGATTTTACTTGCTATTAGTTATTTATTTTCGTCTCGCCTGTATCTCGCTCAGAACTCAACTGCCATAACACTTCCCTTCTTATCGCGTTAACCGTTTCTCAAAAATGAAGTCAATTCCAAAGGAAACAATACTAAAATACTCCCAAACAGTTGGCGAGAGAAATGAAATAGATGAAATTCTTGAACCCGTTTTATTGGCGCAAAGAATTTATGGACTACAAATATTGGACCCTGAGTGGACTTGGAAAAAATACGGAATCTACCGAATTGTCAGCTTTGCACTTGCCATTTACATAAGTGCGGGAACCATTGATGTGTGCGCGAAATCTACAGATCTAAACGTGATAATGGAGGGAGTATTCACAGCGATGATCAATATACAAATGGCGTTCAAGACTCTGCTATTTGCAAGTTTATCAAAAAGGATGCAAGCTAATTACATCCAAGCAAAGTCATACATATACAACCTGGTCAAAGAATATCCTACAAAACGGAGGGTCGTCATCAGAAACGTAAAGATATCGACAAAGATTTTGTTTTTATGTATTATTTTTCCTGTCACTAGTTACTTTCTGATTGCCCTTTGGTTTGCGTTTTCTGGAGAGCGGGTCACTTTATCTCGATCTACTTCTTCTCTGATGCCGATGACGTCACCATACTATGAGCTGGGGTTAATGATTCATCTGTACTATTTGATTGAAGCAGCTTTCTGCCTTCTTGTGGTAGACTTTTACTACGTATTGATATGTATATTTTTCTTCGTGGCGAGTGATGTTTCAGTGGAAATGTTGGATGTGAAGAAAAATGGTGATAAAGATGATGTGTATGCGGAGCGCTTGGATGAATCTTTAAGGAGGTTTTATGTCCTTCATGTCAAGATGATGAAGTATCTGACTCGGTTGAACGATATGTTCAAGTGGATCAGCATAGTTCCTATTACGGCAATTATTATTCAGAACTGTATTTTCTTAATGCTTCTTAAGGAGGTAAGGGTGTTATCATAATTTTGTTCTATTTATGTACCTTTAGTAGTCACTTAAAAATAAAAAAACACTAAGGCTTATTACTAAGTAACTTAACTGGTGGGTTAAATTAACGAACAATATTGAACATATAACAAGACACGAGCAAATACAAAAACGGTGTTATAGTTAAAAGCGGTGATTAATAAGTTTAACTATGTTAACAGCTTTTTTAAACTTTCACAATACAACACAATCATTTATAGATAACACAATTGTTATATGTCAAATAGATTCTTATAAAATTAGCTCTAAATCTCAATTTAAACAAGTTAATTAAATTAAATCAAAAATAAAATGTTCGCACATATATACATATTATAGAACGGGCTGTTCATAAAATTCGTCTACGTTTTGGGAAGATTTCTAAAGATGCTATTTCTGAAGCTGCATCTCTGATCTTCTATAACACCTTGTTGTAGACCAACTATGGCTTATAGTGTGACCATTAGTGCTGTGCACTCCCTGAGGTATGCGCGCGGCGAGACGGGGGGGAGAATCGGCTGCTGCGCTCTGTCAGTTCGCCGTCAACGCTCGTAGCGGCAGGTAGTGTTATTTGTATCGGACTGTCTATGTCAGACGCACATGAGATAAATATTCAAAGATGGGTCGTGCGTTATCTCGTGATATGAAATGGAAGATGAAGTTGAAACAGAATCTATGTCAGAATAACTTTCGTTAGAATATATAATTGTTTGTAAATATAAAAAATGTTCAATAAAACAAGTCCTTTGAATTATAAGTTTAGTTCATATTTATCACCTGCATGTTTTTAATAAAATATGAGTATATTTAAGTTACATTTTAATCAACTAAGTAAGTATAATATATTACAGATAGATAGCCTCCGACCATCGTGCCGCCACAAGTCTTGCCTTAGAAATGCAAACTGATATCGTAAGATATGTCCGACATGTATTGATCTCATGTGAACTCATGCAGTTTTTTCTTTGCCTCCCACCTCGCCGCGCATACCTCAGGGAGTGCACAGCACTAATGGTCACACTATAATTAAGTCTCCTCCTCCTCGTACACTTAATTATGTTGGGTAAAATTTTTATTTACAGGAAATAAACTTTCAATTAGCCGCTGTCATACTGCCCGCAACGGTTGAAATGTTTACTTACAATTGGTTTGGAGAGACAGTTAAATCCACGGTAAAAATACGTATATTTCCAGAACACTAACATTAAGTTTTTGTACCAACATGCCAGTTTTTAGGTGGCAAAGTTTATAACGAAGAGATAGGTTGACAAATCAAGGCCAATGCCCATAGGATTAACATGCTGAAGTGGCAGTGAGCAGGGCACTTAGCTCGAAGCACTGACCGCCGTTGTGCCAGAAACTATACCAAGTTTCTTTCACTCTGGAAATCGATGGGGAAGCCATTGTTCAGTAGGTGACGTCCTGTGGTTTATATGATGATGGTAATGTTGTACCGATTCGATCAAACGATCCTTTTTATTGATCCTATTTATTTTTATACATTATTAGGTTAAGGTTTGCTTATTGCTAGGACTTATTATATTATTTCCAACCGTCTAGATGCCATGCTAATATGATATGAAGTATACAATTCTTAATATTGCGACTAATTTGATAACCTCTGTGGCGCATTCCGCGAAAAGTCGGCTGAGTCGCAGGAGATTGTGGATTCGATTTCTGTGCTGAATCTACAGGCATTTGTTCCGGGTCTGGATGTTTCTCTTAATATTATGAAAAAAGTAAAAGCAAGAAAAAGTATCCGTTACCTGGTTCCCCACAGTACAAGCTTTGGTTAGTATGGGACTAGATAGCGCCGCGTGAAATATCCAGTATTATTTATTTACTTTTCAGGCTGTAAAAATAAACATGGCACTTTTGCATTTCGACTGGACTAGCATGAGAATAAAAGACCAGAAGAAGTACTTCATAATGACTTGTTACATGAACCAGGAGTTTGGCATAGTGACCGCTTTTGGAAATGATCTGTCACTTCTTACATTAAGCTCGGTATGAACTTATTTTACAATTCTACAGAAAGGAGATTGTCAAACGTCTGAGAAAACGAGACGCGCCCTATCTAAGCCAAATTGCTGTCGCGTCGCTATCGCTAGTCAAGCCATCCCTTTCACACGTACAGTACGTACCTCATGTGTGAAAGGGATGGTCTGTCTAGCGATAGCGACGTGACAGCAATTTGGCTTTAGTTATAAGGGGGCGGGACCCTAAATTATGTAAGTTAGTTTCTGTCGCGTGCCTATCGTTCGACCAGGCCGTTTTTTTTTCACACCTACAGTGCATATCTTAAGTTGCGGTCCCACGTTTTTTGACGGATCAGACAGAGCTAGTCAGGGCCGGCGTGTTTTGAGAACGGCCCATTTTATTTATTTTAATACCATTTAGAGATGGAACTAGCCTATGGCCCACCTGATGTTAAGTGATAACCATCGCCTATAACAAAGTATTGCCTCGTAGGTCACGCACCTTAGAAACGTGCCCTACAATGCACTGCTCTGCGACTATCAACTTAAGGCAATAAGGTGTAAATCCTCATGCGCCTGTAAGATCGCCGGCAACCGTACTATGCGGTCTCGTCCGTTGTCGCCGCCATTCGCGTAATTTTGGATCTAGAATAAAAAATTTGATGGAACCAAAAACTTTTTTATTTCTAGAGAAGACTATCTCGCTGTTGTCCCCGTAGGTCGATGCAGCTTAACCAAACTTTTGTCGAGCGCACAAGGCACTCAGCACAGTAAGTGGTTCTAGGGCATGCCGGGTTTTCCACGTTTTTATTATACATTTGAGTAGAGACATACATTGGTCGAGATTCGAACCCATTACTTCCGAAACAGTCGGGGTACATTGCACTTGTCCACCACGGCCCTAGATGGTTGTAATAATTGTTTTTATTTTCAGGTTTACAAAGCCAGCTACCAAATGTTCACAGTCTTCAGCACTACCTAAGTCTCATTAAATAAAAGTACCTTTCAATACATTTTAAAGATTCTCAAATGTTTAATTTACCTAAATGCACGTCTACGCGGTCTAGTCCTAGTCTAAATATTTTACTTTTTCTTCTTTCTTTCCTTTGTTCTTTAAGTTGTATTGCTCAAATCAATCTTACTCAATCCAAAAAATCTTCTAATAAATAAGAATCAAAGTAACTGACTTAATGTTTGTAGGTATATAATGTAAGTTAGCCTGGACTTTGATTCCTAAACTTCTATTTCTAGAGACTAAAATTTGGTTAATATACTTTATGTTGGGTGTAAACGTGTACATACGCCTACACATCAAGCTATACGATTCCAGTATAAGCTGACCTCGCATTGTATAGGCTTTTTGTAAAATGAGAGGTCAGCTTATACTGGAATAGTATAGCTTGATGTGTAGCCGTGGGTACTAAGAGCGGATTTCTCAAAATTTATCCACCAAGAGGGGGAAAAGAGATATTTGTATATTTTTTCTAGGTTTACAAATATGAAACTGGTCAAAAATATTCTTCGAGATAATATTTTGCCTTACAAACCTTAAACCGGCTTTTTAAAGTTTTTTATATTGAAACTACGTAAGTACTGGATTAAATAACCGTCTTTTGCGAGCAAAACCGAAGATGTAAATCATGAAGCTCGAGCTGATGCTTCTCGAGTACGAGTTTTTTAAATACTAAAGAAAAACGTCAAAAGGAAACTGTCGTCTCTCAAAGAGATTGAAGTCTCATTTATCACCATTAGAGCAAGCTATAGATTAGTCTACAAAAATGTTGCTCATCCGAGTACCTCAAGACAAGTGGGAAGCAAACGAAAAAAAAAACGTAATGCTCCCCTACTCTGTATCTTGAAAATCATCTAGTGGAGTAAAAATCACCTAAAACCAAATGTCAAATGTCATTGTATTAATAATAACAAATAAACTAGCCACTTATTTTAAAAGGTAGTTTTAATTCACTCCATTAGATATACCTGCTGGAACCACTGAGCCAACGCCGTGACATCGGATCGCTCAGTGTTTTCTACCGCCTGTATAATGGGAAATGTTCTGAGGAGCTATTCGATCTCATCCCGTCGTCGAGATTTTACCACCGCACTTCTCGACAACGTAATAAAGCTCATCCACATAATCGACAATTGGGTACCACGCACCACACGCTTCATGCGATCTTTTCTACCCCATACTTGCAAGATGTGGAATGAGCTACCAACTGAGGCTTCCCCGTTAGGCTACGACATGGCACGCTTCAAGAGAATTTTTAAAAGGTTTCTACAGGGTAGGGAAAGCATCGACGGTACCCCGGGTGTTGCTGGTGTCAATGGGCGACGGTGACCGCTTACCATCAGGTGGGCCGTAAGTCTGGTTCCCCACAAATAATATAATAAAAAACCTATCATAATTTAAGTTTAGGTCACAACTCGATATACATATTTATCATTCTTATGATGTGGCGTGTCTCTCTGTCTGTGTTTTATATTTTTACGACAACGGCTGCACCGATTTCATGGAAATATGATTTATAGGTAAGATATAGATATATTGACTACCTCCGTGGCGCAATGGGCGAATAGCCGGCTGAGTTGCAGGAGGTAGCGGGTTCGATTCCCGCCGCGGAACAAATGTTTGCATGATCTACAAATATTTGTAGCAGTCTGGTTGTTTCCCTATATATTATAAGTATGTATTTACAAAAAAAATGTATATAAGTATTCTATCAATCTGGTTCCCATAATACAAGCTCTGCTTAGTTTGGGGCTAGATAGCGCTGTGTGAAATTTCCAGTAATATTTATTTATTTATTATTTATTTATAGATTAATTTTTATGTTACCACTAATAAATAGTAATGCAACTAAAATATAATTAAACTCTAAATGAAGATAACTGTGGTACAATCGACAAGAAGTGTTATCGCTTTCAACATCAACCACAATCTGACTTCAACCACTGATGGGTTCCCAATTCCCAATGTTTGTGCCATCCACCATACTGCGCTATCTAAACCAACTTAGTTACTCAATCCATTTATAGTCTCATTTTGTGTTAGTAGGTTATATTTAAAGTCTTACTAGGTTTTGTATAATAATAACAAAATATTCCCACATTATATATGTTTTTTTTATACTACTTATGTGGCAAACGAGCATGCAGTCCACCAGATGTATCCAAGTGGCTACTGCAGCCCATGGATAGCCACATAGAATTCAAAACAAGCTATTATGTTGTCTTGATCTCTATGTGAATATGTTACCATACTGGACTTAGCTGTTATGCCTATGTGCCAGTAATTACAGGAACATACCATTAACATCTAACTGGAACACAGCAGCACAAGTACTGCTATTTGGCGGCAGATAAAGGTAAGGCGGTGGTGCGCACTTCCTCGAGCTCGTGCACAAAAGCTCTACCACCAGTAAAAATATGAACAATGTTAAAATGTATTCGTTTGTGTTAATATTTTTGGATATTGTTGATTGGCATTTATCTAGGAAACAGCAAGTTCCTAACGAAAGGCATAAGGCTGTGTGTAGACTGACAAACTTGTGCTTACAGAGTCTCTTGAGAACTAAGTGAATTTGTCTTGAGTGTAGTCGACAACGACATAGTTGTTGTTCCTATGTGTTAATAGGTATGAGTATCCTTCAGAAATGTTCTGCAGTTTATCCATACATTATGTAGCAGTTTAAAGTAATATTATTAGGTTGGGGGAAAAGTTTCTTCGCATTTTTTTAAGAAAATTCAAAACATTTTTTAATATAGTTTACTTACATATAACTAAAGTATGTAGGTACCATTTTGTTTGATAACTTTTTGCCATCTTGTAGGTAGGGACATGATCCCATTGCTGTAGAAATTTTGGGGCTTTTGATCAAAATACCACGACAAGTAGTTTTGGCAGTCCTCTTGTGATGTTAACCTGACACTGCCTAAAGAATTTTGAAGAGACCGAAACAGATGGAAATCTGAAGGTGTAAGGTCAGCACTATACGGCGGATGCATTAACACCTCCCAGCCAAACTCTCTTATTTTTGCTGAGTGGCTAAAGATGTGTGAGGTCTAGCGTTATCATGATGAAAAACCACACCCCTTCTGTTGATAAATTTCGGTCGATTTCTCTCAACTTCTTGCTTTAATCTCATCAGAGTTGTTCGCAGTAGAGTTCAGAATCGATGATCCTGCTTGGTGGTAACAGCTGATAATGAATAATGCCCTTCCAATCCCAGCACACACACAGCATCACCTTGTTGCGAGTTAACCCGGGTTTCGCCACAGTCTCTGACGCCTGACCGGCTTTGGCCACAATCTTTTTTGCACGTTCTTGTCGTACGTGATCCACTTTTCATCGCCAGTTATCAGCTTCTTCAAAAATGGTTAGGTTTCATTACGTCGTAATAAAGAATCACAAATGAGTACACGATTTATTAGGTTTCTTTCAGTGAGCTCGTGGGGTACCCTAATATCGAGCTTTTATGTGTACCCAGTTTTTTTCAAATGCGCCAAATATGCGAATGATAATGAAATAATGCGAAAAGACTTTTTCCCCAACCTATTATAAATGAAAGTAACTCTCTCTGTCTGTTTGTTACGTTTTCACGACTAAACGCCTAGACCGAATTCGATGAAATTTGTTGTACGGATAGATTGTGATTGGGATTGGAATATAAGCTACTTTTTACCTGACTGCGCAAAATGAGAGTTACGGTTTTATTGACAAACCACGCGTGCTTGTTCTACATAAATAAAAAAATATATGAGGTTTTTGTTTTAATGTAACAGAATTCAAAGAATTCTACGTTACTAATCTAGGTATATCAGTATCGTAATGGCAGTGGGTGACGGCCGTTGAGGCAGAAAGGTTTGGCCAAAAGTCAAGTTAAGAGTTTTTTAGTTTTTCGCCGTCGAAGTATTGATTTAATGAATAATAATTGATCGAGCGAAGCGAGATCTCTAAATCAACTTGGGCAAATCGGCGTTGTATGTATTTATGTATGTTTGTTTGCCCGAGGATAACTTTAGAAACGTTAATCCGATCATAGTGAAATTTGACGTTTCAAAGGTGACGGCACAATTTTGGTGTGACTAATGAGCTAAAAATGTTGTGGGATTGTTGAGATATCGGGGTTCAAGAGGGGTAAAAAAAATTTAAAATGAGACTATTAAGTTAAATGGGACGTCACATAAAAGCCGTTTATTATAGTATATTTTGACTCCGTTTTTTTTTAGTAAAGTTTTTATAGTTTTTTAGTTATTAGCTATAATAAAAACTAATCTTTGACAAAATTCACAGAGTACACTAGTGACCCCACAATGCTGTAATTTGGTTTGCGTGTAGCTTAAGTGATACAAATATAGGAAAAAGTCTGAAATCCAGAATAACTGCAATTTGTACTCCAAAAAACGTTATCCAAAATACATGAACTCCCGTTACCTGTAATTTGAATGAAACTGTAGGTCAAGTTAATTAGTTTATATTTCGTGGCACTATTTTGATAGTCAAAGATTACAAAAAATATTTGTTTTTTAATTGGAAACTCGTGAGATCTCAGTTCGAGACGAACCACTAGGCGATCATAACATTGACGAGCATTACAAATAGTTATGTTATCGTAATATTGCCGACAAGTAAAAATGTTGCTCGTTTAGAAGAACCTTTCTAGAGAACTATTCACTACATGAACGTTGAACCGTACGCCGCGCCTTACAAATCAGTGGACAATTCCGTCATCGATCACACACTACACGAGCACTAGGTGCGACTTATTCGCGATTCGTTGCCGAACCGCGAACCATAAAAATTGTCCACGGATTTGTCTAGGGGATGGCCGCGCGCACAGTGTGAAAAATGACCAAAAAAACTGTCATTCACTTTTTATCTCTCCATTTGATAAAGAAAAAGGTTTCAAATGCATCAGTAAAACAACCGAAGTTCGAGTGTACATAGATCCAGAGCTAATATGATTTTTATTTAAATAAATTATACATTTGAAAAAACCGGCTAAGATCGAGTCGGACTCGCGCACGAAGGGTTGCGTACCATTATCTATAAAACGGCAAAAAATCACGTTTGTTGTATGGGAGGTTGTAATTGTAATATTCTGTGAACATTTCAAGTGTCTACCTGTTGCCGTTATCAATATCTAGCAAAAACGAGCAAAAAAATCACGTTTGTTGTATGAGAGCCCCCTTAATTATTTTTTTTGTTGTTATAGCGGCAAAAGAAAAACATAAACTGTGAAAATTGTAACTGTCTAACAATCACGGTTCATGAGATACAGCCTGGTGACAGACGGACAGACAGAGAGACAGACAGACAGCGGAGTCTTAGTAATAGGGCCCCCTGTGACCCATTGGGTACGGAACCCTAAAATTATAAAATCTATGGTAAATTAAAATATTTATGTTTAAACTTGTCCTCATAAGGTTTTACGTAGGCATATAATATATGAAATTGTTGGATGCTTACTCCAATAGCGTAAAAGATATTTTGAAAAAAAACATTTGGTTTTTATTTTTTTATTGGCATATTTTGCAAAACCCGGATTCATAATCTTAATAAGTATATTATTTTAAATTATGCTAGTAACATAATAAAATAGATCCGTATCTTGAAAGAACTTGGAGTTCTAGTTTATTCTTTCTATGGTTTTAGGGTTGTCAAAAATTTTGTTCTCTCGCAATCTTTCAACGATATAATTAGTTTCTATGCTTTTCGCCTAATTTATTATATTATTCATACCACATACATTATTCCTTCCCCATACCACATTTTTCCATTTATCGGAATTTTAAAATTTAGTCAGCGTTGGTGGCGACTCTAAGCTACTTTCTTGAAATCCTAATAAGTCACGAATGCCTTGAGATTAAGTTTTGAAATTTTTAAGACTTATCAAGAAAAATGATTTAGTTTAAGAATTGAATCCGTTAACGTGAAGAAAAATAAAAATATTTTTGAAAATAAGGTTAAAAGCAAAGTTCTCGTTTATTTATGGAGCTAGAATTATATTAGTAACTGCATAATAAAAGAAATTTACGTCTTGACAATGTGCCAGTTAAATCAATATACAAAATTCAACACTTTTTTAACTAAAGCTATTTCTATGGTTTTTCAGACTTCCATAGAATATTTAAAAAAAAAATCATATCTCTAGATTTATGTATAATTGAGCTACGGGTGTTCTACTCATGCGTTTGAAACCATTTTCTTTATCGAAAGGACAAATAAAAAGTGGATGACCGATTCTACGGTCATTTTCATACTGAGGCGCCTGTGAATAGTGGCTTTAAAAGGTTGTTCTAAAGGTTTTGTACAATGAGGTAACATAACTACTTCTATTCCCAATGTACCCTTACCCTAAGGGTCGCTCATCACCCTTAATCGGTGCAGACAGTCTCGCTAATGAGAAAAATAATGACGACCGTCCGTCGCGCGGTAATCAACACCGCACCTGGGTTTGTTTTCTACCTTTTTAGTTGAGTTTTCAGACTTTACGATTTGTGGTCTCACTTTTAGCCCTTGACATGATTTCTTTGTAAATTTATAGTGGTATTCAACTTCTCTAATTGTAATGCTAATAGCTTCGATCCGATTCGAAGGAAATTCGAATGGAGATCGTAAGCGCGGCTCAGTCGTGGAATCATTTACGAGAGATACATGTTTATTTTTTTATTTTTTGTTAACCTTTATTGTCCCACTGCTGGGCAAAGGTCTCCCCCAAGTCTCTCCATCTATCTCTGTCCTGTGTGACATTCCACCACTCCTGCTCGAAAACAACAAGATCGTCTCGCCAACGCTTTATTGGCCGACCCCAACCGCGTCTTCTCAGGCTCCAGGTTGTAGCTAAATTAGCCCACCTATCGGAGTGCATTCTACTAATGTGTCCCGTCCAATCCCATATGAGCCTAGCTGTATTTTTTCCAACATCGGCAATGCCTGTCAACGAACGCAGCGTGGTGTTTCTCACTCGAGCAATCCGTTTGAATCTGAGAACGCTGCGTTCCATTGCCCTCTGGCAAATCTTGAGTTTGGACTTCTGTGACTCGGTCGGCGACCATGTCTGCGCATCACAGGTTAGGATGGGCAGGATACACATGTCGATGAGCTGGCGCTTAAGTGTAAGAGGAATTTCACGCTTCATGTGCTCCTTTATGGACCAGTAGCTTTTCCAGACGTTTTCGATGCGACGATCGATCTCCCTGTCCTGCCTGTTTTCGAAGCTTGCTAACTGGCCCAAGTAGATATATTCATCGACATAGTGTATTTCTTGCCCATAGATATGTATCATCGACATTTCTTGCCATATTCTTGCCAGAGATGTTTATAAGATGATTTTATTGAGCTTAACTTTACAACTGATGATATTAATGATTATGAGTGGCTCCACCGCTAGCCGAATGTGCACTGATTATGTAAATCGCGCGTCGCCTCGCGGAGGCGGCACTCGACCTACATAGTCAAAATTGCTGGCTGAGCTAAAGGTGTTCGTGTATCGAACAGGTGGGGGTATTAAGATTTGCACTGACGTCCCGCACAGGAGTGTATTTTATATAATGTATTATTCATTATCAGTATGGAATATTTATGTACTACTAGCTGACCCGCCGAACTTCCTACCGCCTTGGCATGTTTTGTGTCTGTGTTTGTATTTGTATCAATGTTATGTGGAGCTCATACATTAGTTTATAATCCAGGTTATAGTCTATGCGTAGTTTACATTAATAGGAAGTTAGTAGTCAATAAACGGCTCTACATGTAGATTTAGTCCCACCCAAAACTTAAGAAACTAAATCGAAACTCATAGTGCACACAGTTTTAATGAAAACTACCAATACATATACGTCTGAGTCTCGATTTAGCTAACGATTCAATCATATGTTATACATAGCTCAAGCATAATTACATGTATATTCTTTTTTAGTTTCAGATATATAACTGTTCATAAAAAAAAACATGTCAACATGTTGCAAGTTGGCCTCGCGTAAGAAGGGTTCCGTACCATTATCTATAAAAAACGGCAAAAAAATCATGTTTGTTGTATGGGAGTCCAACTTAAATATTTATTTTATTCAATATCACAATTTTATTTATTTACCTTTTTTGAGGTTGCCGAATAAGCTAATCTTCTCAATTGTATGAGCGCCCATAAAACTGAGAGGACTATCTTAATTGGCGTCAACTATGTATGTATGGGGAAACCGTTTAATATTCAACTTTTTTATTTTTTGGAATTTTTCCTTTACCTTGCTTTTTGCAAAATTTCACGATTCTAGGTCAACAGGAACTACCATATAGGTTTTTGACCCAAAACCTAGGGTACTTCCGGTTGACCTAGATTTATCAATTTTGGTTAAAAGCAGGGTCTTACAGCACAATTATAGGGAAAATTCGGAAAAATAAACAAAAATTTATATTAAAGTAAATTTTGGTACATCTAAGTTTTCGCGAAAATCTAAATTTGCCCATATCTTTTTATTGTGTTGACTCAGAACCTTGATTTTTATAAATCTAATAGGGACTATATACCTCAGTATCTGGTATAAATATCAAGTTGCTAGGTCCACCCGTTCTTGAGAAAATCAGTGGTGACATTCGGACAGACAGACGGACAAGAGAGAGATCTTATAAGGGTGCCTTTTTTACCTTTTCAGATGCGGAACCCTAAAAACCAAACTACCCTTGTTTATGTCTTCATCGATACTAGGCCCCATGTTATTTGGCCATAAACGGAATGGTCATCGCTTACGTCCACTTTACAACCCCTATACTTAATCAACCCTTTGATTAAAACAGAGGATTACATCCTTTATAACTGCCGTAAACGTCTGAACTGAACTGACCATCTAGGTTTAGAGCTTTTGCTAAATGAACACTTTTATTCCAGGACTATTAAGGATGAGACGCGAAAATAATAAAACAGGAAACAGACGATATCAACTCACGAGTAGGTTTATGGAAGAACTAAATATATTATGATTATAATAGGTTGGGGAAAAAGTCTTTTCGCATTATAGTATGTATGAACTTGTAATAAAATCTTTTTGGCTATACTATTTGTATCTGGCTGATTTTGGTATCATTCAAAGTTTAAATTTTAAAGAAGATAATTCCAAATTAATAATAGGAAAATGTGTGATTTTATTTGTGTTTTGTACTGCAAAGAATGAATCTAATGAAGAAAATCGATACATTTTAAAATTTTACTACAAAAAAGGTAAAAATGCAACGCAAGCCGCGAAAAAAAATTGCGATGTTTATGAACCTAGTGCAGTGTCTGTGAGAGTAGCACAAATTTGGTTTAAGCGTTTTCAATCCGGAAATTTTGTTGTCAAAGATGCGCGTCGCTCTGGTCGCCCTATTACGGATAAAATTGATGCCATTTTTGAAAAAGTGGAGCAAGATCGGCATATCAGTAGTTATGACGTAGCTGAAGAACTGGGAATTGACCATAAAACAGTTTTGGCGCATTTGAAAAAAACTGGGTATACAAACAAGCTCGATATTTGGGTACCCCACGAGCTCACTGAAAGAAACCTTATGAACCGTGTACTCATTTGTGATTCTTTATTACGACGTAATGAAACCGAACCATTTTTGAAAAAGCTGATAACTGGTGATGAAAAGTAGATCACGTACGACAAGAACGTGTGAAAAAGGTCGTGGTCAAAGGCCGGTCAGGCTTCACAGACTGTGGCGAAACCCGGGTTAATTCGCAACAAGGTGCGAATTAATATTCATTATGAGCTATTACCATCAGGCAGGACCATTGATTCTGAAATCTACTGCGAACAACTGATAAGATTAAAGCAAGCAGTTGAGAGAAAGCGGCCGGAATTAATCAACAGAAAGGGTGTGGTTTTTCATCATAATAACGCTAGACCTCACACATCTTTAGCCACTCAGCAAAAATTAAGAGAGTTTGGCTGTGAGGTGTTAATGCATCCGCCGTATAGTATTGACCTTGCACCTTCAGATTTCCACCTGTTTTGGTCTCTTCAGAATTATTTAGGCAGTGTCAGGTTAACATCACGAGAGGACTGCTAAAACTACTTGTAGTTTTACTTACTTGTATTTTGATCAGAAACCCCAAAATTTCTATAGCAATGGGATCATGTCCCTACCTACAAGATGGCAAAAAATTATCGAACAAAATAGTACCTACATACTTTAGTTAAATGTAAATAAACTATATTAAAAATGTTTTAAATTTTCTTTAATAATGGGAAGAAACTTTTTCCCCAACCTAATATGATACATTTTTGTATGATTGTTGTGCCTGACCGATAACGACAACTTTTTTAGTATTGTGGAATTCAGATAAGATTAGATAATTTTTTATTGCACACAATGAAACAAATACAAAAAAATAAATATAATGAATGCTAATTATTTAGCTTAAATAGTATTTGATTTATTAGTAAATTTTTGTGTCTATACTAATATTATAAAGAGGAAAGATTTGTTTTTTTGTATTGAATAGTCTCCGAAACTACTGGACCGCTTTACTCGTAAATAGTAAAACAAAGTCTGGAGCACAGACGCCGAGTAGCCAGACTTTCAGTTTTTTACAAGATACATTTTGGTGAATGTGCGCAGGATCTTCATGACCTTATCCTCCTTCCCCCTTCTACCATCAGACAAGCGGACGAACCGAGAAGTACCACCCATACCTGGTCGGCATACCACTTTGCCGTACCAAACGATTTGCTTCAACTTTTCTTGTTAGCACAAGTAAGGAGTGGAACTCACTTCCAGCGTATGTTTTTCCAAACCAGTATAATCTTGGAGTCTTCAAGCACAAAGTGAATAGGTTCTTTCTAGGCAAGCGTGCTCCATCTTCGATCACGCCTTCACTTACCATCAGGTGAGGTAGTGGTCAAGCGCTTGGCTATCATCAGTAAAAAAAAAAATTCTTTCACCTTTGGGAAGCTAAACTATCCCCAGGTGATATGTAACTACTTTTTACCCAACTGGCACAGAAAGAGGGTGTTGTATTTATTAAAAAACTACGCGTGCGAAGCTGCGGATTGGTCAGCTAGTTAGTTATAAGCATATCAGTTCAAACAAGATTTTAAAAATTGTTAAACTATTTTTGTTACTTCGAATAAACTTATTTTCTACTTTACTAGTAATAGGTTATATCTAAAAAGTGCTACTGCTATAATTCTACGAGAATTAGGATACTAAATATCTACTCTATCATATAATGTATTCTACAAAGCAATAATAGGTGGTAAATAAATAGGTATATGATCAATATGGGCACTGTTGGGCACAACAACAATAAGGAAGAAAAGGACATCATCGTTCTTAGTAGGTTTTTTTTATTTATCACATAATTTTTTTACATATAATGTATAAAAATAACAACATAAAACCACTAAGGTTTGAAGGGATAATGCAATCATAAAATGTGAAGCTCGAGATCGCCGAGTCCAAAACAAATGTCACTAGGTATTTAGGTGGGCAGATAAGCATTTTAACAAAGACTTGATTGGAACCAGTTAAGTACAATCAATTTTTAATTAGTAAAACTCTAAATTAGATAAAAAATACGATATAAGTTAAAATTTCATGTTAATTTTAGGTATATTCATTATTATAAAGAAATCATTTAAAGAGTAAATCGGGAACTGTTGTGTTTCTATCACTTAATCTTATGATGTGGTACAGTCTGATATCCACAGACTGGATTGTCCAGGTTTTTATGCAAATAAATGTTTATTTAGAGCGACTTTTTTTAGACTTATAAAGCATTTACTTTTACGATTAAGCTCAATAGTGGCCATTTTAAATATTAAATGCTAAAACCCATTGCTTGAGTAATGAAAAGAAAATTAAGATTAAGATACAGTCAGCAATATTTATGCCGTAAAAATATCCAATGATTAGGTCATTACTAGATTTTTTAAAAACCTTTTCTAATATTTTTATGATGTCCATTCTGAAGCTTTCAGAGAGTGGTCTAGTTCTGGTAGGGATTGGTACTTAGCGATAAGACTCCTTACTATAATGTTATGTTTTGTACATATGTTGTTTAATAAAGTATTTTACATACCTAGTCTTGCCATAAATACTGTAACAAAGAAAAAAAAATTATTTTACAAATAACATTTGTTACTTTTATAGTGTGTTAGTTTAATACATAAATATAAAACAATTTAAAATATAAAAAGCTTATTCGAAGTGGTCTCCATTGGCTGCAATACAGTCCTTTAAACGTTGAGGCCAGATATCAATAGAAGCACGCACTCTTTCCATGGGAAAATTCTTCACTCCCAATCGTATAGATTGTTTTAGGGACTCCAAATTATCATGGCGTTTAGAACAAGCCGTACTCTCTAATACTGACCATAAATCATAATCCAGTGGATTAAGATCGGGACTAGGCGACGGCCAGTCTTCAGCTTTGATGAAGTCCGAAACGTTCGTTTCCAACCAAGACTGCATAGACCGAGCTTTATGACCCGGTGCCGAGTCTTGCTGGAAGAACCATTCTTGGTTATTGAACATGATGTATTTAAGGGGCTTCACTACCTTCTCAAGAATGGTATCTTGATACACCTGTGCCGATGTTTTGATACCTTTTTTACAAAAGTATGGCTCAGTCACTCCTTCATAGCTAATACCCCACCAAACCATCACTGAAGTCGGATAATGCCCACGTTTCACTCTGTCCACTAAATTGGAAGCTTCCTTAGAGCTGTGAGCATAGATACGGTCATTTTGTTTGTTAAAATGTTGCTCAATTGTAAAAATTTCTCATTCGTAAACAAAATTATTCTGTGACCTCCCTTTGCGTACCGCTTTAGTAGATTTTTCGATTTTACCACTCTATTCTTATTTAAATTATCAGTTAAGAGATGACCAATACGTCTATTATAGGCTGCAAGTCCTAAGTTATCTTTTAAAATACGCGACATGGTTCTAGGTGCTATCTTCATCTCCCGAGATAAAATCTTTTGCTTTCGGACAGGATTTCTTCGAATTCTTTCCCTTACTGCTTTGACCACCTTTTTCGTACGAACACTACGTGGACGGCCAGATCTTTTTCTGTCACAAACAGAGGAGGTCTCATTGTACCTATTAATAGCCCGGTACACAAACATGTTACTAATACCAAGCGTATGGAGAGTTTTAAAAATTGCATTTGGCTCCATACCTACTTTGTGTAATGCAATCACAGCGATTCGGTTCTCTTTATCACCCCACTCCATTTTAATATCGCAAAATTTTGTACAATGTATTGGCGTCAAAATGAGAAAACACAATGCACAATCATATAAAAATGACATATTCCAAATTCAAATGAAATTTTTTTTTTAATTGTAACAGTATTTATGGCCAGACTAAGTATATCTAATTAAGAAAAGAGAAATATTTGTAGGTATTTTAAAGCTTATTGCGTGCACGAGTTGTTAGATTTGGCATAGTTAAAGTTTATAAGCAAATATTATAAAAGCCAGCCAAGTGCGAGTCGGACTCACTCACGAAGGGTTCCGTACCATTTTCTATAATAACGGCAAAAAAAAAATCACGTTTGTTGTATGGGAGCCCCCCGTAAATGTTAATTTTATTTTAATTTAATTATTTCAATCACGTTTGTTGTATGGGAGCCCCCCTTAAATATTTGATTTATTTTAATTTAATTATTTATTTTAATTATTTTATATTATTTATTATATATTTATATATATTATATTTATTATATATACAATATTTAACTGAATATTCTGTGAATATTTCAAGTGTCTACCTGTCGCCTTTATCAATATCTAGCTAAAACGAGTAAAAATCACGTTTGATGTATCGGAGCCCCCCTTAAATATTTATTTTATTCTGTTTTTAGTATTTGTTGTTATAGCGGCAATAAAAATACATCATCTGTGAAAATTTCAACTGTCTAACTATCACGGTTCATGAGATACAGTCTGGTGACAGACGGACAGACAGACAATGGAGCCTCAGTAATAGGCTGCCGTTTTACCCTTTGGGTACAGAACTCTAAATATAAGAATAAAAGAAAAATAAAATTATGAATTACGGTCGAATTTAGACGCCTGTGGACTGACAACTGATAGTAATTATAATGCTTCTGTTCGATTTGAGGATGAGGATCGCACTGCTGAAGTGGCGCTGGGCTGGACACTTGGCTGGTAGAGATGACGGGCGTTGGACGAATGCGATTACAGAGTTGTGGCCAAGGGATGCTCGTAGACCAAGAGGCAGACCACCCGCCCGATGGTCGAATGACATTGAAAGCGTAGCTGGGTGTCAATGGATGAGACTCGCAAGGGACCGGAAAGAATAGCGTAATAAAGAGGAGGCCTATACCCAGCAGCGGGTGCAGACGGGATGAGATGATGATGATGATGTTCGATTGAACGTTTTCGTGATCTACAAATATTTGTTCCGGGTGCAGGAGTTTTAGTACCAAAGTTTTTTTTATATTACCTGGTTCTGGAACACGCTTATGGCCCACCTGATATTAAGTGGTAACCATCGCCTATATAGTATGTTCAATAAGAGAAGAGTCGTAGGAATTGACGTCGTGCGTGTGCCAATTTACTACTTTTGTTGCGTTGACAACACTGCTCTGTCTTTGCCAGTACGACTAAAAGTTTTTGATACTTGGTAGACAGACATTCATAGACACCAACTGTTGTCATCAGTAGGTACTTACTTGCTATTAAGTAGGTAGGTACGTATCTTCGCATAATGCTGATTAAAATTGGCTACCATAGCACAGCACAGGTGTTATGTGATGAGCCAAAAATAATGGACATGCATGATTCTACTGAGGTTTAAGTGTTGGCTTTTATAAAAATTATTTATATAGGATAGTGGCTAGTTATGTTTTAAGTGTAACGTGCTTCCATGGAACATGACCTTTCTACTTTCTAGTACCTACTGATGAGTTGCACTGGACTGCATACCTAGACTTAAAAAATTAAACATGGAGACATTTTATAATTTTATTAACATTATGTTAATATACAGTAAAAATTGACAATTATAGATAATACAAGGGTAAAAATACTTCAGCAGATTATCATCACGACATGAATGATGAGAACTTATGAGCAGCCGGGTTCCAGCATGTACGATAATATATCTTATGATTAAATTATTATCCATTATAAGATAATAATTTAATCAGTACCATACTCAAAGTCTGAATCTAAATATTCAATGCCGTTTATGTCTGAGCTAGCTTTGGAGCATCCACTCTCGGACTCATCTGTTTCATCTTCGGATTCTGTTATATTTATGATTCTTGTAAATTGTCCATCAAATGGTCATGTTCCCAATATTTTTCCTCAACATGTTTCACATATTGCCATTCTTTTTGCCACTGGGCAGTAGTAATATTATTGAAGCATTCATTTATTTCAATTCCCTGGCAGCAATTCCCTGGCATAACATAACATAACATAACATTAACATTCTTTGATGCAACATTTCGTTTAACTGAACTCCATATTAATTCTATTGCATTTAAATCGCAAAGTGACTCTACTAACACCTGCAACATAAAATGTTCATAATCAGTTTAATATCTAAAAACGCAAAGTATCAATAGTGTTAGTCGTACTACAAAAATAGGTTTGCTTAGGCTCGAGTGATTTTTACCTAATATATTTATTATTTCCGATTACGCTAATCACACATAAAACACTAAAGACGCTGTTTATTTCGTCTAATAAATCAATGTACAGTCCAAAAATACCACAAGAAGCTTACATACCAGTCATTGCAGCTACTCGTTCCGTAGCTTTTTTCAGGCTTATTGACGCTTTCTCGCGCAGACAAAACTGTATAACATTATATATTATTTGCCTCACAGAGCTGCGTAACGTTTTTCCTCTTTTCCACATAAATAAGTAATTATCTAGCACAAAAACAAGATCAATAATAAATGAGACAGATGACAGCTGGATTGGGTTGCCATATAAAATTTTTAATGTTAGTTCACCAAAACGCCACGACTCTTCTTTTATTGAACATACTCTAGCAAAGTATTGTTTCGTAGGTCACGCTACTTAGAAACGTGCTCTACGATGCACAATTGCGTTCATTAGCTTTTGGTACCAACTGATACTGACACAGAAAATCCATTACAATATATATATAATCCTCGGCGACGTGTCCGTCGATGGCGAACCTTTCGCTATTACCTATGCTCTGTCATGGGCGCGAATATGACTGGCAAATCCAAATTTAGTCTTAAATACTCTGTCACACAATATACAATGCAGTTGACGAGAAGAGAGAAGAGTTGTATGTAGGTATAATTTTTTTTTTGCTGGACATTTCACACAGCGTGATCTAGCCCCAAACGAAGCAGAGCTTGTATTATGGGAACCAGATAACTGATAGAATACTTTTACATTTTTTTTTGTAAATACATTAATAAAATATATAGAGAAACAACCAGACCCGGATCAAATATCTGTAGATCATGTAAACATTTGTTCCGCGGAGGGAATCGAACCCGCTACCTTCTGCGTCTCAGCCGGCTATTCGCTCACTGCACCACGAAGGTCGTCCGGCAATTGTGTATGGGCCTTTGCTTTGTTTTTTTGGATTGGCATTTAGCGTCTAGGTTCTCGAGACAAACGGCCTCAAACTGCACGGTACCCTGGTGGACGGACCTGCGCCATTCAGGTCGTCGTTGTGTGAGCTCTTCCCAGCCTTCGCATGGGAGGTCACTACTATCAAATATAGTATTTTCGAAGCTGTTACCTCTAAAAATATAGTAGAAGGCAAAAAATTTAAAAAAATATTATAATATTTCTTTTTAAATTAATATTTTTTGCTGTGCTGTGCCTTAACAATTATTTTTTTATTTATAAAAAAGCATTCATATGCTTGATGGCATTCTAAATTTAAGTTGATTAATTCTGCTCTTATTAAATTCAAACTGGCCCTGTTTGTTTCTACATGACAGAAAATATGCGCTCTGCGAATGCTGATGTTGCAGGAATTGAAAGAAGAAATGATAAAATTTTTAAAATATTAGGCATGTCTGAATGATTTATAAGAATAACTTCTTGCCATTTTTCAACATTTTGAATTTGATGATTTAATAGAAAAATTTGATCAGAAAGTACAATGTCCAAAATTTGGTTCATTTGATTGATTTCTGAGTACAAGTTGTTAAAATTATTTTTTAATTTCTCAGCAACTTATAGTAGCCAACTATTTTTTTTAATATAGTATTTGATCCCTTATTATAGTAGGATATTATATTACTTAATAGGGTTGGCAACCCTAGATGTACGAACGCTAGTTAATTTGTTTGCAATAATTGTTAAAATAAAATCACTTTGTGTTTATGGAAGTTTCCTTTTAAAAAAATAGTTTTTACATTTTATTCCTAAAATCAAAAATTGGGATCAAAGATCTTCACCCCCCCCGCTAAAGGCAATATTTTTCGGTTATTTATGTAAAATCCATCGTATTTTTCCTTATTGTTCTGATATCGTCCGCAAAGCACGTGTTGAGATAACTTTTTTTTTGTAATTTTCTGTACTTGTTTGGGTATTAATATTTTCTGCTTTACCTTCGTAAAATGGATAGATCATCTAGATCGCGAACACGCGAGAATCGCTCACGAAGCCCGCGGAGACGGTGTTCTCGCAGCATGCACTCGCGAGGTCGGCGTTCGCGCAGTTTGTCGCGAGGGCATACTCCGCGGTGCAATACACGGCATCCTAGTGATTGTTCTAGCCATGGTGGTCGTGGTGCAGGGCTCCGCACTTACGGTGATTGCACTTCATCTCGAGGCTATACGCCGCGAAACGAAACACGGTATCGTAGTCGTAGGTTTAGTCGCAGTACAAGTAGGCCTGACCGCAGCCGCAATCACAAACGTTACCACCGCAGCCGTGAACGCCACAGTCACCGCAGTCAACAGGGCCGCAGCCGACGACATCGCAATCGTGAGTACTGGCACACTATTATGTCTCGTATACAAGCTTTAGAGACCCGAGCGCAACCGGTAGACTCAGCCGGCCGGTGTTGATGCCTCCGCCGTTAGCGCCTTTGGTGCCTCCACCGTTTCACTCATCGAGTCCTGCACGGGTCAGGCGCTGTAGCCTGGAAAGGAGCGCGTCGCCGGGGAAGCGAGTGTGCTAGCGGTGCAGTAAAACGGTAACAGATTGCATTGTGGATGCGATCCAATCCATCAACACAGATAGCGGTAAGACCGAACCAATATTTTTGTATTTCGAGTTATGATCCTAGCTTGCACAACATTTAAAATTAGTGTGGCGAAGTAGATTATGCCAAGTCTTTGAACAAATGCTTTGAATTCGCATACACATAGTGCAGGAACTCAGTGACGAGCTTGTATCTGCGATTGTTATCCGCGGAATAACTGAGCCACATCACATTATTCGAGCATCCGCCATGGACACAAAACTTTTGCCTGATGATTTAGTCTGGTTCTTTTCAATTTACATTAAGCTAAACACGATCTCATTAGTCACACCGAAATCGTGGATTTGAAGAGGGTACATGTTTTCTTATGGCCTTCCAGGGCATAAACTGACAGTGTAAAAAGGTCAAAAAGCATTCTGGGAAGCATTCAATTGCTACTAAAACAAACGCCTGTTTTGCATAAAAAAGATTTGAAAGCACTCAATATAATTCCAATTAACTTTTTTTTCTTAAAATTTGTCTACCCGCAATGGTGTAAATGTAGCCGACCGACGTGCAAAGTCGATGCTTTAGACTGTCAAAGATCACGTCAGCGTCAATACATTTTTGTAAGGTTGTGGTGCCTGACCGAGGCTGCGTTTCGAATCGCGCTTAAACCGATATCATCGCGTAAAGGGGAGACCGGAGGGCAATCTGCCCATACAACACGTACTACCAAGATCATTTCTAATTGGAGCATGTTTCTACCTTAATAAGGTATTATTTTAATTTGAATAGTATTTATCTAGGTTCCCAACCATATATTAGATCAAAATACCTACCTAAAATGAAATAGAAGCGTATCGCATTCTGCATGTTTTTACGTCATAAAAGATCTGTTTTCCACTTAATTGTTTCGTAGTAAAAACAACAACATCTTACGTATCCTAGTCATGGGAACATAGATTATATCGTCTAATTACAGAATAACAACACAATGAGAAAAATACAACAAGTTTTCAGTCATCATTTTTGGTATTACGGAACACGGTCAAAATCTAATCAAATTTAGAATCGTTCTATTGCTATCACTGTCGCTCTGCGTGGTAAACTTCGTCACTTAACAGGGATAGCGATGTTCAGGCCGAAGTTTTTGACGCGGCCGAATTGAAGTTGCGCTCGGGGTTCGCCGGCTTCTTAACAAGCGCTCCGAGTCACCGTGAGCGTGACAACGATGTCCCGTGAATCGTCATAGATGCCGTCATTACATCCGCCATTTTGCGCCAACAACGTCCATGCTTCAAACCACGGAACATAAAAAAACAATAGAACTAGCATGATGAGTTTTTACTAAGGGAATATAGTTTAAAATTCTATAAAATAAACAGTAATACAAAATTAATGTCTAGGTACTTCGTCTTCTCAGCAAAAGATGGCGCCTTAAGAAATATTATTATTTTAGTCTCTATGTATTAGATATAAGATTGTTAATGAAATGGCTGTTACTCGCTTGCCAAAAAACATTGCTACTCCCTTAGTGATGTACCTATGAGGATACAAGACGAATGTATATATCGTTTTTCACCTACCTACTGAAGGATAATGAAATTGGTGCATCAGGTTATATTTCTGGTGGTCGAAATAAAAAGTTTGAGCTTTTCTTTCTTTTTATAATAACATAATCACAGGTTTCAGAGCAAATTAAGCTAGTTTTTGTAGGAAACCAATTTTGTTTCCTAGTTGCATCGATCCATTTTTTTATGTCTGGCGCCTTGGGGAAACTGAAAACAGAAGTATATTATTTCACTATAGGTCTAAAATACATTCAGAAAATCATCAATGAAACAACAAAAGAAATAAACGCCCTAAAACTTAAAAACCTTTTAATACGGGGTAACTAGTTAAAGCTATCAATAACGCATTCATCAGTTTATTGGGGTCACATCCCTTATTGAGTAGCTTAAGTTGAGGTTTAAGAAGACGCGACCTTAAACGGTATAATTCAGTCTATTTTTCTTGACGATTTTGCATTTTAAACAAAACTAACAAAAAAAAAAACAATAAAATAAAACTTACCGGTGATACAATATGCGACCCTTTTGTTAAATTTTTGGTTTGGCTATCGTTTTTACACTACAAAACGGCACAATACGACATTTTTATATTTTTTTGAAGTACGTTTACCCCACAGTAATTGAAACACGACTGAAGTAAGCGAAGCTTGTAGTGCGCGCTACTCCGCGTACTTGGTGTTACGCGGGCTCCGCCTACTTACGACTTCTGTTGTTTTTTGTATTCTGTGCTCCAAACCGATATCACCGTGAGCCTCCCTGTCAAAAGTGAAATGACAGCTGGTTGCTTGGTTGCTTGTGAGTAATAGTGTTCTGTGGTTGGTTGGTTAAAATGTTATTAAGTAAAAAAAGGAACACTGGTCACTAATTTGCAGCGCGTTCATGAGCGTTCCGAATCCTTGATGGCACTCAACTGTCATCAGCGCGATAGACGTTTTGCTCACATCTTAATCTGTAGTGAATTACTTTTTTTGCCAACAAAAGCCAATAAAACGATCTATTAATGGGGTAGGTGAATCGATCACTACTGTAGACTCGTGCGTCACTCTTGTTGTTGAGTTGCAGATGTATCATTAGAGGTACATTTGTTATTGGTGGTACCTAGTGAAATTATGAAGGTTCTGAAATATTTGACAGGTAAACAATTTACTGTTGTCACTGATTGTAATACCTTAAAGGCGACAAAAATTTGTTACCGCGCCTGGCATGATGGTGGATATTTCTTCAAGGTATATTTGTCTTGTTAACTTCAAGATATCCTACCGAAAAGGCATCATGATGCAACACGCGGATTATTTAAGTCGTAACTTCTGTGTTAACTTTAACAAAAACTGTAAAGTCACATAAGTTCGGATAAGGTGACAGACTTATTATTAAGAAACTTTTGGTTTCCAGGCCTTTGTTGTTAAGTAGGTACATAGCACACTGTGTTACATGCATCGCCCACAAGTGTATACCTGTCACGAGCGCCTTAACAACCTATCATGTCTCGGGATAGACCTGATATTCCATTTGATACCTTTCATGTTGATGTTTTGGAACCTCTTCCCGTGTCAAAGGACTACATACAAGTTTGCGATGCTTGTGATCGATGCATTCCTAAAATATTGTTTGTTGTTCTCCCACATGTTTTTAAGTATGTAATCTCGATGTTTTGTACCCCTTATTTAGTTGTATTGGATAGAGGACTTATTGTTCGAGTCAGCAAGTCTTACATCTTGAATGCTAATCACCAAAACATTGAAAGGGCTGATGAACTATGGCAACTGTAACTCGTGCAAAACCTGATGAAGCAGAAAACTGCTTAGACCTCTGCTCTGTGTCTACTGGTTGGTCATTAAAGTGCCACACCGGCAATACGAGCCCTATGCATATGTTGCTATACACCCGGTAGCATCTTATCGAGAGTCCAGACGAGAAATGCTTAAGAAAAGGACGGCCGAACGATTGACGAGGAATCAAGCGCAGCAAGATGCTGTTATTAACGAGAACAAGCGCTTTCCTAGTGTGTATACGCCCAGTCTCAAGGAAAGCGGGACCCGGGTGTGCGCGGGTCTTATTGAGTTGTCAAGACACTGCGTAATGGTATGTATGAACTTGAGTTGCCCGCTGGGGCATATGACAAGATGACATTATGCGGCAGCACAGTTCATGGTGCTTTGGAGGGGTGAGTGGAACTTGTTCTTCTTTCTTTGAAGGTAAGCCTGAAGTCTACGCGGTACGCAAACTTTAAAGCACCTCTGCCGGTAGTCACCGTTGTGGACCCCTGAAACTTGTTCTGCCTTTGAAGATAAGCCTAAGTCTACGCGGTACGCAAAGTTTAAAGCGCCTCTGCCGGTAGTCACCGTTGTGGACCCCTGAAACTTGTTCTGCCTTTGAAGATAAGCCTGAAGTCTACGCGGTACGCAAATTTTAAAGCGCCTCCACTGGTAGCCACCGTTTGGTATGCGCATACCTGGGACGGTGCGAAAGCTTTTCGGTATGAAAACTTTAAAGAGCCTATGCCGAAGAGTCGTTGAGTGGTATGCAAACTTGGAGCCTCTGCCGTGTAAGTGCTCAGCGTTTGTTATTTTTACCAGAAGACGGTGCGAAAGCTTTTTGGTATGCAAACTTTAAAGAGCCTATGCCGAAGAGTCGTTGAGTGGTATGCAAACTAGGAGCCTCTGCCGTGTAAATGCTCAGCGTTTGTTATTTTTGTACGTACGCTTTTTTGGTCGACCTTTTCATAGTGTAATTATTGGGAACCGTTGGTTTGTGATTCTTAACGACCATAAATCAATGCGTACTTGACTATTTTGTTTTAGTACAGAGGTGTTGGTAATTTTAATTGATTTAACAAAGACTTACCTAACTAAACCTGGTTAATAAATTATAACTTACTCAGGTTTGAGTTCGTAATACTGTTTATTTCATTGCAGACACAGCTGATGGTTCTGATTGTCCAGATGCCTAGATTCAACCAGGGCCTTCTTCAAGGGATGTTGGTATTGGACATCCTGGACCATTGAACAGATCGCTCCCGATATTGGCGACATTGACTTTTCTGAAGAACCTGACGAGGACGTCAGGATATCAGAAGAGGCCGTGTTGGACAACTCCAGCGCTGATAACAGTGATCGAGACCAACCGAATATATAAGGCGCTGCGCAGACCGCGCGCGCCCACGCCTCACATCCCTACGCGTCCAGAACAGTACGGATTTCGGTCAGAACACAGCACGACGCTCCAACTGTGTAGAGTACTGCATCACCTCACCACCGCCCACAACAGGCGCGAACACTCTGCCGCAGTATTTCTGGATATGGAAAAAGCGTTCGACCGAGTCTGGCACGCGGGACTCCTTTACAAGATGGCTACCTCACCAATACCGCAGAAGGGTTGTGAAGGTAATAGCTTCGTTCTTCCAAGGCCCCAGCTTCTCAGTGCGCGTGGAGCAGGCGACCTCCTCCAGACGACCAATCGGGGCCGGAGTCCCCCAAGGCAGCTGCCTCCTTCCAGTGTGTTACTCACATTACACTGACGACATACCCAAAACAGAAGAAACTCTGTTAGCCCTATACGCGGACGACGCCGCATACATAACCAAATCTATGAACTTAAGCCATGCCGCCACCAAGATGCAAAGGGGACAGAGCTCCCCGCCTGGCTGAAAAAATGGAGACTGAGTGTCAATGTGAGTAAGACACAGGCCGTCGCATTTTCGAGGAAGCTCACCCTATAAACCAAACTCTCCCTAGAGGAACAGCCGGTGGCCTGGTCACACACGGTAAACATCTGGGGGTAACATTAGACCGCAACCTAACGATGAGTAAACACGCAAGAAACGTCCGTGGCCTGGCGTGTATAATCCGAGCACTACTCAAGCCCGTCCTGCAGTCCAACCTACCGCTCCGAATGAAGGTTGGACTATACAAGACCTATGTCCGTCCGCGTCTTACATACGCGACTACCGGCAGGAACCTTTCCGCATGGTATGCTTTGTTAGCCAAAGACCACAGAAAGATACTGCGAAGTCAGCAAAGCCTCTGCCTCAGGACCATCGTAGACGCGCCACGGTACGTCCGAAACAGCACTAACCAACGTGACCTAGAAATTGAGAGCTTAGACCAATTTATAGGCCGCCTAGCAACCAGAATGTTTGAGCGCCTGGGCAACTCCGCTTACTCACACCTACGAGAACTAGCTCCTCTCACAGATAGACCCCCAAAGAGTAAGCCATATTCGCGGGAACTGGTCACAGAAAACGACCAGAATACGTTGACAGACTCAGACGTAGACATCCCTCCATCCCTCCCCACCCCCACCCTTCCTACCACCCAACCTAGATCCGCGTCAAGCAGCCGACCGCAAATCACTCCGTCCTGCGGAGAGACCATCGGGCGGCCAGCAACGCGTGAGTAAGTCACCTGAGGCTTCACGAGCCGACCCGATGACCCCCCCGTAGAAACGGGGGGCGGAAAGAACTCCGTAGGAAAGGGCAAAAAAGCCCGGTACTGCAGCCCCCACACCGGCTACGCCGGTTGAGAGAGCGAAAGCAGACACGGGACGTGCCCACACTTATTCGAGACTTGTGCTGTGCGGACGTGTTTTACGTGCTTACGTGGTTACTTGATAACGTGTTCTAGAGATCACGTGGTGTTTAATTAATATACGAACGCTAGTTAATTTGTTTGAAATAATTGTTAAAATAAATCACTTTGTGTCTATGGAAGTTTCCTTTTAAAAAAAGTACATTTTACATTTTATTCCTAAAAGTATGGTATGGTCAGGTATATGTTACTTTGAATGTTATTTATAGACTTTCCAGTATAACAAAATAATTTAATATTACTCCATTAATACAGTTTGGAACACCACAAATATTTAATTCAGCCGCCACGCGGTAAATACTAATTAATCGCCAACAAACTTCGGTCCCTGGTGCATCGTTTCAGCTCGCATTATGCAGACGTCCGTTGTATGACTTTTTATTTGGTGCCAGACTCACACCGTGCACTAATTCTAATTCTAGAGTGGGGAGATTAAGAGATCTGCACTAACGTCCCGCATTGGGGTTTATTGTGCATTATCCCCCGTCCAACCTGACCCCAGCCATCCTAACTCCTTGAAGTAACGGAGTAGGACTTCGGGTTGGTGGCAGCAGCTTTCCAGGGTCCCCGTGGATGTTGATGTAGTAGCGGTGTTGGAGGATGAGGATTCGATGACCCCTTGCAGATCCGTTCTCAGTCTGGCATAGTTTGTGGCAGTGCAATCACGTGCTCTACAGTCCCTTTCTCCTGTGCACATTAATTGCCTACTCTCACGTTATTTCTAATCCAGTCCATCCAAATAAATAGTAATTGAGCTTAGGATTCGGGATAAAATTATGTAAATAAATCTAACCAAAATAACCCTTTTATTCAACACTAAAATGATAAATACACGATCTTAATCACAAGGATTCACAGCACACTAAATCACACCAATGTTACACAATAAACCACTAAAAGTCACTGAAATGTTCGCACGTATCGCCAAATCAAGACTGACTCTGCGTTTTTTTTATCGTATTTTTTCGAATGGGGAATAGCCCATTTGAAAATAAACTGACTCTGCGGACGTCTCTTCGCACTATTTATACAGCGCATTATTTCCAGAACCTTCTCGACCTTTCCACTAGTAACTAGAAAAGTGTAGGTATTTCGACCGACTACTATTTCTTATTCTGTGCACCTGTAGGTAAAAACGTGGTATGTAGGTATATTTCATACCTATTCTGTGACACAGTAGGTATAACTCCGAGAAACCGACTATTACTTATTCTGTAACAGTCTCGGCGTAACAGTAATTTTATCAAAAAACTTATAAAGTGATATAGCCTGCTGAGTTGTTTTAATATAAAATTAAGATGTACTAAACTGCGTTTAGCTATAATACGTTGTGCAATATATGATGAACAAAGACTTTTTAAAACTAAAACATGTCCACTCGCCTGGAAAAGATGCTTTACCGGACACCGGGGCTGATTATACATAATGAACCTCATTCAGCATTAGTATTAAGTAACTTAATTGTATAGGTAATTGTTTGTTGTCCTTAACAAATGAAAAATAAAATAAACGAAATATAATATAAGCAACGCATAAATTAAATTAAAATTAAATTGGTAAATTTTCTAGAATAAATAATTGTAATTTGGTGTATATATCAATAAACTGTTATCTGTCTATTAATTATTGGAATATATATATACATATATATATTCCAATTTCAATAAAATTTGTAATACAGATAGATATAGAAGACTGGAATTGGAAAGGTTACTTTTTATCCGACCGTAACGAAAGAGGGTAATGTTTTATTTGCAAACCACGTATGCAAAGCCGCGGGTGGTAGTTATAAACTTATCACACTAATAATATAAATGCGAAAGTTTGCATGTTCGTTTGTTACTCAATCACGCCGTAACGGCTGAACCGATTTCGATGAAATTTGGTATATACGTAGATTATAACCTGGATTCCCACATAGGATATCTCTTATCCCATAAATCAGTTCCCATGGGATAAAAATGGGGTGTTAAGTTAAGTAACAACAGCGAGTTTAGCTTTATTTCTAGGTTACCTACACATTTAGTAGTATAACGCGTACGAAGTCGCGGGCAACAGCTAGTATTATATATATCCCACTAATATTATAAACGCGAAAGTTTGTATGGATGTGTGGGTGGATGTTTGTTGCTCTTTCACGCAAAAACTACTGAATGGATTTTATTAAAATTTGGTATGTACGTAGATTAAAATCTGGATTAACACACAGGCTACTTTTTATGGAAAAAACACGCGTGCGAAGCCGCGGCGGAAGCTAGTGTATATATAATATTATAAATGCGAGAATTTGGATGTTTGTTTATTTATTTATTTATTTGTTTGTTTGTTTGTTTGTTACTTAATCACGTCATAACGGATGAACCGATTTCGATGAAATTTATTATGTACGTAGATTATAACCTGGATTAACATATTTGCTGCTTTTATCCCATAAATCAAGTAGTATGGGATAAAAATGGGTTTTTATCCCAAGTTGCAACAGCGAGCTTAGCTTTATTTTTTAGCGGGCAACAGCTAGTTATAGAAATATATACCTAAATAAAGAAAAGATTTGATTCAATCCACTTACTAAATAGACAAAAAAACAAAAAAGTGGCACTCCGGGAGTGCCGACAGAAGTAAACCTTAAACAATTACGAGATACTTATATACAGAGGTGTCGGTAACGGTAACGGTAGCAGTGTCGCGAGTTCAATGGTTTTTTCTCATCTCAAAAAATGCCAAACACGCCTAAAGAAGTTGCCACAACAAAAAAAAATGGGTGTGTTTTAGACCACACGACTGAAGAAAAACTTCTTTTTCAAAATTACAAAATTGTCCACCCGCCTGTACGTAGGTCAATGTTCAATGGTCAATGTAGGTGGATCAGTCTATGTTCATTCTGGACAGACGCAACTCGCACTGGCATATTAACGTTTAAAATAACTTGTGAGACTATCATGGTAATGAACACTATTAAAAATAAAACTCACAAATCAAGGTAAATATCGCGTTTTTATGGTGCCGTCCCTCAAAAGGTAATAAAAGGAACCCCTAAAAGATCACTCTCTTGTCCGACTGTCCGTGTGTCACCAGCGGTTTTCTCAGGAACGGGTGGACCTAGCAAGTTGAAATTTATACCAGATACTGAGGTCTATAGTCTCTATTAGGTGTATACAAATCAAGGTTCTGAGTGGACATAATAAAACGATATGGGCAAATTTAGATTTTCACGAAAACTTGTAATTACCAAAATTTACCTTAATTTTCAACTTCTTTTATTATTCGGAATGTTCCCTTTATTTGTGCAGTAAGACGTTGCTTTTAACCAAAATTGACAATTCTAGGTCAACCGGAAGTACCCTATAGGTTTTGGGTCGAAAATCTATACGGTAGTTCCCGTTGACCTGAAATCACGAAATTTGACAAAAAGCATAGTCTTACAGCACAAATAAAATAAAAATTCCATGAAACAAAAATAGTTGAAAATTGATGGGTGTCTCCATACATACATAGTTGACGCCAATTAAGATAGTCCTCTGAGTTGTATGGGCGCTCATACAATTTAGAGGACTAGCTTAATCGGCACCAACCTCAAATAAGGTAAAGAAATAAAATTGTGCTATTGAATAAAATAAATGTTTAAGCGGGGCTCCCATACAACATACATGATTTTATTGCCGCTTTTATAGATAATGGTATGGAACCCTTGGTGCGCGAGTCCGACTCGCACTTGGCCGGTTTTTGGTATTACTACGGGTAATTTTGGGTGTTTATCGCTTATAGGTACATTTTTATTTAAGTTCCGATTGTGTTGCAATAATCATGGTCTAGCTAGATGGTAAACCGACCTGATAAAAGTTGCTGGGAGCCATTGGAGGCAGGCCGCACAAGATCGGTCATTCTAGAAATCTATGGGGCAGTGACGACCTATGGCTGGTATGGAGATTCTTCTTCTTCTTCTTAGCGTGCCAATAGCTCTACTTATATTGTCATAGATAGGTACTCGGTTACATTGATGGCGCCAGGAGAAGCCATTTTCAAGTCAACCATTGTGTAGGTGTTCGGGCACAAAGGGCACATTAGTAGGTGTTTCATCGAGTGTGCAGGATTATCACAGATATGGTAATGATAATGATTTTGTTAATCACCAAGATACTAGAGGCTCGCCCCGAACTGAGATCTCGCGAGTCTCAGATTAAAACAAAAAAAAATTATTTGTAATCTTTGACTATCAAAATAGTGTCACGAAATAAATTACCAATTTACTTGACCTACTGTTTCATTCAAATTACAGGTAACGAGAGTTCATGTAAATTGGATACTCTTTTTTTGGGGTACAAGTTGCAGTTATTCTGGATTTCAGACTTTTGCTTATATTTGTGTCACTTAAGCTGCACGCATACTAAATAACAGCACTGTGGGTTTACTGGTGTACCCTGTGAATTTTGTCAAAGTTTAGTTTTTATTATGACTAATAACTCAAAAACTTTAAAGAGTTTACGAAAAATAAAAACAGAGTCTGAATGTACTGAATGTCTTTGACGTCCCATTTGACCAGTTAGCCTCATTTTCATTTTATTTACCCCTCTTGAACCCCAATATCTCAACAACCCACCCAACATTTTTAGCTCATTAAGTCACACCAAAATTGTGCCATCACTACCAATGTATTAAATTTCACGATGATCGGATCAACGCTTCGAAAGTTATCCACAAACAAATATACATACATAAAACGCCGATTTACCCAAGTTTATTTTGAGATCTCGCTTTGCTCGACCAACAAGGTAAACAACGTAAATCCTATTTAACCCGACACAAAAAACTCATAAACACCGGTAATAAATTATAAAGCTAGTTACCTACAGTTGTATATTTCTAGCACAGCCATAATTTATACTCTACTTTATTACCTAAAGCCTTGCAATAGTATGATATTGTGCAACGGAATTGCAGCGTTACTCTTTAATGAGAATGTAATGAATTTCCCGACGAGCCATAAGCTCAGGTATTTGTGCAGGACTTCATGAATAAAAGCTGCTCTAGGATGCGGCAAACTTGATATCTCTATGTTTACTAGATGCTAGAGCACAGTGGCTCGAATTGGACAGGAATTCATACAATTTTTTTAGCATTATTTTAACACTAGCTGTTGCCAGCGCCTTCACACGCGTGGTTTGCCAATAAAAAGTAGCCTATGTGTTAATCCAGGTGATGATCTACGTACATACCAAATTAATCGCAATCGTTTCAGCCGTTCCGGCGTGAGAGAGTAACAAACATCCATACATCCATACATACAAACTTTCGCGTTTATAATATTATAATAGGATTTGTTCCTAATCCCCCACATGTGCGCGAAAGAGGGGTAAAAAGTTTTTCTCTATATTACCTGGGAACATTCTGTTGTCATCATCATCATGGGCAGCTTAAACTATGTAAGTATAAGTATTAAGTATTAAGTATAAGTATTAAGTATTCAGTATAAGTATTAAGTATAAGTATTAAGTATAAGTATTAAGTATAAGTATAAGTATTAAGTATAAGTATTAAGTATTAAGTATAAGTATTAAGTATAAGTATTAAGTATAAGTATTAAGTATAAGTATTGCTGGACATTTCACGCATCGCTATCTAGCCCCAAACTAAGCAAAGCTTGTATCAGGTACCAGGGAACCAGATAGCTAATAGAATACTTATATACATTTTTTGAGCCGAGTTCTCAACCATACCTGGTGCAGGCACGACATGGACATTCGACATAATTTTCGTCTTGTCCATGTTCATTTTAAGTCCTACCCGTTGGGAGACTCGATTGAGGCCTTCGAGCATCGTGCTGAGCTCTTCCATCGACTTTGCCATGACCACAATATCGCCGGCAAACCGAAGGTGAGTGATGTATTCGCCGTTAATATTGATGCCCAGTCCTTTCCATTCCAGAAGCTTAAAGGCATCTTCCAATGCGTTCGTAAACGGTTTCGGAGAGATGACATCTCCCTGTATTACGCCTCTTTTTAAGGGAATCGCCTTCGAGCTCTGTTCTTCGAAACATTTCAACACTTCGATGTACCGATAATCAATACGGCATCGTTAGAGAGACTCAAGCACTGCCCATGTTTCGATCGAATCGAAGGCTTTCTCATACTCCACAAACGCGAGACATAGCGGCAAGTTATACTCTTCGGTCTTCTGTATGACTTGCCACAGCGTATGTATGTGGTCTATGGTACTGTAGCCTTTACGGAACCCGGCTTGTTCGGGAGGCTGGAAGTCATCAAACCTGCGTTTGAGACGGTTCACGATGACCCTTGAAAACAGCTTATAAACATGGCTCAAAAGCGAGATTGGTCTGTAATTCTTAAGCAAGGTGTTGTCACCTTTCTTGAAGAACAGAACCACTACACCCTGCTCGACACACTGTCGATGGTGATAATGTTGTTGGTGAGTGACTTGTGAACGAGAAACCCAACACCATCTTGGGACTGTTGGTCGCCCTCCCGGTAGTATAGTAGGTTACCAGACTTGAGGGATATCATGTCCTCGCCCTCTCTACGGACTTCTGATAACCCCAAAATGTCCCAGTGTAATCTACTAATTTCTTCTTCCAGCTCAACAATCTTTTCGTCTGTCCTCAAAGTACGGATGTTGTGTGTTACCAGGGCCAGTGGTCGTCGTAGGGTTTGGTAGCCGATCGTCTTCCAGGGGTTCTTAGCACCCCTGGCCCCGCCGTTACCGTGACTGCTACCGTAGCCAAGATTAGCGGGGCCGCCGGGGACTCGGGGCCTGGTTTTATGTTGTTGTATCATAAAGGGGTTGTTGCCATACACGCCACGCTTGGCAAGCGAGTTGGCGAGCGTAGTATAGGTATTGAAAACACGAAAAGACGCTGCTGCCCATCTTTCGGAGGTATCCCATAGCAGATTCCTACTGCATCCACGGGCAAGAGCGGAGGGGCAACATTCTACTGCCGGCGCCCCACGGCAGTTTGATCTTATTTCTAAATATTGCCGACCGACAATTCCCCGTGGTGGAAGTTGTATCTACGTTCGAACCGGTATTAAGGTAAGAAATAAACAAGACTATTGCGACCTATCACATGAACAAGGATTTGATTTCTGTGCCGTGCAGCTTGTTATAGAAAATATCCTTATTATAGGGATATACCATTTGAATCGAACGGATGACTATGCCTACTTAAATTTAATTGAAAAATTAATAACAAAAATTTCTAACAAGTGCTCAGACACTATTATTATGGGTGATATAAATATTAATCTTCTAGAAAATAATAAATTAAAAAAACAATTGACGGATATTTTGTCTAGGCATAATTTCTGTCAACGTATAAAATCTGCTACCAGGGTTGATGGTGACACCGCTACCCTGCTGAACCATGCGAACACGAACCTTCCCGAGGAGTGCGTCGCAGCTGTCGCCGGTGTCGTATCACACCTCAGCGACTACGACGCGTAGCGCCTCTCCACCTCGTGCGCCGCCGCCTCACCACCACTGTTCAGACAAAGACGGTTACTATCCGCGGCTAATAAATTACATTTTGGAAACGCCCTTGAATCAGTCGATTGGACTTTGATGGTGGAGCGGTCGAAAGGTGACTGTCACGCGTTTGCGAAAACCATCACAAATATAATAGCTAATAAATTTAACACATGTTTTCCAATAAAAAAGCAACCAAGCGTCATTCAAAATAGGAGCTGGGTCGATAGTGAAATAAGTAAGCTCAAGAGTTTATTGTACGACACACTTAACTTAAAGAAAGTATTCCCAGGTAATATTGAGCTAACAAATATCGCCGAAAACTATGTTAACAAATAAATAACCTGTTAAAAGAAAAACGCACTGATTATTATAGTAAAATGATTGGCAACAACCCGAATAAGTCTAAATGCATGTGGAATGTGATAAACACTGAACTTGGGCGGAAGAGCAGCGAAAGAGTTGATTATACCGACCTCGTGCGAACACTGACGGCGCCCCTTTTCGCAGCAAGAAAGAACTAGTTGATGCTTTGAATCTTGAGTTCACAACCGCGGCCAGCAAGTGCGGGGCTCCGACAGCTGACATCGCCCGCGATCATTCTTCCCTCAGTGTTGACTCATCCGCATGCGACGTATCGCTACGGTTTCAGCTGTTTTCGCCGGATAAAATAGTCCTAATAGTCAATAAATACATAGCATCTAAAAAAAGTACCGACCTGTACGGCATATCATCGAATCTGCTTAAAACTATCGCGAAACCAATCGCCATAGTCATTGCACATCTGTTTAACAACTGCATTCGAGTGGGTATATACCCCGAGCCCCTCAAAAGAGTCAAAATATCTCCTCTCTACAAAGGGAAAGGAAAAAAATCGGAAATAAAATCCTACTTGTCCCCGCCTTCAGCAAGATCTTTGAGGTCGGACTCAATAAAAGATTGTTGCCGTTTGTCGGAGAGCGAGATATCATGTCGGACAGACAGTACGCGTATAGAGCCAAACGCGGCGCCACAGACCTGGTGAGGGAGGTGGTATGGCGTGTGCTGACCGCGCGCGAAGGTGGCGCTGCTGTGCTGTGACCCGCCGCGCGCGTTCGACACTGCCGACCATCACCTCATCTCCGACAAACTCAATTTTCACGGAATAAGAGGACCGGCTCTATCCTTGTTAAGGTCTTTTATGTCGAACCGAACTCAAACCGTGGTGGGTGAGTTCGGGCGATTGAAGTCAACAGAGCTAACGAACACCATGGGCGTGCCGCAGGGCTCTTGCCTCTCAAATACGTTGTTCAGCCTTCTGCTGAACGACCTTCCGAAAGTCGTCGACGGGGCGCAGATATATATATGTACGCCGATGACGTAGCCGTTATTGTCACCGCGCCGAACCCGTCCAAACTGGAGATAAGGCTGAACATCGTTGTGCAGAGTCTTGAGAGGTGGTTCCGGTCGAATGGTCTAGCACTAAACAGGGAAAAAACCTGTTATACGACATTCCGCCTAAATGGCACTCCCAGGCCAATGCTTACAGTGACTGCCGGAAACACCGCTCTACATTTGGTCGAATCCACAAAGTTGCTGGGATTTCAAATTGACAGCGGTCTCACCTGAGCATATAGAAGAGCTCTGCTTAAGACTGGGCCGTTCATGCTTCGCTCTGCGCCGCCTCGCCGCGACCGCCACCCGCAGCGTGGTGCTGGCGTGCTACCACGCGACGGTGCACAGCGTCATAACTTATGGTGTGGAGCTGTGAGCGCGCGCTGCTGACGTAGACAGTCTTCATAATGCAGAAGCGTGCAGTGCGCGCCATCGCCTGGCGGTGTGCCAGACGACGTGTCATGCCGCGAGTATTTAAAAAAATTGAATATAATGACGCTCGCCTGCGAGCTTATCTACCAGGTAGCGACGTTCACCCACAAAAACATTGACGGTTTCAGACGTAGAGGCGTAAACACCTCCCGAGCTCTCCGCAGCAATAAACAAGCCCACCTTTAAGTCGCACCCACTCATAAGCTGCGCAAATCGGAGAGGTCCGTGTACGTCATGGGTCCCTCTGTATATAACAGGCCGCCGGACACAATCCGAACGGATGCAACTTCCACGACAGTCTTTAAATCGAGGCTACGAAAGTGGCTCCTCGAAAACTCGGTTTACGCTGTAGATGTGTTTTACGAACTGCCACTTCGTTAATAATATAATAATTCATAGCAATAAGCGGATATCAATTATTAATATAATTTTAATCCTTAACTTATCACAATTAAGTATAATATAATTGGAAATATAAATTATTGTTAAGTAAACATACCTACCTTGGTAATTGACTTATAACTTGGTGTTATCAATAAAGATATTGTATTGTTATTGCATTGTATAAATACGGGATTTATCACGTACCGTCTTATCAGTGTTTCGACCGACTCACCCTGATGAAGCTTCACGAATTGAACCGAAACATTGTCGGTCTATTTAAGTACCGTATTTAAAATATTTTTTTTTATAAAACCTGGAGTTGGAACAAGCATATAGCCCACCCGATGTTAAGTGGAAAGCATCGCTTATAACAAAGTCATCATCATCATCTCAGCCCGTTTGCACCCACTGTTGGGTATAGGCTTCCTCTTTATTACGCCATTCTTTCCGGTCCTTTGCGAGTATCATACATTGACACCCAGCTACGCTTTCAATATCATTCGACCATCGGGCGGGTGGTCTGCCTCTTGGTATACGAGCATCCCTTGTCCACCACTCTGTAATCGCCTTCGTTCAACGCCCGTCATCCTTCCTAGCCAAGTGTCCAGCCCATCTCCACTTTAACCCTGCGATCCTCATACCCACGTCCACAACCTTTGTGCGACGTCGGATTTCTACATTGGGTATGTGGTCCAAGAGTGATATACCGAGCATGGCACGCTCCATTGCCCGTTGAGCTACTCTAATCTTATGCATGTATTCCTTTGTGAGCGGCCATGTCTCGGAACCGTAAGTAAGAATGGGCAGGACACATTGGTTAAACACCCCGGTCTCGAGGCATTGCGGGATTTTAGACTTAACGACGTCTTCTAACTTACTAAAGGCGGCCCATCCTAGCTGGACTCGTCTCGAAATCTCTTGTTTCTGGGAAAGTGAGTCAAAGGATAAACAGTGTCCAAGATAAATGTAGTTGTCCACTGCCTCTATTGGGCAGTTACCTACGATTATGTTAGGTTTTGGACCAGCTAGATTGGTCATAATCTTGGTTTTGGCCATGTTCATCCTAAGACCCACTTTTGTTGAAGCTTGCTGAAGCTCTGCGAGCATTCCCTGGAGATCTTCAACGTTCTCTGCTATGAGGATAAGGTCGTAAACCTTATCCTACCTACTAATGAGGATAAGGTATAACAAAGTATTGCCGCGTAGATCACACAACTTAAAAATCGTACCTAACAATGCACTCTCTCTCAAACGCCACTCCAATTGATCCTGGATCCTATTCGCATCAAGGTCTCAATCTCTGCAGTCTGGTGCAGATATCACACTGCACACTATCACACATAAATGTCTTAAATGCAAAAGTTTGGATGTTTGTTTGTTCCAAAATTCATTTTCAGTACGTTTCCATTTTAATAAATAAATATACAATTTAGCTTATATGCTTAAAAATATAAATTTTTCATTTTAATTATACATGTATATATTATTATATGTAGTAGTTTTATCGTTGCCTTTGTACATCTATCAATTGTGTTTTCTTCTTATCTCTTAAAATAAACGATAAAAAAAATAACAATTTTGACAAGTGCAAACTCAGCATTTTTTTACTATACCCCTGTGGTATTTAATTTTGGTATAGATAAAGGTATGGTCAAGAGCGGGGTTCCAAAAAAAATAGTAAAGTTATCAAAAATCCTCATTTCTTATTCCATCTCGTAGATATATCTCGCATAGTACGCATTCTAAGAAAGAGTTTTTTATTAAATTTGACATACTTATGATGTTCTTATGTTTTTCTAAACAATGAAATAATACTAACATGAAACATTATATTTATTTTAATAGAACTCACGCTTGACCCAAAATCTAACTATACTTACCAAAATAAATTATTTAAAAAAAAAGCCCAAAGGCAAAACGGGACCCTATTATTAAGACTCCGCTGTCTGGCTGTCTGTCACCAGGCTGTATCTCATGAACTGTGATACTTAGTTGAAATTTTCACAGATGATGTATTTCTGTTGCCGCTATAACAACAAAAACTAAAAATAGAATAAAGTAAATATTTAAGGGGGACTCCCATACAACAAAAGTGATTTTTTGCACGTTTTTTCTCGGTATTGATAACGGCAAGAGGTACACGCTTGAACTATTCACAGAATGTATTTTTATATTCACTTTAAAAATAAATATTTTAATTAAAATAAAACAAATATATTTATCCCATAAAACAGACAAGATTATTTGCCGTTTTTATAGATAGATGATACGGAACCCTTCGTGCGCGAGTCCGACTTGCACTTGGCCGGTTTTTATTTATTCATTTTTAATGGCATCAATTATAATGGATGCCCAATGGTACCTATGACAATTTCGTTACGCTGAAATGGTTTCGGATATCACCAGTTGTCCCAGTTAAAAAACCCAGTAGATTCGTACACGATCCACTGCGGATGGGAAGTAGGATAATACCACAGTAGTTCCCAAAAATAAATAAAAAAATCCAAACATTATAAAAAATTATTTAGCAATCAAGGTTATAACGTGAAACGAGCACCATTGATCATGCCTAATACCTACAGTTCAATAAACACGGTGTGCTTTAAATCACTGTTTTCCAGAACAAACGTTGTTCAGACTATGGTCTACTAACAGTTTATAACATCAAATTAAAAAACAAAACAAAATCGGTCTTTGAAAAATATAAAAAGTTGCGAACTTAAAATGCCTTTTTAACGTTACACCCTACTGCATAGTCAGCGCGCTGACCGGTAGCTACTAAGAAGTAGGTAATAAATACGCTACGGCTAGCGTACCCATGAACTCTATGTCACGGTTAGTTTTTGAACAAAATTAGACTTATTTGAGAAGGTCTATATTTTTTTTATTCTCTTAATTGATGCTATACACAGTTATTAGACCATGGTCTGAGCAACGTTTGTTCTGGGAAAACAGTGATTTAAAGAACACCGTGTATACTATTTTTTTTATTAAACGACGACCTCTGTGGCGCAGTGGGCGAATAGCCGGCTGAGACGCAGCAATTTGCGAATTCGATTCCCACCGCGGAACAAATGTTTGCATGATCTGCAGATATTTGTTTCGGGTCTGGATGTTTTTCTATATATTATAAGTATGTATTTACAAAAAAAAAGTATCTATGTATTCTATTAGTTAACTGGTTCCTATAGTACAAGCTCTGCTTAGTTTAGGGCTAGATAGCGCTGTGTCAAATGTCCAGCAATATTTATTTATTTATTATATATAATTGTGAGTTTTAAAGTTCAGAGGAATTAATTAGATTTTTAAGAGAAAGCGCCTTCAGGCACAAATAGGTTTGACAAAGATTTTTTAGCAGTTAATGAAAACAAGCCAGCTATAACAATTCAGTATTCAACAATCACTATCTCATAATACAATGCCAAAGCGAAAACAGAGCTAATACAAATGCTTCATCTACACTTAGTAGTCCTATTTTAAAATTTGACTCTCACCGTTATTTAAATAAAATATTCTTGATTTGTCTTATTGCAATAGAGTTGGTCCAGTATTAATTGTATAACTGTTTAAAATTTCTTTTAGCCTTTGAGATTTCGGGCTTAACGGGTTGATCTACAGTAGTAAAAAAAATTGGTATTATGTCGGGAACTCAAGTCGGTAGCTTAGTAGTTGCTGAGATGATCGGCTGTGACAGATGGACAGACGAACAAAGTTGCGCCTGGGCACCATTTGTACAATGTTAGTACGGAGCACTTAAACAGGAGCAGATTAAGCTGCTGCAGGAAAGTGGTATTATGTCGAGAACTCAAGACAGTAGCTTCAGTAGTTGCTGAGATAATCGGCTGTGACAGATGGACAGACGAACAAAGTTGCGCCAGGGCACCGTTTGTACCACGTTAGTCAGAAGCCTTAAAAATCAGAAAGCATGCCTCCTAAGGCATGCTTTCTGATTAAGCTGCTGCAGGAAAGTGGTATTATGTCAAGAGCTCAAGTCAGTAGCTTCAGTAGTTGCTGAGATAATCGGCTGTGACAGATGGACAGACGGACAAAGTTGCGCCAGGGCACCGTTTATACCACGTTAGTCAAGAGCCCAAAAAATCAGAAAGCTTGCCTTTAGGGGCATGCTTTCTGATTTTACTTCTGCCAACAGCAGGAAAGAATCACCCCTCTGTGTTCGCAAGCAGGTTAAAAAGTCAATCGACTAAACATATTGAAATCTATTCTTACTTTTCCAATGCACTAACTTCCTCATTCCTGGTATCACAGTCTCCAAAAGACTCCATAAAAGCGCACTTAATACGCCACAACGTCGGTTGATTTTTCCTGTTCGTTTTAACACCTTTTGTATTCATATTAAAACCGTGCCTTTGAGGTTTTGCGCTCACCGGGATTATCTACTGATGTAATTAAAAATTTTGGTATTATGCCGGGAAATAAACGAAAGGAAATCTGAATTTAATGCAGTGATTTTGCAGATTTAAATTGGTGTGCGTTGCAGGATTTTGGCGACGAAATAATTAAGTAACCGCGTTCACTCCTTTGTGAAAATAGTGCTTTGCATTATTTTAATGTCATTAAATATTTCCTATTTATATAAGAAAAGGTTCATCCAGTTAAAATAGTGTTAGAGATTCACTCGTTTTTAGGGTTCCGTACCCAAAGAGTAAAACGGGACCCTATTACTAAGACTCCGCTGTCTGTCTGTCCGTCTGTCACCAGACTGTATCTCATGAACCATGATAGTAAAGTTGAATTTTTCACAGATGATGTATTTCTGCTGCCGCAATAACATCATATACTAAAACAGAATAAAATAAATATTAAAGGGGGCTCCCATACAACAAACGTGATTTTTTTTGTTTGTTTTTATAGATAGTTGTACGGAACCCTTTGTGCGCGTCCGACTCGCAATGGGGCAGTTTTTTTCCTGTCCTGGCCGGGATTTATTTGCTTAATTAAGATAGCTCATAACATCTGTCAGCTATATTGTCAAATGATAACCATACCTATTTTTGTATAAGATTGGGCCTAAAAATTCAATTCAATTCGTTCATTACACATAAATGTAACTTTAAAGCAGTAATCCAATACGATATCTAAAACTACTAGTCTAAAAAAATACAAATTATAATATGTTTTAATAAGATATACAAACAAAAACACACATAACATTCATTTTAGAACTGATTTTAGGTACATACTAAAAATAACGATAGAAAACAACGCGGTCGATCTATACGAAAATGGCGCGATGATTTATATCCTGAATGCTTACTAGCACAAGACCAGACTAATTGGAATAAGTAGGATAGTAAAAAAAAATGTACATAAACATTTGCTTATTTTCCAAGAACCATCCATCGCATGTCACTTGTATAAGTGGCTCTAAACATGCGTAATGCACCGAGCTTGTCCGCAGGTAATGCATCGCGGCGATCTATCATTTATTTCTACGTCAGAAATCCATTACACCTCGTCCTCTGTTGCTACACAGAGAAACTCAAACAGAGAAGAAGCTTCGAAGTTGGTTTACACTACTACATAGTAAAGCTGTGGAATGTAACTTGATTTACAGTGTAAATTGTACACCTCTCTCTGACGTCATTGCAGATAACGTGTTCGTCGATATCAGTGGTAATGAACTCACACATTACCAGTTAATATTTCGTGCTTCGAAAGGCACGTGAAGATGTCGGTTCCAGCTATAAATTTGTCATTAAGGCATGTCAGAGGCATCGAGGGCCTTAAAACTCCTCTACCGGTGTTGAGCACTAGATCATACGAACTCACTTTTTTAGGCATCCGTATCCAGTATCAGGCTGTGTCTCATGAACCATGATAGTTAGACAGTTGAAATTATCACAGATGATGTACTTTTGCCGCTATAACAATAAATACTAAAAACAAAATAAAATAAATATTTAAGTGGGGCTCCCGTACAATAAACGTGATTTTTTGCTCGTTGTAGACGCTTGAAATATTCACAGAATATTTAGTTATATATTCACTTTAAATAATTAAATTAAAACAAATATTTAAGGGGGCTCCTATACAACAAACGTGATTTTTTTTGCCGTTCTTATAGATAATGGTACGGAACCCTTCGTGTGCGGGTCTGACTTGCACTTGGCCGGTTATTTAGTTCATTATAGTATCATATTCAAAGTATTTGTAATGTATAGTCCATCGAATTCAATCAATATAATTTGGTTATTTATTTATTTGTAACAAGTGGGCCCGCCGAAATTCGTACCGCCTTGACATGCATATAACGCGGGCTGTCATTAAACGTCACCCTGGTAGAATTGTCAATTGTTGTCCCCGGTCATCATTATACAACCATACTTAACCATAGACAAAATTACGTTTAGCTGTCATAGCTGTTTTGTTATTCCATGTCAGATGCGTTTTTGTTATACGACGTTTTATAGTGACTTGTATTCTCTTTGACGTTTTATGTCACGTCCCACGGGAACGACGGGAACGGCATAAAAAGTATCCTATGTCCTTCTCCTGGTTCTTAGCTACCTTCCTACCAATTTGAAGCCAAATCGGTTCAGCCGTTCTTGAGTTATAAATAGTGTGACTAACACGACTTTCTTTTATATATATAATATAGATTTGGACTTCACATAGATAGAAAAATTAATCAGATAATTTTAATATATTTATATTCTGTCATTATTACAGTTTTTAGTAAATATAAATATCACAGAGACTCGAGTAGCATAAACACTATTTTTTTAAAGGTTTGGATCCAAAAACTACCCATCCTAATCATTATTTTTACGGAAGCAGTGCGTATTATGCTTACTATTAATTTATTCGGTATATTTTAAACATGTTTTACTCTGTTTAATATTGTACTGTGGTTTTTCGCCTCGCCAACTCACACTGTCTAAGCAAATACAGTAATGGAGTCGACGTAGAGCGATACAGTTGACGTTAATAAATATTTCGAGGTGAAAGAGTCGCGAAATAGCTTTTTCACGTTTTCGAAGAAAGCTGTAGCTCTGTGTGAAAAGTATGTTGTAGTCAATTTATTTGCGCGAGACACTGTAAAGTGTTTATTTCTTTTGTACTAAGGCCAATAAAATAAATAAATATTGCTGGAAATTTCACACTAGCCCTTAAATAAGCAGAACTTGTATTAGGAACCAGATAACTTTTTTTTTAAATACATACTTATAATATATAGAAAAACATCCAGACCCTGAATAAATATCTGTAGATCATGCACACATCAGTTCCGCGGCGGGAATCGAATCCGCTACCACCTGCGTCTCAGCCGGCTATTCGCCCGCTGCGCCGCGGAGGTCGTCGTGATACGTTTTCAAGTATTCAGGCACAGAAGACAAAATTCAACAGTAAAATACAACAGTAAAAAGCACGCTGTTCAGAAAAAAGATTTCACTGTGACTTTTTGCAGAGAGAAAGAAATTATATGATTTTTCTAGCTTTCTTTGCCCTCTATAGTTCCAATACCAGACAATTTATCGCCAACTCAAGCGTCATTGTCAAAAAATGGTCCATAAAACACGGGCCGAACTTAGTAGCGATTGACATTTTTATCTGCGAACAGTAAAACTAGAAAGAAACAAGTGTAGGTCGGCCCATAAACCTCCCTCCCTACTCCATAAATAAAAACTTCGGACAGAGGCTTCGAAACAAAACTTTTAGTAAAACAATTACGTCAACAACTTTTAAGATTTAAAGGGTTCACCACTTATTTCTTTCGACCAAGTTTCGGCTAAATAATATTTTGATGCCATGGTTTTTGCTACTTTCTTTTTTCATACTATAAAGGTCAGGGCTAGAACAGGACTTTTGGGTTAAATTTTAAATAACTTCAGATATTAAAAAATTAATGAAAAATGCAAAACTTTGGTTGCATATATATCGACAATGTAAACAAATGATCTTAATGACTACCACCGTGGCTTAGTGGGCTAACAACCGGCTGAGACGCAGGAGGTAGTGGGTTTAATTCCCGCCACGGAACAAATGTTTGCATGATCTACAGATATTTGTTCCGGGTCTGGTTGTTTTTCTATGTAATATAAGTAAGTATTTACAGTAAAAAAGTACATAAGTATTCTATCAGTTATCTGGTTCCCATAGTATAAGCTCAACTTAGTTTGGGGCTAGATAGCGCTGTGTGAAATGTCCAGCAATATTTATTTAGTTATTTTTTTATTTTTTTATACTACTTATATGGCAAACGAGCATGCAGTCCACCAGATGTTAAGTGGCTACTGCAGACCATGTCTTGATCTCTATGTGGATACGTTGCCATACTTGGACTTAGCTGGTATGCCTATGTGGCAGTAATTACAGGAACATACCATTACCATCTAACCGGAACACAGCAGCACAAGTACTGCTATTTGGCGGCAGATAAAGGTAAGGCGGTGGTGCCCACTTCCTCGAGCCCGTTCACAAAAGCTCTACCACCAGTAAAAAAGTTCGACCACCAGTTTATTATACCATTTATTTATAGTATTTGAAAGCGAGAAGAAGTCAAAAATGCCCGTATTATGCTAATATTGGAAATCTTCTCTGCTCACGAGAATTATGTAACACAGTTATCTGGTAGATTAATCTATTAGTTCATAATTGCTCAATTAGGCTTCTCGGGTCTCCCATTTGCGTTCCCCGTAACTTCTTGTTGGATTCAATTTGTATATAATTCTTGGTGCCGTTGAATTTGTAATTCCCATTCCATATTCTAACATAATTTATATAGGTTTATAATTATAGCGTTGTGGTTCAAAAGCACCTCATTTATAGATTTGTCAAAGATATTATCTTAAACATATTATGTAGGTATCACCATTTATATATTCTGCATGAGTGAGTAGTATGAACTGTAACCATTTGTTTTAATTAACTTCTGGTCCATGAAGACGCTAATGAAGGGAGACCTTCCATTGTCACTTAAGCGTAAACTCATCGCCATGTGTATTCTGCCCGTCCTTACCTATGGTGCCCAAACTTGGTCATTAACAGAATCTCAAAAGTCCAAACTCAAGGTTTGCCAAAGAGCCATAGAACGCAGCGTGTTAGGGGTAAAGAGAATCGACAGGATCCGCAATACCACACTGCGCGTGAAGACCGACATCGCAGATGTTGGTGACAAGACTGCCAGGCTGAAGTGGGACTGAGCGGGTCGCGTCAGTCGTATGGTCGCAGACAAATGGGTAACAGTCGTCACACAATGGGTGCCTACAGATGGCCGTTGGAAGCATTGGCGTGACGACCTCGATGCATTCCAAGATGGCTCGTGGGACGTGGCGAGTGATCGTGAGATGTGGAGGAACATGGGGGAGACCTTTGCCCAGCAGTGGGAAAGTATAGGTTAAATAATAATAATAAATAATAATTAACTGACATTTGTAATATATTTTTTATATACCCATATTATGCAATGTAATGAAATAGCCAATAAATGAATACTGAATACTATGAGTTGCCAAGTTGAGATGAGACAAATAAGATTAAAACTGTATCCACTGGATTAAGTAAATCTATCATTTTCTTCTTGGCAAGACGAGAAGACGTTATATAAAGTGGTGGCTTCGCGAAGGCTGTAAATTACCTGGCAGACCACCAGTTCATAAGGTCAGTATCGTGAAAATTGTGGGATTTCACTGGATTCGATTGGCACAGGTTCGGCACAGGCCTTGCTATTGTGGGTATATCGAGATCTCATTAATAGTTGTGGGTAGATTTGCAATACATCAATCATGGCTGGCTCACTGTCTTTTCATTTATACGCTCTGAAGATTGTTCACAAATAAATACTTTAACAGCTATCTACCTAGCAATAGGTGATTGTGATATATTTTTTTCAAATATTCGTATCAGTTTAAGATTAATCAGAATTGAGAAAACTTTTGCTGGAGGGATGCTTCTACTCAACCGATGACTTAGTAAATAGAACAATCTTATTGCTGGCTACAGGATCAGTTTAACGTTTATGGAAGATTTAATTATATATTATTTTTGACATTTTAAACATTATTTATACACAGAAATTTTTTGAATTTATTGTATTATTTGCTGTTAAGTATTGTGGAAATTAGTTTAACTATTATATGTTTTATTATTGTAGTTTGTTGTTAATTATAAGCATATCAGTTCAAACATGATTTTTTTAAATTGTTTATAAATAAATGAATTATGAAATTATAAAAGTTTAAAAGATTATATGTAGAATCACTAGAAAAAAAATAATAACGTCTCCGAAGTACAATGAAATTGAATAAAACCTGAACCCAGAAGGTAATTCTAGGTAAAATGTGAGATAGTCGATCAGCCCCTTAGAAAAAAACATAAAAAAGCTTCGCCAGCGAATCGGCTGACAAAAGCCTGTAAGGTATAAAAATTACATTGTAAAGCATACAAAACGCTAGGCTGCGGTTGTAAATCGACGGGGATACAAGGGAGAAATCCTTTTTACGAGATTTACTGACGGGATTCGGTGGGTCGTTCCGTTGCTACGCCTGCTTAGATCTGGTGAGTGGAATAAGGCAAAAGATGAAGTGTAAGGAGTTCCATGCACCGAATGCGGTTCGAAGCGGCGGAATAGAGGCTGAGTATAAAAAAACGCCGCGATGAAAAATAAAACACGATCACCTGAGCACAAGAACATCATATCTATTTCTCCTGTGTTTAGGTTTAGAGGGTGAAATTACAGCCACTACACCTGTATGTGTCAAATTGATGGACGCAGAGCAGTGCATTGTAGGGCACGTATCTGAAGTGCATGACCTACGAAACAATAATTTATTATAGACGCTGGTTACCTCTTAACAGGCGGACCATTAGCTTGCTCCATCTCCAAGAAATAAAAAAAAATCACTTTCTTCTGGTGTGTAAGCCAATACGAAAGAATAAGAAATGCAAGGTAAATAATAAATAAATAGGTTTTTGGTTGAAAAATTACTTTTTCAAAACAGGCCTTTATAAAATTCATAATCGGATTCGCAAGCAGATTTAAATGAGGCAAAACTCTAGTTGCCTACTATAATATATTCAGAAGTTCCGTTGTCTAGCATCCGTCATGAAACCACCTACATGGTACCATATTATTGCATTGTCACCGCAGTTACATATGTATTAGGTTGGGGATAAAGTTTATTCACATTTTTTAAGAAAATTCAAAACAATTTTTATTATAGTTTATTTACATTTAACTAAAGTATGTAGGTACCATTTTGTTCGATAAATTTTTGCCATCTTGTAGGTAGGGACATGATCCCATTGCTATAGAAATTTTGGGGCTTCTGATCAAAATACCGCGACTAGTAGTTTTGGCAGTCCTCTTGTGATGTTAACCTGACACTGCCTAAAGAATTCTGAAGAGACCGAAACAGGTAAAAATCTGAAGGTGCAAGGTCAGGAATATACGGCGGATACATTAACACCTCCCAGCCAAACTTTCTTAATTTTTGCTGAGTGGCTAAAGATGTGTAAGGTCTAGCGTTGTCATGATGAAAAACCACACCCCTTCTGTTGATTAATTCCGGCCGCTTTCTCTCAACTTCTTGCTTTAATCTCATCAGTTGTTCGCAGTAGAGTTCAGAATCGATGGTCCTGCCTGGTGGTAACAGCTCATAATGAATAATGCCCTTCCAATCCCACCACACACACAGCATCACCTTGTTGCGAGTTAACCCGGGTTTTGCCACAGTCTGTGTCTTCACACGTTATTGTCGTACGTGATCCACTTTTCTTCACCAGTTATCAGATTCTTCAAAAATGGTTCGGTTTCATTACGTCGTAATAAAGAATCACAAATAAGTACACGGTTCATTAGGTTTTTTTTCAGTGAGCTCGTGGGGTACCCAAATATCGAGCTTTTTGTGTACCCACATTTTTTCAAATGCGGCAAAACTGTTTTGTGGTCAATTCCCAGTTCTTCAGCTACGTCGTAACTACTGATATGCCAATCTTGCTCCAGTTTTTCAAAAATGGCATCAATTTTATCCGTAATAGGGCGACCAGAGCGACGTGCATCTTTGACATAAAAATTTCCGGATTGATAACGCTTAAACCATTGCCAATTTTTTTCGCGGCTTGCGTTGCCTTTTTACCTTTTTTGTAGTAAAATTTAAAAATGTATCGAACTTCTTTATTAGATTCACTCATCTTTACAGTATGAAAAACAAATAAAAATCACACATTTTCCTAATTTGAATTTTCTTGTTTAAAATTTAAACTTTGAATGATACCAAAACCAGCCAGAAACAAAAAGTATAGCCAAAGAGATTTAATTACAAGTTCATACATACTAATGCGAAAAGACTTTTTCCCCAACCTATTATTCCAAATTTCAGCTATATAGGTTATGGGGAACGGGTTTAAAATTCAGTTGCAAGATTCCATCTGGACACATATACCTAAATTGCAAGTTAATAAAAAGCTTGTAAAAATATTTAGCTTATGACTTTATCCAAACTTAAACCAAAGTTCTCAAAGACCAAAGGCGAGGCTCCGATGGAACAAAGGTACATAATAATATCTTGTTTCTTACTGCAGCAGGAAATATCTGATTCGAAGCTAATAATGTCGCAGATCACAATTTTTCATGCAAATTTTCACATAGGATCCTATTTGTAGTTTTTTCTTTTCTTCTGTTATAGAGTAGGGGGATATATTTCTGCCTTTCATTCGTTCATTAGGGATATTGAGAGAAAATGATTGTGGAATTATCATCTTTATTATATAGCCGTAGGACGTGTGTGAGTATGTGTTTGTTAACAATTCTTACTGGTAATCTTGGAACATTGTTAAAAGGTCTTGGTTGGTATCAAAATATTTATGCCCAGCAGGATTCAATGTGGGGCCAGACTTTTGACTTACCGGGAAGCTGTCTGTACCCCGCACCAAAGTACCTAGAGTTTTGCCCTGTCTGCAAAACTATAGATACTTTTTGCATGCCAACTTTGCCCTAATCCTAAGTGTAGGCACATTCAATAATTTATTCTGCTGGCCATTTTACTAAAATACTCTTAATAACCGATTTATAATAAATAGTGTGCAAGGCGGCCACACCGCTCTTATCCGGATTGTAACCGGTTTTCGCCGGATTGATCCGGATCGGCCCGGTGAGCAATACCGAGGAAATGCTTTACGATCGTAGCCGGGCTGAGTTAAAATTCTCACCGGTTACCTACGGCTATTTAAACTTGGTACGAATCGCTCCTACTATTGAAAATCGAAAGAAAGTCATTCTATTCTAGATTTTGAACTCATACAAAATTTGGTGTGATAAATTTTTGTAGATTATTATCGAAATCCCCACCGCTTTGTCTCTACCGTTGCGTAGTGGGCATGGGTCATTTAAATTTAATTACAACTTTGTAGGAACTCAGAACTCCCACTAACAAATATACGACGTAGCAGTGTCGAATTCGGGCAATAAGTTTTAAAACATGTACATACGGCTACACATCAAGTTATAACGCTCCAGTATAAGCTGACCTCGCATTGTGTAGGTTTTCGTAGAATGAGAGCTCAGCTTATACTGGAAATTAATAGCTTGCTATGTAGCCGTGTGTACATAGAAATATTACAGATTTTTTTATACCACTATGTTAGCAAAAAAGCATACGAACCACCTGGTGGTAAGCAGTTACCGTAGCCTATGGACGTTTGTAACACCAATGAAATATTCCATTAAATCTATAAGATTTTGCTTAGAATTTTAGATTTTTCTTTAAGATTGGTTGATAGAATCAGAACGTAAATTTCAATCGACAGGTAGCTCAAATTAAAATATTATTTTTCAACCATTCGTGGCCAGTATAGATAATTACTAGTATTCAATTTACGCGAATTGGTGCCTGAATTATCAATAACATCTTTTGTTTATGAATGCTTAACATTATGTAACAAATGGACTAAAATTTTAATTTTGTTTTGTTCGTCTTAATCTTTCTTTCCTCGTCACATATTTGTCTGTTGTTATTATAATAAGTGTGATGTAATGGCAAAAATAATAAATAATTTATTTTATATACGACCTCGAGACAAAGCTTAAATCACAACTGATGTGGTTACCATCGCTTGTAACTATTGCCTCGTGGGCCACGCACCTCAAAAATGTGCCCTACGATGACTCTGCTATCTATAGATAAAGGTTTTAATTTTCTAGGCTTATCTTAAGATTATTTATTATTATCTGTTGCCCGCGACTTCGTCGCAATACACTATGAAATGTGTAGATAACCTAGAAATATAGCTAAACTCGCTGTTGCAACTTGACTTGACACCCCATTGTTATCCCATGCTAACTGATTTATGGGATAAATGGTAACCTATGTGTTGATCCAGGTTATAATCTACGTATGTACTAAATGTTATCGAAATCGGTTCGGCCGTTACGGAGTGATTGAGTAACAAACAAACATCCAAACTTTCGCATTTATAATATTAGTGTGATTTTAATAGTAGAATTCCTTGTGAAAGGTTTCGCCTGGGGAAGTACCATTTCTGCCGCCAAGCAGCATTGCTGTGTTTCGGATTGAAGGGTATGGTTGCCGGTGAAATTACAGGCATATGAGGCTTCACATCTCTATCGTAGGGCACATTTCTGAAGTACGTGACCTACGAGGCAATGCCCCGTTATAAGCGATGGCTACCACTTAACACTTATATAGTTTGGATCAATGGTAAGATCTAGACTGCAATTCCCACGCGTCGTGAGGTAAGAGGTAATTCCAACTCTTACCGTTTGCTGACTGTTGGGACCGTACACGCGATGATTGAACAACGCTACGTGCTTCTTGAATTTAAAAACTACTGGCGGCGAAATTTATTCGATACTGGATGTTGCCCGCGACTTCGTATGCGTTACACTAATAAACGTAACTTTTGAAACTATTGATTGATTGAAAATACTTTATTGCACTTAGAAAAGTTTACAGGAAAGGGAACTAATGAAAATTTGCACAGGACTAATAAAATAATTTAATATACGTACATACTACATAAATAAACATACTTAGCTACTTTATACAATAGACTAAAACTATAACAATATCAAATAAAAATACATACTTAACAATAGAAGAAGTGCTAAAGAAAAATTAAGTTGCTTATTTTTGGTCGGTTTGACCGAGAAGGTGCCTATAGATTCTCAATCTGAATGCTTCCACTGAAGTAGCCTCGAAATAGTTTGGTGGCATATTATTCCAGAGACGAGTAGCGGTTATGGTGTAAGAGTCAGAGTAAGTAGCCGTGTTATGCTGTGGAGTAATCAATTGGAAACGACGAGATGATCGCACAGCTCTGTCCTCAGTTCATACGAATGCAAATCGCTCTCTGAGGTAGCTGGGAGATCGACTATCATGGTTATGAACACTATTTGTACTGAAAACGGGATATTTACAATGATTCATGAGTTTTTGAGTATCCGGATAGTACGATGCAGTCGATGCAGTTTACCCGTGATCATGGCACATTCAACTGCGTCGAAATATCGGAATACTCAAGAACTAGCAAATCATGGTAAATATCCCGTTTTTAGTGCAAATACTATAAAATGTGTTGGAAACCTAGAAATAAAATTAAACTCGCTGTTGCAACTCGACTTGACACCCCATTTTTATCCCATGGGAACTGATTGGGTAGGTAGTCTATCTGTTTATCCAGGTTTTACCAAATGGGTTTGTCAAATTTTATCCAAATTGGTTCAGCCGTTATGACGTGAAAGAGTAACAAACATCCACACATACATACAAACATTCGTGTGTTGCGCATTGCAACTTGCAATTCAGTGGGATTACTTCTAATAAGATTTTTAATAAAGAATTCACTCATTCATTCCATATCTCGTATCGTTCAGTAAATAATGTGAATTGAATTTGTCCGTGCACTAGCTGTAATCCCTACTTCACTCGCTAATCCACACTGCACTTTTGTCAATGTCTTAGCTAAGAGGCACTATAAACAACAGGGGCTAACAGTATTCTTATTTACGACAACACTTATTTTTTGGTTTATCGATAGCCTGAAAAATCTAGTTGGGAACTCGGTTTATGGTCGTCGATTTTTTAGGGTTCCGTACCCAAAGGAGAATTCTATTACTAAGATTCCGCTGTCTGTCTGTCCGTCTGTCGGTTTGTCCGTCTGTCATCTGTATCTCATGAACCGTGACAGTTGAAATTTTTATAGATGATGTATTTCTGTTGCTGCTATAACAACAAATTTTAAAAATCAGAATATAATAAATATATGTGTGGGGCCTCCCATACAACAAACGTGATTTTTTTGCTCGTTTTTGCTCGATATTGATAACTGCAACAGGTAGACGCTTGAAATATTCACAGAATGCTTAGTTATATATTCACTTTAAAAATAAATAATTAAATTAAAATAAAACGAATATTTAAACGTGATTTTTTTCCAATTTGTTTCTTGGTCGTCCACTATAAAAACAAATATTAAAACAATAAAAAATATGTAAGTGGAGCTCTCATACAACAGACATGATTTTTTTGCCGTGATAAGGGTACGGAATCCTTCGTGCGCTAGTCCGACTCGCACTTGGCCGGTTTTTTTTTCAGACAAGATACATATTGGCCCGTATAATTTTATGGTGTTTTGTCTAAAGGCAGTCTAAATGTTAGTACCTGTGTAAAATGTTTATTGCAAGCATGGTATGAAGGTATAAAAAGGGTGACTTATCAACATTGAGCTAGGCTGTGTCGTGCTGTTCTAAATATGACTGCTGCGCTCAGGTTTTTTTTTATATTCGAGTTGTAGTTAGAATAAGCAAGGCCCACCTGATGTTAAGTGGTAACCATCGACTATAATAAAGTATTGCCTCGTAGGTCACGCACCTTAGAAACGTGCCCTACGATGCACTGCCCTGCGTTCATCAAGTTGAGGCATACATGTGTAAGTCCTTGTAATTTTACCGGTAACAGTACTACCATTCACACCGAAACACAGCAATACTGCTTGGCGACAGAAACAGGTATGGTTTCTTCATTATAACCTACTAGCTGACCAATCCGCAGCTTCGCACGCGTAGTTTTTCAATAAAAACATTACCCTCCTTCTGCTCAATAGGGTAAAAAGTAGCCTATGTCACTCGGGGATAGTGTAGCTTCCCAACATTGAAAGATTTTTTTAAATCGGTCTAGTAGTTTCGGAGCCTATTCAATACAAACAAACAAATCTTTCCTCTTTATAATATTAGTATATTAGATGAGGAGAAAATTGACTAGACAAAGAAAAAAATATCTCCGAAATTTGGAAAGCTAAACTTCCAAAATTAACTGTAATAATCACACTAATAATAAGTTTGGATGGTTGTTTGTTACTCGATCATGTCGTAACGGCTGGACCGATTCCAATGAAATTTGGTATGTACGTAGATTATAACCTGGATTAACACATACGCTACTTTTTGATGACAACAACGCGTATGAAGCTTCTAGGAAACTAGCAATAATTTATATCTTTATTTCAAGCTACAATAGTATAGTACAAAATGTTAAAACTTAATTCTGCGGCTCATATCTATATACTCGTATATATCTTAGTGACTAACATACATAATAATATAAATACGGGATTTATCACGTATCTTCTTATCAGTGTTTCGACCTACATGTATTTGAGTGCGAGGCGAGACGTTATTCGGAGCGCATCGCACTCACCCTGATGAAGGTTTGGCAAATTGAACCGAAACATTGTCGGTCGAAACACCGATACGACGGTACGTGATAAATCCCGTATTTATAATAATAGTTGAAATCAATCACAAAGTTTTCTAAGTAAAACATACACATACTCATATAACAGTTTATGCTGAGACAGGGACCATTTTGTCCCCACGCAACACCAGTATTGTCTGTCTGAGTGGATCTTGACTTTGCCTTTGTTTTTATTGTTTTTTTTTATTGTGTGTGATGTCAAGTGGGTTCAAATAAATATATTTTCTTTCTTTCTTACTATACTATGATACTTAAAACTATTTTTCGACACGTAGTCTGCGACGTGATTTTAAATTATAAGTATGATTGAAAATACACAAAGACTAAAAAAAACGTTTTAGTTATTTTTAGCAATCCGCATTAAAAGTTAACTTGGGTTCTGAGTCACTTATACATTACCGGACGGGCCTGTTTATAAATAATCCAACTTCAAAAAGGCTTATAAGGTTCTCAATAAGTCCGTTACCATATAGATAAATTGGCAAAATGCCTTTAATAACAGAGAGAATATACAATTATTTACAATAACATACAGAAGAAACAGTTGAATCATCTAAATACCATTGCAAACGATCTATAGATAGCTCAACTGCTCCAGATCCCTACCAGGCGGAAGTGTCTCCAAGAAACTGGCTGCATTGTCCCGCTGAATTGCAATGCTTATACGTTGACTCAGATAAGCGCCAGTTCTCGGATCACACGTATCTACGACCAGACGCTCAGATAGAATTTTAAAAACGCGATGGGCCCCTTTACCCCCATGAACCCAGGGTTCGATCGCAAATGGCTCAAATACGTAAGCTCTGTCGGTTTCTTAAAATGTATCTTAAGCGCTAATTCCTTATCACGTAGACCGATTTGAATGTGATGATGAAATCCGTAAGAAAATCATCAAACTATTTAATTAACAAAGGCATCTAGACATTTTTTGAATTTTCTATGTTTTTAAGTTTGTATTCGTTTCATGCATCATCAAAACAGCAGTAAAATTACCAGCGTAATGAAAGAATGCGATTCGCATACATGCACCATGAAGGTTTATGTGCATGTAGAAATATGAGAGTAGAGTATAGCTAGTGTTAATTTAGCCACGCATCGTTGTCATCCATCTATCATGCAACATCAGCCTAACTAACCGAGACCGACAAATTATTGTAGAGTAGGAGCTAGCTGTAACATAAGAACATAAGACTATCATAAGACCAGTCTTAACGTATGGAAGTGAAACTTGGGCCGTAACGCAGAAGAACATACATACCATCCAAGTTGCCGAAATGAAGATGGTGAGGTGAATGTGCGGTGTCACCAGGCTCGATAAAATCCGTAACGAGTACGTGCGAGGAAGCCGGGGGGTGCGCGACATCGCTGACAAGGGGCAGGAGAGTCGGCTGCGTTGGTACGGTCACGTGAAGAGGAGGCCACCTGACTACATAGGGAATTTGGCACTACAACTTCCCATCCCCGGTCGAAGATCTAGAGGTAGACCCAAGATAAGGTGGAGAGATGTAGTGTCAAAAGACATCAGAAAGTGCCAAGTTACTGATGACGACGTCGAGGTTAGAGCGAAGTGGAGAAGAACGACCAGGAAAGCTGACCCCACCACCATGTGGGATACATAGCTGGGAAGAGAGAGAGAGGAGCTAGCTGTAACAACATTGTGGTGTTTATCCATTCTAAAATAACATAAAAGTTCACACACCGCCATCTATCCCTATACTAAGCAAAGCTTGCACGATGGGAACCAAATAATTGATGCTTTTACTTTTATTCGTTTAATGTGGTGGTAATTAAATACCCGTACCATTAATGCATAGAAAAAAAAAACCAGACCCGCAACAAATATCTGTAGATCATGCAAACATTTGTTCTGCGACGAAAAATGAACCTCCTACGTTGCAGGCGGTTATTCACCCACTACGGGCACGGAGGTCGTCAATACTAACATTACAAATTCGAAAGTAACTGTCTCTCTGTCTGTCTGTATCTTTGTCTGTCTGTTTGATAAAATTCCACATCTAATCGGCTAAACGGCAGATTTACATGAAATTTGGTATATAGATAGATTATGACTGGGATTGAGACTTTGAGTACATATAAGTGACTGCGCAGGAGGGTAATGTTTTTATTGAAAAACCAAGCGCGAGCGGAAGCTTGTATTACCATACAAAGCACTCATGTCATAACTCCCTTGGTCGTTTTAGTAAAAACACAGTGTAAAAACTTTACTAACAGCCAGTTGTTGGTACGCCAATCAAATCGCAAATCAATTGACATAGTGTTTAACTTAACACTCTTATTAAACCAAATCGAGTTTCTTGAAGGTTTATTAGTGAATAATTAGCAAACCAAAGGATCATCTTTTGAATGTCAAACTAGTGTTTTTTATATAGGGTCACACCACCTAAAACATTATTTTAATTCAATCATTCATTCCTACACGCCATAAATTTGCTTATGTCAATGTCTACAGGTTTGAGATTTTTGTCAAAAATCAAACGAACAATTTGAATGTGTGGAAAATAAATTTATTTTGTTCGTTTTTCTCTCTAAAAACAAATATGACCTAAAAGTATGCAAATAGATACTATTATACTCTTTGCAATCCCATAGATAGACATGGAAAACGTCGTTTAAGTACACCAAAACATCTTTCATTTGTGCCTATTTCTTGTACTTATTTGTGATGTAAAATGTTCCCTTACCTCGGAATCTCTTGTAAGCAGACGATGGCGTACTCATCGCCGAAACACCGAAACACAAGAGATTCTGTTGACTGATTTGACAACCTGTTTAACAAATCTCTGATTAAAATCAAATAAGTTAAAATACGTTCCAGCAACCCAATTTGCACTTGACAAGAGGTTTGACCAATGGTCAACCAATTTTTGGGTTAATCATCCTTCCAACAACCGGGCGTAATTTTTTTTTGCCTGTCTCTATAATACCTCGTAGAATTCAAACGACGTAGTGGATTTAGTTAAATGTATGCAATATGAATGAAGTGACATATATACTAATATAATAAAGAGGTGTTTGATCGATATTATAAAGAGGTGTTGACAAGAAAAAGATTTGTTTGTTTGTTTGTATTGAATAGGCTCCGAAACTACTGGACCGATTTAAAAAAATCTTTCACTGTTGGGAAGCTACACTATCCCCGGTTGATATAGGCTACTTTTTACCTAACCGCGCAGAAGGAGGGTATTATTTTTATTGAAAAACTACTCGTGCGAAGCTGCGGTTTGGTCAGCTAGTAAAATATAAATGACGGACCAAGGTACATTTTCCAGGTACAACCCGGAAATCCTCACTGATTGTCATACAGCCTCGCCTGGAGCATGCTATTCCTGATACTGGCTCCCTGAATGATCCTGTCAGACCGACCGCTAGTCGTGGTCATGATACAATATATTCATTTGCAAAAACTAGTGTACAATAAGGTCTTCAAAAATATGTAAAATCACTAATACGTGTTTGTCCTTTACGAGCATCGCAAATTATGGAGGGCACTTTTTGAATCGACTTCAAAAAAAAAGCGGCCAAGTGCGAGTCGGACCCCCCATGAAGGGTTCCGTAGCAGCAAGTAACATAACATAAACGTTCTTGTAGTTCATTGTAACTTTTTTTATATTTGAGTTGATTGAATGAGAGGTCGAACTTCGAGAAAGAGGTCAATCGTCGAATCCAACTCGGATGGGAAGCGTTTGGGAAACTTCGCAACGTCTTTTTGTCCAACCTACCTAAGTGCCTTAAGACGAAAGTCTTCAATCAGTGTGTGTTACCAGTGATGACATATGGAACCGAGACGTGGTCCTTCACTATTGACCTTATGAATAAGCTCAGAGTCGCTCAACGAGCTATGGAGAGGGCTATGCTAAGGGTTTATATACGGGATCGAATCAGAAATAAGGAGATACGTAGGAGAACTCAAGTCACCGACATAGCCCGACAGATTAGCACGTTGAAGTGGCAATGGGCAGGCCATATAGCACGCAGAACAGATGGCCGATAGGGCCGGAAAGTTCTCGAATGGAGGCCACGGACCGGCAAGACCAGCGTAGGACGTCCACCTACAAGATGGGCAGACGACTTGGTAAGAACCGCAGGTCGGCGTTAGATGCAGGCCGCTTCCAACCGCAGTTCCTGGAGATCAATGAGGGAGGCCTTTGTCCAGCAGTGGACGTCCTACGGCTGGTATGATGATGATGATGATGAATGAAAGGAAAATTGCGGTTTACGATTAAAAAAAAAAGTATTAAAAAAATCTACTTACTAGATCTCGTTCAAACTAATTTTCGGTGGAAGTTTGCATGGTAATGTACATCATATATTTTTTTTAGTTTTATCATTCCCTTATTTTAGAAGTTACAGGGGGGGGGGGGGCACACATTTTACCACTCTGGAAGTTTCTCTCGCGCAAACTTCGGTTAGACAACTTCGGTTTAGAAAAAAAATTATATTAGAAACCTCAATATCATTTTTGAAGACCTATCCATAAACGTATGGGTAAGAGGAAAAAACAATGATTTTCAGTTCTAAGTATGGGGAACCCCCAAAACTTTTTTTTTTATATTTTTGTGTGAAAATCTTAATGCGGTTCACATAATACATCTACTTATCAAGTTTCAACAGTTTAGTTCTTATAGATTCGGAAAATAGTGGCTGTGACAAACGGACGGGCAGACAGACAGACATGACGTATCCTTATGGGTTCCGTTTTTTGCCATTTGGCTACGCAACCCTAAAAGGGAGGAGGTTCTCAATTAGTCGGAATCTTTTTTTTTAAGAATGTTCCTTGATTACTCGAACATGCCTTGACCGATTTGAGAAATTATTTTTTTGCTTAAAAGGGTAGGTATACTTCCGGAATGGTCCCATTGGCACCAAGTCAGGATCTGATTATGGGATTACAAAAAATCGAGGGCAACCCTTAATTTTTTTGTAATATCTAAAGTCGATTATATTTTGTTAAAAAAGTTACTTGTAACATTAAGAAATTACAATTAACATTAAGATTATTATTTAAAATTTACATTAAATTATTTTTAACATTAAAGTACATACGTTTACATATTTACACAGAGTGTTATATTATGGGATAATAGGCCTAGTGGTATGAACACACGGATACACATCAAGCTATACATTTCCAGTATGAGCTGACCTCTCATTCTATGAAAAGCCTACACAATGCGAGGTCAACTTATACTGGAAATTATAGCTTGATGTGTAGCCGTGTGTACCACCGCTACAAAAGCCGCTACAAGACCTTATTCTGCCTGTGCTACGCTGCCACATGGTCTCCAGAACCGAAGGCAAGTGAATCTAAGAGAGTACTAGTGTACGTCCGGTCCACTATTCCACCGCGTTTCTAATCTGCTAACATCTAGGTATTTATAGTACATCTTTGTTATGTTCGACAATAAATGAAAACACGGGTAGGGCTAAGGCAAGTATTGTTGTGAGATAGGTTTTTTTTCAAATACATTACCTTTAAAAATTTAAATTTTTAAGCAACCTTATATTCAAGTTCTTAAATATATAATGAAACAGTCTGTATAAAATAGGTAAACAAATCATATTGATTCATCATATGAGTAGATACCTATTAAACTGACTAAGCGGCATCGTCGCAAAAGCACCGCCGATTTACATAAAAAATTGTTTACGGGATAAATATTAAACACACCTCTAATATTAGTTAATACGACTCCGGATGTGTGCTTTAAATTAATGTCGTGTGTAACAATACACGTAGTTTAGGAGAGAGTTATTTTGAATCCCCCATAGCCCTCATCACTAAAGAACTTCATACCGTTGTTTCTAACCCTAAGGTCTAAGAATCTAGATTTATGTACTTACTTTCTATTAGCTGCCGTAAAATATATATGTTCTAAAATTTATAAATGTTTTCTCTCCATTAGCTATAGGTACTAACACACAAACTAATACACATAAATTAATAATAATAAATAAATATTACTAGACATTTCACACAGCGCTATCTATCCCCAAACTAAGCAGAGCTTGTACTATGGAAACCAGATAACTGAAAGAATACTCATATACACTTATATACTTTTTTTTTTGTAAATACATACTTATAATATATAGAAAAACAACCAGAACTAGAACAAATATCTGTAGATTATGCAAACATTTGTTCCGCGGCGGGAGCCGAACCCACTACCTCCTGCGTCTCAGCCGGCTATTCGCCCACTGTACCACGGAGGTCGTCAACGATAGGCAGGTTCTTCTACAGATATCTATCTAAGACGGTTTACCACCGTTGCTCCTATTCTACCTGCCTAATTCAGCCTAATTCTACCTAGATCTATCTGTCATGTCTACAACGCGACATATATTACTTTTAGCCATTTGCTCCTGGAGTACAACAACTGTTCAACAATAGCGTGGCATCGCTGTCGCACCGCTAACAATGCTGCGGAATGTTAATTGCGATCGTTTGTCGCGCGACACTGATAAATGTTGACGCTTGTCACTAGGAGATTTCGGTGTACGCACTGGAGGTGTAAAACGTAACGTCGGTCGAAACACCGATAAAACGGTTCGTGATGAATCCTGTATTTATAATATTGATGAAATAAATCACAAAAGCTTACTAAGAAAAACGTGTATTGACAAATTTAAATTCAATATTCATTTATGTATCACCGGGACCACTTTGTAACGTAACTTTTTATCGCTTTTTCCTCCGCGACCAAGCCAGATAAACAACAGAAACAAGGCAGGTTATACCTTTTAGTTACCCTTTTACGAGTAAAACACGTTAGAACGTTTTAAATTTTCGCGAATTATACTCATATTTTTAAGACTAAACGGGTCTTTTCGCGCACAATTTACATCAAAATCATAGTTGACTAACCTAGACGATTCGGTCAAGTTACATCGGCCGTGGTCACGAGAGACTGAAAGCGGGGGGGTTTCATTGCCGGGAAGCGCGAATGTTGTCACCAACTTTGCTACCCGCACTTGGTTTTCTGAATCGCACGTATCACTGTTTCGACATACAATACTAACAGTATCTGAAGTTACGCGTGGATCTAAATCGCGACGTGAACACCTAACTATAACTGGATGGTTAGTCAAAACTATGATTTTGATATAAATCTGTGCGCGAAAAGACCCGTTTTGTCTTAAAAATATAAAACACATTAATTATTATTATACCATATAACATAGTTTTAGTTTACAAAGATGAATATGTATTATAGTCAGAACACGCTAAGACTGCATAGCGTTAAAATTAATTCACGTTTCTAAGGAGCAGGCACAAAAAACCAGAACTACAGAAATGTTAACGTTACCACTCATCCACAACTTCTTGCGCCTCAGTCACCAAAATCACTACAAACGTTGTTGTCACATGATTTATTTTTATGTTGTATTTATGGAAATTAATCATTACATTTCTCCATGTTGCTTTTTCCAATACAGCCTCTTTCACTTCCTAATACGACATGCCAGTAACTTACTCTTTTATGGGGTAACTTATTATTGGTTACCTCTTCCTCGCATTCTTTCTACCTTCCCTTGATGTTCTTTATAAAGCTTTCCTGTCGTTTATTCATTTTCTCTCTTCTATTTTGTATATTTTTCATCAAAACTCTTTCCTCCTCTACTCCTTTTTGCACTTCCTTGTTAACAACCTTCTCCGTCCGCATGATCCTCTCCATCCTCCTCCACACAAAGGTTTCTAGCCTTTTTCTATATCATTGCGAGTCATCGTCCATATCTCACACCCATATAAAGCTAGGCTCCATGCGCCCAACAAATATTTATGAAGTCACCACAGCGTGCCAATTTTAACTTTTGGTTACCATAAGATGGTCGCCGTTACGTTGTTGATACGTCGATACGACCGAGAATACGAATACCATTTTATACGAATTAATGTCGCAATGGAGTCGCGTAATCGTCGTATAAATGACATATTAATGGTGTAGTGGTGGCATAGATGTAATGAGTTATGGTATATATTACCTCAGTTTTAAGGCACTTTGCCAAATGACAGTGCTAATCATGACTTTTGTATTGGATTTTGTTGTAAACTGATTAGATAAATGTTGTCAATATAAACTAGAAATATGACGGATAAATTTTATGTTGTGTTAGAGTTTTTAAAGTTACTAAATTAGTAGGTACAGCCATTTTATTTATTATCTATGTGTTATATCTTCAAAACTCGTGTTGAAGTGGTTGAAGCACATTAATCTGTTGAGGAATTAATGTTATCGAATGCACTAGTTTTCTCAATTTAATTAACGCGCCTTACAAATTCTTAAAGTTAAACAATAATTCTTTCTATAATTTTAATGAACGTGCTAACAGTTATTTTTATGACTTATGGTTTAAAACACAACCGCAATACAACATCTAAACGACTTTTCATTATAAGCATTTTTTTTATCTGTATAGTATCATCCATACTAACAAAATTAATTAAAAATACATGTTAAATATATTAAACAAGGGGTTCATTACTATAATTTACACAATTCAACTCGTGGTTTTTCGGTTGGTGGTCTCGCTGACAGTAAAAATGATATGTGATTTAATTTTACAAAGTTAGAAAAAGATGGATGAATTATTATATTACTATACTGTACAATTAACGGACATTCAGTCATTAAATAGTAGTATAATAGTATGCAAGTTTTTTAAAAACCGTGTAAGAGTGCAATTGATCACTCTTTCACGAATGTCACTTAAAAGTAGTTCACGCGACTTTAATACCATTAATGGCAGTGTAAAAGTCGTACAAATGTTACTAGGACAACAGCACCAGTTATACCATATACAGTTGTGTAATAGTCGTACAGTTGTGTGTATGTTAGTCTTAAGATATGGACTCTAGTTGTCTGAAATATTTTTTTTTTTTTTTTTATAGTCATATAAAACAGTCACAAAGAAGTGTATACGACGTTTTTATACTATTACAAGTTGTATAAAGATAAGAGACACTAAGTCGTATTATAGGCTAAAACTACTTAAATACGATGTTTATAGCATTTTCAGCCGTATAACTTTTACTTAGACGACGATAATGTTTATTGGAATCTATTACTTGTCTTTTTAAATATTAATCTGTCAAAATCCAGGAAAATATATTTCAACTGTTATGACTTGGTATTGAGTTAGAGTTTGGACTCGGTTCGGACTCAGACAGTTCGTAGTCCTAAAGGAAAATCGCGCCGATAATACACACCAGTGCGTTAAAATATTCCCACGATCTTGTCTTGAATTTAATCTCGAGGATAGAAGATTCACCGCAGACATCTTTGTAATTTGATAGCAAAAGTCCACCGTTATTATGCAAAATATTTCATGGCGATGTAAAAATTATTCTTTATTTGTGAGAATGCAGAATAGTACCGGTATTCCAAGTTTCTTTGTGAGATTACAGGGGAGTTACACCTGTATGTCTGAGGAGTGATGCATCTGTGAGCTACTGATAATGTAATTGAGTGGTTTATATAGGTATATTAATTGATTTATGTCGTACAAATATAACGTACAAATATTGACATATAATGATTAGTATGGAAAAGGTGAACCAGGGCGGGCAGTGGTTGAAACTACTGGACTGTATGGTGATACAATAGCAAGCATATTTATTGTCTCAACTTATCATATTGCTTACATCTTTATTGTGACCTTGAAGACCTTTGACCTTTCTTGACGTACATTTCATTTCCTCTCTATGATATGGCATTAAACGCCTCGAGAGTAGGAGAAAGTTGAAAACCTATATCTACCACTTTTTCAGGATTCATATAAGCGTACTCCTACATTAATTGAGCCAATATCAAACTATTACCTAAATTACAAGATTCTAGCTGGGATTTACACTATTACCTGATTTACAGGGCTCTAGCTCATGTAGTCTAATCTAGTCCTTAGGTCAACAATGATTCCTACGAGAGTTAAAATTGAGAATTTCCATAAAACTAGCTATGCAGTTCAGATTACCTACATTAGCCTACACTCTCTTATAATGTAACTTAATATCTATGTGATGTAATTGTACATTAGTTTTTCTTTGTCAAAACCTCAAAAAAATAACTACTACTAATTTACTATTAAATTTTATGTCCGGTCGTTCGGAACAATTAACAATCTATCTTTAGATTAATATGTGAAGAGAAAACATTGTACCTACCCCTTTTTAGGCTCATTGCGCGCTCGGAGAAGTGAGCTTTAGGGTATAGTGTGACCATTAGTGCTGTGCACTCCGGGGGGGAAAATCGGCTGCTGCGCTCTGTCAGTACGCCGTCAACGCTCGTGGCGGCAGGTAGTGTTATTTGTATCGGACTGTCTATGTCAGACGCACATGACATAGACAGTCCGATACAAATAACACTACCTGCCGTCAGACGCACATGACATAGACAGTCCGATACAAATAACACTACCTGCCGCCACGAGCGTTGACGGCGTACTGACAGAGCGCAGCAGCCGATTCTCCCCCCCGTCTCGCCGCGCGCATACCTCAGGGAGTGCACAGCACTAATGGTCACACTATAGTTAATGTTTATGTGGAGAAGGAGCCAACGGCAAAATAAAACCAAAAAAAACCTAATGAATTACGGTCGTATTTTGTCCATTTTGACTATTACCTATTGTGTAGGCAGCGGTAAGAGTTTTACATTCGGTTGAAAATGGGTTCTAGCCGTCACATTTTACAGTTTTGGTATCATTCAAAGTTTAAATTTTAAAGAAGATAAGTCCAAATTCAAATTAAGAAAATGTGTTATTTTTATTTGTTTTTCGTACTGTAAAGATGAGTGAATCTAATGAAGAAATTCGATGCATTTTCAAATTTTACTACAAAAAAGGTAAAAATGTAACGCAAACCGCGAAAAAAATTTCGATTTTTATGGACCTAGTGCAGTGTCTGTGAGAGTAGCACAAATTTGGTTTAAGCGTTTTCAATCCGGAAATTTTGATGTCAAAGATGCACGTCGCTCTGGTCCCCTATTACGGATAAAATTGATGCCATTTTTGAAAAATGAAGCATGATCGGTATATCAGTAGTTACGACGTAGCTAAAGAACTGGGAATTGACCGTAAAACAGTTTTGGCGCATTTGATAAAACTGGGTATACAAAAAAGCTCGATATTTGTGTACCCCACGAGCTCACCGAAAGAAACATAATGAACCGTGTTTTCATTTGTGATACTTTATTACGACGTAATTAAACCGAACCATTTTTGAAGAAGCTGATAACTGGTGGATGGTGGATCACGTACGATCCACTTTTCATCACCAGTTATCAGTTTCTTGATTACAAGAACGTGCGAAAAAGGTCGTGGTCAAAGGCCGGTCAGGCTTCACAGACTGTGGCGAAAACCGGGTTAACTCGCAACAAGGTGATGCTGTGTGTGTGGTGGGATTGGAAAGGCATTATTCATTATGAGCTGTTACCACCAAGCAGTACCATTGATTCTGAACTCTACTGCGAACAACTGATAAGATTAAAGCAAGAAGTTGAGAGAAAGCGGCCGGAATTAATCAACAGAAGGGGTATGGTTTTTCATCATGACAACGCTAGACCTCACACATATTTAGCCACTCAGCAAAAATTAAGAGAGTTTGGCTGGGAGGTGTTAATGCATCCGCCGTATATTCGTGACTTTGCACCTTAGATTTTTACCTTTTTCGTTCTCTTTAGAATTCTTTAGGCAGTGTCAGGTTAACATCACGAGAGGACTGCCAAAACTAATTGTTGCGGTATTTTGATCAGAAACCCCAAAATTTCTATAGCAATAGGATCATGTCCCTACCTACAAAATGGCAAAAAGTTATCGAACAAAGTGGTACTTACATACTTTAGTTAAATGTAAATAAACTATACTAAAAATGTTTTGTTTTTTTTTAAAAATGCGAAGAAACTTTTTCCCAAACCTAATATATGAAATAAGATAATTAGCAAGACGTAACAGTGAGCGGCGCACATAGCTCGAAGAACTGACGGCCGATGGGGCAGAAGAGTTTTCGTGAGGAGGCTATAGAAAGCACCGCTAGACGTTATAACTGGTGATCGAGCTACTGAACAAACTAGAGAATGAGGAATGAGACTAAGGAATGTTTTCTTGGAGGAACACAACGCGGAAGGAAATGGAGGGATATTTTGTTATTCGTGGTAATTATTCGTTTCCCAGGTAGACTTGTTTTGTTATTCTTTAAGTAGTACCTACTCTTGTTTTTAGGGTTCCGTACCTCAAAATGTAAAAAAGGGACCCTTATAAGATCACTCTCTTGTCCGTCTTTCCGTCTGTCTGTCCGTGTGACACCACCGATTTTCTCAGGAACGTGTGGACCTAGCAAATTGAAATTTATACCAGATACTGAGATCCCTATTCCCTATTAGTTGTGTAAAAATCAAGTTCCTGAGTTAACACGATGAAAAGATTTGGGCAAATTTAGATTTTCGCGAAAACTTGTAGGCAAGTACCAAAATTTACCTTAATTTTTAATTTTTTTTATTTTTCGGTATTTCCCGATAATACCTTGCTTTTAACCAATATTAACAACACTAGGTCAACCGGTTTAGGTCAACTTATAGGTTTTGGGTCGAAAACCTATATGGTAGTTCCCGTTGATCTAGAATCACGAATTTAGGCAAAGAGCACAAATAAAGGAAAAATTCCAAAAAACAACAAAATTAAAGGGTGTCCCCATACATAAATAGTTGACGCCAATTAAGATAGCCCTCTGAGTTGTATGGGCGCTCATACAATTCAGGGTACTAGCTTAATCGACACTAACCTCAGATAAGGTTAATAAATAAAATTGTGCTATTGAATAAAATAATAATTTAAGTGGGGCGCTCATACAACAGACATGATTTTTTGTCGTTTTATAGATAATGTACGAAACCCATCGTGCGCGAGCCCAACTCACACTTGACCGTTTTTATTTTATTTTTGAAGTAAAACTTCTTTGCGCACGCTTGACTTGGGAAGTAAGCGTTACGAAAAGTGCGAATGGAAGTTGAGAGGGAGATATAAGTTAGTGAAGATAGAAAGAGAGGAAGTTACGTTTCGTATAGTGCGAGTTGCGTTTGTCCAGAATGAACATTGACCTACAGACGTGTATACAATTTTGTAATTGAACGATTTATAAATTAATAATTTGAAAAAGAAGTTTTATTTCATTTGTGTGGTCTAAAGCATGCTCGTTTGTTTTGTTAAAAATGTAAACTCGCCTTGATCTCGCTCGATATGACACGCTTGCTTATGACAAACCTTCACTTGCGACTAAACCTTTCGACACTGGAAGGGAACGCTAAGGGAATTTGTGGACAAAAAGTCCCGAAATCCCCTTTGCAGGGGATTGTCTAAGGGGATTTGTGGGATAAGTCTTGAACACTCGTCTTGGTTCCACTTTTTGGTGGTGTGTTTAATATTAGTATTTAAAGTATTTTGAGATATTATCATGCTGAGATGCTGATCTCCTTGGCCCCGTGGGTGAGATAGCTCAGATGCAAGACTTGATTCAGGACAAATGGTTCATCATCATCATTATATAAGCCATAGGACGTGCACTGCTGAGCATAGGCCTCCCCAAAGATTTATACAGCGACCGATCTTGTGCGGTCTAATGATTTCATGACCTGCAAATATTTGTTCTAAGTTGTGATACCATGGAAATTTAAGTGTAGGATCAAGACTTCATGACTGCTGGGTGTAATTATTTTTTAATGATTTTGGTGGTTTTTATTTATTATTAGAACGGCATAGGTACATGACCTATCTGTTGTTCGGTTACTACTGCCTATATTTGCATTACCTCATAGCTTAAGTCAAACCAATACGTCACCTTCTACCTTAATACAATAATGTACTAATGTTACTTATAATTAAGCCTACTGTTATACCTACCTTGCTTTATTTAGTACTTATTGTACCCACCTACTTCTGTTAGCTTAATAGGTGTGTGTGTAAATAAATGATTTTTATTATTATTATTATTACTTGCATTGCGCGAGATATGTAAGTTAAAAATCTCAGTGTAAGAAAACAGTGCAATTCAATCTACCTACAAAAGCCAAAGTTTTCTTCAACTTTCCCCTAGTGGTCATATTTCTAAAACAAATCTTTTCTACAGAACTTTTGTGCTGCAATCGAACTTTCTCGAACGCAATCAAACTCGAAATTTCATCTAAATGGTACATTGTCCCATATGTCCCTCCGATGGCAAACTTATCTAAGTGCATTCTGCGGCAATACCGAGTTGATCTTGTAACTCTATCGGCTTTGATAGCGGATATGAGGTCAGTGTCCGTACTGTGAGCGGGTAGCGAGTTTAGAAAGTACAAAAGCCAAAGTTCCGACCAGATTAAGGCTGCTCTCCCATCAGAGATGTGCTAGGAATCTAAATGGTGAGCGAGGATACAATAAACCTATATTATTAACAATTTTAGGGAGAATCCAACTTTCTCGAACGCAATCAAACTCAAAATTTCATTTAAATGGGTCATTGTCCCATATGTCCCTCCGATGGCAAACTTGTCTATGTGCATTCTGCGGCAATACCGAGTTCATTTTGTAACTCTATCGGCTTTGATAGCGGATATGAGGTCAGTGACCGTACTGTGAGCGGGTAGCGAGTTTAGAAAGTGCAAAAGCCAAAGTTCCGACCAGATTAAGGCTGCTCTTCCATCAAAGATGTACTAGGAATCTAAATGGTGAGCGAGAATATAATCAACCTATATTATTAATAGTTTTAGGGAGGGGAGCAAGGTATTTTTACATACAAAAGAGATGTATGCGGGCCGTGACTGAGAAATGTGTGCGAGACGAGCTAGCGAGCTAGAGCTACTAGACTACCAATTGACGGTGACAGCTAAAATGAGTCCGCTACGCTTCCTCGCACATCTCTGGTGGACAAACCAGCCTTTTTTATGTTTGTGTACGAAAAACTACCATATAGCATTCCGAGCCAAAACCTATAGGGTACTTCTGGTTGACCTAGAATTGTTAATTTTAGTTAAAAGCAAGGTCTAACAGCACAAATAAAGGAAAATATCCGTAAAATATATCAAGTTGAAAATTAAGGTAAATTTTGGTACTTATAAGTTTTTCTTAAAATTCTAAATTTGGCCATATCTTTTTATCATGTTGACTCAGGACCATGATTTTTATATACCTAATAGGCACTATATACTAGATTTTTTTTTGTATTTGGTATTTTTGTATAAATTTCAACTTGCTAAGTCCACCCGTTTCTGAGAAAATTGGTGGTGACACACGGATACGACAGACGGACTAGAGAGTGATCTTATAAGGGTTAATTTTTTATTCCTAAAAAAAAAGCCACTCGGGGAGTGCCGACAGACTTGAACAATTTCTAGATACTTATATACAGAGGTGTCGGTAACGGTAACGGTAACAATGTCGCAAATTCAATGGTTTTTTCCAATCTCAAAAACTGTCCAACGCGTCTAAAGAAGTTTTCACTACTTATATAGGTACAGAGGTGTCAGTAACGGTAACAGTGTCGCGAGTTCAATGGTTTTTATCCTGTCTCAAAAATTGCCCAACGCGCCTAAAGAAGTTTTCTTCTTTTCTCTTAAAATATCATTGATACAGCCTGTATAAAATAGGTAAACAAATAATAATTCATCACGTACATAAATAGGTATCTGTTAAACTGCCTAAGCAGCATCGTCGCGCCGCCGATTTACGTTTAAAACTGTTTATTGGAAATGTATCTATTACTGAATAAATATTCAAGCTACCGGTGTTAAACCCACCTCTAAAATCAGTTAATACGATTCCGGATGTGTCTTTCAAATTAATGTACGCACGTAACAAAACAGGTTGTAAGTTATTTTATATTGACAAATCACGTTTGCGAAGCTGCGTATCATTTATTTTATTACGAGTCGTAATCCTCAATGCTGAGGGTAGTGACCTCTCCATGGATGATTTTTTTTTGATTATGCTGCGCCATCGGTCTGTTGGCTGCGACGTGTATGGCATCATGAAGCTTAGAGTCGAGAGTTGTGTGGATCGGAGACCAACGTATAAAGAAAGAAAGAAAACATTTTATTCAACAACCACACAGTAATAAAGGAAAATAAAACACAACAACAATAAAATCTTTTACTGGTGGTAGAGCTTTTGTGAACGGGCTCGAGGAAGTGGGCACCACCGCCTTACCTTTATCTACCGCCAAATAGCAGTACTTGTGCTGCTGTGTTCCGGTTAGATGGTAATGGTATGTTCACAGGAACATTTGCATCGCGCATCGCTGTTGTTCGAACGCACCGGTGCAAATCGGGCCTGCATCAAATCTCTCTCGCTTCGCTCGAGCGATGTGATGCAGGACCCCCAATCCTCCTATGGTAATCTGTTTGTGTCGCGATTTGCACCGGTGCGTTCGACCAACAGCGATGCGCGATGCAAACGATGCAAACTTGCGAGAGAGATGTGAGGCAGCTCCCCCAATCTTCCTATGGTAATATATTCCTATGCCTATGTACCAGTAATTACAGAATTACTGGTAAATAGGCATACCAGCTAAGTCCTATAGTATGGCAACGTATCCACATAGAGATCAAGACAACATAATAGCTTGTTTTGAATTCTATGTGGATATCCATGGGCTGCAGTAGCCACATAACATCTGGTGGACTGCATGCTCGTTTGCCATATAAGTAGTATAAAAAAAGTCTTGCTTTGTCTCAGGGTTCTAAATACATTGCAATCATCTTCATCATATTAGTCAAAAAACGTCCAATGCTGAACATAGACTTGAAAAAAAATCTAACCTAAGCACTAACAAACTTAAAAGCTCTGTGTGGAGATGAATGGGTACTCAGCTCAGCATGATGCTACGGTATGTTAATATGCCGCAGCGCTGGTCTTTCGCTGAGTCCAGTTTACATTACCTCACGTACCTCTTGATCAAAGGTAGCCATAATAAGACAAACACAACTATTGTTCAAATCAAACCATATTCAATACATGCATAACAAAATTATATACCTGCTACTATTTTAAACCTATAAAACTATCACTACTAACTATCACACTTAAGAGCATTTCACTGGTATATTTTAGACAAGACATGGAGACCGGGAAGAGTAAGAGAGAGAGATAGAGCTTCAGCTACTGCCACTACGGTTGGTTTAGCTGTGTTGACAGAATATCAGCGTTGAGTCTTAATCTAAACAAATTAACTGAACTAATATTAACTACCGTATCGGGTTACGGCCCCGTGGTCTTTTCCTCTCGACTTTACCAGAGATGATGGGTTTCTCCAGGTTATCACAATGTTTCCTCGCTATGTAACCAAAGTGCTCAAGGACTCGTTGGAGGCAGATGATATATTTTACTACTAAGTATATACTTAATCATCATCATCATCAGCCCACATTAGTGCACTGCTGAACATAGGCCTCACCCAATACGCGCCGCTGAGCCCGGTCTTCGGTTCTTCTCATCCAATTTCTGTCCGCCACCTTTCATATGTCATCGCTTCACCTAACCGGGGGATGCCCCACACTACGTTTTCCAAGACGCGGTCTCCACTCAAGAACTCGTTCACTTCAACGGTTGTCGGTTCTCCGGCATATATGGCCAGTCCACTGCCACTTCAGTTTGTTAATCCGTTGAGCTATGTCGGTAACTTTGGTTCTCTGTTGGATAACCTCGTTACGGATATTATCATTCAGAGAAACTCCAAGCATAGCCCGTTCCATAGCTCGCTGCGCAACCTTAAATTGGTAGACTAGTCCTACCGTGAGCATCCACGTCTCAGCACCGTAGGTCATTACAGGTAGGACGCACTGATTGAAGACTTTAGTTTTCAGGCATTGTGGTATAGGCGACGAGAAGATTCGACCTAATTTCCCGAATGCTGCCCAGCCCAACTGGATCCTCCTCTTGGTTTCCTTCTCGAAGGTGTGTTTACTCATTTGCACTAAAGTATATACCTATTAACTAGTGCACCGCCACTTCTGTTTGCTGTTTGCTAATCCGTTGAGCTATGTCGGTAACTTTGGTTCCCTGTCGGATAACCTGGTTACGGATTTTATCATTCAGAGAAACTCCAAGCATAGCCCGTTCCATAGCTCGCTACGCAACCTTAATTTGGTGGATTAGTCCTACCGTGAGCGTTCACGTCTCAGCACCGTAGGTCATTACGGGTAGGACGCACTGATTGAAGACTTTAGTTTTAAGGCATTGTGGTATAGGCGACGAGAAGATTCGACCTAATTTCCCGAATGCTGCCCAGCCCAATTGGATCCTTCTCTTGGTTTCCTTCTCGAAGGTGTGTCTACTCATTTGCAATAAATTATTTACTTATTAAGTCTAAAACGCTGAAACTGCAGCTACACCTAGAGGTCAACTCAGCTCCAGCTTATTGAGAATTTGCACTGAGGATATTGTGCATGCAATTTATGTAGATTTATCTCAACGCCCGCGGCGGTTTTCTAATTGCATAGTGTTAGTGTTATAGTGTTACACCCCGCAGACAATCTGCCCGAAGTCAAACATCTTGTAAGTTTCAAATAGCAAGATAAAGCTGTTCGAATTTGAACATTGAAATTAGGGAGTGTTTTTGAGTATATAGTGCCGTGTGTGCCTAGAGTATGTTCCTTGATTTCCGACCCAGGGTTTCGAATACCGAATGTGCACCAATAGATTTTTCTATATAAAAAGATAATATTAGCATTTAAACGTGCTCAAATCATTTTGAGGAAACCGGCATGTTCTAGTACCAAAGCTTTGATTAGTGAAGTTTGATTAGTGAAAATAAGCGGCGATGTTGAATTCCTATGAAAAAATTGTGTATCAAACGTAAGTAGTGTTTGGTTGCCTATGATATCTTCAAAAGTCTGTGTACTGAGTAAGAGATCCGAGGATGTCCTTGTTTATAGAGATTAATATAGTGGGGAGCTATATTATTATTATATTATTAGGTTGTATTATAAGAATTTGTAGATTTTGAGGTACTTTCGTTACGTGAGATGAAAAATGGATTCTGTTCGACATTCGAAAGCGCTCAGCAAGTTGGTTAGATACTGGTTCAGCACCAAAGCAATGCCCTGAACCAAAAATGACCCCAAAAAGGTGATGGTCACTGTTTGGTGGTCTAGTGCGGGTGTGATTCACCACAGCTTTTTACAAAACGGCATGAGCATTACTGCAGATGTGTACTGTGAAGAACTGGAGACAATGATGGAGAAACTTGCATATCGACAATCAGCTTTGGTCAATCGGTCGTCCCCACTGCTCCTTCACGACAACGCGCGACCCCATACTGCACAACAGACAGTCTCCAAGCTGCAAGAGCTGGGGTTGGAAGCTCTCCCTCATCCGCCATACTCACCAGACCTTGCACCTACCGACTATTACTTTTTCCAAAATTTAGACAACTTTTTAGTGGATAGAAAATTCAATTCCCGAGAGGTAAAAAAAAGACAATAATAATAATAAGAAGAGAAATAAAAAAGTTTAAAATAATAAGTACTTTCACTTATTCCATACAAAACGGCAATTTCATAGGTAAAGACCTAATATATCTTTGAAATGTCAGTAATAAAAAATATAAACAAAAATTAAAAATATATATATTGTAAGGAACACTTCAAAACGATTTTGTACAACTTGTGACGTCACCCAATAAATTGTTTAAATACCGCCGCTGTCAAGCAATTCAGGCAGGTTCGTTCACAAAAACACCGACGTCTCCGGCGAGGTCGACGAGTCCCTTCAGTCGCCGCCTATACGAGGTACAAGCACGTACCCGGGCGTTTCTCTCCTATCCCCGTCCCGGCAACAGCCCAAGCCGAGGTTCGTACCTAAGTGGTGCCCTTGCGCTAGTTGCCACATCAAAAAATTTACAGGGCTGAGCGCCTTCTGCGCTCGCCAAAAGCTCGGTTAAGCTGCAACGGCCTCAGAGGCCAACAGCGAGATTAGTCCATTCGAAAAAAAAATCAGGCAGTTTGTTCGTGTCGCTCGACTAGGTTGTGTTCGTATAAAGGTCACGTGAGTTATTTTGTGCTTTATTTCCGTTTTATGTGTAATCTGATCATTTTCAATGTGTGTGTTTCTAATTATGTTTTTGTGTGATTAATTTAGTTTTGGATTGATTAAAATGGTCTGTTAACGATTAGGTTAACACATTGTTTTATTTTTTATATTCTATTAGACCTCTGATTCTAAAAATATTATATATATATTTTATATTGTTAGTTTATTAGTAAGTAGGTATAGATAGTTTATGTAGAAATTTATGAAAATAGATACACCGTCGTCTTTTTGATTTTGTTTTGTCCTGTCCATCCAAAGGTTGTCTGAAAGAGATCGCTTTTAGCGATAAGACCGCCCATTGTACTTACCTTTATTTTTGTGTATTTCTTTGTATTTTTAACTTTGTTGTTGTGCAATAAAGAGTATTCTATTCTATTCTAATCTAAAAAAAATATCCCGGTTGTTAACTGATATTAGATATATTTATTATTTATAATGTTTTATACACATAGAAACGTGTAGCCAATAAAACAAATAAAAATAAAAAGTACCTGTTTATTCCTTATCCTTAGGTACTAATTTCAATACATGCAATTTTAATTCGAGATGTTTATTATATACTTGATTGATTTCTGATTGATTTGATTAAAATGAAGATTCAGAAATTAAATTCAGATAAATTCAATTAAATTGTAATGATTATTATGAAATTACTATCTGACCACGCGAACGTTGTTCTGCCATATTAATTATCAAGGAAATCAAATGCAGAATGAAATGTTAAAGTGTAAATGACTGTAATGAGTGTAAACACTTCATGTAAATGACTTCACGTCAATGAACGACGGCTAAATTAAATGGATAATGTACATACAAAAATACTAATAATCGCGATTAAAAAATGGGGGGTGGGGATAATGAAAAATACTTTACGATCTATTCACGTACTTACCGAATTTACACAAAACATTTCATAAGTCAAAAGTCAAACCGTTTCGGAGGAGTTTTGTTACAATCACTGTAACACGAGAATTTTATATATTAAATGGAAGAATATATATTATATCGATTGCTTGTAAATATTTTTCCTTATTATTATTTTTCAGTTAGGACCCCTCTCGGGTAAATACCTCCTCCAGTGCTTTATACTTGTCTCGGTCTAGTGCTACTTTAGTACAGTTTTCTGTTTTAGATATTTTTTTTATTCGTCGATACATCTAGCTAGATCTAGAAACACGTAGTACATAATATTTATTTGATTCACACAAATAAGCAACATAATGTGGTATGCATATTTAATACTTAGTTATTTTATTGAAGAAAAATATATACTCATTAACTTCAGTTTTGCATAAATTGTAGGAACTATCATTATATTATTTAGAGAGACCTTTGGCTGTTTAATCGTAATACATAATATTAAAACTGTTCTATTTTTGTAGCTGTTAGTCTTTTCAATAACAAAAAATCTGCATTAAATACATTTCTTATAACTTGCTACTATCGATCGATCATTCGATTCAAAAAATAAATAATACTTACATTTCCCATATTTATTATAACCGCGAGAATAATATTTTATGAGCATTAATCTCTCGAGTAGAAAGGTCACAAAGGTGCGCGGAGTAAATGGAGTTCCGTTGTACGGAGTCTAAAGTACCCACTACCCAACCCTAAAGTGTCATGCGCGGGCCTAAGTGTGGGGAAGGGCTCCGTCAACCCCTTGACGGCTTGTAGTGTTGCCTGAATATTTTTATGCTTAGCTGAGAGACTCATAACAGAATAATAACGAAGAAATATCTGTGGAGCTTTAAATAAAGCATGTTTTTTAAAAAAAAACATTTGTTTGTGGACAGAACAAAATAAACACATGCATAGTAAATAACTCATAAATCCTTAAATAACTCGTAAATCCGCAGAAGAACTAAAGTTGCCGATATAGCTCTCAAAATTAGCAAGTTGAAGTGGCAATGGGCAGGCCACATCGCTCGTAGAACCGATAACCGTTGGAGAAGAAAGGTTCTCGAGGGGAGACCACGGACTGGAAGACGCAGCGTAGGCCGGCCCCCAACAAGGTGGACCGACGATCTGGTAAGAATCGTGGGGAGCCGTTGGGCGCAAACGGCTACCAACCACTCGTTGTGGCGATCTAAGGGGGAGGCCTATGTTCAGCAGTGGACGTCTACCGGCTGATGATGATGATGATGATGATGATAGTAAATAACAAATAAAGCACGGTAACATAATACTTCCAACTTCCATTGTTAGTAAGTAAAGAGTGGAATGCACTTCCGGCGTCGTTTTTCCTAACCATTATAATTTAGGAGCCTTCAAGTCCAGAATTAACAGGTTCTTTCTAGGGAAGCGTGCTACAACTTCGATCACACCACTTACCAGCAGGTGAGGTACTGATCAAGCGTTTTGACTATTATCAATAAACTTGCATGTATAAATATTTGGGAAGACTAATTATGTTAAGTTATATTTTTTTTAAAATATTGTATAGATAACTTTTACTATTTCTTCTCCTATATTTTTATTTAGTTTTGATAGACTTTCGAATCATTCTAATAAATAGATGCATTATAATTTGCAGTCACACTATTGGGTACATAAACTTCTGCTGACCAATATGAATGCAAACCAGAAATGCAATTATTGGGACTGACCGTCCCTTATTGCGGTCAGACCCAGTTCTCAATATTACTTTCTATTATTTTGTACATTATATCAAATATACGCGTTCTGGAGTGTATACCACGTCTAAGCAAGCGGACGCCCCCAGGGTAGATGGAGTGACGATTTGCGCGTTGTGGCTGGCAAGGATTGGATGAAAAGAGCTGAGGGTCGGGCTCAATGGCGCACCCTGGGAAAGACCTACGTCCAGCAGTGAACTGTTATAGGTTTTTTTTATATATTATAGGCTTACGTTTGACCACGATCTCGCCTGATGGTAAGCGATGATGTAGTCTACGATGGTACACGCTTGCCTAGAAAAAACCTATTCACTCGCGGCTTAAAGATACCCAGGTTGTAGCTATCAGGAAACACAGACTCTGGCAAGGCGTTCCACTCTTTGGCGGTGCGCATAATAAAGGTCGAAGAGAACCGCTTTGTGCGAATAGGGGGTATTTCTACCATATAGCGGTGGCGCACGGCAGAGTGTCTGGTTGTCCGTTGATAGAATGGAGATGGTGGGATCAGGTTGACAAATTCCGCCGCACACTCCCCGAAATGTACTCGATAAAAAACCGAGAGGCTAGCAACCTTTCGTCGATGCTCCAGGCTGAGGAGCCTTGCATTAACTAGCTCATCGTTGCCTATGAGCTTCTTGGCTCTTCTCTCAATTGATTCCAGAGCTTCAAGTTGGTACTTCGCTGATCCGCCCTAGAGGTGAGAACAGTACTCCAAACACGATCGGACTTGTGCTTTGTACAAGTTGAGCAACTGTCCCGGTGTGAAGTAGTGCCTCGCCTTTGCGAGTATACCAAGCTTTTTAGCAGCCAACTGGGCTTTTGACTCAAAGTAGGAGCCGAAATTGGAGTTAATGTGATACCAAGAAGCTCGAGGTGGTCAGATATCAGCACGGATACATTTCGGAAAGTAGGAGTTAGATTAACCTGACTTCGTTACGCGGAGAACACCCTGGGAGAGACCTACGTCCAGCAGTGGACTGTTACAGGTTGATGATAATGATTATGAAATATGTAGATACTTTGTAGATATAAATACAGAAGGTCCATATATTATAGTGATAAAGTTACCTACACGTCATAGTCTTATCTGTCATAAGTGTAAGTTATAACAGCTGTTGGTTATAAAAATGAAACAAATAAATAAATAATACTGTAAACATAGTCTGAAAGAGATCGATAAGACCACTACTTGACCCTCCGCGTATCTAGTTAATTATTTATAACTAGCTGTTGCCCGCGACTTCGTACGCGTTACACTACCAAATGTATACGTAGAAATAAAGCCTAACTTGCTCTTGCAACTTAATTTGACACCCCGTTTTTATCCCATGAGACCTGATTTATGGGATAAAAAGTAGCCTATGTATTATATTCTACGTACATACCAAATTTAAATCTGTCCACGTTTTTACTTATATTGGTACTAGGGACCAATAAGTTCAACTAATTGAACTCTGGGGAGGGGGGGGGGGAGGGGGGTTCAAGAGGGGGTCCAAGTGGAATGCTACAGTATTATCACCACATTGGTTTTTCACAAATTGGTCATAGCAGGAAATAAAGAAATTTCGTAACCATGCAGCAATTTCGAAAAAAAACTCTCTAAAATCAACTTTTGTTTTCACCTCGTAAACCTAAACTCCAAAAATGCTTACCAACTAAAAGTCCGCTTTTATGATAAAGTTAATCAAGATGTACAGTTAAAACGAAAGTTAATTAATTATGAACCCCACTCTACTTGTTTATATTTTTTTCGAAAGAGATTATACAAAACTTTTGCGAGAACATTTTCATTTTAAAATAGCCGACTTTTTACAACACGGTTGCAAATTATCTTCACACCAAGCTCCTCATTTTAAGTTACTCTCATTCATGTGGGTTGAGTTAATTAAAAGTGTTTTTTATTAAACAGTTTTTAACAGCCATAAATATGCACAGTTTTATTCTTACAAAAGGAATGAAAGTGAGGATAATCTACTTATACTCGTACATACTCGTACTTAGTCAATATAATTTTGTTTTGGTATAACTTACTTTCCCGGTCAAACCGACCAAAAATGAGCAACTTAATCTTTCCTAACACTTCTTGTATTGTTATGTATGTATGTATTTTTATTTAATATTGGTATAGTTTAGTCTATGATGAAAAGTATTTAAGTAGTATGCTATTTTATTATTCCTGTAAAATTTTTCATTAGTTCCTTTTCCTGTGCACTACCTACACATCTTTATATACAACTAGTGGTCCCGCCGAACTTCGTATCGGCTTGACATGCATAGGTATAACGCGGGCTGTCAATATACGTCACCCTGGTAGAATTGTCAATTGTTGTCCCCGGCCATCATTATGTATGAGAAAATGAATGACTTCCACAAATAATTCAATACCAAAATTAGCCAAATCGCTCCACCCGTTCTCGAGTTTTAGCGAGACTAACGAACAGCAATTAATTTTATATATATGGACAATATATCTCGGGATAACTCCTACCGAAGGATCTGTTTCAAACGATATTCATTTTTTTACATCCTCGTTGACGATATTTGCAGCACGCATTCTGTCAATTCTATGTCAAACGTCATAAGGTTACATTATAAAAGCGCTAAGGTTAGATTATAAATAATTTTATATGGTGGTTAAGTATTATTAAATTTTCTAATTTTGCACGCAATTTTCTTAATTTTTTCTTTCATAAGAACTTTCTCCTGATGATAAGAAATACAACAAAAAAAGAATTGGCCAAATTGGTCCAGGCGTTGTTGAGTTATGCGCTTAACAACACATTTTGCGATTCATTTTTATATTATAGATACACAAAGGTTATCTGGAAGAGAATGCTCTTTAGCATTAAGTTCGCCTTTGTACTAGTTTTATAAGTGCAATAAAGTATTTTCAATCAATCAATTTAATTTAATTTGATCTAATTTGATATAATTTATTGTGATTGTGGTTATGGATTATGATTATCTGAAATAAAATGAATACAATACAATAGGAACTCGAAAACGTCCATGATAGAATTCGTCTGATAGATGTATGCCATTTTAGTTGTTTTGTCTCATCCTATTCTAGAGTAACATTGAAAAAAACGAGTGTGCTTTAGACGACACGACTGAAGTAAAACTTCTTTTCAAAATAATAAATTATAAAATTGTTCAATTACAAAACTGTCCACACGTCTGTAGGTCGATCAGTCTATGTCCATTCTGGATAGATACAAATCGCACTCAGACATTAACGTGTAAAAAAATCTAATATCTAATAAAAAATGTAACTCTCTCTCTTTCTATCTTCACTAACTTATATCTCCCTCTCAACTTCCGTTCGCAATTTTCGTAACGCATTCAACAGCTTACTCCCCAAGTCAAGCGTGCGTAAAGAAGTTTTACTTCAAAAATCGCTCTAGTTAAGTATTTTTATACCGTTTTTTTTACTGGTGGTTTTGTGAACGGGCTTGAGGAAGTGGGCACCACCGCCTTACCTTTATCTGCCGCCAAATAGCAGTACTTCTGCTGCTGTGTTCCCGTTAGATGGTAATGGTATGTTCCTGTAATTACTGGCACATAGGCATACCAGCTAAGTCCTACAGTATGGCAACGTATCCACATAGAGATCAAGACAACATAATACCTTGTTTTGAATTGTGTGTGGATATCCATGGGCTGCAGTAGCCACTTAACATCTGGTGGACTGCATGCTCGTTTGCCATATAAGTAGTATAAAAAAAATCCTACCTTAAAATTTTAATTTTGATGCAACCTGCGCGTTATGCCTCCCAGCGACATTAATTATGTCGTCTTTCCATCGGGTTCCGTCCTACGCCGACTACAATACAAGTGATATTAGAAACAGAGATCAAATTAGCTCTCGCAAGGGAGGCACACACCCGATCATAAATTCTTTCATATACATTCATTTGCTCCTTTCATTTAATTTATACAAAGCTCTCCCACTTGGCCTCACATAAGGCTGCTACAGCAAAATGCCAATTTTCGGGTAAAAGACAAAAATTGTTTTACAAAGTGTAACACGTTTTGGGCTTAATTTTGTTTCTTGTTAGAATTAGACCCAGCATTTGCCGCTTTTGTTGTGTTGTTTTTCGGAGAAATGAATTTTTGGGAAGCTTTTCACGCAGATAAAAAGATAGATCAAATAAAAAGATAGAGAAAAGATGAGTTAAATTTTGTTGCAGTTATATAATCATTAAAAAAAATAACTTTTCGTACCACTTGCTCAAAAAAGTGACATTCTATGCCATAAAAAGCGAACATATCATAAGTCATTTTTAATCTGTTAAAAACGGAAAGAAAATTGTACTGAATTTCATTCATCCTCTAGGGGGAGAACGTGATTTAAATTTGGAATACTTACCGAAATTTACACTGAACTACATCTGTGTTTACACCATTGAGTTTGTATATAAAGCATTACACATCTTTTTGATAAAGGAATACGCATTTATTATGCAGTTATGATTATTAAATAAAATTACGAAAACCGACGAGGCAGTTTGAGCTTGATGCCTTTGCTTTTCCGACAAAAAAATATTAGTCTAGGAATTTGCCGCGTTTTTGTTTTCTTCAAATACATAAACGCTAAGTTTATTTTAATATATTTTTATAAATAAGTTAATGTTCTAAAAATACGTTACGATGTTTAATCAAATACTCAAATCAACTAATCAACAATAAATGTACCAAACAAAAATGTAACTCCCTCTATCAATAATTGGACCAATGTTTCGAATGTTAACTTTTACTTGTAATTGTCATTATTTTTAATAAATGCTTATCTCATATTATTATTGTGTTAATTTTTTCGCAAACGGTACGAAAAGTAGAGTATTTTCCTCGGTGATAAAGCTGTCTTAGTCTTGGGTGAACTTAAATCCCTCGCTACACTCAGGACTCGTCTTAAATCCCTCGCTTCGCTCGTGATTTAAGTTTTTAACACCCTCGCTACGCTCGGGAGTAAACCTCGAGTCCTTCGTTACGCTCGCGATTTAAATCGTCACACGCGACAGAAGACACTGCGTTATCCCCTTGGTTAATAATCTACTAATTTCGAATTCCATAAAAGCCGCCGTCGCAATAATAAACTCCCACGGGACACAAGATCCCACCAGAACCGAGACTTAAAATGCATAAAAACAATATGATTGAAATAAATCACGAAAGTTTTCTGAGTAACATATAAGAATAGACCTTACTATAGTGCAACAACAATATATAATAAACACGGTTACACATCAAGCCATACATTTCCAGTATAAGCTCCTGACCTCTCATTCTACGAAAAGCCTACACAATGTGAGATCAGCTTATACTGGAAATGTATAGCTGAATGTGTAACCGTGTGTACGAGTTACACTACTAGATTGTAGGTAACCTAGAAATAAAGCTAAACTCGCTGTTGCAACTTGACTTGACACCCCATTTATATCCAATGGAAACCGATTTATGAGATAAATCAGCCTATGTGGTAAACCAGGTTATAATCTACGTATATACCAAATTTCATCGATATCAGTTCAGCCGTTACGACGTGATTGAGTAACAAACAAACAAATAAAGAAACATCCAAACATTTACATTTATAATATTAGTGTGATTCCTTGATAGTTTTATAAACCAACCTAAACTCATATCATTCAAAAATAAACTTAAAATCTTCTCTTAGTAAAATGCTCAATAGAAGATAAAATCGATTAATAAAATTGTATAATAGATAATATACGAACCAACTTATCCTTCAAATCAATCAATACATTCCTCTGTCCTTCGTTATATATTAATACATAAAGTTACATAGTTATTTTAATTGTTATTTGTTATATAAATAATTTGTAATACCTATTATGTATATTTGCCACGCTCTAACAGATGCACTTGTACGAGGGCTGCTATTTATGTATCCGGAATAAAATAAAATAACTATCATTGACTGTTAAATATGGTTTTATTGCTTTTCAAAATATTCGCCATGATGATCAATGCACTTTTGCATTCGGTGAAACCAGTTTTCATAGCACTTTTTCCAATCGGAAGACGGTATCTCCAAAACATGATTTTTGAATGCCTCAACGGCTTCTTCTCAGGTTGAAAATCGTTGACCACGTAATTTATTCTTCACGGTTGGGAATAAAAAGAAGTCGTTGGGTGAAAAATCAGGGCTATATGGCGGATGACCCGTTAATTCCACCGTTTCACCCTCCAAATATCGGGTCGTTTCACCCGAAGTGTGACAGCTTGCATTGTCGTGATGGAGAATGATTCTGCGTTGTGGATTATTCTTCCTGATTTCTACAAAGACTTCTGGCAAACAAATGGTCGTGTACCACTCTGAATTAACAGATTTACAATTTTCTAGGGGTACAGTAGCCACGTGTCCATCTATACCAAAAAAACAGGCGACCATTTGCTTCAAAGTGCTTTTCGCACGAGCAACTTTTGTTGGGTTCGGCTCATGTTGGAAGACCCAAACTGTTGACTGTTGCTTAGTTTCGGGGTCATATGCATAAATCCAGGATTCATCACCTGTGTAGATATTATATACAGCTTTTGATGCACCACGATTGTATTTTTTTATCATTTTTTTGCACCAATCGACACGAGCCTGTTTTTGATCTATTGTCAAGTTGTGCGGTATCCAACGCGAACAAACTTTTTTTGCAGCCAAGTGTTCGTGTAATATCTTATGTATACTCGTCATACTAATGCCCAAGATTGCCTCTATCTCTCGATATGTAACATGACGATCTTGCATTATTAGTTTACGCACTGCGTCGATGTTTCGTGGCACAACAACTGATTTAGGCCGACCATCTTTAATTTCGCCCGTGAGCACACGACGTCCACGATTAAACTCACTAAACCAGTGATACACAGTAGTCTTCGATGGTGCTTTATCCCCAAAAGTCGAACTGAGTTGATCGATACACTGCTGTTGAGTTAGACCACGTCGAAAATCATAAAAAAATCATCGCACGAAAATTTTCTCGAGATAAATCCATTGTGATAATGACACGCAATTTTTGAAATCGCGCCACACAATGAAAACAATTGACAGACGGACGAAATAACCTGCATTCTACAGCCAAAGAGTTCCATTTTCAAACGTGATAATTTCTTTTTAAATATTATTTATGCAGTGGCCAGTTCCGGATTCTTAAATAGCAGCCTATGTATAAACTAGTGGTTCGTCCCAATCTCGCGAGTCTCCGATTAAAACAAAAAAATATTGTTGACGACCTCCGTGGCGCAGTGGGCGAACAGCCGGCTGAGACGCAGGAGGTAGTGGGTTCTTTTCCCGCCGCAGAACAAATGTTTGCATGGTCTACAGATATTTGTTCCGGGTCTGGTAGTTCTTCTATATATTATAAGTATGTATTTACAAAAAAAAGTATGTAAGTATTCTATCAGTTATCTGGTTCCCATAGTACAAGCTCTGCTGAGTTTGAGGCTAGATAGGACTGTGTGAAATTATTATTATTTGTAATCTTTGACTATCAAAATAGTGCCACGAAATACATAATCAAATAACTTGGCCTACAGTTTCATTCAATTTACAGGTTCATGTGATAGGTTATCTTTTTTGGGGCATGTTTTTTTTTGTAGGCAGTTATTCTGGATTTCAGACTTTTGCCTATATTTGTGTCACTTATGCTACACGCATACTAAATTACAGCACTGTGAGTTCACTGGTGTACCCTGAAAATTTTGTCAAAGTTCAGCTTTTATTATGACTAGTAATTCAAAAGTTATAAAGACTTTACTAAAAATGAAAACGGAGTCTAAATAAACTAATGAAAACCTTTCATTTGACGTCTAATTGACTTATAGTCTCATTTTAGTTTTTTTTACCCCACTTGAACCCCAATATCTCAACCACCCCCTAACATTTTTAGCTCATTTACTCACACCATTATTGTGTCATTACTACCTACATATGTATCGAATTTCACGATGATCTGATCAACGCTTCGAAAGTTATACTCGGACAAACAAACATACATACATACATACAGCCCCGTTTTCCCAAGTTGATTTTGAGATCTCGCTTCGCTCGTTCAATGAATAATGCTGAACATTTATCACAGCGCCATTTAGGCCCAAACTCAACAAAGGTTTAATTATCATACACCCATTATGAGCTAGAGGTGCCGTGCGGCAACGCCTGAGCGTACTTTGAACTTTCGTGTTTATTTTTGTTATCTGTGCAAGTTAGGTTACAAACCAATTGCTGTTTCGAAGCTTGACAGATTATATTCTTGGAATTCAACTGAAGTTAGCAACATATCATCGAATAATTATTAGCTTGAACGATTCGAAGTTCAGGGTGAAAACTTTTGCGGCAAAATGGACGTGCGCTTCAAGTAAGAAATTCATATTTAATTATTTTATTGTGTCACATGGTGGTTATTTGTGTAATAATAGTCTCAAAAAATGCTATAATAGTTAGGTAATTCAAAACTCGTTTCTTTTTTTTTCAGAATCCATGAAATTTAGTGCAAAACTATGACAGTGCCAAACAGCATCGCTAGCCCGATATCAGGTCTTTTCGAAATATGTTTAGATAAATCATTGACCTGTATTTTAGTTATAATTTTTTTTTGTTGGACGATATTCAGCCACTGACAAGAAAAAAGTGCAGGTACCGAGGCCGGCCTTGTTTAGGTACTTCCTACAACAAATATATGGGCGGAACGGACCTGATGGACCAAAATATCAACACGTATCGCATTTCGATCCGAGGTAAGAAGTGGCGGTGGCCTATTTTCACATACCTGATTGAGGCAGCTGTCTGCAATGGCTGGGATTTATCAAGGCGCTGTGGTAATTCGATAAGCCAATCGGATTTTTGGAAACAAATAGTGCAGACGTACCTTATGAGATACCAAACGATACCTCGTGGTGGAGGACGTCCAGGAGTCTCCAGATCGTCTGTGTCTCAACACAGAATCTCAGACAACATAAGATTTGACGCCATGAATCACCTGTTGGTGGAGGACCACGCAGGATGGAAAACGCCGGAGATGTGCCCTGATGGAGTCGTGCAAGAGCCAAACCAGAACGGAGTGCCGTAAGTGTGGTGTTGGCCTATGTGTTGCTTGCAACTATTAATTCCATACATAGGTTCTTATAGAAATAATAAAAATATATAACTATTTCCTAATTTTTATGTTTTATTGATAAAACATTTCTAATAATATTCTTTTTAAATACTTTGTATAGAGAGACCTGATTTTGTTAAGAAATGTAAATGCCCTACATAAGTGGCTAGCGGTGCTTTACGGCATCATCCATTTTTTCAAAAACAATAACATATTTTCTTTTAATTTCAACTATTTTATGTTTAGAGGGTCTATATTGACCACATATGTAAAGCTCATAAATAAAAAAGGACCATAAATTAATTCATCCCATAATGGGTTAATTATGTCAATAAATACATTTTTATTGGTACTAGATAACTCATAGAATACTTATATACTTTTTTGTAAATACATACTTGTAATATAATAGCTGAACAATCCACAGCTTTGCACGCGTAGTTTTTCAATAAAAAACTACCCCATTAGAATTCCACATTATCCATGACTAATATAGGCTACTTTTACCCAACTGTGCAGAGAAGTTGGTTAAAAGTAGCCTATATTACTCATGGATAATGTGGAATTCTAATGGTGAAATAATTTTCGAATTCGGACCGAAGTTTTTCAGTTTAGTCGTCACAAACATAACAAAAAAAAAAATCATTCCTCTTTTTCCTCGTTTTTTTTCTTTCCTCTATATATTTTAGGTATAATATGTATTTATAAAACAAAATGTATATATGTATTCTATCAGTTATCTGGTTCTCATAGTACAAGCTCTGCTTAGTTTGGGGCTAGATAGTGCTCTGTAAAATGTCCAGCAATATTTATATTTTATAAAAATAGTATAGATAGAGAAACAACCAGACTAGCATCAAATATCTGTAGATCATGCAAACATTTGTTCCGCGGCGAGAATCGAACCCGCAACCTCCTGCGTCTTAGTTAGCAATGCACCCACTGCATATAATAATAACAATAATATCTAAATACGAGTATGTGTGTTAATTGTTTCTATTTTTGAATGTGACAGAGCCATCAAGCGTTATCAGTTTCAATGAGGGTTGCCTCAGCGTGTCGCCAATATATCTATTACCTTCTGTGTTCTAGTAAAATTGTATTTCTCGCAGAACATGCTCACGTCTCATAAAATCAGGGAAAACTCCAGAAAATTGTCATCTGTCTGTTCCCCTAAATTGATCTAGAGTTACAAAACAAAGTTAAATATTTGCATATATCTTTGTTCCTTTCATAGAATTGCGAAAATAATTCGGCAAGGCACTGAGTGTAATGGGTCGCGATGTCTTGATACAAAGCCTTTGGGGCTTAGAGATCCGATACGACTTTTGAGAATAAAGGTTTGTTTCCGACCGAAGAACGATAGAATTCCAGTGTACTCAGGATAACCATTCATGAGCAACTGCGATCGCATCTCAACGGTTACTCATTTCTACATAGTTGTTTACATCGACAAGACAGCAACGTATTGAAGTTAACGGGAACGTTATAGTTTTTAAAAACTAAACTTTTATATGACGACCTCCGTGGTGCAGTGGGCGAATAGCCGACTGAGACGCAGGAGGTAGCGGGTTCGATTCCCACCGCGGAACAAATGTTTGCATGATCTACAGATATTTGTTCCGGGTCTGGTTGTTCCTCTATATATTATAAGTATGTATTTACAAAAAAAATGTATGTAAGTATTCTATCAGTTAATTGGTTCTCATAGTACAAGCTCTGCTTAGTTTGGGGCCAGATAGCGCTGTGTGAAATGTCTAGCAATATTTATTTATTTTATTTATTTATATTTTGATACAAGATTAATTGTAGTAATATTACAGTGAAACATCTAAGACTAATTTCAATCTCGAGACGAATGACGAATTTAGTGTTACAATAATAAAGCAAACAGGAACATAACGCGTAGGTGGTCGCTGATAAGCGGCCAGCTGCACCTTCGAGAATGCAACGTTTGCGTCTTTATGCGTTCAATGTAGTTATGCGTATCTCAGCTGGTTGCTTAACTACGTATACAACTCAGTCGCTTAAGCAACTATCCCTCATACGATATGTAGTTATGTGCAGTCTGCCTCAAATTACAGATTCTATTGAAGATTGCTGTCGTTAATCATACTAGTGGGATGTTTTCTTTATAAATCTACTAGCTGACCAATCCGCAGCTTCGCACGCGTGGTTTGCCAATAAAAAGTAGCCATATGTGTTAATCCAGGTTATGATCTAAGTACATACCAAATTTCATCGCAATCGGTTCAGCCGTTCCGGCGTGAAAGAGTAACAAACATCCATACATCCATACAAACTTTCCCGTTTATAATATTAGTAGAAAGTAGGATAGGCGTTATACCACAAACCCGCTTGCCAAGAATTAAAAATTTCTATGATTTTTATTGCCGTAACTGAGATCTATTGCTGTTGCCAATGTCCGAATAGTGTCTACTTTTTAAATGCTTCCTTTCCATTGTATCTACCCTCTTTCTGCAGAATCGGGTATTTTTTTATAATAACGTCATAAATACTGAAACAAATTCAAACCGAACTTACAATTTACTCCATCATCAAAATTAACATTCATCTAACCGAACCTGAAAGTTTTGCTTCTCCTATTTTTGTTTGTAGGTACTTAAGTGGGTCCATCTAAAAACCCTGGTCATAATAACGGTTAAGTCTTTTAACCAGCTAGTGTTGAAACACCAAACACTGTATACTTACTAGTTATATTGATTTTTAAATTGTATACGATATAGACGGGAAAATATTTAGATGTTTAAAATCATCTTATACATTTTACTTAGAAAACTTTTGTGATTTATTTCAATCATTATTATAAACAAGCTTCCACCCGCGGCTTCGCACGCGCTGTTTGTTAACAAAAAAGTAGCTTATGCGTTAATCCAGGTTATAATCTAAGTACATACCAAATTTCATCGAAAATGATTCAGCCGTTACGTCGTAATTGAGTAACAAGCAAATAAAAAAACATTCAAACTTTAGAATTTATACTCGTAATATTAGTTTGATACGGGATTTATAAGCGTGCGAGGCGAGACGTAGTTCGGAGCGGATCGTACTCACCCTGATGAAGGTTCACGAATTGAACCAAAACATTGTCGGTCAAAACACCGATAACACGGTACGTGATAACTCCCGTATGTATAATAATGATCTCATTAATTACGAACCAACCAGGATTTGAACCCGCAACCATCTCCTTGATCCGGGTTCAAGTCAACTGGACGGCGCCCGCGCTACAATGGAGGGGCGAGCGGGGCGAGGCACGGCAGTTATGGCCGACGGTAGTCGTAGACAAAGTGCATTACAAACAAATTCATCTACCTTATATTTTTAATGAGCAAAGATCCAACAAATACCATCTGGTTAGTAATTAAAATAAATGTTTTTCATGTTTGTCTTCTACGGCAAAAGTTAAAATAGATCACGTTATTGTACACCAAAATAAAATACAGAACATAATTCTTACAAACATATTTAGTACTATGGGCGGTCTTATCGCTAAAAATGATCTCTTCCAAACAACCTGTGTATGACCAGTTTAAGTCGTATTGGATTGAGTAAAGGTCTTCAAAGACTGCCCCGATGTCTCGATACAAACGAGGAAATAGAATTATGCCTCGTTCGAAATAAATTGTCAATTTATATGATGGTTTTATTGCCGTGCGAACTTCTTTGCTGAAATTACGTTAAAATGGCTTCAGAAGACCTAGAGTAGAAAGTAATTGATAAAGAATTTTAGGAACTGGGTTATAGTATATATATATATACCTAGTCAGGTCATAAGTATTGTCACACAGTAAAAACTTTTCTTTTAGAATGCTGGCCACAAAAAAGTTTATAGAATTCGAATTTCGAATTGTTCATGAAAATAAAAATGTATACTTTTTAGAATTTTACTCATTTTCAAATATGGAGTGGACGCTTAAAGAAAACCGTGTTGCAGTTATTGCGTTGCATCGTTGCGGTTACGTGCCAATTCAAATTTTTGACATACTGAAAAATTTGAATATAACCAAAAGATTCGTTTATCGCACCATCAAACGATACAATGAAGACTCTAGTGTAGATGACAGGTCAAAAAGTGGTCGCCCTCGGTCTGTTAGGACTCCAGCAGTGATAAAAGCTGTGAAGGCGCGAATTCAAAGAAATCCCAAACGTAAGCAGAAACTGTTGACCCTTCAGATGGGGTTAAGCAGAACCACGGTGAAAAGGGTGTTAAATGAAGACTTAGGGCTTCAGTCATATCGAAGAAAAACAGGACATTGTTTGAATGCTCGTCTAATGGACCTGAGACTGAAGAGATGCCGCGCTTTGTTGGAGCGTTACGCGGGAAAGAAATATAGGGAAATTCTTTTTTCGGATGAAAAAAATTTTACCGTTGAAGAGAGCTACAACAAACAAACTGATAAGGTGTATGCACACAGTAGTGAAGAAGCGAGCAACCGTATTCCGCGTGTCCAACGAGGTCATTTTCCATCCTCGCTCATGGTATGGTTGGGGTTTTCTTATTGGGGCTTAACAGAGGTACATTTTTGTGAGAAAGGTGTAAAAACGAATGCAGTTGTGTATCAAAATACAGTCCTGACGAACCTTGTGGAACCTGTTTCTCATACCATGTTCAATAACAGGCACTGGGTATTCCAACAAGATTCGGCACCAGCTCATAGAGCGAAGAGCACACAAGACTGGCTGGCGGCGCGTGAAATCGACTTCATCCGGCACGAAGACTGGCCCTCGTCCAGTCCAGATTTGAATCCGTTAGATTACAAGATATGGCAACACTTGGAGGAAAAGGCGTGCTCAAAGCCTCATCCCAATTTGGAGTCACTTAAGACATCCTTGATTAAGGCAGCCGCCGATATTGACATGGACCTCGTTCGTGCTGCGATAGACGACTGACCGCGTAGATTGAAGGCCTGTATTCAAAATCACGGAGGTCATTTTGAATAAACTTTAGTGTCATAAGAATCTATGTTTTGTTAAGTTCATTTTGGTATATAAATGGTTACATAATGAATAAACTTGTTTTAATTATTTTATATTAAACTTGTGACAGAATTTATGACCTGACTAGGTATATACAGGATGTTTGGTAATATACTGACGATATGCAAGTGACGGTTTCTCAAAACATGAAAAAAAACTTCTTGAAAAAAAAACTACTAGTTATATTATCAAATTTTAAAGGAAATCGACTAAGTTTAGGTGATTAATTCGATATAAATCTTACTGCTTACTCTTGCAAGCGACATTCAAAAATAAAGGCCGATATGATATCTCTCTCAGAAATGGCGGCGGGTTTTAGGTTAGAAAGGGACAACAAGAGATATCTCGAGACGTCACCAATACAGTATTTGTGGTTAGATGGCAAGCTTTATGCAATAACACAACATAAGTTTAATAAAGTGTTTGTTTTTATATGCCAAAATAAATTATACATGTCTACGGTAAACATTTAACAAATTTATTTATTATGCTCATCAAAATAATCCCTTTTATTTTTGTGCGTATATTATCAAACATCCTATATAAAGGGTGTCTGGCGGCAGATTTAGGTTCAAAGTTAATTAAAAAAAATACTGTTTGACATACAATTTTAATAAAAGTATTAAAAGACAGAGTACAAATGCGGATTTCACTTTTGAATGATTATATCATCCAAATGTCTTCCATCTTGTTGCACACACTGTTCAAAACGGAGCCTCGTAGGTAATCCGCACCACTCTCTGCAGTAAACTCGGTTCAATTGCGCTGATTTCTCGCCGTATGTTTTCTTTTAAGTCCACAATAGTTCGCGGATTGTTGGTGTAAACTCTCTTCTTTTGGGGTAGCCCCATAAAAATAAATCCATGGGGGTTAAGTCGGGTGACCTCGGTGGCCACGGGATGTCCCCAAAGCGATTAATCAGTTTTTGAGGAAAATTTTCTCGCAGCAAATCCATCGAAGCTCTGGCCGTATGTGCGGTCGCACCATCCTGTTGGAACCACGTGTGTGATAAGAATGATGGATGAGCTCGCAAGTTCGGTAAAAAGAAATTCGTAATCATGAAGCGATAATTCTCACCATTGACATTCGTCGCTTGGCCCCGTGCATTTAAAAAAAAAATGGTCCGATTATTCCATGTGTGGATAAAGCGCACCAAACAGTTACCCTTGGGCAATGTAATGGTTATTGGTGCTTCAGTCGAGGATTGCGAGTTCTTGGAGCCCAGTAACGGCAGTTTTGCTTATTAATGGGTCCGTTTAAATGGAAATGAGCCTAGTCGCACCAAAAAATGAAATTCACAGTGCGAAAATGCTCCAGCATGGTTTCACAAAAAAATTTGCTTGACACAAAGTCATTTTCTTTCAGTTCTTGAATGATTTGAATTTTTATAGGACGGAATTTCATATCTTTTTTCAAAATTTCATGAATTATCGCTCTTGGAAATCCCAGTGAAGCTGCCCTTTTCCGTATCGAAAGTCGTGCATTTTCGCATAAACTCCGTTCCACCAGTTCAATGTTTTCGGGGGTCCTTGACGATCGACTAGGCCCTGGCCGTGGTGTGCTCATAGCCGAAGCAGTTGCGCGGAATCTCTCCACCTACGAACGAATTAAATTAACACTCGGCCTATCGCTTATCCGTCGAATTGACATGCGAACAAAACTGTGACTCTTGAAAAATGCTTCGATGGCGAACGCGCGATGCTCGCCCGACCACTGCGACATCATGACAGAAATACGCACGATCGGCGATTCTAATGACACTCCCCCCCCCCCCCCCCCGCACCGTTAATAACTTTTTGAGATATTCGTTTTATAAAATATAAATCTGCCACCAGACACCCTGTACATATAAACGAATATGTATCACAAACAAAGAAGGTAGATAGTACTGTGTGTAGAATCGTCACTTTAATCTAATTTAACAACAATGTCAAATGTAACAAAGTACAATGGGGCTGTACTGCACTAGTACCTGTCCGCCATTTACTCATTGATATCATCATGTCTGCTCCGTTAGCCAGCGTTTTAGTATTGAACGGCAGGAAAACTAGCTGCAGATGTAACGTTTTCCGGGAGCTTATTACATACGTTCAGATCCATGACGTGACTCAGCTTTGAGGACTTTGTCAGGGACACGGACACCAGTTGCCGGCGTTCCTGGGCGTTGTAGGAGAGGATATCACTGTGCTACAAGAATTCGCCCAAGTTCGCTGACGTACCTGAGTGAAAGCCTGAGTGAAAGCCAATGGCTGGCTGTCTGTTGTTATGGCCAGCGTTACGACACATAATATAGGTAAAGGTATTGTTGGTTTTTAGGTATCGAAACGCAATAGGGGCGTGGGACTAAAATCTAAACAAAGTTTTGATTGGCCACTTCTAACAACTAATTAATAAAATAAATAAATAATTAGATATAACAAATGTTGCTGGACATTTAACACAGCACTATCTAGCCCCAAACTAAGCAGAGCTTGTACTATGGGAACCAGATAACTGATAGAATACTCATATACTTTTTTTTGTAAATACATACTTATAATATATAGAAAACAACCAGACCCGGAACAAATATCTGTAGATCATGCAAACATTTGTTCTGCGGCGGGAATCGAACACGCTACCTCCTGCGTCTCAGCCGGCTGTTCGCCCACTGCACCACGGAGGTCGTCAATAATAAGCCAATCTAACAAATTATCGACTGAAACTCATATTCGATGTAGTTTTATTGCGGGTTCCTATATCCGTCGGTAACCCGTTTCTCCTTCACTCGTTTCTCCTTGAAAACGTGTCAAAAGTTTGACACTAGTTTGACACTTTTTCAAGGAGGTACGAGTCGTAGTCGGTTACGGACGAATATAGGAACTCGCCATTAGTATTTATCTATATTAACTGGTGGTCGCGGTCGGTAGTGTGTACGTAATATTTTCTCGCAAAATATTCCACCGCATTTCGACTGTATAAGTTTTAGTAAAATATACCCCAGGTATTAATAATTCCATCGCAAACTCTGTCCTCGAGAGAGCAACAAACACACTGTGCACATCCAAATATCCAACACAAACAATAATAAAGAGAAGCTGTTAATCTTGCTTCGACTGTGACCACTTTATTAGACACACTGACAACACTGTATGGAGAAATATATGCCTCGGGGAAAAGTTTCAGGGGAGTTATGGTGAAACTAGATGTGACTAAAAGGCACCCGTCCCGATTGGATGAATTATTTTGAAAGTAAACAATTAATTATAATAAACACGTATTTACCGCTCACCGCGTTCCAGAGAAATTTCCCCCACAGTCACTTCGATTGTAGAATGATCTCCCTGCCGGGGTTTTCCTCAGGGAATACAGTATGGGGTTCTTCAAAAAGCGTGTTTTTAATAGTTTTAAGGGTCTGCAACGCGCGAGTATTACTTTTGGTGTTACAAGCGTCCATAGGCTACAGTAACAACTTACCATCAGGTAGGCCGTATGCCTGTTTGATACCTTAGTAGTATAATTAAGTTTTTTGTTGAAAAAATACTTTTTCAAACCAAGCTTTTATTAAATTTATAATCGAAACCGCAAGCAGATTCAAATGAGCCCAAACACTAGTAGCCTGCTAGTATCCATTTAGAAGTTCCGTTGTCTAGCATCCGTCTCCATCATGACCACCTCCATGGCACGATATTATTGCATTGTCACCTAAGTTATTTCAGCTCAATCGGTTGAGGGGAACGGGTTAGAAATTCAGTTGCAAGATTCCACTCGGATTTCTACCAAGATTCATACATACATTGCAAGCTAATAAAAAGCTTGTAAAAAAAGTATTTATCATCTTATTCACATAAGTGCTTATATATTTAGTAGCCATTTTTTTTTATTATTCTATTGAAATAATAAATGATAAGTATAGTGATTGCGGAGGATTGAAGCTGGAGACAGTCGACCAGTATGTTTATCCTGGACATATTCTATCGTTTGGTAAAGAGCATCAGCAGAAGGAGATCTTTAAACGGATCCAATTGGGATGGGCTGCATTCGGCAAGTTAGACGACATCCTTAGGTCGCCTAAATTTCCACAGTGTCTGAAGACCCGCTTATTCAACCAATGTGTTCTGCCCACCATGACCTACGGTGCCGAGACGTGGACGCTCACGCAGGAGGCTGTGTACAGGTTAAGAGTTGCACAAAAGGCCATGGAGCGTACCATGCTTGGTATCAGACTGTTAGATCGAGTTCCAAACGACGAGATCCGTAGACGAACGATGGCTCATGACGTTGAAATTCGAGTTATGGAGCTCAAATGGTCTTGGGCGGGACACTTCGCTAGACGTGGTGATGACAGATGGAGCAGAACAGTGATTGAATGGTGGCCGAGGAGCGGGTATAGAAGGGTAGGAAGACCAGCAGCGAGATGGGTGGACGACATCGTAAAGGTCGCGGGCCGTCAGTGGGTGAGACTAGCGCAGGATCGTGGTGGATGGTACAAACTTGGGGAGGCCTATACCGAACAATGGGTGAAGTCAGGCTGTGGATGATGATGATGGTGATTGCAAGAGTTAAAAAATATTAATATGAACGTAGAAAAAGGTTCCTGGGAGAATTTGGTTGCAGATCGCACTATAATATCCATGAGAGAAGCCTATGTTCAGCTTCCTACTACTAAAATGAAACAGGCTGTATAAGCAGAAACACTTTTACTTCTCTGTCATCTTTATCTGCGTATGTTTCGCAAACAAATTAAATGATAATGATGAGCGTAATCTAAAAACGTTTCCATCGGAGCGGTTGGGGATCATCATCATCATTTTCAGCCCGTGTCGACCCACTGCTGGGCATAGGCCGCTCTTCGTAATAATTCATAATTCATTTATTTATTCGCAAACATAGGTAAATATGTATAAAAAACAGATGAAAAATACAAAATAGGTTCCAGACATATTTTACTATATTAGTTTGCATCCAAATGCAGTTAATATTTATATAACTTAGTCTATTCTAAGAATTTCTATAAATATATATAAGAAACATTTCTAGAATTCAATTCAACCAAGGTCAATATTTAAAAATAATAACAATAATGAAGATCAGGAAAATATATTTTCAAAAAGTATGTATTTAAAAAGAAATGCAATGAAAAAAAAAATCTGTCAAATCTCTAAAAATTAAATAAATTACGTTATTATCGGGTTTGCATGTCTTTGTCCACAAGAAACTCATCCACAGCATTCGTTTTTGCTATTTTCCCGATCCTGGGCCAGTCTGAACCACGTACGACCCACAGACTTATGGATGTCCTCGACCCACCCCGCTGGTGGACGTTCCCTATTTCGATGCCCAGTTCTCGGCCTCCACTCTGTTAGTGCCTAAGTCCACCTATCGTCACTATATAATCTTATATATAGGTATATAAAAGAAAGTCGTGTTAGTTACACTATTTATAGCACAAGAACGGCTGATTCGATTTGGCTGAAGATTGGTGGGGAGGTAGCTTAGAACCAGGAGACGGACATATGATACTTTTTATTCCGTTCGACCACGTTCCGGTGTGACTTGACATAAAACGTCAATGAGAATACCAGTCACTATAAAACGTGGTATAACAAAAACGCATCTGACATGGAATAACAAAACGCAAACGACAGCTAAATGTTATTTTGTCTATGGTTAAGTATGGTTGTAAAATGATGGCCGGGGACAACAATTGACAATTTTACCAGGGTGACGTATATTGACAGCCCGCGTTATATGCATGTCAAGGTGGTACGAAGTTCGGCGGGTCAACTAGTATATTATAAAAACTTGTTCGAAAGTAAAGTGCCATTTCCAGTCTCCTACCTCTTTGTCCCCCGTTTAAACTTACACCAGTAAAATTTATGGGGCCACTTAGTTTCCCTGCATAGGTGTGAGTGGAGTAACGTGCAAGTGCTTCAAGCCACTCAACTTACTCTGCTATTTGCATTCTTGTTTATAGTATCGAATCTACTGATTTTGAACGATTTATATCATCATCATTTTTATATTTTATATAACGGGGAATGTTCTGAGGAGCTATTTGATCTAAAAGCTATGATTAGATTTTATTGAATAGAATAGAATAAAATATTATTTATTTGCAATATACCGATTTAAAGCAGAAGATTAATCAAAAATAACTAGTCAAGTTAAAAAGCACATAACAGAAAACAAATCTAAATGTACTTATGCACAAAGTCTAGTTGCAAAATGGTTCTTAACTCAGCATGTGCTGGTTGCAACAACCAGCGCTGGTATTCCGTTAAGGCCATTTCACTAGTTGCGGACATGTTTAACTAAATAAGACAGAAAATAAAAACAAATAAAATAAATAAATAAAAGTGTGGAAGAAATTTAAATAAAAAAAACGATTAAATTAAATTAATTTAATTTAAATACTTCAGTGGTGCCACAGACGAAGTTAATTTTATAAGAGCAATAACATCAACACAAACAACTATATAGCACTCGTATCGTGTAAAAGGCCTTCATGCTTTTGTCGTTGTGTTTTTTTTTCTTTATTTTTGTGTGGCTTTCTTTCTTTCAATGGCTCAGAGCAACGCAAGTCAGTTGTTCGAGCTACGTGCCCCGCCTACTGCCACATCAGTTTGCTAATCCTTTTTTAAAATCTAATTTTAAGGGAACTTCCGTCGTTCTTAACGACGATGTCGTTTCCCTAGTTTGCCTGCCTTTAAATCTAGTCGAGCAAAAACGAGCAAAAAAACACGTTTGTTGTATAAGATCCCCCCTTAAATATTTATTTTAATATGTTTTTAGTATTTGTTGTTAAAGCGGCAATAGAAATACATCATCTGTGAAAATTTCAACTGTCTAACTATCACAGTTAATGAGATACAGCCTGGTGACAGACGGACGGACAGACAGACAGACAAAGGGACAGACAGCGGAGCTTTAGTAATAGGGTGCCGTGTTATCCTTTGGATACGGAACCCTAAAAAGAATTATGCATACTAAAATAATACTTACAAATCAAAATCTAAGTAAGTTTTGTTGCTAAGAAATTTTGTTTTGTTAAATTATTTAACTCAAGGGCGAGTAGGCGAAATCGCAAATTAAAATTATTTGTGATTTTACCTACTTTCCTTAGTTGTCTACTAATAACTATAAAGCCGGCCGGCCCCCTACAAGGTGGACCGACGATCTAGTAAGAATCGCGGGGAGCCGTTGGGCGCAAACGGCTACCAACCGCTCGTTATGGCGATCTAAGGGGGAGGCCTATGATCAGCAGTGGACGTCTTCCGGCTGATGATGATGATGAACTATAAAGCATTCTCCTTCAGTAGGTCGTATCTAGGCTATGTTAGTGACCTTTGTTTTCTATGAATCTCCTCATTTCTGATTGGATCTCATACAGAAACACCGAGCATAGCCCTCTCCATAGTACGCTGAGCGTGTTATATATTTTTAGATCATGGCTTCCATAGACAGATGGACAGTATGTAGGTTAGAGTAGATTAGATAACTCTTTATTGCGCACCATGAAACCAATAAAATAAAAAAATAACAACGTAAATCTATAGATACGATTGGCGGTCTTATCGCTAAATAGCAAGTGTTGACATTACCTGGGGTGTAATGGTGTACCTAACATACAACGTGTTCATACATACTAATACTAATGATATAAAATAAATAAAAAATTACATAAATGAATATTATTATTGAACCTAAATAATAACTACTCAAAACAATTTATATGTACATACTAAGACTTATTTGAGATACATATTAATTAATAACAAATACATAGATATTTAGAGACAAATACTCAGATAATTTTCTCTGAGCATACGTTTAAAAATGGCAAGTGAGTTGGCACATCTCTTAGCTACCGGCAGCGCGTTCCATAACCGGACAGCCTGCACTGTAAAAGTCTTATCAAAGTAGGAGGAAGAGTATACAGGTGTCCTGAGTTGGAGTGTGTCAGATGAAAGCAAGGTTCGAGGATTGGATTGATAAAGGAAATGGAAGCGTTCTTTATGATAGGAAGGTGAGGAGGGGTTAAACAGGGTGTTATATAAATGGTGAAGTGAATACAAGAAATAAAAATGCACTAACAAAGGAATACACATAATCATATTTTTTTTGTGTATTTTTATGACTAACTGACTCGTCTCGGCTTCGCATGGATTTTATCACGATAAAATATAGCTTAGAACACTCAAAGATTATGTACCTTCCGATTAGTTAAATAATTTTCAGGATCGGATCAGTAGTTTAGAATGTTACCTTATACATCCAAACTCACAAAATTTACCTCATAAACATATGAATGATGAATGAATAATCGTAAGGTATCAACTTAATCATAACATTGATGTTAACATCGGCCAACGTTGACGCAACCCCCACCACCGCTCCCGTCTACTCGCGCGCAGAGGGCTACTGCGCGTAGTGCGGGGCGAGACGTAGTCCGGAGCAGATCGCACTCACCCTAATGAAGGTTCACGAATTGAAACCAAACATTATCTGTCGAAAAACCGATAAAAGAGTACATGATAAATTCCGTATATATATATAATAATAATTAATAACATTTATTAAACAAGCGAAGCGAGATCTCCAAATTAACTTCGGGCAAATCGGCGTTGTATGTATTTATGTATGTTTGTCCGAGGATAACTTCCGAAGCGTTGATCCGATCATCGTGATATTTGATACATAGGTGTGAGAGTACAATTTTGGTGTGACTAAATGAGCTAAAAATGTAAGGGGGGTTGTTGAGATATTCTAGTTCAAGAGGGGTAAAAAATAAAATGAGACGTCAAATAAAAGGTCTGTATTAGTAAATATCAATTTTTTTTATTTTTGTTAAAGGTTTTGTAGTTTTTGAGTTATTAGCCTTAATAAAAACTGAACTTTGCAAAATTCACAGGGTGCACTAGTGACCCCACAGTACTGTAATTTAGTATGCGTGTAGCTTAACTGACAAAAATATAGGCAAAAGTCTAAAATCCAGAATAACTGCGATTTGTACGACAAAAAAGAACAACCAAAAATGAACTCCCGTTATCTGTAGTTTGATTGAAACTGTAGGTCAAGTTATATGGAAGTATTTTATTTATATTGTTATCCGAACACATACGGAACATTTTTGAGATGATTTTAAAAATCTTGGAATTTTCCGTATGTGTTCGGATAACACTATAAATAAAATACCATTTGAAATAAGCAACGCGACATCTCTTGTCAATGTACTAAACTGCAACGTTTGGCATTGAGTAGGTACAAAAAACTACATAAGTTTTCCTGTAGATGGAGCTAACGGCGCTTTAGCCGTAATTCTGAATCATTTCACTAATTTCGACCTAGACGTGTATTGGCCTGGTAGCACAGTTGGATAGTGCATCATCGTATCAAGAGGAAGGTTGCGGGTTCAAGTCCCGTCTAGGCTTGAAATTATAGAGATTATTTTAAAAATCTTAGGTTATATGGTTATTTATTTCGTGGCACTATTTTGATAGTCAAAGATTATGAATATACTTTTGTTTTTATGGGAGACTCGCGAGATCTCAGTTCGGGACAAACCACTAGTTATATAATTCTGAACTCGACCATAATTGCAGGATGCATGTACATACCTACTTATGCTAGATGTATCGATCATACATATTGTACATATTGGCTATAAATGAAATATGTATTACGAATCAAAAAAGTTAAACTTCTGATTAAACAAAATGTAAAAAGTATAATTAAACAAAAATTTATAAAAAACCATCTTCAGAACAAAATCTTTATAAAAAACCATCTTCAGAACAAAAACTTTATAAAAAACCATCTTCAGAACAAAATCTTTATAAAAAACCATCTTCAGAACAAAATCTTTATAAAAAACCATCTTCAGAACAAAATCTTTATAAAAAACCATCTTCAGAACAAAATCTTTATAAAAAACCATCTTTATAAAAAACCATCTTCAGAACAAAATCTTTATAAAAAACCATCTTCAGAACAAAATCTTTATAAAAAACCATCTTCAGAACAAAAACTTTATAAAAAACCATCTTCAGAACAAAATCTTTATAAAAAACCATCTTTATAAAAAACCATCTTCAGAACAAAATCTTTATAAAAAACCATCTTCAGAACAAAATCTTTATAAAAAACCATCTTCAGAACAAAATCTTTATAAAAAACCATCTTCAGAACAAAATCTTTATAAAAAACCATCTTCAGAACAAAATCTTTATAAAAAACCATCTTCAGAACAAAATCTTTATAAAAAACCATCTTCAGAACAAAATCTTTATAAAAAACCATCTTCAGAACAAAATCTTTATAAAAAACCATCTTCAGAACAAAATCTTTATAACAAAATATCAAATTATTTAGATAATAGAGATGCTTGTGATTGAAATTGCTACAACTCGTTTAAAAATGTTACAATTTAGACGTAATTTATTTTAATTATTGATTAAAACGGGTATTTATTGCGTATGTACCTTGTTTATTTGTTATCCCGACGTTTCGGCTGTATTGCAACAGTCATGGTCTCGGGTTGACTGACCGAGTCTCATTCAACCCTACATACGCTATAAATCCCCTTGTTAATCAATAATTATGTACAGTGATTGCAAAAGTTTAAAAAATGTGAATTATTTTCTATGTGAGTTATATATTTTTTATTTATTTATTTAGAGAAACCAACGGCGATCCAAGGATTTAAAAGATACAAGGATTTAAAAGGATCATTAAAAAACAACCAGCCTTGTTTTCTTGCCATTCTTTCCTTGCTTGGTCGCGAAGGAACAGGCACTAAAATTGATGGTTCAAATTGATCCTTGTGATTTAATTATTCAAAGATTTTGACTTTGACTTAAAACTTATAATACACCTTAATAGAAAATTAGATGTGACAGCAAACAAATTCATTGACTTTGTAAGGTTCTACTCTAAAGTTTTTACGACCAGCGGGCCACAACTGCCTTCGTACTCTGGTCTTCATAACTAAAGGTGAAGTAATTAAGTATCCCATCTCGTTCGGGAAACATAACTCGTGAATGCGTAACGTTTATGAGTAACGCCAAGGACTTTGTTCCTCGAGGGTCCACTGGGGATTTCAGAGACGACTACTAAAAAGCCGGATTTTCTTGTTTCATATAGTCATAACTAGTGGTTGCCCTGAATTGAGATATCGCGAGTCTCCTATATAAACAAAAAAATATTATTTGTAATGTTTGACTATCAAAATAGTGCCACAAAATGTTAAACCCAACTAACTTGACTTACAGTTTCATTCAAATTTCTGGTAACGGGAGTTCATGTTATTAGGTTCCCTATTTGGGGTAGAAATTGTAGTTATTCTGGATTTTAGACTTATACCTATATTTGTGTCAGTAAAGCTACATGCATATTAAATTTCAGCACTTCGGGGTTGCTGGTGTACCCTGTGAATTTTGTCAAGTTCAGTTTTAACAAGCCTCCCACAGTTTTAGCTCATTTTGCCGGGTTCCTATATCAGTCAGTAACCAGCTACGACTCGTTTCTCCTTGAAAACCTGCCAAAAGTTTGTCACTAGTTTGACACATTTTCAAGGAGATACGAGGCGTAGTCGGTTACCGACGAATATATGAACCCGCCATTAGTCACACCAAAATTGTGCCATCACTACTTACCTATGTACCAAATTTCAGGACCTTCGGAAAAACGCCTTGAAAGTTATCCTCGGACAAACAAACATACATACATACATACAACGCCAATTTGCCCAAGTTGATTCGGAGATCTTGCTTCACTCGATTAAAAACCTGGGACCCAGACCAAGACTATCCGGTCTGAAACCAGCTTGTTCTGGTATAAGTTCAGGTTTAATGACGGGCTGTAGGCGGTTAAGGAGGAGAATTCAAATAATTTGTACGTATACGTACATAAAAGAGAGATCAGGTGGTAACTTTTTGGCTCTGTTGGAGGTTTGACAGGTTTAAGGAAACTTGGAGTCCTTAACCGTGCCAAACACTATTTTACGGCATAACAACGGCTATAGCTGTACAAAGCGCAAGTTCGGCCGCACGTAGAATACTGTTCCCATCTTTGGTACGGAGCTCCAAGGTACCAATTGCGTCGTTTTGACTCCCTTCAGAGAAGAGCCATTAGAATCATCGGTGATCCCAAACTCGCCGACAGGCTGGAACCGCTGAGCCAATGCCGTGACATCGGATCGCTCAGTGTAGTCTACTATCTGTATAATGTGGAATGTTCTGAGGAGCTATTTGATCTCATCCCGTCGTCGAGATTTTAACACCGCATTTCCCGACAACGTAATAAAGCACTTCCACATATAATCGACAATTGGGTATCGCGCACCACACGCTTCACGCGATCTATTCTACCCCATACTTGCAAGATGTGGAATGAGCTACCATCTGAGGTTTTTCCATTAGACTACGACATGGCACGCTTCAAGAGAAATGTAAAGAAGTTTCTACAGTGTAGGGAACGCATCGACAATACCCCGGGTGTTGCCGGTGTCAATAGGCGACGGCGACCGCTTACCATCAGGTGGGCCGTAAGCATGTATCCCCACAAATAACATAAAGGAGAGCAGTTACCTTTGCTTTTTGACGAATTTTTGCAATTTTTACTTGGGCTAGACAGAAATTGAACATTACTAAGAGCCTAGAAACGGCAACAGGGTCTAGGTGTTTTAGTTGCCCTATAGTGATGTCGTTGATTCCGGCAGCTTTTTCCGTTTTTTAGCATTTTTATTGCAGGTATGATATCTTAGGTAGGTAGGTTCAATTAGTTGGACAGGCAACTTGTGTTATTCTTTTATAAATTATTATTTTTGTTATATTTTTTTCACTTAAGGCACTTTAACTGACGTCCATGACGACAATGCAGGTTTGATGGCTGAAAACCAGCGTTGAGAAATAAGTTTATTGCATTTTAGCATAATGCTGAGCCATTCTCCTTTTTCAGCACAGGGCTAATAGTGACTGGGTGGGTACGTATCTTTTGTTTTATTTGTATTTTTTATTTATGTTACGTGTTTTTAATTGTCTGTCTTTAATTATCCACCTGCCATTACATTGAATTGCCGTGGGGCGCCGGCAGTAGAATGTTTCCTCTCCGCTCTTTCCCGTGGATGCAGTAGGAGTCTGCTAAAAGATACCTCCGAAAGATGGGCAGCAGCATCTTTTCGTGTTTTCAACACCTTATACTGCGCTCGCCAACCCGCCTATCAAGTGTGGCGAGTAAGGCAACAACCCCCTCATGATAGATTTGCAACATAAAACTCGGCCCCGAGTCCCCGGCGGCCCCGCTAATCCTGGCTATGGTAGCAGTCACGGTAACGGCGGGGCCAGGGGTGCTAAGAATCTCCGGGAGACGATCGGCTACCAAACCCTACGACGACCACTGGCCCTGGTAACACACAACATCCGCACTTTGAGGACAGACGAAAAGATTGTTGAGCTGGAAGAAGAAATTAGTAGATTACACTGGGACATTTTGGGGTTATCAGAAGTCCGTACAGAGGGCGAGGACATGATATCCCTCAAGTCTGGTAACCTGCTACACTACCGGAAGGGCGACCAACAGTCCTTGGGACTGTTGGTGTTGGGTTTCTCGTTCACAAGTCACTCATCAACAACATTATCACCATCGACAGTATGTCGAGCAGGGTCGCTTACCTGACACTCAGAATATCTAAGCGATATTTACTGAAGGTCGTTCAGGTATATGCGCCGACCTCTTCACACCCAGATGAAGAAGTAGAGTCTATGTATGAGGACAACAGCAGAGCCATACATACGAACAAAACTCACTTTATTGTTGTTATGGGGGACTTCAATGCAAAGCAAGGCATGAGAAGCGATGTTGAGTTGAGAGTGGGGCAATTTGGATATGGGCAACGGAACCCCAGGGGACAGAGGCGGACCGATTTTCTGGTGAAAAAAGGACTCTTTATGATGAATTCTTTTTTCCAGAAGCCGCCTCACAGGAAATTGACCTGAATGAGTCCCAACGGTTCCACGAGAAATGAGATTGATTTCATCTTGACCAACAAGAAACGAATATTCAATGATGTCTCTGTGATTCACAGGGTCAAAACCGGCAGTAATCACCGAATTGTTAGAGCCACATTGAATATTAACGTTAAACTTGAAAGGTCTCGTTTGATGAAGTCTACGCTTCGACCCATTCGCGCACATATCCAAAACCTCAAAATCTTTCAACTTGAACTTGCAAATCGCTTTGACTGTCTAGAAGTAGATGCATCAGTGGACGAGATCAATAACAGGTTCGTAGAAACCGTCCATACGGTGGGGTCCCAGTTCTTTAAGACCCCCCGTACTAATAGACCTCAGAAACTTTTTGATGACACCCTTAACCTCATGGATGAACGACGTTCTTTGCGACTGCAGTCTCCCGATGATGCTCAGTCACATAGGCAGCTCAATAGAAAAACTTGGAAATCCTTGCGGCACGATATTTGTACCTTTAATACATCTCGTATTAAAGATACGATAGAGCGGAATAAAGGCTCCAAAGTGTTCGCGAGAGATAATTCTATTGGACAGAGCCGCATGATGAAGCTGAAGAGGAAAGATGGCAGCATAACGTCAAGTAAAGCGGAAGTGTTAAGGGAAGTCGAAAGGTTCTATGGATGGCTCTACGATTCGGTCACTAAACCTGTTTGCAGTGCGGCTAACGACCCAAGAGCCAATATGACCCGACATTATACCGAAGATATTCCGGACATCAGCCTGTATGAGATCAGGATGGCCTTGAAGCAGCTTAAGAACGACAAGGCGCCGGGTGAGGACGAAATCACTTCAGAGCTTCTGAAAGAGGGTGGATCACTGGTACATAAAGTCCTTCAGAAGCTCTTTAATTACGCCTTGCTTGAAGGTACGACGCCAAAAGCATGGAACAGGGGCGTGGTGGTTCTGTTTTTCAAGAAAGGTGACAACACCTTGCTTAAAAATTACAGACCCATCTCGCTTTTGAGCCATGTTTATAAGCTGTTTTCCAGGATCATCGCGATTCGTCTCGAACGCAGGTTTGATGACTTCCAGCCTCCCGAACAAGCCGGGTTCCGTAAAGGGTACAGTACCATAGACCACATACATACGCTGCGGCAAGTCATACAGAAGACCGAAGAGTATAACTTGCCGCTATGTCTCGCGTTTGTGGACTATGAGAAAGCCTTCGATTCGATCGAAACATGGGCAGTGCTTGAGTCTCTCCAACGATGCCGTATTGACTATCGGTACATCGAAGTGTTGAAGTGTTTGTATAAAAACGCCACTACGTCAGTCCAAGTACACGAACACAGCTCGAAGGCGATTCCCTTAAAAAGAGGCGTAAGACAGGGTGATGTCATCTCTCTGAAACTGTTTACGACCGCATTGGAAGATGCCTTCAAGCTACTGGAATGGAAAGGACTGGGCATCAATATTAACGGCGAATACATCACTCACCTTCGGTTTGCCGACGATATTGTGGTCATGGCAAAGTCAATGGAAGAGCTCAGCACGATGCTCGAAGGCCTCAATCGAGTCTCCCAACGGGTAAGACTTAAAATGAACATGGACAAGACGAAAATCATGTCGAATGTCCATGTCGTCCCTGCCCCGGTTATGGTTGAGAGCTCGGCTCTTGAAGTTATCGACGCGTATGTATACCTAGGACAAACAGTCCAATTAGGTAGGTCCAACTTCGAGAAAGAGGTCAATCTTCGAATCCAACTCGGATGGGCAGCGTTTGGGAAACTTTGCAACGTCTTTTCGTCCAACATACCTCAGTGCCTTAAGACGAAAGTCTACAATCAGTGTGTGTTACCAGTGATGACATATGGAACCGAGACGTGGTCCTTCACTATTGGCCTTATGAATTAGCTCAGAATCGCTCAACGAGATATGGAGAGGGCTATGCTCGGGGTTTCTCTACGGGATCAAATCAGAAATGAGGAGATACGTAGGAGAACTCAAGTCACTGACATAGCCCGACGGATTAGCACGTTGAAGTGGCAATGGGCAGGCCATATAGCGCGCAGAACAGATGGCCGATGGGGCCGGAAAGTTCTCGAATGGAGGCCACGGACCGAAAAGCGCAGCGTAGGACGCCCACCTACAAGATGGGAAGACGACTTGGTAAGAACCGCAGGTCGGCGTTGGATGCAGTCAGCTTCCAACCGCAGTTCCTGCAGATCAATGAGGGAGGCCTTTGTCCAGCAGTGGACGTCCTACGGCTGATATGATGATGATGAATCATCCATTGTATGTTCGTAGTGTAGTTTCTGTGTGTTTGTTACTTGTGTCGAAATAAATATCTATATCTATCTATCTATATCATATAAGGTAAAAGGTTTACTGATTTCAATGGAGTAGTTCATTATTTAAGCAACCTGATTTGCAGTGACACTTCCTGGATTAGTTGGTATAGAAAGTTCGCCTGTCGGTACTCGAAGAGTTGTCCACGCATTTTGATTGTTCTTTGTATATCCATATTTTCATATATATATTTTTCACCATATCGATCCACTTTGTTTATCAGTTTTCACTGATCTTTGCCACGAGTTCATCCCCAACTGTACTAGTTTCTTTAGAAAAGGCATTACTAGTAGACATTGCTTTATACGTCTCAAGTAGCTTCACTGACTCAGGGTCCAGACCAGGGATGTAGTGTCAGCGACAACCTCTGGGGATGTTTTGGCGTGAAACTAACCAGACGGTGTCGAAAAATTAATCATAGTTTTGTGGTATTGATTGAATATTACCTAGCCTTGCGTCTAGATTATCAGAGTAAACCTTCCAGCTAGAATTTCAAAAATTAAACCGACGTCTAAAGGGAACTTCGGTCGGTTTATAAGCTGCTTGTACCAAGCACATTATTGGTACGTACTATGTTCTAGGAATAGGTTGACATACTAATTTTGCACAGAGTCGACTAATGTTTACGCTAGTGAAGATAAGGTCAGGATTACATCCCCGTCTCCAGCGACCGTTATCAAATGAGTAAGGCAGCTTGGCATTGTTGAAAAGGTTCCTATTATAGACATTCTGCCTCTGACCTCTGCTCAACCGTGTGACCATCAATGTTGGTATGTCCCACACGATGTTGTGGCTGTTGAACTCTCCTATTACGATTCTTGAATCACAGTCATAAAAGTTATCAGGGTGGTTGAATTTGGAAGTTATATATGTGAGGTGGTTTATAAATTGAGGTGATGTTACACTGTCCAGTGTCAACTGTTACTGTTTCTATGGAGGTTTGGCAAATATGGCACTACCATGTTTTGAGTGTGGTAGTTTGACCACAAGAGTGAGACCTGGGACCCGTGGTTTTATTTGGTTCTGGTAACGGTGGGTCTCTTAAACACACAGTATGTTGCAGTTTGTATTACGTCAAAGTTCTGTAAGGATTTGAGCTTTTTCATCTGAAAAACTTTCAATGTTAATGGACATAACACGTAAGGCATTGCTTTTATTCTGCGGAGGGTCCATAGAAGAACTGTTTGTTGAAACCATAGTTTTGTAGACACCCCTCATATGACCATCACATCCCACAAGGCCGCCTTAAAAGTCGTAAGAGCTTTCAACGCTTCACAAGGGCCACGAGCGAAGACCCGGCTGCCGCTAGACGAACACTGTGGATAATAAGTAACTCCCCATCGCCTGATTTTATCACCCCACAGGAACAGTTACCACCCGGGCACGACCTGCCGTGGCCAGTCTGGAAGTCATTAAACAGGTTCCGCACCCAGGTTGGCCGCTGCAGAATGAATATGTGCAAATGGGAATTCAGTGATCCTAACTTAACGCAGTGTGACTGCGGTGATCCCGCGCAGTCCATTCAGCACTTGCTTATGTGCCCTTTGTGTCCGAATACCTGCACGATGGAGGACCTAATAACCGCCTCGCCTAATGCTATTGTTGTGGCCAAACACCTCTCCAAAATAGCATAAATGAAAAAGTAGAACTTTTGACTCGCTAAGAAGAAGAAGATAATTGTGTTGAAAAGATTAAGCAGCCTAGACCCTGCATTACCGGGCCTAGCTGTTTCTAGAGTGTGCCGCGTAGAGGCGCCCGCTCTTACCCGCCCTCTCATTTCCCTTCTCATAATAATAATAATTTAAACGCAAGTATCTATCAATATTGTCCGGAGTATGTACAAATTAGCCGGACTTCCAGCATTTGTAATCTCAAGGGTTCCTCATACATTATAGTTTATAATAAACATACTTGCTTGTTGAAAATTAAGTGCTCTTGCTTAGAAGGATTTATAATTTAATTCGTATTTACGATAGTCGGATTGAGGCTTACATTATACGCGTTGAGATTACGTTCTAAGGTTTTGGAGATTATGATATGAGTTATGATCTCTAATGAACCATTTAGGTATAATTTGGCTATAGGTAGGAACATAAGTACTATAATTGTGTAGCTTAATTAATAATAGTAATTTGTTATAGTGCAAAGTTGCTTTTTAACCGCGTGCTCAATTTTGATGACTGAGCAAGCGAAAGAGTCAAAAGAGCACGAGGTGAAAAATCTTTGCACTCGAGTGCAACACGTAACTTTTCATCCCACCTCAGCGAGGAAATGACTAAATGCTAAAAAAGTATTATGTCCATATTAGCAAAGGAAACGCATTAATTCGATAGGAATCGTTTATTCAGCTAGGGAGCTGTGTGCAAAGTAAAGATGGCCGCATGATCAATATCTACCCACATGTATCCACTTTATTATGACCAACAAAGTAGAACAGTGACCATAGATTATAAATCTCTGTATATGACAAAAAGTAATATACCAAGAAGGTTCCGAGTCTGAGTTTTTAACAAATTAAAAAAGGTTGTATGATGAATTCGGCGCCATGGAGGTAGAAGTAAATAGATTTAATTATGTTTTTAATTCACAAACGTAGTGCACACGATGTTCTAAATTAAATTTACTTTCAATTAGAGCAAAAATACTCTTTCCGAGATGGGGGGATGAAAAGGTATTTTTACTCGTCTGATAATCAGGTGTAAGAGAAGACTTATTTTGTGAAAACTTATTATGAGAAATTTAAATGTGAACATTTCATATGTCTCTTCTAGCACTAATTGAAATAACTTATTAAAATATTATTTCGATGCAAACACATAACCAGCCTCCCGCGATACCGGCAAGTTCTAGTACAGGAACCACCAGTAAATTTTAATGATTAATATTTTTCGAGATAACAGTAACAGTATTTTGCGTCATGGGCGCTATATTGAATCGCGAACGTAACGAAGGATTCTAGAGTTAACTCACGAGTGGAGGGAGGGAGTTACTAGAACTCTGAGTGCAGAGAGGGATATAAACACTCCCAAGATGCAGACAGCTTTATCCACGAGGGGAATATTCTACTATTCACATTTTGTGCGAGAAAATAAAAACGAAATCTAGGTTGGTGCATTCTGTGCAGAGGTTAGTTCAATTTACGAATAAGTTCTTATTGTGTTGGTCTTTTTGGTCCAAATTTTAATACAGATATATGGTTCCAAATTCAAATCACATTATGCCCTCGCGGGTACTGCTTTATCCCCTCGTTTAATAATCGACTATTAATTGTATTTTGTGCTGGTGAGCGGTAGGAATTATATTTTCTTATCACCATTTGACGTTATTTAGTCAGTTTTTATGCAGTACCGTTTTCTGTGCGACAAAATATGAGATCTACTTAGTAATATATTGTAACAAAGTTTTATTATACCAGATTAGTATTTGTGATTATTAAAAATGAATACTACTACAGTTACTCTACTCGTCTCTGGAATAATATGTCACCAAACTATTTCGAGGTTACTTTAGTTGAAGCATTCAGGTTGAGAATCTTTAAGCACCTTCTCGGTCAAACCGACCAAAAATGAGCATCTTAATCTTTCCTTATCACTTCTTCTATTGTTATGTAAGTATTTTTATTTGATATTGGTATAGTTTAGTCTATGCTATAAAGTATTTGAGTATGTTTGTTTAAGTAGTATGTACCTTTGTTATTTTTATTAGTCCTGTGCAAATTTTCAGTAGTTCCCTTTCCTGTGCACGACCTACACATCTTTATCTACAATACACAAAGGTTATCTGGAAGAGAATGCTCTTTAGCATTAAGTTCGTCTTTGTACTAGTTTTATAATTGCAATATTGTTTTTTTCAATCAATCAATCAATGAATTTAAATTTGTATTTGAATATTAATGACTTTTTGCTTCACCCCCCTATGATTCCAACGATTCCATTTATAAATTGATGTAAAATAAATCGAGAATATAGTAATATGTAACATTGGAAAAGTTTTTGCAAATTAGGCGTATTATTTATGTAAAAAACTTACAGGGCCCCTCGGTCCTCAAAACTTTCGTCCGCGGGAACCTATAAATCTCGGACTGTTACGGTATGATGTTTAGTGAGCATTGCGTTCCAGTCCACAGTATAGTAAAATATTCATAAGCAGTAATGTTAGTGTCACTGTGACTGACACTAACACGAGGAATTGACATTCATATAATAATAACGATACTGTATGATAACTTGTTGCCAGACATTGCCTATATCATCTACGAACTGATAAATGATAACGAATGATAATGACACTGTATAATAACTTGTTGCCAGACATTGCCTATATCATCTACGAACTGGTAAATGATAACGAATAATAACGATACTGTATGATAACTTGTTGCCAGACATTTCCTATATCATCTAAAAACTGGTAAATGATAACGAATGATAACGATAGTGTATGATAACTTGTTGCCAGATATTTCCTATATCATCTAAAAACTGGTAAATGATAACGAATGATAACGATACTGTATGATAACTTGTTGCCAGACATTGCCTATATCATCTACGAACTGGTAAATGATAACGAATGATAACAATACTGTATGATAACTTGTTGCCAGATATTTCCTATATCATCTAAAAACTGGTAAATGATAACGAATGATAACGATACTGTATGATAACTTGTTGCCGAACATTACCTATATCATCTACAAAGTGATAAATGATAATGAATGATAACGATACTGTATGATAACTTGATGCCAGACATTGCCTATATCATCTACGAATTGATAAATGTAAACCTTCAGACACATTACAGAGATTACACATCGATGATACCGCTATTTGTATATTAACAATGTTAGCCGTAGAACGTTTATTACTAAACAAATGTATTCCTCATAGATTTCCAGAGCGACCAATCTTGCGCCACTTGCACCCAACCGCTCTCAGCAATCGGCTTTTTATCTAATGGAGCATCTACAGGCCATTTTTTCTGCGTTTTACAGTTTGTGGCCTCTACTCGAACACCTTTCTGTCCCAACCGCTGTCATTTCTTATTTTAGCTATTTGCCCTACCAACTGCTATTTCCGCTTGCGACTTTAGTTTGTCTACGGATCTTCTCATATCTGATACGATCTCGACTATGCTTACAACCGTTGGCGTAAACGTGTTCTAGAGTGGAGACCATGGCGAACGTGTTATAGGTCTAGATCAGATGAGCTCAAGGTCGGAGTCAGTGGCGCATCTTGGGAGGGACCTACGTCCACCCGTGGACTGCGGTTGTTGAACTACACTTGTTCTTAACTGTTACTTGTTTGATTCTAGTGACCATGCTTTTCCATTTGCTAGCTTGGCTAGTAAAATCCAGATATCCAGGTATTTTTTATCAGTTCTTACCATCAAAATGTTTGTCTTATCTTCATGTTTTTTGATATATAACATTCTTCTCGGTTTGTGGGAGTGATTTTGGCAAAAGGGACGGTAATTTGTAACAGGAAACTGGGGAAGCGCGCGCTATTTGATTTGACCAATAAGCGCGCGGAAGTCCGATGTTAGGTACACATCATATGCGCACTGGAAGGTTCTTAGTTTTTTTAAGTTATTTTAAAAAAAATGTACAACAATAACATCTATAAAATAGTTTAAGTTATAGTTATATACTGCGTTACGATATTAGTTTAAATCACGGTTAGGGCTAATGGCTAGTATTCTTGTAAAATAGTTTTTATTCAAATTAATTACCATGAGTTTTTTTTTAATTTTCGATCTACTTTAATTTCAAGTCCTAAAATATCGATGAAACAGCCTATATAAAATAAGAAAACAAATCATATTCATTCATCATGTAAGTAGGTATCTGTTAAACTGACTAAGCGGTATCGGCGCAAAAGCGCGCCGATTTACGTTAAAAATTGTTTATTGGAAGTGTATCGATTACTTAATTATTATTATTCAAGCTACCGGTATCAAACCAAACACTAAAATCAGTTAATACGATCCTGCATATATGTTTTAAGTTCATGTCGTAAATGCGGTGAGAGACTGCATAATTTACAAATTGTACTCATTCTTTTTGGAAATAAATTATATATATATCTGTATCTCACTTAAGCACTAACAAACCTAAAAGCTCTGTGTGGGGATAAATTGGTACTCGGCTCAGTATGATGTTACGGCATGTGCTGTTAGTGCTGACGAAATCTGCAATCTACGTACAGATATGGTGGAACGTTTTAACCTTCACCTGAAGTTTATGTCTGACTGGTGTGACGCAAATCTGGTCAAGTTCAACGCCTCTAAAACTCAGGCGTGTGTGTTTTCCGCAAAACGGTCTCCTTTTCATCCCGTTCCCACCTTTTGTGATTTCAACTCGTAATATCTGAAAGTCTGAGCTTATTGGGTGTTGAGCTTACGTCCAACCTGAACTCCGGCTCGCACATTGAATCTAGGGCCAAAATTGCTGCTATGAAGCTGAGCATCCTAGCTTAGGTTCAGCGGTACTTCTCACCGGGACAGCTGCTCAGTCTCTACAAAGCACAAGTCCGCTCATGTATGGAGTACTGCTGCCATCTCTGTGATGGCTCAGCTAAGTATCAGCTTGAAGCCCTTGATTCGATTGGGCAACGTGGAAGCCAATTTACAAAGTCTAGAGCACAGGCGCCGAGTAGCCAGACTTTCAGTTTTTTACAAGGTACATTTTGGTGAATGTGCGCAAGATCTTCATGGCCTTATCCCTCCTTTACCCTTCCACCACCGGACAAGCAGACGAACCGGGAAGTACCACCCATACCTGGTCGGCATACCACCTTGCCGTACCAAACGATTTGATTCAACTTTTTTTGTTAGCACAAGTGAGGAGTGGAACTCACTTCCGGCGTATGTTTTTCCAAACCAGTATAATCTTGGAGTCTTCAAGTCCAGAGTGAATAGGTTCTTTCTAGGCAAGCGTGCTCTATCTTAGATCACACCTTCACTTACCATCAGGTGAGGTAGTGGTCAAGCGCTTGGCTATCATCAATAAAAAAAAAGTGTTAATATGCCGCAGCGCGGGTTTTCCGCTGAGTCCAGTTTAGTTGACCTCACGTACATCTTGATCAAGAGTAGCCATTATAAAACAACTATTGCTAAAATCAAACCAAACCATATAATATACATAGGTAATAAAACCGCACAATCCTAATGCTTCTACTGTTTGTTAAAGTACTTTTGGCATTTCATTCCTTTGTGATTTACGCGTTGAACACACCGACATCACATTGATTTATCACCTTAGGCTGCCAGTTAGAATGTCAAAGGTTTTATGAGCGGGTATTTTTCAACGATTTTCCTTTTTTACAAGCCGATGGATTTGTCAGTCAATTTTGTTACAAGCTCATCAGGTGTAAATCAAAACAGGATAAGTACCGGGTGAGTACTGCTGCAGGCTACCTTATAGCGACGTACGAGTATATATTAAAATTGAGCATAAATGAGCAGCTTAATCTTTCCATATCACTTATTCTATTGTATGTATGTATTTTTATTTGATATTGGTACAATTTAGTCTATGATATAAAGTATTTAAGTAGTATGTAGCTATGCTATTTTGATTAGTCCTGTGCAAATTTTTCATCAGTTCCCTTTCCTGTTCACTATTTACACATCTCTAACTACAAAACACAAATGTTATCTGGAAGAGAATGCTCTTTAGCATTAAGTTCGCCTTTGTACTAGTTTTGTAAGTGCAATAAAGTATTTTCAATCAATCAACTCACACAGTGCTATCTAGCCCCATACTAAACAGAGCTTATATGCTATAGAATACATTTAATAAAAATAATACGTACTCGTAAATTCCTACGTTTTTTTGTACATTATATTTATATGTAATATTTAGTAAAATACTTAGACCTAGTTATAATATATTTGTTCTTAACTCCATTTAAAAGAAACAACCAAAAAGACACACTTGTAAATTGGCGTACAAACAGCCTTATTGCTAAAAGCGATCTCGTCGAAAAAGGCGATATAATTTTATTATTATCAACATTTCTAACCCCCAATAAATGTGAACCCTAAAGTGGTCTGAAATGTTAACTCATTTTTCAGATGAAATAATTGTTTTAACCATTATTGAGTCCATAATATTTTAAACAAATATTGCCTTTATAACACAATTAAAAAATATTTTTATAAATCTTCAACAATAGCATTTTATTTCATTGTGGTGAGTTATGATTACCAATTATTCGTAAGTAGGTATTCGGAAGTAGGATTAGGTAAGTCCAACTTCGATAAAGAGGTCGCACGAAGAATCCAACTCGGCTGGGCAGCGTTCGGGAAACTTCGAGATATCTTCTCGTCCAAAATTCCCCAGAGCCTAAAGATGAAAGTCTTCAATCAGTGTGTGTTGCCAGTGATGATCTATGGCACTGAAACGTGGTACTTTACTCATGACCAAGCTCAAGGTCGCTCAACGAGCTATGGAGAGGGCTATGCTCGGGGTTTCTTTGCGTGACAAAATCCGCAATGAGGAAATCCGCAGAAGAACTAAAGTTGCCGACATAGCTCTCAAAATTAGCAAGTTGAAGTGACAATGGGTAGGCCACATCGCTCGTAGAACCGATAACCGTTGGGGAAGAAAGGTTCTCGAGCGGAGACCACGAACTGGACGACGCAGCGTAGGCGACGACAGACAGACGGACAGACAGCGGAGCTTTAGTAATAGGGTGCCGTGTTATCCTTTGGATACGGAACCCTAAAAAGAATTATGCATACTAAAATAATACTTACAAATCAAAATTTAAGTAAGTTTTGTTGCTAAGAAATTTTGTTTTGTTAAATTATTTAACTCAAGGGCGAGTAGGCAAAATCGCAAATTAAAAATATTTGTGATTTTACCTACTTTTCTTAATTGTCTACTAATAACTATAAAACCGGCCGGCCCCCTACAAGGTGGACCGACGATCTAGTAAGAATCGCGGGGAGCCGTTGGGCTCAAACGGCTGCCAACCGCTCGTTGTGGCGATCTAAGGGGGAGGCCTATGTTCAGCAGTGGATGTCTTCCGGCTGATGATGATGATGATTACTAATCTGTAATTCAGGGACCATTAAAAAAATAAATCTTGTCATGCTGAAATCTCATTGGAAACTTGTTGATGTCTTGGTATCTTATAAGGAAATGAGTTTCCAATAGAAATACTATACATGAAGACTAGCCGAAGTACATGTCCCTCGCGTCTACACAACACGTTTTAAATTTAGCTAGAGGGAAGAGTTAAAGCTATGTATCTGATAAGGTCTTTAATAATATAAATATTAATAATTGACTTCCATAATTCATACACTTGTTATACTCTGTTATTAATTACTGAATAAATACTATTTTAAAAAGGGGCAATATGCCTTTAATAACAATAAGTATTTACATGACTAAAATACAGAAGAAACAGTTGAATCATCTAAATACCGTTGCAAACGATCTATATATAGCTCAACCACTACCAGGCGGAAGCGTCCCCAAGACACTGGCTGCATTGCCCCGCTGAAATGCAATGCTTATGCGTTGACCCAAATAAGCGCCAGCTGTCGGATCATACGTCGCTTTGACCTGACGCCCAGAAATAATTTTATAACGCGATGGGCCCCGGTACCCCGTGGACACAGGTTCTCGACCTCAAATGGCTCTTATACGTACGCTCTGTCAAGACTTCCATATTTGCACCGCTTGAGATCTTTGGCTGAATTTGCCGCTGCACTGGCCCCAACTGCTGATAAAAACATTTATTATTAATATTCCACACAATTATTACTTAGGTTTAGGCCTGGATCGGTGCCGAAGCCAACGAGTAAGAGGCTTATCTAAATTTTACTTATTATTATCCTCATTCGATTCCTCCTTTAGAATAACCCATACATAATAACAATTTCATTCAATAACGTCATACAAGATTCCATAATCACCCAGTAATGTTTTATTCATATCATCCACCACGTCTATAAAAGTCGAGCTATACAAGTTACACGGACGCAAAGTGGCTCGAAGTAACGCGAGAGCCTAATGTCGCCACTTGCGCACTTTTTCAGGACTTCACGGCCTTCCAGGGCACTCACCTCTTTTTACCTAAAAGCCTACTCGAGCTCTACGAGACGGGGGAGCATTTTTAGTTTGACTACGGAACCTTAGAAGTTGAATTTCCTATTTATCATTTCCAGGGTGTTTGGAATAAATGAATATGAATATTCGACGACCTCCGTGGCGCAGTGGGTGAATAGCCGGCTTAGACCCAGGAGGTAGCGGGTTCAATTCCCACCCCGGAACAAATATTTGCAGGGTCTACAGATATTTGTTCCAGGTCTGGTTGGTTTTCCATGTATCATAAATATGTAGGTATTTACAAAAAAAAATATATGAGTATTCTATCAGTTACCTGGTTTCCATACTACAAGCTTTGCTTAGTTTGGGGCTAGATAGTTCTGTGTCAAATGTCTAACAATGTTTATTTATTTAATAAATACGCCTAGTTTAGAGATAATTTGTATAAGTCAAACAAGGATTAGCTACCGCAGCATCCCCAAGCCTACCTTCTTAAAGATAAGTAGGGTCGCAATGATGAATAGTAAACATTTGCAGCTACGTAGCGTCACCCCCAACCAACAAACTACAAGCCACATGGGGCCCGCAGCAATGAGTCATAAAAAAATCGGCTATCGCAGAATCCAGCAGTTCAATCTTTATTAGATAAATTGGGTCGCAACTATTAGTCATATAAATAAATCGGCTAGCGCAGCCACCCTCATTTAGATAAATAGGCATAAAAAACGCATCGTGCCCCACTCAACCCACTACAAGTTAGGTAGGGCTATAACATATTCATTAACCGCAGCGTCCCGTAGCCTTTAAGTTTGATGGGGTCGTAATGATAGTGATAGAAGTTTTTAGCTAACACAGCGTCCTCACTCTCCAGGGTCCCAATGATGAGCCATAAAACAATCTAAAAACTGCAGCGTCCCCTAACCAACTCACAACTATAACAATAACCTATCTAATGATAGGGTTAAATGATAAGTCAATAAAATTGGAGCTAGCACAGCATCTCCCAGCCTACCCTCTTTAAGATAAATAGGGTCGCAATGGTAAGTGATAACAAATTTTTAGCTATCGCCAAGTTTTTCAGCTTGCTCTTTTTAGATAGTCACTAGTCTCTTAAAATGAGCTGTATGTATATTTACACCATAGAACAACGTGCACGAAGACGCTGATAACAGCTAACATTTTTTTATGACTTATGATTGCGCCTTATTTAACATGCAGAGAGTGGGCTGGGAATACGGCTAGCATTTTGTATGTCTCACCATTGCGACAATTGTAAATTTAAGGGGAGTAGACTGCACGACGACATTTACTCGTATGTAGCTGCAATTTTTTTACCTGACTTATGGGATAAAAAGTGGCAGGTTAATAGTAGTAAGTTAATTCAGGGTAAAATCTTATTACATGCCAAATTTAATCGACATCGGTTCAGCTTATACGACGTGATTGAAATAACAAATAAACAAACATCATCTGAACATCATCACGTAAATTAATGTGATATGTTGTGTTAAATTAGTACTAATGTAGTAGTGTAACGCGTACAACAGCAAGTACTAAATAAAGTTGATCTCAGTTCAGCTGGTATTATTTAAAGGGCGCTAATACGGGTGTGTGTGTGTGTGTACAGTAATTAGTTCATACGTACTTATTATTTAAGTAAGTTTATACCTACTCATAGTTTAATTGCGCCATTGCCCTCGTCCCGTCACGATAACAATAAACCTCAAAGCTCATAGTGGCGAAACTTTGAGCCATTTCGAGAGTAGGCTCTAAATGTAACTTTAAAAAGTTTCGCTCACTTAGGTCTTCTGTCATTTTGTAAAGTAAAATCTAAATATTATAATATAAAACAGAGTTGGGTTTGTTCGAACACTTTTCTTTGTTTGTTTGATAACGGATCAATTATGATGATTTTTGATTTGTTGTATTTGTCTCCGTCCCGAATAGCAGAATAACTATTAGCCGACGTATATTGACAGCCCGCGTCATATGCATGTCAAGGCGGTACGAAGTTCGCCGGCTCAACTAGTAGAGAATAAATTGAACCATTAAGAAGACTTTTGATATTTTTAATTCATTTTCATGACCTGCTTTTCAGTAGACCTTGCACCACTATCGCCAACACGATCAAAATAAAAAAATAATGCCCGCATCAAACTAGCTGTGTATTTTGGAGTACAGGACAAAAAAGCTGGGTACACACCATATCGCAGAAAACTTGCATAGTACAATAAAACTCAGTATCGCAATTTTGCATGTTCTGACCGTTCATCTAATAATCAAAGATTATTTTTACAGCCTTGTGACAAGTTGCAGATTAAGCATGCAAACTTGAAAAAACACAGTTATTGAGATACTCAAAAAATGGAGTCAAACTCTAGGCCCACGAGGTAACGGGGCCCCATCGCATTTTAAAAATCAGGAGCAGTTGAGCTATCTATAGATAATTTGCAAAAGTCTTCAGAATATTTCACTGTTTCTTATGTATTTAATAGTCAAATGATTGTATATTCTGTATGATTGTCTCGAACACCGCCGCAAGCCTATCGTTCTTTTACAGAATAGATTTTGGGGAATGTGCCCAGCAACCATACGATCTAATCCCGCCATCCCCTTTCCATCAAAAGACAAGCAGGTATATCAACTAGGTAAGGATGGTACTGAGCCGTCTCAGTACCATCCTTACCTAGTTGATATACCACCCATTCGCACACACTGTTTTGGTTCTACGTTCTTGATGCGCACAGCTAAGGTATGGAACACTTTACCATCGTCTGTTTTTCCTAATAAATACAATCCGGGCCTCTTTAAGGTAAGAGAGAATAGGTTTCTTCTAGATCTTCGTGCTACATCTTAGATCACATCATCGCTTACCATCAGGTGAGATTGTGGTCAAACGAAGTTCTATCATGTTTTTAAAAAAATATTATTTCTGTTTATAAATGTATTTCCTCAAAAGATGGTTGATTGAGGATTATAATCCACTGTTTATCCACAATAAGCAATGTCGTTAACTTTTCACGTGACCCATACTAAGTACATAGGCACTAATGCCTATGTTCTTAGTATGGGTCACGTGAAAAGTTCTTTATCGTATTTTTGTAAACTTTTGCGATCACTGTACATGATTTATAATTTAAACGGGTATTTGACTAGTATTTGTAGACGTTTCCACTTTGTTGTAACAGCCGTGGTCGCGGACAGACTGGATCACTGTACATGATTTATAATTTAAACGGGTATTTGACTAGTATTTGTAGACGTTTCCACTTTGTTGTAACAGCCGTGGTCGCGGACAGACTGGAGTACTGGATATAAACGAGGACATTTTCTAATCCTGAAGACCAAATGAGGTTAGTTACTGCAGCTGCCATCACTTCTCGACGGTAGCTCCAAGTACTCCAGTCTGCCCGTGACCGTGGGATCTATATAAATATTATAAAGAAAAAAGATCTGTATTTTTGGACAAAGGAACACAAACTTAGGAACAAAGTTGGTTTACTCATATGATCCATGGCTTGAAGTTTTATGGCATAGTATGCATCGTATACACACATGTTGAGGGCAATTCTGTTGCCACAAACTAAACTAAGGCTTAATTTATATTGCCGTGGAACTAAATGGAGCTTAATAAAGTATTTTATGAGTTTATTATGCATAATGACATCTGTCGACCACCATTTCCTAATAAAAACCCTTTTAAAATCATCCTTCTACTAGTTTTTTAGGGTTCCGTAGCCAAATGGCAAAAAATGGAACCCTTATGGATTCGTCATGTCTGTCTGTCTGTCTGTCCGTCCGCCGAAAATAGTGGCTGTCTGTCACAGCCACTTTTTTCCGAAACTATAAGAGCTATACTGTTGAAACTTGGTAAATAGATGTATTGTGTGAACCGCATTAAGATTTTCGCCCAAATAAATAAATAATAAATTTTGGGAGTTTCCCGTACTTAGAACAGAAACTCAAAAAATTTTTTTTCATCAAACCCGTATCAAACCAAACTTGTGGGGAATCTATGGATAGTCTGCAAAAATGATATTGAGGTTTCCAAATAGCATTTTTTTCTAAACCAAATACGCGAGAGACACTTCTAAAGTGGTAAAATGTACACCCCCCCCCCCCCCGCACCTGTAACTTCAAAAATAAGAGAATAATAAACCTAAAAAAAATATATGATGTACGTTACCATGCAAACTTCCACCGAAAATTGGTTTGAACGAGATCTTGTAAGTAGTTTTTTTTAATACGTCATAAATAGTAAACCGCAATTTACCTTTCATTCACTCAACTCAAATATAAAAAAGTTACAACGAACTACAAGAACTTTTATATTATGTTACTTGCTACTGAATCCTTCATGGGCGAATCCGACTCGCACTTGGCCGCTTTTTTGGTCAATCTTTTAACATGCAAGGGGTTACTCGTTAGCAATGACGACTTTAATTTACATAATTCACATAAACTTTAGTATGCCTAATAAACTTACTCGTACAATAAAGTCAAGTTGCGCGTTAGAATAATTTTTTGCTCGTATCTAGTTTGTACATACGGCTACACATCAAGCTATACATATCCAGTATAAGCTGACCTAGCATTGTGTAAGCTTTTCGTAGAATGCGAGGTCAGCTTATACTGGAAATGTATAGCTTGATTTGTAGCCGTGTGTACGTTAACAGTAGACATAATGTTCATTAAGCTATGTTTAGTTTTCATATAAAAATTTGCTTTTATACCGTTCAACACCAATGTTAATTGAGTCTAAGGGCTAATTGCGCAACGATGCCTAATCGTATTTAGTGTCTAAATATGTTTATGTTTAAGAGAGTAGTCAAGCCATACAAATAAGTCAATCTGATCCCACCATCTCCTTTCTATCAACGGACAACCAGACGCTCTGCGGTGCGCCACCGCTATATAGCAGAAATACCTCCCATTCGCACAAAGCGGTTCTCTTCGACCTTTATTATGCGCACCGCCAAAGAGTGGAACGCCTTGCCAGAGTCTGTGTTTCCTGATAACTACAACCTGGGTATCTTTAAGTCGCGAGTGAATGGGTTTCTTCTAGACAAGCGTGTACCATCGTAGACTGCACCATCACTTACCATCAGGCGAGATCGTGGTCAAACGCAAGCCTATAATATATTACAAAAAATATAAACATGTTTAGTCGCTAAATACGATTAGGCATCGTTGTGCAAGCCGAGCTAAATTTAGGTTTGGCAGTACTAAAATTAATCACATTAATATTATAATACGAAAATTGTAATGTTTGTTCGTTACTCAATCACGTCGTAATAGCTGAACCAATCTTGATGAAATTTAGTAGCATCATCAACATCATCTTAGCGCACATCCACCTACTGCTGGGTACAGGCCTCCTCATTATCACGCCATTTTCTCAGGTTCTGTGCCAAGCTCATCTATTGCCTTCCCGCAACTCTCGCAATGTCATGCGACCATATGTCTGGTGGTTTGCCAACTGGTCTGCGCCGTTCTCGCGGCCACCACTCGGTTGCTGCTCTCATCCATCTTCAGTCTTTCCTCCTTGCCAAGTGTCCAGCCCATCTCCACTTCAGCTGGTTGATCCTTCCACCCACATCCACGACTTTGGTTCTGCGTCGTATTTAGATGTTGGGTATATGGTCCAACAGCGAGATTTGGTATAAAGATAGACTATGGCCTGGATTAAAACATAGATTACTAAATATTGAAAAAACACGTGAGTGAAGCCACTGGCGGAAGCTAACATAGAGTCAATATTGTGCTGTCAAACCTAAATTTAGTTTGTGACAACAGAATTGCTCTCAATGTATGGAAACAGAGAGCACCCAATATATTACTCGTGCGCGATAACTTGGGACCTGCTAGGAATGCGACTCCCCGACCGCTTCCCCTGCACTTCCCCGATGGCGCCCGTATTGTACCGTTCGCATCACTATTTTTTACTAGGGTTTTTAGTCTCGTACTGGCCTACGTCACGTAACGACGCGCTCTGGAATTCTTTTAGTTTTCGTTTGTGTTATTGTTTTGTTGTTGTAGTTTTTGTTGTTATAGTTCTTGTTAAGTGTTTTTGTTATCATTATGAAGGGTAAACCTTTGCATAGCGGAGAAAGAAACCTCGTGCTAAAAGTATTTTTTTTTGAAAACGAAAAACGGAACAAACAGTTTTGTTTACCTGTCCACTAAGTAGTGACGAAGATGAGATAATGTAAATAATAGATAAAATAAATGTATAAACTTAAACATTGTATTTTTATTTTATTCAAATAGTGTAAAAAAGATTAGATAAAAAGCAGCGTCCTCCCTGAGTAACATAATAAATTAGGTTAAAAAAAACAAAGACGAAGCCGCGGGCGGCTGCTTGTTATGTTCGCTTTTTTGCGGGCGGTACAAACACGCCAATATGACGTCACCGCGCTCAGGTCCCAACTTATCGCGCACGGATAGTACTTAACCCCCCATGTTGCGTGTTTGTATGTTTTTTAACTTTACTTTAAATTTCTTTTGTTCTCGCTTTCCTCCTGTAACTTGGGCCATAGCACAAATGCACTTCTGATAAAACAACGTCCACCCTGAAGGGTCATTGTAAAAATATCCTAAGCAGTGTCGCCATCTAAGGCTCTAAGGCAACATTCTTTGTGTTGCTTTTGCTCCATAATATCCAATAAGGTTTGAAAAGTATTTTTAGTATATCTTATCTTGAACTACGCGTTGTAAATATTACATATTCATACTTATTTGTAATTTTAGTATTTTGCGAGCAGATTTTTTTTCCTTTGTTTTAAAATGGTTCCAACGGAAGATCAGTGTTGTGCGACAACCACAACAAATGCTGAGTTGGACGCCTTTTTGGGACGTCCGTGGATTAACTAAGTGTTTTTTTACCCGCCAGACTTCGTACCGCCTTGATATGCATATGACGCGAGCCGCCAACGTACGTCGTCACCCCGGAAGAATTTTTAATCGGCCAGCATTAGCTGCATCTATGTATAAGAAAATGAATTATCTTCATAATTTCTTTTTGCGTGAATTTTTCCGATATTTTAATAGTTATTCTGCTATTCGGGCGGAGACCAATTCAACAAATCAAAGATCATCAAATTCCGTCCAGACGTTCTTGAGTTATAAATGATGTAACTAACCCGACTTTGTTTTATATATACATATAGATAATTACATCGTGTCTTTACGTAAAAAAAAAGATGGTATAGGCTTCGTTTTTTATTTGGAATAACAAGTGCTAATATCACATTAAAATTAAAAAAACAAAAATTTAACAACCTCGGTCGCGCAGTGGGCGAATAGCCAGCTGAGACCCAGAAAGTAGCGGGTTTGATTCCCGCCACAAAACAAACGATTGCATGATCTACAGATATTTGTTCCGGGTCTGGATGTATTTATATATATTATAGCTGTTGCCAGCGGCTTCGCACGCGTGGCTTGCCAATAAAAAGTAGCCTATGTGTTAATCCAGGTTATGATCTACGTACATACCAAATTTCATCGCAATCGGTTTAGCGGTTCCGGCGTGAAAGAGTAACAAACATCCATACATCTATACATACAAACTTTCGCGTTTATAATATTACTAGGAATTAGGATTAGGATAGGATAGGATTATAGGATAGGAAGTATTCTATCAGTTATCTGGTTCCCATAGTACAAGATCTGCTTAGTTTAGGGCTAGATAGCACTGTGTGAAAAATATATAGATATATATATATATAACAAATAACAAGGCACGCGATAATACTATATGGCTATTGAGTTCTATATCTACCCATAAGGTATTATGAATAACCTCGATATGTGAAAAATTTCAGTGACAGGATGAATAATGTTTTTCAATAATTAATACAAAATATCATGGGCAATTTAATGATCTGTATGTATCTGTCAAGGAAAACCCTCAGGGCCTAATCTATATATATTTATATAGTTGTATCAAAGTTAAGGCTCGCCGCATATTGACGACTTTAATCTACGCAAAAGAGGTACTGAGTATATAAAAATTCTACTGAACAGACTTCGATGAAATTTTAGTGAGTTCAATCTGATAGTATATGATTTTAAATAAACTAAAATAATTATCTAAATCGGTTGATAAATGACGGAGTTAGAAAGAAAGAAGAAAGAAAACATATTTATTCAGACCACAACAAATGGACACAGAAACAAATGACAAAAAAAAATATAATCTTACTAAAAATTATGAGTATGTTGGCTCGCCCTCAGCTCAGCATTTAGGTAGGTAACAAACAAAAAAAGAAATTTAAATAAGCAACCGATTTGAGAACCTCCTTTTTTGAATTCGGTTAAAAATACGATATGTTTTATATTAAACAATATTTTTCATACAATAATATAACAATAAAGTATATTTATGTATTGTATTAAATATTAATATAATATAAGCGGAGGATTAGCGGGAAACTCCACAGGGCAGACCAAAATGACGATTTCTTTAAATAGAGGCCGAGACACTTCGGGTCGCTGAGCTACAGAAACTAATAAATAAATAATAATATATAATAAGAATGTATTAAATCTAACATAAAAACTAGCTTTATATCGATACTCATTATTTAAATGTCACCACTTGAGCTCTTCATATTAATTATAATATTAAAATTATTTATATGTATTTTGTCGTCCTTACCTATGGTGCCCAAACTTGGCCATTGACAGAATCTCAAAAGACTTAACTCAACGTTTGCCAAAGAGCCATGGAACGAAGCGTGTTAGAGGTAAAGAGAATCGACAGGATCCGCAATACCACACATCGCGCGAAGACCGTCATCGCAGATGTTGGCAACAAGACTGCCAGGCTGAATCGGGACTGGGCGGGTCACAACAGTCGTATGGTCACACATAAATGAGCAACAGTCGTCACACAATGGGTGCCTGCAGATGGGCGTCGAAGCCGGGGCAGGCCGAGGAAGCGTTGGCGTGACGACCTCGATGCATTTCAAGATGGCTGGTGGGACGTGGCGAGTGATCGTGAGATGTGGAGGAACAGGAGGGAGACCTTTGCCCAGCAGTGGGAAAATATAGGTTAAAAAAATGTAATTTATTGTATGAGCGATGTCTTTTCGGTCGCAGTACGATCCGTAATGACATTACCTTTGTTAAACAAAATAATATGAGTATATTTGCTACTTATAAAAATGAGATTTCTGTTTAACAAGATTGGTAAAAGTCATTATTATAAATACGGGATTTATCACGTACCGTCTTATCGGTGTTTCGACCGACAATGTTTCGGTTCAATTCGTGAACCTTCATCAGAAGAGTGAGTGAACCTGGTAGAGACATAGTTAGTGTTGTGTGTTTGCCTGTACCAAGAACTACAGAAGAGAGCAGCAGTGATTATAATGATGATGACATAGCGGGTCAACGCACTGTGCTTTCGTTGACCCAATCCGTACCATCCCGCTCGTCCACTCGCGCGCAGAGAGCAGCGTCGCGCAGTGCGAGGCGAGACGTTATTCGGAGCGGATCGCACTCACCTTGATGAAGGTTCACGAATTCAACCGAAACATTGTCGGTCGAAACACCGATAAGACGGTATGTGATAAATCCCGTATTTATAATAATGATTGAAATCAATCACGAATTTTTTTTAAGTAAAATTGGTAACAGTACAGTAGAATGCGAGAAAAACAACCAAGCACAATACAAAACCATTACTCCTTATCCGGTGTCAGTTAAAAAAGTAACCTTACTCTTACAGCAATATCTATAATACTCATGTTACAATAAATTGGCTCCAACATCTCGTATTGGTCGCAAATTCACGCCAAATCTAACTTGACAGCGAACCATTTACAACACGGTATTGTGAAACTGGCAAAGCATTATCCCAGTGTCATGTTAATGCCGTATTAAATTACTCTGCATTGAAATACCTACTCGTATAAGAAAGCGAAAAAATAAATCAAAATATATTTTGTAGGTTGGTAAATAATGGTAATAAAAAAATTATTATTTTAAGTGTCAAAAGATGAGAAATGATAACTCAGCTTTGTATTACAAAAAATAATCTTTAAATAGAACTGTCTTTAAGATGGGAAGGTATTCGGCGGTTCTGATAAGAGGAGGAAGAGAGTTACATAGACATGTTGAGAGAAATTAAGTATTCGTGTGATAACTATGTTAAAAGCCCCTCGTCGCTTATGAATATTTACCCGATAGCATATGGCTTTGAGTTTTTTGATTTATTACGTCATTCCAGTTTCTTAACGATGATTTTCTCCGAATTGTAAGCCGGGGAACACCTCACTAGGTACACTTGGTAGGTTTATTTTATACATATCATACATATCGTTGAATTGGAAAAGTGAATGGTCCACCTGATAATAAGTGGTAACCATCGCCTAAAACAAGTAGGCCTCGTAGGTCATGCACCTTAGGAACGTGTCTAATGATATACCGTCCATTGACTTGTTTCACCGGCACACATACCCTTCAAATGGAATCATAGCAATGTTGCTTGGCGGTAGAAATAGGGGTGGCAGTGTGGGCGAGTCATTTCACAAAAAAATCTTCGACTAGAAAATAAATTCAATCAGGCTACAAAAAATATACCTTAATTCAGAAACCAAGATAATTTTTGTAAACAAAGAAATGTCATGATTTGTCACTGAGATAATGACAAGTCAGGGGTAGACAACATTTTTTTACAATGGATCACTATTAGTAGTATTGGCGCGAGGTTTTGCTTGTGGGATAGATTACTACCTAAATATTTCCTAACCAATCATACTACTTACTCCAGAAAGCTGAAAAGTAGGTACCTTCTAAGATATCTAGCATGGATGTGGCATTGTCGCGGCTTCGTTTCCCTTTGTCTATAATGAAATACAAATAAAACAATATTAAATAATTACATAGTTTTATTGCTTATATAACATTACAATAATCTGACATCTCAGAATCGGTTTCAGAATCGGATTATGAATCCGATTCCCTTAAATTTATTATAAACCTATCCTTAGATCATCAATGATGTGGTTTAGTTGGTACATTTCATTTTCAACATGTTTTATGTGGTTGATGCTGTTTGAACATTTTTCGGGTGTCACCTCACTGACACTTTCCTCTAACAATTTCTTTACTTCAACCATTTTAAATGTTTTATAGTGTCTTGCGACATGCCCTTTTACCTGAGCCCACACTAGTTCAATAGGGTTGAGCTCGCAGTGGTAAAGGGCAGTCGCAAAACAGTGACACTCGACTGGGCAGCCAGCTCATCAACCACATACTTGTTATACTGTGATTTGTTTTCTCTTACAATTTTCTTTAATTGAGCCTTAATCAGGTTCCAAGTTTATGTCAATATAAAGACAACAACAAGGTTTAAAACTTAACAAAACTGATATCAATAACAGACAACGATAACGTAAAAACGAAAACAAAACCAAAACTCTATAAAGCACAATAGCACACGAGCAGAACGAAAGTAACACATTCGACTTCGACGGACGAGAGCCGAATGAAAATTAAAATAAAATGGCGTATTATTTCAAAATGCAAAAATTGTTTCGAACTTCTGTGATTTACTCCCATTGAACTCCGATGATACCAGTTTCGTAAAATATTTTCTTCTAAAATTTCTTCATTATTTTATAACTTTGTTAAACAAATGAAATAATTTATAATATATTACACAAAACCATTGCTATTTTATATTCTATGGATATTGATTAGAAAATCAACCCTACCATAAGTACTTAGAAAAATGGAGTAATCTACTGTAAACTTCTATTTCGCTAACTATTTTTTTGATATGGTAACACCTTTGTTTATAAAAATAATCTTGGTTTGTGAATCGAGGTATAATTGGATCTGATTTATTTACAAACGAAAAGTATATTGGTTTTATACTATACATACACACATCGATATCTAGCCCCAAACTAAGCAGAGCTTGTACTATGGGAACCAGATAACTGATTATATACTTTTTTTTTGTAAACTTATAATATATAGACAAACATCCAGACCCGGAACTAATATCTGTAGATAATGCAAACATTTGTTCCGCGGCGGAAATTGAACCCGCTACCTCCTGCGTCTCAGCCGGCTATGCGCCCACTGCGCCACGGAGGTCGTCAATTGTTGTTTCTTAATACCTATGTTAGCTAGTTAACTTAGCTATGTTTGTGAACATCATTGAAAATTAATGAGCTGTTTTTTTATAAACTATAGGCTAGCGTTTGACCACGATCTCGCCTGTTGGTAATTCTCGATGATTCAGTCTACGATGGTACACGCTTGCCTAGAAGAAACCTATTCACGCGCGCCTTTAAGATACCCAGATTGTTGTTATCAGGAAACACAGACTCTGGCAAGGCGTTCCACTCTTTGGCGGTGCGTATAATAAAGGTGGAAGAGTACCGCGTTGTTCGTATGGGAGGTATTATTTTGCTACTTATCAATAAGACCACCAATTGTCTAAGTAAAAATATGTTCTATCTATGAGAATCAATTAATATATAATATTGTATGTAATTAGTTTAAGTATGTAGTAATGTGCGTGCCCAATGAATAGGTACATCGGCGCAGGCGACCACGTCTATTCGAGGTGCCCTGAGGCAGAACCAACTTAATGGACAAAGCGCCTCTGACGCGCACCCTGCACACCGCTCAATCTAGTTGCGGAGAATATAGATGTTCCATGTTTCTCTGAATGAATTCGCAAAGGCCACATTGTTCATTTTATGTATGTAAATAGATTAATTAACTGAAATTGATGACTACATCTTTGTATTAGGTTTTGATCTGTAATGATAGATGTAAGTAGAAATACATATATACATATAAAATAAAAAGTATGTATGTAGTAGGTTAGGTACACCAATACACCCCAGGTAATATGCACACAGTGGATTCCATCCAAAAGCTATCTGGCAGAGATCGCTATTTAGCGTTAAGAACACCAATGATATCAAAGATTAACGTTGTTCTTATATACGTTTTGTTTTAAGGTATGCAAAAAATATTTGCTATCTTTCTGCCTATGTGTATCCTATCTTTTTTATTTCATCAAAAGACATCCAGGTTGTCTAGAAGAGATCGCTTTCAGTGATAAACCCGCTCTTTGTATATCCACGTGTCATTTTATTGAAGTAAAACTTCTTTACGCACGCTTGAATTGGGGAGTAAGCTGGTGAATGCATTACAAAAAGTGCGAACGGAAGTTGAGAGGGAGATATAGGTTAGTGAAGACAGAAAGAGAGAGAGAGTTACATTTCGTATATTACTGTAGGGGCATATTTTCTACATATTTTCTTTTTTTTCTTCTCTTTCTCTCATAGCCAGTTTATTTGTCGCATGGCTCCTATCCCAATTTAGCCTAAATTGTACAAACTGCAAAAACGAAACACTCCTTCATGCTGTATAATAGAGTTCATTTTGATATGGATAAAAAAAGTATTTACGACGTTTCGTATTTTGAATCTACCAGCTTTGATTTACGAAAAAATTCAACTATTCCACAACAGATGGCAGGCAGCAGCTGAAAATAACTTATGTACTTACTGTATGAGCCTCGAAATAAATAAATAATAAAGAACTATTGCTGGAAATTTCACACAGCGCTAAAACTAAGCAGAGCTTGCACTATGGGAACCAGATAACTCATAGAATACATAAATAGATACTGTTTTTGTGTAAATACGTACTTGTAATATATAGAAAAACATCCAGACCCGGAACAAATATCTGTAGATCTCATGCAAATATTTGTTCCGCGGCGGGAATCGAACCCGGTACCTCCTGCGTCTCAGCTGGTTACTCGCCCACTGCGCCACGGAGGTCGTCAAATAAGGTTGACATTTCCTTAAAAAAATATTTTATACATATAGATGGAGCTATAGAAGTTTTACTTCAGTCGTGTGGTCTAAAGCACACTCGTTTTTTGTTTTTAAATTGTTTTTTTTTATTTAAGTGTGATGTACATTATTGAGCTCTATCTTGCCAAATTGACTGTATTAGCGTTCACCGTACATTATTCCCAGACCGACTTAGCTATTTCAAACAATTAGGCAATGAATAACGTATTATTTAGAATAAACATTATTCGTAAATGATAGTTGATACCACTGAAGAGCCATTAGTTCCCAAATCAGGGGCTGTTCGTAAATACGTAACCGCTATATGCGGAACTTTGCAAATGATGCGGTTTCAAACCAATCCCGCAAATTTGAATCTGTTGCTCGTTTTGCGTTGGTAGGTTTGGAGTTATTATAATCTGCATTGGGTTTATGTTAAACAGTTGCCGAATAGTGCTTAGATGTAGGATGTTGCGGGTTTGATTCCCGTCATGAAAGCATGTTTGTATTGAAAGCGAGTTTTATAGCAAAACACTGTTATTTTTCCAGTCTTCATTTATTCAGGTCTGTAAGTACATTTCTTGATGACAAAATATACTATACCTAGTCAGGTCATAAGTATTGTCACACAGTAAAAACTTTTCTTTTAGAATGCTGGCCACAAAAAAGTTTATAGAATTCGAATTTCGAATTGTTCATGAAAATAAAAATGTATACCGCATATAATGTATGAATGTAATGTATTATATGTAATATAATGTATGTATATTGACGACCTCCGTGGCGCAGTGGGCGAATAGCCGGCTGAGACGCAGGAGGTAGCGGGTTCGATTCTCGTCGCGGAACAAATGTTTGCATGATCTACATCAGATATTTGTTCCGGGTCTGGTTGTTTCTTTATATAATATAAGTATGTATTTACAAAAAAAAATGTATATAAGTATTCTATCAGTTATCTGGTTCCCATAGTACAAGCTCTGCTTAGTTTGGGGCTAGATAGCGCTGTGTGAAATGTCCAGCAATATTTATTATTATTATTATTTATACTTTTTAGAATTTTACTCATTTTTAAATATGGAGTGGACGCTTAAAAAAGACCGTGTTGCAGTTATTGCGTTGCATCGTTGCGGTTACGCGCCAATTCAAATTTTTGACATACTGAAAAATTTTATCATAACCAAAAGATTCGTTTATCGCACCATCAAACGATACAATGAAGACTCTAGTGTAGATGACAGGTCAAGAAATGGTCGTCCTCGGTCTGTTAGGACTCCAGCAGTGATAAAAGCTGTGAAGGCGCGAATTCAAAGAAATCCCAAACGTAAGCAGAAACTGTTGGCCCTTCAGATGGGGTTAAGCAGAACCACGATGAAAAGGGTGTCAAATGAAGACTTAGGGCTTCAGGCATATCGAAAAAAAAACAGGACATCGTTTGAATGCTCGTCTAATGGACCAGATACTGAAGAGATGCCGCGCTTTGTTGAAGCGGTACGCGGGGAAAAAATATCGGGAAATTCTTTTTTCGGATGAAAAATTTTTACCGTAGAAGAGAGCTACAACAAACAAAATGATAAGGTGTACGCACACAGTAGTGAAGAAGCGAGCAACCGTATTCCGCGTGTCCAACGAGGTCATTTTCCATCCTCGCTCATGGTATGGTTGGGAGTTTGTTATTGGGGCTTAACAGAGGTACATTTTTGTGAGAAAGGTGTAAAAACGAATGCAGTTGTGTATCATAATACAGTCCTGACGAATCTTGTGGAACCTGTTTCTCATACCATGTTCAATAACAGGCAGTGGGTATTCCAACAAGATTCGGCGCCATCTCATAGAGCGAATAGCACACAAGACTTGCTGGCGGCGCGTGAAGTCGACTTCATCCGGCACGAAGACTGGCCCTCCTCCTGTCCAGATTTGAATCCGTTAGATTACAAGATATGGCAACACTTGGAGGGAAAGGCGTGCTCAAAGCCTCATCCCAATTTGGAGTCACTCAAGACATCCTTGATTAAGGCAGCCGCCGATATTGACATACACCTCGTTCGTGCTGCGATAGACGACTGACCGCGCAGATTGAAGGCCTGTATTCAAAATCACGGTGGTCATTTTGAATAAAATTTAGTGTCATAAAAATTTATGTTTTGTTAAGTTCATTTTGGTATATAAATGGTTACATAATGAATAAACTTATTTCAATTATTTTAGATTAAACATGTGACAGAATTTATGACCTGACTAGGTATATACGTAACACGTGTAATGTCAAATAGACGAACAAGGAAGACAGGCATTAGACTAGATTAGAATTTTTTTTATTGCACTAATAAAATAATACATAGGCAAACTTAATGCTAATTGGCATTTTCTTCCAGCTAACCTTTGTGTAGTGTGGAGAAAGTGGTAGTGCCAGAAAATGGAAATTTAAACAAACTTTAGCTTAGAAATAAACTTACATAAATTAAAAAAAATAATAATACACATACATAAACGAAATACACAAATATATCTACATAAAGTGTTCAATTTTGTTGGGTATCTTGACGAGTGATGAATTGTTTAAAGAGTTTGGATTTGAAGATTCCCATAGAGGCGGCCTTAGGGATTTCCACAATAAATTAATCGCGAGTTCGTAAAAAATACCATTTACCATTAAATTCATTTCAAAAATATATCGTAAAATCTGAAGTAAATTAATAATACTTGATTTTTAAACAAGGTTCCTTCGATACCAAATTTAATTATAGGCTATGGTTACCACTCAACATCAGGTGGGCCAAAAGCTTGTCCCATCCAAGTAGTAATAAAACATATCTTTTATTTGACATGATTTAATTCATGGTTATTAAATATTTAATTAATGGTTATATATACATAAAACAAAGTCGGGTTAGTTACACCATTTATAACTCAAGAACGACTGGACCGATTATGATGATCTTTGATTTGTTGGATATGCGTCCGCCCCGCATAGCAAAATCACTTATGTAACATCGGAAAATGTCACACAAAAAGAAGTTATGAATAAAAAAAATCTCATACATAGACGCATGATGGCCGTTTGATAATTCTACCGGGGTGACGACGTTGGCAGTCCACATCATATCCATGTCAAGGCGGTACGAAGTTCGACGGATCAGATAGTTTCAAATAAAATCATCAACAATTATTTCAAGTTCTTCAAAAGAATTTACTCACACATGACCATATATTGACTTTTTATTTTTAACTCGTAATGTTATAAGTTAAAATTATTCTTAAGAGTGTAACCACAGAAACGAGAGGAATTTTCTAATACAAGTTTTACGACTTCAAAGAAAAAACATATATTTTAAAATTCTATTGAAATATTTTGATATCCACCAAACTGTAAAAGTATTAAACCATATTTCATTTGGCAATTTCAATAATCCCATTACACTCAAATTACAATTTAATTTAAAAAATTAAATGTGTGATTTTTTATCAACAGCTTTATTTGGGCCTTTCGGCCGAAACTCTGAATGTTATTGGTCATCCAACTATGTACAAACGTAAACACGCCCGCCTTTAATTTACATGTCTTAATAAGGCTGTCAAAAGTATAACGAATTTATTAATTCACTACTGTAACAAACACGAATGAACAAACAGACATGTATATACGTGCTAGCCATACGTAACTCGTGTATAATTATTACTATGTAGATAATTATTGAAGTTATGTCTTTCATGCGTGTTAAGGTTGACTGTACAAGTATAACTTTTTATTTCTACTTGAAATCGGTCATGGATGACTTTTGCTTGGAGTAGACGAAAGGTTATGTCTGAATTACTGACTTAATAACTGTCTGAATAAATGACTGAAGAAGACCTCACAGGTTTCCCCTTTAACGGCATTTGTTGAGCGGTGGGAATGTACTTTTACATGGTCCCCACGACGTTTGCATCATGATCTCTATCTTGATGGACGATACTACGCTACAAGTCCACGCACGCCTCCTCGTGGCTTTTTAATAGTGGGTGGTTTTTTGGTAGTTAAGCCTTTGTTATGGCGATCAAAGACTAAATAGGTTTCTCCCCGATGCCTTTTTCTTTTGCTGCGAATTGGGTTAGGTGCTAGGCAAACCTAGTCCTACCACCTAAAATCTTGTCACAGGCACTATTGCGTTTTTTGACCTTCTTTTTTCGTGTCACTGTATCAAGACTAAAGCCATTTTGAGCAGTACGTCGCCACATCCATGGCAGCGTAGGAGCAAGTCATCAGTTGCCCTATCATGCAGGTGGTAGTGCAGGATAAGCATGCAAGCACGTGCGCCATTGTTTGGAGTTGGGCACCACATTGGCATTGCATCACCGATTTGTCTATAATAACCCCATTTACTAAGATTACACCTGCAGCGGCCGACTTGGGTACGCAGTCTGTTGAGGGTCTTCCACACACTGGCCAAGGTAGGTGTTGACCAGGGGGTAGTTCCTCTGCAGGTGTAACATAGCCGGGTGGCTTTATTTAGTTTCCACAGGGTTACACGGGCACGCACGGTATTATTTGTGGTGGCTTCTGTGGATTGCAAAAACCCCTGCGACTACAAAGCCGTTTTCTCGATCAAGTAACGCCATACAAACAGTGTCGGACATCACAGCCCTTATTTTCACCTACGGAAAATTTGAATACCACCATGCATATTTATATTGACAACTTATAACCTGCACCCTGAGTAATAAGAACTTTTTGGAATATATTTTCAACTACAATCTCAAGAAAGTAATTCAAACACTTCATTCGACGAGTTTATTCAAGGAAGAAATGCTGCAACTTGCTGTCAGGCGCTCAAAGCCTCTTTAATTGATAGATGTTATAAAACCCCATACCGTTACATAAATATTTTTATGATGGCACATTAAACTCGCGTTATGGAAATTGCGTTTGATACCAATTTGAATGAAGGCAGTAAAAATTACCCCTTAATTTATTTTTTAAATTGGGTCAGTAAACGTACATTTTTAATTGAAGCGACATCCTGATGTTGAATATTTAAAAGTAATGCAGACTTTAAATCCAGCTATATTAACAGCGTTACATACACTTGAAGCTACAGTATGCGCCAATTATAAGAGCTTGCCAAATAATATGATTAAAAGTTTCAAAATCTAAATGTTAAACACGTTAAAGTGTATTGTTCCAAACTACTACCGGTAGTGTTTAGTACAAATAATAAAAAATAATATTAACTTGGTTTTAAATACAAATAGTGAATTCAAAAAAGTAAAATTGCTTAAAATTATTAGTTTGTGTGACTTTGAGGCTTAATTATCACATGACTTAAATAAACGTTCATCCACTTTGCCTACATTACTGAAAATCCATTCCATTTACAAAAATAATTCTGCTTGTGCTATCTGTATACATTTTAAGTTACATGAATTGGAACAACAATTCAAAGGGCCAATCCATCTAACAGAACTCGAAGATCTGGCTCGCTTTGCTTACATTATATATATTTTTTTATTTTTGTTTCATTAAACTGGAACAAAAATAAAAAATACACTGTTACACGAAGCAATACAAAAAAAAACCTACAATTTTACCAAAGATGACGTACGTCCTTCTAGAAGTAGGCACAGCATGCAAACATAGTTTGAAATGGAAGGTACAACGTTAACGGACAAAAAAATAAAGAAAACAAAATTATCATTTTATTACACCAAAACCAGCTATAGGTTTTGAAAGAAGGAGTTTTTTGAGTGTGTTGACGAATGAACCAAAGATATTGAACAGATTGAGGTGTTCGTTGTAGTACGAGCACATGCGGTACATCGGCCAGTTTTACCGTAGATTATGCGACAACTGTGGAAGAAGAATGTTTTCCGATTCTGAATTCGACTAGAAGGGCGATTTACAATTAACTCTTTGGTTAGTAGATGCAAGATCGAATCAGAAATAAGGAGATCCGTAGACAATCCTTCTTTGAAAAGATATGAAAAAAAATATATATAACTAATTCAAAACTACTTATTCCCTTCAGTTTTCCTGTAGATGGAGCTAACGGCGCCTTAGCCATAATCTGAATTATTTCACTAATTTCGACCTAGACGTGAAATGGCCTGGTAGTACAGTTGGATAGTGCATCCTCGTATCAAGAGGAAGGTTGTGGGTTCAAGTCCCGTCTAGGCTTGGAATTTTAGAGATGATTTTTAAAATCTTGGAATTTTTCATATGTGTTTGGATAACACTATAAAAATACTATTTGAAATAAGCAACGCAACATCTCTTGTCAATGTACTAAACTGAAACGTTTGGCATTGAACAGGTACAAAAAACTGTATAAGTTATCCTGTAGATGGAGCTAACGGCGCCTTAGTCATAATCTGAATTATTTCACTAATTTCGACCTAGACGTGAAATGGCCTGGTAGCACAGTTGGATAGTGCATCCTTGTATCAAGAGGAAGGTTGCGGGTTCAAGTTCCGTCTAGGCTTAGAATTTTTGAGATGATTTTTTAAATCTTGGAACTTTCAAACTATCATTAATGCGGTACGTTCGTCGTTTTACAAATTAATATATTATCTTACAATTCACACTTATCAATGGTGATTTGGTATTTCGATTTACTTTTCGTAGACTCAGACATAACATAATCAAATGTTTCAATATTAATAAACAAATCAAAACTTCATTATGTGATTCACAAGCACCTCTTGTATACAAAATCTTTAATCAAGACCTTTGATTCAAGACTGAGATATTTTATATTGTTTTATTACGTAGTCATTATATTTGTCACGTTCTTAATAATTCTCTTCTTAATGAATAATACTCATGTTTATTTTGCCAGCTACTGTACATCAATGAAGTATGGAAGTTAGGAACAAAAATAATGTACTCCCAACATCCAACCTGACAGAGGTTGGAAGATAAAACTTAAAATTCCCAACTTCCAACCTAGGGTGGAAAACAAGGTTGGAAGATAGGAATGAGTCTTTAAAACGTAAAATCGGCCAACTTCGATACCACTAAATCAAACTAATTGCCTTTAATATTGCTACACCCTTACCTACAGGGTACATATGAAGTGCTGAACTCTTAACTTTAATTACTTAACGTCATTAATATCTGACATTTAACATTGTACTACTTTAATACATTTTGTATGAATGCCATAAAAACTGAATACTGAACCAAGGTCATAGATATATAGTGGGCGGGGCACACAGCTCGAATTGACAGCCGTTGTGGCTGAAAGGCTCTAGAGTGGAGACGACGCACTGGAAAGCGCAGAGTAGGACGCCTCCCACTTGATAAAAAGACGACCTGATAAAGATTGCTAAGAGCCGTTGGTTGCAGGCCGCACAAGATCGGTCGCTCTAGAAATCTATGGGGAGGCGTATGCTCAGCAGTGGACGTTCTGTGGCAGTTATGATGATGATGATAAGTGCAAGGTATTTGGTAAGGGGATGCATGAACCTCTTAAAAAGAACTCTTTCAAGCTATTTTCACCCTAACGTTAACGTTTTTAAGACTTAATTATCATTGTAATCCGATATCCGATATATGTGGCGCAGGAAGTTGCGGGTTCGATTCCCGCCGCGGAAAAAAAGTTTGAATGGTCTACAGATATTTGTTTCGGGTCTGGATGTTTTTCTATACATAAGTATGTATTTACAAAAAAAATGTATGTTAATATGCTATCAGTTATCTGGTTCCCATAGTTCAAGCTCTGCTTAATTTGGGGCTAGATAGCGCTTTGTGAAATGTCTCGCAATATTTATTTATAGTTTCGTGAGATTCTTTTTTTGTATGTTAACTTAAAAAAAAGCATTAATCAAATCTCTTGAAAAGTTTAGTAGCCAAGGATGTCCAAAATCTTCAGACTTACATATATCCTTCACTTTGGGTCATCTTGTAATAGCCTTCTCTGATAGAATAGAATACATTTATTTGACACACACAGGAACTCAGAACGGACATAATTAGACAAAGCTTAACAAACACAGTACAGGATTAAAACATTACAAAAAAACTGAACTAAAACAGACATAAACAGGGACACTATCTACCTAGTCAAGTACCAACCAGCTCCCTTCCGTGCAATTAGAACCCAACTGCTAGAAATACTTTTGTTAATTTCACTGGCATCCATCCTGACAAACTGACACACAACAATGCATCTTGATAGCAAAAATAGATATGGGAATAATCCTTTTTTTATATAAATTATGGGCTTGCGTTTGACCACGATCTCGCGCGATGGTATCCGATGATGCAGTCTACGCTTGCCTAGAAGGAACCTATTCACTCGCGACTTGAAAACGCCTTGAAGTATTTCCCCAGGCGAGCCCTTTCACTCGACTTCGACATCAAATCTTCCCATATTTACTTCTTTCTTTAAACTTACTTCATAGATTCTAATGATGTACCTTTAAATAAATAAATATAAATAAATATGACTGGACATTTCACACAACGCTATCTAGCCCTAAACTAAGCAGAGCTTGTACTATGGGTACCAGATAACTAATAGAATAATTATATATAGAATAATATATAGAGAAACAACCAGACACGGAACAAATATCTGCACATCATACAAACATTTGTTCCGCGGCGGGAATCGAACCCGCTACCTCCTGCGTCTCAGCCGGCTATACGCCCACTGTACCACAGAGGTCGTCAAATGATTTAATTGTACCATTTATTCTCCTGCAGTTGGAACCAATTACAGATTAAATTTATTTTCGTGGCTGAAAGCGACTGTTTCAACAAGATGTGCAGGAGCCATGATCTCAATTCCCTTAGTACAAGTTTAGTGTTACTTCAACTAGACAGCGATTGAGCAACGACAAAAAAGTCACCATCACGCAACGTGTACTGTAATTCGTAATTTATACTGTCACAGTGTCGGGTACTGAGCAAAGGCTTTGCAGGGCCATGTAGTAATTTCACAATTGCTTCCAATAAAATTTATTTTTAATACCATTGACGATGGATGGCAAAGCGCCATGACAGATTTAATACGAGAGACTCAGTTGAAATATTACTGGAATATAAATACTACAACTGTAAAATTACATAATAAAGGTCTTTTGAAGAAGATTGCTTTATGAGGTAAGGTAAAAATTAAGTTATTAGTTTTTTAAAGCATTAATACAATATGAAGTATATTAAAGATTGCTAGGGAGCGTTTGGGTCAAACCCACTCAAAATCTGTTACTCTAAAATGTGTGCCCCCCCCTGTAACTTCTAAAAATATGAGAATGATAACACTAACAAAAATATATGAAGTACATTACCATGCTAAGTTCCACCTAAAATTGATTTGAACGTGATCTAGTATATAGTTTTTTTTAATACGTCATAAATCGTAAACCGCAATTTACCTTTCATTTAATCAACTTAAATAAAAAAAAGTTACAAAGAACTACAAGAACTTTTATATTATGTTACTTGCTGCTACGGAACCCTTCATGGGCGAGTCCGTCTCGCACTTAGCCGCTTTTTTGTTGTTCTTTTTGCTTTGTCAAGACGGAACGGTTTCATCTGAACTAAATGATTTACGACATAAACTTTAAAGGGTCGACTGCCCAAAAAAAAGTCGTTCTCATGTATGTATTCTATTTATTCTCATGTATCATAATGTATTCCTAATTTGTGCGATGAAACACGAATCTGTTTAAACTTCTATTCTATTCATATTCGTCTTCGTCGTGGTCTTTGCATTTTTGCACTTTTATTTAAAGTATTACATTGTCCACTCTCTCCTCCCTTCCTCCGTGAACAGTTCTAATTCCTTGTCCCTCGCAGTGTGGCATGCCGGTCCTCTAAGTCTTCATCTCAAAACACCTCAACACACTTTAAGCCGCTATGGTGGCTACTTTACCGCGTATTCGGTGAAAATTTGGAATGCCCCATGGAGTCTGCGCTAGTCCATCAGCACTATCATTATATTTAATTTTATTTTATAGTACGTATATATTTTATAGTGTATATTAATTTATTTATTATATTCATACTATTATTAGTTACTCTAGGTATAATTTGTTTTATTGTTTAAGATATAATGTACATATTTATGTTTCTTGTAAACGAACCTACCTTAAAAATCATCTCTCTCTATCCTCAAAGGTTTGCTCGAAGAAAAGTCTTGGTCTCCTTTTCATCACCTTTTGTGTTATCCCACTAGTAATTTTTGAAAGTCTGAGCTTGTTGGGCGTTGAGCTCACGTCTAACCTGAACTTTGGCTCGCACATCGAATCTAGGGCCAAAATTGCTGCTATGAAGCTGGGCATCCTAGCTATGGTTCGGCGGTACTTCTCACCAGGACAGCTGCTCAGTCTCTACAAAGCACAAGTACGCTCATGTATGGAGTACTGCTGCCATCTCTGGGATGGCTCGGACAAGTATCAGCTTGAAGCCCTTGATTCGATTGAGCGACGTTCTGCTAGACTCATTGGTGATGACTCACTAGTGGAAGCCAATTTACAAAGTCTAGAGCACAGACGCCGAGTAGCCAGACTTTTAGTTTTTTACAGGATACATTTTAGTGAATGTGTCTTCATGGCCTTATCCCTCCTTCCCCCTTCCACCACCGGACAAGCAGACGTACCGAGAAGTACCACCCATACCTGGTCGGCATACCATCTTGCCGTACCAAACAATTTGCTTCAACTTTTCTTGTTAGCACAGGTAAGGAGTGGAACTCACTTCCGGCGTATGTTTTTCCAAACCAGTATAATCTTGGAGTCTTCAAGTCCAGAGTGGGTAGGTTCTTTCTTCATTTACCATCAGGTGAGCTAGTGATCAAGCGCTTGGCTATCATCAATAAAAAAACTCTTCTTTAGGTTAAGCTCGCCTTCGTACATGTCATCTATTTTTGTACTTATTAATGTTTTTTCTTCTGTACAATAAAGGATAGAGTTTGATAAGAACCATTCCATTAAATAGCGACTAAAATGCAAGCCTATACTGAATTGACGACTAAAATAAACGTCATAGTGCGATTGCAATAAGCGTACACGTACTAGTATAATATCACACAAATATTATATATGCGAAAGTTTGAATGTTTGTTTATTTATTTATTTGTTAGATTGTTTGTTTGTTACTCGTGTGGACCGATTTTGATGAAATTTAGTAGGTACGTAGATTTAACCTGGATTAACACATATTTACTTGTTATCCCATAAATCTGGTCCTATAGGATAAAATGGGGGGTCAAGTCAAGTTGCAACTGCGAGCTTAGCTTTAAATCTAGGTTACCTACACATCTATTAGTGAAATGCGTACGAAGTCGCGGGCCACAGCTAGTATGATATAAATATATAATATACAGGCATAAATAATTGTGTACCAGTTCATGGATATTCTAAGAACCTTTGATGGATATTAATATTTTTAATAATTCGTAGCACTTGCTACGAGCAATATTATCAGATTGCGCTACGGCGCTACACAATTGTCGTAGCAGTTGCTACGTAATTAACGTAGCATTTGCTACGAAATTATTTAATGTGTTTCTGAAGCGAATACATTAGACAATGAAGATAATCATTGGATCATAGTTATTTTATTTTATTTATTTAACAAAATCCACAGACCTTATTATATAGATACAAACTATTACTAAGCGTAACATACGGCCGAAAACATGCTTACTTTATATAAAAATGAATGTATAAATAGACAGCCTAAATTAAACCAAAAAATACGAACTATACAAATTACGTGTAAAAACACAAAAATAATAATAAAATACATATGTATAAGTAGTTATATAAATTCATATATATATATATATATATATATATATATGTATACTATAATAACCAGTATTTTGTGTTGCGTTGTTAACATGCATGTGTGTCATCGTCCATAATTATTTTTGAAGTTTGACTTTTATAAGTTCCCTTGTTGTTATGACAAATATCAATCGAAGAGAACTCCTTATTATAAACTCTTTGTAGTCTGATAACGATAGAATATTGTGCATAGTTAGTTGATGAGTGTGATACAGCAAATAACTTTGTATGTCTAGTGCGGTATTTCGGTGCACAAATACGCATAACTCTACCCGTAAATTCGGGGCAGTCTATGTGATCATTACATAGACTATAAAGAAAGGCTATATCTGTAAGATTTCGCCGATCCTAAAGGCTTTATGTACCCGGAAACACACGCCACTTCCACGCTCATCTAAGAAATAAACACATAAATGCATTTAATACTTATGCATTTTAGGGTTCCGTATCCAAAAGGCCAAACGGGACCCTATTACTAAGACTCTGCTGTCTGTCTGTCCGTCTGTCACCAGGCTGTATCTCATGAACTGTGATAGTTAGACAATTGAAATTTTCCTAGATGGTGTATTTCTGTTGCCGATATAACAACAAATACTAAAAACAGAATTAAAATAAATATTTAAGGGGGCTTCCAAACAAAAAGCGTGATTTTTTTTCTCGTTTTTGTTTGATATTGATAACGACAACAGGTAGACACTTGAATTATCCATCGAATATTAAGTTGTATTATTCACTTTAAAAATAAATAAATAAATTAGAATAAAAAATATAATTACAGGGCGACTCGCACTTGGCCGGGTTTATTACAGTAGATATTGATATTATTGAGATTTTCGGGTGCAGGTCATTCACAGGATTGCTAAGCGCAAGACCGCCCTCAATAGATGGAAAAACGAATAAAGAAATATTTTTGGAGCCGTTGGGTAGAGGCCACACAAAATCGTACGCTCTGGAAATTTATAGGAGAGTAAGCGTTCTTTGCTATAGGGTAGGCTTAAGTTTAGCAGTGTATATCCTAGGCTAGAATGCTTGGGGTAGCATGGACAAAATTCTGTACTAATCAGTCCATACTTCAAGAACTCGGCATCAAGTAGCGTCTCCCTTCCACGGTACATTCTCGCATCCTCAACTTCTTTGTACACGTGTCGTGGCACGGGGAGCTCTCCATTGAACGCGTGGCAGATCGCCTATAAGATGTTCGGATCAAATAAAGGCTGCCATAGATGAACGAATGCGCTTAAAAAGCAGAGGTGCGAGAAGAGTGGTGAAGGATAGTTAAGTGCGTCACTACCCAGACATGGCGTCCACGACCACTCTGCCAAGGATGCTACGACTAAGAAGAAGAAGAATCCTAGGCTAAATGATGATGATAATGATTGTTTTCACACATGACGTAATAAATAAGCTAAACAAATAACTTAGTATATCAATTCATATAATAACCGTCCAATTTAACATATACTTCCTTATTAAACTCTTGTAGGAATACTAATTTCCGCTGAAGATAGTAATTTTAAATATCAGTTGTTTTCTTTAGCGATGCTTATAATGTATCTCGTTTAATAAAGAGAAAAGCAAACAACTCTGATTAACGAGATTGTGTTTGCTGCAAATATTTGTATTTGCTTTAATGCAGAACAATACTGTACACGATTTTAATAACAAGTGTACCTACGGATAAGTGTACATTATATATGCCCATCGTATTTCAAAACCTTAAAATTTAACATCAGATTTGACCATTAGCTCACTATAAACTTTTATCGATGGCAAATCAATAAAAAATCAGTTGTTGTGGTGTTTTCCTAACCTATCTCGTCCCATTGCTGGGCAAAGGTCTCCCCCAAGTCCCTCCAAGCATCACTATCTATCGCTATTTCCCACCATCCTCTTTGGAAGGTATCGAAATCGTCCCGTCAACGCTTTTTCGGCCGACCCCGACGTCGCCTTCCGTCTTCAGGCGTCCATGATTTTGCAATATGGGCCCATTTCTCGGAGTGCATTCGGACAACGTGGCCCGCTCATTCCCACTTCAGCCCAGCCGATCTCTTCCCTACATCTGCAATGCCGGTAAGTGAGCGCAGCATGGTATTACGCACTCGGTCGATACGTTTAAAGCCGAGAATGCTGCGCTCTATTGCCCTTTGACAAATCTTGAGCTTTGACTTTTGGGCTTCAGTCAGAGACCATGTCTGCGCACCGTAAGTTAGGATGGGCAGGATACACTTGTCAATGAGGTGGCGCTTAAGTGTCAGAGGAAGATCACCCTTCATGTGCTCCTTCATGGATCAGTAGCTCTTCCGGGCATTCTCGATACGGCGATCGATTTCCTTATCTTGCCTGTTTCCGAAGCTAGCTAACTGGCCCAAGTAAATGTACTCATCGTACTCATGTATTATTTAATGTAAATTATTCTAAATGACACTAAATAGGAAATAAATAAAAATATTCGTCAGGTGTAAATAAGGCCAAACATTAAGCACAGAACAAGTTTACTTAAACCAAACATTTACGTATGTATTTGTTCAAACACATATAATAATTTAGTACTAAGCCTAATTCAAAAAAATATTTTATTTTATAAAATAGAACTTAGATATTTTTAGGGTTCCGTACCGAAAGGGTAAAACGGGACCCTATTACTAAGACATCGCTGTCTGTTTGTCCGTCTGTACCCGTCTGTCACCAGGCAGTATTTCATGAACCGTGATAGTTAGATAATTGAAACTTTCACATATGATGTATTTCTGTTGCCGCTATAACAAAAAATACTAAAAATAGAATACAATAAATAATTAAGGGGGGCTCCCATACAACAAACCTGATTTTTAGGTCGTTTTAGCTCAATCTTGATAACGGCAATAGGTAGACGCTTGAAATGTTCACAGAATATTTAGTTATATATTTACTTTAAAAATAATATGTTATACTAAAATAACAAACATATTTAGGGTGGGCTTCTATACAACAAACGTGATTCTTTTGCCGTTTTTATAGATAATAGACGTATATTATAGAATATAAACGACCTCTTTGGCACAGTTGGCGTATAACTGGCTGAGACGCAGAAGGCAGCGGGTTCGATTCTTGACGCGGAACAAATATTTGTATGACTTACAGATATTTGTTTCGTGTCTGGGTGTTTTTCTATATATTATAAGTATGTATTTACAAAAAAAATATATAAGTATTCTAACAGTTATCTGGTTCCCATAGTACAAGCTCTGCTTAGTTTGGGGCTAGATAGCGCTTTATGAAATGTCCAGCAGTATTTATTTATAATTATTTTTGACAAGATAAATAGTCAAACAACTTTGATCTAAATAATTTTGAACTTTATTAACGAGCCTTATTTTCCTAATTAAACCTTATTTTCTCTAACCCAGTGTATTCTGTAACAAAGTTTCAAAAGGTAGTATGTACTCGCGATACGTTTTATTTTTTTTATAAATTATAAGCTAGCGTTTGACGACGATCTCGCCTGATGGTAAGCGATGATGCATGCTACGATGGTACATGCTTGTCTAGAAGAAACCTAGTTACTCGCGACTTGAAGGCCACTAGGTTGTAGTTATCAGGTAACACAGACTCAGACAAGGCATTCCACTCCGTGGCGGTGCGCATAATAAAGGTGGAAGACTACCGCTTTGTGCGTATGGGACCATGTAAGATCAGGTTGAAAAGCTCCTCAGCACACTCTCCGAAATGTATCCTATAGAAAACCGAGAGGCTTGGAACCTTTCGACGATGCTCGAGACTGTTGAGCCTTGCATCTGCTAACTCGTCATTGCAAATGAGCTTCTTGGCTCGATGAACGAATCAATTTGAAATATGACGAATCTTTTCATGTCGTCACTGTTCATAATGATATAAGTACATACATATTCCATACTAATAACAAATAGTTTTAAAATCTAGTATTTTCATTTCAAAATTATTCCAAAAGTTTATTTCAATAACATGTTTGGTTCATAAATCTTAGGTAAGCAACAGAAACATTAATAACGGACACGTCTCCGCTAAGCACTACACCGTCATAACCTAGACCAGAGCTAGACCACTAAGCTTATGTGAACATTGTATCTTACGATACGACTTTTAATTGAGAAGTAGGTTCTTTATAAAAACCATACAGGTAGAGCAGACAGGATGAGTTAATTTTAAATCCAAACCAAACTAAATATTGGGCAAATGGGATCTATTACATTTACCAAATTGATTTGGTGTTAAAATTGTCCATGATAATGTAATTATACCTTACGTTTCATTTTATGATAATTTAGATGTAATATTTTTTACGTTAAAAAGAAAATAAGTACAAAAAAATAATCTAACAATTTACATTGTGTATGAAAATAACAATAAACGGCTTTTTATATTAATTTAATTTATTTATTTTGACAACGACCTCTGTAGCACAGTGGGCGAATAGCCGACTAAGACGCAGGTTTCGGGTTTGATTTCCGCCGCGGAGCAAATGTTTGCATGACCTACATATATTTTTTCCGGGTCTGGATGTTTTTTATGTATTTTATGTATGTATTTACAAAAAAATATAATTATTCTATCAGTTATATGTAGTACCAGTTCTGATTAGTTTGGGGCTAGATAGCACTGCGTGAAATGTCCAGAAATATTTATTTGTTATTATTTAATTCAAGTAACATTTAACTTTTATCCAATAAGATACAAAAATAAAACACACCCTACACCAAATATGATTATAAATATTGCATTGTTTGTTTCAACAATTGATGTATTTTGTTTCAGATTTGAAAATTGCTCTAAGTTATTGTTTTTTTATTATGCATAGATCTTCTTTTGATTACTATTTCACCTTATGGTTGGCGATGATGTGGTCTTAGATAAAGCAAGAAGATCAAGAAAAGGTCTGGAATGTAGGCGTCAAGAACAACAGACTTTTTAGCTTAACGTGTCGTATAAGTACATTGATCAAACAACCTTACTGCTGTTCAATAATACACAGCTTTAATCGAAGATAAATTTATTATCATATACCTTCCTTTTGTATAGCTGACAACCGAAGCAATTTAAACCCAGTAATTGACACTATCAATTGACATTCTATAACATTTATAAAGCAATCGTGTCGTATACATTAAATATCCTTAAGACTAAGCCTGGATTCCCGCGATCATTCCAAGACTTACCGACCAGACTTATGGAATACAGTCTTTGGAATAGCCTCGTGACAGCTTTATGAAGACATAGTGTGGACGTGCCGAAAGTATGTGGGATTGCGTTGAAATGAATCACATTTACTTCAACCCTCTATTCGGTGTTAAAATTAGTAGCATCCTTGCAAGATAATGTCATTTTTTGGGTTGCGCACTCACTTATTAAAGAAATAGCTTCCAAAGGTCATTTCACAGCTATTGTATCAGATCAAAAAAAATCTGGGGTAATTATAGACTTGATAGAACGTAGGGCTTTTAGGCTAATAGGTGAGCAATATATGGCGGAGGCTAAGACCCAAAGTCTCGAACACTGTCGTAAAGTTGCAAGCCTATCGATCTTTTACAGAATACATTTCGGGGAATGTACCCAGGAACTTTACGATCTGATTCCGCCATCTCCTTTCCATCAAAGGACAAGCAAGCGCACGGCTCAGTACCATCCGTACCTAGTTGATATACCACCCATTCACACAGACCGTTTTGGTTCTATGTTCTTGATGCGTACAGTTGAGGTATGGAACGCTTTGCCGTCGTCTGTTTTTCCTAAAGAATATAATCCGGGCCTCTTTAAGGTAAGAGTGAATAGGTTTTTTCTAGATCTTCGTGCTTCATCTTAGACCACATCATCGCTTACCATCAGGTGATTGTGGTCAAACGAAGATCTATTTAGTTTAAAAAAAAATCCTAGTCAGTAAGTAGAGATACCGCTGGATAGAAGTGAGACCGCCCTAGATACTTGGCGCAGACTATGTGTCGGAGGTCGAGACACACGCGTATAGGAAGGAGTGAGTAAGCATACTAGAGTAATGTCTTTTTGATGCTGTAAAACTTTTTAATAAGCTACCGGTCGAGCTCAAAAACTCAAGTCATAATCTATTTAAGAAAAATAATAAGAAAACATTGATAAGAGACGGTTATTACACATTGGGAGAAGCTTTAAATGATGTTATTTTTAATGTGATGTTGAATGTTGAAGATTTTTTTATTTTTATTTATGTCCTATCATTTTTTCTCATCTTATATTATTTGTCTTTATTACTCAAACAATACTAACACGGCCCTTTTACAGCCGCAATTCGTAACTTTCCCGAACTCTGTAGTTAATATTATTTTGACAATTATTTTCTCTAAATTAATTAGGATTTTTGACATTTTGCAATTTTTCAATTCTTATATAGGTATATCGTAATGGCAAGATGACAATCAAAATAAAACCGCAATTTGTAATAATAAGTATTTTTAATAACTATTGTTAGTTTCTTTTTGTTTTTGACATGGAAACATTATTAACGATTTTGCATCGACATTAATTGATTGATGACTTATTTGACATTGTTTTGTTCTGTGTTTTAATGTTGATGTGTTGTTGTAATTTATGTTTTATTTTTATTAGTTTTAGTTGACATTATTTATGACATACATATATTAAAATTATTCAAGTCAAGTCAAGACAAAATCTTTTATTCATTAAAATCACAAGGATCACTTCGAAACTTCAATTTTACTGCCTGTTCCTTCGCGACTAAGCCAGGAAAGAAACGCAAGAAACAAGGCTGGTTGTTTTTTTAATGATCCTTGTAGAATACATAACAATACAGGAAATAAATTAAGTTTAAATTGTAACATTTTGAACGAGTTGAAGCAATTTCAATCCCAAGCTTCTCTATGATCTAAATAATCCAATATTTCATAGTAGGCTTTTTTATAAAGACTGTACTTTTAAATTTGTTAATTGTCAGTTTTTGTACACCTCTTGGGAGTTTGTTATAAAAGCGTACACCTTGCCCTTAACACGATTTACTAACGTTATGGAGTCTTCAAGTGGCAACAGCGATTTTATCTATCAGTCTAGTACTAAAACATGATTATCGCAATTTTTCTTAAAAATATTTTTGTGAACATACATCAGATTTTCATAGATGTATTGTTAGGGAAATTCATATTATTTATTTCTTTGAACTTATTGCGTAATGATTCTCTGGGGCCCATATTATTAAGTACACGAACAGCCTTCTTCTGCAGCACAAAAACGGTGTTTATATCTGCAGCACAGCAGTATACTGTACGACATAATGCTGTGGAAGTAGCAGAAGTAAATTAGTCTATCTGTGTCTTTGTCTTTTGGACAACTTATCAATATGAGGGTCCCATTAAAGTTTATTATCTAGGATTATACCTAAGAACACGGTTATGTCCACAAGAGTCAACTTCTCGTCTTTGATTTTTATATCTGCTTTAACTTGTGTAACATTAGGTAGTATAAATCTAATACACTATGTTTCCTTTTCATTTAGAAGTAGATTATTTACTTGAACCATTTTACGACTTTAGAGATTGCATTGTTTACATCGTCAAAATCGGTTTGTCGTCGCTTTAATTAAAATAAAAGTAACGTGTCATCTGCAAATAATACAACCTCATGATCGTCTCTTACAAGATGTGGAAGATCATTAATATATACTAAAAACAATAATGGTCCCAGAATTGATCCTTGTGGTACACGCATTTTAACCAGAGATCCCGGAGAACGCTTTACTTCACGTCAACTCTTTGCACTCTGCTCGATTGCAATTAAATCCGAGACCCGTGTGTCTAAGCTACTATATGTATATATTTTTTAAAATGTTATTGATAAATTCTACATAATGTGACAATAACCAGTTCATAACATTATAAAAATTATCTATATTATATTTGACATTTAGGTATTGCACATAGATATCCTTAGGAAATCATGTCAAATATTCATGTTACACCCGTACCGGTAGTTGTTGGGGGCAATACTCTCGATGTTGTCGACGAATATGTATACCTAGGACAAACTGTTCAATTAGGTGAGTCCAACTTCGACAAAGAGGTCGCACGAAGAATTCAACTCGGCTGGGCAGCGTTCGGGAAACTTCGCTATATCTTCTCGTCCAAAATTCCCCGAACCTGAAGACTAAAGTCTTCAACCAGTGTGTGTTGCCAGTGATGACCTATGGTACTGAAACGTGGTCCTCATATCATACTCATGGCCTCATGACCAAGCTCAAGGTCGCTCAATGAGCTATGGAGAGGGTTTCTTTGCGTGACAAAATCTGCAATGAGGAAATCCGCAGAAGAACTAAAGTTGCCGACATAGCTCTCAAAATTAGCAAGTTGAAGTGGCAATGGGCAGGCCACATCGCTCGTAGAACCGATAACCGTTGGGGAAGAAAGTTTCTCGAGTGGAGACCACGGATTGTAAGACGCAGCGTAGGCCGGCCTCCACAAGGTGAAACGACGATCTAGTAAGAATCGCGGGGAGCCGTTGGGCGCAAACCGCTCGTTGTGGCGATCTAAAGGGGAGGCCTATGTTCAGCAGTGGACGTCTACCGGCTGATGATGATGATGATGATCCTTAGGATTATACTTATGTTTAGGTTTATCAAATATTAATTTACGTCACGTTGATCATTTTAAAAAGTTAAGGTATATTGACTATTAAGATGTCATTCACTGCATACACTTAAAGAAACCTGCAAGCGTATATTATGTCGTGCAACTCGTGAAGCTGTGACATAAGTTGCCTATGATTCAATTCACGGTAGAATCTGAATAAGAACCGGATAGTGAGTTATCTTTCTAATATTGGTTTAATCTGAAGTTTTCACGTTGAGATATGAAATAGGAAATGTCCCTGCTATAATGAATAACAACAGTGACCTTGTCACTGTTGTTATGGACTGTTTCTTATGGACGCAGAAAATATACAATATCCTTTTGTTATTATTTTTTTTTTATAATTTAGAGGGTATAAAAAAGTTAATGTATTTTGTACAGCAGAACGTGTTCTGTGTGGTACAGCAAAACACTTAACCTATTAACACACATTACGTACAGAAAAATACACATTAGATACAATAGCTTACACAAAAATACACAGAGCCAAGGAATAGTGTTCAAAACCCTCCCGACTTTAGTATTAAACTCTATTATGAGTGTTTGTTGTTAATTTTAATAATCCCTACAATATTTTATTTGTTTAAATCTACCATCCCTGATATTTTGTAGACATTGTAAGAGTAGGTATAACGTATACTTTAATATAAAAAGAATTTATTTACTCATTTTTTCTAGAAAAGTATTCACAATTATTATTTCGCACAGATCAAACCCTCTTCGAGAAAAAAAATTAGAAAAATGTACCCTCCCTTAACAAGTTCTTATGCTAGATTTTACGACATTTCTAGCTAAATTCAATAATAAAATATTATAAAAGCAACATTAAAATCGTCATCCCTAACGTGTAATCCCTTATTAATAAGCCTAGACTCGCTTTGGTAATGAATAGCATTACTACGGTCAAACGACTGACAGGCGTCACTGTAGCTTTTGCAATAATCATACTAATATTAGAATAGCAAAAGTTTGGATGTTTGTTTATTTGTTACTCAATCATGTCGAAACGGCTGAAACGATTCCAATGAAATTTAATATTTATGTAGGCTACTTCTTATTCCATAAATTAGTTCTCATAGGATAATATAAAACTACGAGCCGTACAGTAGTCGCATATGATGTGTTACATCTGATCACCGCGCACGCTGATTGGTCAAATTCAATAGCGCGCGCTTCCCCGCTTTCCTGTTACACATTTCCGTCCCTTTTGCCAAAATCACCCCCACAAACCGAGAGGAAAGATATTACACATCAAAAAGGGATGTCAATGTTTCTATGTGTAATTTTGTACCCCGTAACAACGCGGGCGAAGCCGCTGGCAACATCTAATTTATAAATAAAAAAAAATCTTAGTGTCATTTATGTAGACGACCTCCGTGGCTTCACTGAATTTAGCAATGTGTAAAGGCCTCTGATGTTATCCTCGAATGCTGCTCTAACTAATCCTGTGCTATTTACATCCTGTTTTAGTTGAAGAGTTTTATTAATAAGCACGTGCAAGAAGGTTGTACCTATTACAGTATTAAGAGGGATTCGTTCGAGAGGTTTTCCGTGCGGGTTCCTTTGGGAGCGCTTTAATCTTAAGCAAGATGAAAGGAGGATTTATTTTAATGCAGGAAAAAATGTATTAATACTCTTTATTGTAGGTAAGATTTGTTAACTTGCGACTTTCCTTATATTTATTTGTAGAGAACTGAATTCCGAATAAAATGTTTTTCACCTGTTACAGCATGCACATGGCTACTTTATTTAGCCAGCCATTTTTTATTATTTGATTTTATTGCTGGACATTTCACGTAGCGCTATCTAGCCCCAAAAGCGGTATCTAAGCAGAGCTTGTACTATGGAAGCCAGATAACTGATAGAGTACTTAAATAAATTTTTTTGTACTATATATATCTGTAAATACATACTTATTTATTTAGAATAACACCCATTTAGATAAACTCTTGTACAACAAAAAAAACCATTTATTATGTAATTATTTTAGCTTTTAGGATTCCAGGTAAACACGGAACCTTTAAGGTGCGACTTTGTCCAAACGTTTGTCAGTCTGTCTGGCCGGCGAGGGGACAATTAGTTATCGCGGCCGGATAATATTACATATAAATACAAGTTAAGAACAGAAATGTGCAATAAAATTATATCTATTTATTACTACTGTAGAATCTCAGTAATCCGACAATTCAGTAGTCCGGTACGCCTAATAGTCCGGCACCCTCCGCAGACCCCTCCCTCACCCCTCCCTACTCTCATTCTGCGCTTGCGCACATATTTTATTTACATATTTTAGATAATCTAATAACCCTATTCCAATAATCCGGCACCCCTAGTTTTTATTAGTGCCGGATTAGTAAGACTACAAAATTACTATTTTAGCCCATATTATGTAATTTTGTGTATAGATTAGATTAGAAAATTCTTTATTGCACTAATAAAACAATATATACGCGAACTTAATGCTAATTAGTATTTTCTTCGAGCTTTGTGTAGTGTGGATAAAGTGGTAGTGCCAGAAAATAGTAAACAAACTTTAAAATAGAATAGAATCATTCTTTATTGTACACCAGGAAAACTTAAAATAAAACTAATTGATGTTAAATATAGTACAATGGGCGGCCTTATCGCTGAAAGCTATTTCTTCCAGGCAACCTTTCGATGGAAAGTAAAGAGCGAAGCAGTAATGGGCAGCGGTGCACAGAGTATATTTACAAATGAAAGAAATACTTAATCCTAATACATAAATTAATACCAAAAGATAGACTAATATATACCAAACTACATAGGCTGCTTTTTAAGAATCCGGAACTGGCCACTGCATAAATAATATTTAAAAAAAAATTATCACGTTTGAAAATGGAACTCTTTGGCTGTAGAATGCAGGTTATTTCGTTCGTCTGTCAATTGTTTTCATTGTGTGGCGCGATTTCAAAAATTGCGTGTCATTATCACAATGGATTTATCTCGAGAAAATTTTCGTGCGATGATTTTTTATGATTTTCGACGTGGTCTAACTCAACAGCAGTGTATCGATCAACTCAGTTCGACTTTTGGGGATAAAGCACCATCGAAGACTACTGTGTATCACTGGTTTAGTGAGTTTAATCGTGGACGTCGTATGCTCACGGACGAAATTAAAGATGGTCGGCCTAAATCAGTTGTTGTGCCACGAAACATCGACGCAGTGCGTAAACTAATAATGCAAGATCGTTATGTGACATATCGAGAGATAGAGGCGATCTTGGGAATTAGTATGACGAGCATACATAAGATATTACACGAACACTTGGCTGCAAAAAAAGTTTGTTCGCGTTGGATACCGCACAACTTAACAATACATTGAAAAACAGGCTCGTGTCGATTGGTGCAAAAAAATGATAAAAAAATACAATCGTGGTGCATCAAAAGCTGTATATAATATCAACACAGGTGATAAATCCTGGATTTATGCATATGACCCCGAAACTAAGCAACAGTCAACAGTTTGGGTCTTCCAACATGAGCCGAACCCAACAAAAGTTGCTCGTGCGAAAAGCACTTTGAAGCAAATGGTCGCCTGTTTTTTTGGTATAGATGGACACGTGGCTACTGTACCCCTAGAAAATTGTAAATCTGTTAATTCAGAGTGGTACACGACCATTTGTTTGCCAGAAGTCTTTGCAGAAATCAGGAAGAATAATCCACAACGCAGAATCATTCTCCATCACGACAATGCAAGCTGTCACACTTCGGGTGAAACGACCCGATATTTGGAGGGTGAAACGGTGGAATTAACGGGTCATCCGCCATATAGCCCTGATTTGGCACCCAACGACTTCTTTTTATTCCCAACCGTGAAGAATAAATTACGTGGTCAACGATTTTCAACCCGAGAAGAAGCCGTTGAGGCATTCAAAAATCATGTTTTGGAGATACCGTCTTCCGATTGGAAAAAGTGCTATGAAAACTGGTTTCACCGAATGCAAAAGTGCATTGATCATCATGGCGAATATTTTGAAAAGCAATAAAACCATATTTAACAGTCAATGATAGTTATTTTATTTTATTCCGGATACATAAATAGCAGCCCTCGTAATAACCTAACTAAATCAATATTCCTGCAAATCTAATAAAACGAGGGCAATAAAATTAAAATAAATAATAAATAAATAGGTAACTCAAATGACAAGAAAGCTAAGCATTTAGGTAACGTTCCTTTAATCTCAGCTTAAAAGAGTGCTGTGAAGGAGCCTGTTTAATTTCCACAGGCAAAGCATTCCAAAGGCGCACTGCTTCGACAATGAATGATTTTCTGTAGAAGGAACTAGAGTGTACGGGTATTTTGAGGGATAAGTTTTCCGATGACCTGAGAGAAAAAGTATTGGAAGAATGGAGATGAGCAAACCTTTCTTTAAGAAAGCAAGGGGAGAAAGGATTGAATAGAATAGAATAGAATAGAGAAGAGACAGAATTTGAAAATCACGGCGAAGGCGAATAGGGAGCCACTTGAGAATGATTCGATAAGGGGAAACATGGTCATATTTGCGCAACCCAAATATCAACATTATGCAGAAGTTCTGAAGACGCTTAAGCATGTCTAGTTGCTCCTCTGTCAAATCTAGGTAGCAAGCATCCGCATAGTCCAACACAGGTAGAAGAAGGGATTGTGCAAGTGCGATTTTGGTGGTAGTTGGTAGAAAGTTCCACAGTCGTCTCAGAGAGCTTGCCGAGGCAAAGAGTTTTTGAGAGGTGACTTTAAGTTGACTTCCCCAAAACAAGTTACGATATATCGGTAACCCAAGATTTTTAACAGTCTCACTGTATGGAATATGCATCCTGTCAAAAATCACTTGAGGAATGACCGACCAATCCAAATGGCACATTAACCTTGAGCTGCCAATGATGATAGTTTGGGTTTTGATAGGATTGATTGTCAGCCTATATGCCTTGCTCCACTCAGTAATACGACATAAGTCAGCGTTTGTCTCTTCCAGAGCATCAGCTATATGATTAAGGGGAGCTTGAGTGTAAATCTGAAGATCGTCTGCATGGAGGTGATAGGATGAAGTAATATAATTGAATTTATAAAAATAGCGAAAAGGATAAAGTAATATAATTGAATTTATAAAAATAGCGAAAAGGAGAAGAGATAGCACGCCACCCTGAGGTACACCAGCTGACGTGTTGCACCATGAGAGATACCCCTCAAGACGAACCCGCTGCCGTCGTCCGTATAAGTAACTGAAAAACCAGTCAGTCACCTCCAGCGAAACGTTAAGCGAGCGAAGTGTTGCAAGGAGTATGTCGAAGTTAACAGTATTGAAGGCATTACCGAAGTCAAGCAAGGTTACCACCGTAAGTAGCCTATTTTCCATGCCTAATCGAATGTCGTCAGTAATCTTGATAAGAGCAGTGACTGTACTATGGCCTTTCCGAAAGCCAGACTGCATAGGATTAAGGATATTGTGAGATGACAGAAAGGAGTTTAACTGGTTATAGACGAGACGTTCGAGGACTTTAGAAAGGAATGGAAGAATGGGTATTGGCCGATATTTGGAGAAGGATTTAGGGTAAGGTTTCTTTGGTAGAGGAATAATTTGAGCTTCCTTCCAAATTGATGGAAACTCTCCGTTTAACAGGGAATGATTCAGGAGATGACAAAGGGTCGGAAGGATACGATCTAGGATGGGGACGAGCATGTTGCGGCTGATATCGTCAAGTCAAGTCAAGTGGACAGGACACTCTTCTTAACATCCCAGAGGGTGACCTGACTAAAAGTAAACCGAGAATGATCAGGAGTTGGTAGAGAAGAGAGGTAGTTGATAGTATTATATTTATAGGAGTCACTGATAGAAGAAGCAGATGAGAAATGCTGATTGAGGGAGTCGATATCTAGATTGTTAGGGAAAGAATCTTGTTTGGATTTACCAACTCCTAAAGTTCTAAGAAACTTTCAGACTTTAGCTGGATCTTCCTCAGAAACGGATTTATGGATGTGGTGACGTTGAGCGTCCCTGCACACTCTATTGTAGAGATTTCGTAATTCATCATATTAGGTCTTACTATTTTCACTAGGCTTAATCCAATTTTTTGTGCATAAGTCCCTTAATTTCAGCGGTAAGCCAGGGAGCCGGAAGATGTTTTAGTTTTATAGTGCGGAAAGGAGCATGCTTATAAAAAAATTGCGTGATGATGTTATTAAAGATGGCAGCATAGCTTAGGTATCATCAAATAAACTTAAAAAAATTTAATAATAATAACGTTATGATAACATAAAAGTAATACATAAATATACCTACATAAAGTACTGAATTTTGTTGTGCATCTTGATGAGAAATTAAGTGTTCATAGAGTTTAAGTTGAAGATACCTATAGAGGCGGCTCTGCAGATTTCCACTGGAAGAGAGTTCCACAAGCAGATAGCAGTCACAGTGAAAAAGTTAGTGAAGAAAAAAGTTTTATGCTCATTCATACGCCTAATATTGTATACACACATGTATAATGTGTACAGACGCTTTTCCAGTAGTAGGTAATTAAATTAGTTCGCTTGTATGACGTCTCGTGTGTATGCTTTTTATTTTCAATAATATAAATATAAAATTAATGAAATAACTAATATTGATAAACATTTCACACAGCGCTATCTAGCCCCAAACTAAGCTGAGCTTGTACAATGAAAACCAGATAACTAATAAAATACGTATATACTTTGTTAGGTAAATACAGTAAAAGCTCCTTATTTGCGCTTCCTTCATTCGCGTTTTCACTATTCGCGAATCTAAACGGAATATCGATACATACATATTAATAAAAAGCATTCGGTATCCTTTGTAAATGCATCGGTTAGTGGACTAATAAAAAAGTAAAATAGACCTTAATACAACTACCGAAGTTGCAAATGGAATAGGACGAGATGGGTTCTAACAGATATAATCAAGTGACATTCTGGAGTTGCTTAAATCTCAAGATAAAGTTTTGACTGAAACCGACTTGGAGGAAATGTTAAATTCACAGCCCATTGAAGAAGAGACTTCCACGAGCACTGGAAACGTGACATTTAGTTTGAAAAATCTAAGTGAAGGTTTAATAATGGCAAATGAGCTTTGTGATGAATGAACTTTTTTTTAAAGGCAAATTGCTAATGACACTGCTGAATATCAGTCTGAATTGAAGAAGTTTTTAAAACTGCCAAACAAGAGAAAGATACAAAATGCTTTCAACCATTGCCAAATCTGAATATAATAATTATTTATATAGTCAAAAACTTCAATTAAATATATTTATTATATAAAAAAAAAAATATTTTGTCGCCTAGGAACGTATGCCCTATAATCTTAAACAGGAAAGATTTGTATTTCTGTGTGTATGTTTGTAATGAATAAACTCAAAAACTACTGAGTCGATTTCAAAAATTCTTTCACCATTGGAAAGCTACATTTACCTTGAGTGACATAGGTTATATTTATTGCTAGAAAAGATTTGGGATCCTTACTAAAATTTAAATTTAAGTAACGTAACCCAAGGTGTAAAAAAGTGCCCTAAAACGTCTTTCGTCGCATGCGCTGCGGAAACTATTGATGATAGAACCATAGTATGTTCTACAATAATAAAGAACATATCAATATCTACAAAAAACTTCTGGATACCAAATTACTTAATATTATAAACTGGAAAGATTTGTTTGTTTGTAACGAATAGGCTCCGAAACTACTAGACCGATTTGAAAAATGATTTGACTGTTGGGAAGCTACACTATCCCCGGGTGACATAGGCTACTTTTTACTTAACTGTGCAAAAGGAGGGTAATGTTTTTATTGAAAAACTACGCGTGCGAAGCTGCGGATTGGTCAGCTAGTCTCATATAAATTACCATTCCATATTCACGGTTTCTGTATTCACAGCATATTTACGGAACAAATACTCCGCGAATAAAGAGCATTTACTTTACATACTTATAATATATAGAAAACACCCCAACCCTGAGAAAATATCTGTAGATAATGCAAATCTTTTTCCGCGGTGGGAATTGACACCGCAATCTCCTGCGCTTCCTCCGGCTATTCACTCACCGCGCTACGGCGGTCATCGTGTAGGAAGATGAGGGGTGACTTATTTTCTATTATTTAAAAATGTGATACGTGAATCATATTTTAGGAAGAAAATGAAATAAACTGATAGTGGAAAAACCAAGAAGGCTGTTTTATCAGACCTGAACAGCCCTGTGAAATGAAATTTGTGTTATCGCATTCAGACAAAATAAATTTAGAAATAGTGTATTTTAGCGTGTAGAAAGAGATTTAAAAAAAAGTAAATATAAGAATCCGTTTCTGAGACCTCACTTTGATAAGTTGTTGAAGAAAATTAGTTCTGCGGCATACGCAGTCAAAAAGATCCGTCTTTTTACAGACGTAGTCAGAGCTAGACTAATTTACTACAGCTACTTCCACAGCATTATGTCATACGGTATACTGCTATGGGGGAGTACTGCAGATATAAACACCGTTTTTGTGCTGCAGAAAAGGGCTGGTCGTGCAATTTATAATATCGACCCCAGAGAATCATTACGTCATACGTTTAAAGAAATACATATAAAATTAAGAAATTAAGTAAATCTCATGTTTGTTTACAAATATATTAATTTGTTTATGAAAAATAGTTAAAATCATAATTTTATACAAAATTTATCAAATTTACAAATTTAATTTTCTTTATTGTATTCTTCTTTCTTTATTCTAAAACGATCACTACAAAGAACAACCAGCCTTGTTTCTTGCATTTCTTTTGTGGCTTGGTCGCGAAGGAACAGGCAGTAAAATTGACGTTTCAAAGTGATCTTTGTGATTAAAAAGATTTGGATTTTGATAAACTAAATATTATTTAACTGCAATTACAAGCCGTGGGTTTATTAGCCCTAAAACACCCATTACACATCTGGGTCCCTTTGTTCAATTGTTCCAAAATTATAAAGTTATATAATCTTTCCGTCCAAATCTTTCTCTAAAGTATCATTTTATCACTCAGCGCAGTGAAACGGGTTCCAGGCTCTATCCATTAGAGTAAGCTGTATAAAACGTTCAACGCAATACTCTTTGATCCCCTGATTAGTGGTCTTTGATCATCAAGCGTAAAATTTAAACAGATGTTCCGGATTCTACTTTCCTACGTATCAGTTTTTTGCATAAGAGAAACTTTTGCTCGCAGATTTTATAAAGTTGCAGTTAAGGTTAATAAAATTGGAGTGATAAATAATAAACAGACAAATATTGCTGGACATTTCACAAAGCGATATCTAGCCCCAAACTAAGCAGATCTTGTATTAAGGGACCCAAATAACTGATAGAATACTTATTTCTCTATTTTTTATTTAAAATATATACAATAATTTCTGTACATTGAATAATGAATAAATAAACATCCAAACTCGAAACAAACACATATCGTAGATCATGCAAACATTTGTTCCGTAGCGATAGGAATAGGTTTTAAAATATGAGCTTGTGGCGTACCTATTCCGACGCGCGCCACCGATCCGAAATCTGTATTGTAGGAGGATGGTTCTATTTGTATTTTACTATTAAATGTTTGCGTTTGGATCACACGTACACAGGTTTCGGACCGACCGACCGGCGTTCGCGCATACCTGCCTTTTGTTTCCACACTACACTTGACTGGCGGCCGCTCTGTCGATCGCGCGCTCGTGTGAGTTGCGTTGCTTAAGTTTATCGTGCTTTTATTGTATATTTCTTTATTTCTTTTAATAAAATTCATTTGTGCTGTACTTCTAATAATATTTTTCATTTTTCGTTTAAACTATCATTCTTCACACCTTCATCACTTCACAATTTCATTACTTCGCGTCCACAAGCTTTTCTAGGGTATAATATAATATGGTATAAGGATAAATTATCCTTATACTATAATATGGTATAATACACTAGATACCGCCCGCAGCTTCGCACGCATAGTTTGTCCATAAAAATACTATCCTCTGTCTCCACAGTCGGGTAAAAGTAACCTATGTCTCGATCCCGGTTAGAATCTATCTTTATACCAAATTTCATTGAAATCGGTCGGTAAAAAGTGTAAGTACCTACTGGGGCTAGGCCTTTCACGAGGAACTCTACCACTGTTAATATTATTACAATCATACAAAATGCTACCTACAAAATATTATCTCAATTGAAAAACTGATTTTAAATTATTCAATAATCAGCAGTATCTCATAAACATTTTTTTCGAAATAGAATACAAATACTTGCATCGCGTATCGAATACCATCCATCTAGTGCAGAGGTTCCCAAACTTTTTTTTCTCATAGACCCCTTTCAAAACTTTTCTGTTCTGGTATACCCCTTGCGGCTACATTTCTACCATTTTCCCAGTTGACAAAAAATGTGAAGTTTGGATCTAACTATGGAAATTTGTGTTCCGGCTGAATTCCAATCACGAATAAACCGTTTTCGATGCAAGTTTTTACAAATACCAGTCTCTGAGCTTCTTAAAATATTATCTGCCTACATTGATAGGTCAAGCAAACATTTTAGTTCTTCACTATCGAAACAAGATATATTTTCGTGGACCCCCGCTTACGAACTGGGAAAGCCCATTTATTTGTCAAGCCAACGTACAATCCTGTCGAGTCTTTCGTGGCCCCTGGAGGTCCACTTGGACCACTTTGGGAATCAGTGATCTAGTGGTATTTATCTACGAATCCGACAATACGCGGACTTGGGAATAAAATTGCACCCTGTATTTGGATGAATAAGGTTTATTTTCACTAACATTTTGTAGGTTTTAATGTATAGCTAAAAATGTATTTTCTAATTAGAATCTCGTTACCTTGTTGCGATTTTGATACTGATTATTTATGTACTTATATCTGTGTAGTTGCAAATAAATGTTTATTTTGTTAACAAATCTAATCTTATCTAACTTCCTGACAAATAACACACCAACTTTATATATAAACAGAAATAATATGCAATTATTTATATATCTCTATAAAAAATAGAAAAACAACAGCTCAATTGATTCCTACCACTACCAGGCGGAAGTGTCTCTAAGACACTGGCTGCATTGCCCCGCTGAATTATAATGTGTATGCGTTGACCCAGATAAGCGCCAGCTCTCGGATAAGACGTCGCTTCGAACAACGCCCAAAAATAATTATGAAAACGCGAAGGACCCCGGTTACTTATGTACCCAAATGGCTACAACACATCCATATTTGCACCGCTTGAGATCGTGGGCAGAATTTTTTTGGCCAATTTACCTTTTTGTGGAAAGTTGTAGTTTATTTAATTACACTTAAAATCACAAGGATCACTTTGAAACGCCTCAATTTTACTGCCTGTTCCTTCGCAACCAAATCAGGAAAGGAAAGCAAGGAACAAGGCTGGTTGTTTTTTTAATGTTCCTTTTAGAATAAATACAATAAAGAAAATAAATTACGTCTAAATTGTTACATTTTGAACGAGTTGGAACAAATTCAGCCCCAAGCTTCTCTATCATCTAACTAAATAATCCAATATATTATAGTAGGCTTTTTTATAAAGATTTTGTTAAATTACGTCTTTATATTAATTAATTATTAATTTTTGTACATCACTTGGGAATTTGTTATAAAATCATACACCTTGCCCTCTAAACGATTTACTAACTTATGGAGTCTACAAGGGCAACAGCGAGTTTAATAGAGCAGGATTAAATGTATTTAAAGTGTAAAAATTATATATCCTATCTATTGAATACCTACTTACAATATTTCTAGACTTTTTTAAATACTATAGATGTCAGTCAGAGCGTTTAAATGATTTGATGGTCTCATTAATATTCGCACTATAAAATTAACAAATCCACATTCAATTCATTGAACTAACAATGAGGTCTAAATATGCGAGAGTTGTCAAATCATACAAATTCTCCAATTTAAACATGTTTAGTTGCTAATTACGTTTAGGGAATTATGTGCAAGCTGGGCAAATATTTGATCAAGCGAAGCGAGGTCTCCAAATCAACTTGGCCAAAATTAAACCGGCGTTGAATGTATGTAAGTTTGTATGTCAACTTTCGAAGCGTGGATCCATCGATATATTTGTTATATGGGTAAATAATGGTGGCACAATCTTGGTGTGACTATATGAGCTAAAAATGTGGTGGGTTCTTGAGATATTGGGGTTCAAGAGTGGTAAAAAACAAAATGGGCCATCCGATCAAATGACATGTTTAATGAAAGGTCAGTAGGTACCTCTTTTTATTATTAGTTTAAACCTCGTAGTTTTTAAGTTGCCATAATAAAAACTGAACTTTAACGAAATTTATAAGGTACACCAGTGACCCCACTGTGTTGAAATTTAGTACGCGTGTAGCTTTAGTGACACAAATATAGGGAAAAGTCTGAAATCCAAAATAACTGCAATTACTACCCCCAAAAAGAGGAACCAATTTACACTAACTCCCGGTATCTGTAACTTGAATGAAACTGCAGATCAAATTATTTGGTTTTGCATTACGAGGCACTATTTTGACAGTCAAAGATAACAAATAATATTTTTTTTGTTTGTATTGGAGACTCGCAAGATCTCAGTTCGGGGCGAAATACTAGTTTTAATAGTAATATTTAATAGTATTATCCTAAGTGCTATGACCTCAATTATTCGCGATTTTGTGAATAACTGGAGATGTAATAGATTCCCACCTTAAAAGGTGCAAATACCTTTATACTAAATTACATAGCTTTAAATAATGTAACAAGATACCTGACACCGCTTTCAAAGTAAGCTGTTACACCTGTGGTGATTCTACCTTACTAACCTACATACGTGTAGTACTTAGTATCTGTGTTTATAATATAGCCAGTGACTTAAGTTGATTATCAAATTCCAAATTATCAAGTTCAAATCCCAAATCTCAAAAACTTAGCTTATTTGGACTTGATTTAAAGAACCATTTATAAACATGTCAGAAGAAGGTGAACATAGATAGATAGATAGATAGATAATTCTTTATTGTTACACCAAATTAAAATAACTTAACCTAGAAAACTTAAAGACATGGTGGTTCAATAAGCGGCCTTATCGCTCAAAGCGATCTCTTCCAGGCAACCTTTGGATGGAATGGATTGAAAAGACCTGTGAGGAGGCAGTGTTACAATAAATACCTATTTATATAGGGATATAAATAAATATTAGGTTAGGGAAAAAGTTTATTCGCATTTTTTAAGAAAATTCAAAACATTTTTTAATATAGTTTATTTACATTTAACTAAAGTATGTAGGTACCTTTTTGTTCGATAACTTTTTGCCATCTTGTAGGTAGGGACATGATCCCATTGCTATAGAAATTTTGGGGCTTCTGATCAAAATACCGCGACAAGTAGTTTTAGCAGTCCTCTCGTGATGTTAACTGACACAGCCTAAAGAATTCTGATGCATTAACACCTCCCAGCCAAACTCTCCTAATTTTTGCTGAGTGGCTAAAGATGTGTGAGGTCTAGCGTTATCATGATTAAAAACCACACCCCTTCTGTTGATTAATTCCAGCCGCTTTCTCTCAACTTCTTGCTTTAATCTCATCAGTTGTACGCAGTAGAGTTCAGAATCGATGGTCGTGCCTGGTGGTAACAGTTCATAATAAATAATGCCCTTCCAATCCCATCACACACACACAGCATCACCTTGTTACTAGTTAACCCGGGTTTCGCCACAGTCTGTGAAGCCTGACCGGCCTTTCACCACGACCTTTTTCGCACGTTCTTGTCGTACTAGATCCATTTTTCATTACCAGTTATCAGCTTCTTCAAAAATGGTTCGGTTTTATTACGTCGCAATAAAGAATCACAAATGAGTACACGGTTCATTACGTTTCTTTCAGTGAGCTTGTGGGGTACCCAAATATCGAGTTTTTTTGTGGACCCAGTTTTTTTCAAATGCGCCAAAACTGTTTTGTGGTCAATTCCCAGTTCTTCAGCTACGTCGTAATTGACTGATATTTCGATCTTGCTCTACTTTTTCAAAAATGGCATCAATTTTATCCGTAATAGGGCGACCAGAGCGACATGTATCTTTGACATCAAAATTTCCGGATTGAAAAAGCTTAAACCAAATTTGTGCTACTCTCACAGACACTGCACTGGGTTCACAAACTTCGCAAATTATTTCGCGGCTTGCGTTGCATTTTTACCTTTTTTGTAGTAAAATTTTAAAATGTATCGAATTTTTTTATTAGATTCACTCATCTTTACAGTACGAAAAACAAATAAAAATCACACATTTTCCTTATTTGAATTTGGAATTATCTTCTTTAAAATTTAAACTTTGAATGATAACAAAACCAGCCAGATACAAATAGTATAGCCAAAGAGATTTTATTACAAGTTCATACATACTATAATGCGAAAAGACTTTTTCCCCAACCTATGAAATACCTAAACCTAAAATGTACCTACATTTACTTACATAAATAAATATAAAATATATACATATAATATACTTTTACAATAAATATCGAAAGGAACCATAGTCTTTCATATATATAATATTTCCAGAGCCGATCTTGTAGACGGCCTCCCACTAAGTAGAAAAACGACCATAGATTTTAAGATCGCTAAATAAATACAGTTTTACTACTCCAAAGATAATAGATTAATATCAGATCTAAGTAATGCCAAAACATCAGTAAATACTCTAAAGGTGTTATTCTAACCGAGTTGTAAAGTAATGTTGTACATTACCTTACGCTTCGTAAACACAACACCCAAAGTACTGAGATACTCGGCGATATAACTAGGGGTTAACCAGATAACGCTTGCGTGGAAGTCTCTGCATTTGTCAACGTCTAGTGTCAAATAGCGACCATTAACATCCTGGAGACTGCGACGATTGTTGTTGAGACACACTGGAGTTCAGAACAGTTGATACATTCACGACTTTTATTGATATTTGTGTGTGAACCTTAAACCCTTAAAATCTTAAACCCTTTCCAGACTCAGCAGGCACTGTACAAATAATCTTCAACAGTTGTCATCACATCAGTCATAGGATATTGATATCATTTAATCATCTTTTGACACGTTAAAATGTACTTAGACAAGTCGAAAGTTTACAAAGTTATTATTATACAATAGCTGACCTACCCGTGGCTTCGCGTGCGTGGTATTTCAATAAAAACATTACCCTCTTTTTGGTCAATCGGGTAAAAATGTAGCCTATGTCGTTCCCCGGGATATAATCTATCTCCTTGCCAAATTTCATTACGATCCGTTCAGCCGTTCAGTTATGAAAAGGTAACAAACAAACTAACAAACAAATAGTTACTTTCGCAGTTACTATGTATGTATTATATAGATAAACCTTTCTCTTAAATTAATATATCTATTGCTGAAAATGAAATTAAAATCCGTTGAGTAGTTTAAAAGATCTAAGCAAACAGAGGGCGGATGCGATTCATTTTATAATATGTAAAGATACTACTATATTCTTTCAATAATTATTAATTAACCATTACTGCATTTTATGCAGAAATAATATACAATTATTTACAAGAAAATACGGAAGAAACAGTTAAATCATTTAAAGATCGTTGCAAACGATCTATAGATAGCTCAACTGCTCCAGATCACTACCAGGAGAAAGTGTCCCCAAGACACTGGCTGCATTGTCCCACTGAATAGCAATGCTTATGTGTTGCCACTTACCCAGATAAGCGCCAGCTCTCAGATCACACGTCGCTTCGACCAGACGCCCAGAAATAATTTTGAAACTGCGATGGGCCCCGGTACCCCATGGACCCAGAGTCTCGACCCAAAAGGCTCAAATATGTAAGCTCTGTCAAGACTTCTATTATTTGCGCCGCTTGAGATCTTCGGCGGAATTTGCCGCCGCATTGGCCTCAACTGCTGTGACAGATGAGATGACGCAAGGGTATCGACGCACGTGGCCCACACCAAAATCCTACCCTTCTCCCAAGGTACAAGAGTCACTATTACTATATTTGTAGCTGTTGGTCTTTTCAATAAATAAAAAAAAAATTGAAATAGTTCTACCTTTCGATATATTGACAATTCAATGAAATAAAAAAAAATAAACAACACAACAACATAAGATTTCAGGTTAGTACTCAGAATTTACAAAAAAAAACAAACTAGACAAAATAATGAAACCTTAACTAAACATATAATATATTTATTTCTGCAGCCAAACAGTATTGCTGTGTTTCGATTTGAAGGGTATGGTTTCCGGTGAAGTTACAGGCACATGAGGTTTTAAACCAATACGTCTCAAGTTGATGGACGTAGGGCAGTGCATAAGTGCAAAAAAAAGTATTTAAGTCTTATCCACATGTAGATATCTTCCATTCAAAAATTGTACACCTACTGTATCTATATAAAGTTTACTTACAGTGAGACGCTTCAGAATGATTCTCATGGAGCCAACACTCAGCAAGGCTTGCGCAAGCCTCTGTGGGAAGAATTAGTTCAAATTTCTAGCAATGTGCAAGGCATATACAAACAAACGAGTGTGCTTTAGACCACACGGCTGAAGTAAAACTTCATTTTATAATATTAATTTATAAAATCGTTCAAGAACGAAATGAAATTACGAAAAATAATCAAGAAAAAACCGTTCACGTAACGCTAGCAAACTCGCAAACGAACTACTGACTGAGATATATACATATTTCATGCACTGACTATGAGAGGAACAGAGAAAGAAAATGTGCGCGCGTACTCCTCTCACTTGCTCCTACAGTGTGATACAGACAATAGGACTGCACTGTATAGATAGATAGATAGATAACTCTTTATTGAATTACCACACAAACAGAAATAATAAAAAAATAAGTACTGGGTTAAAATAAATAAGGCAATACAATGGGCGGCCTTATCGCTAAAAGCGATCTCTTCCAGGCAACCTTTGGATGGAGCGAAATTTTTAAAAATTACGGAGTGCGGTGTACTTTAGCGGATACATTACATTTACACATAATATATTCTAAGATATAATAATAATATGAAGTTTTAATCCTAATACTTAATATACTTATAAAATAGACTAATATATAGGTATATACATATAGCAAACTAAAATAAGTACATAAATAGTAAATAAATAACACTAGGAAGATGACATCGTCAGGTAATGATGTTTCACCTTCAATTTGAAGAAGTGTAAGGACGATGACCGTCTTACTTCTTCGGGCAAAGCATATATTAAATATACGAAGCGTAACTGGCTATCAGAGAAAAAGATAAAGAAAATTTGTGCTCGCACTTCTCTCTTGCCCGTACAGTAATATACGAAACGTAACTCTCTCTCATTTTCTATCTTCACTAACTTATATATGCCTCTCAATTCAGTTCACGTCGGCCGATCACTTTTTTTGTAACGCTCTTGTCGTCTCGCTCTTTTCGTGAGCGTGCGTAAAGAAGTTTTACTTCAAAAATTGTTGATGTGTGTGGCCAGCATCAGATTGTAATGACCAAAGATCGATTGACTTTGACATAGAAAAGGAGTAGATAAGATAAAAATAAAAAATTTTATTACCAAAACATAAATCTTTGATGCCAGGGTTACATAATCCAGGTACAATTCTTGTAAGAGGTTACAGCAATACCCAAGCTAAGAATGGAGCTTATATCTTGGGAAATACTGAAAAAACACAAATACTAGTTATCTAGCTAGGAATAAAACTAGATAAATATTAATTTTATTTATTTTTAACCTGTGTTGTCCCACTGCATGGCAAAGGCCTCCCTCCCTTCTTTCCAGTTTTTTCTGTCCCCTGCTGTAAGTGGGCCAGTCTGGTAAATGCACATCCAAGTCGTCACGCCATCTCCGTGGGGGTCTGCCGCGTGGGCGTGTTGCGTGAGAGACCCAATCAGATATTATCTTTGCCCATAGATCTTCGGGCATGCGACAGACGTGGCCGGCCTAATCCCACTTGAGCTGTGCTGATTTTTTTTAGATAAATATAGTTATTTTGAACGAGCTCGAGGAAGTGGGCACTACCGCTTTACCTTTATTTGCCGCCAAATAGCAGTACTTGTGCTGCTGTGTTCCGGTTAGATGATATCGTATGTTCCTGTAATTACTGGCACATAGGCATAACAGCTAAGTCCTATAGTATGGCAACGTATCCACATAGAGATCAAGACAACATAATAGCTTGTTTTGAATTCTATGTGGATATTCATGGGTTGCAGTAGCCACTTAACATCTAGTGGACTGCATGCTCGTTTGCCATATAAGTAGTATATAAAAAAATATAACTAAGTTAAGGTAACTATGTAAGTACACTTAACTATAAGTATTAGTATAACATATTAATATAGGTTAATATTACTTGTTTACTTGATATCAGTATAAGATAAGATAAGATAAGATAACTCTTTATTGTACACCAAAGTAAAATACAGAACATAATTCTTACAAATAGATTTAGTACAATGGGCGGTCTTATCGCTAAAAGCGATCTCTTCCAGACAACCTTTGTATGGACAGGATAAAAATGTAACACATGACGGCGGTGCATCTATATAAATTTAAAAACATATCTACATACTATAAACCTAAATTACCAGTAGTAACACAAATTTAATTTAAATAAGCAACTCTTAAAGTGGTTATGATGAATTAACAAGCAGCTACAACTTCAACACAAGGACACATAATGGGTGTGCACTTTTGTTTAAAATTACTAATAGACTTCGATGTTCTTATAGAGAGGGGCAAAGCGTTCCACAATCGTACGGCTGTTACAGTGAAGGATCGACTATAAAACTCTGTCGTATGGACAGGAGTTTTAAGTATAGGTACCTACATAGTAATAAGTACATAATAATATTAATGTATTGTAGTGCCTTAGCGGGGCTCATGTTGTGGGCCATTTTTTTTTATTAAACACGTATTGTAAAACAAATGTAATAATAAATATGTATGACAATGGCGTCTAAAGTGCAGTTAACAAAAGTAGAGCGCGCATAAGAAAATGAAGGGACTGAATGATAGAAAAACCCGCAAACACATCGACGCAAAAAAGCATAATTGCGGTAACCCACACAAAACCCAATTTTTATTATTGCAGTTTTCGAATCAGATTTTTTTTCCGCGTCGAACGGTGCAATCCTCGTGGCTCTACGACCAATAGAAAATTTTGTACAGCATTATGATTTACCCTAATAATTTAAAATATTGCTTAAACATTTGCCGTAAAAACAGCATTATTTCGATAATTTTCCATTTACACCAATTTCACTTTTGCAAATAATATGACCGCGGTAGTTACAGCGCTGTTGAAATGTCGAGCACTGTGGGTAACAGCGTTTTTGCTAATCGAAATTTTTAGACGCACCACATTTACTACATGTATGAGTTAGGGAATTGATAGTCTACGTGGGTTACTACAGTTCATACATACACTATAATGAAGACAAATAATAGTTACGCTAGTTTAAAATGTGTTTGATAATCGAATTTTCATATTTATGCCCTTTGTAACTATAGGTCAAATGTTGATCAAGCAGACTTACTGCTGTTGCTACCCGCGCCCGCGCCTATTTGGCTTGCGGCTTACAGCGTCGATATACTACTACGCAACTGTCGAGAGGGAGTGTTGTGATTGTGGTAACCGAATTAGGCTGTGTAACTGGAGTCGTTTTGAAAAGTAAGTAGCATTGATTATTATTGATTTCTTCGAAATAAATAGATTGGATGGAACATTAAAATAGGTACCTAGGTCAGTACCTACCTAATTAGTTTATAGGTTAGATAACTGGTGAAAATTACCTTAAACCTTCGCAAATTACCGATTCTTGTGTAGGTAAGAAGGTAAGTTGTTCAGTTATTGATCGAGCGAAGCGAGATTTCTAAATCAACTTGGGCAAATCGACGTTGTATGTATGTATGTTTGTCCGAGGATAACTTTCGAAGCGTTGAACCGATCATCGTGAAATTGAATACATAGGTAGGTAGGTTGTGTTGGCACAATTTTTGTGTTACTAAATGAGCTAAAAATGTTGGGTTGTTGTTATATTGAGGTTCAAGAGAGGTAAAAAAATGAAAATGAAGCTATCTGGTCAAATGGGACGTCAAATGAAAGGTATTTATTAGTACATTTAGACTCCGTTTTTATTTTTCGTAAACTCTTTATAGTTTTTGAGTTATTAGTCAAACTTACATGAACTCAACTTTGAATGGTAGGTAGGTCAAGTTAGTTGATTTTTGTCACTATTTTATTATTCAAAGATTAAGACCGACTGGCACAACGATCCCTAAACGTAGTTAGCGACTAAACATGTTTAAATTTTACGTATTTGTATGATTTGACAACTCTTTAAATCATATTTAGCAAATAAATACGTTTAGGCATCGTTGCGCGAATCGCCCTAATAATTTTTTTTTGTTTTGGGATACTCGCGAGATTTCAGTTTGGGGCGAACCACTAGTTCTTAATAATTTAAATTATCTACCTAAATCTTATTTGCAGTAGGTACCTACATACCTACTTACCGGTTATCTTGTAGGTACGGATTCGTGAGGGGATTTTTTACCTTTAACCCAAGGTTGGATTGTTATTATAAGTAAGAAATAAGTAGGTATGCGTAGTCTGTGTTAGCTTTGAAATGGATTTTATTTTACCTATTTATTATTTCATTAGCTTTGTTTTTAACCTTCGACGCCAAAAAAAATGTTAAGTATGTATAATTTTGTTTTGTCTGTCTGACTCTGAAACACCATCATAATCACACTCCGCAAAGAATGAAGCCATTACGATTTAGTTTTTATCTAGTATAAAAAGACGTCTACCGAAAACGAAGGCGGTGAGGTAGCACCCAAAAATAATCCACCTATTATTAAATTATTTTAAGTAGGTAATGTTATTGAACACCGTATAATAATCAAGGTTTCGATTCTCGCCATAAACATTGTACCTTTACTCTGGCAAAACTCAATACAGAGTGTTATAGTATGTTATAGTAAAAGAATTACTCCAACTTCTTTTCAGATGTCTAAACGCCTGCCGCCAAGAGTGCAAAGAATCGCTCGAGCAAGATATTAAAACTCGAACATCACCTTAAAAAAAAATAATAAAAATTTTAATAGATGAAACCTACCAAAATGTTGATGGGAAAATAATTCTTGTATCTACTCAAACTCAGAAAATAGATATGAATAGAACTTTTCAAGACTTCAATGACACACTACAACTGGAAACGAATAATAATACATCTCAAGATTGCAAAAAAAGAACCCCTCCACAATCGAATGGCGAAGTTGTGCACTGAACCTAATTAATTATTTCTAAATAAATGTCATTCCATAATAACATCGTTTTAATTTTACTATACCATCTAACCTTTTGTCAGTAAAGTCAGTTCAATGCTCTTGTACACATGGATGTTTTGTATTTATGCCAATATATGGCATATAAATTAAATCTTACAAGTAGTTACATCAATTACGCTTTACAGGAAAACATTTGATTTGGATTCGTCTCTACATTTTTGTGTCATTTACAGCGTTTTATCGTTTTTAAAAAATAAGTGACATTGCTGTAACCCACAAACTATAGATCAAAAGTAACTTTTAGTAAATTTTAGGAATTTGTGTTGATAGATAATCCAAAAATATGTTTAGGTTCTAAAAATTACGTCTGGGGATTGAATAAATAAAAAGTTATTAATTTTTTTCTCAATTCTCAAAAGCTATTGGGCTCTCCTGAACATTTTCCTATTTGTGGGTTACAGCAATTATGCTTTTTTGCGTCGATATGAACTACGGCGAGATAGGACGTGCAGCGGCGCGCGGAGAAGCGAAGGTGAAATTCGAGTTTTGGCTGAGGTATAGCAAGAAAATGAATAGCAAAGAAAAGCAGAAAGATAATAAAACTTAACAGCAGTGTGTCAGCACAATATAATGTGCGTAACAGTGCGTTATTCCGGCGTGATCCCATCGAAATGATTGCGTCCTCGGAGTTATATCTATGATGTAATTCACTCTTTTTGTCTCACTCACTAATGGAAAAATGACTTACAGCCTCTTACAGCTGTAATGTGATATGCTATTTTTCATACGGATATAAGGAAGCCATATTTTTTATGATAAAGATTGAGTACCTAGGTATATTTTCCTGGTTTGAGATCAAATTTCTCTTTTTGCGGTAATAAAGTTGTGTTTTTGGGGTAGAAACAAGGGGATTGTCCAAAGAACTGAAAAATTTAATGGTTATCAAGTTTCATGATACTATGACATATTTTTATAATGGTTGGTGACAATTTTTTAATATTATCTAAAGCAGCTGAGCTGTTTTTGTTATAGATCGTTTACATTTTTGTTTTGATATTAAATGTATTCATCATCATCATCTCAGCCCGTCTGCACCCACTGTTGGGTATAGGCCTCCTCTTTATTACGCCATTTTTTCCGGTCCCTTGCGAGTCTTATCCATTGACACCCAGCTACGCTTTCATTCGACCATCGGGCGGGTGGTCTGCCTCTTGGTCTACGAGCATCTCTTGGCCACCACTCTCTAATCGCCTTCGTCCAACGCCCGTCATCCCTCCTATCCAAGTGTCCAGCCCATCTACACTTCAGCCCTGCGATCCTCATACCCACGTCTACAACCTGTGTGCGACGTCAGATTTCTACATTGGATATGTGGTCCAAGAGTGATATACCGAGCATGGCACGCTCCATTGCCCGTTGAGCTACTCTAATCTTATGCATGTATTCCTTTGTGAGCGGCCATGTCTTGGAACCGTAAGTAAGAATGGGCAGGACACATTGGTTAAACACCCCGGTCTTGAGGCATTGCGGGATTTTAAACTTAAGGACGTCTTCTAACTTACTAAAGGCGGCCCATCCTAGCTGGACTCGTCTCGAAATCTCTTGTTCCTGGGAATGTGAGCCAAAGGATAAACAGTGTCCAAGATAAATGTAGTTGTCCACTGCCTCTTTTGGGCAGTTACCTACGACTATGTTAGGTTTTGGACCAGAGAGATTGGTCATAATCTTTATATTATAATTAAATGTATTGATACTAGATAATTTATTATTAAGCGTTACGAATTAATATTAATCCAAAAACTAAAACAGATCTCAAACATGTCCCAAACTGTCATCAACTTACAGAACAAGGTAGTCTTGGGTACATAAAACGGAGCTACCTGCTACTGAGATTGACTTGGATTAGTATTTGCATGCTATTCACGGAAACACTTGTTTGACAGTTTTAAACTTGTCATTATGATTATAAAAAAAAAATCTAGCTGAATTTAAACATCATAATCCCATGACAGTTATAACAATAAATAATAATTTATATTAATTTTTGCATGATATGAAAAAAAACCTCTGCCGCATTGGAAACACATCATTGAGGCTGAATACGAAAAGTACCTACAAAAAAATAACTATTTGCACATCCATCCAGCGACCTCCGTGGTGCAGTGGGCGAATAGCCGGCTGAGACGCAGGAGGTAGCGGGTTCTATTCCCGCCACGGAACAAATGTTTGCATGATCTACAGATATTTGTTATATGTAATGTTGGCTAGGTAACTTTACTCCAAGCTGGAAAATGTTAATATTTTTATTTATTCATTACAGAATCAACAGCACTTGTTAACAATGTAAACAATCCTTATAACTAATGCTTAATGCCAATAACAGATTCTCAATTTATAACTTATCTTTTAAGAAATTAGTCACCTAGAGAAAATGATTAAAAAACATAGTATATTAATTAAATTTTCAATGAATTTAGTAATTTAGTAGGTACGCATTTGAAGAACGAAAGAGAGGTAGGGATGCTGTGTAAATGTGTATACTTGAGGGGGTGAGGGAGGGAGTGTAGTGTGTGTTGAGTGAATTACTGAATGTTTTATGGAACGCGCTATATATGACTAAGAACAGATATAATTTGTTTCTTAAAAGATGCTTTGCTATTAGAGAAGATGTCTATTGACGAAAAATCCTTGTTGTAGCTATCTAGCGTGCGACAGATGACAGAGTGTTGGGCATAGTTGGTGCGACTGAAAGGAACATGAAAGAGGGTTGTGTGTCTTGTACGTTTAAAAGGAGTATTGAATTCAAGAACGAGAGTCGCTAATTCGGTGCTATCAATTCTATTACTGCAAACGTCGTATCAATCAAATGTCGTAACAACATCTGCAGCAAAGAGCGCCGATCCTTTAAGGCATGAGTTTATGAAAACTACACGATTCCTCGTAAGTCATGCTTCTTTTACAATGGGTGCGATAGTTTAACTTTTTAAAGAATTTGGATTGAATGCGCTCAATATCTTGCTCATATATTATGTATTGTGGGTTCCACATAGTGCAACAGCATTCCAAGACGCTACGGACGTTAAAGGACAAAGATGTCACGTTTAGATTATAAATAACATTTGATGTCGATTATAGAGCCTGGTAGTTTCTATATATATTATATGTATTTACAAAAAAATGTATATGAGTATTCTATCAGTTATCTGGTTGTTATAGTACAAGCTCTGCTTAGTTTGGGGCTAGATATCGCTGTGTGAAATGTCCAGCAGTATTTATTTATTTATACTCCATACTAAAAAGTAACTCCGTGGGTTTTTATTGTTTGTAACCTTTTCACGACTAAACAGCTGAACGGATCGTAATGAAATCGACAAGGAGATAGATTGTATCCTGGAGAAGGACAAAGGCTATCTCTTGTTACAAAAAATAATCTTAAAGGGGGTGAAATAGGGGTTGAAAGTTTGTATGGACAATCCATAATTCCTCAAGTTAGGGATCAAGAAAATTCATAAATAGGCATTTGGTATAGTAATAAGGGAAATACCGAAATACGTGTTTAAACTTTTTTACAAAATCATCCTTAAGGGGGAGGGGGCGGGGGGGTAAACTAAGCTGTTAAAATATAGATAGATTGTAACCGGCATTCGTAATGTTTTTGTTTATCGGTCAGCTAGTAATTATCTAAGCCAGAAAAGTCTATAATCAATATACCTATACAAGCTCCAAAACGCACATGAAAAATATTAAGATTCCAACACCGTACTCTCTTTGTGACTCTTATAACGGTTTTACCCTAAACTATGAAAAATTTATACAACGTAGATAGATAGATGATTTATCAAAGTTGAGAGCCTTTGGGGACAGCCCGCATAACATCGGTCACTCTGGAAATTTAAAGGAGAGATCTAAGTTTTACAATTGATTTATACTAGTGGTTTTCCCTCAACTGAGATCTCGCGATTCTCCTATAAAAACATACAAAAATATTATTTGTAATCGTTGACTATCAGAATTGTGCCACGAAATAAAACCAAAAAAACTTAATCGACAGTTTCATTCAAACTATAGGTACCGAATAGTCCCACTTTGGTTTTTTATACCCCTCTTTAAACTCAATATCTCACCAACCCCCCCAAACATTTTTAGCTCATTTAGTCATACCAGGAACAATCCTATACTTATGTTTGATAATATACGCATAGGGGTTATTTAGATAAGCATAATAAATAAATTTGTGAAATATTTACAATAGAAATTGTTATGCTACTGAATAATGCTTGCCATCTAACTACAGACCGAGATATCTCATATTGTCCCTTTCTAACCCAAAACCCGCAGCCACTTCCGAAAGAGATATCAAATCGGCCTTAATTGTTGGATGTCGATTGCAAGAATAGTCAGTAAGTTTTATATCAAATTAATCACCTAAGCATAGTCGATTTTCTTTAAAATTTGATAATAGTAGTTTTTTTTAAAGGTCTTATTTATGTTTTGAGAAACCGTCACTTGAATATCGTCAGAATATTACCAAACAACCTATATATCAAATTTCACGATGATTGGATAAACGCTTCGAAAGTTATCCTCAGGCAAATAAACATACATACACACATACAACGACGATTTACCCAAGTTGATTTAGAGATTTCTCTTCGCTCGATCAATTAGTTGCTTTCTTTTATTTTTGTATTATTCCTTTTATTTTAATGTGTAAAGGATCATTAAAAATAATCACCGGCCTTGTTTCTTGTATGATTATTTCACAGCTTGGTCGCATGGAAAAACAGGCTGAAAAAAATTTACGTTTCGAATTGACCCTTATGATTTTAATGAATAAATGAATATTGCTTTTGAAACTATCATGGTTATGAACACTATTTATACTAAAAACGGGATATTTACCATGATTTGTGAGTATTTGAACATATCAGGGCGGTGAAGAATGTTGACAGACAAAAGTCTGCCATAGATACATCTGCTGGACTCAGGCTCAAACCACTGGATCGAGCTACACAACCCACAAGTAATCTCAACTGAGCGACATTACATGCGAAGACTGGTTCAAGAGGCAATTGAGATGGCCAAACACAAGAATTTTAATCGTGAAGATGGTCTGGTGAAGAATTTTAATCAGAATTATCTGGAGCCTGGAATCCTATGGTGAGAATGTGTAAGAACAAAAGAAGTGAAGTGTCAATTACGCGTCCTGATACCGTGAGTGTTGTGTGTCGGAATCGAGTTATAATCGAGAATGAAGCCGGTGGTAGTAATAGAATTAGCGAATTAATTCCTAGCAAGAGACTAAGAAAGAGGGTAGATCGTTATATCTGCCAATAACTACCTACTCGCAAAGACTTCAGTTTACCCGTGATCATGGCGCATGCAACTGCGCCAAAATATCGGGATACTCAAATACTCACAAATCATGGTAAATATCCCGTTTTTAGTATAAATAAATTAATATTGATATAATTTTGAATTTATATATATGGAATCATCGACAATTGTGTGTCCCGCAACACACGCTTCACGTGATCTCTTCTACCCCATACTTGCAAGATGTGGAATGACCTACCATCTGGGGTTTTCACGCTAGGCTACGACATGGCACGCTTCAAGAGAAAAGTGAAGAGGTTTCTACAGTGTAGGGAACGCATCGACAATACCCCGGGTGTTTCCGGTGTCAATAGGCGACGGTCACCGCTTACCATCAAGTAGGCCGTAAGCTTGTTTCCCCACAAATAACATAAAAAATTGACGTTCTACGGCTGATATGACGATGGAGAATTACTCTCAACATTTACTTACAAAAATATAAATAAAAAAGAAATTAGAGACGAATGTAATGAAACTACAGCCGCGTCTAGATTTAACAAATTACTAGTTCTATTTGGGAAAGTCCGTCCGTGAATGTCAGCCTCATCTTACATAAGTCCACAAAGGGTAACACACTGGCGAGCGAGCACAATTAAAACTTGTCTCATTAATAACGGGAGATTTAGGTCGCCTCCCGAAGCGACGCGATGATATATTTGTATTTTGGAAACAAGTTTTTGTATTAAATTAAGTGGGAAGTAACCGAGTACGTTTGTAAAGTTTTGCAGATGTGTGAATCTTCGAACAGAACTTTTAGAAGAATCTATCATCATTATAAAATGGCCGTGGGATGTTCACAGTATATTCAACAATTTTTGTCATAGATTTTTGAAGACAAGACCTTTAGCAGGAAACTATCATAAATTCGTTTGACCTACGTATGACGACCTCCGTGGTGCAGTGGGCGAATAGCCGGCTGAGACGCAGGAGGTAGCGGGTTCGATTCCCGCCACGGAACAAATGTTTGCATGATCTACAGATATTTGTTCTGGGTCTGGTTGTTTCTCTGTATATTATATGTATGTATTTACAAAAAAAAATGTATATACATAAGTATTCTATCAGTTATCTGGTTCCCATAGTACAAGCTCTGATTAGCTCGGGCTAGATAGCGCTGTGTAAAATGTCCAGCAATATTTATTTTAATTATTTATTTATTTATATAAACGCTGAGCGTATACAATGATAGTAATATTCAAAAAGTTAATACATTTTTTATAGAGAGAGCAATTTTTTTATACTTGGTGATTGAACAAGCAGGCCCATCTGATGTTAAGTGGTAACCATCGCCTATAACAGAGAATTGCCTCGTAGGTCACGTACCTTAGAAATGTGACGTACAATGTACACTGCTTTGCGGTCATATTATTTTATAAGTCCGCACAGAATATGGCTACAGCAGTGTAAATGCGAGAGACGACGTATTTTGAAATTTAATTTATGAAGTCTTGATTTTCTGTAACTTTATGTTCCCGCTTTTTATGCCAAAATAATGACTTACTGAAATCTACCTGGTTAGTACATTGCAGCAAAAAAAAGGTAGCTTATTACAAAGCATATAATAAGAACAACGCTTGGTTTCTATATATAACCTACGAGTATTATAATACGCGTTTATTAGCTTGGTATGTATGTACGTAACGGAATCTTTGATCTTGATTTTCGACCACTTTAAAACGACGAGTTAAATTGAAATTTTGCACACTCAAAGATCGACGCCGATGCATAATTAAATAAAAAAAAAACACGTTTGTGACCGAACTAAAAAGTAGAAAATAAATAATAGTTAAATATAACTAAAAACACGCTTTTGTAGATAATCAAAATAAAAATTATATTAAATAAATTTAAATTAAGATTACTGTGATTGACAACAACAAAAAAATATTGTGAAAAAGCGTGGGTGCTTTATAAAATATTTTCAAATAGACTCTTCTTTTACTAATCTGTCAATACAATATTTAATACAATTGACATCAAGCACCCTGCGCTTTTTTACAATAATATACCTATATATATTTTTTGTTAATCACACTATTCTTAATTTAAATTTATTGAAAGATATTTTCTAGTTATTACTTCAGTTATCTACAAAAGCGTGTATTTTAGTTTTCTTTTTAATTGGGTTTGCTGTATTTTATTAAGCTTTATTCACAATGATTACAGATTTTTTTATTGTACACAAATAGATTACACACAGGAACAGCTTACAAAATGGGCATTTACAAAGGCGAGCTTAACACTAATAAAAGTTTACTTACAGCGAGCCTTTGAAGATAGAGATAGTTGATTTTGAGTTGATTAGCGCTATTGAAAATGCTTGTCTCTTTAGAATTGACTCTACGTTATGATCTCAGATTTACCGTAAAAGGGTCATAAAAGCTGAGAGTTATTCATCATTAATCTAGCTAGATTCTCACCCTCTCGTTCACCAATAAAACCACTGGAAACAGTTTTAAAGCAAAATAATTATCGGATCGCAATCTCGACCGAACAATAGGAAAAACTGTCGGATCGTGGTCACAGCTCACAGAGATAAGCTGGCTTGTTTTGTAAAAATTATCATTTTTATTATATATTATATTTTATATTTATATAATATATTATATTACAAATTATATTATATATTTTATTATTTAGATGAAAACACGAGGTGTACATTTTCTCATCTGCATGAGTGAGTATATCCTGTAATCAATTGTTTTTTCCAATGTTCTGCTTCGCTGTAATTTAGTTAGTGTAATTAGTTTATTTTTGTTTAATTTTATTGTTACTGACATTTGTTATATTTTTTTGATATACCTACTATGTTATATTTGCAATGCAATGAAAACTAAATATACAAAACAAAGTCGGGTTAGTTACACCATTTATAACTTAAGAACGGCTTGACCAATTTCTATGAAATTTGGTATATTGATAGATTATGATTGGGATTGATACTAGGCTACTTTTTAGCCGACTACGAAGAAGGAGGGTTATATTTTTATGAACAAACCAAGCATGCGTAGCCGCGGGTGTGTAGCAGCTAGTGGTGAATAAATGAATACTGAATAATTTTTGTTCACTGGATACTTATATTACAAACAGCTATAAGACCGTCCATTATACATTAATATCTAGCTTGTAAGGTATAAAAAATAATTTACATTCATGCAAATATTGCCTTTCAAAATTGCCAATGGTTAAATTGATAGGCATCGAGATAAAAAAAAACTTATACGTGAGTTGGCACTAGGGCATGGGCTATTCTGACAATAATCACGTTCGAAGTTCAATATTACTTGTAGGCAAAATTTTTATCCCATTATCATTACTGTCTATAACTATAAAATAACATGAGCAATTTCATGGTACAACAATTGTATTATTCAATGTAACAATCAAGACTTGACATACTAGAATGTAAATCAAACATATATTTTATCTTTACTGGTCAAACGAGCTATAGAAGTTATCAAAAATGTTGCTAACTTTGTTTAAATAAATTAAAGCCTCGCGTTTGACGTCAATCTCGGCTAATGGTAAGCGATGATGCAGTTATCACGCTTGCTAGTTATCAGGAAACACAGTCTCAGACATTGCGTTCCACTCTTTTGCGGTGCGCATAATAAAGATGGAAGAGAAGCGCTTCTAACTAACATCATCTGGTAAAGCTTTTTGGAACGTTTTTTAAACTGCATAGATCTTTGTTTGACCAGAATCTCACCTAATGGCAAACGATGATGTGGCCTAAGATGAAAGCACGAAGATCTAGAAGAAACCTATTCACTCTTACCTTGAGGCCCGGATTGTATTCTTTAGAAAAAAACCGACGACGGTAAAGTGTTCCATACCTTAGCTTTACACATCAAGAACTTGAGCTTTCCGTGTAACTTTATTTATCACTTGTTATTAGATTTATTTATTTATTATACAGAGTGTTTTTTTTTAACTGTAACAGTACGGCAGCACCCATAACCAAAGGAGATACAGGTACAGTTTCTTTTAAAACATCAGCTCGTTTTCGCAGAAAAACATTTAAGCATTAACATTTTTTTGGTCAAGTGTGAGTAGCGCCTTAAAATGAATCAAGTTGGTAAATTTTTTTTTGATGCTGATCGATGCAGTCCTTAGTAAGGATCATTTTATTGTACCGGATAAAAAAATCTGAACAGCGGAAGTTAGTCAAACTTGATAAAAAGTATTCTCATACAACAGGGCAAACAACATTCCTTCTACAAACATTTTATTAGATTCTAATTGCACATTAAATAAATATTAATACCATAGCGATTAAGAAGTGTAGGAACTCCATGCTCTCATGAGCAATTTCAGATCAATTTTGAATTTCGAACATGGTTCTTGCACCTGTCGGACTTTTATATCAGTCATTGCATCATCTTATTTGTCCTATCATGGCATTGTCAAATACGCAAAAAGTAGACTTAATTGAAACATACTTGTATGAGAATACTTTTTATCAAATTTGATTAACTTCCGCTGTTCAGATTTTTTCATCCGATACAGTAAAATGATCCTTACAAAGGACTACATCGATCGGCATCAAAAAAATTTTATCAACTTGATTCATTTTAAGGCGCTACTCACACTTGACCAAAAAAATTTTAATGCCAAAATGTTTTTCTTCGATAATGAGCTGATGTTTTAAAAGAAACCGCACCTGTATCTCCTCTGGATATGGGTGCTGCCGTACTGTTACAGTTAAAAAAAACACTCTGTATATATATAGGTATATTTATTTATATCTATTTTTGTGTTATATTTGAGTATTTTATAATTATATTGTATTTGTAAGTATTATTATTGTTATGTAGAGAATTATGTAGTTAGTAGTTTTTTTTATTTCTATTTGTATTTTTGTTAGTATATAGTTAAGCACGCCAACCCAAGTTTTTACCTGTCACGGTTGACTGGTAGAAAATGCTTTTAGCATTAAGTCGTCCATTTGTACATTTTTCTTTTAGTGCAATAAAAAATTAAAACAAACAAACAAACGTAGAACCAAAATGGTGTGTGCTAACTATTCTATAAAAGCTGTGTCGTAGTAAAATATTATCTTCTGCTTGCCTTTTTTCTGGTCGGTGGATGAGCGTAATTTATTTAATGAGCTTCGGCCATCAGCGAGGTTAGAAAAAATTATGCTTATCCCAACTGTAAAGAAAGTTTTATAATAAAATATAGCTTAATTTTGCCATGTTCAGCTGGTTTACAGAAAGAATTTTTTAAATCGGTCAGGTAGTTTCGGAGCCTATTCAATACAAATAAACAAATCCTTCGTCTTTATAATATTACGAAGTTTTTTGTAGATATGTTCTTTACTATTGTAGAACATACTTTTGTTCTATCATCAATAGTTTCCGCAGCGCATGCGACGAAAGACGTTTTGGGTCACTTTTTTTACACCTTGGGTTACGTTACTTAAGTTTTAGTAAGGATCCTTAACCTTTTCTAGTATTAAATATAGCCTATGTCACTGAAAGTGAATGTAGCTTTCCAATGGTGAAATAATTTTTTAAATCGGCATAGTAGTTTTTGAGTTTATTCAATACAAACATACACAAAAAATACAAATCTTTCCTCATTATAATATTAGTATAGATAGAGAACTGAAATGTTCGTAGTTCAGGTTGATAGGTGGTTTTTGCTAAGTCAATTAGGTTAAGCCGTGGCAAAGAGCAATGATCGCCAAGTACCCCGACTTCTGATTCAGTGGTTTGGGTTCGAATCCCGGCCTTAGTCAGTCTGAATACGCAGGACTGCTATTTTAATGAATAAATGAATATTAAATTGAAAGTTGGCTCATACAGACGGACATACATTGTCTGTAGGTTGCATGCCTGCATAAGAGAAGGAACATAACAGCCCATTAGATGCCTCGGCACGCGACGACACAGATCGGATTGCGAAACTATTTATTGTAGCGATGAAGATTTGGGGCTATGAATCGAAATTTCTAGTAATATTGTAAGTCTAATGTTATCGCACTCGAACTAGATGTTATAAACTTGAGAGCAAAAAAATCGCACATTCATGATTTTTTGACATAACTAAAAAAAAAAACAAAAAATATTATGTTTCTGTAATGCAGATTCATAGTCTATTTTAATACCTATCCAGTGGTATCTGATTTGTCTTTCAATCATTACATAAAAATGCTTTTGTGGATCAATAACAAAAATGCATGTTTAGTAAAAAATTCTTTATTCAAGTATTGGTGTCAAAGTTATGAAATTAAAAGATAAAATTAATTAAAAGTTTGTTATTAATACCGAGTGTTCCCTCCCCTAGCCTGAATCACTGACTCCATCCGTGTTTTCATTGATGTTACTAGACTTTTGATAAAGTCTTGAGGAATAGCCTCCCATTCCTCTGCGATCGCCTGTTGCAGCTCCTGTAGAGTCGATGGAGGAGCATCTCGGCCTCGAACTCTTCTTTTCAGCTTGTCCCATAGATGTTCGATGGGATTGAGGTCTGGGCTTCGAGCTGGCCACTCCATAACGGTCACATCTACCTCTTGAAGGTACTCGATCACTATGCCAGCAGTATGCGGTCTTGCATTATCTTGCATAAACAGAAAGTTTTCGCCGATAAACCCAGCATAAGGTACGACGTGGCTCTCGAGTACTTCCTCAATGTATCGTATGGAAGTCAATCCTCTTGATTGGCGACCAGTATTCGGTCCGGTGATGAAGGCAAGCTCAGTTTTTGCTTCCATAGACATGCCTCCCCAAAACATGATTGATCCACCGCTATAGGCGACACGTTCTGTTATGCAGCATTGGGCAAATCGCTCTCCCGATCTTCTATACACCTTCCCCCGTCCGTCGTTGCCATGCAAGCACATCCTGCACTCATTAGAGAACAGGACTGCACTCCACTGCTCTTCGGTCCAATTCAAATGGTCTCGAGCGAACTGAAGGCGGGCTTCTCGGTGGGCTGGGGTCAATTTCGGCCCGTTTGCTTTCCTGTGTGCAGTCAGGCCACCTTCTCTCAATCGTCTTCTGACTGTCCACCGGCTAACTTCTACTTCACGAACTTCTTGAAGTCGTTGGCCCAGTTGAACTGCGTTCAAACGACGATTTCTTAAAGATGTCGTTATAAGAAAGCGGTTATCACGCTCTGTTGTAGCACGGGGACGGCCCGATCCTTGTCGCCGTTGGTAGCCACCAGTCTCTTGATACCTCTGGTATACACGCCGAACGGTAAATCGGCTCAAACTCAATTGTCGAGCCACTTGACTTTGCTTAAGCCCCGATTCAACAAGGGCAACCACTTGAGCGGCTACTTCTGGTGTAGTATCCATTTTCGTGTTCCGTTTGAAGCCAATATCAATAGAGAACCTTTCACACTGTACGTTGGTATGCAAATGATGACCATTCCCTCAACATGCACTCTTTTATACCTGCGATAAATCCCGCCGCCGGCCTTACCTGGATCGAGCGACATAAGGGGGTCTATTGTTTTGTTGCTAATGAGTTGTTTTTAAAGGTAAATGTCAACCCTTTATCAGTTCTGCGAATGCCTAGATTATGCACTTTAATTTAATTTGATTTTAATTTGCTGTAAGCTCCAAATAAAAAAAAGTTTAACTTTTAAGTAAAAATGTGCGGATGTGCGATTTTATTTCTCTCAAGTGTATATACAAACTAGTGGTTCGCCCCGAACTGAAATCTCGCGAGTATCCCAAAACAAACCAAATATTCTTAGAACGACTCGTGCAACGATGCCTAAATGGCTGATTATGATTTAAGGCGTTGTCAAATCTTACAAATATGTAAAATTTAAACATGTTTAGTCGCTAAATACGTTTAGGGATCGTTGTTCTAGCCGGCCTTAATCTTTGACTCATAAATTAGTACCAGAATTTGACCTACAGTTTCATTCATATTTCAGGTAACGGGAGTTCATGTAATTTGGTTCCGGTTTTTTGGGGTACAAATTGTAGTTATTTTGGATTTCAGACTTTTGACTATATTTGTTTTACTAAAGCTACACGCATACCAAATTTCAGCACTGTGGGGTCACTGGTGTACCCTGCGAATTTTGTCAAAGTTCAGTTTTTATTATGACTAATAACTCAAAAACTATAAAGAATTTACAAAAAATAAAAAAAGAGTATATATGTACGAATGAATACCTTTTATTAGACATCCTATTCGACCAGTTAGCCTCATTTTAAATTTTTTTACCCCTCTTGAACCCGAATATCTCAACAATCCCCCAACATTTTTAGCTAATTTAGTCACACCAAAATTGTGTCACCACTACCTACTTAAGTATTGAATTTCACTAGGTACATTTCAACGCTTCGAAAGTTATCCTCGGACAAACATACATACATACATACAAGGCCGATTTGCCCAAGTTGATTTAGTGATCTCGCTTCCATAATCGATAATCTTCGATAATACCTAAAGATATATCATGTGATGGATGAATGATGAAATGTATGTTTGTTTGTTCGAAAGATAACTTTCGAAGCGCTTATCCAATCATCGTGGAATTTGGGTAGGTAGTGTTGGCTCAATTTTGGTGTGACTAAATTAACTAAAAATATGTGGGGGTTCTTGAGATATTGGGGTTCAATAGGGGTAAAAAAAAACAAAATGAGACTATCTGGGCAAGTGGCATATCTAATAAAAGGTCTTTGTGAGTACATTTTGACTTTGTTTTTATTTTTAGTTTAAACCTTGTAGATTTTAACTTATTAGCCATAACAATAACTGAACTTTGACAAAATTCACAGGGTACACCAGTGACCCCATAGTGCTGAAACTTAGCATGCGTGTAGCTTTAGTGACCCAAATATAGGCAAAAATTTTGAATAAATGCAATTTTTACCCCAAAAACTACCATTTTACATGAACTCCCGTTACCTGAAATTTGAACGAAACTGTAGGTCAAGTACTATGGTTATTTATTTCGTGGCACTATTTTGATAGTCAAAGATTACAAATAATATTTTTTTGTTTTAATCGGAGACTTGCGAGATCTTAGTTTAGGGTGAACCACTAGTTAGGGTTCGCCAAAAGTCGCTGACCATTTACAAACTTCCAAAAATCCTATACACCTAAAAGATTAAAAGTCGGTGATCTGCTATGGCCAGTGTACCGATACTACTGACAGACGTCAACAGATGTCAAATGTTACCTATTAAAATGACCTGACTTTAGTGGCAAAGAGCAGAACTTTATACTCCTGCTGCACTGTAAAAGACTTATCAAAGTAGGAGGAGGAGTGTACAGGTGTACTTAGTTGGAGTGTGTCAGATGAACGCAGGAATAAACATTATCTCGGTTCAGGCGAGTTTGTATTTTTATCATTTGATTCAGTTTCATAGCCCTACTCGGAAGATTTACGCAGTATCGGGAGGCGTTCATGTTGGCCTACTAGTTCAAATCCGTGTAGTTATGTGTTTGCGCCGCGTACATACAAATGCATTTGCAAGCACTATTTGTTTTGCAGATACGATACTTCGATACGGAAACTCTGTATTTATACTTTATAGGAATGTTAGAGTGTAGTTTATTTTTAATACGAAATACCACAGTGTGTTACGACGAAAATCTTTGATCGGTGTGTGTTACCATTGATGACGTATTCAAATTCAAAATTCTTTTATTGTATGTTACAAGATCCGTATACGAACGAAGGTTCATGACGTTGGGATTCGAGTTATGGAGCTCAAATGGTCCGCTAGACGTGGTGATGACAGATGGAGCAGGACAGTGACTGAATGGCGACTGAGGAGCGAGTATAAAAGGGTAGGACGACCAGCAGCAAGATGGGTGGACGACATCGTAAAGGTCGTGGGCCGTCAGTGGGTGAGACTAGCGCAGGATCGTGGTTGATGGCACAAACTAGGGAGGCCTATACCCAACAATAGGTCCAGTCCGGCTGTGGATGATGATGATATTACAAGACTACATTAAAAACTTGGGTTGGGTTGGGAACTCTTTTTTAAGTTGCAATAGCCTGTGTTAGAAGAGTCCTCTCTTGACTGTGGTCGTTTAGGATCACATATTGCATAACAATAAGTTTAAACTAATAAATAAATAGATAAAATTATAAGTGAAGATACACTGTACTAATTGAGTGTAAAAAGTATATAAAGATTATTTTGTAAAGGGGTTCTATATACATATAAGTGTAGTTATCGTTTTACCTAAATAGATTTGCATAAGTACAGTTTTGACTCTCTCGTGACCACGGCCGATGTAACTTGGCCGAAACGTCGAGGTTATAAGTCAAAATTATAAGTTTGATATAAATCTGTGTGCGAAAAGACCCGTTTTATCGTAAAACATGAGTATAGTCCGCGAAAATTTAAAAAGTTCTATTGATTCAAAATAATTTAAAAGTTGTAGGTATACGAGTAGGTTGGAATTTTAAGACATTAACTTTAAGGCATCAATAAACGTACGTATATATAACATATTAATTAGGACAAGGTATAGACGTATGGTACAAAAACACGGTCTTTCATTATAGGTCTCATAAGAAAGCTCAAGGTCGCTCAGCGTGGTATGGAGAGGACTATGCTTCTCAGCTAGATCAAATCAGAAATAAAGAGATTCGTAGTCGAGATTCGAACAAACGTCAACGACATAGCACAAAGGATTAGCAAGCTGAAGTGGCAGTGGACAGGGCACGTAGCTTAAAGAACTTACGGCCCTTGGGCCAGAAAGGTTCTTGAGTGGAGATCCCGCACTGTGAAGCGCAGCGTAGGACGGCCCTCCACTAGATGGAAAGACGACCTGTTAAAGGTTGCTGGGAGCCGTTTGTATAGGCCACACAAGTTCGGTCGCTCTGGAAATCTATGAGGGAGGTTTGTGTTCAACAGTAGACGTCTTTTGGTTGATAAGATGATAATACTGATGAGTCGTTTCACAAAACAGATCAGGTACACGATTACATCAAAAGGTTGTATGGTAGAGAGCACTAGTTAGCGATGCGACCAATTGTATGCATTTGCAAAAGGCTGTATGGTAGAGAGCACTAGTTAGCAATACGACCAATTATATGCATTTGCAAAAGGTTGTATGGTAGAGAGCACTAGTTAGCGATACGACCAATTGTATGCATTTGCAAAAGGTTGTATGGTAGAGAGCACTAGTTAGCGATACGACCAATTGTATGTATTTGCAAAAGGTTGTATAATAGAGAGCACTAGTTAGCGATACGACCAATTGTATGCATTTGCAAATGGTTGTATGGTAGAGAGCACTAGTTAGCGATATGACCAATTGTATGCATTTGCAAAAGGTTGTATGGTAGAGAGCACTAGTTAGCGATACGACCAATTGTATGCATTTGCAAAAGGTTGTATGGTAGAGAGGACTTGTTAGCGATACGACCAATTGTATGCATTTGCAAAAGGTTGTATGGTAGAGAGCACTTGTTAGCGATACAACTAATTGTATGCATTTGTTTAAGTTACACTACTTAAATTATTGCATATAATTTTACTAGGAAACTTTTCTGGATTTATTGTTATCACGTGGTGCAGTGGGCGAATAGCCGACTGAGAGGCAGGAGATAGTGGGTTCGTTTCTATATATTTATATATATATACATACCTAGTCAGGTCATAAGTATTGTCACACAGTAAAAACTTTTCTTTTAGAATGCTGGCCACAAAAAAGTTTAATGAATTCAAATTTCGAATTGTTCATGAAAATAAAAATGTATACTTTTTAGAATTTTACTCTTTTTTAAATATGGAGTGGACGCTTAAAGAAGACCGTGTTACAGTTATTTCGTTGCATCGTTGCGGTTACGCGCCCATTCAAATACTGAAAAACATACCGAAAAAGTTGAATATAACCAAAAGATTCGTTTATCGCACCATCAAACGATACAATGAAGACTCTAGTGTAGATGACAGGTCAACAAGTGGTCGCCCTCGGTCTGTTAGGACTCCAGCAGTGATAAAAGCTGTGAAGGCGCGAATTCAAAGAAATCCCAAACGTAACCAGAAACTGTTGGCCCTTCAGATGGGGTTAAGCAGAACCACGGTGAAAAGGGTGTTAAATGAAGACTTAGGGCTTCGGGCATATCGAAGAAAAATAGGACATCGTTTGAATGCTCGTCTAATGGACCTGAGACTGAAGAGATGCCGCGCTTTGTTGAAGCGGTACGCGGGAAAAAAATATCGGGAAATTCTTTTTTCGGATGAAACATTTTTTACCGTAGAAGAGAGCTACAACAAACAAAATGATAAGGTGTACGCACACAGTAGTGAAAAAGCGAGCAACCGTATTCCGCATGTCCAACGAGGTCATTTTCCATCCTCGCTCATGGTATGGTTGGGAGTTTCTTATTGGGGCTTAACAGAGGTACATTTTTGTGTAAAATACAAAATACAGTCCTGACGAACCTTGTGGAACCTGTTTCTCATACCATGTTTAATAACAGGCACTGGGTATTCCAACAAGATTCGGCGCCAGCTCATAGAGCGAAGAGCACACAAGACTGGCTGGCGGCGCGTGAAATCGACTTCATCCGGCACGAAGACTGGCCCTCTTCCAGTCCAGATTTCAATCTGTTAGATTACAAGATATGGCAACACTTGGAGGAAAAGGCGTGCTCAAAGCCTCTTCCCAATTTGGAGTCACTCAAGACATCCTTGATTAAGGCAGCCGCCGATATTGACATGGACCTCGTTCGTGCTGCGATAGACGACTGGCCGTGCAGATTGAAGGCCTGTATTCAAAATCACGGAGGTCATTTTGAATAAACTTTAGTGTCATATAAATCAATGTTTTGTTAAGTTCATTTTGGTATATAAATGGTTACATAATGAATAAATTTGTTTCAATTATTTTATATTAAACATGTGACAGAATTTATGACCTGACTTGGTATATATAAGTATGTATTCACAAAAAGGTTTATAGTTAGTTTGGGGCTAGATAGCGCTGTGTAAAATATCCAGCAATATTTTTTTTTATTAATATCTATAGCAGATAAATCTTTGTTCCCCCATTTTAAGCTTATTGCACGTACGGGTGAGTGTTCAGTTAACAAATTCTAAAAAGAAAGTATTGTGGTCATATTACTCACTCAGTGAGTTATATGTTTGCATGCTCTTTCTGTTAAAACATGTGTAGAAGAATTTTTAATCGATTACGAAGACTCCAGTACACCTTCATCTCATCTACATAATTATAGAACACCCAAACAAATACACTCAGAACAATAAAACTCCACACTCAAAGACGTTCGCAAAGAATCATTCTCAAAGGGAAATTATTTTCCTGAATAGAAAACTTTATTCATTAAATTCTAAGGAATGTAATCTATTTGAGGCACCTGTCGTCTGCGACTGTGATGTAGTCTTAGCATGAGTCTCTACCGCTATCGACTAGGCGGCTACCAGTCATTCTTGATAACAGTAATTAAAAAAATACTTTATTGTTACCACTATAAATAAAATAAATAAACTGTATTTGAATCTAACAATCCACATAAATAAAATACACAGCCATTATTTCAACTGCGTATTCTTACATTACTTACTTAATCACTTATATTTACATACTAAATAATTATACTATTACTTATACGCTTACGCGGCTTACGGCCCACCTGATGGTAAGTGGTCACCGTCGCCTATTGACACCGGCAACACCCGGGGTATCAATGCGTTCCCTACACTGAAGAAACCTCTTTACATTTCTCTTGAAGCGTGCCATGTCGTAGTCTAATGGGAAAACCTCAGATGGTAGCTCATTCCACATCTTGCAAGTATAGGGTAGAAAAAATCGCGTGAAGCGTGTGGTGCGCGATACCCAATTGTCGATTATATGTGGATGAGCTTTATTACGTTGTCGAGAAGTGCGGTGGTAAAATTTCGACAACGGGATAAGATCAAATAGCTCCTCAGAACATTCCCCATTATACAGGCGGTAGAATACACTGAGCGATCCGATGTCACGGCGTTGACACAGCGGTTCCAGCCTGTCGGCGAGTTTGGGATCACCAATGATTCTAATGGCTCTTCTCTGAAGGGAGTCAAAACGAAGCAATTGGTACTTTAGAGCTCCGTGCCAAAGATGGGAACAGTATGGGACTTGCGTCTTGGTTGGGTTAAAGGTGACCAGATTAAGGTTACCCAAATCTGACACACGCTCCAAAGAGCCTTCAACCTCAGACACAAGTCTTAGTCTGTTGTCTTCCACTACCGACCGAGAGACATTAGGGCGACCAGTGTAGAAAGTATCACCCGTACTGTCATCCGCATAACAATGAAGGCCGCTTATATGCAGCATATCATTGATGTGAAGAATAAACAGTGTGGGCGATAGCACTGACCCTTGGGGTACACCAGAGTTAATGGGCATTGAGTTCAAGCAAGAACCACCTACAACGGCTCTTATGCTCCGCCCGGATAAGAAACTGGCGACCCAACTGCAAAGTCTCCCGGGGAGGCCGTATGAGGGAAGCTTCGAGAGAAGCGCCTTGTGCCACACCCGATCGAACGCCTTCGCGATGTCTAGACTAACAGGTAGAGCTTCCCCCCTACTCTCAACGGCTTCCGCGCAGCGGTGAGTGAGGTAAACTAGAAGATCACCAGCTGATCGCCCATGACGAAAGCCGTATTGACGGTCACTGATCAGCTGGTGTTCCTCAAGATACCTAAGAAGCTGAGTATTAATTACTCACTCCATCACTTTACAGAGTAGGGAGGCAATTGCTACAGGCCGATAGTTAGACGGATTGGTTCGATCCCCTTTTTTAAGGATTGGGTGTTCATGGGTCACTTTCCAAGAAGACGGCACGACACCAGTGGTATAAGACAATTCAAAGAGGGACGTAAAGACAGAACACAACTCAGGAGCACACTTTTTGAGCACAATGGCTGGAATGCCATCCGGCCCACTCGAATTTCTCACATCAAGGGAAAGGAGTTCCTTCCGTACCGCTTTCTGATGAAAACGTACCTCTGGTACGTATTTTGGTCATAAGTATCTATTTATTGCGCAATAGTCGCTCTACGGCGTAGGCCTCCCCTTAATCTTTCCATAAATCCCTCTCTCTCGCTGTTCTCATCCATACCGGTCCACATCGTTGGGTAAAAATATCTCTCCATCTCCTATTTGGTCTACCCTGTCTCCTTTTTCCTTCCAGTGGGATTCACTCTGTCATCAGTTTTGTCCGCCTATTGTTTTCCAATCAATAATAAATATCCTAATGTGTCCTGCCCACTGCCATTTTAACTTTCTCATGCGTTTTCTTATTTCTATTAACTTAGTTTTTTTCCTTATATATCTGTTCTTTTTTTTGATCAGATATTTTAGTCCTAGTATTTTTAAATTCACTTAATATTTATTTAAATGATAACACATAAATGATTCATACAAGCTATCGACTTGCCGCTTTGGTGCCATTTGTGACATCAGTCATTAATAAAACAAGACCAGTCAAGTACGAGTCGGACTCGTGGATTCCGAACCTGGATAAGTTTATTTATATTAATTAATCAGCGACATCTAGCTTAACTAAACCAAAAAAATTCAAGAATGATTTCTAAAAAAACGACCTAGATCGAGACTTCGTCATCATTGCAGATATATCACTTCGCTAACTTCAGAGATAAGGGGAGTGGAACGTCATTTTTTCGGTCTTAACTCTAGAACCATACAAAATTTATGAATTTTTTTTGGAATGTGTAAATCAATCTTATTGATATGATACCCCACTTTATGTATTTTTAAATTTTAGCACTTTTGGTCATCAAAATCAAGGTGTTTTTAATTTTTTAACAGTAAAGGAAGGTCAGTATTATTTATGCATATTTCAAATTTCAAGTATATAGGATAAGTAGTTGCTGAGATAAGGACGGACGGACGGAAGACAAAATCGTACCATAAGGGTTCCGCTTTTACCATTTTGACCCGGAACCCTAAAAACTAGTTTTTGGACTTGGATTGAGTGTATGCAAATTGTCGTAAATAAATAGGTGCTCTTTTAAGAAGATGTGGCAAACGTTAGTGAGCACTTGTTAAACAATCAAAGATCAAAATTTTGTAGGATATTAATGATCAATATTAATAAATAGTTCTGCTGACAATTATTTCTTAAGATTAGTAAATATCAAAAGAAAAAATGCTAAGTGCTAGCAAAAGTTTCACAAATTCAAAACTTCAAAAATACAGATGTCAAAGTTTTCATTTATGTGCATGTGTGTTACACTTACACTGAGGCCGGCTTCCTTAATTATCCTTAGACGTATTTAGCGACTAAAAGTGTTAAAATTTGACGTATTTGTATGATTTGACAACTCTTTAAATCATATCTAGCCGGTAAATATGTTTAGGCAACGTTGCGCATGTCGCCCCTAGTGTAAAATGATATAATAAAATCTAAAATATTTTTAATAACTTAAAAACACTGTTACAGGCGTCCTATTAAGTCTTTGATAACTTTTTTTTTTTGAGTTAGGTACAAAGATCTGTGTTAGTGTTTTATGATATTCTAGTAAAGCACTGAAGACTTCATTTTTATCTGAACAAGCAAAACTTTAGGGAAACAAGTACCTAATACTTTATAAAAATATATTCAATATGAACTTAATTGAGTTTTCTATTTCATACAACTTGAATTTTTGTTTTCGCAAACATTATGATACGATAACGTAATTGACCTGTGCTAAGGGCGGTGATATTAATTGTAAAATGAATAATTTATGAGTTATATCGACGATCTAAGGCGATTATTTGTCGTTATTCCGCCATTAGGGCCGTCGTTAGGGGAAAAATGAACTTTTATTCGCGGTGAGGTATGGCTGTTTGGTTCTAACCTTTCTTGAAAACCATTTTCCTAATCACTTTTGTATGTTATGTATGTTTGCTAACGTGTTTTTGTATTACTGATATTATTCTCGATAAGTTATTTGATCTTTGATTTATTAATTTCACAAATGGAGGGGCGTGCACCCCGAAGGTGAACGCTAACACTACTGGCAATAGCCCGCTGACGGAACCTCAAGTCTTCCGAGCATCTGAGGGGGTTGTTCGTGAGTCTTCTGACGTTTCGGCGCGAAAGAAGAAAAAAGGTGGTAGGAAAAGACATGACGGTACGCTTGTGTCTGATTCAGAGACAAGCGCACGGTCAATGTCAATAACACGTGCAGGGAATATGGTCAGCGGTAACACGGAGCCTCTCGTCGGATTGGGACCACCGAGACTGGATTCTGCGACTAGCTTTACTGGTTTAGGCCGAAAGCGACAATTTTGTGGCTCTGGCGAACTGGATTCTGGCACTGAAGGAGATTTACTAGCTCCGCCGAAGGTTTGAACTGCCCGCCGCGGACGAGGAAAATTGAAGATTTCGGATACCCGTATTGGGTTTTCCCGCGCCATGGAAGACCTGGCAAAGCCTGGTACGGAGACGTATAGGTTGAATAAAGACGTAGCCGACCAGCAGCCAAATCGGCCAAGAGAGTTTACGCTCACCTTAGTGGAGAGGAATTAACCGCAGAAGAACTGCGGGAACGTGCCACCAAGGAGTTAGACGCTATTCAGGAGGCGTCCCGAATATCCAAGAACCTGAAAGGCACGATCCAAGGGACGATAAACCAGTCTCTAGTTACTATTAGAGACATATTTGACTGCCTGAAGCAGCGAACCGTAGACGACGAGACCATGCGTCTTCGGGCCGACAAAGACCGGCTTAGCCGTGAATTGGCTAACATCAGGGACGAACTAAAGGCCCTTCGGCGAGACTATGAGGAGATAAATACGCGCGCTAATACGTCCGCGATTGTCACTCCAGTCCCGCCCCTGCCGCTTACGTCAGAGATGGACTTTGATGATGTGATACGCAGAGTGACCATTTCAGTGGGGGAAATGGTGAATGCCCGCATAGCTGGCATAGAAGACCGTCTCCTCCCTGCCAAGACGCTACGTCCACCACTGGCAGCAAACAAGAAGGGGTCCTCTGCAGTGACCACGCCGGCCCCAACTGCGGCCTCTAAGGCGCGCAGACAGGCTGTTCAGCTGGCAGGACCTGTCAACTCTGGCACACTACAGGGCGATCCACACTCTATTTCGAGCCAAGGTGCAAGCCCACCTAAAATTGATAAGAAGGGATGGTCAACTGTAGCCAAAAAAGCTCGCAAGAAGAAGGAAGCTGTTCCTGCTCCCGTTTTTAAGCTAACACCCAGGCTGCAGCAGCCAAAGACTAATCAGCTTGCAAAAGCTCCTTTGGTAGTCAAACCTAAGAGAGCGAAGCGCAAAAGAAAGGGTAAGCTCAGTGCCCCACGATCTGCGGCTGTCGTGATCTTCCTCCAACCTGAGCCTTTGGAGAAAGGGGTGACCTACTCTGAAGCCCTAACTAGGGCCAAAGCGGCTATTGATCTTGCCCAACTAGGTATCGAGGGAGTCAAATCCAGACAGACTGTGACTGGATCCAGAATGTTGGAGATCCCAGGTGCCACCAGTGGCCCCAAGGCAGATCTACTTGCCGAGAAATTACGTTCCACTTTGGCCCACATAGCACGTGTTTCTCGTCCAGTAAAGTGAACCGTAAAGTAGACCGCTATGGGAAAGAAGGGCACAAAGCGGCGACATGCACCTTGTCACCTTGCTGTGTTGTATGTGCCGATGCGCGGCGTCCAGCTGGTCACACAATGGGAGGCAGGAAGTGTAATCCTCCTGCCTCTAAATGCAAAATAGTTTTAGCTTCCCGAACTGCCCCTAAGCCTGCACGCAGCGACGCGATCGAGTTGGTTGTAATGTCTGACTAATATGTTTATTTTACGACATTACAACCTATTTCAGACGAATTTGAACCACTGTGCCAGCGCCCAGAGCTTGTTTATGCAGGTGCTGGCAGAATGGTCCATTGATATTGCTGTTGCTGCTGAGCCATATTGTGTCCCCGATAGTTCCTCCTGGGCTGGAGCTATGGATGACCTTGTAGCTATTTTTTCCCCGGTATGCGGATAGCAACGCCCGATCCCCTCTCCTTTCAGTAAGAGAGAGAGGTTCGGGCTATGTTGCAGCTGCATGGGGCGTTGTGACTCTTATCGGTATTTATTTCTCTCCCAATAGAGGCCTCTCTGAGCTGGAAGCGTACCTGCAGGTGCTTGATGGTGTCGCCAGGAGGATGTCTCCATCACAGGTCATTGTAATGGGGGACCTCAATGCCAAGTCTGCAGCTTGGGGTTGCCCTATGACCAATGTACGTGGTGAAGCGGTGGCGGACTGGGCCGCGACGGCTGGTCTTGTTGTTGTCAACCAAGGCAACGCTAACACGTGTGTGAGGCGTAGTGGGGGCTCAATAGTGGACATTAAGTTCGCTACCCCTGCTCTTGCCGTGCGTGCGTGCAACTGGAGGGTCCTACAAAACGAGGAGACACTGTCAGACCACGTTTATATAAGGTTTGAGGTAGCACCTTCCTCTGATCTTGGAGTGGCGCCATCATCACCTGGCCTCCTGGCTGCGTTCCCACGCTGGTGCTTGTCGCGCCTAGATAGAGAACAGGTGAAGGAGGCTGCCATTGTGCAAAGCTGGTGCCCTGTGTCGGAAACAGACCTAAGTGAAGACGCAATAGCAGATCATTTTTGAGAGCCCATAACAGTGGTGTGTGATGCATCTATGCCTCGCGCGCGGAGACTGCCAGAGAGAAAGCAAGTATACTGGTGGTCGGACGAAATATCTTCTCTCCGGTCTAACTGCATCAGCTCTCGCCGCGCGTATACACGTTGCCGTAGAAGGCGTATCCGCACCGCTGACGAGGAGACAAACCTCTATGACCCTTATAAGCAGACAAAAAAGGCTTTGCAGGTGGCAATCTCCAAAGCCAAGTCTGATGCTTGGCAGGAGTTTATCGAAGATCTCAACAGGGATCCTTGGGGGCGCCCTTATCGTACAGTTTGCAAGAAACTGTCACTGTGTAACAGGGCTTTTCCCTGCCTGCCTGCCACATGACCCGCCACATATGATTCCTCCTGATCCTCTACTGGGGCTCTCTGGCGAAGAGGTTCCCCCGAGGGGGAGTTTGGTGCCGCGATTCTATACCTTAGAACTAAAAAAAACCGGTCCTGGGCCAGATGGTGTGTCCGGTCGTGTCTTGGCACTCGCCTTGAAGCAAATGGGGACACGACTTCAAGAGCTATTCACCGCGTGTTTGGAGTCTGGTCGATTTTCTAAACCGTGGAAAGATGTCCGTCTATGTCTGATTCGGAAAAACGGACGCCCAGCTGAATCACCCTCTGGATACAGACCCATAGTGCTGCTTGATGAGGCTGGCAAACTACTTGAATGCATAGTAGCAGCCCGCATTCAGGAGCACTTGTCAGGCGCGGGCCCAAACCTGGCGGAAGAGCATTTTGGATTTAGATCCGGGCGCTCTACTATTGATGCGTTGTTGCGCCTCAAAAACATTTCCCAAGAGGCTGTTGCTCAAGAGGAACGAGTGTTGGCGGTATCCCTGGATATTGCTCATGCGTTCAACAGTATCCCCTATGAATGCATCGAAGAGGCCCTCCGATACCACGGAGTGCCTCTTTATCTCCAGCGGTTGGTAGGGCACTATCTCAGACAGCGGGATGTGCTCTACCTCAACGACAAAGGCAGGGTCTGCTCTAGGCGCATGACCTCCGGTGTTCCGCAGGGCTCAGTGATGGGTCCTCTGCTGTGGAACATCGGTTATGACTGGGTGCTGCGTGGTACACTGCTTCCCCGAACGCATATTATCTGCTATGCAGATGATACTCTTTTTATCGCGCGGGGAAACAGCTATGATGAGGTTGCGCATTTAACGTCTGGGGGCTCTTCCGTCTTGATCAGCCGCATTCGATTGCTGGGTCTAAAGGTGGCACTCAACAAAACTGAGGTCATCTCGTTCCATGGAATAGGGGGTAGGCCACCAGCTGGTGCCTACGTCTTGGTAGATGGTGTGCAAGTCATGGTGACCCCACACTTGAAATATCTGGGGCTCACGTTGGACAGTGCTTGGAATTTTACCGAGCACTTCAAACGTTTAGTCTCAAAGGTGCAAAGTGCGGCAAACTCATTAGCGCACCTCCTGCCGAACATAGGTGGACCAAGAGCCTCTTGTCGCCATCTTTTTGCAGGGGTTATCAAATCTATGGCTATGTATGGTGCGCCGGTGTGGGCGGACGCTCTAACTGCCAGGAACAAAGCTATTCTGCGAAGGCCACAGAGGATAATGGCGATACGCGGTTACTGCACCATATCATACGAAGCCGCATGCGTATTGGCGGGCTCACTATCGTGGGACTTGGATGCCAACTGTCTCTCGGCAATATATTTTTGGCGAGGGCAGGAAATAGCTAGGGGACAAAGACCGGCTCTAAGAGAGGTTGAAGGCAAAAGGGACGAACTGCACGAGGGACTCATTGAAGAGTAGCTCCAGAGGTTGGCGCAACCTAGCGCCGGCACTGATATTGACGGAGCGGTTCGTCCGCTTTTAAAAGAGTGGCTCACTAGAGAGCATGGCTCGATGACCTTCCGATTGACACAGGTGCTCACGGGGCATGGTTGCTTCGCAAAGTACCTGTGCCAAATCGGACGGGAATCGATGACGGAGTGTCACCACTGTAATGCCCTCTTGGACACATTGCAGCACACGCTGGAGTTTTGTACTGCCTGGACAACACAACGGCAGGCGCTGGTGGCAATGATAGGCCGGGATCTCTCGCTGCCGAGCATAATTGAGGCTGTGCTTAGCAGCGCTAGAGCCTGGGATGCCGTAATCGCCTTCTGTGACGAAGTTATGTCTCAGAAGGAGGCTGCGGAGCGTATCAGAGAAGATGATCCTCTCGCTGAGCCGCTCCGCAGACGAAGTACCGGAAGGAGGCGAAGACAGTTTCTTCGCCTTCTTCAACTCGATGGAGGCCAGCAGGGTTCGGGTGCGGGGAGCTCCGACCCAGCATCGCACAGGCCTTCTACGCTGGGGAATGTCCTCCATATTCCAGGATATTCCTCTCCCTCCCAGGAGGGGTCCGCTTAAGGCGGACATTAACCGACAGGGCCGCGGTTGAATCCAATCGGGACCCCGTGACCTTGTCAGGTGCTAGTGCAGCATCGAACCACTCATCCGATGGGCGGTTTGATGATGCACTGGCACTGAGGTGAATGAAGGAATATCGGTGGGTTTTTAGTCGGTATGCCGTTGGTTGATAGCCTGCGGAGAGTCCGACAGACCCCTTTAGCTCTCCCCGAGTTGAAGAACATGCGTAAAGCATTTTCCCATCGCAAAAAAAAAAAAAAAAAAAAAATGGCTGATCGTTTCCGGTAATTTGTATGCAACAAACAGGTTGCATACAAACAGTGTTACAGGTGTTTAATATCTCAAAAACTTAACATTAAATTGTAGAAAAAATAATTGTTATTATTAGAGGAGCCAGGAATTTACACAGCACCGAATGAAGTCGTCAACACAGCGAGGGTGCCACAACCAGCGATGGTTCACGCTAAATTTCCCAATGAGATATCGTATCGGATTCATGGCTTGTAAAACCCGATGAAAAGGCTGGAACGTTGAAAAATGATATTTACTGAACGCGGTTCAATGTCGGTTGGGAATAATAATAGTATTTTGTAATGGACCTAGATTTATTTGATTTATTTTTGGAAAAAACTGACAGGACTAATTATGCATATATAATTAGGTATACTAGCTGATCAATCCGCAGCTTCGAACGCGTATTTTTTCAATAAAAATATTACCCTCCTTCTGCGCAGTTGGGTAAAAATAGGCTATGTCACCCGGGGATAGTGTAGCTTCCCAACAGTGAAAGAGTTTTTTAAATCGGTCCAGTAGTTTCGGAGCCCATTCAATGCAAACAAACAAACCAATCTTTCCTCTTTATAATATTATATTTTTGTAGATATTGAAATGTTCTTTAATATTGGTTGCGCTGATTCAATAGCTAGAAACCTGGAGCTAAAACTAGATCCCGATTTCGTTATCAGTTATCAGTCGCTCTCAGCGTTCGAAGATCTATTAGGTTGCGTCAAGCGAACTGCTAAGAAATTCAATTCGTCAACGGGCGATGTCAAGGTAGGAAGCCAACCCAGGTCACCTAAATTGCCACCGATGGAGATCCCCGAATTCAATGGCGAGATCAAAAATTGGCCGCTATTTTTCGCTAGTTTCCAAAACGTACACAATAATGCATCGTTAACAGACTCGGAAAAATTGTACTATTTGATAGGAAAATTGACCGGAAAGGCGTCAGTCCATCTGCGCCGGCTCCATGCGCCGAAAATTATTTGATTATTTTCGACTTGCTTAATAATAAGTACGAAGACAAACGGCTTGTAGCTACTTCGTATTTAGATCAAATGTTTGATTTTAAAGCTATCGTATCCGCAACCCCTAGTAATCTAGAACAATTTTTTTGATAAATTCGCATCGTCTGTCGCCGCGGTGAAAAATCTAAAGGTCAAGGACCTCTCGGATTTCTTATTTCTGTATATCGCACTTAAGAAGTTAGACTCAGACATCGCACGTTCGTTCGAGTCGGACAACCGATCGCGATATGCCATCTTTCGATGATCTAACGTTGTTTGTGCGCGATCACATAAAAATATTGCAACGCACCTCGTCGGCGAAACATGAAGTGCCAAAGAAATACATTGAACGTAAAACGGATGCGGCATCCAAGTTAACGAAATCGTCTACTACGCATGCCTACGTAAATGCCACATCCAGTTCTCACGAATCTTCGTGCTCCTTGTGCAATAGTCAACATGACCATTTATATAAATGTTCCGTGTTTGACAATTATAAACAGAATGAACGTTTTAAATTCGTTAAGGCGAATAGTTAGTGCATCAATTGCTTAAGTGGAGGACATCGTGTTTCCACGTGTGGGTCATTCTAAAAATGCAATTCAAAACACCACACTTTGTTGTGTTTCGGAAATGTATCCGTGGATAGTAGCGTGCCTCGCGTGTCTGCCGCTCCTTCCGCGCCCGCGCCGCCGCCATCGGCACTCTCTGCGGAACCCAGTGACGCGTCGGTTCCACTCGCTCCGCTCGTACTAATGACGTCACACTCTGTGCGTTATCAGATAACGTAAACAAACTTGTTCGCGGTCCTACCACGGTACTAATCGCAACCGCTCGTATTATTATCGTCGATTCTCGTGGTTATGAACATAGCGTACGCGCTTTGTTGGACAGCGCTTCTCAAGGCAACTTTATCACTAGTGATTGTTGTCAACGCTTAGGCTTGAATATAAACCGTAGACCTGCTTGTTCCATGGTGAAGGGAATAGGGGGCTCGTCTTAAACAATTCAAGGGTCGGTGAAATTTAATTTTTCGTCTCGCTTTAATCGCAACGTTAATTATGACATGGAATCGCTGGTGGTAGATAAAATAACGGAACGCTTGCCCACTGTCTCGGTTGCTGTTTCGCATTTATCGAATTTCAAAGACCTACCACTTGCGGATGATACGTACTGCGTTTCTGGTCCTATAGAAGCGTTAGTCGGAGCTTCGATTTTCCCGCATCTGCTTTTGTCTCACAAGGTTAAAGGACAATCTTCGCATCCGTCCCGACTCGCTATAGAAACTGTTCTTGGCTATGTGATTGTAGGTGACGCTCCGGTCTGCGTTGGTAGTTCCGAGACCGTTTCATATTGTTGTGCCACTGACTCCCTGGACTCCGCCGTCCGTAAATTCTGGGAATTGGAGGAGGTGAACGTTCCACCTATAAACTCTGCCCAGATGACAAAATCTGTGATGAATGTTATACCCGCACGACCTCTCGCGATGATGATGGACGTTACGTAGTAGCGCTCCCATTTAAGGGTGATATTCATTCGCTCGGCAACTCCCGTCAAGCAAGTGAACGACGCTTTCTTTGCTTAGAAAAAAAGATGCTGGCATCTCCGAAGTTAAAGGAAGCCTATGATGCCGTCATTCATGAATATTTAGAAAAGGGGTATATTTCGCCTGCTTCAGCAGACATAGATCAATCGGATGCACAATCGTATATAATACCGCATCACGGAGTGATTAGGGAAGATAAGGTCACGTCTAAATCACGTGTCGTACTAGACGGTAGTTGCAAGACAACTACTAACATTTCGCTCAATGACCTTCTGCATAATGGTCAACATCTCCAGGGAAATTTGATTAACGTAATCGTTAACTTTCGCTTGTTTTCAATCGCCCTCTCTGCTGACATTCGCCAAATGTTTCTCAGTATAGGCATTCGGGATTGCGATCGACGATTTCAACGCATCATATATCGTTTCTTCCCGCAAGAACCTTTAAAGATTTATGAATTCAATAGAGTCGTTTTTGGACTTAAATAAAGTCAATTCCATGCACTAAGGACAATTAGACAGCTCGCGACTGATGAAGGCGATTCTTACTCTAAGGCTAAAGATATTAATGGATGTGGGCTGTACATGGATGATTTTGTGCATTCCGTCCAAGATGAGGAAGACGGTATATCTACCGCTTCTAAAATAATAGTTCTAATGAAGTCTGGTCAGTTTGAACTCGCAAAATGGACGAGCAACTCGCAAGCCATTCTTAATTCTATTCCGCCATCGCATCGTCTCTCTTCAGTCAAAGAATTTGATGAATCGGATCAACATTAAGTACTCGGCTTATGTTGGTCACCCGAAACCGATCTGTTTGGTCTAAAGATTAGTACACCCGCTAATACCTATACAAAACGCATCATATTGTCATGTGTCGCAAAAATATGGGACGTAATGGGATTCGTTACGCCCGTTGTGTTGTATGCCAAACTCTTAATTAAACAGTTTTGGTTGTGTGAGTGTGATTGGGATGACACGCCACCAGAAGGTATCGTTCAATTATGGTCTCGATTTAGGGAAGAACTTCCTTTGCTCTCTAATATAAAGGTTCCACGCCACGTGGGTATCATCTAGGATAGCGTCTTTACGATTGTTGGCTTCGCAGACGCCAGTGAGAAGGCGTACGGGGGAGTGGTTTACTTGCACGTTCAGAATAGCAATAGAACATTTAGCTTGGTGAGCGCTAAATCAAAGGTTTCCCCTCGTAAAGTCGTTTCACTCGCGAGGCTTGAGCTTTGTGCTATTCTCGTTCTTGCCCATCTTATAAAGAACATCGTCGTCACTTGTCTAAACCGTATCAATCTTCGAAACGTTTTCACATTTTCGGATTCGACAGTTGCCCTGTGCTGGGTGCATTCGTCGCCCCATCGATGGGACACATTTGTGGCCAACAGAGTATCGAAAATACAAAGTGACTTATTACCGCAAAATTTGTATCATGTCGCCGGTACTGAAAATCCTGCGGATTGCTTGTCATGCGGACTTACACCTGCGCAAATTATTGACCATCCGCTTTGGTTTAATGGCCCCACATGGGTCCACTTAGATATCTCCAGTGACCCTTCTGAGGCTCTGGCTCTAACTCCAGCGCACTTTTTAAATCTCACGCCGTTGAAATATTTGCCCTCTAGAGAAATAGACGATAATTTGCATACTCTTTCGCGACATAATTTACTTGACAAATTAGTCCAGTCTTTCTAGAAGCGCTGGAGGACAGAATATCTCCATACTCTGCAGTTACGTCGCAAATGGAACACTCCGCCCAATCCAATCGCTGTCGGGACTGTTGTGATTATTTTGACAGAAAACGCTCCTCCCTTTCACTGGCCTATGGGTGTTGTGGAGGAAGTTTTCCCCGATTCAAATGGTGTTACCCGAGTGGTACGTATTAGAACAGCAACTGGATCGTACTTGCGTCCGGTTGTACGTCTCTGCCCGTTACCTAATCAGTAACCCAAATAGCGTTGCGCTATTAAATATTAGGTTACCTTATTAGTGGTTAGTTTAAGATGCGTTATTTGTTAGTATTACAATAGATTAACATTATAGTTTGCGTTAGTTCTTGTAGCAGATTAGCATTATAGTGGTTTTTAATTTTTTTTGAAGGCATCCCTTCAAGCCCGGGGGAATGGTTGCGCTGATTCAATAGCTAATCGTAATTTTCATTCATAATTATTTTCATAAAAACCAAATCGTTTAATTTAATTGTTGCATAAACCTCTTATATTATCTATTCCTCTCCCACGCACACCTGTCCCTATACGTGTGAGCGAGGACGCGCTATACGTTTAACACCGTCGTGGGCGCTCACAAAGTGGCGCCATCTATCGAAAGTGTAACGAAAAAAAGTTTGGAAAAATATGTTCGCGCCGCTGTCGTGTTAGAAATTCGTCTCGCATAAAGAACTTAATTTTGTGGTTGAATACAGTGAATATAAGTGCACCCTATTTGAACCTGTCGCCGCTACACGCCGTCAAAAGATTTAAAGGTATTGTGCATCCTTCCTTTTTTGGAAACTGTTCTTTCTTATCCAAATCCAAAACAGTTTTCAGCTTTCATCTCTCGGAACAATCAAACTCAAATTTTGTACATTTTTGCTATATTTTGCATCTCCCGCGTAAACAAATAATAGCAGAACATACTTTTGTTCTATCATCAATAGTGTCCGCAGCGCATGCGACGAAAGACGTTTTAGGGATTTTTTTTACACCTTGGGTTACGTTACATAAGTTTTAGTAAGGATACCTAATTTTTTCTAGCAATAAATATAGCCTGTATCACTCAGGGTGAATGTAGATTTTCAATGGTGAATTTTTTTTTAAAATCGGCACTGTAGTTTTTGAGTTTATTCATTACAAACATACACACAAAAATACAAATCTTTCCTCTTTATAATATTAGTACAGATTATGTACCTATTGATTCTAATATTTACTTCTGACATCTTTGTAACATGACATAATATATTCCAAGCTATAAATACATTTGATTTGATTTGATTTGCACATTTGGATGGGCATCCTACGATCTCGTTCTTTTTTAAACCCCGACATAAAATAGTGGTGTTATAGATTTAACACCACTGCCTGTGTGTCTGTCTATCTGTGGAATCGTAGTTCCTAAACGGATATACCGATTCATATGCGGTTTCTTAAATTAAAAAGGTAGTTTAACTAGGGTGGTTCTCAGTTACGTGTGATGAAGATCAAGTCAGTTGATACAAAGATTATCAGAACTTTTGTCTGTTTGAACAACATTTTGAGCTTTAAAACTGTTTATTACGGTTGTATTTTGAGTACGCCGGTTTTTTAAAATTAGATAAAATTAGAAATTACCTAAAAATGTGCTCAAACTATTTATATTTCTAGTTTTTTAACGTTTTTAACATCATACAAAAACTCGGGACGGAGTAGAACTAACTAGAAAATAACACACTTCGAGTTGCTAGTAATCGCTTAGGCCTCACAAAACTACACAAAAGGAAAGTGAATTTGATTATTTTCATTGAAAAATCACTTGGTAAAAATCTGCTGATTTCAGTTAAAAATCTGTTTATCGGCTGTCGTCAAAAATTACATTTACATAAGCTAAGCGCAAAGTCTAACAATACAACTAATTTAACGTCGAACTAAGAATTCCATCGCACACGTAACAAATAAACAAACCCACCTTCACAAGTATAATAATAATGAGTAAGATGAAGTATGATTCTCCTCACAAAAAGCGGAAAATTTATCATAAACATATAAATATTGCTGGACATTTCACACAGTGCTATCTAGCCCCAAACTAAGCAGATCTTGTACTATGGGAACCAGATAACTGATAGAACACTTATATACTTCTTTTTGTAAATACATACTTATAATACATAAAAAAACATCCAGACCCGAAAGAAATATCTGTAGATCATGCAAACATTTGTTCCACGGAATCGAACCCTTCCTGCGTCTCAGTCGGTTATTCGCCCACTGCGCTACGAAGATCGTCGTGATCATGATTTTTAATAGTTTCAAAATATATAATGCTTCTGTCGGACAGACTTAAAAACTATCTATTGAAAACATAAAACAAGTTCGCAGTAGTTCGTCATTAATAAGACTTTAACTGCATAACATTTTCTCGAAACAACTTTATTTTTTTGACAGAAAGACATACTAGTTTAAAGTTGGTAGTAATATTTAAATAAACACCAATCTACATAAAAGGTTTCTACGAAATTAGTAGCAACAAATGATTCGCTAATGTAGTTTACTGGATGTCACACAAGTTCAATTAGTATTTATTTGACCCGACCCAGTTTCTCATGGATTCTATTAAAATGAAATAGCCTTTAACACTCAACGATAGTGTAGCTTTTTATCAATGAAATAATTTTGAATGACTAAACGCTCTTTTTTTCCAGAAGCCGCCTCACAGTAAATGGACCTGGATGAGTCCCAACGGTTCCACGAGAAATGAGATTGATTTCATGTTGACCAACAAGAAACGGATATTCAATGATGTCTCTGTGATTCACAGGGTGAAAACCGGCAGTGATCACCGAATTGTTAGAGCCACATTGAATATGAACGTTAAACTTGAAAGGTCCCGTTTGATGAAATCTACGCTCCGACCCACTCGCGCACATATCCAAAACCTCGAGAGCTTTCAACTCGACCTTGCAAATCGCTTTGACTGTCTAGAAGTAGATGCATCAGTGGACGAGATCAATAACAGGTTCGTAGAAACCGTCCATACGGTGGGGTCCCAGTTCTTTAAGACCCCCCGTATCAATAGACCTCAGAAACTCTCTGATGACACCCTTAACCTCATGGCTGAACGACGTTCTTTGCAACTGCAGTCTCCCGATGATGCTCAGTCACATAGGCAGCTCAATAGAAAGATTTGGAAATCCTTGCGGCACGATATTCGTACCTTTAATACATCTCGTATTAAAGATACGATAGAGCGGAATAAAGGCTCCAAAGTGTTCGCGAGAGATAATTCTATTGGGCAGAGCCGCATGACGAAGCTGAAGAGGGAAGATGGCAGCATAACGTCAAGTAAAGCGGAAGTGTTAAGGGAAGTCGAAAGGTTCTATGGACCGCTCTATGATTCGGTCACTAAACCTGTTTGCAGTGCGGCCAACGACCCAAGAGCCAAACTGACCCGACATTATACCGAAGATATTCCGGACATCAGCCTGTATGAGATCAGGATGGCCTTAAAGCAGCTTAAGAACGACAAGGCGCCGGGTGAGGACGGAATCACTTCAGAGCTTCTGAAAGCGGGTGGATCACCGGTACTTAAAGTCCTTCAGAAGCTTTTTAATTCCGCCTTGCTTGAAGGTACGACGCCAAAAGCATGGAACGGGGGCGTGGTGGTTCTATTCTTCAAGAAAGGTGACAACACCTTGCTTAAGAATTACAGACCCATCTCGCTTTTGAGCCATGTTTATAAGCTGTTTTCGAGGGTCATCGCGAACCGTCTCGAACGCAGGTTTGATGACTTCCAGCCTTCCGAACAAGCCGGGTTCCGTAAAGGCTACAGTACCATAGACCACATACATACGCTGCGGCAAGTCATACAGAAGACCGAAGAGTATAACTTGCCGCTATGTCTCGCGTTTGTGGACTATGAGAAAGCCTTCGATTCGATCGAAACATGGGCAGTGCTTGAGTCTCTCCAACGATGCCGTGTTGACTATCGGTACATCGAAGTGTTGAAGTGTTTGTATAAAAACGCCACTATGTCAGTCCGAGTACGGACGGAGCTCGAAGGCGATTCCCTTAAAAAGAGGCGTAAGACAGGGAGATGTCATTTCTCCGAAACTGTTTACGACCGCATTGGAAGATGCCTTCAAGCTTCTGGAATGGAAAGGACTGGGCATCAATATTAACGGCGAATACATCACTCACCTTCGGTTTGCCGACGATATTGTGGTCATGGCAAAGTCGATGGAAGAGCTCAGCACGATGCTCGAAGGCCTCAATCGAGTCTCCCAACGGGTAGGACTTAAAATGAACATGGACAAGACGAAAATCATGTCGAATGTCCATGTCGTCCCTGCCCCAGTTATGGTTGAGAACTCGGCTCTTGAAGTTGTCGACGCGTATGTATACCTAGGACAAACAGTCCAATTAGGTAGGTCCAACTTCGAGAAAGAGGTCAATCGTCGAATCCAACTCGGATGGGCAGCGTTTGGGAAACTTCGCAACGTCTTTTCGTCCAACATACCTCAGTGCCTTAAGACGAAAGTCTACAATCAGTGTGTGTTACCAGTGATGACATATGGAACCGAGACGTGGTCCTTCACTATTGGCCTTATGAATAAGCTCAGAGTCGCTCAACGAGCTATGGAGAGGGCTATGCTCGGGGTTTCTCTACGGGATCGAATCAGAAATGAGGAGATACGTAGGAGAACTCAAGTCACCGACATAGCCCGACGGATTAGCACGTTGAAGTGGCAATGGGCAGGCCATATAGCGCGCAGAACAGATGGCCGATGGGGCCGAAAGGTTCTCGAGTGGAGGCCACGGACCGGCAAGCGCAGCGTAGGACGTCCACCCACAAGATGGGCAGACGACTTGGTAAGAACCGCAGGTCGGCGTTGGATGCAGGCCGCTTCCAACCGCAGTTCCTGGAGATCAATGAGGGAGGCCTTTGTCCAGCAGTGGACGTCCTACGGCTGATATGATGATGATGATGATGATGAAACGCTCTTCAAAAACCACCCATTTTAACATTTGAATCAGATATTCCTAAAGTGGACGATATCGACCCCTTAGGGTCGCTTCCCAGGGTCTACATATTATTTTGTTTATCTTCACTTTGTTATTTTAATGGTTTTTTTTTATAAAATAATTACCGATTTATGTATTTTAACGTGATTTGTATCTAATTAATAATTACACTTGATATTTACTGAATTTTATGTTTCATTATTTTGTTAAATTTTGATGAAAAAATGATGTCAAGTTCACTCACATAACCAACCGCAAAATTTTTAAATTGGTAAGTATATAGTATCAATAAGGAAAAAAAACTAGAGATAGGGTTTTAAAGTAATTTGACTTAATAGGGGTTTGAGGTATCAGTACATTTTGGAAAAGGGGTCTCTTGTCCAAAATAGTTTGGGAATCCCTCATTTAAATCAACACATGAGCTGTTCATTTTCTCATCTGCATGAGTGAGTGGTATCTAATGTAACCAATTGTTTTTTCCAACGTTCTGCTTAGTTGTATTATGTTTATTTTTTTGAGTAGTCTATGATTTTTATTTATTTCTATTGTTTACTGACATTTATCTTTTTTTTTGTTACTGACAAGTTATATACTTGACATGTAATGAAATGGCTAATAAATGAATACTGAATACAGTAGTTTCTGAGATACCCTACAAACACACAAACTTACAATCTATTATAGTTTTATAGATAGTATCATAATTTACTTATTTTAAGTTAGTTCTGAAGTCTTAAGTATTACTATAATGCAGTATTTACTCTCCGGTCCAATCCGGGTTAGTGGAAAAGTGTTCAGTTATTTATGGGCCATTAATCTAGATGTAAGCGTTCTGTGTAAGTACACGACTCTAGGTAAAATCGCTTTATTAGTCTATTAATTTGTATGAATTATTTTATGGAGAGTTCGATACTGGATAAATTTAAGCTTGACATTATAGAAATTTGACATAATGTTTAGAGTTATAACTTATACATGACCTAATTCGGATGGCCCGAATGAGCGCGAATTGGATTGTTGTATCGGCAACAGACGGGCGCGCATGGCGTGGGTCGGATCTTGAATTTTGGAATGATTGATATCCAAATATTTCTGAGACTCCGCACAATCCACTTGAGATTTCGGAAACAGGGACAGGTTTTGGAGTCTTTTGGGGTGTTCGCGTGGAATCTTATGGAGCGGTGTCCTCGTGTATGGCCAACATAAGAGCAGATGTGCTGTAAGGATCTGTGACGTCACTGTTTTTCTAATAGTTGTCATCAGCTATTTTTGTCAGTAGTAATTAGCATATTCTGTATATCCTTACGTTAGTAGTATAACATAGTATGTACAAGTATAGTGAAGATTCACAAGATGAAAATCATAACAAATGTCCATGTGGCACCCACCCCGGAATCCGTAGAGAACTCAATTCCCGATGTCGATAAGTACGTCGACCAAGGACAAATAGTCTAGTTAGATGGGTCGAACTTAATGAAAGAGGTCAGTTGATGAATCCAACTCGGATGAGCAGCGTTCGGGAAATTGTGTGATGTCTTCTCGTCCAAAATACCTCTGTGTCTGAAGACAAGTGCTTGATCAGTGTTTGTTACCAGATAAGGATCAATGTCTATAATCACTGATTAAAACGGATATTTATCGCGTATGTACCGTGTTTAGGGATTAGTAGCCAAATTGCAAAATACTGAACCCTTATGGATTCGTTATGTCTGTTTCTCTGTCTGTCCGTCCGTATGTCACAGCCACTTTTTTCCGAAACTATAAGAACTATACTGTTGAAACTTGGTAAGAAGATGTATTCTGTGAACCGCATTATTATTTTTACACAAATATAGAAAAAAAAACAATAAATTTTGTGGTTCCCCAAACATAGAACTGAAACTCAAATTTTTTTTCACCAAACCCATACGTGTGGGATATCTATGAATATCAAAAATGATATTGAGGTTTTTAATATATTTTTTTTCTAAACTGAATAGTTTGCGCGAGAGACACTTCCAAAGTGGTAAAATGTGTGTGTCTCCAACACCCCCCCCCCCCCTGTAATTTCTAAAATAAGAGAATGATAAAACTAAAAAAAATATATGATGTACACCATGCAAACTTCCACCGAAAATTGGTTTGAACGAGTAAGTAGTTCTTTTTAATGTCATAAATCGTAAACCGCAATTTACCTTTCATTCAATCAACTTAAATATTTGATAACGGCAACAGGTTGACGCTTGAAATATTCACAGAATATTTAGTTATATATTCAAGCTAAAAATATATAAATAAATTAAAACAAATCGAATATTTAAGGGTGGCTCTCATACAAGAAACGTGATTTTTTGCCGTTTTTATAGATAATGGTACGGAACGGAACCCTTCGTGCGCGAGTGTCCGACTCGCACTTGGCCGGTTTTTATTTGTTATCCCGAAGTTTCGGCTGTGTTATAACAACACGACCGGACTGGAGTACTTGTACCTATCGTCGAGAAGTGATGGCAGCTGCAGCAACTACCCTCACTCGGTCCTTAGAATTTGAAAGGTCCTCGTTTATATTACGACACTATACGTTCCAGGACCCTGAGAGTCTATAGCCATCTTCCCGATTGAAATTTAGATTTTTTTTTATTTCAGTGGCTCAGTGTGGCTCAGCATGCTATGGAGAGGACTTATATTTTTCTGCGAGATGCTTAGTATTTTTCTACGAGATCGACTCAGAATCGAAGACATCCGTAGACAAACCAAGACTTCAGACATATCCAAGATGATAAGCAAGCTGGTGGCTTGCTAATCCGTCTAATGAGGGGCCATCTTACACTGCGCTTGTCAGTGTCTGATTTCTAAAATATGTTTGCCCCAACGGCCGTCAGTTCTTCGAGCCATACGAAGAATATATTTATAAATTATTCTTCATATCTTCTGCCCAGCCCACTGCCATTTTGTTTGCTTATCCTCTATGACATACTTCTAATTCTAAGGTGGGGGGAATAAGATCTGCACTAACGTCCCGCATTGGGGTGTAATGTGACACCCCAATGACATAAAATATAATTTAACATTTGAGAAAATATCACTATATACTATATAAATCATAAGTTTTTATGTTGGTTTTTGGAGTCTATTGAACATGTAACCCAATTTATTGATCAATCGAAGCGAGATCTCCAAATTAACTTGGGAAAATCGACGTTCAATGTATATATTTATGTTTGTTTGTTTGTGCGAGGATAACTTTTGAATCGTTGATCTGATCATCGTGAAATTTGATATATTGGTAGGTAGTAATAACATAATTTTGGTGTGACTAATTGAACTAAAATGTTGGGGGGTTGTTGAGATATTGGGGTTCAAGAGTGGTAAAAAAAAGTAAAAACCATTAGGTCAAATAGGACGTCCAATGAAAGGTCTTTGTTAGTACATATTTTCGACCTCGTAGTTAATCTAGTTCCAGTTCTAGATACTAGTTAATTCTTGTAGTTTTTGAGTTATTAGCCATAATATAAATTGAACTTTGACGAAATTCACAGGGTACACGAGTGACCCCACAATTCCGAAATTTGATATTTATGTAGTGACAAAAATATAGGGAAAAGTCTAAAATTCAGAATAACTGCAATTTTTAACCCTCAAAAGAATACCAAAACACATGAACTCCCGTAACTTGTAATTTGAATGAAACTCTAGGTCAAGTTTTTTGGTTGATATGCTTTTTATTTTTAGTAGTTTTTATTAGGTAAATTTTACCAGTCAAAGATTAAGGCCGGCTTGCACAACAATCCCTAAACGTATTTAGCGACTAAACATGTTTAAATGTTACGTATTTGAATGATTTGTCAACTCCTTAAATTATATTTACCCGCTAAATACGTTTAGGCATCGACTCGCAAGATCTCAATTCGGGGCGAACCACTAGTAATTTTCATTTCCATATTCTTCCATATGTCACTACTAGTAACACACACTGATCAAAGATTTGTCTTCAGACACTAAGGTATTTTGAACAAAAAGACATCACGTCACGTTTCTCCCCGAACGCTGCCCGCCCGAGTTGGATCCATTGACTAATCTCTTTCGCGAAAAGAGAGAGATGCCGCTAGATAGAAACACGACCTGGTCAAAGATACAAGAGCCATTGGGTGCATGCCGCACACGAGAAAAAAAATTTGGGAATTGAGGATTACACGCAGCTAATTTTAGGGTTGGAGCAAGGTCTTTTGATTCAAATTGCGGAACAAATATTTACATTTGCATGATTAAAAAATATTTGTTCCAGACCTGATTATGGTACCTACGCTTACCTGGTGCTTACCGCTAATCATGAAAAGGGATATCACAGAACCAACGGACCCCAATAAAGCACCATTGCTGCTTAAATCCCGGGCATTTTCCACCAAACCAGTTAAATTCCGGTTTTCTATAATCAGAAATATTCATGAAGTAGCCAACATTTCATTACCGTACCGCATGTGAGCGACAGGTAGCGCGATTCACTGAGTAATCTCGCCGTCCTAAAATTTTTTATACTACATGGAGATTGAACAAGCTTATAACCCACCTGATGTTAAGTGGTAACCATCGTCTATAACAGAGAATTGCCTCGTAGGTCACGTACCTTAGAAATGTGCCTTACGATGCACACTGCGTCCATCAACTTGAGGCATACAGCTGTAAAGCCTCATGTGCCTGTAATTTCACCGGCAACTATACCCTTCAAACCGAAACACAGCAATGCTGATTTGCGGCAGAAATAGGAAGTATTTTCCCGGACGAGCCCTTTAACAAAGGCTTTCACTTTCTACTACTCGTAAAGATGTACTGTAGGTACTAAAAACAATCTGTCAAAATTAATAAAAAAATTTGGTTTTTTTAGTACGTAAGTAAAATATATTCATTTAGGACTACAATACAGCACAGACGAAATAGAAGTTAATAACATACATTGATAAGATATATTATAAACAACACAGAGCACGAAAATGTAAGGTTGATAAGTTTTAGCTTTCTTGTTTCTTAAGATTAAAATACTAGCTTCTACGTAACATATGTTTGAATCCAGGTCATATTCTATCTATGTTAAATTTAATCGAAAATGATTCGGCCGGTATAACGTGATAGCATAACAAACAACCACACATCAAGCCTATCGATCTTTTACAGAATGAATTTCGCGCCAAAGGACAAGCAGGCGCTCGGCTCAGTACCATCCGTACCTAGTGATATACCACCCATTCGCACACACCGTTTTGGTTCTACGTTCTTGGTGCGTACAGCTAAGGTATGGAACGCTTTGTCGTCGTCTGTTTTTCCTAAAGAATACAATCCGGGCCTCTTTAAGGTAAGAGTGAATAGGTTTCTTCTAGATCTTCGTGCTTTATGTTAAACCTCATCATCGCTTACCATCAGGTGAGATTGTGGTCAAACGAAGATCTATTAGGTAAAAAAAACATTCAAACTTACGTATTTATAATATTACTAGCTGATCCATCAGTGGTTTTGCACGCGTGGTTTATCAATAAAACCATTACCCTCCTTCTGCGCAGTCGGGTAAAAAGTACCTAGCCAATCCAATCCCGGTCACAATATATATGTATACCAAATGTAGGCGGTATTGGACGTCTGATATAACATGTTTTTATTTGCATAATCTCACGATTTGATTTGGTAAGTTAGACGACCTCCGTGGCGCAGTGGGTGAATAGCCGGCTAAGACGCAGGAGGTAGCGGGTTCGCTTCCCGCCGCGGAACAAATCTTTGCATTATCTACAGATATTTGTGCCCAGGTCTGGATGTTTTTCTATGTATTATAGGCATGTATTTTAAAATAATAGTATATAACTATCCTATCAACTAACTGGTTCCTATAGTACAAGCTTTGCTTAGTTTAGGGGGGTAGATAGCGCTGTGTGAAATATCCCGCAATATTTATTTATTTTTATTTAGTTTGATAGTATTTATATCCTCCGTGGTGCAGTGGGCGAACAGCCGGTTGAGACGCAGGAGGTAGCGGGTTCGATTCCCACCGCGGAATAAATGTTTGCATGCTCTACAGATATTTGTTCCGGGTCTGGATGTTTTTCTTATTATAAGTATGTATTAACAACAAAAAAACGTATAAAAGTATTCTATCAGTTATCTGGTTCCCACAGTACAAGTTTTGCTTAGCTTGGGGGTAGGTAGTGCTGTGTGCAAAGTCCAGCAATATTTTTTATTATTTATTTAATTTACATGGGAATTTTATAGTATTGTACACCAGGAATTATAATTTAAAGAATAAACCATTCGTTTTTAAAATATATAAAATTTATAAACTAGCTGTTGCCCGCGACTTCGTACGCGTTACACTACTAAATGTGTATGTAACCTAGAAATAAAGCTAAACTCGCTGATGCAACTTGACTTGACACCCCATTTTTATCCCATGGGAATTGATATAAAGAGATAAATGGTAGCCTATGTGGTGATCCAGGTTATAATCTAAGTATATACAAAATTTCATCGAAAAAGACACAAGTAAAAATTTCTGTATTGAATCACAACACCGTTGCTGCACGTAATAATCAACTGACATATGCTAATGGTGATGTTGGGATGAACATCGGCTTATTCCTAATTATTATTATATCGAAAATACAAAACAGGAAGTCATTTTGCTAATATTGGACGTCATACACGAAAATAGTGCACAAAAGCTGCCCTCGGCAGTGTTCGTTTAGTAATGAAAATAAGTCAATGGACAATTCTCTGTATTTTTATTCTTTGTACAAATATTATAAAATATCTAAATATTAAGAAGCCGGCGAACCTCGAGCGCAACTTCAATTCGGCCGCCTCAAAAATTTCGGCCTGAAAATGAATATGAATACTTCGACAGTGATAGCAATAGAACGATTCTAAATTTGATTAGATTTTGACCGTGTTCCGTAATACCAAAAATGATGACTGAAAACTTGTTGTATTTTTCTCATTGTGTTGTTATTCTGTAACTATACTCTATATATATATACTTTATGTATACTCTAGCCAAATTCGATAGAGAATGTTTAATAACAAAACGTACATGAGGACTACATGCGGAGGCTCACCAACCAAACTACTAACAGAGTGCTAGTAGTTGGTGGGATGTCGATCGTGATTGAAGAATCCCAGTGCTGGGATTCTTCAATCATGATCTTTGGATCCAGACCTTGAACTGTCACTGCTACTACTACTACTAACACTACCAGCACCACCGAAGACCTGGATGATAAACTCATCAATTACATTATCAGTTATACCATCCAGGCCTTTCATCTTCTTTTCTTCATTTATTACATGTGTTATACAATTTTGCCATGCTGCAGGGGTTATTAAATCCATGGATTCTTTTAATAATCTTTTTAATTCTTCAATTTTAAATGTTTCATTTTTCCCTGTAACATAGCCTTTGACTTGTCCCCAAATCATTTCAATTGGGTTTAATTCACAGTGGTATGGGAGCAAGCGTAGAACTTCTACATTTTTCTCTTTTGCTAGAGTGTCTATCACATAAGCAGAGTACTTTTCTTTTAATGGCTTAACTAAATCTATAAGCTCCCTTTTTATCATTGTCTCTTGGAACAAGACCTCTTTACTTATGAGCCACTCTTGTATGTCACTTTTCTTCCATGACATGTTCGGTACTCGTTCCAGTCGACGAGAATGGTAGGGAGCATTATCCATAATTACAACAGATTGGGGCTCAACTATTTCTAATATCTTCTTGAACCACTCTTCAAATACTTTGGCATTCATTTTTTTTGTGGTAGTCCCCATCTCCTTTTTTGCTTTCAAATATTAATTCTCCTCCTTCCAAAAATCCATCTTCATTTCCTGCAAAATATAAGTAATGTTAATGTTTGGATGTTTGTTACTATTACACACAACTACTAAACCTTATCAAAGACCTGAAATGAGACATAAGCCACTTTTTATCTTGGTACCTTGGTATGTGCAAGTAAGGTCTATCATAAAAAATACACTATAAATAAATATTTACCAATATACACTATTATGAGCCGCTTTCCTTTTCCAGAAGGCCCCTTTAACCCAGTAGATAAACCTTCTCGGTGAGCTTCTCGTGTTGATGTAATTGTCATATCTTGCCATACCTTCATTTTTGTGTGACCTACAAATAAAAACAATAATGTAATGATAGAAACATGTGGATGGAATGTTGTGGAAACAATGATGGACTAAAGGGATATTTTAAATATTTTAAGTGTGGTAAAATCACGGATGCTTATCAGTTTTTAAGTTTTATTATAATAGGACTTCATATTGAAAAGCTTACAAAATTTACAATGGATGAAGATGACTCAAGCTGCACCACTGATCATAGAACTCTCAGATTATGTCTATGTTCAGCAGTAGGCTGATTGATGTACTAAAAGCTTAGATAAGTGTATATTGATTATTGAAATAAATACCTTCATTTATCCATGTTTCATGAGTGTAGGAAATTTTGCGCCCATCTTCTCTCATTTTTGAAACTTTTAACAAATAGTTCCGTTCCATCTTACTATTTCTTTTTTCTCAATCAGGGCACTTTTCCTTGATCTCTTCAAATATTTCATTTTAAGTTTTTTAAGCAACTTTTGAAAAGTTGATCTTTTAAAATTTGGCAGATCTTTATCATCATTGACTGTCTGTAGCACTTTGTCTACTGTAGGAATCTCGTTTCTGAAGAAAAAGTCGTGGACTTTTCTCTTGATAGCACTTAGTTCAAAATCAAGTAGTTGGTCAATTTTCTTAACCCTCTTAGGTGGGGCAACTGGTGAGATGGCTTGGTGCTCAGTTTTATACTCTTTGAGTACTCTGTAAACTGTTGAACGGCCTACGCCCGTAGTTTCTGCAGTTTTTGAAATGAGTTCGTCTTTATATAAGAATTTGTCTTTAGGCAAACTTTCTTCAACCAGCTTATAAATATTTATTATTGTCATCTTTTCGGCAGAGCTTAGAGGCTTTTTCCTCATGCGCTTTTCTTGGGCGATAAAAAAGTCTTCAACGTGCTTGGACCTGGCTGGTCACTCATTGTAACAAAAAAGCAACAACAGATATCGAAAGATATATAACAAAAACAACAACAGATATCGAAAGATATATAACATTAACAACAAAAACACTTAAAATGAATAACAATTGTAACAAAGTTTTATAACAAAGTGTAATTTACGCGAAAAATACTTGTATTACTTAAACGGGGCCAAGCAAACAAGTGAAATAAGCAATGGCGTCTGTGTTGCCATGTGGTTCCCATAAGACAAGCTCTGCTTACATTGGGGCTAGATGATGCTGTGTGAAATGTCCAGAATTATTTATTTATTTATCCCATCACACCCTCACCTTATTCCGTCGAATTTGACATAAAATACATCAATTTGGGAACACTGAATAGCTTGGGACATTTTTTCAAGGTCAGTTAAATAATACGACTAAGTTCAAAATGCAGTTATTGTTCGGAATACTGTAGATATCGTCTGGTGTTATAATTTAAAGACATAATACAAAAATGCAAAAATGTTTGCAACCACTTCCTAAAAAGCAAGAAAGCATTAAGGATGACAACATACATTACCATTACAACCTATCATAAATTAAAATATACAAAAACTTTTACCATTAACATGACTTTACAATTCGTATTATGAATAGTCTAATCAATTTTTAGGGTAACACTATTGAAAGTATAATTGTTAAACATTCTGAAGTGACAGCCCTAAAAATCAGCTGTTGTCGTTTGTTTACAAACATTCTCTATCGAATTTGGCTAGAGTATAGACGATATAATCTATGTTTCCATGACTAGGATACGTAAGATGTTGTTGTTTTTAATACAAAACAATTAGGTCGAAAACAGGTATTTTATGACGTAAAAACATGCAGAATGCGATACGATATTTTTATCTAATATATGGTTGGGAACCTAGATAAAAACTATTAAAATTAAAATAATACCTTATTAAGGTTGAAATATGTTCCAATTAGAAATGATCTTGGTAGTACGTGTTGTATGGGCGATTCCCCTCCGAAGTCCCCGGGTTAAATACACCATTTATAACTCAATAACGACTGTTCCGATTTCAATGAAATTTGGTACATAGATTGAGATTGATTATGATTGAGATTATGATATAGCCTAATTTTTACTGAACTTACTAAATGTTATTATATATACAAATATTATATAATAGTATATAATTTATACAATTATTTACAATAAAATACAGAAAAACAGTAATCATCTGAAGACCGTTGCAAACGATCTATAGATAGCTCAACTGCTCCAGATCTCTACCAGGCGGAAGTGTCCCCAAGACACTGGCTGTATTGCCCCGCTTAATTGCAATGCTTATGCGTTGACCCAGATAAGCACCAGCTCTCGGATCACACGTCGCTTCGACCAGACGCCCAGAAAGAATATTTAAAATGCGATGGGCTCCGGTACCCCATGCACCCAAGGTAAAAAGTAAAATGACTAATAAAATGATTTGAAACCATATACCGGGTATCGGGGCTAATTGAGTTATTTTAGCTTCCAATTTTGCAAAACTATTGGTAAAATCTAGTCCATCCAAAGGTTGTCTGGAAGAGATCCCTTTTAGCGATAAAACCGCCAATTGTACCATCGCGTAATGTTTTGAATATAATTTGATAATATGTATAAAATGTTTTTTTTTTATTACTTATAGGCTAGCGCTTGAGCACGGTCTCGCCTGATAGTAAGCGATGATGCAGACTACGATTGTACACGCTTGTCTAGCGCTTGAGCACGGTCTCGCCTGATAGTAAGCGATGATGCAGACTACGATTGTACACGCTTGTCTAGCGCTTGAGCACGGTCTCGTCTGATAGTAAGCGATGATGCAGACTACGATTGTACACGCTTGTCTAGCGCTTGAGCACGGTCTCGCCTGATAGTAAGCGATGATGTAGACTACGATTGTACACACTTATCTAGCGCTTGAGCACGGTCTCGCCTGATAGTAAGCGATGATGCAGACTACGATTGTACACGCTTGTCTAGCGCTTGAGCACGGTCTCGCCTGATAGTAAGCGATGATGCAGACTACGATTGTACACGCTTGTCTAGCGCTTGAGCACGGTCTTGCCTGATAGTATGTGATGATGCAGACTACGATTGTACACGCTTGTCTAGCGCTTGAGCATGGTCTTGCCTGATAGTAAGCGATGATGCAGACTACGATTGTACACGCTTGTCTAGCGCTTGAGCACGGTCTCGCCTGATAGTAAGCGATGATGCAGACTACGATTGTACACGCTTGTCTAGCGCTTGAGCACGGTCTCGCCTGATAGTAAGCGATGATGCAGACTACGATTGTACACGCTTGTCTAGCGCTTGAGCACGGTCTTGCCTGATAGTAAGCGATGATGCAGACTACGATTGTACACGCTTGTCTAGCGCTTGAGCACGGTCTCGCCTGATAGTAAGCGATGATGCAGACTACGATTATACACGCTTGTCTAGCGCTTGAGCACGGTCTCGCCTGATAGTAAGCGATGATGCAGACTACGATTGTTTACGCTTATCTAGCGCTTGAGCATGGTCTCGCCTGATAGTAAGCGATGATGCAGACTACGATTGTACACGCTTGTCTAGCGCTTGAGCACGGTCTCGCCTGGTAGTAAGTGATGATGCAGACAACGATTGTACGCGCTTGTCTAGCGCTTGAGCACGGTCTCGCCTGATAGTAAGCGATGATGCAGACTACGATTGTACACGCTTGTCTAGCGCTTGAGCACGGTCTCGCCTGATAGTAAGTGATGATGCAGACTACGATTGTACACGCTTGTCTAGCGCTTGAGCACTGTCTCGCCTGATAGTAAGTGATGATGCAGACTACGATTATACACGCTTGTCTAGCGCTTGAGCACGGTCTTGCCTGATAGTAAACGATGATGCAGGCTGCGATTGTACACGCTTGTCAAGCGCTTGAGCACGGTCTCGCCTGATAGTAAGCGATGATGCAGACTACGATTGTACACGCTTGTCTAGCGCTTGAGCACGGTCTCGCCTGATAGTAAGCGATGATGCAAACTACGATTGTACACGCTTGTCTAGCGCTTAACCACAGTCTCGCCTGATAGTAAGCGATGATGCAGACTACGATTGTACACGCTTGTCTAGCGCTTGAGCACGGTCTCACTTGATGGTAAGCGATGATGCAGTCGTATATAAACGAGGACATTTATAATTCTGAAGACCAAGTGAGGGTAGTTGCTGCATCTGCCATCACTTCTCGACGGTAGCTCCAAGTGCTCCAGTCCGCCCGTGACCACGGCTGTAACACAGTCGAAACGTCGGGATAACAAATATAAAAGGTACATACGCGATAAATACCTGTTTCAATCAGTAATTATTAGGTTAGGGAAAAAGTTTCTTCGCATTTTTTAAGAAAATTTAAAACATTTTTTAATATAGTTTATTTACATTTACCTAAAGTATGTAGGTACCATTTTGTTCAATAAATTTTTGCCATCTTGTAGGTAGGGACATGATCCCATTGCTATAAAAATTTTGGGGCTTCTGATCAAAATACCGTGACAAGTAGTTTTGACAGTCCTCTCGTGATGTTAACCTGACACTGCTTAAAAAATTCTGAAGAGACCGAAACAGGTGGAAATCTGAAGGTGCAAGTTCAGGACTATACGGCGGATGCATTAATACCTCCCAGCCAAACTCTCTTAGTTTTTGCGGAGTGGCTAAAGATGTGTGAGGTCTAGCGTTATCATAATGAAAAACCACACCCCTTTTGTTGATGAATTCCGGCCGCTTTCTCTCAATTTCTTGCTTAAATCTCATCAGTTGTTCACATTAGAGTTCAGAATCAATGGTCCTGCCTGGTGGTAACAGCTCATAATGAATAATACCCTTCTAATCCCACCACACACACAGCATCACTTTGTTGCGAGTTAACCTTGGTTTCGCTGCAGTCTGTGAAGCCTGACCTACCTTTGACCACGACCTTTTTCACACGTTCTTGTCGTACGTGATCCACTTTTCATCACCAGTTATCAGCTTCTTCAAAAATGGTTCGTTTTCATTACGTCGTAATAAAGAATCACAAATGAGTACACGGTTCATTAGGTTTCTTTTAGTGAGCTCGTGGGGTACCCAAATATCGAGTTTTTTGTGTACCCAGTTTTTTTTAAATGCGGCAAAACTGTTTTGTGGTCAATTACCAGTTCTTCAGCTACGTCGTAATTACTGATATGCCAATCTTGCTCCACTTGTTCAAAAATGGCATCAATTTTATCCGTAATAGGGCGACCAGAGCGACGTGCATCTTTGACATCAAAATTTCCGGATTGATAACGCTTAAACCAAATTTGTGCTACTCTCACAGACACTGCACTGGGTCCATAAAAATTTCAAATTTTTTTCGCGGCTTGCGTCGCATTTTTACCTTTTTTGTAGTAAAATTTTAAAATGTATCGAATTTCTTCATTAGATTCACTCATCTTTACAGTACGAAAAACAAATAAAAATCACACATTTTCCTAATTTGAATTTGGAATTATCTTCTTTAAAATTTAAACTTTGAATGATACCAAAACGAGCCAGATACAAATAGTATAGCCAAAGAGATTTTATTACAAGTTCTTACATTGATTGAGATTTTTTTTCCAAATGTACATTGGTCGCGATAGTTTGAAAAATACTAGAAGAAACCTATTGACTCGCGACCTATATCCCTAGATTGTAGTTTCAGGAAACACAGACTATGGCAAGGCGTTCCACTCCTTAGTGGTACGCATTATAAAGGTTGAAGAGTGATTTGTGCGTTTGTGGTGTACAATATAGCGTTTTCTATTCTAGTCAACTTGAATAAGCATTGCAATTCAGCGGGGCGATGCAGTATGTGCCTTGCGGTCACTTCTGTTTGTCATTTACCTTTACAAAATATACAAAGTTCCCATTTGTTGTTGGCACAATTACATTTGAAACAGTAACAATAAACTGGAACCAATCTCGCTAACAAATTACACACTAAACCATTGGAAACATTCTAACAGTCGCACATGAATAGCTGGTGGTAGAGAGGGAGAGCGCTTTAGACAACCATATAACACCGGATTCCAGGATTTAACAAAGAGCACAAAATTTACACGCACAGGAAATCGCGGCGTAGCGTTGGGCACATGAGACACAAGTTTGATCGCTGTGAATAGTAATGGGGAGGCCTACTTTTATCAACGGACGCCCATTGGCTTACATGATGCATATACTAAATTATTAATTAATGTTAAATGAATATATGTATGTAATACTAGCTAACTAATCCGCAGCTTCGCACGCGTAGTTTTTCAATAAAAACTTTACCCTCCTTGTGCCCAGTTGGGTAAAAAGTAGCCTATCTCACCCGGAGATAGTGTAGCTTCCCAACATTGAAAGAATTTTTTAAATCTGTTTAGTAGTTTCGGAGCCTTTTTAATAAAAACAAACAAATCTTTCCTCTTTATAATATAAGTTTAGATATGTGTTAATAATATTTGTGGGGTAAATGTGCATAGTTTCTTCACTATCTAACCAGATGAGCAGTGTCCCAGATACCTAATGATAATCTGCCACTTCTTCTTCTTCTTAGTGTGTCAAGGGTTCTACGTTTTCATTTATACTATGTTGGCCAGGTGTTCGGCCACAACAATAACATTAGGCGAGGCGGTTATTAGGTCCTTCATCGTGCAGGTGTTCAGACTCAAAGGGCACATTAGCAAGTGCTGCAAAATTGACTGCGCGGGATCGAAAAGTATAAAGAAATAAAATAAATAATAATATACATATATAATCAAATCCATCTGCCACTGATAACCCTAATTATCACGTACACACGGCTACACATCATGCTATACATTCCAGTATAAGCTGACCTCTCATTCTACTAAAAGCCTACACAATGTGAAGTCAGCTTATACTGGAAATGAATAGCTTAATGTGTAGCCGTATGTACATCGTGTAATAAAGTACATTTAATATTTTAGAGAAAACACTGATCATAACTGGATTATATTTTGAGCATGATGTGAGTGAGTCACACATAAACAATCTCGATAAATGTTAAATCTACGAGTATACGAGATCTTACATCTTGTGGCCAATATTTGTGAAAAAATACGTGTCGTTGTGCACAATGAGGTAAGACATTCAATGCTCTTCCAGACTATATGTAATAGTTGCACTTGAATAACTATTAAAGCGTGTGATTGCGAGAATGAACGGCCGAATACATTGTTTTAGTCGAAAAGCTGTAATAATAACGCAATTAGCGATATCACATTGTAGCTGATTGGACTGGGCTTATGACAATCTCAAATGAGGTTAACTGCCTTGTTCATTATCATTTGATAGATGATTATGATGTTATATGGTCTTATGTTTTGTTACTTGTTTATTAAATAACTAGCTGACCAATCCGCAGCTTTGCACGCGTAGTTTTTCAATAAAAACATTACAATCCTTCTCCGCAGTTGGGTAAAAAGTAGCCTGTGTCACCCGGGGATAGTGTAACTTCCCAACAGTGAAAGATTTTTTTAAATGGGTCCAGTAGTTTCGGAGCCTATTCAATACAAACAAACAAACAAATATATTTCCTCTTTATAATATAACAAAGTTTTTATAGATATTGATATGTTCTTTAATATTGTAGAACATACTTTTGTTCTATCATCAATAGTTTCCGCAGCGCATGCGGCGAAAGAGGTTTTAGGGCACTTTTTAACACCTTGGGTTACGTTACTTAAGTTTTAGTAAGGATCCCTAATCTTTTCTAGCAACAAATATAACTTATGTCACTCAAAGTGAATGTAGCTATCCAATGGTGAAAGAATTTTTGAAATCCGCACAGTAGTTATTGAGTTTATTCATTACAAACATACACACAAAAATACAAACCTTTACTCATTATAATGTTATTGAGCTCTTTGCTCAATATAATTTGTTTTTGTTATTTTTTAAGTGTGAAATTTTGTTATTGTATAACTTCTAATTAACTGTATAATAATCTTATGTACTTACCTATGGACTTGTTCCGAAATAAATGAATTAATAATAATTATAATATTAGTATAGATGGATATTGCAAAAAAAATTGTGTGTACACGTACACGTACACACGGCTACACATCAAGCTATACATTTGCAGTATAAGCTGACCTCGCATTGTATAGGCTTTTCGTAAAATGAGAGGTCAGCTTATACTGGAAATGAATAGCTTGATGTATAGCCGTGTGTACACGCCAAAAATAAAAAAAATCAAAATGTTTTTATTTCTGTAAAATATAAAACTTTAACAAGGTTGTTGGGATCTTTTTTTAAGTATATTATACTTGTGTCAGAAGACCCCGCTCTTCAATAGCCATATAATTTATTTATATAGGTTACAGATTTTTACATGGAATAGGTTATCCAACAGTAACGAGCACATACGGTGGGTGTATATGGGTTGAATGTGAATGTACGTGTGTGTATGTATGTTTGTGGGTGTGTTTGTGAGTGGGCGTGTGTGAATTTAGTGTATGCGTGTTTTAGGTGTAAATCTAGACATAAATACTTATTATATTCTTATTATTATGTACTTTCAATATACAATATAAATCTAGTATCAGGATACAATTTGGATAAGTGCTTCAGTCTCATCATAACTTTTTGTGAGTAACCAACTAGTGAGCATTTTCTTGCAGTCATAATGATGTTTCGTGTAAATATTCAATGTAGATTGTATAAGCGTGATGTTTTTTGTCATATTCGTTGCTAGCGAAAGTTGGTTTAGTGGCGTGAACCTTACCAACCTATATGTATTCTGTATAATCATGTATTTTGTGATATTATTATTCATATTTATGAACAACAAAACACGGTTAAAAATATATTTATTAAATATAAATAGGTTAGGGGTGGGGAGGTGGAATACGTCGATGACTTCCTGTACCTAGGCCAGTCGGTATCCTTCCAATGACGACAAGACCTCGAAATTGCAAGATGAACCGAGAAAGCTTGGAAGGGATATTGGTCAATGAAACAGCTAATGAAAGGTACACTTTCATTATCTCTGAAACGGAAGCTCATGGACGTGTGTATTCTCCCCATCCTCACCTACGGCGTGCAGATCTGGTCTTTGACTGATCTGCAAAAGTCCAGACTCGGGGTTTGTCAGCGAGCCATGGAGCGCAGTATTATGGGAGACAGACTGACAGACCGTGTTCGTAACAGTTTACTGCGCTCTACAACGTAAATCGCGGATGTCAGGCAACAATCGGATTAACTGAAGTGAGATTGGGCAGGCCACCTCTGCCGCATCTCGGATGCGTTATGGGCTAAAGTTACCACGGAGTGAACGCCTCTAAACGAGAAACGACCTCGTGGCAGACCGCGGCGAAGATGGAGGGACGATATTAATGCCCATTTACAGGATTGGTCCACAATAGTCCAAAATAGAGAAGACTGGAGAAGGAAGGGAGGCCTTTGCTCTGCAGTGGGACACTACAGGCTCTTAATAATAACAATAATAAATTTAAAGTATTACAGTTGAAAATATACGTAGGCAATTATCAAACGGTAAATTGTTTAATGCCTAAAATACTATTTAGATGTATCATTAACATAGCTAAGCTATCGCTAGCTGAATAATCTCATTATAATCAGTTACAGTGTAACTGATTGGTGCGGTTTTAAAGCGACCTCGATTTATGGCATTGTACGTTAACAGTCCAAAGTGGAATTATCGCAATATGGCGTTGCGGGCTGCCAACGCATTTTTCATTCACGTTAATATTTCAGTGACGTTGTCACGTCCAACATGTTGAGCCGCGTTGGAATAATAGAATAAATGCTGACTTCTAATCTAGATGTAGAATTTAAAAACGTTATTATACAAAATCTTCATAAAAAAGCCTGCATTCCGCGAGCTTAGGTTTTTACGGAAGCATTTCTGAAGTTTCGGTCCCAAACGTTGTTGTTGGAAGCGAGAAACTAGAAATGGTCGACTCATACGTTTATCTTGACCATGTTTTATCTTTTGGCAAGGAGTATCAGATGAGGGAAGTCATCAGGCGTGCTCAACTTGGATGTGCAGCTTTCTGCATACTAGCTCACATATTAAAATCCACTCGTATTCCACTATGTCTTAAAACGCGTCTCTATAACCAATGTGTTCTGCCAACTATGAGTGCCGAGACATTGAGGCTCACAAAGGAGGCTATGCACAAAATAATTATAGCACAGAGAGCCATGGAGCGCGCCATGCTCGGCATCACACTCTTAGATCGAGTTTCCAATACTGAAATTCGCGAGCAAACTAAAGTACAAGACGTCAGCAAGCGAATATTAGGGCTCAAGTGGAGTTGGGCAGGACACTTGGCCAGACGTCGTGACGACAGGTGGACTAAGACCCTAACAGAGTGAAGGCCGAGAACTGGGCATCGAAATAGGGGACGTCCACCAGCGAGATGGGTCGACGACATCCATAAGACCGTGGGTCGTACGTGGTTCAGATTGGCACAGGATCGGGAAGAATGGAAGAAACAAAAAGAGACCTATGCCCAGCAGCGGGTCGACACGGGCTGAAAATGATGATGATGATGAGGTTTTTACTATGTAGACTTTTTTATGATAGCATTATCCCTACCTGACATGATGACCACGACCACTCTGCCAAGAGTGCTACGACTAAGGAGAAGAAGATTATTCCTACAAACCTTAGCGATTAACCGACTCAAAAAAAAAGAGGAGGTTCTCAGTTCGTCAGAATCTTTATTATTATTTATTTTTTAGGATTCCGTACCCAAAGGGTAAAATGGGACCTTATTACTAAGACTCCGCTGTCTGTCTGTCCGTCTGTCTCATGAACTGTGATAGTTAGACACTTAACATTTTCACAGATGATGTATTTATGTTGCAGCTATAACAACAAATACGAAAAACAGAATAAAATAATATTTAAGTGGGGCGCACATGCAACAAAATGTTTTTTTTGCCGTTTTAATAGATAATGGTTTGGAACCCTTAGTGCGCGAGTCCGACTTGCACTTGGCCGGTTTTATTTATGTATGTTCCTCGATTACTCGAAGAAGCTTGGACCGATTCAAGAAATTCTTTTTTGGTTTAAATGGGTATATGTTCCGGGTCCCATGGGCACCAAGTCAGGATCTGATGATGGGATCCCAAAAAAATCGAAGGCAACCCTAAAATTTAATAGGGATGCAATTCGGTTTTATGTTTGTTATTACCTCAGAACTCCGTCATTTATCCACTGATTCTGAAAATTCTTTTTTTATTTAAAAGGATACTTTCATATTGGTCTCATAGAAATTTCATCTAAATCAGTTCAGTAGTTTGGTTAAGTCGGTTATATTTTTGTCAAAAAGTTACTTGTTATAGATTACTGTTAGTAAAAAATGGTGATAAATAAATAAATATCAAAAATAGATGACAGCGAAGATTAGGAGTAAAAAATATACATAAAAATATTACAATTTAGACGTAATTTGTTTTCGTCTAAAAGGATCATTAAAAATAACAACCAGCCTTGTTTCTTGCCTTTCTTTCCTGGCTTGTTTTTTTATGTTATTTAGGGAAACAGGCTTACGGCCCATCTAATGACAAGCGGTCACCGTCGCCTATTGACACCGGCAACATCCAGGGTATTGTCGATGCGTTCCCTACACTGTAGTAACCTCTTTACATTTCTCTTGAAGCGTGCCATGTCGTAGCCTAATGGGGAAACCTCAGATGGTAGCTCATTCCACATCTTGCAAGTATGGGTTAGAAAAGATCGTGTGAAGCGCGTGGTGCGTGATACCTAATTATCGATGATATGTGGATGAGCTTTATTACATTGTCGAGAAGTGCGGTGGTAAAATCTCGACGACGGGATGAGATCAAATAGCTCCTCAGTTTGATAGCTCTCTCCTTGTTTGCAAAAGAGCAAACAACAAAATTGACGTTTCAAAGTGATCCTTGTTATTTTAATGAATAAAAACATTTGATTTGATTTATAGGTTTTGGGTTCGACCGTGGTGAAAAATTCATATGGTTTTAAATTCAACGAGACCTATAAATTTTTCCATTTGAAAATTTATGACTAACGTTTGATGAAACTGTGATGTTGTCTCGATCAACTCCTACTAGTACTATTAGCACATATGGTCACATTGTTGGGCAAAGGCCTTCCCGCCTTTCCGCTACTCACAACGGTCCAGTGCCTCCGCATGCCAGTCCCTCTCAAAGGCGTCCAGCTCGTCCCGCCACCTGCGGCGTTTCTCGATCAACATGTGACCGAAAATTAAATAATTGAGGAAAAACTAAAAATTTGTCAAGCGCGTGTCGGACCATATACAGTGAAGAGTTTCGTAATCAGTACGGCTGTATCTTTGTCTATGAAACACATTTATTAACAGAAAGAATAATATGCAATTATTTAGAAAACTATAAAATAAAGAAGAAACATTTGAAACATCAAAAGACGATTGCGTTGCAAACGATAGCTCAACTGCTCCAGATCTCCCCGCTATTCCTCCTGCAACCGAGCCTGCTCTTCTTGTTGACGACGCTGCTCTTCCTTTTTCTGACGGCGCTCTTCCTCCTGCAACCGAGCCTGTTCTTCCTGCCAACGTCGCTGCTCTTCTTTATCCTGACGAAGCATAGCCACAATAGCAGCAAGGTCGCCTGTCACAGGAGCGTGAACCATGGATGATGATGATGATGAAGCTCCAAATGATTCGGCGGCGGCTGATTCCATCTGTATCGGCTGACGACTCTGCCGAATTTCTTGAACCGGGGAATCTCCCAATCGCCTTTCATCTACTTCTTGTTGTCGTTGATCTCTCGTCTTTACACCGTCCACTGCCTGTTTTAATTTGATTTACATACGTATGTTGGTCGACTACTACTTGACTAGCTATGATAATTCTAACTCTCAGGTCTCTCGGTGACGGACGCAATGCAATGTAGGCCAGGAGACAGGGGAAAAACGATAATGGTGGCGCATTGTCAAATACGCTAAAAGTAGACTTAATTGAAGCATACTTCCTTAACCGACGAAGCCCATCTAATGCGCTGAAGTGGTATCAGGAACGCTACCCAGACCGCGATTGAAGAAGTATGCTTCAATCAAGTCTACTTTTTGCGTATTTGACAATGCCATGATAGAACAAATAAGATGATGCAATGACTGATATAAAAGTCCGACAGGTGCAAGAACCATGTTCGAAATTGTTCTGAAATACGAAATGTTTTTGAATTGCTCATGAGAGCATGGAGTTCCTAAACTTCTTATTCGCTACAGTATTAATACTTCTTTAATGTGCAATTAGAATCTAATAAAATGTTTGTAGAAGGAATTTTGTTTGTCCTGTTGTATGAGAATACTTTTTATCAAATTTGACTAACTTCCGCTGTTCAGATTTATTTCATCAATTACAATAAAATGATCCTTACAAAGGATTGCATCGATCGGCATCAAAAAAAAAATTACTAACTTGATTCATTTTAAGGCGCTACTCACACTTGACCAAAAAAAATTAAATGCCAAAATGTTTTTATTCGAAAACGAGCTGATGTTTTAAAAGAAACTGCACCTGTAACTCCTCTGGTTATAGGTGCTGCCGTACTGTTACAGTTAAAAAAAACGATATATACGATTATAATTGTTGTTCCTGCCATACGCTGCCAAATGTTCAATGGTGTTGCCATAGCAACAGCGATCATTGAAAAATGATTGTGTTATAGTTTGACCGAAACCGCTGTACCGCACCTGAGGTATGCGCGAGTCGAGACTAGAGGAAGTATCGGATCCGCTCCGATCCATCAGTCTGCTGTCCATGAGATAATTATCCAAAGATGGGTCGATGGCTTGTGATGTCAAGACCGTTATTTTTAAAGTGGCCGAATATTGTAAGAAAAGAAAAGAAGACAGAAAAAGCTTTGAATATAATTGCTGATTTAAAAAACAACATAGCCCATAACCATATTAACTCTTCTCTAGATGAAAAGATAAACTTATTGAATACATTGTTTTCGGAGTTCACGGCGGAAAAATGGCAGAATTGTGATGATCATGTCCAAAAAAATGAAAACAAATACTGGGATCGCGATAGAAGATTTGATATTATTATTGATCTATTAATAATAAATTTGCAGAACGACTCTGATTCAACTTCCGATAGCGAAAAGGAAGATGAAGTTGAAGCAGAATCTATGTCAGAATATCTGTAGACAATTTAGTTACTTATAAAAATATAAACATATCGTTTACGATATCGTAAGATCTATCCGACAATATCGATCTCATGTGTACCTACTCTTGCTCTTTTTTCCTCGGCCCCCACCTCACCGCACTTTCTTAAAGAGCGGTAGAATACCAAATGGTATGTATAGTGGCCATTTTACGTCGATAACGTTGTCATACTGAAGCGAGTGGTTTAATAGGATTAGACCCCTGGTTTTAGTTGGACGTATGAGATTTGTTAAGCTAGGACATGGACCTGTGCCGTCCTGACATCTTAAATTAAATATAAAATAAAACATACATTTTCAATTTAATTATCAGTTCTTTGCAGATAACATTGACTTAAATAATAGTATGAGGATTTCAATAAAACCTGCTAGTTATCAAATTTCCAACAAGCAATCTAGGTATCAGTTTCGTAGTCCAATTAATATTGTTAGCCAAATTAATATGCAAGATTTGTTCTTTTGTAGTTATATTATTGTAATTAATACCTACCTATTTAAAATTTAATAAGTTGTAAACCTAGTGATTTCGTGCTAAAATATCCAAATTATTGGATTTCATTTATTATTCCAACGCCGACCTGCGGTTCTTAACAAGTCGTCTGCATATCTTGTAGGTGGACGTCCTACGCTGCGCTTGCCGGTCCGTGGCCTCCACTCGAGAACCTTCCGGCCCCATCGGCCAACTGTTCTGCGCGCTATATGGCCTGCCTATTGCCACTTCAACATGCTAATCCGTCGGGCTATGTCGGTGGCTTGAGCTCTCCTACGTATCTCCTCATTTCTGATTCGATCCCGTAGAGAAACCCCGAGCAAAGAGAGTTGGATGCAGGCCGCTTCCAACCGCAGTTCCAGGAGATCAATGAGGGAGGCCTTTGGACCAGTGGACGTCCTACGGTGATGACGATGATGATTTATTATTACTCGTAATCTATTCTCTAAGTTGAAGAGAGCTTTGATGTAAGAAATAAGTAGTAAAAAGACAATTTTATTTACTAAGTGCTTCAGACAAGTAAATCCTAAATGTTTAATTATTCTGAACCTGTAGGTATCCGTTTAAATAGGTATCTATATATACGTAGGCCATAGTTTTATAATTTTTGCAGTTTTATCTGTAACCTTTTTGTAATAAAAAAATAATTGAAAAGAAAAAAAAACCAGTGTGCGACACCACAAACCTCACAACTGAAGGAAAACTTCTTTTTTTCAAAATATTAATTTATAAAACTGTTCAGTTACAAAATTGTACACACGTCTGTAGGTCGATCAGTCTATGTTGATTCTGGACAGACGCAACTCGCACTTGTACATTAACGTTTAAAAATATACGAAACGTAACTCTCTCTCTTTCTATCTTCACTAACTTATATCTCCCTCTCAACTTCCGTTCGCACTTTTCGTAATGCATTCACCAGCTTACTCTCCAAGTCGAGCGTGCGTAAAGAAGTTTTATTTCAAAAAAGTTAATAACGAAAATTGTTTTGTTGGGCGTTTTTTAGTAACACCCTGGGTACCGGAGGATGGACGGCGACGTCGGGGTCGGCCGCGAAAGCGTTGGCGCGACGACATCAGTGGATTCGAGAAGGAATGGTGGGAATCTGCCAAGGATCGCGATAGGTGGAAGGAGTTGGGGAGGCCTTTGCCCAGCAGTAGGAAAATGTAGGAAAGTAAAAAAAACGAATGTTCTATCGATACGTAGCCTAGTCACAGTTGTTATAGGAAAATATATTACATGGGTAAGTAAGAATTATAAAAAAGTGTATACCTAAGTTATATGTTCTCTCTCTCTCTCAGTTCTCTCTTAGTTATCTGGTTCACATGGTACAAGCTTTGCTTAGTTTGGGGTTAGAAAACACTGTTTCGAATATTCAGCATTAATTATTAATTTGAGTATTGAATTGTCCAACGGGGCTTAAATAAAATATTTAAAATGTATGGGCCAAATTTGATAGTATTATAGTGAATAGACCAATCAAACCAACTAAATCTATATTTCGATGGCAAACTTTGATTACTACAGCTGGCTATCGAAACTTCAGTGCTCTTGCTTAAGGGGGCACCGGAAGGACAATCGCCCATACAACACGTACTACCAAGATCATTTCTAATTGGAGCATATTTCTACCTTAATAAGGTATTATTTTAATTTTAATAGTATTTATCTAGGTTCCCAACCATATATTAGATTAAAATACTTACCTAAAATGAAATAGAAGCGTGTTTTCAACCTAATTGTTTCGTATTAAAAACAACAACATCTTACGTATCCTAGTCATGGGAACATAGATTATATCGTCTAGTTACAGAATAACAACACAATGAGAAAAATACAACAAGTTTTCAGTCATCATTTTTGATATTACGGAACACGGTCAAGATCTAATCAAATTTAGAATCGTTCTATTGCTATCACTGTCGCTCTGCGGGGCTAAACTTCGTCACTAAACAGGGATAGCGATATTCAGGCCGAAGTTTTTGACGTGGCCGAATTGAAGTTGCGCTCAGTGTTCGCCGGCGCGTTAAGTACTTACAGATCCAAAATCTTAATCCGTGGATAGATTAGGTAAAGAAGAGGTAAAAAGGTTTAATAGATTATTCTCTGAACCTAACACGTAGGTGAACTTTTTGGGAAAATGTGTAATTTTTTGATATGGCGTAAGCTTTTTTTCAAATCTTTCTGCATGTCTAATTTATGTACGTCATTTAATTTAGTAATAATGTTCATTATTCATATCAACCATAGAGGTCTTGTACCATATTTAGTTCCGAAAATCAAACTAGATGTCGCTACTAAAAAGTGTCCGTTCCTAGATCGCGCTGACGAAAACCGCTCGGCATATGGTATAAGACCTCAGAGTATGGTTGTATTATATTGTTGCCGCACGGATGCGGCACGGCAACGACACAGCTGCACCACAGCACCGCCTCAAATTGCGGCTACCGCTCGCCGCCCGCGAGGTGCCAGCGCGCTGGCAGCGAGCCATCCGCAAAGTGTGTAGCTTACTATCACCGTGAACACGTATTCGTGAATGAACACGCCTAGGACACGGTTCGCAGTCGGCGCACTGTACGCACGCGGTCTCCTTGCTTACAGCGCGTGGGCTCCGCGACTAGTCGTATGGTAGCTGTAAGCGCGCTGCCTGCCCGCCGGTGGCTTTTTATATTGACATTACGAAATATATTATACGACACTGGTTTTAATGCTCTAATTTGAATGACAAGTAAATTGCTGGGTTGGAGCCGTGCTGGATCCGTGCCGTTATAATGTAATACAACCTTAAAATGTTTGATCGAGCTCGTTCGGGTGTCTTGTTACTTGCAATAAAGCAACTTTGAAAGTGCAGTGCCTTATGATCTGGGAGGACCCTTTACCTTTACACTGCATGAATCGACTTTTGATAAAATGTAGCGAAAGAAATGTGATAAAGTTCTATTATATCTGGCTCCTAGACTATTAAATATCATACATATCTATTGATGTTCATAGGTTTTGAACTGCATCGTAAAAAGAAAAGAAGGTTTGGTTAAGCCTGAAAGTAAATAAGGTAGGTATTCATGATTTAAAATTAATGTGAGGTTGTCCTATAACTGATATAAAAGTAAATGATAGAAATCATTAATTGATCGAGCGAAACGAGACCTCCAAATCAACGTGGACAAATCGGCGTTGTATAAATAAATTAAATAAATAAATATTGCTGAAAATTTAACACAGCGCCATCTAGCCCCAAACTAAACAGAACTTGTACGTACTATGGGAACCAGATAACTGATAGAATACTTATATGATTTTTTCTGTAAATACATATTTTTTATATAGAGAAACAACTAGACCCGGAGCAAATATCTGTAGATCATGCAAATATTTGTTCCGCGCGGGGAATCAAACCCGCTACCTCCTGCGCCTCAGCCGGCTATTCGCCCACTGCACCACGGAGGTCGTCCATGCATATTTGTTTGTCCGAGGATAACTTTCGAACTGTTTATCCAATCGTTTTGAAATTTGATACATAGGTAGTGATGGCACAATTTGAGTGACTAATGGCGGGTTCCTATATCCGTCGGTAACAAGTTACAACTCGTTTCTTCTTGAAAACGTGTCAAAATTTTGACACTAGTTTGACACTTTTTCAAGGAGATACGAGTCGTAGTCGGTTACCGACGGATATAAGAACCCGCCATTAATGAGCTAAAAATGCGGGGGAGTTGTTGAGATACTGGGGTTCAAGAGGGGTAAAAAAAAAAGAGACTATAAGATCAAATGGGAAGTCAAATGAAAGGTCTTCATTAATAAATTTCGATTCCGTTTTTATTTTTAGTAAAGTTCTTGTAGTTTTTGAATTATTAGCCACAATAAAATTTTGACGAAATTCACAGGTTACACCAGTGACCCCATAGTGCTGTAATTTAGTATGCGTGTAGATTTAGTGTCACCCAAACTTGTACCCCAAAAAAGAATATCCAATTTACATGAACTCCCGTTACCTGTAATTTGAATGAAACTGTAGGTCAAATAAGTTGGACATATATTTCGTGGCGTTATTTTAATAGTCGAAGATTACGAATCCTACTAATATTTTAAACGCGAAAGTTTGTATGTATGGATGTTTGTTACTCTTTCACGCCGGAACAGCTGAACCGATTGCGATGAAATTTGGTACCAATGTACGTAGATCATAACCTGGATTAACAGACAGGCTACTTTTTATTGGCAAACCACGCGTGCGAAGCCGCGGATTGGACAGGTAGTTATATATATATTTGTATTTTGGCAGGCCGCGAGATCTCAGTTCCGGGCGAACCACTAGTTATTATAAGTACAAGATTTATCACGTACCGTTTTATCGGTACTTCGATCGACAGTTTCGATTCAATTCGTGAACCTTCGTCACGATGAGTGTGACTCGCTTCAACTGCGTCTCGCCAGTAAATACTGCTAGTGGTTCGCCCCAAACTGAGAACTCGCGAGTCTCTGATTAAAACCAAAATATATTATTTGTAATCTGTGACTATCAAAATAGTGCCACGAAATAAATAAATAACTTACTTCACCTACAGTTTCATTCAAATTACAGGTAAAGGGAGTTCATGTATTGTGGTTAAAATTTTTGGAGTACAAATTGCAGTTATTCTGGATTTCAGACTTTTGCCTATATTTGTGTCACTTAAGCTACACGCTTACCAAATAACAGCACTGTGGGATCACTGGTGTACCCGTGAATTTGGTCAAAGTTCAGTTTTTATTATGGCTAATAACTCAAAAACTATAACGACTTTACTAAAAATAAAAAAGGGGGCCTCAATGTACTAGTAAATACCTTTCATTTAAATCCCATTGAACCTAATAATCTCTTTTTTATTTTTTTTACGCCACTTGAACCCCGATATCTCAACAACCCCCCACATTTTATGCTCATTAAGTCACACGTTTCAATCATTTATTTTTCTGCGCTAGTGAAGCTACCCATGGGTCCCATCTGAAAACCAGCGCCGCTTATCTTCCTCGGATGGTAGGCTGCAATACGCTAAGATGGGACCTGTTTGACCCACACAGCACGGAGGACGATATTATCTGTACCTACCTATGTATACTTAAGTACTAAATTTTTATCTTGTGTTTTTTCTTTAATTCTGTACTTAAATAATTATTCTTTTTTTATTATATTCTATATGTAAGTAGGTATGTTTTTTGTATTTGTTCTGTTCTGAATGGTCTGTCCTGTGTGTGTATCAAATAAATGTATTTTCTTTCTTTCTTTCACAACAAAATTGTGCTATCACTACTTAACTATGTATCAAATTTCACGATGATCGGATCATCGCTACGAAAGTTATCCTCGGACATACATACATACATATATGTACAACGCCGATTTGCCCAAGTTATGTTAGAGATCTCGCTTCGCTCGATCAATAAATAAAATTAGAAATAAATCCGTATTTTTAATAATGATTGAAAGAAATCATAAAAATTTTCACAATAGACATTCCTCAGAAAACCAAGGCTTCACACCATAACACGTTCCACCTCAGCGCACACATATAACATGAAAAACTCATAAATTACTTAAACGTTGGTCCCGTTCGTTTTGTGAAAAAACTTGTTCCCATTTCGGTCGGCAAATAAAATGGTCACGATACAGGAACGAGAGAAAATAAAAAAATACTAGAAATATACGTGTGTGGTTCAGCGCGAAATGTTTTGTATCTTTTGGACTAAGGTTCATATAGTAAGTTAAATATGTGGTTGTAAAGATTTAGTTGAATTGCACGCAAATAAGAATATAAACATATGATGCATGTATATGAATATATATATATATATATATATATGATATAATATATATAGATGCAGCTAAATATATTTGTGTGAAAAGACAGCATGGCCAATGTAGAAATGTTTGATGGTAAGAAGAATAATAACCGGCCAAGTGCGAGTCGGACTCGCGCACGAAGGATTCCGTACTATTATCCATAAAAAAGAGCAAAAAAACACGTTTCTTGTATGGGAGCCCTTCTTAATTTTTTTTTTATTCTATTTTATTATTAGTTTTTAAAGTGAATGTATAACTTAATATTCTGTGAATATTTCAAGCGTCTACCTGTTTTCAATTTCAATATCGAGCAAAAAAGAACAAAAAAAGTTTGTTTGTTGTATGGGAGCCCCCCTTATACATTTATTAATATTTTTTATTCCGTTTTTAGTATTTGTTATTATAGCGGCCACAGAAATGCATCACCTGTGAAAATTTCAACTGTCTTACTATCACAGTGACAGACGGACAGACAGACAGCGGAGTCTTAGTAATCTTTGACTATCAAAATAGTGCCACGAAATATATAACCAAATTACTTGACCTACAGTTTCATTCAAATTACTGGTAATGGGAGTTCATGTAGGTTGGTTAATTTTTTTGGGGTACAAATTGCAGTTATTCTGGATTTCAGACTTTTGCCTATATTTGTGTCACTTAAGCTAGACGCATACCAAATTACAGCACATTGGGATCACTGATGTACCCTGTGAGTTTTGTCAAAGTTCAGTTTTTATTATGGGTATTAACTTAAAAACTACAAGCTTTAAACTAAACATAAATAACGGGATCGAAATGTACTAAATATCTTCCATTAAACGTGCCATTTGACCGGATAGTCTCATTTAGTTTTTTTATCTCCTCTTGAAATCCAATATCTTTTAAGTCACATCAGGATTGTGCCAACACTAGATACCTATCTCTCTATAACATTGCCCCTTACGCTGCTTTCTATTGGTGGCACTTTTGGGGGACGTTTAGTGAATGGCCAGTCACCACCTGCCTCAATTATTCATAATATTACAGAATAGGCAGGTGCCATGTTCTCTTTGCTCAAAATCAATTTCATATGCCAATAGCCTGAACTCTATTTTATATATTTGTTGCAATAGTACTTACTACCAACTGTTTTACCTCCATCTCGTAGTAGTCCTTTAGTCTAAAAGTCGGCTGCAAACTGCGACACAGTTTCTAACTGCTGCAGTTTACAGCAAATTTTTATTTTATATTATACCTCTCTAAACATTCTTGTTCAAAAATTTCAAATCTTATCATAGTAAATTTTATAAGGGTAAAACAGGTCTTCGGCTTGATTATTCCTCAATGATCGCAATTACTAAAACTATTTCAATGCACAGAATTTTATAAAAGTTGCAAAAATGCAATGTATCTTCATAAAAAATTTTTACTCTATTTCCTGCAACTGCGGTACCGATGCCATTAATTTAAATGTAGCTGTGACCACGCCATTCGCAAAAAAATTGTTTATTTCAAACTAAAAGCTCAATCAACATTCCGTTTCATAGTTCACTTTGTGTGGAAATTTTGGGGTACAAATCTAATAGAGTAAACAAGATCTAGTGATGTCACTTTCCTCTGTCGCCACTCTGTTTATTGCTTGGACGAATTATTAATAAATTATCAGTCATGGTTTGTATGACTTTTTGAGTTAGTGATCTGTAGAAGGTGCTAGATATAATGTTGGAAAATTGTAATGTAAATGTTTCAAATCTTATAGTCTGGCTGTCCGTGAGGTCAACACTGGCCTCAGCAGAATACCAGCGCTGCAGTATGGCAACATGCTGTAGCAAATGCTGAGCTGAGGACCCTTTCGCCACCACATTTTAAATTTTTAGTATATTATATTTTTTGTGTCATTTGTTTGTGTGTCCATTTGTGGTGGTCTGAATAATTTTTTTTTCATTCTTTCTTTCTTTAGTGGGTTCGAGTCGGGCCGATTTATTTATATAGCTTGAGTTGACGGCAAACAGCCAAGGTCCACCTGACATCATTACCATCTTATATCAGTATCAGCCACAGTACGTCCACTGCTAGACATTGCCGCCTCATAGATATCTAGAATCTTCTACGGCCTGCACCCAACGGCTCCCAGCAACCTTTATCAAATCGTCTTTCCATCTAGCAGAAGCCATCCTACCCCGCGCATTCCAGTTCGTGGGCTCCACTCAAGAACATTTAAAAACCAAAATCAAACAGCAGTAATTTTTACAAACATTTTGGAAATTGGTAGGTATTTTGGAATTTAGTAGGTGAAAGGATCAGAGAAACGCATTGAATCATCACATTAGTTTATCATAAATCAGCTTAACTTGCACAACGATCCTTAAACATATTTAAAATTTGATAAATTTGTATGATTTGACAACTCTTTAATACATATTTAGCCACTGCAGTTCGTGAAGGCGTGCCAACATTCAATTATACAGGCAGTGTGATCAAAACTTGTATTTACGCCCTTCTAGTCACAGATCTAGTGCAGGATGACCTCTCTTAGAAGAGCTTGTGTGAGCTTGGGGGGAATAATTGGGATTATTGAGCTTTACTCCTTTTAAAGCTAAGAAATAGCTTGAGTCCTATCTAAAACGTACTCAATTTTACAAACCAGACTTTCCATCATTAAAAACAAAAAACCAGTTTTTGGGCGTCCAGATATTTATATAGTGCACTCCCATATCCCCTTTATTCTGCCACAAAAAGGGGAAAAAGCCAAACGTTCGTTCGGGAATTCAGTTGCCATATTAAATTGGCCGGCAAGAGCGGATTGCTTTGGTTTATTAGTGGGCTAATTTGATTTTATGTCCGGCCACCACTGGCCGTGACTGGAAAAGTAAACAAATGAAGCACGTGAGCAGCAATTCTCGCCCTTATGCCCGTTGTGTAATCTTCGGATGTAGGAAGGAAATGAAATCAAGTTAAGGATTTCGAGCTGAAATGTCGGACGGGATTTAGTGATGCAAATTGTTTCTGAAGGTATATTATACGTGTTGGTGTTTGCTAAACGTTCAGCTGAGATTATTTTGTATTATTGTATTTGCGTTCTTCAGATTACCTCCAACTTAAAACTCCTGTCCATACGACAGAGTTTTATGGTCGATCCTTCACTGTAACAGCCGTACGATTGTGGAACGCTTTGCCTCTCTCTATAAGAACGTCTAAGTCTATTAGTAATTTTAAAACAAAAGTGCACACCCATTATCTGTTCCTATGTTGAAGTTGTAACTGCTTGTTAATTCATCATAACCATTTTTATAGTTGCTTATTTTAAATAAAGTTTGTTTTAATACTATTATTTTAGGTTTATAGTATGCAGGTATGTTTTTAATTGTATATAGATGCACCGCCGTCATGTGATACATTATAATCCTGCCCATACAAAGGTTGTCTGGAAGAGATCGCTTTTAGCGATAAGACCGCCTGTTGTACTAAATCTATTAGTAAAAATTATGTTCTGTATTTTACTTTGGTGTTAAAAGAGTTAACTTATTTTAAGATTTGACCTAAATAGGACATTAGTTAGAAATCAGACAAAGTTTGTTATTTTCCACTATTCAACATACTAAACTGTGAACCACCGTCCATTACTGCGTCGTTCATTACTGATCATCCAAAGGCTGCCAGGAAAAAAACACTCCCAGCGATAAGGCCGCTAAAAACTATGTATTTTATGCTAGTTCCTAATGAAATTCCGGTGTACAATAAACAGTTTAATCTAAGTCTAAAATCTAAATCTGTCAAACATTAGATTGCATCATTTTTCAAAAAATTTCCAGAGATTTACTTCAAAATTTTAGTCTCGACACGTTTGAAAATATTGTGTCAAGGTGATAACAATAAGTAATTTTTCTGGGTCCCGAGTTCAATTTTCGCCAATCGTCTTAACATGAAGTTTGAAGTCAATGAAAACGTCATATGAAGTGAAATATTGTTCAAGACCTCTGTGGGTCATTTCCTGGGCCGAAACGAATGTCCGTTTCGTGCCTTTTACCCAACATAAGGCCACGTAGGACATGATATAGATCCTTAACTAAGGATAGTTATCAGATTCAACTTGACTAGTTATGTAGCTGAGTTATAGGAATATAAATTGTTATTGGAAATAGTGTTTGAGCTACTTATAATAGTTATCATCAAAATTATATTGAATTTTTTTTGCTACTTATCGTGCACTACCTACAGAATATTTTTTCCACACTATGCAAAGGTTAACTGGAAGAGAATGCTTGCTAGCATCAAATTCACTTATGTATAGATATATGTATTTTTGTGCGATAAAGAATTTTCAATCAATCAATATTAGCCACTGGATGTCCTCTGCTGAGCATAGGCCTCCCTCATAGAATTCCTAGATATCGATCCTCATAGATCGATCTTATGTGGTTTGTGACGGCTTCCACCTTTACATATTTTTACCTTTTTTACCTAACTCTGCCCTCTGTAGGAGAAAAAGCATAAGTGACAAATTATGTGAAATTGAGATACATACGAGATTCATGACGTTTGAATTCGAATTATGGAGCTCAAATGGTCTTGGGCGGGACACTTGGCTAGACGTGGTGATGGCAGATGGAGCAGGACAGTGACTGAATGGTGGCCGAGGAGCGGATATAGAAGGGTAGAAAGACCAGCAGCGAGATGGGTGGACGACATCGTAAAGGTCGCGGGCCGTAAGTAGGTGAGACTAGCACAGGATCGTGGTGGATGGCACAAACTTGGGGAGGTCTATACCCAACAATGGGTGAAGTCAGGGTGTGGATGATGATGATGAGATACATATGTACATTCCCGGGCTTAGCAAAAAAAATGTGATTTTTCTGTCAAGGAATGTTGAAGATATTTCCCATAGAAGCCAAGTTAGACAAGCACAAGTGCATTAGTTACACTAATAATCAAAACTCCTCTACATCCAAACGTGAAAAGATATTTCCTAGCGATAATATCATTATAACATATATCTTTCTCATTCATTAATTAATTTACTATTCCTTTTTTTTTTTTTTTATTCTTTATTGTACACAAATAGATTTACAGATAAAAATAGCTTACAAAATGGACATGTACAAAGGCGAGCTTAACCCTAATAAAAGTTTTCTTCCAGCAAACCTTTGAAGATAGAGATATTTGATTATAGTGGTGGGTACGTGCACAGAGAATGACATTGGAGTAGAATACTAATATATAGTATATACTATAATAAATACATCACTTAACCATATTAAAAAATAATAATAATACCTTTATACTATACCTACATTAGAAATAAACATAATACATTATACAAAATATAAATAATATACCTACTTATACATAATAAATAACCTAAAAGCTTACAAGGACAGGTAATGCTCTTTGACTCTAAGCTTAAAAGTGCTTAGTGATGGACTTGCGCGGATAGAGTGTGGTAGAGAATTCCACAGGTTGACTCCATGGACAGTGAAGGAACCGCCATAGCGACTGGAGGAATGAGGAGGGGTTTTGAGAAGGAGGGACTTAGATGACCTACAAGTCATCTCCGGTAGGACAAGAAAATCGAAGCGCTCACGGAGGTAAGAAGGAGCTAAGGGATTGAAAAGAGTGTTAAAGAGAAAAGTTACAACATGAAGATCACGTCGACGACGAATGGGAAGCCATTTTAGCTGGGATCTAAACATGGAGACGTGATCAAACTTGCGCAACCCGAATATAAATCGGATACACAAATTCTGAAGACGTTCCAGTTTATTTAAAAGTTCCTCGGTGGCGTCAAGAAAACGGACATCGGCATAGTCTAAAGGGGTTAACATGAGTGTTTGAGCAAGAGTAATTTTAGTTTCAAAGGGTAAAAACTTTTGGAGACGCTTAAGAGATTGAAAAGAGTAGTTAACCCTTTTACTAATCTCATTAACATGCCGCACCCAAGACAGATGATTGTCAAAATAGACGCCAAGGTTCTTGGCATTGGCCGAGTAGCTAATCGGTGCTCCAGCGTATAAAACTGGAGGAGGATTACACTTACCGACAAGATTTAACATATAAGGGCTCCCAAAAAGTACAACCTGAGACTTCGGGTTGACCAGGAGACCAAAAGCCTTTGCCCACGAGTAGATATGGTTGAGATCAGAGTTGATTTCGTCAATACCCATTGAAACCTCGTCCAATTGATGATATATATATTGATATTATTATATATATTTGATATATATTGATATATAACTGATGATATATCTGTAGGTCGTCAGCATAAAGATGGTAGTGCGAAGTAAGAACGTGGGTTATGGCGTTAATAAACACCGAAAAAAGGAGAGGAGACAGAACACCACCTTGAGGTACGCCAGCGGTGATGTCACACCAGTCAGAACAAGACTCGTTCGAGCGTACACACTGCGTGCGACCCGAAAGATAGGAGGCAAACCAAGAAGTTACTGAGAGAGAAATATTGAAGGAGGAGAGGATGGATAGGAGAATGTCGTGATCAACCGAATTAAAAGCACTGCTAAAGTCTAACAATACGAGGACTGTAAGGTATTGGTTATCCATGCCCCAGCGAATGTCATCGGACACTTTAGTTAGAGCACTAACCGTGCTGAGACCTGGACGGAACCCGGATTGGTAAGGACTCAGCAGGCAATTAAGGGCAAGGAAGTGGGACAGTTGCTTATGCACAACCTGTTCTAAAGTTTTAGATAGAATTGGTAAAATGGAGATGGGTCTAAACTGAGATACCAGGGTGGGATTAGATGTCTTTGGTAGAGGGATAACAAAAGCCTTTTTCCATACCGCAGGATATGAGCTCGTTTTGAGAGAATAATTAATAATGTGAGTGATTATAAGAACAAGCTCAGAGGAAAGGAGTTGAATCATAAGGATGTGAATGCCATCTGTACCGACGGCCTTAGTGGAAATGGAACAAAGGAACTTCAAAACTTCAGTCCCAGTAACATCCACAAAGATAAAAGGAGCACACTGAGGTCTAGTAAGGTTAGATAAATGATCAAGAGTGGAACGTTTTATGACATCGTCCACGCAGAGAGGCGATTTAGAAAAATGAGTATTAATAGTGTAAAGGTCAAAAGAGATAGATGAGTCATTTGATCCTTTACCAATTCCAAGTGAATTTAAAAATTTCCACATTTTAGCGGTGGTACAATTTTGGATGGAGCTATGTATGTGGTGTCTCTTTGCATTTCTACACATCTTGCTGCACCGATTCCGAAGCTTTTTGTAGACTGCCAAGTTCTCTTCGGAAGGTATCTTCTTGTAGATCCTCTTTGCCTTATCTCGCTTAGACATCATCCTTTTAATAGGTTTTGTCAGCCAAGGCGCTGGAGGATGTTTCACTTTAACGCGTTTCAACGAAGCGTGAGCATCATAGAGTTTAGTGACAATTGAGTTGAAGACAGATACTTTATCATCCACACTTGCCGCATTGACTACTGGAGACCAATCGATGTTATTGGCATCCACCTTTAAACGCTCCATGTTAATATCCTTAAAACTACGAAGGAGAAGATTTTTGGGCTTACGCCTGGGACAGCGAATTTTATAAGTTACGAACAAAAGATCGTGGTAGGAGAAAGAGGCTGACAACTGGCCGTATGTTGCTACACGGTCAATTTCCGAGACTATAATTAAATCTAGAAGTGAAGGAGCACAGTGGGGAGCGTGGTGAGTGGCAGAAAGAGGAAGAACGTGCATGTTAACAGAGGAGACTAAGAAAAGAAGTTTATTCGCACGAACGTCACCCTTTAGCAGGCATGTATTAAAATCCCCGAGAAGAAGAGTGTGATCGTATATAGTGGAATAAGATTCAAGTTTTGTTTCCAAAGAGGAGAAGTAATCAATTTTACTGGAGGGAGGGTAGTACACGCCAAGCAGTATTTTGGAATGGTTAACAGTGACTTCAACAAAAAGATGTTCAGCTAAATTACAGTACTATTTACACTTACATATGAAGACACCGAAGAAATCATACAAGTAAAACAATAAACTTCCCTCTATATTAGTAGATCACTGTTTTAAGCTCGCAAGTACACCCTTAACCAACAGACAAACATAACCCTCACAAAAACCCACTTTCTCACATACACACACTACCACACATTACCACAAACTCACCCATCGAAGCCTCGACACACGCAGACCCCCGTATACACACATACACACCCTTACTCACACACCCACTCCCCTAAAACACTCTAAAACACATTCACACACACAGTCATACTTATAAAAAGCCGAGTTACCATGACATGGTTTGTAAGTTTATTTAATTTTTCCTATTTAAATCAAAATTTTGTAAATTAGCAAATTATAACCTACCTATAATCAGGAACGTCTAACTCATTTAAATTGTATGTACGGGCACTGGAAACTGCGACACAGTATTTTACTAATGCAGTTTCCAGTGTTCACATGGTTTTTAATCACATGTAAAAAAGTTCACTGAAAATAAATAAATTACAAATAATTACAATTACAAACAAATACATTTATCTATGTTAAGTTAGGTCCATCTTAAACCTTAGTATTTATTTTTATCCTCATCATAAGTTTTAAGACGTCCTTTGCTGAACATAGACCCATCCATAGATTTTCACAGTGATCGATCGTATATGGCTTTCACGATACGACTCCCAGCAATTTTACTTAGAAAACCTTCGTGATTTATATTAATCTTTATTATATAGGTAAATACGGGATACGGGTAGTGTGAGGCGAGGCGCAATTCGGAGCGGATCGCACTCACTCTGACGAAGGTTCACGAATTGAACCGAAACATTGTCGGTTGAAACACCCATAAAACGGTTCGTGATAAATCCCTTATTTATAATAATGACTCCAAGTAACTTTTATCAGGTTATCTTTTTAACTAGTGCTCCAAGTGCTCCGCTTTTGAATGCGTGGTGTCCACTCGAGAACAATTCTTCATCAATGACCATCAGTATAGATTTAGCTATGTACTATGCCTACTGCCACTTACTCCTTTTCTTACTTACGCCTATGGCTCAGTGACCTAAAGTCTGTCTTGGAATCCTATAAAAGAAGTCGCCATTTTGGTTTATCCTGTTTTTACCACTTATTGCAGACATAATAAAGTTAGTAAATCGTTTATAGGGCGCTTGTACGCTTTTATAACAAACTCCCAAGTTATGTACAAAAATTGACAAGTAACTTTAAAACCGATATTAAACAAAATGTTTATAATAAAGCCTACTTTAACATATCGGATTATTTAGATGATAAAGAAGCTTGAGATCTAAATTACTCCAATTTATTCAAAAATGTTAGAAAATAGACGTAATTATTTTCTGTTTTGTAATGTATTCTAAAAGGATCATTAAAAAGAACAACCAGCCTTGTTTCTTGCCTTTCTTTACTGGCTTGGGCGCGGAGGAACAGGTAGTAAAATTTACTTTTCAAAGTGATCCTTGTGATTTTAATAAATAAAAAGATTTTGATTTTGAGTTTGCCGCCAGCTCTCCGCTTGTAGCTCCCGCAGATCCGCTTCCAGTACATCTTTCCAGCGGTACCGCGGGCGTCTCGGATCGTCGGCCGGCGGGGGAGAGTGTCCATCTTCTCCCATTCTTTCTAAATATCCCAGCCAGTGAATGCGATGCGGTTTCGTTTCGCCGATGATGTTGTGGCGCAGTGGGCGAATAGCCGGCTGAGATGCAGGAAGGGTTTGATTCCCGCCTCGAAACAAATGAGTCGTACCTATAGATGCAAAACCAGCAACATCATTTTTTTTCACTATAGCAACCTTGAATGTATTCTGAAAGCGTTTTTTTAAGTTTATGTAGGCATACATTAAAAAAAACGCTTTCAGAATAAACATAGCAAAAGCATCAATATCCTATAAAAAACAGACGCTCAATCGTGAGCTTAGTAGCAAACACAGCAATATCCTAACTGACAGGTTCAAAGACAGCTTTCGACCAATCAGAGCACAGTATTTCGACGCCATTACAACTTTGTAGTTTTTTTAATACTGCGTTCGTGATTAATTAATTAGTGATTTATACGGGATCCATGTTTAAGGGGACACCGGAGGGACAATCGCCCATACAACACGTACTACCAAGATCATTTCTAATTGGAGCATATTTCTACCTTAATAAGGCATTATTTTAATTTGAATCGTATTTATCTAGGTTCCCAACCATATATTAGATCAAAATACTTACCTAAAATGAAATAGAAGCGTATCGCATTCTGGAATGTCTTACGTCATAAATTACCTGTTTTCAACCTAATTGTTTTGTATTAAAAACAACAACACCTTACGTATGAAACGACCTTACGTCATGGGAACATAGATTATATCGTCTAGTTACAGAATAACAACACAATGAGAAAAATACAACAAGTTTTCAGTCATCATTTTTGGTATTACGGAACACGGTCAAAATCTAATCAAATTTAGAAACGTTCTATTGCTATCACTGTCGCTCTGCGTAGCTAAACTTCGTCACTAAACAGGGATAGCGATATTTAGGCCGAAGTTTTTGACGCGGCCGAATTGAAGTTGCACTCAGGGTTCGCCGGCGCGTTAAGTTGCAAAAACAGCAATATTATCTATTTTGCAGATTATTAAATTTATTTTGATAATTTCGTACAGTTAATACCATGCATATATTTTTCAATAATATGATGTACTTAATTATTATTGTTTAGACAATGTTGTATCAAATAACGAAAAAAATCTACTGCACTCTTTTCTGTTAAAATGGATGTTGCTGGTTTTGCATCTTTATGACTTGAATGTTTACATGATCTACTGATTTGTTCGGGGTCTGGATGTTTTTCTATATATGACAAGTATTTACAAAACAAAAGCATATATCAATTAACTGGTTCCCCTATGGGAACCAGTACAAGCGCTACTTAGTTACGGGCTAGTTAGCGCTGAGTGAAATATCCAGCAATCATTCTCTAGGCTTATACGGTGGTTTAAGTTTGTGTATGGATCTCTTCTCTCACTCACTGATTCGATATCGCAGAAAACCTGTATCTTGTTTTTATATTACTGTCTTTTACCTACTGTAGTACCTAGAATGCCTAACCAACTCTAATTATTGGGACGAAGGTTACGGTGTGGATTCAGACGTATTTTTTGGGTCATTTAAGGTAATTTAAGGAGAGTTCGATCTTTACTTAATTTATGTAAAGTAAAATTAGAGCCGTGCTGGCCTAGTGAGATGCTTCAGATTCGGTGGTTTTAGGTTTTAGGCCTTGTGTTACAAATAGATTTATCTACTCAAAATATTAATGTGCATAATATTAATATGAAGAAACCAGCATGTCCTAGAACTAGTTTGGGCTAGATAGCGCTGTGTGAAATATCCAGAATTATTTATAATAGTCAAAATGCCTACCAGAAAGAATATACAATAAAAAATAACATGTCTGTAATACAGAAGTAACAGTTGAATCTTTGTTATAGTTAAACACCTAAGTTATGGAGGTAATTACCCGAAAATAATTAAGCTTGTTCGATTTCCATGTACAATTAAAAACTTAAAACTTGATATGTATTTATGAATAAAAATGGAGGAACGGCCTCGCGTATGGTTAAATAATCCCGTCATAGACCGAGATACGTTCTCGGTGATACTGATGACAAAATCACCTTCGCTAACGCGGAGAAAATTTGAGAGTCATCTTCACATGACAGAGAAACACTTCAGAGATACACCGACCTCACTGGCGAGGTCGACGAGTCCCTTCAGTTGTCGTTTACATATGTACCTGGGCTGTTTTTCTCCTGTCCTCATCCTGGCAACGGCCCAACCGAGGTTCATACCTAAGTGGTGCCTTTGCGCTAGTTGCTCTGACAAAATTTACAGGGCAGAGCGTCCTCTGCACTCGTCAAAAGTTCGGTTAAGCTGCATCGGCCGCAGAGGCCAATGATTATCTTGCGTTGACTAATTAGTACCTTTAGTATTTCATGTTTTACCTACACTACGTAGATGTCATCAGCAATAGGCACTTTAAAAGTGTTTGTTTGGTAATGAGGACTTTTCATTCTCGATTTGAAAAAAAGTAGTTCCAACTAGCGTAATAGATGGCGCCGTCTAATCAAGCACCTGAGACATGCTCCGCTAAAAATATATTTCAAAACTTCCCAAACTGCCAAAGTCGCAAAGACAACGTCAAAATTTCTAGAGAACATGCTCACTCCGTTTTTGTTTCATCTTGTGTGTGGCAATCAATGTTCTTTTGTGATCGAATTATTGTTTAGAGCTGTGCTAGCCTAATGGAATCTCACTAATCGATGCACTGTATCTTCAATGGATGTTGATGGTTGACCTAGAGAAGCTTTGTTCTTTAAAAACATTGAAAACATAGCAGTTTCTATATTCATCTGGCAATATCTTTTAAAAAAGATAATGTTAAGGAGAAAATATGACAAGTACATAAGAACCTAATCAACACCAACTAACTAGTATGTACCTAGGTAGATAAGTACGTAAAATATCGCTTAAATAACTTACGGTAATTATTCCAATATGACAGATGAATCAGTTACACTAATGTAAGCTGAGCATATTAAAGAAGACTTCATAAATTATGTACGAACTAGAGTTTAAATGTTTAATTGCTTGTGGAAAACGATGTCTGCCGTTGTCTTTGCAATAGGAGAGACAACGAACGGTTTAGTCATCTCTTACATAAACTCCTGTTTGTAAGCAATTTTAAATGATTTTGTTCCAATTCAAGCTTTGATTGATAAAGCAATTAACATTGACAATTCACTTTCTTTTGGACACAGACAAAACACACATGTGTATGATAAGCATGGAAATTATTGCTTTTTTTTACATCATTTTCATGTGATCAACTGATTAAATCACTGCTTTTTCACATGTGAAAAATCACAGGCAATGATTTTTCATTATAATGCCGTAATATCACACTCGCTATTCTTGCTAGTGCTATTTCACATGTGAAAAATCACGGGCTACGTAAACGGTTGATGAATTCCGAAGAAATGCGAACAACTGTGATTAGTGGCTGACCCGAATAACAACAACCGACTTACGATGAATACCGATAGTGATTTCATTTAAATGAGTTTTAACAGGTTATGCGATGGAATATAACAAGGTTGACATATGATTTTTCACATGCTGCTCGTGAAACGTTCCATCCCTAGTGCTTGATGGAGCAGCGCCATCTATTAGCAGTTCTAAAAATATGGCCGTAAAAAGCCCTCATTTCAAGATGGTCTATTAAATATTGGGATACATAAAGAAATTAATATTCGATTATTAATCGTTATCGGGTTCGATTCCCGCCGCAGAACAAACGTTTGCATGATCTGCAGATATTTGTTCCCGGTCTGGTTGTTTCTCTATATATTATAAATATGTATTTACAAAAAAAATAGTATATAAGTATTCTATCAGTTCTCTGGTTCCCATAGTACAAGCTCTGCTTAATTTGGGGCCAGATAGCGCTGTGAGAAATGTCCAGCAATATTTATTTATTTTATATCATAAATGCCTCAAAACACAACACACAACACGATTATTCTTATTTTCCCTAAATAAAACCCTGGCCCTATGCTAAAGAAAAACCAAGTGACCCATAAAAGCTCCGTTTCTTAGATCATTAGGCAGCTAATTTAATCGGCCCGCAAATCTACGGACCACACGGAATCGTGGGTCAAATCTCATTAATTCTAAAATGTAATTACGTTTATTCCACGAAGTGACCGGCCTCGTAACTTAATAAGTAAACCTAGTGCGTCTCAAATTGTACTTAAGTATTCATAAATGGCATCCTCATTTATGAATAGAGATCCAGTCATAAATTACACGTCCACTTACTCCCATTAAGATAAGATGATAAGATAATAATGTCATCATTTAAAACTAACAAATGAATACACTTTTAAATCATAGGTACATTGGGCGGACTTATTACTAAAAGCGATCTCTTCCAGGCAACCTTTAAAATTATCATCATTATCCATTAGCCCTTTATCATGTAACTACGTATTTTTCCATGTAAATATGACGATTCCCGACCGATTTATGTTGTGTTGCTGTTGCTGATTGTATGTAATTAGGTGGCGGGAAATTAAATGTTGTCTATCGTATTGCAACCTTAAGGATTTACTTTAAAAAAATACTACTTGGCAGCACAGACTACTAGGATGCTAACGCATCTTGACAGAAAATATTCATTTGACGGTGGCGATTCTGTTTTTTACACTGACTAACTAAAATTGTATAAAATACGAACGGTCTTATTTTGTTCACACTAAAGATCAAATTAGAATGACATTTAAAGTGACATTTCTAAAATTAGATAAATTTTACTAACAAGCCGTGTTTGCGGGCTAGTTTTAATCAACACCAATTGGACAGCTGACTAAAACTACCAAAAAAACACGCCATCTTAGTAAAAAATACTTCGTTTTAGAAATGTCACTTTAAATGTCATTCTAATTTGATCTTTAGTGTAAACAAAATAAGACCGTTCGTATTTTACACAATTTTAGTTAGTAAGCGCAAACAACAGAATCGCCTCCATTATTTACTCATTTTTGAGTTCTTAACTATGTAATTGTTTTTTAATGCTAGGATTTTTAATTCGCTCACAAATGTTTAAATCCTCAATTTTTATGATTTTGCTGGTGGGACTCACCTATTGCAATTACGTTTTTTACAAATCAAGTTTCAAGTTACAGAAAGAAACAAGAAACCAAAATGTGACAGTACCTAAATACACAGAACGCACACACACGGCGCAGTAAATGTATTTTTAAAAATTGCTTTCATATCCGCAAGTGAGCCGCAATACCTATATTTTGCTCTCGCATGTCACCCCCAACGACAAAGGCTCTCAAAGTGACGAACCCTCTTTCATGCCTCTTTTCCGACCCATAAATGCTTACTAGCATTTTACCACTTTTCTCCACGCGAACTTAACCCTTTCTGTACTTTGAGAGGTATTCGTACGGTATAAACTTATTCACGACCAGTTAAGCGTGACCACATTCTATCATAAACGTCTTCAAATCCCAAGGCAGAGACCAACTGTTGCAGGTCAACGTATACTGGCTCAACAAACCGGCTTTCAAGGAAAGGTACAATATGACCCATTTCTCAGAACGTTTTGGGGGCACCTCACAGATTAGTACTAGGTCCGCCCTTAGAAAAATATTCATACGAATGTATGGGTTTCGTTATTACATGAATATATTGAGGGCCTATAATGTTGGTATTAATAACAAAAAGGAAAGGGAAGCTGGAGTGTTTTGTGCGATGTAACAATAGAATAAAGGCATGTGTTTTTTACGACGTAAGGTATTTTCAACCTTAAAGGTCACAGCTTATTAGAGCCACCCGGCACCCGAACCGCACCGCCTCGCCTCGTGTGGTTAGTTTTTTTTATCCTCAATAGATCTTCGTTTGACCACAGTCTCACCTGATGGTAAGCGATGATGTGGTCTAAGATGAAGCACGAAGATCTAGAAGAAACCTATTCACTCTTACCTTAACGAGGCTCGTATTGTATTCATTAGGAAAAACAGACAACGGCAGTGATCCATACCTTAGCCGTACGCTTCAAGAACATAGAACCAAAACGGTGTGTACGAATAAGTGGTATATCAACCAGATACGGATGGTACTGAGCTGTGCGTCTGCTTATCCTTTGATTGAAAGTTGATGGCGGAATCAGATCGTAAAGTTCCTGGGCACATTCCCTAAAATGTATTCTGTAAAAGATCGATAAGCTTGCAACTTTACGTCGATGACTTAAATGTGCTCACTACATCAACTCGGTAGCGTCACCGGATCGCCTGTGTCGTAAACCGTCCACAGGTGGACGGCGAGTGGACCACTCTGTGACAACTCGCTGCTCATATGCTTGCCTTGCGTTGCTGCGCATTGACAACACACGAGCCCCGAGTGGACCGCGTGCTGCACGCGTGTGATTCACGCAAGGACAGTGCGTCGGCGATGCGCCGCTCCGCACCTAATCTTGATTCTCAGCCTTCCAAAAGTTCTACCTGTTTATTTACTTTAAGCTAACCAATCCACAGCTTCGAACGCGTAGTTTTTAAATAAAAACATTACCCTCCTTCTGCGCAGTGGGATAAAAAGTAGCCTATGTCACCCGGGGATAGTGTAGCTTCCCAACAGTGCAAGAATGTTTTAAATCGGTCTAGCAGTTTCGGAGCCTATTCAATACAAACAAAAAAACAAACAAATCTTTCCTCTTTATAATATTGGTATAAATGATAAAAAAATAACAAACTGTAACTGTTTTCGACTTTCAACTTGATTCAACCTCTAAACGACGTAAAATTTTGTAATCTTTTTGTCGCCTAAATGTGGGCAAAGACTATACCTTCAAGTTGAACAAATGATGCTGTGCTGCGACGGTCTTTCACGTGACAATTAATTATTTTAAATTTTTCCGAATATATAGCGGGCGTACCCTTAGAAGGTGGTTGCGCGGGCGACGGGCGGCAGTGTACCGCTGGCTCTCGGACGGGAGGGTAGTGCTCGTCTGCCTCGCGCTCACCTTTTTGCTGCTCGGTTAGATGCGTGTGGCGGAAGGTGCGAGGCCGAAACAATAGCTACGCCAATTCGCTCAAGGTCATCGGCTACGGTTAGCGCCTTAACCACGCGGTGTCACGCGAGGCCCACTGGTTGACTACACGAGGTCTACTGGTTGATCACGCGATGTTTACTGGTGGAAACGCGGTGTCCACTCGTGGACTACCTGTCGACAACGAGTGGACGCCAAGCGTCGAGGCGGTACCTACTGTTTGGGTGCCGGGTTGCTTTAATGAGGTGTGAGCTTAAAGGTTACGTCCTAATAAAATATTTTGTGAATGACCCTATTTACGTCATATCGAGGTTTTGTGGTTAAAGTTCAGCTTATGCGTAGTATTCTACGCATTGTTAGAAAATGTTTTTCTTTTCGTCTGATATGTGGGGATTGCAATTTTTTGATAAGATTAATATTTTCTTTTATTTTCATACGCTTATTATGAGCAAGGCCTTTCAGATACATTATACTTCAGAACGACAAAATAAATATTCAATAGTTTTAGAAGTCACGAGCCATACAATACATCATTTGATGATTTCCTTTTATTTGGGTTGTTGATTCCAAGACTCAAAAAAACACATCAGTTAATTACTAATTTTTGTGCAAATGGAGTCAATGGAAAGTATTATTTTTATTACTTCATCATCATCATCAGCCTTTCTTATCCCACTGCTGGGCATAGGCCTCTCTTCGTTGTCGCCATTCGCCTCTGTCCTGCGCTGTTCTAACCCACATACAACCTGCGATATTTACAATGTCGTCGACCCATCTTGCCGGCGGTAGACCTGCGTTCCTGGTTCCATCTCGGGGCCACCACTCAGTCAGCACCCTGCTCCACCTGTTATCACCGCGCCTGGCCACATGTCCTGCCCAACTCCATTTGAGTCCCAATATACGCTTGCTAATGTCTTGAACTTTAGTCCGCTTGTGAATTTCAGTATTGGGGACTCGGTCTAGCAGTGTGATGCCGAGCATGGCGCGCTCCATGGCTCTCTGTGCGACTCTAATCCTGTGCACAGTTTCCTTCGTGAGCGTCCATGTCTCAGCCCCGTAGGTTAATGTTAAGTTTATTATTTATATATTTATAAATTCAAAGTCTCTCTGTCTGTTTGTTACGTGTTTGACTAAACGGCTCAACCGATTTCGATGAAAATTATATTCATAATGATAATGTTTATTTATCTTTTGACATTTAAGTAAGTTTTGTATTTTGTATGGTTGGTTTTACTGGTAATTCGTGGACAAAGTTATTAGATCCTGGTCACTGCAATCAAAATCCACCCTTGAGGTGGCTACGCTTTGCTCTTGGCAACGGTACTTTATTTAAAACAAAATATTGCTTCCTCATCCGTGTGAAGCTAGGAATTTTATAATATGGGTTGGGATCAAAAGGCCAATTTCCGTTATTTAACCTAGAAAGAAAGGTTCAATCATGATGTTTCTAAAAGGAGACCAATAGTTGAAGAAGTTATTCTAAAAATAATTAGAGAACTCCTAAGTTTTGGGGATTAAGTCAAGGGCACGTTTTAAATGTCCAAATTTATTTACACCAATATTTCAGTTCAAATAACTATATTTTTTTATTTACATCTAATATATCACAATCAAATTAGCGAATAACATTCAAACTATTCTAGTTAAATACATTTTAGTATTATGATTTTTAATCAATAAATAAAACATAAAAAGGTAACCCTAACAATTTACATAAATACAAAACAAATAAATAGTTTTTTTACTATTAGGAACAACAAAATACAGTTCGAAACAAACTTATAACAAAAATTTTTACTACCGATTACCATGTAAAATCACTGACCACAGAATACGTAATTATTAACAAATTCATCGAAGCTATAAAAATCAAGATGGCATGAAACATTATGAAGATGGCGGAATGCACAAAACTAACATTAACTCACACTAGTGAATGCTTAATTGTCGTAATTGTAGGTATGTGAATATTTTACAATAAATCCTTGTTTTTCAGCAGACAGCAATGAAGCTATCCCAACCAAATTATTGCTAACATCGACATAATCACCTAAGAAGACAACAAAATCAAGATGGCGTAAACCAAGATGGCGGCAGAGTGGCTTGGCGCGCGCGATGCTAGAGCCGAGGCTGGGTTGCGGACGCATGCACGAAACTCGTGGTAGTCTGCTCTAGTGATCGCGCAGTAGTGAACGTGCACGCAGGCTGTGTCACATTCAGAAGCTTCCTGATTATGGCGGACTCGAAGAGCTGATAGATATCTGAAAAAGTGTATGTTTATAATGCAGCTAACATTAACAGTATGTATGTACTTGATAATTATGTAGGTGTTTATTAGTTGTAATTTCGTATGGGCTAGTGACCTACTCTGGTGTAGAAGTTTAGGGCCTATGAAGGACTAGTTTATGCTACAGAGAGAGAGAAACCAAGAGCGAGAAGGAAAAATTCAGGGATTAAAATTGAGATGGACAACAGTATAAAGTACCTGGCTTTCGTTACAATATTAACATTCCACCTTATATGATAAAGAGACAAAAAATAATGGCTTTGTTGTTAAAGGTGCAGGTAAAATGCTTACTTATTGAAAGGTCCACGGTCATAGTGACTTCTCATTCGATCTGCCAAAGCATCCAGTGAAGCGGCGCTCACTTCTCTTAGCCCGTAGTACTGGGTCAGATTATATTCTACAGCCCAATGCAGCTCTCCTTTAGTACTAGTTACATCTAAATAATATTGCGTGTAGTCTAAAACCTGAAACAAGACATTGATTTATGTAAATAAAATGAAACTACTATTTGCGTTGTACGGGGCTCAGATGACTCCGGTAGAGTTTCCAACCAGTGATTTGTGAATGCGATTTCGATATCGCACTTAAGTTTACTGTCATTTTGATAAATATCCCAATTAGAAAGAAAGAAGAAAGAAAGAAAATATAATTTATTATGCCAACCACTAATAACAATAATAAACAACACTAAAACAAAATACATTACAACAAAAGATATCATTGCTAATAGCTATTAATAGCCGCTACAAAAAGGTTCCAACTCAGCATTTTGCTATGTCACAGCAAGGTCTTCCGTTGGAACCATTGTGAGTACACGGAAGTCTGCTAACACATACAAAAATATAAAAATAAACAAGTACTTATATTAAAACCCAACTAGCATAATACATACAAACAAAAATATGCAAGTAACATTATTAAAACTAATTAGTGCGCTTAGTGCCAAAACTTACTATAAGACCCTAAAATATTGCTAACAAGGAGTTATAGGATGGCAGGACATTCAGATCTTTCAGTCAATCAACTGCATCACGTAAACGGGTGCCAGCACCATAGTTCTCAGTGCGACTGCGCCGCGCGCTTTATAAATATTATTCGTGCGCGATAACTTGGGACCTGCTAGGAATGCGACTCCCCGACCGCTTCCCCTGCACTTCCCCGATGGCGCCCGTATTGTACCATTCGCATCACTATTTTTTACTAGGGTTTTTAGTCTCGTACTGGCCTACGTCACGTAACGACGCGCTCTGGGATTCTTTTAGTTTTCGTTTGTGTTATTGTTTTGTTGTCTGGTAAAAAGAAGTCAACCATGTGTACAGGCTTTGACAAAACTATTGGGAAGATGACCTCTTACAAGAGACGAATGAATCGCAATTAATTGTAAATTTATCGGATACCTCTTCATCAAGTGATTATAGTGAGACTGAGGACGAAGAACAACCTCTAGAAGGCATAAATCCACTAAGTAGTGACGAAGATGAGATAATGTAAATAATAGATAAAATAAATGTATAAACTTAAACATTGTATTTTTATTTTATTCAAATAGTGTAAAAAAGATTAGATAAAAAGCAGCGTCCTCCCTAAGTAACGTAATAAATTAGGTTAAAAAAAACAAAGACGAAGCCGCGGGCGGCTGTTTGTTATGTTCGCTTTTTTGCGGGCGGTACAAACACGCTAATATGACGTCACCGCGCTCCAGGTCCCAACCTATTGCGCACGGGTATTAGAAGAATTTTATAATAGAAGAAGTGCCAACAGAACGAAAAAACAAATAACATACATACGAAAGGAATAGCTAGAGTAGTAAACCCATTCACTTGCCTATCTACTGCGAACTACCCTGATGAAGTCGAAAAAAAAGATATAAGTTAATTGGTTAGTTCTTATTCTCATTCGTGACGCTTCAAATAAAGGACGTCATATAAAAAATATTTCGATTTGGAGGGGTTCACTTTCTTTTTGCCGTTCTATTCAATTTAATTACAGAATTATATACAGCTTGAACACTTTAAATACACTTGAAAAGCATAATTACTAGCTTTTCAAGTGTGTTACCTATTATAGTTAAGGGGCCTAACCCAAAGGGGTCACATCTGTTTTTTTTTTGAGTTAGGAACTCTCGCGCTCATATCTCGAGCCTAAGTGGCGCCAATTCAGCCACTTAGTGCCGAGTCGGAAAAAACTCTATAAAAATAGAACTTACCTTTCCAGTATTGGAATCAAATTTGTAAAGTCTTAATCCGGGATTTGATATGCTTCCAGCTCCCCTCGGTGTTAATGATGGAGCTAGCAGTGCCCATGATACTGGTCGACCTACAAATTCAAAAAAAGTTAGGGTGCTTTAAATTTTTAGAAATTACAAAGTCCAGCATTATCATGCCCATACTAGAAGTATATACTGGAATACTGTATTCCATCTTGAGCTTGAGATATGGTTTCTTACCTTCACTATAAATAAGTCTAAAGGTATCCGCATGCCTGTGTCCATAGAACTGGCCAGCGATCACATCGCTGAATGCTCGTACGACGTGGACGAGCCTGGCGTTGGCAGACGGGGTCAGCTCTCCGCCACCAGCAGCTGATGCGCTGCCGGCATTGTGACGTTCTTCCACTCCTAGTCCAGCGTGTGCTACTAGGTAGACCTTTGGGAATATGTTTAAACAGGTATTATAAAATGGCATAGTGAAAAGTCTAGAGGGAGACCTTGAGCTGGTTTTCAACTTAAAGAGTTAAACAACATTTTTAACAAATTAAGGGCAAATAATTTCTTTAGGACATGGGATGCCTTTACACAGTTAAAAGTGGTCAGAGAAACTCCATATAATTTTAATGAAAATAAATAGCAAGTTTGAAATAAGAAGCTAAAGTTAATTATGCTGAACTAGACATTCAAGAACTGATACCTGACAACAGCATTGTAAAAGTAGTATGATTGTTTCTATGCCTTTGGGCACATGCAACTTGCACTTTGCAAACTTTAATGGGACAAAGCAAGATTATGTATAGTTATATTCTAGTACGGGGCAATAAGATCTGTAAAGATGTATTGCATTGGGGTGTGTTGCACATCATTATCTTCTAATCTAACGATTAGAACTCGAACTCCTAGAAGTAGCGGAGAAGCATTTTTGGTTGATAGCAGTGGTTCCAAATGAAATAACAAATGGAGATTTATTAGAAATTCATGATTTTAAACCCATCTAACCATTTCATTTTTTCTCCTGGCTTTGCTGAGGACTTGTTCTAGCCACTCCCACTGTGCGCGGCCTCGGTGTGGGCCGTCGGTCCGAGCTGCACCACCGGCCCACAGCACGCTGTTCAGCACCACTATGCGAAGCTTGCTGTGGGATTGCTCTATTGTGTAGTATCCACCTGAAAAAAGAAATAATTACCAATGGGGCAACTTTAATAGGTCATTTGGAATAACCACATATCATATTCTATTTCTTGTAAAATAACTATTCAAATATCAAAATATTTATAAAAGCCATATTTTACAAAGAGAAACTTAAAAATATTAGTTACAAATTTGTTGGGCTGATCGTACTAATAACAAAGTTAAAAGTGATACAAAAGTTTGTACAAAACAAAAGATAATTGCGGGTAGTTTTGTAACATTTGGCTCATCCAATTCAGTGCAAACAACTACGAAGTGACACAGATATGCGCAACTGGAAGTGGCATGTACATTATTGTGATTTTGCATATTGGCAAAAGCTATGTTTATGTTAGGTAAGTATAACTTTATTTACGTAATTTTATATTAACGTAAATATATCTACAGATATAGCGTACACGGCTGCAATAATGTTTCCCTCTTACCAGTTTCAAAAGTCTGTAGTGCCTCCGTTGGCAGCCACTGCATCCACATATCAACCAGTTTTCTCGACGGTGGTGGGTCGTTGTGTCCCAGTGCTGGGAACACGAACTGGCTGCTGAACGTCCGGCTGAGTACATCAGTGACATTTCGTACAGCCTCTAGCTTGTACTCCTCGGTCAGATGTTCCATTGATGATGAGAGGATGTCTCTGTAAAAAGTCGAGTGCTGGCAAAACTCATTTTATACACTGGGTACCAGCAGTACAACTAAAATTATATTCTTATGATTGTACTCCTAGTATTATATACATATAATTATACTATTCTTATTATACATAGTGCTAAATTTAAATATAGCTGCAGACGATCTATATTTGTCCTAATTACATAAATAAAAATACATATTGCTAGACATTTCATACAGCGCTATCTAGCCCCAAATTAAACAGAGCTTGTACTATGGGAACCAGATAACGGATAGAATACTTATATACTATTTTTTTTGTAAATACATACTTATAATACCTAGTCAGGTCATAAGTATTGTCACACAGTAAAAACTTTTCTTTTAGAATGCTGACCACAAAAAAGTTTATAGAATTCAAATTTCGAATTGTTCATGAAAATAAAAATGTATACTTTTTAGAATTTTATTCATTTTTAAATATGGAGTGGACGCTTAAAGAAGACCGTGTTGCAGTTATTGCGTTGCATCGTTGCGGTAACGCGCCAATTCCAAATTTTGACATACTGAAAAATTTGAATATCACCAAAAGATTCGTTTATCGCACCATCAAAACTCTAGTGTATATGACAGGTGAAGAAGTGGTCGCCCTCGGTCTGTTAGGACTCCAGCAGTGATAAAAGCTGTGAAGGCGCGAATTCAAAGAAATCCCAAACGTAAGCAGAAACTGTTGGCCCTTCAGATGGGGTTAAGCAGAACCACGGTGAAAAGGGTGTTAAATGAAGACTTAGGGCTTCAGGCATATCGAAGAAAAACAGGACATCGTTTGAATGCTCGTCTAATAGACCTGAGACTGAAGAGATGCCGCGCTTTAATGAAGCGGTACGCGGGAAAAAAATATCGGGAAATTATTTTTTCGGATGAAAAAATTTTTACCGTAGAAGAGAGCTACAACAAACAAAATGATAAGGTGTACGCACACAGTAGTGAAGAAACGAGCAACCGTATTCCGCGTGTCCAACGAGGTCATTTTCCATCCTCGCTCATGGTATGGTTGGGAGTTTCTTATTGGGGCTTAACAGAGGTACATTTTTGTGAGAAAGGTGTTAAAACGAATGCAGTTGTGTATCAAAATACAGTCCTGACGAACCTTGTGGAACCTTTTTTTCATACCATGTTCAATAACAGGCACTGGGTATTCCAACAAGATTCGGCGCCAGCTCATAGAGCGAAGAGCTCACAAGACTGGCTGGCGGCGCGTGAAATCGACTTTATCCGGCACGAAGACTGGCCCTCCTCCAGCCCAGATTTTAATCCGTTAGATTACAAGATATGGCAACACTCGGAGGAAAAGGCGTGCTCAAAGTTTCATCCCAATTTGGAGTCACTCAAGATATCCTGGATTAAGGCAGCCGCCGATATTGACATAGACCTCGTTCGTGCTGCAATAGACGACTGGCCGCGCAGATTGAAGGCCTGTATTCAAAATCACGGAAGTCATTGTGAATAAACTTTAGTGTCATAAGAATCTATGTTTTGTAAAGTTAATTTTGGTATATAAATAGTTACATAATGAATAAACTTGTATCAATTATTTTATATTTAACATGTGACAGAATTTATGACCTGACTAGGTATATAGAAAAACGCCCAGACCCAGAACAAATATCTGCAGATCATGGAAACATTTGTTCCGCGGCGGGAATCGAACCCGCTACCTCTTAAGTCTCAGCCGGCTATTCGCCCACTGCGCCACGAAGGTCGTCTATAACTATAATAAATAATAAAGTCAATTAATATAATATACCTAGTCAGGGCATAAGTATTGTCACGCAGTAAAAACTTTTCTTTTAGAATGCTGGCCACAAAAAAGTTTATTGAATTCGAATTTCGAATTGTTCATGAAAATAAAAATGTATACTTTTTAGAATTTTACTCATTTTTAAATATGGAATGGACGCTTAAAGAAGACCGTTTTGCAGTTATTGCGTTGCATCGTTGCGGTTACGCGCCAATTCAAATTTTTGACATACTGAAAAATTTGAATTTAACCAAAAGATTCGTTTATCGCACCATCAAACAATATAATGAAGACTCTAGTGTAGATGACAGGTCAAGAAGTGGTCGCCCTCGGTCTGTTAGGACTCCAGCAGTGATAAAAGCTGTGATGGCGCGAATTCAAAGAAATCCCAAACGTAAGCAGAAACTGTTGGCCCTTCAGATGGGGTTAAGCAGAACCACGGTGAAAAGGGTGTTAAATGAAGACTTAGGGCTTCGGGCATATCAAAGAAAAACAGGACATCGTTTGAATGCTCGTCTAATGGACCTGAGACTGAAGAGATGCCGCGCTTTGTTAAAGCGGTACGCGGGAAAAAATATCGGGAAATTCTTTTTTCGGATGAATTTTTTTTTTTCCGTAGAAGAGAGCTACAACAAACAAAATGATAAGGTGTACACTCTTTACAGTAGTGAAGAAGCGAGCAACCGTATTCCGCGTGTCCAACGAGGTCATTTTCCATCCTTGCTCATGGTATGGTTAGGAGTTTCTTATTGGGGCTTAACAGAGGTACATTTTTGTGAGAAAGGTGTAAAAACGAATGCAGTTGTGTATCAAAATACAGTCCTGACGAACCTTGTGGAACCTGTTTCTCATACCATGTTCAATAACAGGCACTGGGTATTCCAACAAGATTCGGCGCCAGCTCATAGAGCGAAGAACACACAAGACTGGCTGGCGGCGCGTGAAATCTACTTCATCCGGCACGAAGACTGGCCCTCCTCCAGTCCAGATTTGAATCCGTTAGATTACAAGATATGACAACACTTGGAAGAAAAGGCGTGTTCAAAGTCTCATCCCAATTTGAAGTCACTCAAGACATCCTTGATTAAGGCAGCCGCCGATATTGACATGGACCTCGTTCGTGCTGCGATAGACGACTGGCCGCGCAGATTGAAGGCCTGTATTCAAAATCACGGAAGTCATTTTGAATAAACTTTAGTGTCATAAGAATCTATGTTTTGTTTAGTTCATTTTGGTATATAAATGGTTACATTATGAATAAACTTGTTTCAATTTTTTATATTAAACATGTGACAGAATTTATGACCTGCCTAGGTATATACGTACGTTAATTTATGCCTTAAAATTCTAACCTACTCGTATACCTACAACTTTTAAATGATTTTCTATCAAAACTGTACTTATGCAAATTTATTTTTGGAAAAAGATAACTACACTTACGAGTAAATGTATATAGAACCCATTTACTAAATAACCTTTATATAATATTTACACCCAATTAGTACAGTGTATCTTCACTCAATATTATCTATTTATGAGATGATGTGATCCTAAACGACCACAGTCAAGAGATGACTCTTCTAACACAGGTTATTGCATCTTATAAGAATAGTCCCCAACCTTTGTTTTAAATTGCTCTTGTAATAAACTATCAAAGCTTTTTTATTTTCGATTATTGCCTTTTAGCTCCTGACTGTAGCTTTTGTATCTGGAGTCGGTTGACGTACGGATAAATTGGACCAAGCTAAACCCACTTTTAAACTTAGAGCTTCTACCATAAAAGCAGTGATAAAGTCTATTTTAGGTGCAAGAGGAACAATTTGTTGTTGAATGATGCTTAAGTTTTCTAGAAATACCACTATAAAGTTCTTTATAAAAGCGTTTTAAAATTGTTAATTGGCCAACAACGCGCTAGAAATACGAATACCACTCATGTTGCAAACGTTACGTACGACTACAGTAATCGTATGCTTTTTTGCCACCTTAGTGGTAAAAAAGAGATATCACAAACTGGTTAGTTGTTATTTGGATTACGCTGGAAATTTGAGCTCTATACTCACCCAGTCCAGAGCACAAACTCCAGTGTATCCGGATGCCGTTCAGCCATAAAGGCCGCGGCGCTCTGTATCAAAGGCCAGGAGGTGTCGCACGTATGGTCCCTGTGTCTGCCATTCCGGTGAGTGTGTTCGTTTCGATGGTTGTGGTCATTGTTACCGCGGTTATGTTTGCAGCCTGAGAAGGTTCAATGGTAAAAAATGATAACATACCTTACAACAAAATTTCCTGTATAAGTGGTCCCGTGGGTAATGGGAACTACGTAATTCATATTTCTCAGTTCCCCAGATCTAGACGGAAGAAAGAATTTATAAATGATGCGAACATTAAATGGAACTAAAAAATGGGGATCGAACCTGCCACCTCTAGCGTCCAGTTAGCTACCGCACCATAGTGGCCATCGAAATGTTGCTCTATTTTCGTTGTTATAAATACAGTCCCGGTTTTTTTTTTTTACTTTAAGAGCCTAGCGTTTGTCCACTACCTCGCCTGATGGTAAGTGAAGGTGTGATCGAAGATGGAGCACGCTTGCCTAGAAAGAACCTATTCACTCTGGACTTCAAGACTCCAAGATTGTACTGGTTTGGAAAAACCTACGACGGAAGTAAGTTCCATTCCTCACTTGTGCTAACAAGAAAAGTTGAAGCAAATCGTTTGGTACGGCAAAGTGGTATGCCAACCAGGTATGGGTGGTACTTCTCGGTTCGTCTGCTTGTCCGGTGGTGGAATGGGGAAGGAGGGATAAGGTCATGAAGATCTTGCGCACATTCACCAAAATGTATCTTATAAAAAACTGAAGAAAACTAAGGAGAAAGATAAATAAAATGAATTCAAATCTAAATTTTGCTTGAAATACTGTTGTTTATCAGTGTTCCACCACGTCACTATAATTTAGAACATGATTAAAATCTAAAACAATTAAAATAGTATCATACATAAAACCTTTTTGTATATAATCGATTGATATGAAACCTTTTGCGATAGAACAGCCCTCAAAATATATTACACCGTGTATGCATGGCGATCAATAAGGATCCTTCAATGCCATCTGTATTCTAAGGCCAAGGATACAAAATATGAATAATTTAGGCAAAACATACCTACAATATTATGTGACGCGAACCAGCTGGTACCCTAGTCACTATACCTGATAGGATACTAGAATTATATAGAGATTATACAGCTAAGGGTGACTAATCAACATTGAGTTATGCTGCCATGTGCTGTGCTATTTTTAACAAAACGTAGCACACCACGTTTTGTTTTATTCATTGAACTGAATCTGCTGCATCTGCTTAAAGTTATTTTGATCAAAATACGTTAATTAGGTAAGTGTACAGCAATGGGTAGATACCAAATCGAAATGTTTAAACCTTATTAAATCTATAACTAGAATAGAGATCCGATTGAGTTATGTCAAAAACCTATCTACCTACCAAAAACACAACTTTCTTTTAATTTGGTTAAAAAGATTTTCTAGATACTGTTTTTACTCAACTCATCTCGATGACTGTATTCGGTCAAGTTACTCTAGTGCTCATCTGGTTTATATTAATAATATAAGAAAAAAAGAAAGAAAATACATTTATCTGACACACCCACGGGACAGACCATTTGAACAGAACAAATACAAAAAACATACTTACTTACCTAAAGATTAAAATAACAAAAAAAAAAATTATTTAAGTACAGAATTACAGAAAAAACACAAGATAAAAATTTAGTACTTATACATAGTACAATAATAATAATGAAGAAAACAAACGAATTCAAATAACATAATTAACAATCTGCTGGTAGCAGATAACGTTACCTTTATGAAACTCTGGGGAGCTGTGGAAGGGGTCATAATGAAGATCTGTGATGTGCCAGAAATACCCTGAAATGAAACAAAACAGGTAAACGTTTAGAGAGTACTTGGAAGGGTTCGCCGTAGAGAAATAATAAGTACGATAGTATCATATACGATTTTTATACACATTCACACTCGCTTAATTTTCCACAACAAGGCAGTTTTTATTCCTAGCAAGCAAGTGTTGTATTTTTTTTAGGTTGCTTAACTCAAAAGAATAACAGGAACCCCTAAAGGAACCCCCTAATTGAAATTAAATAAATAAATATTGCTGGACATTTCACACAGCGCTACCTAGCCCCAAACTAAGCAGAGCTTGTACTATGGGAACCAGATAACTGATAGAATACTTATATACTTTTTTTTGTAAATATATACTTATAATATATAGAAAAATAACCAGACCCGGAACAAATATCTGTAGATCATGCAAATATTTGTTCCTGGGCTGGAATCGAGCCCACTACCTCCTGCGTCTCAGCCGGCTATTCGCCCACTGCGCCACGGAGGTCGTCAAAAAATAATATTAAGTGCGAGAGTACACGGTCCATTGGAGCTGAAAAAAAGATCAAGCTTCTAAGTCAAAGCAAACAAATAATACGGCCTTTTTTGCCGCATATTTCACTCACAAATAAATCAAAAATATAATAAATAATAGGATTTTCCCGTTGACCTAGAATCATACAATTTGGCCAGAACCAGCAAAAGTAAAAGAAAAAATTCTAAAATATTTAATTTGTAGTTTTATCAAATAAATAAAATATTCAAATAAATACATATAATAAACAGACTCGCACTTGTCCGGTATTTTTGTATAATTTATAGTTTTTTTTATAAAGATTAGTTTACAACATAGCCCATTCTTAACAGTTTAACATCTAGTTACGAATGCAAAACATCGAAGGTTAAGTCCAACTACGACTTGGCATATATGGTATTACATTGCATCTGTCACCCTGAGATATACCTATATAGGTGAAAAGTTTCGTAGGTATGCCTCTAATATCATAAGCGCCCATACTTTCAAACTAGAACACAACAATGCGAACATATGCTTGGCGGCAGAAATAGCTGTCGCCGGTTCAAACCGTCCCTTACCAACGTAAGATACGCACTGTAGATGTGAAAGGGATGGCCTGACCGAACGACTGGCAGGCGACAGCATCCGGCTTACATAACAAGGGTATGAATATAATTGAACTTATTAATTTTCGCGAACTATACTCATGTTTTTAAGACAAAACGGGTCTTTTCGCGCACACATTTTTATCGAAATCATAATTTTGACTAACCTCGACGTTTCGAACAAGTTACATCGGCCGTAGTCACGAGAGACTGAAAGCCGGGTGTCATTGCCGGGAAGCGCGAATGTTGTCACCAAATACCCGCCCTTTGTATTCTGAATCGAACGTATCACTGCTTCGACATATAATACTAACAGTATTCCGTCTCTCGTGACCACGGCCGATGTAACTTGGCCGAAACGTCGAAGTTAAGTGGAACGTAAGAAGAGTGGAACGACTTGCCAGAGTCTGTATTTCCAGATAGCTACAACCTGGGTATCTTTAAGTCGCGAGTGAATAGGTTTCTTCTGGACAAGCGTGTACCATCGTAGACTGCATCATCGCTTACCATCAGGCGAGATCGTGGTCAAACGCAAGCTTGTTTTGTCTTAAAAACATGAATGGAATTATCATTTATTTCGTGCACATAAAACGGCACATTCAACAATTACGAAGAACAGTACCTATGTACAATAGCATTGATTTGACTCATGTGTCTGCGTACCAAAATAGTGTTCAGCTCAGCATAATGTTGGATTTTTTGCACCTCCTGCTGATCATTTTTCAGCTTTTGTTCAGCTGCGACCAGAATAAATATAAATACAAATAAATATTGCTGGACATTTCACACATTACTATCTAGCCCCAAACTAAGCAGAGCTTGTACTATGGGAACCAAATAACTGATAGAATACTTATATTACATTTTTTTTAAATACATACTTATAATATATAGAGAGACGACCAGACCGGAAACAAATATCTGTAGATCATGCAAACATTTGTTCCGTGGCGGAAATCGAACCCGCTACCTCCTGCGTCTCAGCCGGCTATTCGCCCGCTGCACCACGGAGGTCGTTTACCAGAAGGTATGAGTATGAACAAGTAAAGAGTAATCTTACGTTATTACCCTCTAAGTATTTTTCCTCTGCGGTATCCACCCACAACTAGGCCGTAATCATTAGGGCGTGCGTGAATTAATAATAGTTTTGTGGGAGGCATATGTTGAGCCTAAACAAAATGAAAACTTGCTTGTTTCTCGTGGGTAATCCGAGCAATTACAACCCTCTAGAACCCTTACGTTTGTTTATTTTATTTAATGAGGTTTTGATATCGTTACCGTACTTTTAGTTCTGTTTTCACATTTCAAAATTCTGCTTTTTAGTTGTATTTGTAAGGTATTGTACCATTTTAATAATAACACTTTTTTATATTATTTAAACTGTACCTAGTAACCTTGATCTATGTGAATAATATAATAATAATAAAACAAACTTGATTCTTAGAAATATCCAATTTAGCTGAGAAAGACCTGATTTAACTTCAAATTAGCCTGAAATTGGACCCATTAGTTTCATTGAATTGAGGGTAATTGAAATCTGTCAAGGGAATGGACCCTTCAGTTAAGGATCAAATAGAAATACGGGTTCTATAAAAAATAACTCGAAGTATTGAAATACTCGAAAAACGTGCATTTTTATTTTAGACTAGTGGTCCCGCCGAACTTCGTATCGGCTTGACATGCATAGGTATAACGCGGGCTGTCAATATAAGTCACCCTGGTAGAATTGTCAATTGTTGTCCCCGACCATCATTATGTATGAGAAAATGAATGACTTCCACAAATAATTCAATACCAAAATAAGCCAAATCGCTCCACCCGTTCTCGAGTTTTAGCGAGACTAACGAACAGCAATTATTTTTTATATATATAGACAATATATCTCGGGATAACTCCTACCGAAGCATCTGTTTCAAACGATATTCATTTTGTTTACATCCTCTTTGAATCGTCAAAAAATAAATAAATATAGATATATATAACATATACAGTAAATATCGATTTATAGCACTCATTCTGTCAATTCAATGTCAAACGTCATAAGGTTACATTATAAACGCGCTAAGGTTAGATTATAAATAATTTTATATGGTGGTTAACCCATTATGAGCTAGAGGTGCCGTGCGGCAACGCCTAAGCGTAGTTTGAATTTTTGTGTTTATTTTGTTAACTTTGCAAGTTAGGTTCCACAACAATTGCTGTTTCGAAGCTTGACAGATTAAATTCTTGGAATTCAACTGAAGTTAGCAACATATAATCGAATAATTATTAGCTTGAACGATTCGAAGTTCAGGGTGAAAACATTTGCGCCAAAATGGACGTATGGTAAATGGACAAGTAAGAAATTAATATTTATTTATTTTATTGTTTCACATGGTGGTTATTTGTGTAATAATATTCTCAAAAGATGCTATAATAGTTAGGTAATTCAAAATGCGTTATTTTTTTTTCGGAATTCATGAAATTTAGTGCAAAACTATGACAGTGCCAAACAGCATCGCTAGCCCGATATCATGTCTTTTCGAAATGTACTGCAGACGTTTCCAAAATATGTTTAGATTAATAATTGACCTCGATTTTAGTAATAATTTTATTTTTCTTTGTATAAGTATTCTGCCGCTGAAAATAAAAAAGTGCAGGTACCGAGGCCGGCCTTGTTTAGGTACTTCCTACAACAAATATATGGGCGGAATCGCATTTTGATCCGAGGTAAGAGGTAGTGGTGGCCTATTATCACATACCTGATTGACGCAGCTGTCTGCAATGCCTGGGTTTTGGTGGCCTATTTTCACATACCTGATTGACGCAGCTGTCTGCAATGCCTGGGTTTTATCAAGGCGCTGTGGTAATTCGATAAGCCAATTGGATTTTCAGAGACAAATAGTGCAGACGTAGGTACCTTATGAGATACCAAACGATACCTCGTGGTGGAGGACGTCCAGGAGATCGTATGTGTCTCAACACAGAATCTCAAAAGACATAATATTTGACGGCATGAATCACCTGTTGGTGGAGGACCACGCAGGATGGAAAACGCCAGAGATGTGCCCTGGAGTCGTGCAAGAGCCAAACTAGAAGAGAGTGCCGTAAGTGTGGTGTTGGCCTATGTGTTGCTTGCAACTATCAATTCCATACATAGGTACTTATAGAAATAATAAAAATATATTGCTATTTCCTAATTTTTGTTTTTTATTGATAAAACATTTCTAATAATATTGTTTTAAAACACTTTGTATACAGAGACCTGATTTTGTTAAGAAATGTAAATGTACCACATAAGTGGCTAGCGGTGCTTTACGGCATCACCCATTTTTTCAAAAACTGTAAGATATTTTTTTTTCAATTATTTTATGTTTAGGGGGTCCATATTAACAACATATGTAAAGCTCACAAACAAAAAGGACCATAAATTAATTCAGCCCATAATGGGTTAAGTATTCTTAAATTTTCTAATTTTGAGCGTAATTTTCTTATTTTTTTCTTTCATAAGAATCTTCTCCTGACAATAGGACTACTACTAAAAAAGAATTGGACAAATTGGTCTAGGCGTTGTTGAGTACTTTCCAACACATTTTGCGATTCATTTTTATATTATACCCAGTCAGGTCATAAATTCTGTCACATGTTTAATACAAAATAATTAAAACAAGTTTATTCATTATGTAACCATTTATATACCAAAATGAACTTAACAAAACATAGATTCTTATGACACTAAAGTTTATTCAAAATGACCTCCGTGATTTTGAATACAGGCCTTCAATCTGCGCGGCCAGTCGTCTATCGCAGCACGAACGAGGTCCATGTCAATATCGGCGGCTGCCTTAATCAAGGATGCCTTGAGTGACTCGAAATTGGGATGAGGCTTTGAGCACGCCTTTTCCTCCAAGTGTTGCCATATCTTGTAATCTAACGGATTCAAATCTGGACTGGAGGAGGGCCAGTCTTCGTGCCGGATGAAGTCGATTTCACGCGCCGCCAGCCAGTCTTGTGCGCTCTTCGCTCTATGAGCTGGCGCCAAATCTTGTTGGAATACCCAGTGCCTGTTATTGAACATGGTATGAGAAACAGGTTCCACAAGGTTCGTCAGGTCTGTATTTTGATACACAACTGCATTCGTTTTTACACCTTTCTCACAAAAATGTACCTCTGTTAAGCCCCAATAACAAACTCCCAACCATACCATGAGCGAGGATGGAAAAGGACTCGTTGGACACGCGGAATATGGTTGCTCGCTTCTTCACTACTGTGTGTGTACACCTTATCATTTTGTTTGTTGTAGCTCTCTTCTACGGTAAAAATTTTTTCATCTGAAAAAATAATTTCCCGATATTTTTTTCCCGCGTACCGCTTTAACAAAGCGCGGCATCTCTTCAGTCTCAAGTCCATTAGACGAGCATTCAAACGATGTCCTGTTTTTTTTCGATATGCCCGAAGCCCTAAGTCTTCATTTAACACCCTTTTCACCGTGGTTCTGCTTAACCCCATCTGAAGGGCCAACAGTTTCTGCTTACGTTTGGGATTTCTTTGAATTCGCGCCTTTACAGCTTTTATCACTGCTGGAGTCCTAACAGACCGAGGGCGACCACTTCTTGACCTGTCATCTACACTTAAGTTTTCATTGTATCGTTTGATGGTGCGATAAACGAATCTTTTGGTTATATTCAAATTTTTCATTATGTCAAAAATTTGAATTGGCGCGTAACCGCAACGATGCAACGCAATAACTGCAACACGGTCTTCTTTAAGCGTCCACTCCATATTTAAAAATGAGTTAAATTCTAAAAAGTATACATTTTTATTTTGATGAACAATTCGAAATTCGAATTCTATAAACTTTTTTGTGGCCAGCATTCTAAAAGAAAAGTTTTTACTGTGTGACAATACTTATGACCTGACTAGATAGATTAGACTCAGCGTACACACGGCTACACATCAAGCTATACATTTCCAGTATAAGCTCACCTTTCATTCTACGAAAAGCCTAGACAATGCGAGGTCAGCTTATACTGGAAATGTATAGCTTTATGTGTCGCCGTGTGTACTACATTAAAGTCTTTCAAGAAGTAATTTGTGTGAATGTGATTTTTATACATGTTTCCCACATTAGGAACGTGCCTGCACTGTATCTACACCCATCGAACCGCAACACAACAAGGCAGAAGCAAGTATGCTGGTAGTACTTGGGATTAAACGTACTTTATTTTCTTAATTGTTATGTATTCTACAAGGATCAATAAAATGAACAACCAGCCTAGTTTCTTGCATTTCTTTCCTGCCTTAGTTGCGAAGGAAGGTATAGGCAGTAAAGTTGACGTTTCAAAGTGATCCTTGTGATTTTAATGAATAGCTACAATTTGATTTATTATTATTCTTTCCCCCGAACGGGCCCTATCAAAAAGAGTTCTACAACATTTTTTGAGTTTTCACTTATTATAAATAATTGTTATATACTACACGTCTTATTTATAACACACCTCATTTTGCGACGGGGGTTAAAAACTAATCATAAATAGTAAATAATATACAATGCGAGGCAAGATGCAGTTCGGGGCGAATCGCACTCACCCTGATGAAGGTTCCCTAATTAAACCGAAACATTTTCGGTAGAAACACCGATAAGACGGTACGTGATAAATCCCGATTAAAATAATGAATAGCTATTCATTATCTAATCTAAAGAGCCTGCTGGATCCAACTGCTGGGCAAATGCCTCCTTTCCCTTCTTCCATTCATCCCGGTCTAGGGCTTCTGTCGACCAGTTCGCACTACGCGCGTCAAGTTTGTCTTCAATAATGCTTATACAAATGTTTAATTTGCCCACTAACAATTTAGCATTTCACAAAAAAGACAAAAATAAAAATACTGAAGTCTGCCAACGAATAGTTCTGTTGAGGTTAAAAAAATGCTCGCAAACAGAAATCGGATGCTTGTCAAAGGCTTTCGTTTTTAGGGTTCCGATTAAAAATGGCGAAAACAAAAACTACAGTTTCATTATTTCCATCTGTTTCTCCCCCTATGAAAGACGAAAGCATAAAACAGACAAAACGGCTACTCAATACTTGTCATAATCTATTTCTATACCAAATTTCGTATAAATCAGACAGAAAGACAAAATTACTTTAAAATGTATTTAGTTAAACAAACAAACAGAGAAACGCCAACCCCAGGAATAATCTAGGTCATGAAAACAAATCTCAATGGATCATATCATTTGTTTCGCGGCGGGAATTGAACCTGCGTTTCAGCCGGCTATTTCTCCACTATTTTCTAAAATAGAAGAATGAGCTTATTATGCCTGCATGCTAAAGATCTGTGATCAAAAGCTAGGTATAATATTGTTTTAAATGAATTTCCACGACCCATAAAAAAAAGGAAATTTAGGAATAGCATAGCAGTATTTTTTTACGATGCCATGTCGCTTAGAAAGTTGTGTCAGTCCACTTTTCATGAGAACTTTTTATTTTGTACAAGCTGACACGCCCGCGGCTTCGAACGCATTTCACGTTCCCGTGGGAACTTCGGGATAAAAACTATATAAAACACTCTTGTCAAAGTCACCCGACACTTCATGTTAATGACTTCACGTCAATGAACGACGGTTAAATTATGGGGGGTCGGACTAGGAGAGTGAAAAATACTTTACGACCTATTTTCATACCTACCAAATATACAAAAAAAAATTTCTTTAAAATCGGTCTACCCGTTTCGGAGGAATACGACCACAAAAACCGTGACACGATGTTTTTATTTATTAGAAAGATTTTATCTGACTGATGAATGTATGTGTGGATATTTGTTACTCTTTTGCGCAAAACCTACTAAATGGATTTCTATGAAATTTGGTACTTACGTACATTATTACCTGGATTAATACATACGCTACTTTTTATTGACAAAACATGCGTGCGAAGCCGCGGGCGAAAGCTAGTATTACATAAGTCACTGTAAAATAGTAGAGGTTTGTCTCGGTGCTTAGAGACACTCGAGCCGCTACGCTTTATTTAGATACCCATGAATACCCATGAACTTTACCTAAACTTAATTTTATAGTTATACGAGATTTGGTATAAATAAATAAATACTGCTGGACATGTAACACGGCGCTATCTAGCCACAAACGAAGCTTAGTTTGTACTATGAGAACCGGGAACCAGATAACTGATACAATACTTATGTAGGGACACACTGACACACTACATACAGAATAGCTGACTCGCGTAAGTCGTACCTAAGTAGATGGTCGCTGTTGTAGTGTGAGGACACCAGTAGTCTCTATCCGCTCATTCAGTTCATACATGTACAGTTGTGGAAATATAAATTGGTAATTGGAAGATGCATCTACTCATGCATTAGAGATTGCATTATTATTATGATAATCACGAATACCCTAAACTTATATACATTTTTTTGTAAATACATACTTATTATATATAAAAAAAACATCCAGCTCCGGAATAAATATCTGCAGGTTATGAAAACATTTGTTCCGCGGTGGGATTGGAACCCGCTACCTCCTGCGTCTTAGCCGGCTATTCGCCTGTGGCTGGATATTTCACACGGTGCTATCTAGCCACATACGAAGCTTAATTTGTACTATGGGAACCAGATAACTGATACAATACTTATATACTTTTTTTTCGTAAATACATACTTCTTATATAAAAAACATCCAGACCCGGAATAAATATCTGCAGGTCATGAAAACATTTGTTCCGCGGTGGGATTCGAATCCGCTACCTCCTGCGTCTCAGCTGGCTATTCGCCCACTGCTCTACGGAGGTCGCCAAAAGTATTTTAAACTACGAATCATAGCTCGACATATCTTGGCCAGGTTTATTTCCCGCATTTTAATTGTGTTTGCAACGAATACTGAAGCGCTTGTCTCGTATCACGTTATGTTTTTTGAAACTTTTTCAAAGGCTTTGAGCATTGCAGTTTCGGCTTTGTGATAAGCACCTGTCAGATTTAGTTCTATTTGTTATACTCTTAACAATGTTGTTTTAAATACAGATACTGGTGTACATAGGCTGCTATTTAAGAATCCGGAACTGGCCACTGCATAAATAATATTTAAAAAGAAGTTATCACGTTTGAAAATGGAACTCTTTGGCTGTAGAATGCAGGTTATTTCGTCCGTCTGTCAATTGTTTTCATTGTGTGGCGCGATTTAAAAAATTGCGTGTCATTATCACAATGGATTTATCTCGAGAAAATTTTCGTGCGATGATTTTTTATGATTTTCGACGTGGTCTAACTCAACAGCAGTATATCGATCAGCTCAGTTCGACTTTTGGGGATAAAGCACCATCAAAGACTACTGTGTATCACTGGTTTAGTGAGTTTAATCGTGGACGTCGTATGCTCACGGACGAAATTAAAGATGGTCGGCCTAAATCAGTTGTTGTGCCACGAAACATCGACGCAGTGCGTAAACTAATAATGCAAGATCGCCATGTGACATATCGAGAGATAGAGGCGATCTTGGGCATTAGTATGACGAGTATACATAAGATATTACACGAACACTTGGCTGCAAAAAAAGTTTGTTCGCGTTGGATACCGCACAACTTGACAATAGATCAAAAACAGGCTCGTGTCGATTGGTGCAAAAAAATGATAAAAAAATACAATCGTGGTGCATCAAAAGCTGTATATAATATCTACACAGGTGATGAATCCTGGATTTATGCATATGACCCCGAAACTAAGCAACAGTCAACAGTTTGGGTCTTCTAACATGAGCCGAACCCAACAAAAGTTGCTCGTGCGAAAAGCACTTTGAAGCAAATGGTCGCCTGTTTTTTGGTATAGATGGACACGTGGCTACTGTACCCCTAGAAAATTGTAAATCTGTTAATTCAGAGTGGTACACGACCATTTGTTTGCCAGAAGTCTTTGCAGAAATCAGGAAGAATAATCCACAACGCAGAATCATTCTCCATCACGACAATGCAAGCTGTCACACTTCGGGTGAAACGACCCGATATTTGGAGGGTAAAACGGTGGAATTAACGAGTCATCCGCCATATAGCCCTGATTTGGCACCCAACGACTTCTTTTTATTCCCAACCGTGAAGAATAAATTACGTGGTCAACGATTTTCAACCCGAGAAGAAGCCGTTGAAGCATTCAAAAATTATGTTTTGGAGATACCGTCTTCCGATTGGAAAAAGTGCTATGAAAACTGGTTTCACCGAATGCAAAAGTGCATTGATCATCATGGCGAATATTTTGAAAAGCAATAAAACCATATTTAACAGTCAATGATAGTTATTTTATTTTATTCCGGATACATAAATAGCAGCCCTCGTAGTTGGTGGTTACAGTGTGGTGTGTCCACTGGTGGTAGAGCTTTTGTGAACGGGCTCGAGGAAGTGGGCACCACCGCCTTGCCTTTATCTGCCGGCCTTTAAATAGCAGTACTTGTGCTGATGTGTTCCGGTTAGATGGTAATGGTATGGTCCTATAATTACTGGCACATAGGCAAAACAGCTAAGTCCTATAGTATGGCAACGTATCCACATAGAGATCAAGATAACATAATAGCTTGTTTTGAATTCTATGTGGATATCCATGACCTGCAGTAGCCACTTAATATCTGGTGGACTGCATGCTCGTTTGCCATATAAGTAGTATAAAAAAAAGATACATGTGATGAAAACCCTGTTTTTATCGTAATTTTAACTTCCAGTCTAAATGCATTTTCAGTTACCTTCGCGCACAGTGCAACATTTTATCATGGATACCCTTGATCATGACGAACGTGAGGTAACCTAAACAGGACTCAGCGGAAAACTAGTTCTGCGGCATATTAACAAACCGTAGCATCATGCGTTTATGAGAAGTATAGTTCCTTGTGAAAGGGCTCGCCTGGGGAAGCACTACTACCATACTTATTTCTGCCGCCAAGCAGCATTGCTGTGATTGCCGGTGAAATTATAGGCACATGAGGCTTTACACCTATATACCTCAGATTGATGAATGCAGGGCAGTGGATAGCAAGGGACGTATTTAAGGTGCGTGACCTACGAGGCAATACCTATGGTTACCACTTAACATCAGGGTCATATGCATAATCTAGCTCTAAGAAGTACTTATAAAAAAAATGTTGACCTGAGTACCAATTCTGAGAGATCAATTGAGAGACAAAGAGCTTTTAAATTTGTTATTGCTTAAGTGAGATGTTGTTGTGTTTTTTGTTTTTTCTTTAACAGTTTGGTGTTGAATAAAATGTATTATTTATTTCTTTTAAAGTCACTGCGGCGTCGCGGTACGGTGGTGCTATGTTCTTTGTATGAAAGCTGAGATTTCTTTGCAAAGAAATAAAAGTGCTGATATTTTTTGGACCAGCTGACCTGATAATCATCATAAATATCTAGAAACCACCCCAGTTAAACTAGATTTCTACAAATAAACTGCATCTTTCCTTGCATAATAAAATAGAATAGAATTATTTATTTGACACACACAAGGAAACATAGAACAGATCACCAAATATAATAAGTAGATAAACAGGAAAATTACAATACAATGAGATTATATTAGACCTACAGTTAGTACACATACGTATCTACCCCACCAGTAGATAGTAGGCACCAACTAGTCCCGCTCCATGTCACGCGTGGCCAAACAGGCTCTGCCTCAGCTTTATGCTTCTTTGCAATAAATGATGCAAAGCAGCGCTGGTTTTCAGGCAGAGCCTAGAAAACCGGTGCCACGAACAATGGGCTTTGTCACGCATGTCTTCAGGAAGAAGAGACGCTGGAGAACGTGATACTTCACTGTACGGCTACAAGTGATGTCAGACTCAAGACAGGTCTGCAGGAGCTCATGGAATCCTCATCCGCTATAACCACAACAACATCCACAGGGATCTTGGAAAGCTACCATCAACCCAAAGTCCTGTTCCGTTATTTCAAGGAGTTAGGATGGCTGGGGTCAGGTTTGAATGCATAATACACCCCAATGTGGGAAGTCAGTGCAGATCTTATTCTTCCCAATCTAGAATTAGATATAAACCGGATCCTAATCGGTCCATCCGTGTGGGAACTAAAATAACTGAATATTAAATGATGGTACTGGATACTTCACACAGCGCCACTTAGCCCAAAGCTAAGCAAAGCTTGTACTATGGGAACCAGATAACTAATAGAAAACTTATATACTTTTTTTTGTAAATACATACTTTTATTAGATAGAGAACATTTGTTCCGCGGTCACAAATTACTTAATTACAATAATTTAGCCATTTGTACTACGATGCTACAGATATACACAGATATAAAGACAGTCAGACAGATAGATATAGTCATCAAAATGATAACACTCCTGTTTTTGGGCCAGGGGGCTAAATACAAATTCGGAAACTTACGAAATATTGCGTCAAGAGGTCTTTATTTGTCTGAGTTGATTTGTTAGTAAAAGGGTTCCGTACCTCAAAAGGGAACCCTTTTATGATCACTCTCTTGTCCGTCTGTCCGTGTGTCACCACCGATTTTCTCAGGAAGGGGTGGACCTAGCAAGTTGAAATTTATATCAGATACTGAAATCTATAGTCCCTATTAGGTGTATAAAAACCAAGGTCAAGTCAAGACGATAAAAAGATATGGGCAAATTTAGATTTTCGCGAAAACTTGTAAGTACCAAAATTTATCTTAATTTTCAACTTATTCGGAATTTTCCCTTTACTTGTGCTGTAAGACCTTGCTTTTAACCAAATTTGACAATTCTAGGTCAACCGGAAGAAACCTATAGTTTTTTGGTCGAAAAGCTATAGGTATGGTAGTTCCGGTGACCTAGAATAACAAAATTTTGCAAATAGCAAGGGCTTACAGCACAAACAAAGGACACATTCCAAAAAATAAAAAAGTTGAAAATTATAGGGTGTCACCTCACATACATAGTCGACGCCAATTAAGATCCTCTGAGTTATATGGGCGCTCATCGAATTTAGAGGACTAGCTTAATCGATACAAACTACAAATAAGGTAAATCAATAAAATTATGCTATTGAATGAAATAAATATTTAAGTGGGGCTCCCATATAATAGGCATGTTTTTTTTGCCGCTAACTTAAAAGGCAAATCGGCATTGTATGTATGTATTACTCGTGCGCGATAATTTGGGACCTGCTAGGAATGCGACTCCCCGACCGCTTTCCCTGCACTTCCCCGATGGCGCCCGTATTGTACCGTTCGCATCACTATTTTTTACTAGGGTTTTTAGTCTCGTACTGGCCTACATCACGTAACGACGCGCTCTGGAATTCTTTTAGTTTTCGTTTGTGTTATTGTTTTGTTGTTGTAGTTTTTGTTGTTATAGTTCTTGTTAAGTGTTTTTGTTATCATTATGAAGGGTAAACCTTTGCATAGCGGAGAAAGAAACCTCGTGCTAAAAGTGTTAGAGTTTTTTGAAACCGAAAAACGGAACAAACAGTTTTGTTTACCTGTCCACTAAGTAGTGACGAAGATGAGATAATGTAAATAATACATAAAATAAATGTATAAACTTAAACATTGTATTTTTATTTTATTCAAATAGTGTAAAAAAGATTAGATAAAAAGCAGCGTCCTCCCTGAGTAACATAATAAATTAGGTTAAAAAAAACAAAGACGAAGCCGCGGGCGGCTGCTTGTTATGTTTGCTTTTTTGCGGGCGGTACAAACACGCCAATATGACGTCACCGCGCTCAGGTACCAACTTATCGCGCACGGGTAATATCTGTGTTTGTTTATCCGAGAATAACTTTCAATGAGTGTATCAGATCATCGTGAAATTTAATACATAGGTAGTTAGTGATAGTACAATTTTGGTGTGACTAAATGAGCTAAAAAGTTTGGGGGGTTGTTGAGATATTGGAGTTTAAGAGGGGTAAAAAAAATTAAAATGAGACTGGTCAAATGGGACGTCAAATAAAAGGTATTCATTAGTACATTTAGACTCTGTTTTTGTTTTTAGTTTATTATTTATAGTTATTGAGTTATTAGCCATAATAAATACTGAACTTTGACAAAATTCACAGGGTACACCAGTGACCCCACAGTGCTGTTATTTGGTAATCATGTAGCATAAATGACACTTATATACGCAAAGGTCAGAAATTCAAAATAACTGCAATTTGTACCAAAAAAAAAAAACATTTTACATGAACTCCCGTTACCTGTAATTTGAATGAAACTGTAGGTCAAGTAATTTGGATATTTAATTTGTGGCACTGTTTTATTGGTCAAAGATTAAGGCCGACTTGCACAACGATCTCTAAACATATTTAGCGACTAAAAATGTTTAAATTTTACGTATTTGTTTGATTTGACAACTCCTTAAATCATATTTAGTCACTAAATACGTTTAGACATCGTTGCGCGAGTAGCCTTAAGAATATTTTCTTTTGTGTTTTGGGAGACTCGCGAAATCTCAGTTCGGGGCGAACCAGAACATTAGTTTATTTTTAATGTGCCTTCTTAATTTGATTGAGCTAGAGTAATTTGAAACTGGTCAGGTACTGGCATCCTTAAGGCTTTATTCCCATAATAAAATAGGTTGAGTTGCCTGTTGCCGTTGCCAGCCTGTATATATGAGTAGGTAGAACGGTGCCAATTTAGGTGGTCCGATATCTAGTTGATTCGATCTTGAACGAAGGTAAGTATAGGTTCTTACCTATTTTAGCGTCAGTCAGGTTGAGCCACAGAAGGCTAGTGACGTACACGACGAAGTTGCTCGGCCTCATGTTACAGTGTTACATGTTACATGACGCCGCTGATGTACCCTCGTCCGGTCATTAACATTACCTGTCGACAAATAATTACATAATTATACAGTGCCTCCTAAAGTAATGTTACATGGAGGGAAATTAGGTACCATAAAGTAGTTACGCCCGATCCTCAGCTCTTCTCTGATTGATTGACAACCTCTTTGGTGAAGTGGGCGAATAACCGGCTGAGACGCAGGAGGTTTCGGGTTCGATTCCCGCCGCGGAACAAATGTTTGCATGATCTACAGATGTATGTTCCTGGTTTGGGTATTTTTCTATGTAAGTATGTATTTAAAAAAAATATATAAGTATTCTATCAGTTATCTGGTTCCCATAGTACAAGCTCTGCTTAGTTTGGGGCTAGATGGCGTTGTGTGAAATGTGCAGCAATATTTATTTATTTATTTTAATCTCATCCAATCCTTGCCAGCCACAGCGCGCAAATCGTCACTCCATCTAGCCGGAGGGCGTCCTACACTTCGCTTGCTCAATGGCGCACCCTGGGAGAGACCTACGTCCAGCAGTGAACTGTCATATATTGATGATGTTAATGATGAAAGTAGTTGGCTTTCGAAGGGAGAAAAACGATTGAAAATAGACCAACACTTGACCACTGTCTCGCTTGATGGTAAGCGGTGGTGTGGTCAAAGATGGAGCACGCTTGCCAAAAATAACCTTTTCACAATGGACTTGAAAACTCGAAAAAAATTGTGTTATGAAAATATTTATTTTAAATTAAAATTAATAACACTCCACATAGAGATAAAACTAATAATACTTTTATTAGATTTAACGCCACCGTATTAATCCTTTTAGGAACATAATTGTCAAAGGTAATTGTTAAGAAAATACTAAAACATTTACAAATATATTAAAATTTAACAAAATGTTTTTAGAGAGATACCTTGAATATCTGAAGAAACTACTCACAATCGAATCTAGCAAAGAAAAATAAAAATGCTCAACATTTCTCAGTAATGGTAATAGAAGTAGAAAACTATGTGTTTACTGGCGACCGAAGCAAAGTCACACAAGAAAATAGAACCGAGTATGTTTCACTTCGAGACACATACAACATTTATGAATATATAGCACGTATTTGCGCGACATTGAGCCTCATACCAGCTAGAGACGGCTCAATATCCTTTGACAGCCAACTAGACAATTTGATCCATACTTTGGGAGTTCCAAGCCACATTGAAACTAAAGCCAGCGTGAAAAAGCACATTTTATCTTGCCACCGATTCAGAGATTTCTTTTATTTAAATGAAAACAGCTGCAAAAATACGGGTCAAGCTTGAACAGAGGTTCTCAACTTTGCAAGAACATTTGCGGAAACGTTGAAAGAGTCAAAGAGATTCGTAGTTATGTGGTCGCAACACAAACTTTTATGTTTCTAGTGGAACTTTTAGGTCGAGGTGAATAATCGCAAACATATCTGGTTTAACCACCAGACTTTTTTCTATGTTTGTGGGTCAATTATGTGTAGATAAGTCGTTGACGTCTATTGAACAGAAAAGAATAGAATTGAAAAATTTCTGGGCATTAAAGTAACACAACAAAATATTAAATTAAATTAAGTTGTACATGATATGTCTCATCATCTTATTGATAGCAGGGGCAGAGCAGAGAGAAGAAGGTTCTCGAGTAGAGACCACGCCAGCGCAGCGTAGGATGGTCCTTAGATGGAAAGAAGACTTAGTAGGTTGCTGGGAGCAGTTGAATGCAAGCCGCAAACGATCGGTCGCTCTGGATATCTGTGGGGCAAGTTTATGTTCAGCGGTGGACGTTTTTAGACTGATATTTTAAAGATGATTGCAATGTATTTGGAACCCTGAGACATAAACAAGATTTTTTTTTATACAACTTAAATGGCAAACGAGCATGCAGTCCACCAGATGTTAAGTGGCTACTGCAGCCCATAGATATCCACATAGAATTCAAAACAAGGTATAATGTTGTCTTGATTTATACATATGTGGATACGTTGTTATACTATAGGACTTAGCTGTTATGTCTATGTGCCAGTAATTACAGGAACATACCATTACCATCTAACCGGAACACAGCAGCACAAGTACTGCTATTTGGCGGCAGATAAAGGTAAGGCAGTGGTGCCCACCAGTAAAAAAGTAGTTGTTTCTGTAATTTCACTGGCTCTAAGCGGGAATAAAGCAATGCGAGCATTGTTATTAGCTGCGGTAGTCGTTTTTTATGTTATCTGTTGATGGAGCAAGCCTATGGCCCACCTGATGTTAAGTGGTAACTATCGCCTATCACAAAGTAATGCCTCATAGGTCACGCACCTTATAAATTAGATAAACGATGCACTGCCTTGCGTCCATGAACTTGAGGCATAAAGGTGTAAAGCCTCATGTGTGTGTAATTTCACCATACTTTTATCGAATTCTTTCGTTAAAACTACGTAAGAGTTATTATCAATTTATACTTTTTTGCAATATCCTCGGTATAGCTCAGTAATGCAGGATTTTGTATCTGGAAAGAGTAATATTTAAACAAGAAGCTATTTTTCTTGCTTTTAAAAGAAAAATCATGCAGCAGTCCAATGCCCGTATTACCGCATACTTACTGCATACTTACTGCATACTTACTGCATACTTACTGCTTTTTTATCTTGACGACGTAAACTGGAGTACTTTGAAAATCTAAGACTAAGAATAAAATGCAATGTATCCTTATAAAATAAATTCTTTTTTATTTTATTTATGACTAGCTGTTGCCCGCGACTTCGTACGCGTTACACCACTAAATGTGTAGGTAACCTAGAAATAAAGCTAACTCGCTATTGCAACTTGAATTGACACCCCAGTTTAACCCCATAGAAACTGATTTATAGGATAAAATGTAACCTATGTGGTAATCCAGGTTATAATTTACGTATATACTAAATTTCAGCGATATTGCTTTAGCCGTTATGACGTAATTGAGTAACAAACAAACAAATAAATAAATAAAAAACATCCAAACTTTCACATTTATAAGGTTAAATCAAATCAAATCATAAACATTTATTTGTGAACAACACCAATAGTACAATAGAGCAAACACACACAGGAGGCATAAGAAAAAGAACAAGGAAACAATAACAAGCCAGTAACAATAACAGTAAACAATAAACTGATGGTAAGCGATGGTGAAATCGAAGATGGAGCACGCTTGCCTAAAAATAACCTATACAATCTGGATTTAAAGATTATACTAGTTTGGAAAAACATACGCCGTAAATGAGTTAAGCGTTTGGTACGAAATAGAAATCTATCGAAATTGACAGTTAGATATTCACAGCAAATTATTATATTATGTAGTACTGAGGAACTTTAAAATAAGTAAGCTGATAACATGACTAATTTCTTAAACATTAATTTTACTTTTACATCAAAATGTAATGTAGTTTTGGAGAGGTATTTCAAATACTACAATAACATTGCTCTCGTGATTCAGACGATTCCAATAAAACCTCATTTGTCAAAATCCGTCAAGTTGATTAGCTTGTACGAGGTGTCAAATGAACGGACATACATACGTTCACCCTAAAACATTACCCTCCTTCTTCGAAGTCCGATGAAAATAACTATTGAGTCAAACTTCTTTATTTAACATAAAATGAACTTCCTACCTCTATATTTGATTTATAAATAAACTTCCCGGCATCTGTGATTCAGCTATTCTTGAACTTTCTTACTTGTAAAGCTTACGTAAAGCATTTAAGAAGTTTAATTTGGGTCAGCAGAAAATAGCTATTATGAGAAAAATATTCTATGAACTAAAAATATCAAACTTTACCAGAATGTTTGTTTTTTATGATTTTTTTTTCAACCTAAGTCATCCCACTGTTGGGCAAAGGTCTCCCCCACTGTCTTCTAGGACTTTCGCTCGCGTGCCAAATCCCACCAATCTGTCTCGAAGGCATCGAGATCGTCACGCGTCTACTAGGCCTTCCTCGGCGTCGTCGCCCGTCTTCAGACACCCAGTGCGTGACAATCGATGAAAAATATGAAATATATATGTATAGTATAGATAAGACCCCCTTTATACATTTTATTTTGTCTCATAATGCCGTAACTAGCTTGTAAGGTTTAATAAAAAAAGTCGTTTATATATTAATTCATCAAATAACGGCAAAAAGCCCTAAAATTAGAGTTTTTTGTACATTGCAAATTCTAAATTTTCCCTTATTATCATCCACACTAAGGGCGACTTGGTGTGACGACGATGATGCCTAAACGTGTTTAGTGGCTAAATATATGATTTATGAAGCTGTCAAAACATACAAATACGTCAAATTAAGAGCGCTAAATATGTTTAGGGATCGTTGTGCAAGTCGACCTAATTCAAAAAATAGGAAACATTTTGTTTCTATAAGTGTCTCATTGTTACATATTCATAATTTAACGACTAGTTAAATTAGATTAAGATAGACAAGTTACTTTTTAATAAAAATATAACCGATATAACCAAACTACTAAACTGATTTTGATTAATTTCTATGAGACTAATATAAAATTATATCATACTAGTGGTCCCGCCGAACTTCGTATCGGCTTGACATGCATAGGTATAACGCGGCCTGTCAATATAAGTCACCCTGGTAGAATTGTCAATTGTTGTCCCCGGCCATCATTATGTATGAATGACTTCCACAAATAATTCAATACCAAAATTAGCCAAATCGCTCCACCCGTTCTCGAGTTTTAGCGAGACTCGATAGTCTCGCTACTGTTCGATAACAGCAATTAATTTTTATATACGAAGCATTTGTTTCAAACGATATTCATTTTTTTACATCCTCTTTGACGATATTTGCAGCACGCATTCTGTCAATTCTATGTCAAACGTCATAAGGTTACATTATAAAAGCGCTAAGGTTAGATTATAAATAATTTTATATGGTGGTTAAGTATTCTTAAATTTTCTAATTTTTTCTTTCATAAGAACCTTTTCCTGATAATAAGACATACAACAAAAAAAAAATTGGTCAAATTGGTCCAGGCATTGTTGAGTTATGCGCTTACCAACACATTTTGCGATTCATTTTTATATTATAAGATGAAAAAAAAAAATTCCAAATCAGTTTACAAATGACCGAGTTCTGAGGTAATACCAAACATAAAACCGAATTCCGTACCTATTAATTAAAATTCCAAAAATTCTAAAAAAAATCCGGTGAATTGAAAACCTATTCCTTTTATTGAAGTCTATTCATAAGATTGGATTGGATTGAGACATAGGTATCATTTCACTGACAAACAAACATATGAAGCCGCGCGGAGGCTAGTAATTAAATATTACAACCACATGGTATATAAACATATTTGAGTTAATGCGGGCAACCACATCATATATGTAACCAAAACATGGCGCAGAAACGCAAAACCAAAGCAAGGAGGCCACAATGCATTCTGTTGTCATAAATGGTAAATTGTTTTACCCGGTAAATACAATTATTTATAGAAAACGTAAAAAATGTGATTTAACTCAGTTGTGTGACAGACTTCATCTTTATTATTTTGGGAATTGTATTTAGGTTTGTTCTTTAGTTGTATCAGTGGTTCTTTTTAGGGTTAATGATTCGCGAAGAGTTAGGGATAAGTTCGCCTTTGTACATGTCCTTTTTATAAGCTCTTTTGTCAGTAATCTATTTGACTACAATAAAGAATAATGATAGACTTACTGTAATAACTTGAATACATGTGTTTATGTTACGTACTCAATAAAAAAGTGCACTTTGTAAATAGTCATTGTTTTGATTTTCATCATTCATGTATCATCATTAACATTGTAATAGATGAATTAGACTCTGGAGGATTAAATAATATTATCTCATAGTACTTTTTGTACTTGTCTTTGCATTTGATTTGTTTGCGTTATTCCTAACTTCTTGCAACTCACTGTATTCTACAAAAAAAGCCATTTCTCTTCAAGAGTCTTAAAACCTACGGCAGGCCGAAGGTTTGGGTTAAGGGCCCTCTTACAAAAGGTGTTGCTTTTACGACCAGGGACAAGCACACTGTGTTTTATTGTGTTTCGTACCAAGGTTGAGCCATCCACAACCTGAAAATATGAATGAGTTTGGTCAGAATAAATTATGAGGTGAAATATTTTGTGTTGAAAAAAGTTATTTTTTATTCATTTTCTAAGAGGGAAATGTTTGTAATAGAATTTTTCAAACTATCGCGATCAATATACATAATTACTGATTTAAATGGGTATTTATCGCGTATGCACCTTTTTTAATGAAGTAAAACTTCTTTACGCACGCTTGAAATGGGGAGTAAGCTGGTGAATGCGTTACAAAAAGTGCGAACGGAAGTTGAAAGGGAGAAATACGTTAGTAAAGATGGAAAGAGAGGGAGTTACGTTTCGTATTTTTTTAAACTTTAATGCGCGAGTGCGAGTTGCGTCTGTCCAGAATGAACATAGACTGACAATTTTATCTATATTAATATTAAAAAGAGGAAAGATTTGTTTGATTGTTTGTTTGTATTGAATAGGCTCCGAAACTACTGGACCGATTTAAAAAAATCTTTCGTTGTTGGGAAACTACACTATCCCCGGGTACCATAGGCTACTTTATACCCTATATGTGCAGAAGGAGGGTAATGTTTTTATAGAAAAACTACGCGTGCGAATCTGCGGGATTTATCAGGTAGTATATTAATATTTTGAACAAGTAGTTTTACTTCAGTCATGTGGTCTAAAACACACTCGTTTTATTTGTTATCCCGACGTTTAGACTGTGTTGCAAGTGCAACAGTTGTAGTCGCGAGCAGACTGAGTCAATAAATACTCGTTTAAAATCAGTAATTATGTTTGTAATAGCTTTTTCCATTATAAGACATTGATATCTTTACACGGATTCATTTGATGCTGACAAACGGTTTAAACGGTAAAAGAACCTAACCAAATATAGAATCGATTAAATGAAGTGAAATAGCGATTTTTTAACGTTTTTATTTCGTCCTATTAAGAAATTTTAACGTTTTTAAAATTAATAACGAATGAATGTTATTTAATATACCCAACAAGTTAAAAACAACAGAACAAGAAACTAGTAAAAGTATAATGGGCGGTCTAATCGCTAAATAAAGCGATCTTATCTAGATAACCTTTAATAATAAAAAAATATTTTGATTAAATCGGCGTGTTTGCAGGGTAGTTTTAGTCAGCAAGAAAAATAGGTGTTTACTATCCTACTAGCAAACACGCCAATTTAATTAAGAATGCTCTATATTTGCATGTTTTTTATACTGGGTCTTTCGCAATAAGTATATTTTCGTTTACCAACTAAGGGTCATCGTCCTCATTTACAAAAATTATATATGTTCTACGAGTTTCCTAAAAACTACTTTCATTGAAGATAAACTTAGTGAAGTTTCCGTACTAAAAAGGTTTTTTTTGTTTATATTTAGGTACTCTATGTTTGGAAATAGTTTTTGTTATTCACATATATAATTATGAAATATCGAAGAGGGAGCGAGAAACCACGAATAAAGTCTATATGGTTTTAAATTAAACGCTGTTTAGCGCGTCTGGCGAGATCTCTAAATCGACTTGGGAAAAACGGCGTTGCATGTATATGTATGTATGTATGTTTGTTTGTCCGAGGATAACTTTCGAAGCGTTGATCCGATCATCGTGAAATTTGATACATAGATAGTAGGGATGGCACAGTTTTAGTGTGACTAAATGAGCTAAAAATATATATTTTTTTGAGTAGGTCAAGTGGGACGTCAAATGAAAGGTAATATTATTACTAAAAGGTAAATATTTGTAAATTTTGACTACGCTTTTTTTTAGTAAAGTTTTTGAGTTTTAGCCATAATAAAAACAGACCTTTGACAAAATCCACAGGGTAGACCAGTGACCCCACAGTACTGTAGTTTGGTATGCGTGTAGCTTTTAGGGACACAAATGTAGGTAAAAGTCTGAAATCCAGAATAATTGCTATTTGTACCACAAAACAAATATCCAAATAACATGCAACTCGCATTACATGTAATTTGAATGAAACCGCAGGTCAAGTAAGTGTTTATATTTCGGGGTACTATTTTGATAGTCACAGATTATAAATCCTAATATTTGCTTTGTTTTACACTACTAGATATTGATAACGGCATCCGGTAGACGCTTAAAATATTCACAGAATATTGAGTTATATTATCCACTTTAATAATAAATAATTAAATTAAAATAAAAATAATATTTAAATGGGGCTCCCATACAACAAACGAATTTATTTCCAATTTTTTTCCTCGGTCTTCCCCCCCCCCCCCCCCCCACTCCCCTCCTCTTGAACCCCAATATCTCAACAACTCCTTCACATTTTTAGCTCATATGGTCACATCAGGATTGTGCCATCACTACCTACCAACTATATCAAATTTCACGAAGTTATCCTCGGACAAACAAACATACATACATACAACGCTGATTTGCCCAAGTTGATTTGGAATCTCGTTTCGCTTGTTCAAAAATACTAGAAAAATATTAATATTTTTACATACTTAATTTAAAGGGTAAGAGGCTTGACGGTATGACTTATACCTTGCGAGAAGGGTAGGTGTGGGACGCCACGTACGTCGATACACTTGCGCCATCTCATCTGTCTGGTACAGCAGTTGGGACCGGTGCGGCGGCAAATTCAGCCGAAGATCTCAAGCGGCGCAAATATGGAAGTCCCGACAGAGCTTACGTATTTGAGTCATTTGGAGTCGAGACCTTGGGTCCATTGGGTACCGGGGCCCATCGCGTTCTCAAATTTTTTTTGGGCGTCTGGTCGAAGCGATATGTGATCCGAGAGCTGGCGCTTATCTGGGTCATCGCACGCATTGCAATTCAGCGGGGCTATGCAGCCAGTGTCTTGGGGATATTACCGCCTGGTAGTGATCTGGAGCAGTTGAGCTAGAGATCGTTTGTAACGGTTTTTAGATGATTCAACTGTTTTTTTTCTGTATTTTTATTGTAAATAATTGTATATTCTTTCCCTTAATATAACTTCTATTTCTATTTCCTTTTATTTGTAACCTGTATGAGTCAATGGCTTGAAACAAACACCTTTTATTTAAACATAGATTCTGTCTAACAGGTACTCGTAATTGTAACCCTTTGTACTGCAAGCTCCTATTTTCAAACTTGAGTGTTCTATCCGGTCTGATCAGCTCGGCTAAACAAAATAAATAAACGGGACACAGGCACTCGTCAGCCCTCGAAACGGACAGTATGACGGACAAATGGGCTTCAAGCACTTCAGCCGGACTCGAACTGCCTGATGTGGTGACAAGGACGAGTGACAGCGATTTTAATCGAGTAGTCGATTGGAATGTCATTGTCAGTTAGAATGTAGTAAGGGATAGTTGATTTGAATTTCGAATAATAAATTTGAATTGAATGCGTTTTGAAATAGATGCTGTCAATGTCAGAGAAAGGATGAAAAGTCTGCATTTGAAGTCAAATCGAATTAGGTATATTGTTTATAGAGTGAATCGATTTGGATTTTAAATTTTGCTGTCAGTTTCAGCATAATGAGATATTAGGAGAGTGCTCTAAAATATATTATTTGAAATGCGGCCTGTAGATAGATAGATAATTCTTTATTGTTACACCAAATTATAATAACTTAACCTAGAAAACTTAAAGACTAATACATGGTGGTACAATGGGCGGCCTTATTGCTCAAAGCGATCTCTTCCAGGCAACCTTTGGATGGACTGAATTGAAAAGACGTGTGAGGAGGCGGTGTTACATACAATAAATACCTATTTATGTAGGATAAAAATAAATAAATACCTAAACCTAAAATATACCTACATATACTTACATCAATAAATATAAAATATATACGTTATTACTTTACTGTATTTCATTTTAATCAAATTTTGTTCGCTTGTAGTTTGTAGAGAGACTTGTACTTTGCGATATAAATAAGTATTTCCTTTATTGATGAGATGTTTGTATTTATTTGGTGAATAATAAGGAGTTTATTATTATGAGTTTTCTATAGATAGTTAGTAAGATGTTGCTAGCTGCATGAATCAATTAATTATTTAAAGTTAGCGTTCCCGGTATCCATTGTGTTTTTGAACTACTAAACTACGGCTTCTATAATTTTTTTAGATTCAAGATTCAATATATTTATTTGCGCGAAACACAGGTAAATTGTACAATACAGATGGTGATAGTATAGAGGAAATACTGTGCTTCACCTACTAGAGGTATACAAATATTTAGAATGGCTAAAAAGCATAACAGATAAAACACATTAAAATGTCAAATAACAATATTGTGATTGAGGATGTCATATCAAATTTAAAAATATTACAGGTCAGAATAAAATAAAACACATTAGTTAGATTTATTTAAAAGAAATTTTGGTTATAGAATGCATAAAATTTTAGCAACACACTAATGTTATAAATGCGAAGGTTTGGAAGTTTGTTTATATATTTGTTTGTTTACACAAATGCGTTGTAACGACTGAACCGATTTCGATAAAATTTGGTATGTACGTATATTATAACCTGTATTAAAACAAAGGCTACTTTTTGTTGACAAACAACGCGTGCGAAGCCGCTAGCGGAAGCTAGTTTATAAATATAACCTCTTATATTTTTAAATAGGAATAAGAATTTGACATGGAGATTGTACTGCATTTTAGCTTGCCTACTATAAATGCAATGAGTGTCATTCTACTTTCTTAAGATTTACTCGCATTAAATCGCATTTACGGAGCCGATATTGAATTTAAAAATACCAAGTTTCAAAGAATGAGTGATGAAACGTATGCTGTTCATTTTGACATTTTCAGTAATTTTAATTATTCGCTAATGCTCATGACTTACAACCCACCACTTATGCTTCGTTGTTCAACAAGATTGACATACTACAAAGCAGTTGTCGGCATTTGAGTGTAAATGAGTTTTTTTCGTTCATTCTCTACATGCATCTACTCCCTTGTTATAGAGTCTAATTTCGCGCTTTATCATTTTGGTGGGGTAAATTGAAGTACTTAAACCTAATTTGCTTAAGTGGTTTACCTTCGATTTGATTAAAGAGCCTTTTGTCATGCAAACTAGATTGGGCGGGGAATACTTAATTCAAACAATTATGCCTTTGTGGTATTTGTGGATTAACAAAAATGCTTGGATATTTGTACTATTTTTTTGACTGAAAGAATGTGTAACTTTCAACTTGAGCCTACTTCTTTTTATCAACTGTCATAAGACATAACTTAAGTTAGTGCAACTCTAGAAAATACACCTTATTGATCGAGCGAAGCGAGATCTCTAAATCAACTTGGGCAAATCGGCGTTGTATGTATGTATGTTTGTCCGAGGATAACTTTCGAAGCGTTGATCCGATCATCGTGAAATTTGATAGATAGGTAGATAGTAATGGCACAATTTTGGTGTGACTAAATGAGCTAAAAATGTGGGGATAGTTGTTGAGATATTGGGTTAAGAATAATGAAAATGATGCTAACTGATCATATGGGACGTTAATTGAAAGGTATTCATTAGTACATCTAGACTCTGTTATTATTTTTCGTAAACTCTTTATAGTTTTTGAGTTATTAGTCATAATAAAAACTGAACTTTGATAAAATTCGCAGGGTACACCAGTGACCCCACAGTGCTGGAATGTGGTATGCTTGTAGCTTTAGTAACACAAATATAGGCAAAAGTCTCAAATCCAAAGTAACTGTAATTTGTACATAAAAAAAAATCAATTTACATGAACTCCCGTTACCTGAAATTTGTATTAAAACTGTAGGTCAAGTAATTTGGTATGTTCACTATTTTATTAGCCAAAGATTAAAGCCGGCTTGCACAACGATCCCTAAACGTATTTAGCGATTAAACATGTTTAAATTTTACGTATGTGTTTGATTTGACATTTCCTTAAATCATATTTAGCCATTAAATACGTCTATACGATTAATGATTTCTTTGACATGAATTTCTGACATAAGTACTAATTTTTAATTTATTAATTTCATGGTCTTTATATTTTTATTGATTATTTGACAGTCTCTCCACGATACTTGACGATAATAATGATTGATTTTTATTAAACTGAAGAATTTTCTCGTATACCTAACTAAATTTTATGTAACTGTAATTTGCATGCTGATAATCGGCGAAGTATGTGAAACCTAATTACATAGCTGTAACAACTTATAGACCATGCTTCTGGCAAATATATTTTATTTCATTTAGGCATCGCTGTGCGAGTCGTTCTAAGAATATTTTTTTGTTTTGGTATACACGCGAGATCTCAGTTCGGGGCTACTAGTTTATTCAAATGTGTACGTATAAAAATATAATATTCTATGAGGTGATCCTACTATTATTATAAACGCGAAAGTTTGTATGTATGGATGTATAGATATTTGTTACTCTTTCACGCCGGAACGGCTCAACCGATTGCGATGAAATTTTGTATACATGTAGATTATAACCAGGATTAACACATAGGCTACTTTTTATTGACAAACAACGCGAGCAAAGCTGCTGGCGGCAGCTAGTTATTATATAAATCTATTGTGATATAAATAAAAAATGTGGCCGTCACCCCCGTGGGGAACCCCCGGCAGATGAAACATCTAAATTTGATTCAATTCAATTCATTTTATTTACTTCAATGTAATCAATATAGACCATTATAATCTCGGAGACTTCAAGTACAGTGTGAATAGTACAGTTTGGAGCCCAGAGTAAGTGTGGTCCTTTTTAGGCTTGTCTATCATCAAGAATAAAAAAATGGTTTAGGTATATAGATCTTAAAAAATAATATTAGAGTGGCCCACATACCCCATTCAAAACAAAGAAATTACAATAAGCAACACCATAAAAAATCATAACATGACATATCTACCATGCATGACACATAGTATTTTCACTTGAGAACACAATACTCTCAAAGTCTAGTGGCTAAATGGAGCGGTCTCGACAGAATATCAGCGCTTACCATTACGGCGGGCATAACGCGGAGTCGAGTCCCATTTACTGCTGTAGCACACAGTATCTACCAAGTTCTCCCTTATTATGTTTTACATATATACTGTTTAATTGTTTAATTTTAATTATTTCCTCTCTCTTAAAATGTAACTGAATTTTATATTGTGTGGTAATGTAGTGAATAAATGATTGTCTATGTCTATAAAAAACAATTTTGATTAATAGAAACACATGTGTTATATAATATTATTAAGAGCCTGTAGTGTCCCAATGCGGGGCGAAGGTCTCCCTTCCTTCTCTCCAGTCTTCTCTATTTTGGGCTAATGTGGACCAATCCTGTAAATGGACATCAATTTCGTCCTTCCATCTTCGCCGCGGTCTGCCACGAGGTCGTTTCCCGTTTAGAGGCGTCCACTCTGTGGTGGCTTTAGCCCATAACGCGTCCGACATGCGGCAGACGTGGCCCGCCCAATCCCACTTCAGTTTATCCGCTTGTTGCCCGACATCCACAATTTGCGTTTCAGAGCGCTGTATACTGTCACGAACGCGGCCTGTCAGTCTGACTTCCAGAATACTGCGTTCCATAGCTCGCTGACAAACCCCGAGTCTGGACTTTTGCTGATCAGTCAAAGGCCAGGTCTGCGCACCGTAGGTGAGGATGGGGCGAATGCACACGTCCATGAGTTTCTGTTTCAGAGATAAAGGAAGTGTACCTATCATTAGCTGTTTCACTGACCAATATCACTTCCAAGCGTTCTCGGTTTGTCTTGCAATTTCAAAATATCGTCCTTGGAAGGATACAAACTGGCCTAGGTACAGGTAGTTATCAACGTATTCCATCACTCCTCCCCCAACCTCTAGCTTATGATGTATGGTATTTGTCATTAGCATTGTCTTTGATCTGTTGATACTAAGTCCAACTTTGAGGCTTGCCGTGTTCAATTCGTTCAGCATGGTTTTAAGTTCTTATGCTGAGAAAACCTACATTAACCTGGGTGCTATATTTCATTTAGATAAAAATCCGGCGGGTTAGCTTCTATACTCAATCGTTTGTTGTATTCCACAATGTATTAATAGATGGTAATTGATAGGTTAATGATCATTAAGGACTCTGTTGGGCGCAACAATATTTTGGAGAGAGGAAGACGTCATTGTTCTTGTTAGGTAATATTCATTTTAAAAAGAAAACATTCAAATCTAATGTCAAAATAGGTACGTATTTAAAATATGTCACTAAAATGTTCGTCAATTGTACAGTAGGTTTTAGTAGTTAATAAGTATTTTAATTGTTTTTTAAATACTATGTTATTAGTTTCATTTTTCAACGCGTCAGGTAGTTTGTTAAATATTTTGATCGACATTACGTAAGGGCTTGAAGTGTGTAGTCATAATTTTGTGTAGTCAGGTGTGCATAGTACGTAGTCTATCATATAAAGAACCTACATACATGCATGATGCTTTGTTTGCCGCTCGTTATTGACAATTTTCTGTGGCGCAGAGGGCGAATAGCCGGCTGAGACGCAGGAGGTAGCGAGTTCGATTCCCACTGCGAGACAAATGTTTGCTTTGTCTACAGATATTTTTTTCTGGTTTGGATATTTTTTAATAATTAATAAGTATGTATTAAAAAAATGTATATTAGTTATCTGGTACCAATAGCACAAACTTTGTTATGTTTTAGGCTAGATAATGCTGTGTGAAATGTCAAGCATTTTTAATGCTTACATTAATTTGTTTTTTTTTTTCTTTTGTTGTTGTGTCTACCTTGTAAGGTATAATAAATAAATTTCATTCATTAATTCATTCATGAAAAATACTTTGCGGACGAATTAATAAGCTCTTTAGAAACAGCAGAACCTTAAGAAATTAAATATTCTTCGAATAATTTGGTTAGAAACACTACCTGAAATTACGCAATAGGATATTTCTCGATGAATTTACTTTTGTCGTTAAGATTTTGTCATTCGTTATTCAAAGCATAAAATTAGGCCCAAGATTGTATAAGGCTATATTCAAGCAAATTCTCATAGATTATTCAATCCTTTTCACCGCCGATGTAGGGGGGGGGGGGGAGGAGGTTAAAATTTGACGCCAATGTCTGCTTGTCTGTGGTACCGTAGCTCCCAAATGGAAGGACTGATTTGGACGTGGTTTTTTTAAATAGAAAACTAGTTTGGGGTGGTTCTAAGCATTTGTTATGAAGATCAGATCAGCTGATCTGAAGGTAATCAGCATTTTTGGGTGCGAGTAGAGAGCCTCCCCGCGGCGCACTCTGAAAGCAGCTAGGTCACGGTAACGCAGTGGCCTAGGCTGACTAATCTTTACAACACAATGGTTCTACAAAACAACCAATGGCACTTTACAGAGCCACCCTTCTCAAAGCCAGCTCTGAAAGTAATCTCAATTAACATTGAAGGATTCTCGGAGATTAAATCAACTATTCTTGCAGAGTTTGGCAATACGACACATTGCGACATCTTATGTGTCCAAGAAACCCATCGTGGCCACGAACAGCAAAGGCCTGGATAGACACTAACGGCTGAGATACCGCATGGAAAGCACGGAAGTGCTATTTTCACAAAACCCAACATAAATGTAACATCCACATCCTGCAAAAGTGACAATCCTATAGAAATAATTACAGTGGATATTGGTACCTGTACAGTCACATCTGTTTATAAGCCACCGAATCAGCCTTTTGAATTTAACAAAACAACAAATTTCGACGATCGAGTCACAAAAATAATTGTTGGCGATTTCAACAGCCACAGTCTATCCTGGGGCTACAGAGAATCGATCACAGATGGTATTGCTATCAAGGAATGGGCAGACTCCTTAGACCTTACCCTGATACATGATCCAAAACTTTCTCCATCATTTAACAGCTGTCGATGTAAGAAAGGGTACAACCCTGACCTAGTATTTGTTAGCTCAAACATAAGTTCCCTCTGCTCGAAATCAACTTGCACTTCCGTTCCCAACACACAACACAGACCTATTGCATGCCAAGTCCAAGCGGCTATCACACCGAGGCAAGTTCCTTTTATGCGCAGGTTTAACTTGTCAAAGGCAAACTGGGACGGCTTTGCAAAGTGCGTGGATTCAGGACTAGATAAGTTAGAACCCGTGCCTGACAACTATGAAAATATTATTGAGATCATAAGAACAGCTTCCAAGCAAAATATTCCGAGAGAATGTCGTAGCTCATACATCCTAGGCCTAACGAATGACTCTGCGGCACTTTGGCGTAGTTATGAGCAACTGTATACCAATGACCCTTTTTCGGAGGAAACATTAAATGCTGGTAATGAGCTGATGCTCATGGTTAGTTAAAACCGAAGAGAAACGTGGATGTCTACAGTCGCAAACATCAACATGACCCATAACATTACTGTTATGGGTCATGTTGATGTTTGCGACTGTGTTTAAATTGTCGTCCAGGCCTTTTTACAAAGGCCTGGACGACAATTTAAACACTCACAGGGAACCCTCCCACTGCTACAAATCAAGTATCTTACCAGCTTTTACTCAATAGTAAACCACCTAAGCGGCTTCCCAGACTACAAAAAATTAAAACCTCAGATGAAAACAACTGAAATGAAATTAGCAAACCTTTCACACTAACCGAAATTAAACTTGCAATAAGAGCTTTTAAAGAACGGAAAAGCTGCCGGGGTAGACGACTTATTAGTCGATCAAATTAAACATCTTGGATTAATTGGCGTATCGTGGCTTCTGATGTGCTTTAACAACTGCCTGGAAACCAAAAAATCCCTAAAATGTGGAGACGCGCCAAAGTTGTAGCACTCCTGAAGCCTGGAAAACCCCCTACAGACTAAAGTTATAGACCTATTTCCCTGCTATGCCACCTACACAAACTATTCGAAAGACTTCTCCTCAACCGTCTTACCCCGATTATAGAGCCACAGCTAATCCCTGAACAAGCAGGATTCAGACCCGGGAAAGCTTGCTGCGGTCAGACGCTCAAGCTTACCCAGCATATTGAGGATGGTTTTGAGGCGAACAGTATCACTGGTTTGGTTCTTGTTGACCTATCTGCCGCATACGATACTGTCAATGTTAAAAGACTTCTTCGCAAAGTTGAAAACCTAACTTGTGACCTTGGGTTCGTTCAAATGCTGGGTGAACTTCTTCATAACCGTCGCTTCCGAGTACATCTTCTATCAGAAAAAAGTAGATGGCGCTGCCTTACAAACGGTCTTTCCCAAGGGAGCGTCCTTGCACCAACTCTTTTTAACATTTATACGAATGACCAACCCAACAGTCCATCTACTACACGTTTTCTATATGCGGACGACCTAGCGCTGACGACTCAAAAATCAACCTTTGAAGATGCCGAAGACATGCTAACAAAAGCCTTGACTGAACTAGGGAGTTATTACGAAGAGAACGGCTTGAGGCCAAATCCATCTAAAACCCAATCCTGTGCCTTTCATCTGCGTGACCAACAAGCCAGCCGTACAATAAATATAACCTGGCAAGGAGTTATTATCCAACACGAAAACCTCCCAAAACACCTGGGGGTAACTCTGGATAGGTCACTGAACTATAAAGCACAGTGCTATAAAACAAAGATGAAAGTCGGTACCCGAAACAACCTTCTCCGTCGACTCATAACTACCAAATGGGGTGCAGCTCTAGATGTTCTCCGCACTACAGGCCTGGCACTGTGCTTTTCAGCCGGCGAATATGCTTGCCCAGTCTGGAACCGGTCCGCACATGCAAAGGTTGTCGATGTCGCGTTAAATGATACATGCGGGATAATAACAGGATGTCTAAAGCCAACCCCTCTAAACCTAGTATACCTTTTGGCAGGCATATCACCCCCTGGAGTGCGACGAGATGTGGCTTGCTCTATTGAAAAGCACAAACAAGAGCATGATTGTCGACACCCCTTATATGACCATCACATCCCACAAGGCCGCCTTAAAAGTCGTAAGAGCTTTCAACGCTTCACAAGGGCCACGAGCGATGACCCGACTGCCGCTAGACGCACACTGTGGATAAAAAGTAACGCCCCACCGCCTGATTTTATCACCCCACAGGAACAGTTACCACCCGGGCACGATCTGCCGTGGCCAGTCTGGAAGTCCTTAAACAGGCTCCGCACCCAGGTTGGCCGCTGCAGACTGAATATGTGCAAATGGGGATTCAGGGACTCTTAACTTAACGCAGTGCGACTGCGATGTTCCCGCGCAGTCAATGAAGCACTTGCTAATGTGCCCTTTGTGTCCGAACACCTGCACGATGGAGGACCTAATAACCGCCTCGCCTAATGCTATTGTTGTGGCCAAACACCTGGCCAACATAGTATAAATGAAAACGTAGAACCCTTGACACGCTAAGAAGAAAAAGGTCAGCATTTTTTGAAGTAAAACTTCTTTACGCACGCTTGTCTTGGGGGAGTAAGCTGGTGAATGCGTTACTTAAAGTGCAAACGGAAGTTGAGAGGGAGATATAAGTTTGTGAAAATAGAAAGAGAGAGAGAGAGTTACTTTTCGTATATTTTTAAACGTCAATGTGCGAGTGCAGGTTGCGGCAGAATGAACATAGACTGATCGACCTACAGACGTGTGGACAATTTTGTAATATACAAATTAATATTTTGTAAAAGATTTTTTATTCAGTCGTGTGGTCTTAAGCAGAGTCGTATTTTTGGTGAAGGATCTTAGCTGAGAAATTAAAATTTATTTGTGTTTTAATAGATCTTAAAATTTAATTTAAACTTGTTAATTGTTGACTTTTGAGCAACCGATCTTATACGGCCTGTGGCTTTCAGAAAACTTCAGGACACAATAAAAATGAACCGTTTGTTGCTAAAAAAGCTCATAGTAATTTCTGATTGTATAACTATCAACTCTCTTCAACCGTATCAGAAAATCTGAAATTCCGATTCAACAAAATCGAACAAAAGGCTTTACTTTGAAGATGCGATAGAGTACTAAGTTTAGAGCAAGTACACATTAGGCGTTTTGAAGCGCGCGCTTTGGTAACGTGCGTTTTAGGAATAAAGAGGTCGGTTGAAGGTGTACACATGTAAGTGCGCGTTTCTGATCAACCGCGCGTTGAACGCGCGCTTTGAGATATTCGTTCAAACGCGCGTTGGGAGGGCGTCAGCCGCGCGCTTCGAGATACATGAGCCGCCATTTTGTTGTACATTTGAACGCGCGCTTTCGGATAGAGTAACGTATATTCACAAAAATGGAGACCGAGCACTTCGATACAGACTTATCTATTGACGAAATCCAAAAGCGTCCAGCTATATAGGACATGGAAAGTCTTGATTAATAATTAACTATTTAATTTAATTATTTAAATAATAAAAAGTAATTGGGAGGAGATAGTTGAAATTTTCAGTGATTGTGAAGATAATTTGGAATATTGGATGCACCCAAAATTCTCTTTGCGTCTGCCGTCGTCTTTTAAAGCAACGGTATAGGAGCCACACACAAACAACCACTTCCACGTCGATTTCCGAACTGAGCCAGTATTATGGACACCTTGGTTAAATGCAGTGCTAAACGCGCTGTGTGTACGCTACTAACGCGCGCCGAACGTAACGCCGAGCGCCTTTAAAGCATGTACTCGCCTTTAAAGCGGGGTTTTCACTAGCAAATTATATGTGTAACCATTACAGTCCGGTATTCCAATTTTTATATAGACTTTACTAGGTGCCAACGCTCCACGCAGAAGGAGTCATAAAACGTGGGCCAAGCGACGATGATATTGCTATCTCACTCGCTCATGCTGCCCTTTCGGGAGCCGTTAGTGATGCACCGAGTACCTATCGATAGCAAAAATTACTAATAATTGTTTTGAAAAGGAAAAAAACATGTTTATTGGTTGGCCTCGTCTACCGTCACGGGACGTGCGGAGTATGAATAAGTGACGCGGTGCGGTTGACAACCGCCTCACCATACCGCCGCCGCTGGCATCGATTTAGGTGTATTGTCGCACACATAATCGATATATGACGTCACCGTGAAAATATTAGTACTTGGTTATATTTTTATGAAGGTTTTCCCATTGTATACTTTGGTATTTTTTGCCTGATATAAATGGTAATTATTATATTTTTTTTATGTAACCTATATTTTCCCACTGCTGGGCAAAGGTCTCCCCCCTATTCCTCCAAATCTCACGATCACTCGCCACGTCCCACCAGCCATCTCAGTATGCATCGAGGTCGTCACGCTAACGCTTCCTCGGCCTGCCCCGGCTTCGACGCCCATCTGCAGGCACCCATTGTGTGACGACTGTTGCCCATTTGTCTGTGGCCATACGACTGACGTGACCTGCCCAGTTCCTATCATTATTAAACTATATTCTATACTAGTCATTATTATATTATATTCTTACAAAACTCTGCAGCCGCGGTAGCTGCACCACCCCAACTACGTTCAGATTCTTCAGCTCCTTACAGAGAGAGTGAGAACTCGGCTTAACTCTCATTTCATATTTCTGTTATTACAGAAAGTATGTATTGAAAACTTGAACGAAGCTTTGCCTTTGACGGGCTCATAATGCCTGATGTTTTGTTCACTATTTGTATAGGTGCTGTATTTCTGTACTGAAAGTATTTAAGTTTGTAGGATTATTGTAGGATTTAACAACAAGTTATTTTTGTTTACAAAGTAAATAAAACGGTTCAGGTTCTGTTATGGTTATCGGTTTTTGCATATTTTTTGTCGTTTTTTTATTGAATACAATCATTGTCATTTTCCTTGTCGATTTATGGCGGGTTCCTATATCTGTTGGTAACCGACTACACCTCGTTTCTCCTTCAAAATGTGTAAAGCTAGTGTCAAACTTTTGACAGGTTTTCAAGGAGAAACGAGTCGTAGCTAGTTATCGACGGATATAGGAGCCAGCCATTAATCATTACTAGCTTCCTCTAGCGGTTTCGCACGCGTGTTTTTTCAATATTATGTAGTCTGTTTTAATCAAGGCTATAGTCCATCTGTATACCAAATTTCATCGAAATCGGTTTAATCGTATAGTCATGAAAACGTAACAAATAGCCAGACAAAGAAACAGACAGACAGACTTGTTTTGATTGAATTTCGCAGTCAAAATCGGTCATGACGTGATTGAGTAATAACCATCCATACTTTCGCATTTATAATATTTTTCACTTATTTATACCTATTATAAAATGTTTAAAAAGGAAACTGTACAATTTAAGTAATATTATTTACTTAGCTCCGAATCAACAGGAGACGATGTGGCCGCGCAACGTGAGGTTCCAGAGGAATTACTTTTACGAGAACACTTTGTTGTGTAATGGTCTCACTGTCAAGGTTGACAACAGTACGGGGTTCTTAGAAAAAAAAAATTGCTGGACATTTCACACAGCGTTATCTAGCCCCAAACTAAGCAGAGCTTGTACTATGGGGACCATATAACTGATAGAATACTTACATACATTTTTTTTGTAAACACATACTTATTATACATAGAAAAACATCCAGACCCGAAGCAAATATCTGTAGAACATGCAAACATTTGTTCCACGGTGGGAATCGAACCCTCTACCTTCTGCGTCTCAGCCGGCTATTCGCCCACTGAGCCACTGAAAATGGCCTTTGGTGTTACAAACGTTGATTGGCTGCGGTAAACGCTTACCATCAGGTGGGCCTTATGCTAGATGAAAGACGACCTGATAAATATTGCTGGAGACGTCTGATACAGGCCACACAAGATCGATCATTCTTTAAATCTGTGGGAGAGGCCTATGTTCAGCAGTGGACTACGTAGCCTGTTATGTTGATGATTTAGCTACACTCAAGTTTCAGTGGCATTACAATCCAATTGGAAGTAGAGATTGACACTAGAAATATATTAAAAGTTATAAAATTACTTCTATGCAAAAAGTGGGCATGTATCAAATGTTTGGACTTGCATCTGACTACTCTCTTGTGGGATATCTTCACAAGTCTGCGTACTGAGTAAAAGATCCGACGACCATCATGTAGATTATTAAAGTCGTGAGTATTATATTATTCCAGACGAATAACTACATAAGAAGGCCAAATGCCTTCTAAACTCTTTTAAAAAATCTATTCATATTTAAATCGCAAACAATGAGTTTACGAAATTTTCAATTCATTTCATATATTCAATGCGAAAATGGGTATTACATAACAGCACATGATAAAACAAACGTAAAGTTCAGATCCTTCATAATCGGCTAATAAGCATGCATTATTAACATTACAAACTTTACATTATGATTATTAAATTCAATTATTAAAAATGTCAATGGATTAAAAATTTTAACGAATACAAACAAAATGCCAATGAACACAATTAAATTAAACAAATGTAATGATATCTTAAACTTGAAACTTATAATTCAAAATCATCATCGTAATATTATAAACGCGAAAGTTTGTATGTATGGATGTTTGTTACTCTTTCACGCCGGAACGACTGAACCGATTGCGATGAAATTTGGTATGTACGTAGATCATAACCTGGATTAACACATAGGATACTTTTTATTGGCAAACCATGCGTGCGAAGCCGCTGGTAACAGCTAGTCATCTATATTGACTACCTCCGTGGCGCAATGGGCGAATAGCCGGCTGAGACGCAGGAGGTAGCGGGTTCGATTCCCGCCGCGGAACAAATGTTTGCATGTTCTACAGATATTTGTTCCGGGTCTGGATGTTTTTCTATATATGATAAGTATGTATTTACAAAAAAAAGGTATATAAGTATTATATCAGTTATCTGGTTTCCATAGTACAAGCTCTGCTTAGTTTGGAGCTGGATAGCGTTGTGTGACATGTCCAGCAATATATAATATATATATATATTCGTCAACACTATAGTACACTTTTTTAGGAGCCATAATCAAATCAAATAATTATTGTTGACATAGATAATAATACATATATTATTGTTTTAAAGGTTTACTTTTTTAGCAATATAGAAACGAACGGTCTGATACGTGACGATGGTAAGTCACTTGACGGTATGACTTGAAAGAAGGGTAGGCATTTAGTGTCGAAAGCCACGCGATTCGATACTCTAGCGCCATCTCATCTGTTTGGTACAGTAAAGGGCCGGTGCGGAGGCAAACTCAGCCAAATAGCTCAAATATGAGTCTCAACAGAGCTTATGAATTTGAGCCATTTGGGGTTAAGACTTCGAGTCTAAGGAGTACTGGGGCCTATCGCGTTTTAAAAATTATTTCTGGCCGTCTGGTCGAAGCGATGTGTGATCCGAGAGCTGGCGTTTATCTGGGTCAACACTTATGCATTGCAATTCAGCTGGGCAACCCAGCCAGTCTCTTGGGGATACTTCTGCCTGGTAGTTATCTTGAGTTGTTGAGCTTTCTGTAGATCGTTTACAACGGTCTTTAAATAAATTAACTGTTTATTCATGTTTATGATTGTATATTATTTATGTTATTAAACGTATTAAAACTTTTTAACAGTAAACTTTTTCAGTATAATTTGAACTCACCCAAAAAAATTATCATAAAAAGTAGGGACAATATTTCTACCTGAATACGTCAGGCCTAGAGTGATGTTACATAAACATTAGCATCAGGAAGAGTCCGGTTGCGACGTCCCAGGTGCGTTTGTGTTCGCCTGATTTATAATTTAAGCCGTGACTAGCTGTGGATCAAGGTTTGGAAGAAAGCGTTTTGATCTAAAGCCAACTTTGGTCTAATTTCACTAGAAAGATCATCAACATCATAAGAGTCCAATGATGCCTACCGGGCTCTTATGAGGTTACCGAGATACTGCAGTGCGTCGTGAATGTTCTCCGAGGCGGGTGTTCTCGACTTTTTCGCTATCATCCGAACTCCTTGCGTAGCGTTGTTTTGGAGTAGGCTGAGGCGCTCCAACAATAGCGTACTGAGGGCTGTCTCTGACCAGATATATAAAAATGCAATTTATAAGTTTAAAATGTACAAGTATAAAAATGCAATTGGATTTTCGTCCACTTGGACGGCAATAAAAAATGACTACACTGGAGCGTCTGCTCCGTGGCAAAATCTGTATTTTTAACCAACTTAAATAAAGGAGAAGGTTCTTAATTCTGTTGTTTGTAGTGTATTTTATTTTTGTTTGTTTATATTTGTATGGGCAGGACAGGGAAATCGATATCCGCATCGATACCGCCTGGAAAAGCTACTGGTCCATGAAGGAGCACATGAAGGGTGAGCTTCCTCTTACACTTAAACGCCAGCTCATCGACATGTATATCCTGCCCGTCCTAACCTACGGTGCGCAGACATGGTCGCTGACCGAGTCACAGAAGTCTAAACTCAAGATTTGCCAGGGGGCACTGGAACGCAGCGTTCTTGGATTCAAACGGATTGATCGAGTGCGTTCGTTGACAGGCATTGCCGATGTTTGAGAAAAGACAGGTAAGCTCAAATGGGATTAGGCGGGACACATTAGTAGAATGCACCCCGATAGGTGGGCTAATTTAGCCACAACCTGGAGCCCTGATGGAAGACGCGGTCGGGGTCGGCCAAGAAAGCGTTGGCGAGACGATCTTGTTGCTTTCGAGCAAGAGTGGTGGAGTGTCGCACAGGACAGAGATAGATAGAGAGACTTGGGGGAGACCTTTGCCCAGCAGTGGGACAATATAGGTTGACAAAAAAAATATTTGTACCTATGTGATGTGGATCGTATTTTTGTGCCTGCAATAAACGAATTTTATTTTTATTTATTTATTTAAAGCCCGTATTCAAGATCTGTGATTACCTGAATTGATACTTTAGCATTTGTTTACAGTAAAAGTTTCATCACCACCAGAATCAGTTATAAGCATCTATGGCTATAAGATGTATGTATAAGAAAGAGCTTTGGTCAGTGTGTTGCTTGGTCGTTTTCGCGGGCGACTACGCGACACAGCGCAAGTGCGTCACACGTGTTAGACGTACGTGACTTTACGTGTTAGGAAATAATTTTAAGTATTTATGTAAGATAGTTGATTGGAAGAGATCGCTATTAGCGATAAGGCCACTCATTGTACCTATGTTTTATAAGTGTATTTTCTTTTATAAGTTTATATTTAATGGTTTGCAATAAATAAATTATCTAATCTAAGGTATTCATTTATATGGGCCGTAGAATTAAGTTTTAACATCTTGTACTTTCTATTGTTGCCTGAAATAAAGATTATAGAACTAGTATTGCTGAATTGGAGGCTCCCCCATAAATTTCCAGATCGACTGATTTTATGCGGTCTACACCCAACGGTACCCAGCAACTTTTATTAGGTCATCTTCGTCGTTGGTTATCAGGGAACCAATTTAACCTACGCAGCACTTTCCAGTGTGTGGTCTCCACTCGAGAACTTGCTCCCACGGCCGTCTGTTTTTCGAGTTACGTGCTGTTTGCTTTCTTTGGTATAAGGTGGTTTATTTTATGCAGTTTTTATGAAATTGCCTTTCTTTTAACCTGAAGACTGAATAAATACTTAGATAACCAGTTGATTACGACCATACAGATACACGAAATACCTACATATATATTTTTTTAATATTTTATTTAATGTTATTTAATAACAGAAAGAATGTACAATTATTTACAATACAAATACAGAAGAAACAGTTGAATCATCTAAAGACCGTTGCAAACGATCTGTAGATAGCTCAACTGCTCCAGATCACTACCAGGCGGAAGTGTTCCCAAGACACGAGACAAGACTGTGCATTGCTCCGCTGAATTGCAATACTTATGCGTTGCTCCAGAGAAACTCCAGCTCTCGGATCACACGTCGCTTCGACCAAACGCCCTGAAAGAATTTTGAAAACGCGATGGGCCACGGTACCCCATGAACCCAGGGTCTCGACCCCAAATGGCTCAAATACGTAAGCTCTGTCGAGACTTCCATATTTGCGCTGCTTGAGATCTTTGGCTGAATTTGCCGCCTCACCGGCCCCAACTGCTGTACCCGATAGATGAGATGGCGCAAGGGTATACATAATTATACTGGAGTAAGTTTATATATTGCTTTAAGTTTGCTTACGAACAGGATTTGTGTTAGTATATCAGCCAGTACCTGGATGTATTCGCTTACCACTCACCTCTCAGACTCTCAAGTATCAAGAGAGCCAGAGCTCCCAAGAGCACTTTTGAAATAATCGTAAAAATGTGGAGCCCTGAAGGAAGGTACTTAATGGGGAGTGTTGTATTTACTTTGGCGTCTCAGAAATATTTAAAACTTCACAAAAAGTTTACAGAGTGTAAGCCGCTTAGAAATTTTAGTTGTGGCTTTTGTTACTCGTTTCATTTTATTTTTGTGCTGATATACACTCCGTGAAATCACTCGCTTTGTTCCTTTAGTTCTTTTGAACACTGAAATACAAAGTCACAAGCTCTGAATTTATTTAGAGCATGCAGATTGATTGAGTTTAACCTTTGCACATTCATATTTTTTTTAATTACTGTACTGTGACATACCTTTTATTATATTTTTGTTTTGGCTTATTTGCTAAATGTATTGAACAAAATTGTATGATTAACTTGTTAATAGTAGTTGTACGTAGTAGGTATATTATTTATCTATGCTGGTAGTAAGTGATTAAATTAGCAAACTAATTTGCCACAATAGATACTAGTGGTTCGCCCTGAACTGAGATCTCGCGAGTCTCCCATAAAAATAAAAATATTTTATTCGTAATATTTTGCTATCAAAATAGTGGCACGAAAAAAAATATCTTATTTGACCTACAGTTTTATTCAAATTACAGGTAACGGGAGTTCATATATATTGGTTAATCTTTTTTGGGGTATTGAAAGCAGTTATTCTAGATTTCAGTAAAGCTAAAAGAATACCAAATTTCAGCATTGTGGGGTTACTGGTGTAACCTGTAAATTTTGTCAAAGTTTTGTTTTTATTATGGCAAATAACTGTAAAACTACAAAAACTAACCTAAAAATAAAAACAGGGTTGAAATGTACTAATGAAAACATTTCATTTGACGTTCCACTTGACCTAATAGTCTCATTTTATTTTTATTTCCCCTCATGAACCCCAATATCTTAACAGCCCCCCAACATTTTTAGCTCTTTTAGTCACAGCAAAATTGTGACATCACTACCTACATATGTATTAAATTTCACGATGATTGGATCATCGCTTTGAAAGTTATCCTCAGACAAACAAACATACATACATACATACATGCATACGACGCCGATTTGCCCAAGTTGATTTGGAGATCTCGCTTCGGTCGATAAATTAAATCTTATATATCAAAATTTCGTGTCACGGTTTTAGTGGTCGCACTCTTCCGATACGGGTCATCAATTTTAATGGGTTTTTTTTTGTAAAATTGGTACGTCTATAAATATTTTTCACCCTTCTACCGCCCCCCTCCCCCCATTTTTTAGTGGCGATTTTAGTATTTTTGTATGAACAATATCCATATATCATATATATCCATATGAACAATATCAGTGTGTGTTACCAGTGATGACATATGGAACCGAGACGTGGTCCTTCACTATTGGCCTTATGAATAAGCTCTGAGTCGCTCAATGAGCTATGGAGAGGGCTATGCTCGGGGTTTCTCTACGGGATCGAATCAGAAATGAGGAGATACGTAGGAGAACTCAAGTCACCGACATAGCCCGACGGATTAGCACGTTGAAGTAGCAATGGGCAGGCCATATAGCGCGCAAAACAGATGGCCGTTGGGGCTGGAAGGTTCTCAAGTGGAGGCCACGGACCGGCAAGCGCAACGTAGGACGTCCACCTACAAGATGGGCAGACGACTTGGTAAGAACCGCAGGTCGGCGTTGGATGCAGGCCGCTTCCAACCGCAGTTCCTGGAGATCAATGAGGGAGGCCTTTGTCCAGCAGTGGCCGTCCTACGGCTGATATGATGAATATCCATATAATTAAACCGTCGTTTATTGACGTGAAGTCATTTACATGAAGTGTGGTGTCACTTTGACAAGAGTGTTTTGTATATTTTTTATCCCGAAGTTCTCACGGGAACGGGAAATTTCTAGCGTGCAAAGCCAGCATTTCTAGCGGTAGCTGACCCGCTAGAAATACTGGTTTATTTATAAAAAAATGCTTGTTAGTAATACTCCGTTCTCTTATATAAAGAACAAAACAAAATATTGGTAAATCTGAAAACTGAAAGACAAAGTTACCATTATACTAGTTTTATACTCAGTACTCTTTTATATTTTTTCATAATCAGTCGCAAGTCTAAAGCTCAAGAAATATTTCACAAGCTTTGACATCTACATAAACTTAACTTTGGTTGGGAAAAGCAAGAAACTGCTAACAATACCAACTTTGCAAAGCGAGATTCATCTTATCAGTACCCTATTAATAAAGGCGCTTTCTTTACCCAGGATTAGCATCGGGTGTAAAACCAGCATTTTAATACAGACCATGAAATCTGCATCACGCTTAATACAAACCATTTTAAATAACGACCGATCAATTCCGAACCCTGTTTCCTGGGGCATAAAGACTGTAATATTTCATGTGATAATGAGAGGCCTTCAAAACGATCCCGGGTTAAATCTTTTACGATCAACATAAAAATGTCGTTACTCAGAAAAGCGAGATGTGAGCCTTTTGTTGGGGAATACAAAACTGAAATATTACTTCCTATCAATGTACCTTCGTCGATTCCGAATTTGTATTTGGGTATTTTCTTATGAGAAATTCTTTGGTTGAATGGAATATGAGTCATTGCGAATCGAAGATTTGAATTCATGATCTGAAAAGGTATATATCCGGCATGAATATTTTATACCTAATTCATGAACACAAAAGCTTTTTACTCTGTGGATTTTGTTATTGACTGATTTTAATTAACAACAAAATCTAAATTCGTCCTTCATTTCATCAAAACCGGCCAATTATAGCAATCAATATTCAACGTAACTCAATTGGCTAATGAAAGCCAGAAATTAGGTAATCAATTTAACGTCGTTTTCACCATACACCTGAGAAAAGTGCCTACACGCCCTCAAAGTGAATTCATCGGGAAAACGAATAAATTTCTCTCTTTCACTCTGAGTTGCTGTGATTTTTCTTTAGTAGTGCGATTCTAATAAATAACCTTACTTAAATTAATGTTAACTTATATTATTTTATTTCAGAGTTGTGCAATAGTCCCTACCTTTCTAAGAAAGAAATGAACCTTTTTAGGGTTACCTAGTCAAATGGCAAAAATCGGAACCCTTATGGATTCGTCATGTCTGTCTGTCTGTCCGTCCGTATGTCACAGCCACTTTTTTTCAGAAACTATAAGAACTATATTGTTGAAACTTGGTAAGTAGATGTATTCTGTAAACCGCATTAAGATTTTCACACAATAATAGAAAAAACACCATAATTTTTGGGGATTTCCCATACCAAGAACTGTGGGGGGGGTATCTATGGACAGGTCTTCAAAAATGATATTGAGGTTTCTAAGTATATTAGAATATTTTTTTTCTAAACTGAATAGATTGCGCGAGAAACACTTACAAAGTGGTAAAATGTGTGCCCTCCCCCCACCACTGTAAGTTCTAAAATAAGAGAATGATAAAAAATGCAAACTTCCACCGAAAATTGGTTTGAACGAGATCTAGTAAGTAGTTTTTTTTAATACTTCATAAATAGTAAACCGCAATTTACCTTTCATTCTATCAACTAGACAATGGTACGGGACCCTTCGTGCACGAATCCGACCCGCACTTGGCAGGTTTTTTTATTAGCTTTTGCAGCTTCAGTTTCACTGCAGCCACGAGGCATATTGTGATCGCCACTTGTTTTTGTGTCGCCCCTAGGTTGTGGGGGCGTTTAAGGTTCACCGCTTAGTCCTACAGCTGGTAAACATTTTAGAATATTCTAAGAAGTGACAACTGTTAGCTCCTCCGGTCTAAGAATGTGTTTGCCCAGATGAATGCTACGTTAACGCATTAGTGGAGCATACTCGCCTCATAGCGTAAAGGCGATTCTGCCGCCTCATTGCAGATTACAGAGTCTGCAGGTTTGTGTATGGCATAGCTCTAGCTAGAACATGTGCTTATTAAGCCGATAGTGTCCAGTCAGGGCTCTGGCTATAATGCGGTGATTGTTTCTGTTTAGCGCTAAGATTTGGTTTGTATACCGTTTATCCGGTTTTAATCAGTGATTAGGAATGGTTCATGCCTGAAGAATTGATCCAAAGTTTGGAAGATTCCTCGAAGCAGAAGTTCATAAGGTTTCTTTGTGCCGGGCTTTTTGGTATACCGCAGAACGGCTCAGGGCCTTGCCGTGTTCCATTTGCCTATCTATGCATTAAAAAAAAGTTTGGCGTGCGACCTTCATAGCGATAGCGAACAGTCGTCATTATGTATAACAGGCAACCCTGTAAGCCAGTTCTTTATTCATTCATATAATTTTAATGAATTAGAAGTAAACATTTTTAGATCAGAACCATTTTAAGACCATACATTTCTATGACTTAATTTGGTATTAAGTCCTCTAACAGAACTTACATTTGTATGTTTGTTACTCAATCACGTCGTAACGGCTTAACCGATTTCGATGAAATTTAGTACGTATGTAGATTATAGCCAGAATTACCACATAGATTATGTTTTATCCCATAAATAAGTTTCCATGGGATAAAATGGGGTGTCAAGTGAAGCTTTATTTCCAGGTTACCTATACAGTTAGTAGTGTAACGCGTACGAAATCGCAGGCAATAGCTAGTGTTTAATAAAATGGCACTACCCTTTTTTTTCCATTAATTCCTATACATTTCAAATTTGTGTGGAAGAAATCGCTTTTAGATATAATACCGCCCATTGTACACGTGTGTTGATTTTAGTTTAGATTTTTTTATTTTATTTTGTAATTGGTGTGAAGTACAATAAAGAGTTAATCAATCAATCAATCACCTAAAGTCCTTACATCTCTACCTTTAGATCTCTTTGTTCTACAAGTACAGATACTTGGAGAATAAAAGCCTCAAGTGAAGCGAGTCACAGCAGATACCGGAATCGCCTAGAAAATCGAGTACTTGATGTTTTCATTCAAAATCTCTTAATTAAAAGTTATTAAGCGAATTTGTTGTACAATATCTCGTTTTGTTACCTAAACTCGAACTAAAAGAGCTTTAAATAAATGTATTTAGGTATTTAATTTAATCTAAAACTTATTTTGCCGTTTATTTTTATATGCAAAAATCCATTTGGCACTCAATCTATACATATATAATACTAGTTGTATGCCCGCGACTTCGTCCGCAATTTTCTGGATCTCGACAACGGTTCTGTACCATCCGTACCTAGTTGATATACCACCCATTCGCACACACTGTCTTGGTCCTACGTTCTTGATGCGCACATCTAGGGCATGGAATACTCTGCCGTCGTCTGTTTTTTCTGAAGAATACAATCCGGGCTTCTTTAACCTTTAAGTACAGACGTGTGGTCTGACAGACACTTCACGCGTTCAAAAATTCCCGTTACCTGTTAGCGTAGTCCTATCACCTCGTGCGTCTACCTACCCCTCGCTCAGTCGCCCGGCAGCGTTGGTGGAGAGTGGCAGTGTTGGCACGTGCGATTTCGGTAAGTTATGATTGTTATAAGATCGCGAGTGGTCTATCAGACCACTCGTCGGCACTTATGTAACTTTTTTTGGGTTAGACTTATTTCAGATTATATGGTTTTTCTCTTTAATTTTAGTCAAATGTAACGATGATCTGTCTTCTTAAAATTACTGGCAAGATCTCTGGTCTTTCCATATATGCAACGCCGTTCTCTAAACAGACAAGGGAATTGCGCTCGTCGATAAACAGAGTTCTTGGGTCAGATGCTTCGGAAAATGTAAGGGAAGGAAATGAAATGGAGAGAGATCAACCCAAGTAACTGTCTCATATCTGTCCCTTAAAGCTGAAGCGCAAGACTGCTTACAATTGCGACAACTGCACGGAACATGCATGCCTTCAATTCAGCAAGCCTGTATGAAAAGTTTGTAGATTTGATAGTTCCTATAACTTGATAACTTTTTGAGAAAACGGCTGATTATTTTTGTTTTCTTTATTATCATAGTTTTATTTAGCTATTAATCTAAATATAATTTGTTTTGGGGTTAAAAACTAGTTTAATTAGTATTTAATAGATATTAACGTAATAGTCCAAATTTTTTCCCAAAGAATCTGTGATTTTAATGCTTATAATTAGTAATAAAAGTGTAAAACTATGTATTTTGTTTTATTTATACAATAATTAATATGTAAACAATGCTTATAAGCAATTATTTTTAACTAAAACACATAGATTCATTGTTTTTTTATAGTAAAACTATGGTGGTCTTGCAGACGTAACGTGGGTACATAACAAAACCGGCACGTCGCTACTTAAACCGTAGCAAACTATTTACTCTTAAGAGTAAACAGTTTTTTTTTAATCTTTGTGCTTCATCTTGGACCACATCTTCGCTTACCATCAGGTGAGATTGTGTTCAAACAAAGATCAATCCAGAATAAAAAGAAGCACCGCCATTTACCGGGTCCAATTGTGAATCTAAATCATCCAGGGCCCCACTCAAACAAACAAAAAAATAATAATCATCAGTCAAGCCGTTTTTGAGTTTTTGCAATAATAACGAACATCAGTTGAATTTAAGTTTTCCGTACCCAAAGGGTCAAACGGGATCCTATTACTAAGTCTACTAAGTAGTGTCTGTCTCTCCGTCTGTCACCAGGCTGTATCTCATGAACCGTGTTTGTTAGATGGTTGAAATTTTCACAGATAATGTATTTCTGTTGCCGCTATAATAACAAATAAATATTTAAAATAGAATAAAATAAATATATAAGGGGGCGCCCATACAACAAACGCGATTTTTGTGCAAGTTGTTGATAACGACAACAGGTAGACGCTTGAAATATTCATAGAACATTGAGTTATATTATTCACTTTAAAAATAAATAATGAAATTAAAATAAAATTAATATTTACGGGGGGGGGGGGGGGGGCTCACATACAACAACCGTGATTTTTTGCCGTTTTTATAGATAATAGTACGGAACCCTTCGTGCGCGAGTCCGACCCGCACTTGGACGGTTTTTTATATATATATATATATATGTATATTATGTGTATTTATTTACAAAAAAAAATTATTTTTTTATTTATTTATTGTATATGTATTTTATCAGTTATCTGGGTCCCATAGCACAAGCTCTGCTTAGTTTGGGGCTAAATAGCGCTGTGTGAAATATCCAGCAATATTTATTTATTTATTATTTATTTAGTCTTCAAGTTGAGACATAATTAGAGAAACAGCCGTATTGATGGCTCCGGAATGTAATTTTCCGAAATAAGAAAATGATTTTAGAAAAAGTTCATTTTGTTAATTTGTTAACTTAGATAATGCCAAATTGTTACGAACGACCGGACTTAGATTTATTGTAAATAGTTTTTAGGTAATTTTTTGAGTTTTGACATTTGAAAATATAGCAGAATTAAATCACATAGTTAGAAAACAATAGATATTAGGATTATGTAGTAAATTTGATTATTATTAAGTATAAAAAGTAGGTATGAAGAGAAAGAATAAAATGCAAGGAAATAGGGGTCTCAGTTTGCGTAGGTACACAGGATTATTGCTGACTGACCTAAGGTATATAGACTATCCCAGCTAGAATCCTGTAATTTAGGTACCTAGTAGTTTGATATTGGCAGCAAATTAACGTAGGAGTACGGATAAAAAGTGGTAGATATAGGTTTGCCTGAGTACGCCTCGTAATGGTAGAAAATTAGAAATTTGTTTAGGAAAAATGCCATGTCATAAGGAGGTCAATAAACTTGAAACATTAAGGACATGAAAGGTCGAAGGAGTCTAAGGTCACAATAACGATGTAAGTATATGATTAGTTGAGACAATAAAATACGCTTGGGGTGGCATCGCTAGTGCGGGGAGACGATTTGCCATATATTGAGAGCAGTTTTCTGCAAAAATCGTGTACATCAAGTCACCACAGTCGTCTCCTAGCAACAGCTCCAAGCCTTAAGCAGTCAAACCTCTCCTGGAGTATCATTTCAAGCCCTCATCACCATCATCACACTAGGAAGAAGCACCGATTCCCAGCGCACCCAGATGTACGAAGCCGGGACCGAACCGGGGCATAAAGGTAACATTGTATCACCATCGCATACAGTCCACTCGTAATAACCACCGCCCGCCCTGGTTCACCTGGTTCCGTACATAAATGCATATTGTAATGTAAAATATGTTTGTATATCTTTAGATTATTTTCATGATGTGAATTTGATTCTCTTGATAATAAATATATCATCTGATTTTTATTGTTAGAATCACATTTATTAAAGTATTTGCACACAAGCTGATAGGCCTCTCGATTATAAGACTAGTGGTCACCGTCGTACTTTAAACACCTGTAACGCAGTCACGTTGCCTATCACTTAGGGCCTCACCTCCGACCAGTTTACCATTAAATATTTAGAAGCACCTTGTATAAAGGTGTGCACAAGCTAAAAGTATTTACTTAACGGCCGCATAATGGAGTTCAAGCCTTAAAAAGTGAGGGTATATTGCTGTATATACATAAACATACCTGAAAGTAAACAAAACAGGGATATTTTTTTGTAAAAAAACAACCCAATATTTTTCTGGCTTTTTTGTTCGTAAATCGCTGCGAATATATAGGACTGAAATGTTATCTTTTAATTTGTCTCAACTGTGAAACTTCTGTTTTTTACCATTTATATTTAAAATCTTTTAAAAACTAATGTCCTGCGACACTCCACCACTCCTGCTCGAAGGCAACAAGATCGTCTCGCCAACGCTTTCTTGGCCGACCCCGACCGCGTCTCCCATCAGGGCTCCAGGTTGTGGCTAAATTAGCCCACCTATCGGGGTGCATTCTACTAATGTGTCCCGCCCAATCCCATTTAAGCCTAGCTGTATTTTTTCCAACATCGGCAATGCCTGTCAAACGAAGATAGATGGAGAGACTTGGGAGAGACCTTTGCCCAGCAGTGGGACAATATAGGCTGACAAAAAAAATAACTAATGTATTTCATTAAACCCCGCTAATAACATAAAGACAAGAAGTAGATACATAAAAAGAAAACGATAACAAATGTATAGGCCGAGTAAAACCGCGGGCATTCGTTAGTTTGTTCAAAAGTATTCAGTATTTTTTAGTGCGTAGGTACAGCTCTATATGATACTAGATATAAAATGCTAAAAGAACCTGTATTTTACTAAGTGGATACATCTATAACAAATTGCTGAGTGCTCAAATGGTTGCATAACAATTAAGTTATAGAATTTTTTTTTTAATATCGTTAAAAAAATATTATCGTAATCATCTAAAATGCGGAGCAGTGCATCGTAGGACACGTTTCTAAGGTGCGTGACCTACGAGGCAATACTTTATTATAGTCGATGGTTCTTAACATCAGGTGAGCCATATACTTGTTCCATCTCCAGGTATAAAAAAGGCGCTTCATTGTTCTAAACAACCAGATCCGAAAAATATCTGAATATCTGCAAAAGTCCAAGTTCTCTTTATATTTCTACTTACAATTGGTTTTAAACTTTTCTGACTTATGCCGTTTTAGTACAGCGGTCACGTATAAAAATCACAATTTTGCAAGTTAGGTAAAGCGACAAAAGCAGCGCAAACTCATCTACCGTTCGCGTTGGAAGTAAAGTACTGACTGCAAAATAATCGAATAGATTGGGGACGTAACTTTTTCGGTCTGGTCCGGCCGAAAATGAATATCTACTTTATCACTTTACTTTGACGACCTCCGTGGCGCAGTGGGCGAATAGCTGACTGAGACACAGAAGGTAGTGGGTTCGATTCCCGCCACGGAACAAATGTTTGTATGATCTACGGATATTTGTTCCGGGTCTGAAGGTTTTTCTATATATTATAAGTATGTATTTACAAAAAATAAGTATATAAGTATTATATCAGTTATCTAGTTCTCATAGTACAAGCTCTGCTTAGTTTGGGGCTAGATAGCGCTATGTGAAATGTCCAGCAATATTTATATCCCATATATATATCCCTAATTATAATCTAATTCTAGGGTGGGGTGAATAAGAGATCTGCACTCCCGCAAGGGGGGTGTGCATTACCCCCCGCCCCCCTTTTTATTTTTTATACAACTTGTATGGCAAACGAGCATGCAGTCCACAAGATGTTAAGTGGTTACTGCAGCCCATAGATATCCACATAGAATTCAAAACAAAGTATTATGTTGTCTTGATCTCTATGTGGATACGTTGCCATACTATAGGACTTAGCTGTTATGCCTATGTGCCAGTAATTACAGGAACATACCATTACCATCTAACCGGAACACAGCAGCACAAGTACTGCTATTGGGCGGCAGATAAAGGTAAGGCGGTGGTGCCCACTTCCTCGAGCTCGTTCACAAAAGCTCTACCACCAGTATCCCTTTATAGGGAATATCCCTTTATATACGGATCTTGGTAAAGGTCCGTATGGTCCGTAGGTATGTATGTAAGGGATCTAAAACTATTGCATTAAATAAAAATTGGAACATCATCATCACATCAGCAGCAGGACGTTCGCTGCTGAACATAGGCCTCCCCCCTAGATTTCCAGAGTGACCGATCTTGTGCATCCTGCACCCAATGACTCCAAGCAACCATCATCAGGACGTCTTTCCATCTAGGAAGCGCCATCGATACTGAAGCCGTTTTAGAAACCGGCTTGTTCGGGAGTAAAGGCCCATTTACAAGATGCAAGTTTCTTGCCTGTTGCATACAACTAAATTGGATCAATATATGACTTGCATGCTATAAATAAATATTGCTGTACATTTCACACAGCGCTATCTAGCCCTATGAGAACTAGATAACTAATAGAATACTTGTATACATTTTTTTTGGAAATACATACATATAAAAAACATATACATATATATACATATAGAAAAACAACCAGACTGTAAATGGGCATTAAGTCTCAGAAAACAATATAATTATTGTGTTACGACCGAACTCATACGAGTTTATCTTTATCTTTTAGTACTGGAGTAATTGTGTTGACGTATCTAAGATATTACGGATTAGCAAACTGAAGTGGCAGTGGACTGGCCATATATGCCGGAGAACCGACAACCGTTGGGGTAAACGAGATCTGGAGTGGAGACCGCGTCTCGGAAAACGTAGTGTAGGGCGTCTCCCGGCTAGATGGAGCGATGACATAAGGAAGGTGGCGGACAAAAATTGGATGAGAAGAGCCGAAGTATTGGGAGAGGCTTATGTCCAGCAGTGGACTAATGTGGGCTTATGATGATGATGATCTTTGATATAAGTATATACGAGCATATAAATACATACCAGGTGCAATAAACATCCATCGGCAGTCGGACAAAAATAACATAGTAACGTTTTCAAGAATTTTCTTAGATTTTTTATATCCGTCTTTTTAGATTGTATCTAGACATCACTCTTTGAGACAGAGGCTGACAAGGCTACGTTTTAATTTAATCTAAAATACTCGGCAAGGATAAGAATTAAAATTAATCTCGTTATTTGGAGATATTGCGAGGAAAGCTGCGAAACGTAATAAGTGCTGCGATTTGTAACGTTTATTTTTGAGAAAAATGCTCGAAATATTTCCCCCGGGGTAATTGTAATTTTTTGGACAAATGTCGGGGGAGATTTTGTCTTATTTGTTACTTATTTTAAGGTCAAGGTTAGTAGCTAGAACTTGTTCTACCACTTAATGAGTAGATATTTTTTCTTACTAGTTAACCTTAGTCATTGTAACATAATCATCACATAAAAAACAATTTTTGAATGCCATCTTCCACCAAAGCGGAGTGGAGGTGAGATAAGTGAAATCAACGAACAGTAACGCCACGTAGATGATGTAATACAATTTTGACGTGATTATATTGGCTGATATTTCACTTTTCTTCTCTTTGGTGGATACTTGCCCAGAAATAAAAAAAAACACACATTGCTACGAATACACACATAGACGCAAATTAACTTGCAGACAGAGCAATAGTAACTTTTTATTAAAAGGTTCGATTCCCGCCGCGGAACAAATGTTTGCATGATATTTGTTCCGGGTTTTAATATATTTCTATATTATATTCAATTCATTTCATATTATTTATTTATGTATTTTATTATATTACAATTTATCTTTGACGTTATTTAATTATTGGAGCGCAGCATTTTGAATGTAAAGCGGATCAGCCAGATTCCAAACTCCTGGCTGTGCTCGAAAGCCGGCATCGTTGACGTTGGCATCAAGGCTGCAAAGCTGAAATGGGAATGGGCGGATCATATCTCCCGTATGCAACCCGATAAGTGGGCCAAGAAGACAAGCATATGGACTCCTAAATATGGAAAACGACGCCGAGGAAGGCGTAAAAAGCGCTGGACGATGACTTGGACGTCTTCCAAAGAGACTGGCGGGATATGGCTCTAGACCGTGATAAGCGGAAGGAAGAGGGGAAGGCCTTTGCCCAGCAGTGGGACAGTATAGCCTAGTAAAAACAATATTTAGAGAAACCAACGACGATACAACATATATTATAAGTTTGTATTTACAAAAATGTATAAAATCTATCAGTTATCTGGTTTCCATTGTACAAGCTCTACTTAGTTTGGGGCTAGGTAACACTGTGTGAAATGTCAGGCAATATTTGTTATTTATGGGAGCCGCCCACTAGAAAACTGTTTATTTCCCGTCACAGAATTGCTTGGCTCAACCTGTAATGCCTAATAGATTTTTTCTTTCCCGTGACACTATTATCTCAAGATACTCAGTGTTTTATAACATTACTAGTGGTCCCGCTGAACTTCGTATCGGCTTGACATGCATAGGTATAACGTGGGCTATCAATATACGTCACCCTGGTAGAATTTTCAATTGTTGTCCCCGGCTATCATTATGTATGAGAAAATGAATGACTTCCACAAATAATTCAATACCAAAATTAGCCAAATCGCTCCACCCGTTCTCGAGTTTTAGCGAGACTAACGAACAGCAATTAATTTTTATATATATAGACAATATATCTCGGTATAACTCCTACCGAAGCATCTGTGTCAAACGATATTCATTTTTTTTACATCCTCTTTGACGATATTTGCAGCACGCATTCTGTCAATTCTATGTCAAACGTCATAAGGTTACATTATAAAAGCGCTAAGGTTAGATTATAAATAATTTTATATGGTGGTTAAGTATTCTTAAATTTTCTAATTTTGCGCGCAATTTTCTTATTTTTTTCTTTCATAAGAACCTTCTCCTGACAATAAGAAATACAACAAAAAAAGAATTGGTCAAATTGGTCCAGGCGTTGTTGAGTTATGCGCTTACCAACACATTTTGCGATTCATTTTTATATTATAGATTAAAATATGTTTTCGCAGTATCGCACAAAAGCGAAATGCTGGAGTATTTTTCAAATGCACTACTTACAGATACCTAATTATTTTGCTTCCTCGCAACAAAACCGAACTTTTTTACTATTTACTATTGAACGCAGTAACGACCTCTGCTCTTGTATTTAGAAAAGCAACAAAAGAATGGAACTCTTTTGCCGTTCCCTGTTTCCTGTTCATTAAAACCTTCCAGAAAATACACTATTTAAATTTTCTAGGAAACTTTCTTCGAATTCTATGTATATTCTGTGTATATATAAATATATCCTATACAATCTCTTCCTATTTTCAAAGTCAAGGTATACAACCATTTCCTTTCGTTGTCTCGTAACTGCTAGTTAGTGTTTATGTTATTTATCCTCATCATGTAGTGTAGTTTATTTATATATTATTTGTATGTATTTAAGTTTATGTTTATTAGTATAATCAATAGGTTTATTTTATTTTGTGGGTTCTGTTTATGTCTGTACTCTTACACCGCCGTCTTTTGATATTGTTTATACTGTCCATCCAAAGGTTGCCTGGAAGAGATCACTTTTAGCAATAAGACCGCCCATTGTCCTTTTATTTATTGTTTATTTGAATTATTACTGTATTTTTATTTGGTGTGCAATAAAGAGTATTTCATTCATTCATTCATTTATAGATTCTTTGAAGATGACCTGCACCGTATTATTTTGATATATTTCTCATTAAAAATGTTACTATACCTATTTTCTCTCAACTAGATTTTATCCGGGGTGCATGAAAATATCCGCCACGCGGATCACCCTGGAAGCAGCTGGACCCGGTAACGCAGGATCTAGGCTAGGCTGACTAATATTTTCACTGCAATGACTAAATCTAAAAACAACCCCTTCCAGAGCATATAAACTGCTCTGAAGGCCGATTCTCGTAATAAAAATGAGTTCTTTTTTAAACAACCTGGAAATAGACAAGAAAATTGTCCAACTGATGTTACGTGGTAACCATCGTCTATCTATAACAATGAATGAATGAAATGACGGTACACATTAAAGAAAATAGAAATTACAGACAAAATAGACAACAAGCAAAGCAAATAGTACAATTGGCGGTCTTATCGTTTTAAGCAATTTCTTTCAGACAACCTTTGAATGGAGAGGATATAGTAATAGCAAAGATGGTCGGGGGTGCACATAAGATGTGGATGAAGGGAGCGCAACTAATACCTAAATAAAATATAAAATTATGATATATTTAATACTTATAATACATACTAGTGGACCCGCCGAACTTCGTACCGCCTTGACATGCATATAACGCGGGCTGTCAATATACGTCACCCTGGTAGAATTGTCAATTGTTGTCCCCGGCCATCATTATGTTTGAGAAAATGAATGACTTCCACAAATAATTTTAAACCAAAATTAGCCAAATCGCTCCACCCGTTCTCGAGGTTTAGCGAGACTAACGAACAGCAATTAATTTTTATATATATAGACAATATATCTCGGTATAACTCCTACCGAAGCATCTGTTTCAAACGATATTAATTTTTTTTACATCCTCTTTGACGATATTTGCAGCACGCATTCTGTCAATTCTATGTCAAACGTCATAAGGTTACATTATAAAAGCGCTAAGGTTAGATTATAAATAATTTTATATGGTGGTTAAGAATTCTTAAATTTTATAATTTTGCGCGCAATTTTCTTAATTGTTTCTTTCATAAAAACTTTCTGCTGACAAAAAGAAATACAACAAAAAAAGAATTAGCGAAATCGGTCAAGCCGTTCACGCGTGATGGCATGACCAAGGGAAATAGGGATTCATTTTTATATATAGAGATATAGTTATATACGATAAATATACATTAATTTATGTGCGTTACTATAATGCTTTGCTTTGATTCATACAATGCTTTGTTTCATAGGTCACGCACCATAGAACGTGCCTACAATGCACTGCCCTGCGTCTATCAACTATCAACTAAGGAAACTGATCTTTAACTAGCCCCAAAAGCTTCTTATATGGTACTTGGTACATAGCAATAAAAGACGGCTGTTGGGGCTGAAAGAGTCTAGAGTGGAGACCATGCACTGGAAAGCTCAGCGTACCCCCCCCCCCCCTTCCCACAAAATGGAAAAACGACTTGATTAAATAAAAATTGCTGAACATTTGATACAGCGCTATCTACAAAGATTACTGAGAGCCGTTGGTTGCAGATCGCAAAGAATATGTTGCTCTGAAAAATTAAAGGGGAGCAGTAGACGTCCTACGGCTGATATGTAGACGATGAAAAGCATCTTAGAGCAATCATGGAATACCAGTGTCGGGAAAAGCATCTTAGAGCAATCATGGAATACCAGTGTCGGGAAAAGCATCTTAGAGCAATCATGGAATACCAGTGTCGGGAAAAGCATCTTAGAGCAATCATGGAATACCAGTGTCGGGAAAAGCATCTTAGAGCAATCATGGAATACCAGTGTCGGGAAAAGCATCTTAGAGCAATCATGGAATACCAGTGTCGGGAAAAGCATCTTAGAGCAATCATGGAATACCAGTGTCGGGAAAAGCATCTTAGAGCAATCATGGAATACCAGTGTCGGGAAAAGCATCTTAGAGCAATCATGGAATACCAGTGTCGGGAAAAGCATCTTAGAGCAATCATGGAATACCAGTGTCGGGAAAAGCATCTTAGAGCAATCATGGAATACCAGTGTCGGGAAAAGCATCTTAGAGCAATCATGGAATACCAGTGTCGGGAAAAGCATCTTAGAGCAATCATGGAATACCAGTGTCGGGAAAAGATTGCCAAAAACTCACTATTCTGTACCTACATATCATTGTATTTGTAATAACATAATGTGTTTCTCTAACGTGGCAATCAAAATAAGCGTAAAAATCTCAAGATATCGAGAAAGCATAAAGACTATATAATTTTTTTAAAGTGAGGACCTTTATTATGTAGGAGATATTTAATAACGTTTAGAGATAAATGTGAAGTCTAGCGAAACTTGAAGATGTGCTTATTGTATATCAAAATCGCTAGTATTTAGAATTATTCTCAAGCCTAAGAGGGCTTATCTAAGTTACTTTCGATTAGCGATGACGCTAGTCGATAAGTTCGAAAATGTATGGGATTGACACATGCTATGGAAATATCACGTGATTTATCTACAATAAACCTATGTAAAAATCTAATTGATTCGAAGCGAATGCATTTTGGTTAAGCCCCCAGGTCACAAACCTCTACACACTCTTGCACACTAAGTTTTAATGTCAATAAAGACTCACGTGAACACTCACAAACACTCTATAAACCCAACTTACAAGCTAAAAGCTGACGCCCTAATAATTACCTGTAATAATGATTAACCCACTTAAAGTTTATTCCAATTTCAACTATTTAGCTAGAGCATGGCATATTAAGGGGGTTGCACACAGTCGAAGACAGTATAAAATTAAAATCAAAAAATTCTTATTATATTACAAGAACTGTGGGTGTGTGATCTCTTTGTGTCCGAACACCTGCATAATGGTTGACTTATAAATGGCTTCTCCTGACGCCATCAATGTAGCCAAGTACCTGTCTAACACAATATAAGTAGAGCCATTGATACGCTAAAAAGAACTTCTCCTGACGCCATCAATGTAGCCAAGTACCTGTCTAACACAATATAAGTAGAGCCATTGACACGCTAAGAAGAACTTCTCCTGACGCCATCAATGTAGCCAAGTACCTGTCTAACACAATATAAGTAGAGCCATTGATACGCTAAGAAGAACTTCTCCTGACGCCATCAATGTAGCCAAGTACCTGTCTAACACAATATAAGTAGAGCCATTGACACGCTAAGAAGAACTTCTCCTGACGCCATCAATGTAGCCAAGTACCTATCTAACACAATATAAGTAGAGCCATTGACACGCTAAGAAGAACTTCTCCTGACGCCATCAATGTAGCCAAGTACCTGTCTAACACAATATAAGTAGAGCCATTGACACGCTAAGAAGAACTTCTCCTGACGCCATCAATGTAGTCAAGTACCTGTCTAACACAATATAAGTAGAGCCATTGACACGCTAAGAAGAACTTCTCCTGACGCCATCAATGTAGCCAAGTACCTATCTAACACAATATAAGTAGAGCCATTGACACGCTAAGAAGAACTTCTCCTGACGCCATCAATGTAGCCAAGTACCTGTCTAACACAATATAAGTAGAGCCATTGACACGCTAAGAAGAACTTCTCCTGACGCCATCAATGTAGCCAAGTACCTATCTAACACAATATAAGTAGAGCCATTGACACGCTAAGAAGAACTTCTCCTGACGCCATCAATGTAGCCAAGTACCTGTCTAACACAATATAAGTAGAGCCATTGACACGCTTAGAAGAACTTCTCCTGACGCCATCAATGTAGCCAAGTACCTATCTAACACAATATAAGTAGAGCCATTGACACGCTAAGAAGAACTTCTCCTGACGCCATCAATGTAGCCAAGTACCTGTCTAACACAATATAAGTAGAGCCATTGACACGCTTAGAAGAACTTCTCCTGATGCCATCAATGTAGCCAAGTACCTGTCTAACACAATATAAGTAGAGCCATTGACACGCTAAGAAGAACTTCTCCTGACGCCATCAATGTAGCCAAGTACCTGTCTAACACAATATAAGTAGAGCCATTGACACGCTAAGAAGAACTTCTCCTGACGCCATCAATGTAGCCAAGTACCTGTCTAACACAATATAAGTAGAGCCATTGACACGCTAAGAAGAACTTCTCCTGACGCCATCAATGTAGCCAAGTACCTGTCTAACACAATATAAGTAGAGCCATTGACACGCTTAGAAGAACTTCTCCTGACGCCATCAATGTAGCCAAGTACCTATCTAACAAAATATAAGTAGAGCCATTGACACGCTAAGAAGAACTTCTCCTGACGCCATCAATGTAGCCAAGTACCTGTCTAACACAATATAAGTAGAGCCATTGACACGCTAAGAAGAACTTCTCCTGACGCCATCAATGTAGCCAAGTACCTGTCTAACACAATATAAGTAGAGCCATTGACACGCTTAGAAGAACTTCTCCTGACGCCATCAATGTAGCCAAGTACCTGTCTTACACAATATAAGTAGAGCCATTGACACGCTAAGTAGAACTTCTCCTGACGCCATCAATGTAGCCAAGTACCTATCTAACACAATATAAGTAGAGCCATTGATACGCTAAAAAGAACTTCTCCTGACGCCATCAATGTAGCCAAGTACCTGTCTAACACAATATAAGTAGAGCCATTGATACGCTAAAAAGAACTTCTCCTGACGCCATCAATGTAGCCAAGTACCTGTCTAACACAATATAAGTAGAGCCATTGACACGCTTAGAAGAACTTCTCCTGACGCCATCAATGTAGCCAAGTACCTATCTAACACAATATAAGTAGAGCCATTGACACGCTAAGAAGAACTTCTCCTGACGCCATCAATGTAGCCAAGTACCTGTCTAACACAATATAAGTAGAGCCATTGACACGCTAAGAAGAACTTCTCCTGACGCCATCAATGTAGCCAAGTACCTATCTAACACAATATAAGTAGAGCCATTGACACGCTAAGAAGAACTTCTCCTGACGCCATCAATGTAGCCAAGTACCTATCTAACACAATATAAGTAGAGCCATTGATACGCTAAAAAGAACTTCTCCTGACGCCATCAATGTAGCCAAGTACCTGTCTAACACAATATAAGTAGAGCGATTGACACGCTAAGAAGAACTTCTCCTGACGCCATCAATGTAGCCAAGTACCTATCTAACACAATATAAGTAGAGCCATTGACACGCTAAGAAGAACTTCTCCTGACGCCATCAATGTAGCCAAGTACCTGTCTAACACAATATAAGTAGAGCCATTGACACGCTAAGAAGAACTTCTCCTGACGCCATCAATGTAGCCAAGTACCTATCTAACACAATATAAGTAGAGCCATTGATACGCTAAAAAGAACTTCTCCTGACGCCATCAATGTAGCCAAGTACCTGTCTAACACAATATAAGTAGAGCCATTGACACGCTAAGAAGAACTTCTCCTGACGCCATCAATGTAGCCAAGTACCTATCTAACACAATATAAGTAGAGCCATTGACACGCTAAGAAGAACTTCTCCTGACGCCATCAATGTAGCCAAGTACCTGTCTAACACAATATAAGTAGAGCCATTGACACGCTAAGAAGAACTTCTCCTGACGCCATCAATGTAGCCAAGTACCTATCTAACACAATATAAGTAGAGCCATTGACACGCTAAGAAGAACTTCTCCTGACGCCATCAATGTAGCCAAGTACCTGTCTAACACAATATAAGTAGAGCCATTGATACGCTAAGAAGAACTTCTCCTGACGCCATCAATGTAGCCAAGTACCTGTCTAACACAATATAAGTAGAGTCATTGACACGCTAAGAAGAACTTCTCCTGACGCCAACAATGTAGCCAAGTACCTGTCTAACACAATATAAGTAGAGCCATTGATACGCTAAGAAGAACTTCTCCTGATGCCATCAATGTAGCCAAGTACCTATCTAACACAATATAAGTAGAGCCATTGACACGCTAAGAAGAACTTCTCCTGACGCCATCAATGTAGCCAAGTACCTATCTAACACAATATAAGTAGAGCCATTGATACGCTAAGAAGAACTTCTCCTGACGCCATCAATGTAGCCAAGTACCTATCTAACACAATATAAGTAGAGCCATTGATACGCTAAGAAGAACTTCTCCTGACGCCATCAATGTAGCCAAGTACCTGTCTAACACAATATAGGTAGAGACATTGACACGCTAAGAAGAACTTCTCCTGACGCCATCAATGTAGCCAAGTACCTATCTAACACAATATAAGTAGAGCCATTGATACGCTAAAAAGAACTTCTCCTGACGCCATCAATGTAGCCAAGTACCTATCTAACACAATATAAGTAGAGCCATTGACACGCTAAGAAGAACTTCTCCTGACGTCATCAATGTAGCCAAGTACCTGTCTAACACAATATAAGTAGGGCCATTGACACGCTAAGAAGAACTTCTCCTGACGCCATCAGTGTAGCCAAGTACCTGTCTAACACAATATAAGTAGAGCCATTGACACGCTAAGAAGAACTTCTCCTGACGCCATCAATGTAGCCAAGTACCTGTCTAACACAATATAAGTAGAGCCATTGCCACGCTAAGAAAAACTTCTCCTGACGCCATCAATGTAGCCAAGTACCTGTCTAACACAATATAAGTAGAGCCATTGACACGCTAAGAAGAACTTCTCCTGACGCCATCAATGTAGCCAAGTACCTATCTAACACAATATAAGTAGAGCCATTGACACGCTAAGAAGAACTTCTCCTGACGCCATCAATGTAGTCAAGTACCTGTCTAACACAATATAAGTAGAGCCATTGCCACGCTAAGAAGAACTTCTCCTGACGCCATCAATGTAGCCAAGTACCCGTCTAACACAATATAAGTAGAGCCATTGACACGCTAAGAAGAACTTCTCCTGACGCCATCAATGTAGCCAAGTACCTATATAACACAATATACATAGAGCTATTGACACGCTAAGAAGAACTTCTCCTGACGCCATCAATGTAGCCTAGTACCTGTCTAACACAATATAAGTAGAGCCATTGACACGCTAAGAAGAACTTCTCCTGACGCCATCAATGTAGCCAAGTACCTATATAACACAATATACATAGAGCTATTGACACGCTAAGAAGAACTTCTCCTGACGCCATCAATGTAGCCTAGTACCTGTCTAACACAATATAAGTAGAGCCATTGACACGCTAAGAAGAACTTCTCCTGACGCCATCAATGTAGCCAAGTACCTGTCTAACACAATATAAGTAGAGCCATTGACACGCTAAGAAGAACTTCTCCTGACGCCATCAATGTAGCCAAGTACCTATCTAACACAATATAAGTAGAGCCATTGACACGCTAAGAAGAACTTCTCCTGACGCCATCAATGTAGCCAAGTACCTGTCTAATACAATATAAGTAGAGCCATTGACACGCTAAGAAGAATTTCTCCTGACGCCATCAATGTAGCCAAGTACCTGTCTAACACAATATAAGTAGAGCCATTGACACGCTAAGAAGAACTTCTCCTGACGCCATCAATGTAGCCAAGTACCTGTCTAACACAATATAAGTAGAGCCATTGACACGCTAAGAAGAACTTCTCCTGACGCCATCAATGTATCCTAGTACCTATCTAACACAATATAAGTAGAGCCATTGACACGCTAAGAAGAACTTCTCCTGACGCCATCAATGTAGCCAAGTACCTGTCTAACACAATATAAGTAGAGCCATTGCCACGCTAAGAAGAACTTCTCCTGACGCCATCAATGTAGCCAAGTACCCGTCTAACACAATATAAGTAGAGCCATTGACACGCTAAGAAGAACTTCTCCTGACGCCATCAATGTAGCCAAGTACCTATCTAACACAATATACATAGAGCTATTGACACGCTAAGAAGAACTTCTCCTGACGCCATCAATGTAGCCAAGTACCTGTCTAACACAATATAAGTAGAGCCATTGACACGCTAAGAAGAACTTCTCCTGACGCCATCAATGTAGCCAAGTACCTATCTAACACAATATACATAGAGCTATTGACACGCTAAGAAGAAGATGGGGATCTCCTCTGTTAAGTTGCAATGACCTATATTAGAGGAGTCCCCTCTTTTCTACTGTGATCTTTAGAAACATCATCATCATCCACAACCTGACTTCACCCATTGTTGGGTACAGGCCTCCCCAAGTTTGTACCATCCACCACGATCCTGCAATAGTCTCAACCAATGACGGCCCACGACCTTTACGATGTCGTCCACCCATCTCGCTGCTGGTCGTCCTACCCTTCTTTACCCACTCCTCGGCCAACATTCAGTCACTGTCATAACTCGAATCCCAACGTCATGAACCTTCGTTCTTCTACAATCAGAGTCAATAAACATTAAACTTAGGTATTTTAGTAAGAACTAACAAATAGGCAGATACATAATTATTGGACAGATTTAAAGATATACATAAATAGATATATACTAGAATGCAAATGTAAATGATCACAAATACATAACATAATAACTTACATTATAAGTTTAGGGAGAAATAAATGATAAAATATAAAAGAAACGCAGAAAAAAGGTTGAAATGTGGTGTTGGTGGAGGATAGAGAGCATAAGCTTGGCAGAAAAAGTGAAAAACGATAACGTATTGAAATTATGAAGGATAATGAGAAGCAGATGGTAATCTTAAACGGAATTACAGCTTTCTCTCTCTATCTCTGTGCATCGTTACCTCAATGTACAGGGTATTGACCGCATTGCATGACTTTTTCTTTAACGAACTTTTTATGACAGCTTTATGAGAACAATAATAGAAGGGAAACGAAGAAGAGGAAGGCTACATGAGCCAGATAAGGGTTTTTCCTTATTATATAATTATTACTAGCTGACCCGCCCGCGGTTTCGCCTGCTTGAAATGTTCCGCTCCCATGGGAACTTTGGGATAAAATCTATATAAAACACTCTTGTCAAAGTGACGCGACACTTCATGTAAATGACTTCACGTCGATGAACAACGGTTAAAAGTAAAAAAAAAATAAGTCTTAATCAAATAATTTAACCCAAAAATATAAAAATAAATCAAACGAACAATTAAAATTAAAATACTCAAGTTAGCCAACATTAAGAAGCAAAGTGACGAGTTGTTAACTCTACGAAATCTAGATACAAAGTGCGTCAAGCGAACTCCGCCTTTTTATAGTCGACCGCAACGCAGTGTTGTTTACTAGCGATTTCTTGTTAATAATATGGATATTATTAACAATTAACAACAATTAGACGGTACGTGATAAATCCCGTATTTAATACCAATTGGAATCAATCACGAAAATTTTCTAAGTAAAATTAGAAAATATGTTTAGTGATCGCGCTTAACCGTTTATCTTTATATAATTATATGATCGCGAATGTTTAAGGGTTAACGGGAAGAAAGGTTCTCGAGTGGAGACCACGGATTGGAATTCGCAGCGTAGGCCGGCCCCCCCACAAGATGGACCGACGATCTAGTAAGAATCGCGGGAAGGCGTTGGGCGCAAACGGCTACCAACCGCTCGTTGTGGCGATCTAAGGGGGATGCCTATGTTCAGCAGTGGACGTCTCCCGGCTGATGATGATGATGAAGGTTTAAAAAATACTATATTCTTCTATTCTCAAACAAATCTGTCAAGTTTCTTTTAAGTTTTTTTTTCTTTTTTTAATTAAATTTTATTAGGGTTTTTTACCTACAACATGGTATAACAGCCCCATCGTACCCTTTACTAATTTAAAACACTATTAAATCATATTAAATAATATTACATACATCGTATCTCACGTACATTGATAAAATCACTTCTTTTGAAGTTATGTTATTCTCTGTAATAATGCAATTATATTGTATTTTAGATTTACGCATACGGACAATTCTAAGATTTTTAAAACCATCTCAATAACTTTCAAGCCTAGACGGGACTTAAACACCACACCTTCCTATTGATAAGAAGATGCACTGCCAATTGTGCTACAGGCTGTCACGTCAGGGTCACCTGTATAAGTTTTCCTGTAGATGTGTAACAAGAACCATTACTTCTTGTTTTCGTAATCTGAATCAACTCACTAATTTCGACCCTCACGTGACAAGAGCCTGCAACACAATTGGCAATGTATCCCCGTATCAAGAGGAAGGTGCGGGTTAAATTTCTGTCACTTGAAAGTTTTTGAGATGATTTTAAAAATCCTTATAATGCAATAACATTATAGCCTTTTTGTGTTTATAGTTCGTGTGTTTTCATCTGTTATACTTAAAACAGAATCCTTTGTCAGTAGCCATTTTCCTGTGTATAGTGTGGTTAGCGTACTGAGTGGGAAAGACCACAACGTTGCAGGCTCGGTCAGCTGGCCTTTGTTACTGGTGCTGATTTTATACAGAAAGCAAGGCATGTTTTATTCACTAACATTACCAAGTTGAGCTTACTTCGCAAATTTATTTATACATTTTTACGAGTACTACTATGAAGAACTCGGCGACCTTGTAGTGTGCATTTTAATCAGTATAATCGTAGTATATTATTTTTCTGTGATATTATAATAATAATATTAAATATTTATCTTAGGCAATGATTAAAAAGTACAAGTCAAAAATGAAAACAAAAAAAAACATCAACATGTTTTATTGCTGTAACAGATAGTTTTTTACATAGTATTTTCAAGTTGGAACCTTCTTTTAAGTATAAAAAGTCGTGTTAGAAGATTCCACTCTTCCATATCCAAGAGTATTTTTATAGGTTACAGATACTTATTTTACAAGTTACTTAACTTAATAATTAGACATGCATTAATATAAAAGAGTGTGTAAGTGGCTGGGTGTGTGTGTGTACGAGTGCGGGTGTGTATGCGTAAGTTGCGGGTGTGTATGTGTAAAAGTGTGTGTGTGTGTGTGTGTGTGGGTGTGTGTGTATGCGCGTGTGTTTATGTTCTGTATCTAGTCCAGTTTTCACTGTTATTTTAATATTTAACTATGATAAAAGTTTTATGAATATAATTAAGATAAAAAATAGAGGATAATACCTAGGTACTTTAATATAAAAGTCAGGACATAACCTGAAGAAATGCTTCCGTCTCTTCGTAACTTTTTGTTTGTATCCATTCTGTCAACATTTTCTTACAGTCATGATATTGCATAGGGTAAATATTGATTTCTATTAATTATATTGTAAAGGTGAGCGGATTGCATGGAGTACTGGTTGTGGACAAAGCTAGTTTTGCTATATATATATATATATATATATATATATATATAGCATCATGACTAACATACATATTAATACTTAACTATTTGCTGACACGTAAAGTCTACACAACGTGTGACGCACTTGCGCTGTTTCGTGTAGTCGCCTGCGTAAACGACGAAACGATACACTTTTCGGCCGAAACTCTTCCTTTGTAAAGGTCGAAAGATTCGTTGCAAGACGCAACACAAAAGATTTGAAATCATTGTGGCGCGATTCCAAGTGTGCACAATGCTTTGGCAACAAAACACAAAGGTACAAAATAGGACAATTATGCTCGTGTGGGATCAAAACTATATTATTTAATGGGACTATGAATTGTTATATTTTTTTAATTTTTAGTACTTCTACTCACGGCTTTGTTTATATAGTACCTGTCTTGATAAAAGGTAGCTAATAAAAAATATGGTACTTCTGACTTTTAAAATAAATAAATAATGGACCTTTCACAAAGAGCCCTATCTAGCACAACTTCTAAACAAAGCGAACTTATACTATGGGAAAGAGATAAGGAAAGTACTTTTTTTTATAAATACTTACAAAATCACTACAAAATAACTTTTGAAACTATCTTTGTTATGAACACTATTTTCACTAAAAAAAATATATTTACCATGAGATTTTGACTCTCAAACTCTGAAAAACTCACAAGAGTTTTTGATCGTGACCATGGGGCATGCAACTGCGTCAAAATATCGAAATACTCAAAAACTCACAAATGGTATATATCCAGTTTTTAGAAATAAAGTACAAAATACATTATTTAAGTAGAAACAGCTTCAAATGCTTAAAACAGGTCTGTCATTAATTATTAAGAGTGTTATGTATCCACAAACTTAAATATTATTATAACTAAGCTAAGCAATATATTGCCGATGATATAGTCATTATGGCCGAATCGCTCGAGGAACTCGGTACCATGCTCAACGACCTCAGTAGGGTCTCCCAACAGGTAGGTCTTAAAATAAACATGGATAAGACGAAAATCATGTCAAATATCCATGTTGCGCCCGTACCGGTAGTTGTTGGGGGCGATACTCTCGAAGTTGTCGACGAATATGTATACCTAGGACAAACTGTCCAATTAGGTAAGTCCAACTTCGACAAAGAGGTCGCACGAAGAATCCAACTCGGCTGGGCAGCGTTCGGGAAACTTCGCGATATCTTCTCGTCCAAAATTCCCCAGAGCCTGAAGACTAAAGTCTTCAACCAGTGTGTATTGCCAGTGATGACCTATGGCCTCATGACCAAGCTCAAGGTCGCTCAACGAGCTATAGAGAGGGCTATGCTCGGGGTTTCTTTGCGTGACAAAATCCGCAATGAGGAAATCCGCAGAGGAACTAAAGTTGCCGACATAGCTTTCAAAATTAGCAAGTTGAAGTGGCAATGGGCAGGCCACATCGCTCGTAGAACCGATAACCGTTGGGGAAGAATGATTCTCGAGTGGAGACCACGGTCTGGAAGACGCAGCGTAGGCCGGCCTCCCACAAGGTGGACCGACGATCTAGTAAGAATCGCGGGGAGCCGTTGGGCGCAAACGGCTACGAACCGCTCGTTGTGGCGATCTAAGGGGGAGGCCTATATTCAGCAGTGGACGTCTTCCGGCTGATGATGATGATGATGAAGCAATATAACCTCACCCATTTCCATTATACAGTAATAAAATAAATAAAAGATTATAGTGGTTTCTCGCGTGTGTACGCACCTTTTCGTCACAATTACAGCCCTTCAGCTCTACGACTCAGTGGAATAATGGCCGCCTACGAAATTACACTCAAACACAAGTAATGAGTAGGTAGTGTTTAGTGTTTGTTAGCCTTTTGACTTTATGCTCTTGCCTTTATTTGGAAAGGCCTTTATTATAACTTAATTAAAATACAGGACTAAAAATATTGCTCGCGAAAGGAATGGTGAAAATAATTATTAATAACCTTTATTATCAGAAATAATATGCAACTATTGACTCTTTCAAAATACAAAAAGAAACAACTCAATCAATTTACATGAACTCTCGTTGCCTGTAATTTGGATAAAACTGTAGTTCAAGTTATTTAGTAATCAATTTAATATTTTTTTTGTTTTTATGGGAGACTCGCGAGATCTCAGTTAAACCGTTACATACGATCTATAGATAACTCAATTGCTCCAGATGGAAGTGTCCCGAAGACACTGAGAGCATTGCCTCGCTGAATTTCAATTCTTATGCGTTGAACCAAGTGTACATATGAAATCAATATATACAAAGTGAACACTGTAAATAATAAGTATTGCACTTTATAAAAACCCCACAACGTACGCGAAAAAGAAAAAAAAAAGCTAAAGCGACGAACGTTGTAGTCATTTTGCTACATAGGCAATCTAAAGGTTGCCTGGAAGAGATCGCATTAAGCTATAAGGCCGACCATTGTACCACCACGTCGTTAAGTTTTCTAGGTTAAGTTATATGTATATATCTACTGTTTTGATGTTATCTTATTGGCATTAGGGTATTTAATAGTTTTTGCGATTTAGTCGTTATACTACCAATCCAAAAAAACAGCTGTTTAACGCGCTCAAAGTTTTGATTTATCTAATCATAATCACGTGTTATTTTATCATAATCATAATTCTCCTTTAATGAACGGGTAATAAAAAGCATATTTTCATATTTTAGCTCGCGCTAAAATATTCTCAACTCAATAACGTGGGTGTCAGAAACTATGAGAAATTCTACATCCCACACATAATATGAAAATGTCACCTGGACTTTATGAGCTAATAACAATATCTATCAAAATAAAATGTATTACGAAACCCAACTTAATACCTCTGGAATCAATCATAGCTATCATAATTTGTATTTCTTTTAGAAACTTTGTCTCAAAGAAAGACAGATAAATTATGAGTGACGCAGATAGGTTTAGAACGGGTAATGCTTAGAATTACATTACGCGATCGTTAACGCCGCCGAATTTCTGTGTGGATGACATAAGACGAGACGAAAGTCATATCAGGATGAAATGGACACGAGATCGCCAGACGTGGAGAAGAAGAGATGCGGCTATATCCAAGATTGGAGCTCGAAAATACCACTATGATGGGTTAATGAACGAGGTGAGATGTGTTAGGTCTTTAATAAATAAATAAAATTAATATATAAATATTGCTGGATAATTCACACAACGCTATCTAGCCCCAAACTAAGCAGAGCTTGTATTATGGGAACCTGATAACTGATAGAATACCTATATACTATTTTGTGTAAATACATACTTATAATATATAGAAAAACAACCAGACCTTAGATCATGCAAACATTTGTTCCGCGGCGGGAATCGAAACCGCTACCTTCTGCGTCTCAGCCGGCTATTCCCCCACTGCGCCAATTTGTTTAGGCTTAATCTTTAAGCATGTCCTTCTTGGTGACATAGCGCACGGAACTAGGGCCATAGAAATACCTTTGCTGTGCTTCAAGGATTACAACAAACGGGACATTTCATCCTATGTATAGGCCTGGATGGAAAAACTTGCTGCTGATATACCTGAGTGGAAGAAGTGCTTGGTGACGGTTAAGAAGACGATGCCCAGTTCTAGTTGAAAACAAAAAGAATGAAAACAACAGAACTTAAAAAAATGAAAACAAAAAGGCAAGCTAGTGAAGTTAGCCCAAGTGTGAGCAAAATGCTCTAAGTTATTTATTTCATAGAATCACAAGTATCATTTTTTTAACATAAATTAACTAGTTTGTGATTATAAATCAAAATAAATAAAGGTTCAGCTTCAAAAAAAAAAAATTGTATGTAATGTTTCAAACTAAGCTTAAAATAGTTTAACGGCACGCCACCACGCTGTTCTAAATACGGCCTTCTGTTTTAATATTAAAAAGCTATCTACTGGTTGCTAGTCGTAAGGTTTAAAATTGAATATCATAATTTATTATTAATGTTCAAATAAGCTTCGAATAGGCCGCTCCGGTAATCTAAGCGACATTTTTTCGTTAAAATATTTGGGTGCCTTTGATCGTTGTGTGTTCTATCTAGAGCTTGCTCCATCTTTGATAATAGCGTTATACCATGAGGTTATGGGCATGTGTTTGATTATTGCCAATAAAAAAAGTGATACCTGTGTAAACACTGCTACACATCAAACTATACATTTCCAGTATAAGCTGACCTCGTATTGTGTAGGCTTTTCGTAGAATGAGAGGTCAGCTTAGCCTGGAATTAATAGCTTGATGTATAGCCGTGTGTACATACTCCGTGTTTTGTTATGTACGACATGAAATGAAAACACGGGTAGGGCTAATGGCTAGTAAAATTGGGTAATTCCAAGTCATTACCCCAGAAAATGTTTATATCAAATCCTAAAATATCAATGAAACAATAAGTATAAAACAGTGCCTGTATAATATAGGTAAATAAATCATATTCATTAATCATGTAAGTAGCTACTTGTTAAACTGAAATGCAATCTCGTAAAATGGTTCAATGTTAACAATCTACTTTAAATGAAAAGGAAACAAAGTGTGTTAGATTTATACTACCTAATGTTACACAAGTTAACGCGCCGGCGAACACTGAGCGCAACTTCAATTCGGCCACGTTAAAAACTTCGGCCTGAATATCGCTATCCCTGTTTAGTGACAAGTTTAGCCACGCAGAGCGACAGTGATAGCAATAGAACGATTCTAAATTTGATTAGATTTTGACCGTGTTCCGTAATACCAAAAACAATGACTGAAAACTTGTTGTGTTTTTCTCATTGTGTTGTTATTCTGTAACTAGACGATATAATCTATGTTTCCATGACTAGGATACGTAAGATGTTGTTGTTTTTAATACGAAACAATTAGGTTGAAAACAGGTCTTTTATGTCATAAAAACATGCAGAATGCGATACGCTTCTATTTCATTTTAGGTAGATATTTTGATCTAATATATGGTTGGGAACATAGATAAATACTATTCAAATTAAAATAATACCTTATTAAGGTAGAAATATGCTCCAATTAGAAATGATCTTGGTAGTACGTGTTGTATGGGCGATTGTCCTTCCGGTGCCCCCTTAAAGCTGATATAAAAATCAAAGACGAGGAGTTGGCTCTTGTGGACACCACCATATTCTTAGGTATAACCCTAGATAATAAGCTTCAATAAGGCCCTCACATTGATAAGTTGTCGAAGAGACTTAGTTCAGCGGCATACGCAGTCAAAAAGATCCGTCTTTTTACAGACATAGACACATATACAAATATTTTTATTTTCCAAATCAGAATTAACATGTATGTACATAATGAACTCTACACTAGATGTAACACCTGTACCGCGTATGCCCTGTATAGATTTGCAGAAGTTAAACATATTAAATGCGAAACCAAACCGAGTAAGTATAAATTTTGACTATTAAGAGAACACAGCTAGACTAGTTTACCTTAGCTACTTCCACAGCATTATGTCATACGATATACTGCTGTGGGGGAGTGCTGCAGATATAAACACCGTTTTTGTGCTGCAGAAGAGGGCTGTTCTTGCAATTTATAAAATGGGCCCCAGAGAATCATTACGCAATAAGTTTAAAGAAATAAATATTATGACATTTCCTTGTCAATACATTTATGAAAATCTGATGTATGTTTACAAAAATTATAATTTGTTTAAGAAAAATAGCGATAATCATAATTTTAATACTAGAAATAAAGATAAATTCGCTGTTGCCACTTGTAGACTCCATAAAGTTAGTAAATCGTTTAAAGGGCAAGGTGTTCGCTTTTATAACAAACTCCCAAGTGATGTACAAAAATTAACAATTAACAAATTTAAAAACGCAACTAAACAAAATCTTTATAAAAAAGCCTACTATAAAATATCGGATTATTTAGATGAAAGAGAACCTTGGGATTGAAATTGCTCCAACTCGTTCAAAATGTTACAATTTAGACGTAATTTATTTCCTGTATTGTTATGTGTTCTAGACGGATCATTAAAAAAACAACCAGCCTTGTTTTCTTGCCTTTCTTTCCTGGCTTGGACGTTAATACCCAGGCAGTAAAATTGACGTTTCAAAATGATCCTTGTGATTTTAATGAATAAAATATTTTGACTTTGACTGACTAAGCGACATCGTCGCAAAGGCGCCGATTACGTTAAAAATTGTTATTGGAAATGTATGGATGACTGAATAAATATTCAAGCTAGCGGTATTTAACCCACCTCTAAAACCAGTTAATATGTACGGAGGTGTGTTTAAAATTGTTGTCGTACAAAACTTAACATACTCTTTAAGTGCTTGCCTATTTCCAACATAAAAAATGTTACTAGTGATGTTATATATGGCACAGAAACGTGGTACCTCACTGTGAGCCCCCTAAGTAGGCTCAAAGTAACTCAGCGTCCTAAGGAGAGAGCTAAGCTTGGCTTTCCTTACGAGATTGTACAATATGAGGAGAGCCGTATACAAACTGAAGTACTGAAAGAACCCAAAGGGTTAGCAAACTGAAGTGGCAGTGGACGGGGTATATAGCTTGAAGAACTTCAAGGTTTTTGACTGGAGACCACACTTAAAAGCACAAGGTAGGATGCTCCATACTTGATGGAAAAACACCTACGAAATGTTTCTGGGAGCTCTTCAATCGCTCTGGAAACCTATGCGAAAGATTATTCAACATTAAATGGCATAAAGTTGATATCGAAAGTTTGCATTGAGAGCATTGTTACGTTTAAATTGTATCTAAAATAAATTATTTGCTCGACTTAAACTGACAGCAATTTAAGTCGCTTCGAAAGTTATTAACAAACAAACATACATACGCACAATGCAGATTTGCCGAAGTTGATTTAGAGATCTCACTTCGCTCGATCAATAATTTGTGCCAGAGGACCATGGAACGTAGTATTTTAGGTAACAAGAGAACCGACCTAATCAGGAACACCAAATCCAGCTCAAACAGGATTGGGCAAGACACCAAGCGCTTTAAAATTAACGAGTAATAATGGCAGGAGACCGCTATAACGGGAACAAGTGGAAAGATTTTGGGATATCTTTGCCCAGCAGTGAGAGAAAAGTTCCTAAAAAACATTATTACAGATTTTAAGTATGACGGAGGAACAGTGGGCCAAGCAGACCACCGAGTGGAACACTGACACAACCAGATGACGTCACGGCAGACCAAGGAAAAGATGAAGGGACGAGCTCACTAACTTCTGAGCGGATTGGTCCATCTTGGCGCTAAAAATAAGTGACTGGAAATAATGTGGGGAGGCCTTTGCCCAGCAGTGCAACACAGAGAGTTAAAAATAACAATAGAGGTTTTTATTAATCTCATCCCTCACACACAACCTTAACTAAATTAAGGTCATGAAATTCAAAACTTAAATCGTTGTCATTATTTAAAAAGGTAAATCCATCACAACCTTCATAACCCACATAATATCAAAGAAGGCTCTACGCACAATTAGGTATGCAAAAATAACGACACTCGCTGGGTTTATCTTCGTCTGAATAACATCTGGCGAGTTTTCGCTTAATCTTTTGGGGTAGGTACTATCAGCAGCAAAATAATCAACATGAATTGTACAGTAGACTATCTTCGTGGCGCAGTGGGCGAACAGCCGGTTGAGATGCAGAAGGTAGCGGGTTCGATTCCCGCCGCGGAACAAATGTTGCATTACCGACAGATATTTGTTTCGGGACTCGAAGTTTTTCTATTTAATATGAAGTGTTCTATTAGTAACCTAGTTTTCATAGTACAAGCTTTTCTTAGATTGAGGCTAGAAAGCGCTGTGTGACATATGAAGCAGTTTTACTTAGAAATGTTTCGTAATTGATTTCAATCATTAATTTAAATACGGGAATTATCACGTACCGTTTTTCGTTCCTCGCAAGATCCGAGACGCGATAGAAATAAGTCGTATGCCGAATTTTAACAGAGATAGAGGATGGGTTTTTCCGCCAGCCTGGAGGCCATGTCTTCATGATGCAAGTGACAGAAGAGTGAGTGATCCTGGTAGATACATAGTGTTGTGTGTTTGCCTGCACCAAGAACTACCGAAGAGAGCAGCAGTGATGATAATGATGATGACACAGATCAGACACAGATGACACACGCTGTGCTTTCGTTGACCCACCACTCCGCCCGTCCACTCGCGCGCAGAGAGCAGCGGCGTGCAGTGCGAGGCGAGACGTTATTCGGAGCGGATCGCATTGACCCTGATGAAGGTTCACGAATTGAACCGAAACATTGTCGGTCGAAACACCGATAAGACGATACATGATAATTCCCGTATTTATAAAAATGATATCCAGCAATATTTATTTTTTTATATTTATTACTTAAAAAATACCAATAGTTGTTGACGATCATAGACAAATCGACACGCTATTTAAAGATGAACCACCTTTAAATACTCTCCGCCTTATTATGAATACTGGTTTATTTATATCTTCCCTGTACGTATCATCATCATTAACATCATATTAGCCATAGAACATTCACTGCTCATAGATTTCCAGACCGACCAATACAAATACATCTATGCATAATGTATTTCAAAACATCAAGTACAATGTCGTAGAATAAATGAGTTGTTTTCTTTTTTCTATCTCAAATAACAAACTTTGAAAGTTAAGCTATATACCACAAGTAAAATACTTATCAAAAACTTGAGACATTCATTATTATAAATAAAGGATTTATGATCGTATTAATACGCCATAGTTGACGCAATCCCCACCACCGCGTCCGTCTACTACGCGCAGGGCTGCGGCGCGTAGTGCGAGGTGTGACGTGGTCCGGAGCGGATCGCACTCACCCTAATGAAGGTTCACGAATTGAACCGAAACATTGTCGGTCGAAACACCAATAAAACGGTACGTGACAAATCCAATATTTTTAATATATATTGAAATTAATTCCGACAGTTTTCTAAGTAAAACTTGAGAAATTCCATTACTTAGATCTGCAGAGAATTGACTATAACTTTTTTTATCTAGCCAATGCTGTCCCACTGCTAGGCAAAGGCCTCCCCCCCCCCCCCCCCATCTCTCCACTTTTCTCGATCTTGTACCATTTCCCGCCAGTTCCTATAAAAAGCGTCTAAATCATCGCGCCATCGCTTCTTAGATATAGTGTTCATAGGCAACACTATATCTGTACTAATATTAGGTATAATGAGAAAAGAATTGTTTGTTTTATTGAATAGGCACCGAAACTACTGGACCGATTTAAAAATGTTTTTCACTGTTGGGAAGCTACGCTACACTATCCCCGGGTGACATAGGCTACTTTTTACCCAACTCCGCAGGAGGAGGGTAATGTTTCTATTGAAAAACTGCGCGTACGTTGCCGAAGCTGCCGATTGGTCAGCTAGTCTTTTATATTTGTATAAAAATATGTTCTAGTTACCAAAGCAGCTGCGATTTTACAAGCTAGTACTGCAAGTGACATCAAAATCAGTTTATTAATTAATGTTACTTTTATAATGTTACATTTTCATTTAACCGACCGACTGTACCAAGGCTCTGCAGGATAATGTAATATAATGACCGGCCCTCATTTAAGAGGAGCGTCTTAATAGCTGTCTTTGAAGACGCTAGTGATACCAGTCTTTGTAGTCGAAATTAAATTGATTCTGGCATAAATAGTATTCACTACCCATTATACATCTACAGTAATGGGATGATAAGTTAATTAGGACTATGTTTGTTTAGGGTATTTCAAGGATGTGAGGATATAATCTTTGAGATGGTACCGTGAATTATACAACAGTAACTCAATGTTGCTTTGTTTTAAGTGACATTGTTAAAATGGCTAAATTACATAAGAAACTGTAGTTGCAGAGTTCTTTTATTGTTGGCTGCTTTTTACTACAATGACATATATACTCGTACATATAGCAACTTAGCATATATACTCATCTTAGGTAGGTAGGTATAATTGGTTAGGCAGGCAACATGTTTTATTCTTTATTAATTATTCTCTCAACGACTATCATCAGGAGCGACGTGTCGCTCAACGAGCTATGGAGAGGGCTATGCTCGGGGTTTCTCTACGGGATCGAATCAGAAATGAGGAGATACGTAGAAGAACTCAAGTCACCGACATAGCCCGACGGATTAGCACGTTGAAGTGGCAATGGGCAGGCCATATAGCGCGCAGAACAGATGGCCGATGGGGCCGAAAGGTTCTCGAGTGGAGGCCACGGACCGGCAAGCGCAGCGTAGGACGTCCACCCACAAGATGGGCAGACGACTTGGTAAGAACCGCAGGTCGGCGTTGGATGCAGGCCGCTTCCAACCGCAGTTCCTGGAGATCAATGAGGGAGGCCTTTGTCCAGCAGTGGACATCCTACGCCTGATATGATGATGATTAATTATTATTTTTGTTTTTTTTTAAATAAGGCTCTTTAACTGACGTCCGTGACGTCAATGCAGGTTTGATGGCTGAAAACCAGCGTTGAGCAATAAGTGTATTGCTCAGCATAATGCTGAGCCATTCTCCTTTATCGGCACAGGGCTCATAGTGACCGGGTACGTATCTTTGGTTCTACTTATATTTTATTGTTTAAGTTAACGTGTTTTTGATTTTCTGTATTTAATTGTCTGTCTTTAAATATCCACTGTATGTAGTTTCTGTGTGTTTGCTACGTGTGTCGAAATAAATGTTTATATCTATCTATCTATCTATTCAGGCTTTAAATGAAAAGCTTTGTATTCTGCAGAATGGACTGTGTTTTTTTCTTCTTAAGTTCTAGATTTACAATTTAAAAGTGCGCACTTCGTGATCATAAATTTTGTACGAAATTTGTGCTAGACTTAAATGACATTTGACTTTTGATTTTTTTTATATTTTATCGTATTAATTTTAACTAGCTGACCCGCCCAACTTTGTACCGTCTTGACATGCATATGACGCGTGCTGTCAATGTACGTCACCAGTAGAATTGTCAATCGGCCATCATTAGCTGCACATATGTATGAGAAAATGAACTTTCTTCATAATTTGTTTACGTATATTTTTCCAATATTTTATTAGTTTTTCTGCTATTCGGGGCAAAGATAAATCCAACAAATTAAAGATCATGAAAATCGGTCCAGCTTTTCTTGAGTTACAAATGGGGAAGCTAACCCGACTTTGTTTTATATATTGTAACATAACTTTGATTTGTTAACCATTTGTATATAACTTATTGTATTTTACATTTTAAATTTAAATTTTCTAGGATTAGTATTATGTTTTCTAATAACCAAATAATTTCCTCGCCCTAGCGCCTACCGCGCAACGCGCATTTTAAAAGGGGAATGCCCGCCGTCCATAATTTAGGCCCTCAGTGCACACTTATGGAAGTTTTACCATAATAACAAGTATTTAATAAACTAATATCAGACAAAAGGAAGGTTCAAGAAAAAGTTGGGGTTAAATTTTTATAATTTATTTTATTTTTAATAAAAAATATTTTTAACCACAGTGTTTCAAACATATATACGGATTTATTGCCTCTGAAGTCTACAACAAAAATAATAATCATCTATTCTAAGCGTTTTAAGTGTCATATATAATTAAAATATCGTCCAGGAATTGAGCTGGAGGATTTATGTTAGGTTGATGCCGTGCCCAACCTAAATACCAAATAACAGTCATTACGTGGGCACAACATCCAACAGTTCGGCGGCCAACAACGCAGCTGCAACAATACTCAGTTACGACTCTATCACTACGACTAAACACAATGTATACATAATATACTTTACGATTAACATGTTAACTCGATATCTTTGCTCTTAATAGACAGCTGTCTGGTGCAAAGTAACTAGGATCTAACATCCCATTTCTTTCTCTGTACACCTCTATTTGGTAACATCCATCAGACCTTATATGTTCCCCATAGTATGAGCGGGCCTGTTTCAGCTGATAGGTCCCGCAGGCTATTAATATAAGTTCTTCATATGAAAGAATTGGGGAGTCACTAAGATTTTCTGAATTAACATTTATATTTATAAAGTCTGCCCTAGCTCTATTTAAACTGTGCATCATATTTGCATTCACTCTTTGCAATATTTGTGCAGCGTCTTTCCTATCTCTTATTTTAGTATGAAACTTATTTACAAGTGCAGCAGCCACAGTAAAATCTACCATAAGATGCTTTGAAGCTCTGTTAAAAAAGTTTTGCCGAAATAATTAAAAAGCTGTTTTAAAAATGCCATTGACAGCTTCAACAACCCAGCGACATAAGGTAACTGCTCTTGACTTGTTTGCCTGGCTAGAAGTGAGTTGTTGTTCACCAGCTTCAGGAGATAAAGGTTCATGAACACTGTAATTGCAGCTTTGCAGTAATGGCAATGAGTCTCTGAATCCCCTATCTAAAATAAAAACATCACCAGGCTGAAAAAATTGTCTATATGAACTTGTATCACATCGAAACTCTTTATTAATAATATTGGCGTCAGTTGTTGTTGCAGGATAGGGGCCAAGAACATCTACTATGTAACCATCACAGCACACCAACAGAAATGGTTTTACCAAGTTACAGTATTTGTGTAAAGAATATGATTTCTTTTGGTACAAGTAGTTTGAGCTCTTCTCTACATAAATGTATGTACCATCAGCAATGACAATTGGTTTCCTATCTGGTCCTCCATAAAGACCATTTGGAATTAATAAATTCCGTCGAGATATTTCTTGTCTCGAAATATTATTTAATCCAACATTTCTTGGCACAAAGTCTTCATATATTATTTCTCTTGCTGTTTTCATATAGCTCTCCAATGTGCTCCTTGGAACCCGCAATAAAGCTGACATTCTCTCATCACTATCACCAGTTCTTAGCTTCATTAGATAAGCAGCTAGTTTAAAAGCACCCCTATGTTCACTGTTTAGTCTGGGTACTTCCAAAAGTATTTGTGCAAATTGTTCCTTTGAAAAGCCCATATAGTCCCTAATAATGAACAATGTAATCTGGTCGAATTTGTATGTTTTCAAAATCCAAGTGAAGTAACATATTATCCTTCAATAATGAAATAAGTTCTTCAATTTGCTCAACAGTAAAAGTCTTGATAGAATGTATGATACCAAGTAAATACCAAGAATTACTTCTTAAATGATAAAGACAAATTCTACAATCAGGAGGCACATAAAAATTATATGTGCACAGTAAATTCACTCGCAGAATAGATGGGACTAATAGTCGCTAAACCTCATTGCAGCCAGGAAAGAAACATTGTCTTTGAGTGTTTGGTGCTCTAATGTAATTAGACAGAATAGTATCACCAGCTGTAAGTGTGCTTTCCTGTTCAGATCTTGAGGGTGTGTGATCCTCAAAAGATTCCTCTGAAGGAGCACTGTGAAGGAGCAGGTGGTTCTTCCAAAGAATGTAAACGTGAGGCTGCTCTGTCTGTCCTCCGCCAACAGGAGTGGCACAAAAGAGCTGATGCTGGCAACTGCAAAAAAAAATTATAAATTGTAGGAAAACTGTCATCATAGCTGTTTAAGGTTAACTGAGACATAATAAAACACAGTTCTCCCATTTCATGTTTAGTTAATCCTTCAATTCAGGCAGTTAAAATGACAATTGAAGAACAATGTACCCATTACTGAATCCGATCTCACGGGCCTTTAAGGATTAAATCAAAATATTAAGGGGACACCGGAGGGACAATCGCCCATATAACATGTACTACCAAGAAAATTTCGAATTGGAGCATATTTCTACCATATTAAGGTATTATTTTAATTTGAATCGTATTTATCTAGGTTCCCAACCATATATTAGATCAAAATACTTACTTAAAATGAAATAGAAGCATATCGCATTCTGCATGTTTTACGTCATAAAAGACCTGATTTCAACCTAATTGTTTCGTATTAAAAACAACAACATCTTACGTATCCTAGTCATGGCAACATAGATTATATCGTCTAGTTACAGAATAACAACACAATGAGAAGAATACAACAAGTTTTTTCAGTCATCATTTTTGGTATTACGGAACACGGTCAAAATCTAATCAAATTTAGAATCGTTCTATTGCTATCACTGTCGCTCTGCGTGGCTAAATTTTGTCACTAAACAGGGATAGCGATATTCAGGCCGAAGTTTTTGACGCGGCCGAATTGAAGTTGCACTCAGGGTTCGCCGGCGCGTTAAGTTAGATGTAAAAAAATCTATATTTTTAAATTGTAGGTAACTAACATCATGCAAGTTTTTTTTTTATAAATAGGTTAACTGAGACATTTAAAATGTAGTCATAGTTCCTCCGTTTCGTGTAATGTTTTAAAAATAAAAATATTAAGATGGAAAAAAAATCAATACTATATTAATAAATATGTAAATATTTTCTTACCTCACATGGTGCAACCTGCTGACTAATCATATCTCTTATGCGATTTTCACGTGGGGAGTCAGTTCTTAGCCTAAACATATATGTAAATCTTTGTCTCAACAGAGAACGGCCACAACAGATGCACACTTGAGAATGACCAACAATTGGTTCTATAGGGGCTTGGTTGGATTGCTGGCGTATCTGACTCCATGCTAAGGTCCAGCATGAATGACATACCACATTTTCACTTGAAACGCATACCTAAAATAAACATTAATATTAGTTTTTATTATTATTAATACACTAATTTTCAATTCCACTTACTACAAATAATACCGAAAATATATTAAGTATTGTTTACCTGTTATGGTTTAACCCAACGTTGAATAATATTTCTCACTTCTGGTATTTCTAACACATGTCTGCGCATTCTCGAAACATTAATCCCACAATTCACACATCGTATTTGTGTATTAAGTGATTGTTGTGGTGGTAAACTTGGTCCAGGGAGATTACCGGGGTTGTCCGATGTGGTCAGGGTCGCTGCTGGGGTCGTCGTGAAAAGAAGGTGCGGAATCCATGTTCAGGCCGTGGTCGTCGTTTGTAGAAGGGTCGTCAGAGTTAATGTTCATAACCAAATCAAAAATCGAAGACAAAACAATAAGATGCAAAGTGGATCGCAATGATCGCAAGCGCACGGAAAAGCAATTGATAAACAATGCAATGACCTCTATGACAATGACTGGTGACAGACATTACAAGTTCTTCAAGTGTTGCCATTTCAAAAACCTACCAGAATCGATTTAAAAGATTTTAGAATCGATTACTATGTAAAGTAACACATGGACTTGTAATAATAATAGGTATTTGAACAAAATCATCTGTTTACGAAATCGTTGCATAAAAATAAGGATTATATAATATATATCCACAAAATAGAATTTCTAGATGAATTAATGAGATTAAAAACTTGTATTTATAAATCAATATCATTACTTATCTAGATTTTTTTTACTATCGATTAACTGTGGATTAAATCTTTACAAAATAAGTTATTTACAATGACAACTCTATTATAACTGTCTCTAATCTATTATAACTACAATACACTTACACTGAAAAATAAATAAAAGAATACTAAGTTCTATTGTTTAATTTGTAGTCCCAAAAAATTAAGACTAACATTTTAGCTTAATCTATAGAAATGAATTTAGTCTGCACGTCTGGGCCGTAGGTCGGTATTCCCCTTTTACTAAAATTTCATAAATATAATATTTAAGCATCCAAATGACCGTTAAATGCTAGACAGAGACATGCATAACTATACAACCAGCTATCTCGTTCTTGACCGTCCATCACAGTAGTCATCTATTAGTAGTAGTACGGTTTTTGCCTGTTAGTGGTCGGAGCTATCTATAGATCGTTTGCAATGGTTTTAAGATGATATAACTATTTTTTATATATTTAAAAGGCGTTATTATGTGGCCATCTTCCCTGCACACTTTTAAATTGAAGGTATTAATGTCACCCCAGTAACGTTTTTAACAATCGTTTACATAATATTTTTAAAACAGATTATTTTAAATGTATTTTATGTGTGAGTTTATTATATTATGCAAATGTGAGTTTATACAAAGGTTGTACAAATTTTATTTTATAGCTATTTATGTATCTTTACATACTTAGTATAAAATGAAGTTGTTTCCGCTGTCTGTTTCCTTTGATCTTTTAAACTACTAAACGGACTTTTATCCAGTTTTCAGCAAAATATAGAGTGATTCAAGAAAAATATGTATATGTATAATACATACATACATCTGTTTGTTTGTTTGTTACTTTAAACGATTCGTAATTTCAACGGATCGTAATGAAATTTTGCTAGGAGATAGATTATATATCCTGCGAAAGGACATAGGCTACTTTTTAGCCAACTGCGCAAAATAAGGGTAATATTTTATTGAAAAACCACCCGTGCAAAGCCGCGGGCTGGTCAGCTAGATTGAATTATAAATTATTCACCTTAACTTTATGAATTCATTCAACAATTATAACCTGTAGTACACCACTGCACTCCGTTATAACTTCACTAATAGCTTTCCGTCCAAAGGTTGCCTGGAAGAGATCGCTCTCAGCGACAAGGTCACCCATTGTATTGTCTTTTTAGTTTTATTTAAGTGTTATGTTGTTTCTGTGTGGTAATTACAATAAAGATCTTGTCTTTATGGTCATGTAAATAATTGTTTATTATATATGTTCGACTGACCATACGACTGACGTGACCCGCCCAGTCCAAGGTCACGTCAGTCGTATGGTCACAGATAAATGGGCAACAGTCGTCACACAATGGGTGACTGCGGATGGGCGTCAAAGCCGGGACATGGCGAGTTACGACCTTTTGTTTTTTTTTTAATCTAGCCTACTTTTTCCCACTGCTGGGCAAAGGCCTCCCCCAACTCCTTTCACCTATTGCGATCCTTGGCAGATTCCCACCATTCCTTCTCGAATCCGCTGATGTTGTCGCGCCAACGCTTTCGCGGCCGACCCCGACGTCGCTGTCCTCCTCCGGTACCCAAGGTGTTATGATATTGGCCCATTTCTCCGGAAGCATTCGACTTACGTGCCCGGCCCAATCCCACTTAACCTTCGCGGTTTTGTCTCCCACATTGGCAATGCTAGTTAAAGAACTAAGCGTGGTATTCTTCACCCGATTGGTTCTCCGGAATCCTAGGACGCTGCGTTCCATTGCCTTTTGGCAAATCTTGAGCTTGGATTTCTGCAGCTCGGTCAATGACCATGTTTGCGCACCGTAGGTTAGAACCGGCAGGATACACATGTCTATGAGTTTGGGCTTCAGATTCAGAGGAAGGCCACCCTTCATGTGCGTCTTCATGGACCAGTAGCTCTTTCAGGCATTTTCGAGTTACGATCTTAGTCAACAAATAAAATTAAAAAATCGAATTCTTTGATTATCTTTGGCAAAAACATAAGTTATTTAATTATTTTAGAGACAATGACCTTTTTCTGAGATAGGTAAATAAGGAGTTAGTCTCAATTCCCCAAGTACTAATTTAAAGGCGATTTTGAAAAGTATATGAAAACATTATCTAAACGAACTTGGAACAGTATCCATAAAAGCTAATGTCTAAACCATAAAAACTACGGAAACGTCTAAAATCTCTATATTAGTGTAGAAATTGTCCTATCCTACAAAGATTTGTCTTAATTACTGACTCACCCAAACTTCTCGCATTTTGACCCCCGAGCCACAGAATAAATAATAGTGTTCACATTCAAAAGCTTCAATAATATTTTCATCCATTCGAGTGTGATCTAGTTTTCAAGCGATAATTAAATTTACAGGAACTTAATTAAAACAGATCTCAGTAGATATACAAAACATTATTACGCTTATTGCTTGCGTGGTCTCCATTTTAAAACTCTTTGGCCTAATAAAGCCACAAGGCCGCTAGGTGGTAAGATGACGTAAATACGTTAATTTCCGTACTGGGGCATGTTAGGTGCAGGCCAATCAACGTCAAACGAACTTTTTTTTATGATATTTGTGGGGAAACAAGCTTACGGCCCACCTGATGGTAAGTGGTCACCGTCGCCTATTGACACCAGCAAACACCCGGGGTATTGTCGATGCGTTCCCTACACTGTAGAAACCTCTTTACATTTCTCTTGAAGCCCGCTTCAAGCCATGTCCTAGCCTAATGGGAAAACCTCAGATGGTAGGTCATTCCACATCTTGCAAGTATGGTGTAGAAAAGATCGCGTGAAGCGTGTGGTGCGCGATACCCAATTGTCGATTATATGTGGATGAGCTTTATTACGTTGTCGAGAAGTGCGGTGGTATTATCTCGACGACGGGATGAGATCAAATAGCTTCTCAGAACATTCCCCATAATACAGGCGATATAATCTACTGAGCAAACCGATGTCACGGCGTTAATTCCTGTTAATTTATGTCTATGTTCAGCACAGGACGTCCTATGGCTGATATGATGATGATAAAAAATTGCTTGTACTCGTAACCCTCAGTACGAGGATACGCGGCCTGCGTTTATTCCATACAAACGTACTTCCCTGTTTCCCCTCTGGATAGTGACACTAAAACAAATATTTTTGAAGTAACACTTCTTTACGCACGCTTGACTTGGGGAGTAAGCTGGTGAATGCGTTACGAAAAGTGTTACGTAAGTGAAAATCAGAGGGAGATATTAGTTAGTGAAGATAAAAAGAGAGAGAGTTACGTTTCGTATATTACTGTAGAAGCAAGAGAGAGAGGTGCGAGCACACATTTTATTTCTCTTTTTCTCTCATAGCCAGTTAATTTGTTTTATATCTCCTATCCCAAATAAGCCGAAGTTATACAAACTACAAAGACAAAACACTCCTTCATGCAGTGTAAAAGAGTTCATTTTACTATAGATAAAAAAAAGTATTACCGACGTTTTGTATTTGAATCTACCAGCTTCGATTTACGAAAAAGTTCAGCTATTCCACAACAGATTGCAGACAGCAGCAAAAAATAACTTATGTAATTACTTAATAAATGCGCCTCGAAATAAGGTTGATATTTCTTTAAAACATAATTTTTACCGCTACTCAGCCTGTGTGGTGACACAAAATATTGGCATTATCTATAGAATGGACCCGATTTTGGGTTTGATTAAAATATTATCGGATACAAAATGGTATTGTTATCTATAATCTAAGGATAATTTAGTTCAATATTTTATAGATGAAGCTAAAGAAGTTTTGTTTCAGTCGTGTGGTCTAAAGCACACTCGTTTTTTTTACAATACAATCTATAAGTACCTTAATCACACTCCTGTGTTTTGTTTTTCCCTATTATTAACGAATATAAGAACCAGTAACCCTCTAAAATCAATCACGAAAATTGCTCAGTTTTACCGCCCTTATCAGACGTCCAACAAACAAATTTGGTGTATATAAAATAACCAGCCAAGTGCGAGTAGGACTCGCGCACGAAGAGTTCCGTACCATTATCTATAAAACGGCAAAAAAACATGTCTGTTGTATGGGAGCCCCCCCCCCCCCCCCCTCCCACCACTTAAATGATAATTTTATTTTGATTTAATTATATATTTATAAAGTGAATAATACAACTCATTATTCTATGAATATTTCAAGCGTCTACCTGATGCCGTTATCAATATCGAGCAAAAACGAGCAAAAAAATCACGTTTGTTGTATGGGAACCCCAAAAAATATACATTTCTAAATACTACTACATTACTACTACTACTAAATACTAACTACTCTGTTTGTTTGTTATCTTTACATAACTAAACGGCTGAACGGATCGTAATGAAATTTTGCAAGGAGATGGGTTTTATCCTGGGAAAGGACATAGGCTACTTTTTAGCCAATTGCATAGAATGAGGGTAATGTTTTATTGAAAAACCACCCGTGCGAAGCCGCAGGCGGGTCAGCTAGTACAACATAAAAACTACACAAAGGTTAACACGATTAGGGGGAATAATCGCTAAAAAAACAAGTGTGCTTTAGACCACACGACTGAAGTAAAATTTCTTTTTCAAATTTATTATTTATAAAATTGTTTAATTACAAAATTGTTCACGCATCTGTAGTTTAATCAGTCTATGTTCATTCTGGACAGACGCAACTCACACTCGCACATTAACGTTAAAAAATATACGTAACGTAACTCTCTTTCTATCTTCATCAACTTATATCTCCCTCTCAACTTCCGTTCGCACTTTTCGTAACGCATTCACCAGCTTACTCCCCAAGTCAAGCGTGCGTAAGGAAGTTTTATTTCAAAATAATTTCTTCCTTTTGGAAGGTTCTAGAAGGTCTAAATGTTATTCTGTGGCAGTCTGAGCTTATAGTCAACGTTATAGAGCTCATTTTCCACCGCCATTGACTAAGGGTGACACATCCATAGAACCTTGCCTTAAAGTATTTCATTACATAGAGAGTATAGTTAAGGACTGAATTTGGGTTATACTATTAACTAATACTTATGACCACAGAATGTCATTGCCCTTTATGATATTATGTCACATATTATGACACTTACGTCGCACTTACTATACTCGTATGTATATTCGGGTTGGAGTATTGGTATCATTTTGGATACACGTAATGTGTCTGTAGGCTTGATAAGTTAGGAAATAAAATAATGACTATGTAATCCGAAAGATTTTGGAACCTTTTGGGCTATTCTTTATCTATTAAGCTAGCTGACTGGCCTGGCTTCGCACGGGTTTTATTAAAAATAGTTACAGTCTGCGTCGAAGCCGGGGAAGGCCGAAGAGCCGTTGGCGTAACGATCTTGATACCTTTCAAGATAGCCGGTGAGACGTGGCAAGTGATCGCGAGATATGAAGGAATGTGGGGGAGACCTTCGCTCAGCAGTGGGAAAGTATAGGTTAGGGAAAATTATAGTCCTACCACGCCTACCAAATTCCTGAACATTTCGATTCTCTGAAAACCTCCTTCTCAAAACCCTGCATGGAACCAGTTTCTATGCAAACTCCTTTTCCTTCCAAGCTGTCCGATTATGGAGAGCTAGACTCAAAAACTTTTATCTCCATGGAGAGTCGTGATTCATGCATCTGATCATTATAATTAATATTAAATTTATATGTAAGTACATATTTATTTATTTTGATATTTATTTATTTATTATTATTTATGTACTTAATATGTATGTACGTAACTATATAAGATTAAGTAATTTTTCTTTTCTTATTATTAAGTTTATTCATTTTACACCTCGACCAATCTTACATTAAGCAATGATCCTCTCTATCCAAAGGTTGTCTGGAAGAGATCGTTTTGTTAAGCGATAAGACTGCCCATTATGCTTACACTTATTGGTTTTATTTTATTTCTTTATATCTGTTGTGTCTAGCTTGTAAGGTATTATAAAGAATTTTTCTTCATTCATTCATAGCCTAGTACTTTGGGATAGTGTTACTTTGACAACTTCTGTGGGCGAATAGCCGGCTGAGACGCAGGAGTTTGCAGGTTTTATTCCCGCCGCGGAATAAATAACAGATATTTAATCCGGTTCTAGATATTTTTCTATATATTAAAAGCACGTATTTACAAAAAATAATTATATTATATCAGTTATCTTGTTCCTATATCACAAGCTCTGCATAGTTTGGGGCTAGATAGCGCTGTGTCAAATTTCCAGCGATGTTTATTTGTTTATCATATATAACTTTCCATAAGTAATAGGAATTTTTAGAACCGTTTTAGTTGTAACTTAACCTCACTATAATATTAGTTTATATATATCAGCATAACTGTTACATTGCCACGCCATCTAAAATATTCACATTCCAACCATGTGTACTAAAAGAAGACTTAGTTCTGTTAATTAGTACTTTGTACTTCACTGGTACATACAATTATGGTTGTAATTTATGTATAACTTTCTGACCCGCCGACCTTCGTACCGCCTTGACGTGCATACCTTGACGCGGGCCACTGTGAATTGAGGCGTATAGAATCAAAGACAGCTATATCCACTTCCGCTGAATTTACAGCCTATTCAAAAAATGCTTATTTCACTATATTTTTGCCCTAAACAACAGAGAAAATCTCGTAAAAACTTAGTGTAGGAATTTAAAATTATTAACAAAGCACTCCGACATCCCTAATGATAGTTTAAATAGTTAATGAATACATTAAAATCCATTCTCAAGTAAATATAGACACAATACGGACTTAGCTGCCTTTGATTCTCTTTGCCCCAATTATCAATCGGCAATCATTACGTGCATCTATGTATGATAATTTTGCGTGAATTTTTCCGATATTTTATTATTTATTCTACTATTCGGGGCGGAGACAAATCCAACAAAACAAAGATGATCAAAATCAGTCCAGCCGTTCTTGAGTTATAAAAAGTGTAACTAATCCAACTTTGTTTTATATATATATAGGTATGTAGGTACAGTAATATTTTAGTTGCGAATGTATACGGTCTTTGTGTGTTGAAAAGTAATATACATTTATTACAAAATACTTAAATAAAATATATTTAAGTTATATAAAATAAATATGTATAAGTTTTATATGGAATTAATATCCTTAACTAAGTCAATTTTCTTGAAAATAACATGTCTAGTAGGTTTTTTTTCGAAAAGTCTTTTTGTTTGAGAATCCGTCACGTGTTATTAAAATATTGACGATATTGTCAATATTTTACCAAACATCCTGTTTAGTAGAATAGGGATTAAAGAAAATCTAATTAACATTATAAGTTATGTATTATTATAAAATGTTCTGAATTTTTATTTCATGTCGTACTTAATATTTTTTTCTGTACAATTTTTAGAAGGTCTTAATATTCACATCGCGAGTATTTGTTATAAATTTCGTACAAATTCCAATATAAAATGTGATTCCATACAAAGTTCGACTCTAGAAATTTTGCTATCAACTACATCGGTAAACATTAGAACGGAAACAAGCTAATAAGAAAACTTAAAAGTTTCAACTTATAAAATTAAAACTGTACACATTGTATTAAAACTCGTAGCTATGTAGTACTGCTATTGCGTAGATATCCTACGGCGTAGAGTTGCTACGGCGTAGAATTGCTACGAGATTGCTACAAGCGTACTTGGTAACTTGGTAACACGCTTACCACTAGAACTCGAGAGCCGATAGCGGTAGCGAATAGCAGAGCTATTAAACATGCATTCAAACCTTAGGAACACAGTATGTAACTCGATTAATAGATTATAGGTGTGATGTGGATCTGACCCATAGTCTAATTACGTAGGTTTTCAAATTCGTAATTGACTTTTGGCATTACTTACCCGAAACTTTATAACAGAAATACCACTGTACTGGGGCTTGACGTCTAAAAGTATACACATATGTTATCTTATTATACGTCTGAATAAATACATATAAATAATGCTGGACATTTTACACAGCGCTATCTAGCACCAAACTAAACAGAGCTTGTACTATGGGAACTAAATAACCGATAGAATACTTATGTACATTTTTTTGTAAAAACATACTTAAAATATATAGGAAAACAACCAGAGCCGGAACACATATCTGTAGATCATGCAAACATTTGTTCATCCTGCGTCTTAGCCGGCTATTCACCCACTGCACCACGGAGGTCGTCAAATAATATACTAATTTATTCTCAAAGTTACCTAAACTACTGTAATTGATTAAAAAATCTTTAAATAATAGTCGCTCCGCCTCACGCTATGCTTATTACAAGATCACAGACTGACTTCCTAACACGCTTACCGACGGAAGTCAAATAGTCAGTAAAAGGATGAAATGAAAAACCACTATTAAACTATAAACAAATTGAAAAGTTCCTGTTTTGTTCAACTTGTAATGGAAAAGTTCTCGGAAAAGTGGTTTGCTTTGAAACTAAAGTAATTGTGGGACTCTAGTGGGGCATCAGCACCCGATTCTCGTAAATTAGACTTCAACTTTCACCCGCTTTACGATAATAGATAAGATCGCCTTTCAATTTGATATTGCTATATCTTTTTTAATTTCGTAGTTGCCAACGTTCATTTTTAGGGTTCCGTACCCAAAGGAAAGAAAGAAAGAACGAAAGAAAATACATTTATTTGCAGACATAACAAAACAAAGACACACACAGTAACAAAAATAATACGACAGTAGGAGTAGCAATATAACTAACAAAAGTAAAAACATAAAATATACATAGGCAGTTAGTACGTCCAGGTTATGAGCGTCCGCAAACTAGGATCCGGCTCAGCATTATAAGCCACGCACTAGTAAATACGAGTACGCAGCGCGCTGATCTTCAGCCGGTTCCATCATTCATTCCAAAGGGTCTGCCACCAGGCTGAATCTCATGAACCGTGATAGTTAGACAGTTGAAATATTAACAGATTATGTATTTCTGTTGCCGCTATAACAACAAAAACTAATAACAGAATAAAATGAAAATTTAAGGGGGGCTCCCATACAACAAATGTGTTTGTTTTGCTCGTTTTTGCTCGATATTGATAAAGGCAACACAGATAACCTCTTGATATATTCACAGAATATTTAGTTAAATATTAATTTTAAACATAAAAACTAAATTAAAATAATTAAATATTTAACAGGACTCCTATACAACTGTCGTGATTTTTTTACCGTTTTTATAGATAATGGTACGAAACCCTTCGTCCGCTAGTCCGACTCGCACTTGGCCGGATTTTTATTTTATTTTTGTATTGTACCCTAAGTGTTTTTGTACTAAGTTGTTTTGAAATAGTAAATTGAAGTGATTTCATTTACTGGAAGTAGCGTTGTTATGAAGGTAATAAATAATATATTAAATATTGTTGGACATTTCACACAATGCTATCTAGCCGAAACTAAGCAGAGCTTTTAATATGAAAACCAGAGGGCTTAGCGAAGTTACAGTCGATTAGCGATGACGCTAGCCGATAAGTCGGAAAATGTATGGGATTTGACACATGCTATGTAAATATCACGTGATATATTGAAAACAAACCTATGTAGAAATCGAATCGATTCGAAGCGAATGTGACTTGGCTACGAGCCCAGGTAATTAAATACTTATGTAGCACTGATGGAGTACTTAAATACTTTTTTTTGTAAATACACATTTATAATATACAAAAATACATCCATACCCAGAACAAATATCTGTAGATCATGCAAACATGCGTCTCAGCCTGCTATTCGGCCACTGCGCCACTGAGGTCGTCGAAAGGTGTTATTGATTTTGATTTTAATTACGGATTATATAGACTTCTGAATATAGGTTTTTTTTTTATAGTTCTAATGATCATTATCTAGACTTGTACGGGGAAACCCTGGAAATGTGTTAAGAAGACATGAAAATTTGAGGTAAAAATTTAATTGATTTTTGAATTATAAAATGTCTTATACATGTGACCACTTATTTGCAACTGCCCGCTCTAAAGCTTACATCTACCATGAAATAGATTCAACGTCAACACATCCGGTCGTGGGACCGTGCGTGGGCGCACGAGCAAAGCAATTAAGTATGCGCTGATTTGACATTAAAGATGACCTAAATGGTTGGCGTTGGCAACATAACTATCTAATAAAAAAGTGATGAAAATAGTACATATTTGTAGTCTAGGCCATAAATACTATTTAAAAAAGCAAGTTTCATCAATGCAGTATAAAAAAAACTAGACACAGTTCTATTCTATTTTCTCTATTGTCCTTTGTTTTTTATTTATATTGTATTGACCTTTGAATAGAGTGCATTTTAGAATAAATTTAATAGTGACGTAACGAATGCTTAAGTAGATTGAGAAAGCATTTCATTGGAATTTATTCTAAGAGTGCTTTAGTGGAGTTCATTTCTACTTGTATACCAATACTTAAAGAGCGCTTTCCACACATATTATATAAAAGTAGGTACTTTTTAATTAGATTTAGCATATAACATGTTTAATATTTAAGTATATGTATATACGTTTGACTTGTTATTAATTTAAAAATTTTATTTTTTTTGAACTGTATTTTGTTCAGAATAAATAAATATTATGATATATTAACAAAATTGTTACTATTATTAAGCCTATTTATTTGACAAATAAATATTACTCGTATATATGTCTATCTATGTCCAATTTTTTTCGTAATTTTTAATTTTATTGTATCCATATTTACAAAGGTTTTTTTTATTTAATTATGTTTAAGGCTTTGCTCATTTGCAGGCATAGGCCTCCTCCAACCGCTTCTAATCCCTTCTTTGTTGGGCCAATCGGGTCTATGTCAAACCAACTATTCCTACGATGTCGTCGCGCCATCATTGTCTCAGTCTTCCCCGGGGGCAGTTAGTACTTCTTAATTAGACTTAGTTTATAGAATGTTAATATATACATATGTGTTTTCCTCATTTATTTATTTTATTTATTAATTGCTCTTTCAAAAAAAAATTAAAAAACTCAAGTTGGCCAACGTTAAAAATAAGCAAAGTGATGAGTTGTTTACTCTACGAAGTCTCGATACGAAGTCAGCCCGAGTCTTTGTTTTTTTTCGAATGGTCTAATCTCGCTGTTGGCCTCTGAGGCCGTTGCAGCTTAACCAAACTTTAGGCGAGCGCAGATGGCGCTCAGCTCTGTAAGTTTTGATGAGGCAACTAGCGTAAGGGCACCACTTAAGTACGAACCTAGGCTTGGGCTGTTGCCAGGGTGGGGATAGGAGAGAAACGCCCGGGTACATGCTTGTACCTCGTATAGTCGGTGACTGAAGGGACTCGTCGACCTCACTGGCGAGGTCGGTGTATCTGTGAAATGTTTGCTCTGTCTAATGTAGATAACTCAGAGATCTCTTCCGCATTAGCGTAGGTGATTCATCATCCGTCATCGGGGTCTCCGAGAACGTGTCTCGGACGACGGAGGGTTTTGCTCGTGGGCGGATCTTTCGGATAGTCCGGAAAGGTATGTACCAAAGGAATCGGATGATGAGTGGCAAGTTCATAATGTCGCTTGGAAGCTAGCTTGATAAACTTGGCTATTGACTGTATTTTCAATTCACGGTGTAGATCGTTTTAAGCAAGCGCCGCCTTTTTAAAGTCGACCGCAGTGCAGTACTGTTTACTAGCGATTTCTTGATATATTTTTACTTAATTATAGACTTACGTTTGACCACGATCGTATCGTATTGACGCACTCTCTTCAATCCTCTCCATCCAAAGGTTGTCAGGAAGAGATTGCTTCTAAGCGATAAGACCGCTCATTGTATTATTTGCTTTGTGTTTTCTATTTTGTTTATATTTTTTTTGTGTAGATTGTGTACAATAAAGTGTTTTCATTCATTCATTCACGATTTTGTCTGATGCTAAGCGATAATTCCATATTTACCTAATGAGTTGTTTAAAAAATAATCATAATACTTAGTTTAAATATTCTGAACTAAATTGAAACTAAGTTAGTACTCATAAATAAAAACAACTGTAGTTCAGAGACCTATTTAATTTGACCTCTGGTGTTAATGCGATTCACTGTTATTTTCAAGGCTGTGTTAATGTTAGTTTAACGCCGTAAATGACTGTCATTAATTCTGAAAAAGTTATTAGCTTTTATTCAAAAGTTTTAACTGATTATGTACAACATTGGACTGAAATTACTAAATAAAATTATTTGAAACAGTTTCTCTGATAAATCTAGTTAACTCAAGTAAAAGCTACTGTGTTTTTTAATTTGAAATTTATATTAACCGCTTTTAAGACGATAGTTACGTGTTAGCTATGGCAGTAGCGTTTATTGATCAAACGGCAATTACATCAATGTTTTAGCCAATCAGAAACTATTGGATCATGTTTACATTTTTAACAGTTACTGACCAGGTAAAAACAGAAGCGTATTGAACTGTTCAACGAGTTACGATCTCAATTTAAAAGTATGAATGCTTTTATTAACCTTGCTTTGCTGTATGTTAATTGAACATCTATCATATAAAAATGAATCGCAAAATGTGTTGGTAAGAGCATAACTCAACAACGCCTGGAACAATTTGGCCAATTCTTTTTTTGTTGTATTTCTTATTGTTGGGAGAAAGTTCTTATGAAAGAAAAAATTAAGAAAGTTGCGCGCAAAATTAGAAAATTTAAGAATACTTAACCACCATATAAAATTATTTATAGTCTAACCTTAGCGCTTTCATAATGTAACCTTATGACGTTTGACATAGAATTGACAGAATGCGTGCTGCAAATATCGTCAAAGAGGATGTAAAAAAAATGAATATCGTTTGAAACAGATGCTTCAGTAGGAGTTATCCCGAGATATATTGTCTATATATATAAAAATTAATTGCTGTTCGTTAGTCTCGCTAAAACTCGAGAACGGGTGGAGCGATTTGGGTAATTTTGGTATTGAATTATTTGTGGAAGTCATTCATTTTCTCATACATAATGATGGCCGGGGACAACAATTGACAATTCTACCAGGGTGACTTATATTGACAGCCCGCGTTATAGATACCTATTACTCGTACGCGATAACTTGGGACCTGCTAGGAATGCGACTCCCCGACCGCTTCCCCTGCACTTCCCCGATGGCGCCCGTATTGTACCGTTCGCATCACTATTTTTTACTAGGGTTTTTAGTCTCGTACTGGCCTATGTCACGTAACGACGCGCTCTGGAATTCTATTAGTTTTCGTTTGTGTTATTGTTTTGTTGTTGTAGTTTTTGTTGTTATAGTTTGTGTCATTGTTTTGTTGTTGTAGTTTTTGTTGTTATAGTTCTTGTTAAGTGTTTTTGTTATCATTATGAAGGGTAAACCTTTGCATAGCGGAGAAAGAAACCTCGTGCTAAAAGTGTTAGAGTTTTTTGAAAACGAAAAACGGAACAAACAGTTTTGTTTACCTGTTGACCAGGCAGTAAATTGAATATGCATGGCAACGGGAATATCGAAAACCACGTTCATGAGAATAAAAAACGAAGCCAAGCGCTTACAAAATACTTCACCGACACCAGGTAATTCTGCAAGTTCTACGGTAGTAAGTGAAGTGAAATTGTCAACACCGGGCAAAAAACGAAAGCCAAAATACAACCGTATCCATTTGGATAGTTTTGAAACACTAGTTTTAAACTTACAAGAGACGAAAGAATCGCAATTAATTGTAAATTTATCGGATACCTCTTCGTCAAGTGATTATAGTGAGACTGAGGACGAAGAACAACCTCTAGAAGGCATAAATCCACTAAGTAGTGACGAAGATGAGATAATGTAAATAATAGATAAAATAAATGTATAAACTTAAACATTGTATTTTTATTTTATACAAATAGTGTAAAAAAGATTAGATAAAAAGCAGCGTCCTCCCTGAGTAACATAATAAATTAGGTTAAAAAAAACAAAGACGACGCCGCGGGCGGCTGCTTGTTATGTTCGCTTTTTTGCGGGCGGTACAAACACGCCAATATGACGTCACCGCGCTCAGGTCTCAACTTATCGCGCACGGGTAATATGCATGTCAAGCCGATACGAAGTTCGGCGGGACCACTAGTAATTTTATTATTATAGCATTGCAAATCAGTAGGACAATAAAGCCAGTATCTTGGACACTTTCGCCTAGTAGTGATCTGGAGCAGTTGAGCTATCTATAGATCGTTTGCAACGGTCTTTAGATGATTCAACTGTTTCTCCTGTATTTAGTCTTGTAAATAATTGTATATTCTTTCATTATTATAAATACGAGATTTATCGTCTCGCCCCGGAGCGGATCGCACTCACTCTGATGAAAACTCACCGAAAACCGAGAAATTGTCGGTCGAATCACCGATAAAACGGTACGTGATAAATTCCGTATTTATAATAATGATTGAAATCAATCACGAAAGTTTACTATGTATATTCTTTTTTATAATAAGTGTATTAGCAATTTAAAAAAAAACTGGCATCTGAACTATAAGTGAGATTGTACAGTTAGTAATAAATAATCCTATTGGAGAGTAACCGCTGACCACACACGGCCCAGCGATAAATCCTGGCTAACCCCGAGAGAGGATGAAAAAGTTACCTCCAACCCCAATGAATTTCAGAAGACAAACATGTTATGGTCGATTGGACAAGGATTACGAGTTGAAGCTAAAAGATTCACAGTTTGAAAGCAAGATAAAAAAAGCCGGTCATTTTACACAGCGCAATCTAGCCCCAAACTAAGAAAAGTGTTTTTTGTGGAAACCAGGTAACATTAAAAAATATAGTGAGAAAACCGTTTTCGAACTAAAAATTTTCGAAGGCACACATACTATCGAGTTATGATAAGCAGCGATGGGCTTGCAACCTGTCAGGTAAATATTTAACTTACATGCAAAATGTGTATGAATGAATGAATAAAAACACAACAAATAAATTTTTTGGTTGAAAAATTACTTGTTAAAAACAAGATTTTATAAAATTCATAATCGGAACCGCAAGCAGATTCAAATGAGCCCAAAAACTAGTAGCCTACTATAATCCATTCAGAAATTCCATTGTCTAGCATCCATCTCCATCATGACACCACCTCCATGGTACCATATTATTGCATGTCACCGAAATTACGTATGTATTCCAAATTTCAGCTCAATCGGTTGAGGGTAACGGGTTTAAAATTCAGTTGCCAGATTCCACCCGGACAAACAACATATATAAAAATAGACACAAAGCAATAAAAAACAATAGGTGTTCTTATCGCTTTGAAGTGATTTCTTCCAGATTGGATGAAGAAGATTTATCACACGTATAAGAAAGAACGTCTCTAACTGCAAAAGTCCAGACTCGGGGTTTGTTAGCGAGCCATGGAGCGCAGTATTCTGGGAGTCAGACTGACAGACCGCGTTCGTAACAGTATACTGCGCTCTAAAACGCAAATCGCGGATGTCGGGCAACAAGCAGGTAAACTGAAGTGAGATTGGGCGGGCCACGTCTGCCGCATGTCAGATGCGTTATGAGCTAAAGCCAACACTGAGTAGATGTCTCTAAACGGGAAACGATCTCGTGGCAGACCGCGGCGAAGATGGAGGGACGAAATTGATGCCCATTTACAGGATTGGTCCACAATAGTCCAAAATAGAGAAGACTGGAGAGAAGGAAGGGAGGCCTTTGCCATGCAGTGGGACACTACAGGCTCTTAATAATAATAATATTAAGTAAGAACACGTAACGTGAAGTAGTGGGCATTATCAAATGTAATGTCTGGACTTTCCTATCCTACTAGTGGGATATCTTAACGGGTCTGCGTAATGAGTTAGATATCTGAGGATTTCCGTCATGGGGATTAATTCAGTTGTGAACTATATTAATAATAAATACAATACATTTATTAACAAAATATATTAGAAATAATTCAATCATTTAAACACCGATCGACCGTAAACGATCTATAGATAGCTCAACTGCTCCAGATCACTACCAGTCAGAATTGTGCCCAAGACACTGGCTGCATTGCCACGCTGAATTGCAATACTTATGCGTTGATCAAGATAAGCGCCAGCTCTCGGATCACACGTCGCTTCGATCAGACACCCAGAATGATTTTGAAATGCGCGATGGGGCGAAGTATTTTTATTAATTGATCGAGCGAAGCGAGATCTCTAAATCAACTTGGGCAAATTGGCATTGTATATATGTATGTATGTTTCTTTGTCAGAGTATAACTTTCGAAGCGTTGATCCGATCATCGGGAGATTTGATAGATAGGTTATATTAGTATGTATCACTCACTTTTCTAAGATAATGGTAGTCTATTCTTTTCAATTGTCTATTCTTTTGTAAAGTGAGGTTTAATTAAGTAATTTGTAAGGTTTGGTACTTACTTGCTTTCTAAGTTTTTGGTAGGACCAATAATTGTCCTAGAATTAGTTACAATAATGATGCTAACGGATTGGCGGGCGTATAACTAGCCGTGCCTAACTTATAGGATCATTATAAAGAACTAGCTGACCAATTCGCAGCTTCGCATGCGTAGTTTTTCAATAAAAACATTACCCTCCTTCTGCGCAGTTTGGTAAAAAGTAGCCTATATCACCCGGGGATAGTGTAGCTTCCCAACAGTTAAATATTTTTTAAATCGGTCTTGTAGTTTTGGAGCCTATTCATACAAACTACCAAACAAAAATCATCTTTATAATATTATTATAGATAGATAACCAGCCTTTTTTTCTTGCCTTTCTTTCCTGGCTTGGTCGCGAAGGAACAGGCGGTGAAATTGACGTTTTAAGATAAGATAAGAGAAGATAATTCTTTATTGCACACCAAAGTAAAATACAGAACATATTTCTTACAAATAGATTTAGTACAATGGGCGGTCTTATCGCTAAAAGCGAACTCTTCCAGACAACCTTTGTATGTACTTTGTTTTAAAGTGATCTTTCAGATTTTAATAAATCAATAAAAATTGACTATTGATTTTTGACTATATCTAGTGTTAGCGTTAGCTATTTTAAAGTGATTACGTAGTATATGGTTATTACCTACTTATTTTGGTACATGCGACAGGCTTACCTGACTACCTAAACTAAAATTAATGCCTTATGTTGTGAAAATGTAATTTCCACATCCATACTAATATATTAAAATCCTAAATTTACAGACGTTAGATGTACATAATTGCAAGCGCTCTGTAAAATCCTGGCTTTAGAAATTATCATACAATGAAACGGAGGATTTACTAACAATACAAAAATAAAAATTCAGATACCTAGCCTTATAAATTATATTTAAATTTACCACTAAACTTACACTTTCATCATCATCATCATCATCATATCAGCCGTAGGACGTCCACTGCTGAACAAAGGCCTCCCTCATTGATCTCCAGGAACTGCGGTTGGAAGCGGCCTGCATCCAACGCCGACCTGCGGTTCTTAACAAGTCGTCTGCCCATCTTGTAGGTGGACGTCCTACGCTGCGCTTGCCGGTCCGTGGCCTCCATTCGATAACTTTCCGGCCCCATAGGCCATCTGTTCTGTGCGCTATATGGCCTGCCCATTGCCACTTCAACGTGCTAATCCGTCGGGCTATGTTGGTGACTTGAGTTCTCCTACGTATCTCCTCATTTCTGATTCGATCCCGTAGAGAAACCCCGAGCATAGCCCTCTCTATAGCTCGTTGAGCGACTCTGAACTTATTCATAAGGTCAATAGTGAAGGACCACGTCTCGGTTCCATATGTCATCACTGGTAACACACACTGATTGAAGACTTTCGTCTTAAGGCACTGAGGTATGTTGGACGAAAAGACGTTGCGAAGTTTCCCAAACGCTGCCCATCCGAGTTGGATTCGACGATTGACCTCTTTCTCGAAGTTGGACCTACCTAATTGGACTGTTTGTCCTAGGTACGCGTCGACAATTTCAAGAGCTGAGTTCTCAACCATAACTGGGGCAGGGACGACATGGACATTCGACATGATTTTCGTCTTGTCCATGTTCATTTTAAGTCCTACCCGTTGGGAGACTCGATTGAGGCCTTCGAGCATCGTGCTGAGCTCTTCTATCGACTTTGCCATGACCACAATATCGTTGGCAAACCGAAGGTGAGTGATGTATTCGCCGTTAATATTGATGCCCAGTCTTTTGCACTAACTTAACATTAACTCTCTCTTACATTCTAATTTAGACTATTTATACTGTTTGCATTACTATAAGATCAGCCTTTGTCCAATGGAAGACGTCAAAAACCGGGATACAGAAAATCTAGTCCAGCTTTTGACGCATCATTATACTGATAGTACCTACTTAGGTTATTATATACTATAGGTACTTTTTTCTTGATTGATTTGTTATAGATTCGAATATAATTATTCGTACCCCAGTGGCTTGTAACTGTGATTGTAACAAATTGGCTACTTGTACCTATATACGAGTATACCAAGATTTTTGTATTTAAAAATTAAATTTAATATGTAAAAATTTCAAGCCTAGACGGGACTTGAACCCGCGACCTTCCTCTTGATACTTCCTCGTATCAAGAGGAAGGTCGCGGGTTCAAGTCCCGTCTAGGCTTGAAATTTTTGAGATATATTTTAAATATCTTGGAATTTTCCACATGTGTTCGGTTAACACTATAAATAAAAATACCAGTTGTATTTAGTATTATTTAAACCAATAAATATTTTTTTATTTTAATTTCATTAAACCTGCGAAAGTAACCATGTTTCTTTGTTTATTAGTTTGTTTGTTGCCTTTTCACGACAAATCGGCTGAACGGATCGTAATGAAATTTGGCAGGGAGATAAATTATATCCTGCGGAAGGACATAAGCATTTTTTGTATCTAAAATATCTTAATATCTTGAAGGAGAAGAAATAGGGGTTGAAAGTTTATATGGGCAATCCATAATTCCTTAAGAAAGGTTATGCAGTAGCGACTGCGCAGAAGGGTAATGTTTTTATTGACGAACTACGCGTGCGAAGCTGCGGGCTGGTCAGCTTGTTAATAAATAAATGATACTTATGAAAAACGAAACAACGCAAAAATACCCAAAGTAGCTTTCAACCCCCAAGGCCAGTTTTAAAGTATTAGTTAAATTAAACGGTACTTAAATTACTCTCCAACCAGGGTCTTCTTCAAGTCCCAACTCGTAATTGAAAATATTTTATTTGGCTTCCGGAACGCGATCTCAATTGTACCATTGTCTCTGGAAGGTAAGGCTTTCAAAGTAGGACAAGAGTCGCCCTTCGACAAATCTACCTGATTCAGATATAGGAAGAATAATATTGGTGTAAAATAGAACAAACGACTATATTATTTGATGACCTCAGTGGCGCAGTGGGCGAATAGCCGGCTGAGACGCAGGAGGCAGCGGGTTCGATTCCCGTCTTGTTGTTTTTGTGTGGTTGTTTTTTACAAATGTTTGCATTATCTACAGATGTTAAATATCTGTAGATAATGCAAACATTTGTTCCGCGAAAATAATAAAAAAAAAACTGGATGTTTTTTTATATATTTTAAGTATGTATTTACAAAAAAGTACTTAAATACTCCATCAGTTATCTGGCTTAGTTTGAGGCTAGATAGCGTTGTGTGAAATGTCCAGTAAAATTTTATTTTTTATTTTTATTATAGATACATTATTGTACTTTGTTTAATTTCCGATGACTTCAATTAGGTAGACGTAGCTTTCCCGGTCATAATCTATCTTTATAACAAATTTAATCGAAATCGGTAAAGTTGTTTAGTTGTGAAACGTAACGAACAGACAGACAGAGTTACTTTCAAATATATTATAGGCTGACCCACCCGCGGCGCACACGTGGTTTGTTAATAAAAACATTACCCTCCTTCTGCGCAGTCGGGTAATAAGTAGCGATGATAAGCGATGCTGCAGTCTACAATGGACCCCGCTTACCTAGAAGACATTTATCCACTCGTGACTTAAAATATTTATTCTCAAAACAATCTTCGTTATAAGCAAGCCAGGTTTTCTACAAAGAAAAACAAAAATGTTTAACAAGTTAGTTTTTACAACATAAGAAGTGCTTATTCTTTGGACCGGCCGAAATTATTTTCATCGCAAAGCTAAACGTTTAACACTAAGCTAAAATTAAACTATTTATCTTTTATGAAAATCGCATCCAAATCGGACTATCCGTTTGGGAACTACGATACCATAGACAGACAGACACAGGCGTCAAATTTATTTTTTGTGTAACACCTTATTTTTGTATAAGGGTACAAAATGCAATACCAGACCTACCCATAGACTAATTTGGGCAAAATACATGCTTTGTGTTTATTAAAATACAATTTACACAATACTATCTTGCACGTATTTTAAATACGAAATACAAAATATTTTTAAGTCGTGTATTTAAAATATTAAATACAAAATACATTATTTTAACTATTTTGATTAAAAATACTATATACATATTACAAAATACAGAAAGGTGTTAGGTACTTGACAATTTGACTTTCAGTACAGGTGCTGCTGTGTGGCAAACTTTAAAGATATTTAGCGGTCGCCATTTTACTTACGAATATTTACGAAAACTATCGAGCTCTAGTTCCTGTAGAATGCACCATTAATAAAATGGCTAAATCCATTTATGGTTAGATGTATTTTGAAGGCATTAGTATTTGAAATACTAACTACAAAACACCTCAGCGTCAGGTATTTGAAATACCAATTACATTTTATCAAAAAATACATTTAAATGTTTAAAAAATATAAAGCATCTATTGTGAATACATTATAAATTTAAAAAGCCACAAAACCCCATAACTATTTTCCATTTTACAGCTGAGATCCCTTCACCAAAATGGAAAAGTAATCTTCGGATCGGCTGATTTTTATTACACAAAGCTAAAAGCCACCCTAGTTAAACTAGCATTTAGCGCTAACATTTTTACGAAGTAATTGAATTACAAATGCAAAATACGTATTTGTATTTCAATAACGTATTTTAATTGACGACCTCCGTGGTGCAGTGGGCGAATAGCCAGCTAAGACACAGGAGGCAGCGGGTTCGATTCCCGCCCCGAAACAAATGTGTGCATGATCTACAGCTATTTGTTCCAGGTCTGTATATTTTTCTATGTATAATAAGTATGTATTTACAAAAAAAAATGTATATACGTACGTATTCTATCAGTTATCCGGTTCCCATAGTACAAGCTCTGCTTAGGTTGGGGCTAGATAGCACTGTTTGAAATGTCCAGTAATATTTAAGTATTTATATAAAAAAAAATACTTCCCATCCCTGCCCATAAACTTTCCGCGTATATTTTTCTCTTCTTACTCCTGGAAAGCTTTCAAGTAGGGTTTACGTAACGCTACCTTTCTAAAGGTGAAATTGAAGGTTTTCATAGATATTTCATTCCTCCCTTTAATACAGAGAATCGCCCGTATTTTGCTTACAATTAATTTTCTTGTTATATAATATTTGTATTGTTCTCTTCTGTTGTTTAATTAATTCTGTGGACTATGTTTAAATTAGGTTAGTTAGGCTATACTCAATAAAACTTATTATTTTTAGAAAAGGTTAAGATTATTTTGTTGCTAAGCTTGTCAAAACTAGTAATTGTTAGAGAAAAGAGTCTGTTAAAGCAAGTCATTTATATCTCCCACGCAGTGTTCACGCGCGCATGCGCGATCAATCTATGAGTGAACTGTTGAACCCATCCGTTCCAAATCCTTGACTCATTTAATCGTTCCTTTCCTCTCACTTTCACGTCCGCGATGCCAGCGTAACCAGACAATAATTTCCTTACATCCATCGTGTCCTCAAACCATATCATCAAAGCATTTAACCCACCATAAATCAAGCACCTAGCAAAATCGGAGTGCTATCAACACAAATCATCAAGGGGCGCCCCTCCGACGAGAAGAAGCAGGTTCCATCCGGCTTCGATACTTGGTAAGTCTCATACCCTTTTCGAATTCATTTCACATCAAATATACAGTCCACTTTCTCTATCAATTCAAATTGCAAACCTTGACAGAGTCATCATCATCAAAATATATAATAACCATCATAAATAAATAGATAAATCATCAGCAACAAGCCGTCCAATGCTAAATATAGGCCTCCACTTTTATTTTCAGAGCAAACTATATCATGTCGCCTTTTTATCTAGTGGGAGGTTGTCTTACGTTACACTTTCCAGTGTGGGGTCTCCACTAGAGAACCTTTTTGCCGTCAGTTCTTCGATTTATGTGGCCCGTCTATTGCCACTTCTAATCCTCTCGACTATCTCAGTGATTGGTTCACCTACGAATCTCCTCATCTCTGATTCGATCTTACACAGAAATACCAATCATATTACTTTCCATAGTACGCAGATCTTATTATGAGATCTACTCGTATAGATAGATAGATAATTTCTTTATTGCACACCATTAAATACAAACATATAAAAGAAAATACAATTTCAAATCATAGGTACAATGGGCGGCCTTATCGCTAAAAGCGATCTCTTCCAGGCAACCTTTGGATGGACAGGATCTATATGAACAAATAAGGACGGCGGCATAAGATTTTTTTAGAATCAGTTTTTTTTTTTTAAAATAAGCATATATTACAATTTATAAAAAATATAGTTAATATAAAATAAAATGCTTAATTACATTAAATAATATAAACATAAAATAACATAAATATTAATATTAAGATACATAAAATACATATATATATATATTTATATATATATATTGTCATACCTACATACATAAATTATAAAAATATATAAATAAACAAATGGCCTAGTGAGCAATGGATGACAGAAAGTGTTGTCTGACCATGTTTTTAAAGATAGGGAGAGATTTTGCATGACGATTTGCGTATAGTGAAAGACTACGCTGTTTTCCATAAAACTATAAAACAACTGTCGTTTCGAGCCACTTGTAATAATATCTGACTTACGCCGTCGTCCATATTTGTTCGCATAGATCCTGTCTATCCAATTTTGCCTGGAAGAGATCGTTTTTTAGCGATAAGGCCCCCCACTGTAGATACCTATGATTTAAAAGTGTAATTTCTTTTATTTGTTTATTTTTAGCGGTATGCCATTTGCTTCATGTACATTGAAAACAAAAAAAAAAGTGTGGTCTCTGAAATTAGTTTAACATGTTTTTACAAGCTCATACTATCCCACTGCTGGGAAAAAGCTTCCACCTTTTTATTCCACTTATCTCGGTTCTAAACCAGATCCTGCCAATCCCTCTGGTAGACGTCCAAGTTGTCGTGTCTGTAATTCTTAGGCCTTCATCAGCGTCGCTTACATTTAACCATGATATTATTTAAAGTAAATTTTGAATATGCCGCAACGTACACTAATGCGATAAGACCGCCCATATTTTTAGTATATAGTTTTTCTTGATGTTTTTTTTCCTTGCTCCTAAAGAAGCAATATAATGATGTACCTATTCATAATAGTATAAGGCTCAGTCTGGCTATATTATACCTATAGTATCTGTAGTCAGTCATACCTACCTACATTGTCATACCCATCCAATGTCTATTGAGCCAAAGCAGAGATCCTTTGCGTCTAAACACAAGTTTTTTTAAAACTTAGTAAGAGCAAGGTAACAAAGCATTTGATATAGATAGGTTGTAGTGCAGACCCACAAGGTACAACACCCTAGGTATCTTAGAATTATAACTAGTTATTTAAGTGCACTTTTTAAAACCATTTTTTTTTAATAAATACCTATTAATTCATTAATTTATTCATTCATCTATATACACTTTACCAAGTTACCAACATAGCCTAGAGGATAAGCAAGTTGATTATCGTCTATGCAGTAGGGCGGTATAGGTATTGCTTGAAAAACCAACGGTCCTTGATGCAGAATATTTCTCGAGTTTGGAACCACGCTCTGGAAAACGCAGTTTAAGACGGCGCCCTACTAGATTGTAAAATTACACTAATATTTCAAATGCGAAAGTTTGGATGTTTGTTTGTTTGTTACTCAATCATGTCGTAACGACTGAACCGATTTCGATGAAATTTGGTATGTTCGTAGATTATAACCCGGATTACCACATATGCTACCATTTATCCCATAAACCAGTTTCCATGGGATAAAAATGGGGTGTCAAGTTGTAACAGCGAGTTTAGCATTATGTTTAGGTTACCGAGACATTTAGTAGTATAACGCGTACGAAGTCGCGAGCAACAGCTAGTGTCTTAATAAAGGTTGATAAGAACCGTTGAATGCAGGCAGCACGGGATCAGTCGCTCTGCAAAACGGAAAACATTTTCTTTTGAAATCGAGCTCTCAACTTCCTTCATCAGTTGATCACCTGATAGTCTTAAATATATATAACAAAGTCGGGTTAGTTACACCATTTATAACTCAAGAACAGCGGTACCAATTTTGATGATCTTTGATTTGTTGAATTTGTCTCCGCTCCAAATAGCTGAATAATTATTAAAATACCGGAAAAAAATACGTAAAAAAAGTTTTGAGGAAAATCATTTTCTCATACATAGATGCAGTCAATTGACAACTATACCGGCGACGTACGTTGGCAGCCAGTGTCATATTACATACAAAGACATATATATATATATATATATATATATAGATATATAAAGTCTTATTATATACAAAGTCTTTTATAAAGACGCTAACAAGTTTTAGAACCGGTAGAAAAAGAAAAAGTTAAACCTTGTCATTACGAAAATTTCTTGAACTCAAAATGTTGGTCCTGTTTTGAAATGGCTACGTTTTCTTTATCTGTGATGGCCCGTCTCATTATTTTGAGTTACTTTTCGTAAAGCTCCGGATTTCTAAGTAGCGGCGAACGTCAATGTCGGCCAACCAATAATAAATAATACTGAGTGTCCCAGAACTAGTATGTTAAAGCCAAAGGGCTCGTACACAAAACTGCGATGCGACGTCGCATCGTAAAAATTTGCGAGCAGATCGACGCATCGCAAGAACTTGCGAATTGATTCGCATCGCGCATTCCTCTAACTCCTTAGCAATAACAAAAGTGCACATATCTTTTTACGATCCATGTCACGACCTAGTTTTCAAAATACGTTCAGTACGGTTGATGGTCGTCGAAGGAATGGTCGCCTTGGGAGACGCCTTGCCGCACGAAATCGCATCGCAGCAGCTCGTGTCGCAATTTTCTGCGTTGCGAGTTCGCATCGCGTCGCATCGCAGCTTTGTGTACGAGCCCTAAATGGGGTGATTTTTTATTTATTTATTTAATACTTTATTGCACAAAAATACAAATTACATGTACAAAAGGTGGGCTTAATGCTAATAGCATTTTCTACCTGCCAACCTCAGAGGTAACAAAAAAGGTTGGCGTGCTAACTTTTCACAATATTAATGTTTATTAAAAAAAAACAAAAGAAACACAAATAACAATAAACTCCGATACAGAATAAATACATAAACCTACTTGATATAACAATAATAATACATAGAATATATATATGAGAAATATAACAAATATATATATATATATTTATAGATATAAAACAAAAAATACTATTACATACAACACACATAGGTACTACGTTTTCATATATTTTAACAGCCAGTGGAGGACTGCAAGAAATGACTATAGACTAGTCGTCTGAAAACCGGTTTACTAGGCGCCTTTTTAATATGAGTAGGGAGAGAGTTCCATAGACCGACAGCTACCACCTCAAAAGAGTTGCCACGGAAGGCGGTTGAGTGTTTCGGGGTAGCGAGAAGGAGAGAATCAGTGGATCTGAAGTTTTGGTGTCAGAGAGGTAGGAAAATTTAAGATAATGGGGAGTAAAGGGGTCCCTAAGGATCTAAAAAAGAAGACATAAAACTCTTAACTTTCTCCTGTCACGAATTGAGAGCCATTTCAGTTTGGAGCGATACTCAGACACATGATCATACTTACGGAGACCGTAGATGAACCTAATGCACGTATTGAGCAGTCGATCCAATTTGTTAAAGAGGTCCTGATTAAGGTCTAGGTACGATATATCCGCATAGTCGATTATAGGTAAGAGCAAAGAGTTGACTAGGAATATTTTAGTATTTGTTGAGAGAAAGTTTTTAAAACGGATAATAGAATGGAGAGATGCAAAAAATTTACGGGATACTTCCTTTACCTGAGCCACCCAGTTTAGGTTAGCATCGACAAGGAGGCCAAGATTTTTGATCACCGGTGCAAAAGGTATGATGCAATCATTATATACTAAGGGAGTGGTTGAGGGTAGGTCGATTTTTGCAAGTTGGCGAGTACTCCCGATAATGATTGCTTGACATTTGTTTGGGTTCACTTGGATGCCGTAGTTCTCAGACCAGGTCTTAAGTTGGAGAAGATCAGTGTTAAGAGCATCCAATGAAGCATTCAAGTTTTCAGTCTTTGAGTGGTAATAAAGCTGCAGATCGTCGGCGTAGAAGTGATAGTTGCAGTGGAATTTGGAGATTGGTGATTGATGATGACTGAATTTTTTTCCAGAGAATAAAAGAACAAGCCGTATAAATGGTAATTAAAATAAGTCCCGATCCCCTAATTTTGCGTTTGGGAGTTAAAAATTTACATAGTTAAGCACCACCCTATCAAAAAAACACATCCGAATCAGTCCATGCGTTTGGGAGCTATGATGCCACATAGAGACCGATACACAGGTATGTGTTTCTGTGTGAGACAAACAGATAGACACACATGGGCATTAAAAATAAATTCCAATATCTGAAATTTTGCCCAAAAATATTATATATGTACGAGGAGAGATCAAAAAGTAGTGAGAATGAGATAGAATATAATGACTATTGATAACTTAATAATTTATTTTTCTACATAGTCTCCGAGTCTCTCTACACACCGAGTCCAGCGCTTTTCCAAGGCTTCAATCCCTTTAAAAAAAAAGTTTTGCTTGGTCCTGCAAAAAGCTCTCCACGAAATCCATCACCTCGTTATCGTCTTCGTACCTGTTTCCCCTTAGTATTCTTTCAATTTGAGGAACAGATAAAAATCGCTAGGTGTCACATCAGATGAATAAGGGGGGAGGTCAACCAAACGAAGCCAGCTTGCAGAATGGCAGCCATCGCAACTGCTGACTTGTGCGCGGGTGCATTGTCGTGATAAAACAGCACGCCCCTTTGAAGTTTCCCTCTCCTTTTCTCTTCGATGGGATTCTTCAATTTGGGAATTAAAGCTGCATAATATTGGCCTGTAATAGTGGTTTTACGCTCCAGGTAATCAATCAACAATATCCCTTCTGAGTCCCAAAATATTGAGGCCATAACCTTGCCAGCCGATGCCACGGCACGAAACTTCTTCGGGGTCGGTGATGATGGCCGTTTCCATTGCGAAGCTTGCTGTTTTGTCTCGGGATCAAAATGATGGACCCATGTTTCGTCCATTGTTACGAAACGAGACAAAAAATTTTCAGAATCTTCTTGAAACTTGTCCAACAATATCTTCGAAATGTCAAGTCGATTTTATTTCTGACTGTCGGTTAACATTTTCGGCACCCATCTTGCGGAGACTTTTCTCATATTCAAAGATTGTTTCAATATGGATTGAATACTTCCATATGAAATGCCCCTTTCTTGAATTAAGTATCGGATGGTGACTCTTTGATCGCTCAATAGAATTTTCTCGACTTTCGCAACATTTTTTTGGGTGACTGACGTCGGACGTGGTGATGGACGGCCGCAACGATGTTCGTCTTCCGTGCTCGTTCTCCCTACTCGAAATTGAGAAGCCCACCTTGCGACAGTGAAATACGGCGGAGCAGACTCTCCTAAGGTTGCCTTCAAATCGCAATGAATCTCTTGCGTCGTTAACTTTTTTAAACAGAGGTATTTAATAACAGCTCGCACTTCGTTTTTCTCCATTTTCGAGGACACGTTCCGACACGAAGCAAACAAATGACTACATTCTGAAAAAAACAAAAGAGAATTGAAGATTTTTTTCTTTATTAATATTACAAATATGTATATGAGCTATGCCTGCCAGTATTTATTTTTTTTCTTACCAAGCAGTATGTCGTTCTCACTACTTTTTGATCCCTCCTATAACCAACCATTAATTTATCATCACAATACATTACTAGCTTCCGCTGGCGGCTTCACACACGTTCTTTGAAAATAAAAAGTAGAACCATCGAAACCGGTTCTGCAGTTATGACGTGATTGAGTAATACATCTGACATTTTGCATTTTTAAGTTAATGTTTGATAATTTGTAGTAAAATCAAGCAATACAAAAAAAAATAGTAACTCACATTCTGTATTCTCTAAGGTAAGATAATTTCTGATGTAATTTTCAAGTCCGCCCATTTTATCCACCGTCTTATTATGTTTGCCGCTTCTTGAAACCTTCTTAAGTTCAAAAATAATGAGACAGGACAGACTTTTTGTCCTGTCCAAAAGTTTTGTATGTGAACGATTGTTTTGTTTTATCAAACAGAATATAGGAGTTCGTAGACTTTGTTTAGCAACAGTTATTTTTGCATTTTAAAGATATTTTATGTTAGCAAAGTTTTTCTCTCGCTTTAATGAACATGCCAGAAGCGCTACAAATTCGTGGTGGCCCCAACAGCATTCTAGAAAGTTTTGAATTCTAGAAACATTCTATTGTATTGACGCACAAAGCGCTGATTGATAGTTAGATTAGGTTAGTATCTATTATAGTTATATATCTAACCCAAATGCTACTTAAGTCAAAGTCAAAATCTTTTATTCATTATAATCACAAAGATCACTTTGAAACGTCAATTTTACTGCCTGTTTCCTCGCGACCAAGCCAGGAAAGAAAGGCAAGAAAAAAGGCTGGTTGTTTTTTAAACATAATTTTAGAATACATAACAATACAGGAAATAAATTACGTCTAAATTGTAACAATTTGAAGGAGTTGGAGCAATTTCAATGCCAAGCTTCTCTATCATCTAAATATTCCGATATATTATAGTAGGTTTTTTTATAAAGATTTTGTTTAATTACGTTTTTAAATTGGTGATTGTCAATTTTTGTACATAATTTTTCATTAATTTCCTTTATTTATTCATAAAACAATTAACCAATTGTATTTGAAACCACATTATACATTAAACTATACTAACTATACATTTAATAATCAAAATAATCATCATAAAATACAAAAATAATCAATAAACCAACACAATTCAAAACACAAGCCTTAATAAAAAAACAGCACTTAGGTTAAAAAGTCAAATTAAAAAAAAATTCATAAATTAATTGAATAAATAAATCAATCACTTAGGAGTTTGTTATAAAAGCGAACATCTCGCTCATTAAACAATTTACCAACTTTGTGGAGCCTACAAGTCGCAATTTCTTTAAACTTATTGCGTAATGTTTATCTGGGGCCCATATTATAAATTGCACGAACAGCCCTCTTCTGTAGCACAAAAACGGTGTTTATATATGTAGCACTCCCTCACAGCAGTATACCGTATGACATAATGCTGTGTAAGTAACTGAAGTAAACTAGTCTAGCTTTGTCTACGTCTGTAAAAAGACGAATCTATATAAAGCGTGTTTTTAACTTCAGCTGAACAGTTAGCAAACCTACGGGATATCATATTTCCTCTGATCGCCAACGCTCTGCATTCCATTTCAATATCCGCATCTTCCTTAATATCTTCTGTAACAATATGCCTAAGGTATTTAAATTTAATAAGAATGTTTAGCGGAGTGCCATAAAGTTTCACGGAAGGAATATTTTCAGGCGCCTTGTTATTTACAGTTGTACTGAAGCCCATGATTACTGAAGAGATTTTTAACGAAACGGATCGTTTTGACTCCGTATGCTGCATAACTATGTCTCTTCGACAATCCATCAATGTAAGAGCCTCATTGAAGTTTAATACCTAGTGTTGTGCTTAAAAACACGGTGGTGTCCACAAGACCTAACTCATTGTCTTTAATTTTTATATATATGTTGATGATGACGCCACCCACTAACCAACGGTGGAGCCAACATACGGATGGCGCTGTGGAGTGGGACGCGCATCGAACTTTTGTATAAAAGCCATACGACCTTTGCTTTGCTCTCTCATTAAACCCTCCGTCGTCAGATACACGTTTTCGAAGACCTGGACGACGAAATCACCTCCGCTAATGCGGAAGAGATTTCTGAGTCATCTACATTAGATAGAGCAAACACTTCACAGATACACCGACCTCGCCGGCAAGGTCGACGAGTCCCTTCAGTCGCCGCCTATACGAGGTACAAGCATGTACTCAGGCGTTTCTCTCCTATCCCCATCCTGGCAACGGCCCAAGCTTAGGTTCGTACCTAAGTGTACCTTGCGCTAGTTGCCTCATCAAAAACTTACAGGGCTGTGCGCCTTCTGCGCTCGCCAAAAGTTCAGTTGAGCTGCAACGGCCTCAGAAGCCAACAGCGAAATTAGTCCATTCGAAAAAAAATTCGCTCTCTCATAACGCAAAATCTGCCTGACTATTAACTTGTCTTTGTCTTGTCCTTACTTTGTAATTTATTATATTAAAATTATCAACAAACTCGTATATCATTTTAAAAGCCAGCTCTTCCAATACACCAACGATTCCAAGATCAGAAAACCTCAAAACCTACCCACGCAGGAATGTTGGTACACCAAACATTTATATATATTTAGTTTTTCAAACTGGGTTGATCTTCATTTGACCATAATCTCACCTGATGGTAAGCGATGATGTGGTCTAAGATGAAGAGCAAAGATCTAGAAGAAACCTATTAACCTTAAAGAGTCTCATATCGTATCCTTGAAGAAAAACAGACGAAGGTAAAGTGTTCCATAACTTAGGTATACGCATCAAGAACGTAGAACCAAAACGGTGTATGCGGATGGGTGGTACATTAACTGGGTAAGGATGGCACTGAGCCGTGCGCCTGCTTATTCTTTGACGGAAAGGAAAAGACGGGGTCAGATTGTATAGTTCCTGGGCACATACTAGAAAATGAACTGGTATTCTGTAAAATATCGATAGGCTTCACCTTTACGGCGGTGTTCGAGACTTGAGGTCTTAGTCTCCGCCATATATTGCTCACCTATAAGCTTAAAAGCCCTAAGTTCTATCGAGTATAAGGAAGCGAGCAGGTGTCTGGCCGAAACATCCCAAAGGTGGCAGCAGTACCAGATCGGACTTATGCTTTGTATAGACTAAGAAGCTGTCCTGGTGTGAAGTATCTCCATAACTTGTGATGGATGCCCAGTTTCATTTTAATATTAAATTATTTCATGTATTTGCTCTAACTTGTTTGAAACAATAAAAATAAACAGAGCTTAATGCCAGTTTTTTGAGCTTTGTGTGTGTTTAAAACATGTAAGTGAAATATTTCCATAATTCGAATAAATGTTGAAAACATGTACGGCCTGCAAAGCAATATAAAAAGTTTTTGACGAGTAAAACTTTGTTATTGTTGGCATAATTTGATTCCTAACCGAAGTTCAATATTGAATTTGAGCAGAGCTTGTTCGTATTTTCTTCATGTTGGCACGGTTTTGTTTGATAAGTTTGTTACGTTGCTATGTATGAGTTTGAGTATGAGTATGTTTATCTCCTGTCAGAACATAATCTACAATGTTTTGGATGCTCAGATAAAGTATACAGAGAAAGTTGAAATGGGGCACAAAGTGTACCTTTAACAACTTAGTAATAATAATGAATTAATTAATGAAAAATACAAACATATAAATCATCATCATCATATCAGCCGTAGGACGTCCACTGCTGGACAAAGGCCTCCCTCATTGATCTCCAGGAACTGCGGTTGGAAGCGGCCTGCATCCAACGCCGACCTGCGGTTCTTACCAAGTCGTCTGTCCATCTTGTAGGTAGACGTCCTACGATGCGCTTGCCGGTCAGTGGCCTCCATTCGAATTATGAATAAGCTTAGAGACGCGCAACGAGCTATGGAGAGAGCCATGCTCAGGGTTTCTCTACGGGATCGAATCAGAAATGAGGAGATACGTAGGAGAACTCAAGTCACCGATATAGCCCGACGGATTAGCACGTTGAGGTGGCAATGGGCAGGCCATATATCGCGCAGAACAGATGGCCGATGGGGCCGGAAAGTTCTCGAATGGAGGCCACGGACATATAGATAAATTAAGAATTTTATACAATGGATTTATTTTATCACCAAATAAAAGTGCCTTTTAGAAAAACATTGGATATAGAGTTTTTACCAGAATTTTGCTCTATACATAAAAATCGAATAAGATACCCTTCTGTAAAACACTTAGTCGCCGTAATAATCTCAAAGTCAGATAAAAAGAAAAGAGAAACTCAGTTGCGACAACTTTTATCTCAAATAATCATTCTCGGGTTTCACTGAGCTTTTTTACAAGATTAGTGCCCATTTTTTTTCCATCTATGTTCTTGGGGTGCGCTCACATGAATTCGCTTAAGGGTTTTTTTTTCATCCACGTCGCGATGCCCAAAAAGGAGGGGGTTTTTTTTTAAACTAAATAGATTTTCATTTGACCACAATCTCACCCGATGGAAAGCGATGATGTGGTCTAAAATGGAGCACGAAGATCTAGAAGAAACCTATTCAATGTTGTAAAGGTAAGGGTAAGGGTTTTCGCACATAACCTTCGTAATCATTAGCTGCGCAATGTAAACAAGAAAATGCAATTAACTTTTAAGCGGTTTGTCAATAAAAACACTACCCTTCTTCTGCACAGTCGGTTAAAAAGAGGCCTATATCTAAATCCGGATTATAATCCATATATTTATAAATTACTAGCTTCAACAAAAAGTAGCATATGTGTTAATACAGGTTATAAACTACGTACATAGCAAATTTCATCGAAATCGGTTTAGCCGTTACAATGTGATTGAGTAACAAACAAACATACAAACTTTCGCATTTATAATATTAGTGCGATCATCAAAACTAGTCCAGCCGTTTAGTCGTGAAAACATGACAAACAGACATAAATATGTTTTCGCATACCTATGTAGTTAATTTTTGTTTTATGTGTTTCTTTGTACTTATAGTTTTTATTATTAATCATTAATATTTTTTATGTAAGTATGTACACACGGCTACACATCAAGCTATACATTTCCAGTATAAGCTGACCTCTCATTCTACGAAACGCCTACGCAATACGAGGTCAGCTTATACTGGAATTTTATAGCTTGATGTGTAGCCGTGTGTACTATTCTGAATGGTCTGGCTTGTGTGTGTGTCAAATAAATGTATTCTCTTTCTTCTTTTCTTACTAAAGGCACAGTTAGTTTCGAGTTTATAATAGAAGTATGGATTTTTTTATCAACCTATGTTACCCTACTGCTGGGCAAAGGACTCCCCCAAGTATTTCCACCTGGCCCTATCCTGTATACTCCACTACTCTTACTCGAAGGCAAAAATATCATTTCACTGACACCGACAACCGCGCCTTCCGACCTCCAGGCTGTAGCTAGATTAGCCCACCTATCTACGATGGAAACCTATATCTATATGGATTTTTATAGTAATAAATTTAAATCTGTTTTAAGATAAGAATAAAAATGATAAGAAGAAAAATACATCATCGATGCCAAATTACATGTACAGATACAACACTCTATGTAGGTTTTTTTATGCCTAACAAAACATTAACTAGCTGACCAATCCGCAGCTTCGCACGCGTAGTTTTTCAATAAAAATATTACCCTCCTTCTGCGCAGTTGGGTAAAAAGTAGCCTATGTCACCCGCGGATAGTGTAGCTTCCCAACAGTGAAAGATTTTTTTAAATCGGTGCAGTAGTTTCGGAGCTTATTCAATGCAAACAAACAAACAAATCTTTCCTCTGTATAATATTATTTTTGTAGATATTGATACGTTCTTAAATATTGTGGAATATACTTTTGTTCTATAATCAATAGTTTCCGCAGCGCATGCGACGAAAGACGTTTTAGTGCACTTTTTTACACCTTGGGTAACGTTACTTAAGTTTTAGTAAGGATCCCTAATCTTTTCTAGCAATAAATATAGCCTATGTCACTCAAGGTGAATGTAGCTTTCCAATGATGAAAAAGTTTTTGAAATCGGCACTGTAGTTTTTGAGTTTATTCATTACAAATATACACACAAAAATACAAATATTCCCTCTTTATAATATTAGTATAGAAGTATAGATTGTAAAACGAAACTTAACATTACTCAGTTTAATATGAATCTGGGGTAAAACATTTTCAAAACTTTGGGGTAACTGATTTTTTCATGGCCTAATTTCTTGAAACTCGCCAATCAATATTCGTCACACTAAAATAATATTCTAATATAACAAACTTCCTATAACAACAATCACTTTCTCAGAAATTATTTTCAGAAATAACGAATCATTGTAGTGTGAACGACGTTTAATGCTTGCGAGGTCGAAAGGGGTTGGAATACCCTCAAGGGCAGCCTCCTGCCCTATTCTATCTCATTGGAAGATCGTTAGAGTAATATGCTTTTTGTTTCAACCGTTTAGGTTGGGTCGTAGTTTTCGTGATGGGTAGAAAAAGGTTGGCAAGTGTGTAATAAAAAATATTGAGTAATTTAGATACATAATATATTGATTTGTAAGTACTATATTATCTTTTTTAGAGAGATGTGTGGACGACAATCAAAGACGCGGGCAATTCTATAAGATTAGCGTAGGATCGAAGTGGATTTTACAAACTTAGGGGCGCCTGTATCCAGAAGTAAAAATAAATAATGTTGGAAAGTTTACGCATTATGTGGGTCCAAACCAGCTTGGCTAACATGGCAGGCACGAGATAATTTTGTCACGCCATTTTGTAGTCGTATCTCTACATCTCTACTGTCGGTAACATGTCACTTATATCATTTCGTTCTGTCAAACGAAGACTTCGTGACAAATTTATCTAAAACCGCAACATACGCGTCATATTTTCTCATCACTAGTCGACTTTTGACATCTAGAATTGACTAATTTGTCGTCGATCATTCTGTTCGATGAGATTGAGAGAGAGCAGCGAAATTTTCAAAAAAAATAATTGAAACCGGTTCAATTTGCTGAATGGCAGTACCGTATTATAACTATATTGCAACAATATATGAAGAGAGATGGCAAAGGAAATTTCAACGAAAGCGGATACGAGATATCTGCAACCCGTTTGATCTCCGTGACAGCGAGTTTCAAGAGCTTTGGCGCATATGGCTAATGCGCATACGCCAATGGCTAGCAACCATCCATTTATTTATTTTAATAATAATTAACGTATATTCTTTTTAATTAACATAAATCAGTTTTTATTGGCAACAAAAATAATCAGTTGTTTAATGTTAAACACTGCAGAGTTGTACAGTATTAGACACAAAGTTTAAGTTATAAAATTAACATATCATAGACTTATTACATAAAATTTGACATTTTGTCTCAAGAGTCTTGTGAGAGACTGTGAGATATTTCTCTGTCTTGACACGTATGTTACCGCTAACGAGTAAATCTCAAATTCGACAATTTTTTCTCATCTCGTCTTTATTTTATCTCGTGCCTGCCATGTTACCCATATGCAGGGATGCATTCGCATGAACATCCGCAATAATCAATGCGGATGTTCATGTGGATGCAGATGTCCCAATCGATGCGGAGGTTCCGCATTTTTGAATTCGGATGTGAATATTTACACATCCGATGATGCGCATCCGCAATAATCGATGCGGATGTTCATGCGGAAGCAGATGTCCAAATCGATGCGGAGGTTCCACATTTGTGGATTCGGATGTGAATATTTACGCATCCAATGATGCGCATCCGCAATAATCGATGCGGATATTCATGTGGATGCAGATGCAGCGCAGGTCACGAAAAGAAAGAAATTGGGTGGGGCTTGCGTGTGGCGCGTGCCGTGGGATGTGTTGATTGACCAACAGGAGCGAAGATTTCAGTGACAAGATGCGACGCGTTTGTTAATGTTTAATTTTATCTCGTAAATAAATTATAACGTGTTTACTTGCGCCTATCGTATGAAAATTGCAGTTTTTCTGTGTTTTTGTGAGTATACAGTGAGTATTGTTTGTTAAACGAGTTTTCTACAGTTAATAGTTTATATTTTTGTTTTATTTCTGCACCAAAACGAAGTTTCTTAAACAAAATCTAAAGATCCGCATCCGCATTGGCATCCGCGAATGTTAAAACTCTGCACCCGCAACATCCCTGCTCCAAACTAAGCAAAGCTTGTACTATGGGAACCAGCTATCTGAAAACTTCAATTTTTTTTTGGTAATTAGTACTTATACCTAGTCAGGTCATAAATTCTGTCACATGTTTAATATAAAATAATTGAAACAAGTTTATTCATTATGTAACCATTTAAATACCAAAATGAACTTAACAAAACATAGATTCTTATGACTTTAAAGTTTATTCAAAATTACCTCCGTGATTTTGAATACAGGCCTTCAATCTGCGCGGCCAGTCGTCTATCGCAGCACGAACGAGGTCCATGTCAATATCGGCGGCTGCCTTAATCAAGGATGTCTTGAGTGACTCCAAATTGGGATGAAATCCTCCAAGTGTTGCCATATCTTGTAATCTAACGGATTCAAATCTGGACTGGAGGAGGGCCAGTCGTCGTGCCGGATGAAGTTGATTTCACGCGTCGTCAGCCAGTCTTGTGTGCTCTTCGCTCTATGAGCTGGCGCCGAATCTTGTTGGAATACCCAGTGCCTGTTATTGAACATGGTATGAGAAACAGGTTCCTCAAGGTTCGTCAGGACTGTATTTTCCTTTTTACACCTTTCTCACAAAAATGTACCTCTGTTAAGCCCCAATAAGAAACTCCCAACCATACCATGAGCGAGGATGGAAAATGACCTCGTTGGACACGCGGAATGCGGTTGCTCGCTTCGTCATTACTGTGTGCGTACACCTAATCAGTTTGTTTGTTGTAGCTCTCTTCTACGGTAAAAAATTTTTCATCCGAAAAAAGAATTTCCCGATATTTTTTTCCTGCGTACCGCTTCATCAAAGCGCGGCATCTCTTCAGTCTCAGGTCCATTAGACGAGCATTCAAACGATGTCCTGTTTTTCTTCAATATGCCCGAAGCCCTAAGTCTTCATTTAACACCCTTTTCACCGTGGTTCTGCTTAACCCCATCTGAAGGGCCAACAGTTTCTGCTTACGTTGGGGATTTCTTTGAATTCGCGCCTTCACAGCTTTTATCACTGCTGGAGTCCTAACAGACCGAGGGCGACCACTTCTTGACCTGTCATCTACACTTCATTGTATCGTTTGATGGTGCGATAAACGAACCTTTTGGTTATATCAAAATTTTTCAGTATGTCAAAAATTTGAATTGGCGCGTAACCGCAACGATGCAACGCAATAACTGCAACACGGTCTTCTTTAAGCGTCCACTCCATATTTAAAAATGAGTAAAATTCTAAAAAGTATACATTTTTATTTTCATGAACAATTCGAAATTCGAATTCTATAAACTTTTTTGTGGCCAGCATTCTAAAAGAAAAGTTTTTACTGTGTGACAATACTTATGACCTGACTAGGTAATATACAGGGAAACACCCAACCCCGGAACACATATCTATATATCATGCAAACATTTACTCCGTGATGGGAATCAAATCCGTGACCTCCTACGTCTCAGACGGCTATTCGCCTACTAGATCACGGCGGTCGTTGCAGTGGTAGAAGTCGGTCTGTTGATAATAATGATGATGATATTTTCTTTATACGTAGTAATATTTAAAACATTGGAAGAAATTCAATATGATATTCCATCGTTAGTATAGAAGCTAGTTTAGATTTAGGGTCTTCATTTGCACAATAGAGTTCATATCAATAAAATTTTAAAGCTATTTTGGAAAAATACATATTTTATTAAAAATATGTTTTTGAACGCATCTGTAATAAACAGTTTTGTTAGCTCATCTCTAATTAAACAAAGTCTATCTCCATATCTATTTTGACTCAGCATTTAGGTAAAAGCCTATAAAACAGGATCTATAAATATTCTAGTTTAAGCCAATATCAGCATTATAATTTTATGCCCAGGCGTGTTCACTATGAATTAAAGTAATACATTCACTAACAGAAAAAATACCCAATTATTTACAAAACTATAATATACAGAAGAAACAGTTGAAATATCCGACCGTTGCAAACGATCTATAGATAGCTCAACTGTTCCTGATCACTACGAAGTAGAAGAGTGCCAAGACACTGGCTGCATTGCAATGCTTATATGCGTCGAATCATATAAGAGCCAGCTCTCGGATCACACGTCGTTTCGACCAGGCGCACAGAAATAATTTTGAAAGCTGCAAAATTACAAATAATAAAAAGTTCGGTTGCTGTTGTAACCCTTTTTGTTTTTTAAGATAATATAATATATCGGATCAGCCAACATTCAATATGTTAAATATGTACATACAAGTGCGAGGCGAGACGTTATTCAGAGCGAATCGCACTAAGCCTGATGAAGATTCACGAATTGAACCGAAACATTGTCGTTTTAAACACTGATAAAACGGTACGTGAGTATCCGTGAGTAATCCTTATCCGTGAGTGGGACGGAGAAAGAATACAATTCTCCCCTCCGCCGCCGGGTAGCGTGTCGTAAGAGCCGACTAACCCGGTCACCTGCTGGTGGTAGGGCTCTGAAAGGAGTCCGTCTGGCTAACTACCACCCTCCTACTAGAGTCTACCGTCAAACGCCGAAACTTCTAGCGTACGCGTGTTCCGGTATCAGTGTAGGAGAGCCAGTGTCCCCCACAGGTAGAGAGTACTCCTGTCATTACTGGGGACCGTTGGCTTGTCTTAGCAAGGGCCTTTTTTGGGCCGGGATGGTGGGTTGGCGTGATGTCCAGGGAGACCCGATGAAACGGCTGCCCGCTGGCCGCCCGTGGGTCAGTAGGGGACCCGAACCCAGGGATAACTTTTAAAACTCCGGCCTGGGAGGCTGTCTCGCCAATCCGCGAAAAAAGCTTGCGAGTGACTGTCGTGCCGGAGTAGGAGACCGGAGTGGAACCCGGCAGCTGCTCTCAGGTTGGATCGGGGGCCCTTCCGTACATCACGCCAGCCATCCACATCTGGAACAACTGAGCCCTTGTATAAGCCATGTTTGCCCTTATTTCTGGCTGAAGTACTCTTTACTACTTTCCCTTTTTATTTTGTTTCTCATGGCCAGTCAAAATAAAAGTAAAAGTTTACCAGCGGCTTCAAAATCCACTCTCAGAGTTGACCTTTTTTTTTTTTTTTTTTTTTTTTTTTTTTTTTATGTTATTTGTGGGGAAACAGGCTTACGGCCCACCTGATGGTAAGTGGTCACCGTCGCCTATTGACACCGGCAACACCCGGGGTAACACCTCTGCAACATCCGCGGATTACACTCGAACTTAAATGCTGTTCATCATCATCTTGAGACAGCCAAGCCTGCCCTGCTCTTTTTGACGGAGACTCAAATCTCCTGCCCGGCTGATACATCTTATCTCCTCTACCCTGGCTATATACTAGAAGAGCATTTTCTCCGGAAAGCTGGGGTATGTATGTACGTTCGGGAGGATGTTTGTTGTCACCGTCTCAACGGCCTTGAAGCTACAGATCTGTCGTGTCTTTGGGCCCGCGTCGATTACGGGGGTCGAACCCGTATTTACGCTTGCCTTTATAGATCACATAGTGGTGATTCAGACGCAACTCGACTATTTGAGCACATCGCTGAGGGGATAGAGTGTGCACTCGGGCAGTACTCCAATGCAGAGTTGATCGTTCTCGGGGACTTTAACGCTCACCACGTTGAGTGGCTGGGTTCCCGATACACTGATCATACTGGGAGAACTGCCCATAATTTTGCAATCTCTCATGGCCTTACCCAAATGGTCTCCTGTCCAACTAGGATTCCTGATGTTGATAACCATGTACCATCCTTGCTTGATCTTGTGCTGACTTCACATCCGGATAAATACCAGGTCTCTGTGGAGGCTCCTCTGGGATCCTCTGATCATTGCCTGGTAACCACGTCAGTGCCGACCGTTCGTCCTAGTTTATCTAGTAAACCCGGGAAACGAAGGGTTTGGCATTTCGGAACAGCCGACTGGGATGGATTACGCGAATTCTACGCATCCTACCAGTGGAGGAAGCTATGTTTCTCAACGGACGATCCAAACACTTGCGCTGACTCCGTCGCTGATGTCATACTTCAGGGTATGGAATGTTTCATCCCCAACTCTGTAGTGCGTGTTGGTGGCCGGAGTCAACCCTGGTTCAACCGGGCTTGTGCCGTTACAGTCAGCAGCAAATTGGCTGCCTTTAAGAACTGGACTGTAGCGCGTGAGTGCCAGGATCCCGAAGTTTCCCGTTTGAGGAAAAAATTCAATGCTGCCTCCAGACAGAGCAAAAAGGTCATGGCTATAGCGAGGAAGCAGCACATCAGCAGAATTGGCGACCAGTTAATGGGGTATCCTTCTGGAAGTAGAGCCTTCTGGTCTCTTGCCAAAGCTGCTGAGGGTAACTTCTGCCAGTCCCGCTTACCATCTTTACTCAAGTCGGACGGATCTCTCGCCCATAGTGCAAAAGAGAAAGCCGATCTCCTTGGATCTCTTTTTGCCTCCAATTCGACCCTCCTCGACGGAAATGCTGCAGCACCGGTTATACCTCGGTGTCCGAGTTCCATGCCAGAGGTACGTTTTCATCAGAAAGCGGTACGGAAGGAACTCCTTTCCCTTGATGTGAGAAAGTCGAGTGGGCCGGATGGCATTCCAGCCATTGTGCTCAAAAAGTGTGCTCCTGAGTTGTGTTCTGTCTTAACGTCCCTCTTTGAATTGTCTTATACCACTGGTATCGTGCCGTCTTCTTGGAAAGTGACCCATGTCCACCCAATCCCTAAAAAAGGGGATCGAACCAATCCGTCTAACTATCGGCCTATAGCAATTACTTCCCTACTCTGTAAAGTGATGGAGCGAGTAATTAATACTCAGCTTCTTAGGTATCTTGAGGAACACCAGCTGATCAGTGACCGCCAATACGGCTTTCGTCATGGGCGATCAGCTGGTGATCTTCTAGTTTACCTCACTCACCGCTGGGCGGAAGCCGTCGAGAGTAGGGGGGAAGCTCTAGCTGTTAGTCTAGACATCGCGAAGGCGTTCGATCGGGTGTGGCACAAGGCGCTTCTCTCGAAGCTTCCCTCATACGGCCTCCCCGGGGGACTTTGCAGCTGGGTCGCCAGTTTCTTATCCGGGCGGAGCATAAGAGCCGTTGTAGATGGTTCTTGCTCGGACTCAATGCCCATTAACTCTGGTGTACCCCAAGGGTCAGTGCTATCGCCCACACTGTTTATTCTTCACATCAATGATATGCTGCACATAAGCGGCCTTCATTGTTATGCGGATGACAGTACGGGTGATACTTTCTACACTGGTCGCCCTAATGTCTCTCGGTCGGAAGTGGAAGACAACAGACAAAGACTTGTGTCTGAGGTTGAAGGCTCTTTGGAGCGTGTGTCAGATTGGGGTAACCTTAATCTGGTCACCTTTAACCCAACCAAGACGCAAGTCTGTGCGTTCACCACAAAGAAGGCCCCTTTCACAATAGCTCCACGGTTCCAGGGCATTCCTCTCCCCGTCTCGGCGAGTATAGGGATTCTGGGAGTCGAAATTTCTAATGAGGTCCAGTATGGGAGTCACTTAGAAGCAAAAGCTGTGCTCACCTCCAAAAAACTTGGAGTCCTTAACCGTGCCAAACAGTATTTTACGGCACAACAACGGCTATTGCTGTACAAAGCGCAAGTTCGGCCGCACGTGGAATACTGTTCCCATCTTTGGCACGGAGCTCCAAAGTACCAATTGCTTCGTTTTGACTCCCTTCAGAGAAGAGCCATTAGAATAATCGGTGATCCCAAACTCACCGACAAGCTGGAACCGCTGAGTCAACGCCGTGACATCGGATCGCTCAGTGTATTCTACCGCCTGTATAATGGGGAATGTTCTGAGGAGCTATTTGATCTCATCCCGTCGTCGAGATTTTACCACCGCACTTCTCGACAACGTAATAAAGCTCATCCACATATAATCGACAATTGGGTATCGCGCACCACACGCTTCACGCGATCTTTTCTACCCCATACTTGCAAGATGTGGAATGAGCTACCATCTGAGGTTTTCCCATTAGACTACGACATGGCACGCTTCAAGAGAAATGTAAAGAGGTTTCTTCAGTGTAGGGAACGCATCGACAATACCCCGGGTGTTGCCGGTGTCAATAGGCGACGGTGACCACTTACCATCAGGTGGGCCGTAAGCCTGTTTCCCCACAAATAACATAAAAAAAAAAAAAAAAAAAAAAAAAAACGTGATAAATCCCGTATTTATAAGTCCATAACTATACAAAATAAAAATGTAAATTCGTTTTAGAATGTGTAAATATTCATCTCTTTTATAAAATACTCCACTTGATCCCGCAATCCTATTTTGACGCCCACCTTTATGACCCCATCGGCTATTTGTTACATAATATTTTTGACTTTTTAACTTGCAGTTTAAGTAGGCCAGTGTTATTTATAAATATACCTCAAGTAAATAATTTCAGTATAGAGATAATCGGCAATGATAGACAGACACAGACTGATGGCCAAAGTCGTACCATAAGCTTTAAGTTTTTACCATCTTAAAGTATATATTGCTCGAGCCTCTTTTAATAAAATGAGGAAAGTTCTTTGCCGTCGTCAACTGAATATAAAGCTCCGAGCCAGGCTACTCATGTGCTATATCTGGCCTATTGTCACGTATGGTTGCGAAACGTGGACCCTGAAAGAGGACACTACAAGACGCCTACATGCATTCGAGATGTGGTGCTACCGTCGCATGTTACGCATTCGTTGGACGCAGAGGGTCAGGAACGAAACCGTGCTTCAGCGCGTTCATATGTCCCGGAAAATGTTGCCTTCTATCAAAAAGCGCATGATAGAATATCTCGGCCATGTGCTCACGAACGATAGATACATGTTGCTGCAGTTGATAATGATGGGCAAAGTGAACGGAAAGAGACGTGCTGGGCGAAGAAAGAAGTCATGGCTCCGGAATATCCGGGAGTGGACCGGTATTGCCTCCGTCGAACAGCTGTTCCGGCTGGCTGCTGATAGAGATGAATACAGGAAGCTAACGGCCAACCTTCAGGATTGAAGAGGCACTGGAAAAAGAAGAAGAAAGTATATATCCAGATCCAGAGATCCAGGATCCAGAGGTATCCAGCTTAAAAGGTTGTCAAACAGAACTCCGAGGTTTTTAACAGTAGATGAGAAAGGGATTAAGGTACCGTTGTAATAAAGAGGGGGATATTGGAGAAATCTGTTTTACAAAGTTGACGTGAGCCACCAATTACAATGTCTTGACATTTATTTGGATTGACTTTAATGCCAAAACGATTTGACTATTAAAGTAAGTAAAGCAGATCGTCGTTGAGCATATGTATAGCATGATCTAAGTTTTCTATTGTCGCAGAGTAGTAGAGTTGAAGATCATCGGCGTACCTACAAAATTGACTGTGAAGGTTTGGAGAGCGTTTATTAATAAATAGAGGGAAAAGGATCGAAAACAAAATTCCTCCTTGTAATACGCCAAATCATAGTTATAATGGACGGCTTTGTCGCTAAAAATGATGTCTTCCAGGCAACCTTTAGAAAGACAAGATCTATCGGAACAAATAAGGACGGCGGCGTTAATCAGATGTTATTATATCATTAAAATAATATGCAAAAAATAGGTATGGCGGCAGTTTAAAGAAATAAATATTATGACATTCTCTTGTATGTATCACAAAAATATTAATTTGTTTAAGAATTATAGCGATAATCATAATTTTAATACTAGAAATAAAGATAAACTTGCTGTTGCTCCTTGTAGACTCCATAAAGTTAGTAAATCGTTTAAAGGGCAAGGTGTTCGCTTTTATAACAAACTCCCAAGTGATGTACAAAAATTGACAATTAACAAATTTAAAAACGCAATTAAAAAAAATCTTTATAAAAAAGCCTACTATAAAATATCGGATGATAGAGAAGCTTGGGATTGAAATTATTCCAACTCGTTCAAAATGTTACAATTTAGACGTAATTTATTTTCTGTATTGTAATGTATTCTAAAATGATCATTAAATAAAAACAATCAGCCTTGTTTCTTGCCTTTCTTTCTTGGCTTGGTCACGAAGGAACAGGCAGTAAAATTGACGTTTCAAAGTGATCCTTGTGATTTTAATGAATAAACGATTGACTTTGACTTAGTATTTCCCAGGACGAGCCCTTTCACAAACAACTCTACTACTCTTCTGGCGTACCTAGGGCATACAAGCTCTTGACGCAAATAGGGATTTCAATATCACGCTCAGGGCCAAAGTTCGTGGCTTTGTTACAAGAGCCTTGAAGCTGCCATCGTTCGACTGTGAAGCGGTGTTCAACTTTACGTAAAAGAAATAATTGACGTCTGCCACTCTTCGTTCTTATCTTGGTTCTTATTTAAGCATATAATAAGCACTTGTTTATTTTTTAAATTGACTGACAGGAATTACATGTTAGAGGGTCAACATGAACCTACGCAAATTTAATAATCCTAATAGCTCAATATAGCTCACAACTATATTTATCCCAAAGATGAACCCGAATCTCTTACTCGCTACGAAGATCTGTGTAGATAGATATCCACACTGGGGGTAGTGTGGGGCAAGTCCATACTTTACGTTTTATATATACTTTCCCACTTCTTGCAAAGTAGTTAAGCTTTTATATTAGATGTTAGATTTTTATTCCGGGGTTGGATGTTTTTCTATAAACTATAAGTAGTATTAAAAATGTATTTAAATATTCTATCAGTTATATGGTTCCTATAGTACAAACTCTGTTTAGTATATTGGGGCGCTGTGATATTTCCAGAATGTTTTCAATATTTTTTAATTTTAAGCACGTGTAAATGCACACATATTTTTTTTGGGCAGGAAAATCTATTGGTTCACAGATGGGATTTGAATCCACAATTTTTGAATTGAAAATCGGAGTACCTCTCACTAGGCCAACACAGCTTGGTAAATTATATACAGATTAAAGACCTGAGGGCTTAGCCAAGTTACATTCGATTAGCGATGACGCTAGTCCATAAGTTCGAAAACGTATGGGATTTGATACATGCTATGGAAATAACACGTGATATATTCTACAGCTAACCTATGTAGAAATTGAATCGATTCGAAGCGAATGTAATTTGGCTACGGGCTCTGGTTTAATCTTGATATCTGTCAATGCAATGTGAAAGAGAAAGCCCAAACTCTTTGCATTGCGATTAATTACATCATTACTTTTCTAATCATATAATATTACATCTATATCTACATAGGCAATCATGCATATGCTAAGTCGCACACAATACATGTGACACAAGAAAGAAGATTTCAAATAATGATCTTAATACTAGATTATTAAACGAGGGGATAAAGCAGTGTCTTGCGTCACGGGCACTATGTTGAATCCCGAACGTAACGAAGGATTCTAGATTTCACTTACGATTAGAGCGAGGGAGTTACTAGAATCCTGAGTGCAGAGAGGGATATACCCACGTCCATAATATAGACAGCTTTTATCCACGTGGAGAATACTTTACTATTCACACTTTCTGCGAGACAATAAAAACCAAATCTAAGTTAGTGCATTCTGTGGAGAGGTTTGTACGATTAATGAATAAGTTCTTATTATGTGGGTGTGGGTCTCTTTGGTTCAATATATACTACTCAAAACAAAATAAAGGCCACCACTTATTTTCCGATTATTTTTTTGGCACGATTTTTTGCTCTGATTATTTAAATTTAATGAAACAATATTTTTTTATTAAATCTACTGAAGTATGAATGAAGTTATATGAAGTTCCAAATTCAAATCACATTATGCCCGCGAGAATCTAATGAAATTCAGTACAACTTTACTCCCGGCTCAGCCGTAGGTATTTAATCACCTGCTTTCGGTGAGGTCTAATTTTAGATGTTCACCGACTATCTACTTTGTCATTAGATTTAAAAGTTTTCCTTATTATATTATGAAATACAATAAACGATTTAAAATTGATTATTGAGGTTTACATGACATATAATTTGATATTGTTGAGCAGGTGATGTGAAACAAATAAAATTAAACATTACATGCAAAAACATTTTATTTATATAAATATTTTATATAATAGTTGTTATTGTAACCAAAAATTGCTATTTACTAATATAACGAGATATACAGGAGTAATAAACAGTATCTGCTCAATAAAACTGCTTTTATCTACCGGTTTATTTCCCAAAATGCAAACAATAGAACCAGCATTATTCATTTGTCTGTGATAAGGCATTGAAACCCGCCACCATAAGATAATAACATTCTATACGATATAAGATAATAATATTACAAAGATTGTTTGTATAGAAACGCAGAAACTGCTAAACCGATACGCGAAATTCCAACAGTAAACTACACTATCCCAAAGGCTTATATTTTTTATTAAATTCCAAGCGAAGCGCGGGTGAAACAATTTGTTTTAAAAAAAATTTAATCCTACGTGTTATTAATTTCACTAGCACCCATAACCCAGAATACAATAATGCATTCTCTTCCAGCTAACCTGTGTGTAATGTAGTTTTTTTCTTTGTAACCTGTACGTCTAACTTCTGGGCAAAGGTCTCCTCCAGATCTTATGAAGCTTATATATGTAAAAAATAATTATTCGTTATTTCTAATTAAGCATTATCACTTCCTGTACAAATTATCTTTAAACCACTATTTTATAATGTACGGAGACTTTATTTGTTATCATATATTATTTGTCTGTCCAAAGGTTGATTGGAAGAGATTCTTTTAGTAATAAAGTCACTCACTTTAGCTCAATTAAGAATAGTTTTCTTTATAAATGGTGTGCGAATACATAAACTATTTTTTATGTGTTTTATCTATACTAATATTATATAGATGAAATATTTGTTTGTTTGTTTGTATTGAATAGGCTCCGAAACTACTGGACCGATTCAAAAAATTCTTTCAATGTTGTGAAGCCACACTATTCTCGGGTGACATTGGCTACTTTTTACCTAACTGCTCAAAAGGATAGTCATGTTTTTATTAAAAAACTACGCGTGCAAAGCTGCGGATTGGTCAGCTAGGTATTATTATTATTATTCTATGTGGTAATCGATAAAGGATCTTTCTCTACTTTACATATGTACTACACAAAAGCCAAAACTTAACAACGTGTTAACTGTTTTGTAAAATAAACGCGCCCTAACATTTTCTACAACCTAAGCATGTCAGGATTGATGACCTTACTAAATGTTACCTTTCCGTCGATCCAACAAGGCGTAAAAATGTCCAAGATAATTAGACGATTCATCATTGTCGCTGAGATTCCGACCGAAGAGAACTCTGTCTTATTTCGATGACGGTTGGTTTTCGTTACATTGATTTTTAGATAAAATGACCATTCTTTTTGGATAAAGCTTAGGAAATTAAATAATTGTCACTCTTTTAAAATTATTATTATAAATTAAAAAAACCTAAAAAATATTATGTCTTTATATCTTATGAATGACAGGCTCAATGCGTGTAATCAAAAGATAGTGGTAAATTCAAAAACATCAGGTTGCCTGTGGGTTTGAACCGTATTCCCATCTAATAAAACGTAATTTAATAGCGTAGCTGATCTACGCCGCCGCCATGCGTAGACAAAATGCTACGAAATTATTGTCTCTAAAAATATCCGAGGGACAGGGGCCTCCAACATTTTCGAATAAATCACACTCAACAAATATGAACCCAACTTCAAACACGAAAATCAAATCAACCGTAACCGCAAATAAATAAATAAACACAAAACCCGTTTACATGCGTATTTCGCATTCAAGTCGCAATAAAATCGTACCATTAACGAACCTTTTCAGAAATAAAAAACAACAATCATATTAGCATAATAGAAAAAAGGTCCTCACGTATTACGTATTCCATCGACGTTCTGATAACCGGTCAAAAAACGACACACGATTGAGTCTAATAAATCACGGTAACAGAACTTTTGCACAGTATTTGTTTGCACTCGCGTACGATCCCGAGCGATCGTACAATATTCGGATGTCGGGCACGTCCGCTCGGTTCAGCGGTCGGTCGTCGAATGGCTCGCACTCGCAGGTGTCACGAGGCAGGGATGTAGAACATTTGGCTATTTAGATCGAAGCCATGTAATCTGAATTTGTAAGGCCTTGTGTTTGGGTAATGACAGAAGCGTTAGTGCGTTAAAGACGACGTGTTTCTGCTATATTGTACGAGTCTACTTGACATGTGCTATCGTTGGCTTTAGCTAGACTAGATAATTATTCAAGTGTTGATAGGTTATGTCAGTATTTGATATTTTACTCGTTGTAATCGTACATAAGCATGATATAAAAGAATAATATAATTTTATATTTTGAATAATTAAGTTCGTACTTAAATTATTTTTCAAACAATCATCCGACTAACTTCATACCGATTTGACATGCATATATCGCGGGCTGACAATGAACGTCACCGGTAGAACTGTCAATCGGCCATCATTAGCTGCATCTGTAAATGAGAAAATGAATTTTCTTTATAACGTTTTTTTTTGTGTATTTTTTTGATATTTTAATAGTTATTCTGCTATTCAGGGCAGAGACAAATCCAACATATCAAAAACCATCAAAATCGGTTACGCCGTTCTTGAGTTTTAAATGGTGTAACTAACTCGACTATAACTTATTTTATACTATTAGTATGTATTTAAAAAAAACGTATTTAAGTATTCTATCAGTTATCTGGTTCCCATAGCACTATCTCTGCTTAGAATTTTTTAAAGTTTCGCGAACACTGTACATAATTATTGATTAAAACGGGTATTTATCGCGTACGTACCTTTTTTATTTGTTGTCCCGACGTTTCGGCTGTGTTAACAGTCATGGTTTCAGGCTAGCTCTGCTTAGTTTGGGGCTAGATAGCGCTGTGTGAAATGTTCAGCAATATTTATTTATTTATATCATAACTTATCATCAGATATGACAGTACAAATGACGTAACAAATATACATGCAACTAAATACTTTATAATAAAAACATTCTATACCTACCTAATTATTATTCAAGGACCAAATCCCATATGTTGTCTTTTCTCACTTGGCGTCAAATCAGTAAACTCAGATAAAACGAAAGCTGCTGTAGAACTGTGTTTGTTCGTTTTATTAAAAACTAGCTATTACCCGCGACTTCGTACGCAATACACTACTAAATATGTAAGTAACCTAGAAATAAAGTTAAACTCGCTGTTGCAACATGACTTGACACCACATTTTTACCCGTGGAAGCTGATTTATGAGATAAAATGTAGCTTATATGGTAATCCAGGTTATAATCTACGTAAATACTAAATTTCATCGAAATCGGTTAAGCTGTTACGACGTGATTGAGTAACAAACAAACATCCAAACGTTCGCATTTATAATATTAGTGTAATATTCAATGTATTTTTAAAGGCTTCATAATGTATCGGTAACCGTTTTTTGTACTCTGCCAAATACTTATCGAACACAACTAGCAATGGTTTGGTATATTCGAAGTTCCTTTGGTTATTCCACGTCCACAACTGGTAATGTACTGTTATTTGTGTTGTTTTTAATGTCATTTTTCATTTTTCTGTTTTGTCTGTGCTGTACTGTTATCACAAAGAAATGTATAACTTTACTTTCGAAGATTTCGACGTTTTCTCTAAGATAACAGACGTGGCCAGAGCAAAAACGAAACACAGTAATAAGAACTGCATGTTGTAGCCGTTGAAACTTTGCTACGTTTATAAAACGCTTGACGATCTTTTTATACAAATAGGGGTAGAAAATAATTTGGTAATATTCTTCGATATCTGATAAATTGTAATGCAGCAGAGGAAAAACTAATTATTTAAAACCAACGATTTTTCTATGACTCATCATTGCGCTTATATCTAACATGAAGAAAGTGGACTGGGGTTGCTACGGTAGCTGCATTTTGTATGGCTCATCATTACGACAGCATTTAACATAAACGTAGTGGATTGCGGGTCGCTGCGGTAGCTGGTTTTTATATAACTGAATATTGTGCCTAATTTATAAGATATAACATAAGGAGAGTGGGATGTCGTCACTATGTTAGCGAAATTATGGTTATCATTGTGATTCTATATAATTTAAAGAATATGGGCTCGGAGAAGCTGCGGTAGCTGAAATTTGTCTATTGGACCTAACGTCCTCTCCTTGAAGAAATATCAAACAAAATTCTTCATAAATATTACGAGTACCTTTAGTAAAAAATAAAACGCATCTCTTAATCACTAACTATGTGATTTCAACTAAATTAATTAATGGGCGTGAATAATGGACGTCTCTTTAATATTAATTTATATGATCCTAAATGGAATTCTATTATAAAGTCGCCAGAGTAAACATGACGTATAAAAGTTATGATTATAAATACAGGATTTATCAGGTATCATTGTATCAGTGTTAGATAGTTAGATAGCCATTCATGTACACAGAAAAGGTAAACAGAAGTATTTAAAAAAAAAGTAGATATTTTACACGTTTGTATCAGTATTAATCGGTCTAGCGCCGAAACCATACCAATGTACGAAATGGCTTCAAAATGAACGCCTTCAAGACAGGTGTAAATAGAGTATTAAGTGCTAGGCAATGCGACTGGAGTACCACGAGTGCTGCTGGAGTTTATGGGCGGCGGTGACCACTTAACATCAGGAGGTCTGTCAGCTTGTGTGTCTACAAGTTATTATAATAAAAAAAATGTAGAGGCGAATTAACTTCAGGCTGGTGAACTCCTCGAAGTTATAGAAGGTGAGCCAACGCTTTAAACTACATTTAAATATATTTACATATTTTGCTTCCGTTACCTATTTTGGTATCTTATTGTACACTGCCGGTCCCATGACGTGCGATAGTTTGTCGACTTCGTTACGACCGACAATTAAAGCGACTTGCGCAACGATCCATTATCATATTTAGCGCCTAAATATGACTAAGAGCGTTATCAAATAATATAAATACGTCAAATTTAAACACGATTAGTTTCAAATTATGTTAAAAGATCGTTACGCAAGCAAGGCAACGATGTTTCAACGATAATGAGTGCGAGACGAGACACAGTGTGGAGTAGATGGCACTCGCATTGATGGAGTTTCACGAATTAAAACGAAAAATTGTACATATTTATATAAACGATTGAAATAAGATAAATCAAATTGTACCACCCCATGTTAAAAACAACAGAATCAATTTCAAAAATTATTTCACTGATACATAAGGCAAAGCTATATTTTATTTAGATTAAAACCCACACGTAGCCGTATATCATATCATCTAAGTAATTCGTTAAATTTGCAACTTAAAGTATAAAATGTACAATTGATTGATTGCTAAAGAGCATTCTCTTCCAGATAACCTTTGTGTATACATAGGCTGCTATTTAAGAATCCGGAACTGGCCACTGCATAAATAATATTTAAAAAGAAATTATCACGTTTAAAAATGGAACTCTTTGGCTGTAGAATGCAGGTTGTTTCGTCCGTCTGTCAATTGTTTTCATTATGTGGCGCGATTTCAAAAATTGCGTGTCATTATCACAATGGATTTATCTCGAGAAAATTTTCGTGCGATGATTTTTTATGATTTTCGACGTGGTCTAACTCAACAGCAGTGTATCGATCAACTCAGTTCGACTTTTGGGGATAAAGCACCATCGAAGACTACTGTGTATCACTGGTTTAGTGAGTTTAATTGTGGACGTCGTATGCTCACGGACGAAATTAAAGATGGTCGGCCTAAATCAGTTGTTGTGCCACGAAACATCGACGCAGTGCGTAAACTAATAATGCAAGATCGTCATGTGACATATCGAGAGATAGAGGCGATCTTGGGCATTAGTATGACGAGTATACATAAGATATTACACGAACACTTGGCTGCAAAAAAAGTTTGTTCGCGTTGGATACCGCACAACTTGACAATAGATCAAAAACAGGCTCGTGTCGATTGGTGCAAAAAAATGATAAAAAAATACAATCGTGGTGCATCAAAAGCTGTATATAATATCTACACAGGTGATGAATCCTGGATTTATGCATATGACCCCGAAACTAAGCAACAGTCAACAGTTTGGGTCTTCCAACATGAGCCGAACCCAACAAAAGTTGCTCGTGCGAAAAGCACTTTGAAGCAAATGGTCGCCTGTTTTTTTGGTATAGATGGACACGTGGATACTGTACCCCTAGAAAATTGTAAATCTGTTAATTCAGAGTGGTACACGACCATTTGTTTGCCAGAAGTCTTTGCAGAAATCAGGAAGAATAATCCACAACGCAGAATCATTCTCCATCACGACAATGCAAGCTGTCACACTTCGGGTGAAACGACCCGATATTTGGAGGGTGAAACGGTGGAATTAACGGGTCATCCGCCATATAGCCCTGATTTGGCACCCAACGACTTCTTTTTATTCCCAACCGTGAAGAATAAATTACGTGGTCAACGATTTTCAACCCGAGAAGAAGCCGTAGAGGCATTCAAAAATCATGTTTTGGAGATACCATCTTCCGATTGGAAAAAGTGCTATGAAAACTGGTTTCACCGAATGCAAAAGTGCATTGATCATCATGGCGAATATTTTGAAAAGCAATAAAACCATATTTAACAGTCAATGATAGTTATTTTATTTTATTCCGGATACATAAATAGCAGCCCTCGTAATACTAATATTATAAAGAGGAAACATTTGTTTGTAACGAATAGGCTCCGAAACTACTGGACCGATTTAAAAAAATATTTCACTGTTGGGAAGCTACACTATCATTTATTTCATTTCATTTATTTGTTCATAATACAATTAACCAATTGTATTTGAAACTACATTATACATTAAACTATACTAACTATACATTAAAATTTTAAATACAAAAATATCAATAAAACCGACACAATTCAAAACACAAGTCATAATATAAAAAAGCACTTAGGTTAAAAAATCAGAGATAAAAAAAAGGCACAAATTAATTGAATCAATAAAACATTTTGAATTGCATTGTAACTTGAAATCATCCACTGAATAAAAACACCCTTCCAGCAAAAGCTTTTTTAGCCTAGTCTTAAATATAAATGGACTATCAATAATTTTCATGTCAATGGGGAGAGAGTTGTATAAAATAACTGCTTGATACCGAGAGCCATGCATCGCTTCATTTAATTTTGGAAATAATGGAGCATCAAGATATTTTCTTCTTGTGCTCAATCCATGCACTTTTTATTCCGGTGTCTCAGACTAGATAGGGATGCCGGACAACATCCATAAGAACTACTAATATGTAGAGGCTAGGAAGTGTCAAAATTTGTAGGCTCTGAAAATGATCCTTACATATTTCCCACGGAGGTATCCGCACCATGGTATGAATAGCACACTTTTGTAACACGATTGCCCTGTTAATATTATATTCGTAACTATTTCCCCAAAATTTTACACTATATCTCAACTTAGACTCCACCAGTGCGTAGTAAACTGTTTGAAGTTGCTCAAGCATCACCTCCAATCCGGGTGTATCCCCGAGTGACATAGGCTACTTTTTACCCAACTGCGCAGAAGGAGGGTAATGTTCATATTGAAAAACTATGCGTGCGAAGCTGCGGATTGGTTAGTTAGTCATAGATAAAGATATGTAGGTAGTGCACACAAAAAGGAACAAATGCAAATTTGCACAGGACTAATAAAAAACGCTTATTATAGGTACATACTACATAAAAAAAACCTGCTTAAATACTTTATATTATAGACTAAAACTAAATCAATAACAAATAAAAATACATACTTAACAATAGAAGAAGTGATAAGGGATGATTAAGATGCTCGTTTTTGTTCGGTTTGGTCGATAAGGTGCCTATAGATTCTCAATCTGAATGCTTCCACTGAAGTAGCCTCGAAATAGTTTATTAGCATATTATACCAGAGTCGAGGAGCGATTATGGTGTACGTACACCATAATCGCTACGTACTCTACGTAGCGATGTTATGCTGTGTAGTAATCAATTGAAAACGACGAGACAATCGCACATGTCTGTCCTCAGTACAATAGGTTCATACTAATTTTCAAACTTTCGCGATCACTGTACATAATTATTGATTAAAACGGGTATTTATCGCCTATGTACCTTTTTTAATTGTTATCCCGACGTTTTGGCTGTGTTACAACAGTCATGGTCTCGGGTTGACTGGAGTATTTGGAGCTATCGTCGGGAAGTGTGAGTAGCTGCAGCAACTACCCTCACTTGGTCTTCAGAATTAGATCGTGTCGTGATCGGTCGTCTCAGTGCGTAGATACGGTTAGTGTAGTGTATCGTAATACAGACGAGGGCATTTCTAATTCTAAAGACCAAGTGAGGGTAGTTGCTGCAGCTACCCACACTTCCCGACGGTAGCACCAAGTACTCCAGTCAACCCGAGACCATGACTGCTGTAACACAGCCGAAACGTCGGGATAACAAATAAAAAAGGTGCATACGCGATAAATACCCGTTTTAATCAATAATTAGGTTCATACTATGTACACACGGCTACACATCAAGCTATACATTTCCAGTATAAGCTGACCTCTCATTCTACTAAAAGCCTACACAATGCGAGGTCAACTTATACTGGAAATGTATAGCTTGATGTGTAGCCGTGTGAACAAAGTAAGGAAAATTTTCCGTAGTTAATACTCGGTAGTTAGCACTCGGACTAAAAGGTGATTCTTTGAAATATCAACTGTCTTTTAGTCTGTAATTAAAATAAATATTTAATTGTATGCCAAGATTTAAGACATAAAGCGATTGGTTGTTTGAATATAAATTTTCAATAATACGTTAGTTAAGATAATCGGTCGTTACACTTTAGAATTAATATCGACTAAAGGACACGAATCCTTTGTGCTATGTCAGTGACTTTGGTCTGACTACAAATCTCCTCATGTTTGATTCGATCTCCAAGAGACTACCATAAGCTATTGACTCTGGCACTCCATGCCAAAAACGTGACATGAAAGATAGGCTTTTTCGAAACGTGACAGCGAAAATAAAGTAATATTCTAATAATTTATTATAAGAAGCAAACAAACATATCAACAATAAAATTACATTAACAATAAATAAACCAGCTGGAGATGGAACAAGCATATGACCCAACCATCGCCTTTAATAAAGTATTGCCTCGTAGGTCACGCATCTTAGAAACGTGCCCTACGAAGCACTTCATCTATCAGCTTGAGGCATACAGGTGTAAAGCCTCATGTGCCAATTCATTTGTAAATTACAAGCAAATGTACCCTTCAAACCGAAACACAGCTATGCTGTTCGGCGGCAAGACTAGGCACGGTGGTAGTACTTCCCCATACAAGGCCTTTCACAAGAAACTCTGCTACTTTAAAAATCTCTTCTCATTGCTATGAGCGATTTTTTTAAGAAAACTTGTGATGGGCTAATATGAAAAATATTGCTTAGTAAAAAATGTAGAAAACACTTTTCCATCTTATGCATAAATAATATAGGTGGGATAGGTATTTGTAAAATAGCTGCTTTATTAGTTCAGTCGCAATATAGTCATATATCGTAAGTCAATTTGTGACTTTTAAAGCAGTTATGCTTCATTATCGTCAGGTTTCTGACCCATCAATATGATTGAAGGATTTACGTAACGAGGAATAATAATACTTTGAATATGTTAGGTAGTTTATGTAGGTTATGTTGATTGACAGTAATAGTCGATACAAATACAGACATTTAATAAAACGATGGTAGGGTTCGTTATAGTAACTTCATTTTGACTAATAAACAAAATTATAGATTAAGCCCGGCTTGCAGAATGATCCCTTTACGTATTAAGTGACAAAACATGTTTAAATTTGACGTACTCGTATGACGTGGTAACTCCTTAAATCATTTTAGCCACTAAATACGTTTATGCATCGCTGCGCATGTCACCCAAAATAATGTGATATAAAGATTTTACTTAGAAAACTTTCGTGATTGATTTCAATCATTATTATAAATACGGTATTTATCACGTACCGTCTTATCGGTGTTTCGACCGACAATGTTTCGGTTCAATTCGTGAACCTTCATCAGGGTGAGTGCGATCCGCTCCGAATAACGTCTCGCCTCGCATTGAGTGCGAGTTGCGACCTGATGAAGGTTCACGAATTGAACCGAAACATTGTCGGTCGAAACACCGATAAGACGGTACGTGATAAATCCCGTATTTATAATAATGATTGATATAAAGATCTGATGAAAAAGCGCGATTACCTTTATTTTTATGTATTTTTTTGAAGTAAAACTTCTTTACGCACACTTGACTTGGGGAGTAAGCTGCGTGGAGTAATGCGTGACGAAAGCGCTACGAAAAGTGTGGTCTGGCCAGCCGAAGGGAAGTTGAGACGGAGATATAAGTTATTGAAGATACCAATCATATGATTAGCGAACTATCAACTTGAAGCTCTGGAATCAATTGAGAGAAGAGCCAAGAAGCTCATAGGCAACGATGAGCTAGTTGATGCAAGGCGCCTCAGCCTGGAGCATCGACGAAAGGTTGCTAGCCTCTCGGTTTTTTATCGAGTACATTTTGGGAAGTGTGCGGCGGAACTTTTCAACCTAATCCCACCATCTACGTTCTATCATCGGACAACCAGACGCTCTGCGGTGCGCCACCGCTGTATGGTAGAAATACCTCCCTTTGGCACAAAGCGGTTCTCTTTGGGCTTTAATAAGCGCATTGCCAAAAAGTTGAACGCCTTGCCAGAGTCTGTATTTCCCGATAGCTACAACCTGGGTATCTTTAAGTCGCGAGTGAATAGGTTTCTTATAGGCAAGCGTGTACCATCGTAGACTGCATCATCGCTTACCATCAGGCGAGATCGTGGTCAAACGCAAGCCTATAATGAATTAAAAATATATATATAGAAGGAGAGAGAGTAACGTTTCGTATATTACTGGAGGGGCAAGAGAGAAAGGTGCAAGCATACATTTTCTTTCTCTCTTTCGAGAGAAAAAAATGTATGCTCGCTATGAGAATAGCCAGATACGTTTCGTATATCTAAGACACACAGTGCAGGCCTATTGTCTATATCACACTGTAGGAATTAGAGCGTGCGTGCATTTTCTTCCTCTCTTTCTCTCATAGCCTGTGCATGAAATATATATATATCTCAGTCAGTAGTTCGTTTGCGAGCTTGCTAAAGTTACGCGAACAGTGATTTCTAGATTATTTTTCGTAATTTTATTTCGTTCTTAATTTTATAAATTAATATTTTGAAAAAGAAGTTTTACTTCAGTCGTGTGGTCTAAGGCACACTCGTTTTTTATCATTATATTTTTGTATGGTGATGACTATCTATGAATATATTTGACAATTACGTGTAGATTTTTGATAGATTTCAATGTCTGATGAATTTAAGCCTCCCCATAGATTTCCAGAGCGACCAATATTGTACGGCCTGCACTCAATGGCTCCCTGCAGCCTTTATCAGGTCGTTTTTCCATCTAGTGGAGGGTCGTCGTACGTTGCGTTTTCCAGTGCGTGGTCTCCACTCTAGAATCTTACTGCCCCAACGGCCGTCAGTTCTTCGAGCTATGTGACCCGACCACTGCCACTTCAGCTTGCTAATCCTTTGTGCTATGTCAGTAACTGGCTTCGTCTACGAATCTCCTAATTTATGATTCAATCTTGAAGAGAAACACCAAGCATAGCTCTTTCCATAGCAAGCTGAGCGACCTTGAGCCTTCTTATGAGACATACAGAGTTCAAAACAAAATCAAGCATAAAGTTTTGATTTTCTTTTGAGTTAAGTTCTGTAACAGCATACTTAAAGTTAGGTAACTTTTGGTTCTGTGGGGCATGCGCAATATTTTGTCATTAATTTATTTCTAAAAATCTATATAAAATAATTAGTTTGCAGCTTCGCAAGCGTAATTTGTCAAAGAAAGAAGCCTACATAAATATATCTAAATAAGATCATCTCATCATCATCATCATATCAGCCGTAGGACGTCCACTGCTGGACAAATGCCTCCCTCATTGATCTCCAGAAACTGCGGTTGGAAGCGGCCTGCATCGAACGCCGACCTGCGGTTCTTACCAAGTCGTCTGCCCATCTTGTGGGTGGACGTCCTACGCTGCGCTTGCCGGTCCGTGGCCTCCACTCGAGAACTTTTCGGCACCATCGGCCATCTGTTCTGCGCGCTATATGGCCTGCCCATTGCCACTTCAACGTTCTAATCCGTCGGGCTATGTCGGTGACTTGAGTTCTCCTACGTATCTCCTCATTTCTGATTCGATCCCGTAGAGAAACCCCGAGCATAGCCCTCTCCATAGCTCGTTGAGTGACTCTGAGCTTATTCATATGGCCAATAGTAAAGGACCACGTCTCGGTTCCATATGTCATCACTGGTAACACACACTGATTGAAGACTTTCGTCTTAAGGCACTGAGGTATGTTGGACGAAAAGACGTAGCGAAGTTTCCCAAACGCTGCCCATCCGAGTTGGATTCGACGATTGACCTCTTTCTCGAAGTTGGACCTACCTAATTGGACTGTTTGTCCTAGGTACGCGTCGACAACTTCAAGAGCTGAGTTCTCAACCATAACTGGGGCAGGCACGACATTGACATTTGACATAATTTTCGTCTTGTCCATGTTCATTTTGGGCCCTGCCCGTTGGGAAACTCGATTGAGGCCTTCGAGCGTCGTGCTGAGCTCTTCCATCGACTTTGCCATGACCACAATATCGTCGGCAAGTGTCGAAGGTGAGTGATGTATTCGCCGTTTATATTGATGCCCAGTCCTTTCCATTCCAGAAGGCATCTTCCAATGCGGTCGTAAATAGTTTCGGAGAGATTACATCTCCCTGTCTTACGCCTCTTTTTAAGGGAATCGCCTTCGAGCTCTGTTCGTGTACTCGGACTGACATAGTGGCGTTTTCATACAAACACTTCAACACTTCGATGTACCGATAGTCAATACGGCATCGTTGGAGAGACTCAAGCACTGCCCATGTTTCGATCGAATCGAAGGCTTTCTCATAGTCCACAAACGCGAGACATAGCGGCAAGTTATACTCTTCGGTCTTCTGTACGACTTGCCGCAGCGTATGTATGTGGTCTATGGTACTGTAGCCTTTACGGAACCCGGCTTGTTCGGGACATCAAACCTGCGTTCGATACGGTTCGCGATGACCCTCGAAAACAGCTTATAAACATGGCTCAAAAGCGAGATGGGTCTGTAATTCTTAGGCAAGGTGTTGTCACTTTTCTTGAAGAACAGAACCACCACGCCCCCGTTCCATGCTTTTGGCGTCGTACCTTCAAGCAAGGCGGAATTAAAAAGCTTCTGAAGGACTTTAAGTACCGGTGATCCACCCGCTTTCAGAAGCTCTGAAGTGATTCCGTCCTCACCCAGCGCCTTGTCGTTCTTAAGCTGCTTCAAGGCCATCCTGATCTCATACAGGCTGATGTCCGGAATATCTTCGGTATAATGTCGGGTCAGTTTGGCTCTTGGGTCGTTGGCCGCACTGCAAAAAGGTTTAGTGACCGAATCGTAGAGCCGTCCATAGAACCTTTCGACTTCCCTTAACACTTCCGCTTTACTTGACGTTATGCTGCCATCTTCCTTCTTCAGCTTCGTCATGCGGCTCTGCCCAATAGAATTATCTCTCGCGAACACTTTGGAGCCTTTATTCCGCTCTATCGTATCTTTAATACGAGATGTATTAAAGGTACGAATATCGTGCCGCAAGGATTTCCAAATCTTTCTATTGAGCTGCCTATGTGACTGAGCATCATCGGGAGACTGCAGTTGCAAAGAACGTCGTTCAGCCATGAGGTTAAGGGTGTCATCAGAGAGTTTCTGAGGTCTATTGGTACGGGGGGGTCTTAAAGAACTGGGACCCCACCGTATGGACGGTTTCTACGAACCTGTTATTGATCTCGTCCACTGATGCATCTACTTCTAGACAGTCAAAGCAATTTGCAAGTTCGAGTTGAAAGCTCTCGAGGTTTTGGATATGTGCGCGAGTGGGTCGGAGCGTAGATTTCATCAAACGGGACCTTTCAAGTTTAACGTTCATATTCAATGTGGCTCTAACAATTCGGTGATCACTGCCGGTTTTTACCCTGTGAATCACAGAGACATCATTGAATATCCGTTTCTTGTTGGTCAAGATGAAATCAATCTCATTTCTCGTGGAACCGTTGGGACTCATCCAGGTCCATTTCCTGTGAGGCGGCTTCTGGAAAAAAGAATTCATCATAAAGAGTCCTTCTTTCTCCAGAAAATCGGCCAGCCTGTGTCCCCTGGGGTTCCGTTGTCCATATCTAAATTACCCCACTCTCAACTCATCATCGCTTCTCATGCCTAGCTTTGCATTGAAGTCCCCCATAACAACAATAAAGTGAGTTTTGTTCGTATGTATGGCTCTACTGATGTCCTCATACATAGACTCTACTTCTTCATCTGGGTGTGAAGAGGTCGGCGCATATATCTGAACGACCTTCAGCGAATATCGCTTAGATATTCTGAGTGTCAGGTACGCGACCCTGCTCGACACACTGTCGATGGTGATAATGTTGTTGATGAGTGACTTGTGAACGAGAAACCCAACACCACCTTGGGACTGTTGGTCGCCCTCCCGGTAGTATAGTAGGTTACCAGACTTAAGGGATATCGTGTCCTCGCCCTCTCTACGGACTTCTGATAACCCCAAAATGTCCCAGTGTAATCTACTAATTTCTTCTTCCAGCTCAACAATCTTTTCGTCTGTCCTCAAAGTGCGGATGTTGTGTGTTACCAGGGCCAGTGGTCGTCGTAGTGTTTAGTAGCTGATCGTCTCCCGGGGATTCTTAGCACCCCTGGCCCCGCCGTTACCGTGACTGCTACCGTAGCCAGGATTAGCGGGGCCGCTGGGGACTCGGGACCTGATTTTATGTTGCACTATATCCATAAGGGGGTTGTTGCCATACTCGCCACGCTTGGCAGGCGGGTTAGCGAGCGCAGTATAGGTATTGAAAACACGAAAAGACGCTGCTGCCCATCTTTCGGAGGTATCCCTTAGCAGACTCCTACTGCATCCACGGGCAAGAGCGGAGGGGCAACATTCTATTGCCGGCGCCTCACGGCAAGATCATCTAATATATAAAAATCTCGTGTCACGGTTTTAGTGGTCGCACTCCTCTGAAATGGGTAGACCGATTTTAATGATTTTTTTATAGGTTGGTAGGTATGAGAAAAGATCGTAAAGTGTTTTGGACCCACCTATCTCCACTCCCCATTTTTTTCAATAAAAAATGTCGTGAAGTCATTTACGTTATTATCTTGAAGTTCCCACGGGAACGGGAAAGTTCAAGCGTGCGAAGCCACGGGCGGGTCAGCTAGTGATATTATAAATTTTTAGAAAAATAAATAGGAAATAACCATATTTTTTATTTAAGGTTTATGTCGCTTAGCGACCACATCGCATATAAAGATAGCGAAACAAAAAAGAAAACAAACAAAAATTACAAACGAAATCAAACTTAATATTTAGCTAAATGTAACTCTTAAATTTATTTAAAAAACTAAGCACGAATTAAAAATTTTACACTATTGATCACTTTTCTGTTGTTAGTTTTCCATACAAATAAAAAATAATTACCTATAGGAATAGTCCGAAGAAAAAATAATATTTCTTCCTTGCGAAGTTGAAGATCAACAATTAGCCACTGATACCATCACTGCACTTGACTTAGGTTTCCAATGTAAATTCTGTGACTATTTTTAAGTGTTATAAGCTTTTATGTAAGTTACCTGTATATATTATACAAATATATAATATAAAAATTATACAATATATAAATTTTATAATAAATACCTTACAAAATAATTATAATACGAGTATATATATTAGGTTGGGGAAAAAGTTTTTTCTGATTTTTTAAGAAAATTCAAAACATTTTTTTAATATATTTTATTTACATTTAACTAAAGTATGTAGGTACCATTTTGTTCGATAACTTTTTTCCATCTTGTAGGCAGGCACATGATTCCATTGCTATAGAAATGTTGGGGCTTCTGATCAAAATACCGCGACAAGTAGTTTTGGCAGTCCTCTCGTGATGTTAACCTGACACTGCCTAAAGAATTTTGAAGAGACCGAAACAGGTAGAAATCTGAAGGTAAGGACTATACGGCGGATGCATTAACACCTCCCAGCCAAACTCTCTTAATTTTTGCTGAGTGGCTAAAGATGTGTGAGGTCTAGCATTATCATGATGAAAAACCACACCCCTTCTGTTGATTAATTCCGGCCGCTTTCTCTCAACTTCTTGCTTTAATCTCATCAGTTGTTGGCAATAGAGTTCAGAATCGATGGTCCTGCTTGGTGGTAACAGCTCATAATGAATAATGCCCTTCCAATCCCACCACACACACAGCATCACCTTGTTGCCCGGGTTTCGCCACAGTATGTGAAGCCTGACCGGCCTTTGACCACGACCTTTTTCGCATGTTCTTGTCGTACGTGATCCACTTTTCATCACCAGTTATCAGCTTCTTCAAAAATGGTTCGGTTTCATTACGTCGTAATAAAGAATCACAAATGAGTACACGGCTCATTAGGTTTCTTTCAGTGAGCTCGTGGGGTACCCAAATATCGAGCTTTTTTGTGTACCCAGTTTTTTTCAAATGCGCCAAAACTGTTTTGTGGTCAATTCCCAGTTCTTCAGCTACGTCGTAACTACTGATATGCCGATCTTACTCCACTTTTTCAAAAATTGCATCAATTTTATCCGTAATAGGGCGACCAGAGCGACGTGCATCTTTGATATGAAAATTTCCCGATTGAAAACGCTTAAACCAAATTTGTGCTACTCTGACAGACACTGCACTAGGTCCATAAACATCGCAAATTTTTTTCGCGGCTTGCGTTGCAATTTTACCTTTTTTGTAGTAAAATTTTAAAATGTATCGAATTTCTTCATTAGATTCACTCATCTTTACAGTACGTAAAACAAATAAAAATCACACATTTTCCTAATTTGAATTAGAAATTTTCTTAAAAAAAACTTAACTTAAAAACTTTGAATTATACCAAAACCAGCCAGATACAAACAGTATAGCCAAATATTAATTATTACAAGTTCATACATACTATAATGCGAAAAGACTTTTTCCCCAACCTATTATATATAATATATATATATATATATTTATAACACTAATAATAAAAACAGACTCTAAATGACTAAATATAAATTTTATAAAAAATACCTTACAAAATAATTATAATATTTAAATATACCTTTATAACACCGGTAACTATTTAAGAGCTCCGTAACCAAAGGGTCAAACCTATTACTGAGGCTCCGCTGTCTGTCTGTCTGTCTGTCCGTCTGTCTCCAGACTGTATCTCATGAACGGTGATAGTTAGACAGTTGAAGTTTTCACAAATGATGTATTTCTGCTGGTGATGATGCCGCTATAACAACAAATACTAAAACAGAATAAAATAAATATTTAAGAGGGGCTCCCATACAACAAACGTGATATTTTTGCTCGTATTTGCTCGTTATTGATAACGACAACAGGTAGATGCTTGAAATATTCACAAAATATTTAGTTATATGTTCACTTTAAAAACAATAATAAATTAAAATAAAACAAATATTTATATATATATAATTATATCCCATACAATAAAAGTGATTAATTGCTCGTTTTTATAGATAATGGTACGGAACCCTTCGTGCGCTAGTCCGACTCGCTCTTGGCCGGTTTTTTCCTGTGTCACGCCTCACCTTCTTTTAGCACGACCAGGATGGCTGGTAGATAATCATATCAGCATTAAGGCTTAGCACTATCCTGTTCTGAGACAAAGTAAATAAATAATATGGCCTTAAAAACTTTTTATGTAAATATCTTATCCCTATTGTTCAACTGATCAAAAATTCCCTTTTAATTTCGAAACAAAAGAGAAGGGGCAACTACAGTTCTTAGCTAGTTCCTCGGCAACTGTAATGCTTTTTATTTCTCATATTTCTGACAAAACTTTTTCCGAGATGAAAAAGTATGATTAGGTCCGAAGTTTTGCGACCACCTCAGAGCAATGATATATGAGCTAGGAGTTACGCTTATACAGGTATGAACTGAAAGCACAATATAAACACGAGAGCGTACTCACTTCCCGCGTTTGTTTTTCCGGTCCATTATAATATCGGAGTCTTCAAATCCAAAGTGAACAGATTTTTTCTAGACAAGCTTGGTTTAAGATTTTAGAAACCATCTCAATAGTTTTCAAGTCTAAGATGCACTACCACTTGTGCTACCGGCACGTCAGGGTTGAAATTAGTAAGATGATTCAGATTACGACTAAAGCGCTGTTAGCTCCATCTACAGGAAAACTTACACAGTTTTTGACCTGGTCAATGCCAAAAGTTGCAGATTAGTACATTGACAAGAGATGTCGTCGCGACAAGCTTGGTCTATCGCTTGACTTTAAAAAAACAATTGAAATAAACTCACTTTATTTTTTTTTATTAGTTTTTTTTAAACCTAAACCTATAAAATGAATACACTTATAAAACCTTAGTAGGTTTGTCGTAAGTGAAAATTTTGACATTCCTCTTTAGTGTATTTATAACTATTTTTACATGTGCGAATTTTTTTATAATTAAGTTTTGTTCTGTATGTCGTACATGGCCATCCGTGCGCCGTCTCACATTCCATCGTTATCTGCACAAACATACAATTTGTTCTAAAATGGCAAACTTTATGGAACAATTGTTCATATAGTAGTTCAGTGGTTATGAATGAATAAAATATTATATGACACCACCATTTTTGCGTGGATTGCAGGGCAGTGCATCATAGTGCACGTTTATAAGTGGGTGACAGCATAAAAAATATGATACATATCAGTCTTATTTTAGTAATTTGAATACAAGTCATAACGACCATCTTAAACACATTTCTGATAAGTGCACCAGTTACATATGTATTTTCCAATGACGGTGAAAAGAAAATAGAAAATTTGAGTATGTTTTGAAATAACAGCAAATTCATCACAGCAACCCTTTATAACTAACTTCAAAAAAAGCAGGAGGTTATCAATTCGTCGGAATGTATGTCCCCCGATTACTCGAAGGCGACTGGATCGATTCGAGAAATTCTTTTTTGTTTAAAAGACTATACTTCCCAGGTAGACCCATTGGCACCAAGTCAGTATCTGATGATGGGATCCCAAAAAGGGCAACCCTCAATTTTTTTAGGGACGCCATTCGGTTTTATATTTGTATATTTTAATTGTTTTATATTATTTATATTTAATATTTGTTCCGGGGTTGGTTGTTTCTCTATATATTATAAGAACGTATTTACAAAAAAAAATGTATATAAGTATTCTATCAGTCATCTGGTGCCCATAGTACAAGCTCTGCTTAGTTTGGGGTTAGATAGCGCTGTGTGAAATGTCCCGTAATATTATATTTACTTATATTATATTTATATTTTTATGTTTTTACCTCAGAACTTCGTCATTTATTATCCGATTTCTAAAATTCATTTTTTATTTGAAAGGATATATTTTCATATTGGTCTCATACAATTTCATATAAGTTCATTAGTTTGGTTAAGTCAGTTACATTTATTTTTAAAGATACTGGTTTAGTGTCTATAAATAACAAACTCTGTTCAGACCATGATCAAAAACATCAATTAAAAAATATATATGGTCTTCGAGTTGCGAGTGTTATTCCAGGCTAGTTGTTGTCAGCGGCTTCACCCGCGTTTTTCTGGGTCAAAGTACATAACTTTGACATCCTATTTGTATCCAATGGGAACTGATTTATGGGCTTGAAGGTAGCCTATTCAGGTTATGATCTACGTACATACAAAATTTTATTGAAATGGGTTGAGCCGTTACGGCGTGATTAAGTAACAAACAAACATCCAAACTTTCACATTAATAAAGCTTGCCATCAGGCGAGATCGTGATCAAAGGCTAGCCTTTAATTTAGATAAATAATGACAATCTATTTTGAAAAACCTAACGTTACTTCCTACAGGGCTGCCTACAAAGGTTGTCTGGAAGAGATCGCTTTTAGCGATAAGACCGCCCATTGTACTAAATCTATTTGTAAGAATTATGTTCTGTATTTTACTTTGGTGTACAATAAATAGTTATTTCATCTTATCTTATCTTACAAGGCTTCAACACATACAAAATAATACCACTACCGCGGCAAGTGAACTTTACGACGCGGTTAATGTTTGAGCAATAAGACTTATGTGAGAACGCCTAGTTAAGTTTTCTCTAACGTATTTTGATACTATAAAACCATGTTCTATGCAACTTTTATACTGAACAAAACCAGATTTAAATTGAACTGTGTATATTGCTCTGCGGATACAACTTTTTTATTTCCACACCGGAACACCTCGGGAATATCGAGTTCCGAAATCTTATCAATGACTTTCTGTAGTTCGAGGAAGACATTATTTCTTTTGATTTCATCATATTTATAGGTAGTCGATTCTTTGCGAGGTTCGTACAGTTAACTAGTTTTTAACTACTGATTGAAAAAGAGGGGTGTTATAAATTTAAAAACTCGCAACCTCTTGCGTCTCAGCCGAATAGTCGCCCACCGACGTAGTTGGAGGTCGTAGTATGATATGTGTTATTATTTTTTTATTCAATGTATTTTTTATCCTTAAAAGTAAGAAAATAAAATCATTCTGAACTTTAGGTACGTATTTACCTAAACTTTGTTTTTTTGAAGTAACATTTCTTTAGGCACGCTTGACTTGGGGAGTAAGCTGGTGAATGCGTTACGAAAAGTGCGAATGGAAGTTGAAAGGGAGACATAAGTTAGTGAAGAGAGAGAGAGAGTTAGGTTTCGTATATTTTTAAACGTTAATGTGCGAGTGCGAGTTGCGTCTGTCCAAAATGAACATGGACTGATCGCCCTTCAGACTTGTGGACAATTTTATAAGTTAAGTAAGTAAAATAAGTTTTACTTCAGTCGTGTGGTCATAAGCATACTCGTTTTTATGTTATTTAAAATGTTATTTTAACATAACGTGTAAATAAACAACACGTATATTATTTATATTTTTTTTTTTGTTTTTATTTTATATTTGGTCTAGCTTCCGGCTATTATAGCCATTGGCTAGCCAGCGGCTTCGCACGCATTGTTTGTCAAAGAAAGTAGACTATGTTTGAATCCAAATCATAACCTATCAACACACTCATCGAAATCAGTTCAGCCAACGTAATTGAGTAACAAACAAATAAACAAACATTCAAACTTTCACATATATAATATTAGTGTGATAAGATTACGATGTATAAAATACTATTGTAATTAAACGTTTTCCTACACACGCACTCACATTACTCCATACAATTATTACTCTTAATAATCAAAACAAAATTAAATCCTTTCTATTCGTTAAAATCATAAGAATCACTTTGAAACGTAAATTTTACTGCCTGTTCCTATGCGACCACGCCTGAAAATAAAGGCAAGAAACAAGGCTGGTTGTTCTTTTTAGTGATCCTTTTAGAAATATTTAAACAACAACAATATATATGACAATATATGACGATAGAACATTTTAGACCAAGTTGGAGCAATTTCAATGCCAAGCCTCTCTATCATCTAAAAATAATCCGATATGTTAAAGTAGGCTTTTTATAAAAAAAATAGTTTAATTACGTTTTTAAATTTGTTAATTGACAATTTTTATACAAAACATGGGAGTTTGTTATAAAAGCGTACACCTTACCCTTTAAGCAGTTTAATAACTTTATGGAGTCTACAAGTGGCAACAGCGAGTTTATCTTTATTTCTAGTATTAATATTATGATTATCGCTATTTTACTTCAACAAATTAATGTTTTTGTGAACATACATCAGGTTTTCATAGATGTATTGACAAGGGAATGTCATAATATTTATTTCTTTAAACTTGTAACGTAATGATTCTTTCGGGCCCATATTATATCTGCAGCACTACCCCACATCAGTATACCGTATGACATAATGCTGTAGATGTAGCTGAAGTAAACTATTCTAGCTCACTAGCTGTATCTACGTCTGTAAAAAAACTGACCTTTTTGACTGCGTATGCCGCAGAACTAAGTCTTTTCGGCAACCTATCAATGTGAGGGCCCCATTGAACCTTATTATTTAGGGTTATACTAAAAATATGGTGGTGTTCACAAGAGCCAACTCCTCGTATTTGATTTTTATATCTGCTTTATCTTGTGTAACATTAAGTAGCATAAATCTAAAACAGTTTAGTTTCTTTATAATTAGAAGAAATCCTCTCCATCCAAAGGTTGTCTGGAAGTGATCGTTTATAAGCGATAAGACCGCCCATGGTACTATTTGCTTTGTGTTTTTATTTTGTTTGTATTTTTTATTTATATAAATAAATAAATATTGCTGGACATTTCACACAGTGCTATCTAGTCCCAAACTAAGCAGAGCTTGCATTATGGGAACCCGATAACAGATAGAATACTTATATGTATTTTTTTGTAAATACATGTTTATAACATATAGAAAAACATCCCGGTACAAATATTTGTAGATCATGCAAACATTTGTTCCGCGGCGGGAATCAAACCCGCTACCTCCTGCGTCTCAGCCGGCTATTCGCCCACTGCGCCACGGAGATCGTCAATGCTTGTAAATATTACCTTTGTGAAGATAAATAAACGATATAATAATACTATTATTAATCATATGAAGCTATATATAATCGAATATCTAAAGAGATAATTACATATGTTTAATATATAAAATAAGTACCTAGTTCTTTAAACTTTTTGTGTCAGGTATGTTTTGTGAGTATTAGAATAAAAATAAATAAATCAGGAATAAACTTGAAGTTTCTTAATCATTACTATAGGTAATTAGGGCGTCAGCACTTGGCTTGTAAGCTGAACTTATAAGTGTTATGGGTATACGTGGCTTTTAGTGTTCTCAGAAATTATGCAAAGGTTGATATAACCTGAGCCTTGAGACTAATTGAACTAGTACGGTTTCTTTATAATTCGGTCATAATCGGCTTAACGACTCAATAACCAACAAACAAAATCATCATCATCAACCCATTAATCCACTAGGACATATATATCTCCCAATGAGCTCCAACGTTATTGTAATCACGTACTTCAAATATAAAGAGAAAAATAAAAAACGACCAAGGGCGAGTCGGACTCGCGCACGAAGGGTTCTGTTAATTTAAGTTAAATGTTTTTTAGTATATTTGAGTTGATTGAATGAAAGGTAAATTGCGGTTTACAATTTATGACGAATTGAAAATAAACTACTTAATAGATCTCGTTCAAATTAACTTTCGGTGGAAGTTTGCATGATAATGTACATCATATATTTTGTTTAGTTTTAACATTCTCTTATTTTAGAAGTTACAGTGGGGAGGAGGGTGGAGGGAAGTGGCTGTGACATACGGACGGACAGACAGATATGACGAATCCATAAGGGTTCCGTTTTGGCTATGGAACCCTAAAAACCCACCCGGAACAAATATTTGAAGCGCTTGCAAACATGACATGTCTAAAAGAAAGTGTAATCTATTACTCATATCTATTTATGAAAACAATAGGTCACAGTTGAACTATTATCTGCTACTGTTAATGTGTTTTTTTCTATGATGATAAATGATTCTATTCTATTCTATTATATAACTATAAGAAAATTGTAAGGCTTCGATTAAAATAACTTTTAAAAGCACATCGGCTAAAAGCAGGGCGGCCATAGCCCCCTGTTCACGTGGTGATAATCAGTTTCGGCACGCGATACATCTTACTAAAGGTTTGCTATTGCTCCTGAAAAGGAATTCGATACCAACTGTACTTCATCACATCAACCATAAAATGCACCACTGTTGTCATATGTCCATAGTTCCTTCTACGGAAAATCATTCATTGTCGAAGCAGTGCGCCTTTGGAATGTTTTGCCTGTGGAAATTAAACAGGCTCCTTCACAGCACTCTTTTAAGCTGAGATTAAAGCAGTATTTCCTAAATGCTTAGCTTTCTTGTCATTTGAGGTACCTATTTATTTATTTATTTTAATTTTATTGTCCTCGTTTTATTAGATTTGTAAGAATGTTGATTTAGGTTATTAGTCTATCTTTAGGTATTTATTTATGTATGAGGATTATAATTAGAAGTTATTTAGATTATAAGATTATTTATTTATTTATAAGTATTTCTTCTACGAGCGATGTGGCCCGCCTATTGCCACTTCAACTTGCTAATTTTGAAGAGCTATCGCTAAGTTTCCCGAACGCTGCCTAGCCGAGTTGGATTCTTCGTGCGACCTCATTATCGAAGTTGGACTTACCTAATTGGACAGTTTGTCCTAGGTATACATATTCGTCGACAACTTCGAGAGTATCGCCCCCAACAACTAACAGTACGGGTGAAACATGAATATTTGACATGATTTTCGTCTTATCCATGTTCATTTTAAGACCCACCTGTTGGGAGACCCTACTCCTACCGATAACCGTTGGGGAAGAAAGGTTCTCGAGTGGAGACTATGGTCTGGAAGACGCAGCGTAGGCCAGCCCTCCACAAGGTGGACCGACGATCTAGTAAGAATCGCGGGGAGCCGTTGGGCGCAAACGGCTACCAATCGCTCGTTGTGGCGATCTAAGGGGGAGGCCTATGTTCAGCAGTGGTTGTCTTCCGACTGATGATGATGATGAAGTATTTCTTTAATTTGTAAATATACTCTGTTCACTGCTGCCTATTACCGCTTCGCTCTTTACTTTCCATCCAAAGGTTGCCTGGATGAAATCGCTTTCAGCGATAAGGCCACCCATTGTACTATATGTATCCGCTAAAGTACACCGCACTCCGTAATTTTTAAAAATTTCGCTCCATCCAAAGGTTGCCTGGAAGAGATCGCTTTTAGCGATAAGGCCGCCCATTGTATTGCCTTATTTATTTTAACCCAGTACTTATTTTTTTATTATTTCTGTTTGTGTGGTAATTCAATAAAGAGTTATCTATCTATCTATCTATCTATATTTCATATAAATTAGTTTTTTTAAGTATTCCTGGTGTACAATAAAGAATTATATTCAGTTGAAAAAAGGTGTGGTCGCGCACCGTGAGATTTCAGAGGAGTTTCCTCCCGCGAACACTTCGCTTGTGGAATCTTCGCCTGTCTCCCTGCCGAGGTTTTCAAAGGGAGTACAGTACAGGGTTCTTCAATAGAGTGTTTTAACAATGTAAAGGGTCAGCAACGAGCGAGTGATACTGTTGGTGTTACAAGCGTCCATAGGCTATCAGGTGGGTCATGCGCTGGTTTGCTACCTTAGTGGTAAAAAAAGGCATTTGAAAACACCCACCGCGCATAGCCCTCTCATAGCACGCTGAGCTACCTTGAGCCTATCTATGAGAGATATAGTGAGATACCATGTTTCTAAGCTATATATCATCACTCTCTATTGGGATCTTAACGCTTATCGCCAGATTCTTTAAAACCACAAGCTTTAAAAACACAGCTTCTAACTCCCGTCCATAGTTCACAATTTTATGGTGACTCTTTCACAATACAATCTGTGCGACTGTGGAACGCCTTACCTTTGTCTATTTTCAAAGTCGAGGTATACAACCATTTCCTTTCGTTGTCTCGTAACTGCTAGCTAGTGTTTAAGTTATTTTTTCTCTTTATGTAGTGTAGTTTATTTATTTATTATTTGTATGTATTTAAATTTATGTTTATTAGTATAATCGATAGGTATATTTTATATGACGTCTTTTGATTTTGTTTATCATGTCCATACAAAGGTTGTCTGGAAGAGATCGCTTTTAGCGATAAGACCGCCCATTGTACCTTTATTTAATATTTATTTCCATTGTGTCTGTATTTTTGTTTCATCATCATCATATCAGCCGTAGGACGTCCACTGCTGGACAAAGGCCTCCCTCATTGATCTCCAGGAACTGCGGTTGGAAGCGGCCTGCCTCCAACGCCGACCTGCGGTTCTTACCAAGTCGTCTGCCCATCTTGTGGGTGGACGTCCTACGCTGCGCTTGCCGGTCCGTGGCCTCCACTCGAGAACCTTTCGGCCCCATCGGCCATCTGTTCTGCGCGCTATATGGCCTGCCCATTGCCACTTCAACGTGCTAATCCGTCGGGCTATGTCGGTGACTTGAGTTCTCCTACGTATCTCCTCATTTCTGATTCGATCCCGTAGAGAAACCCCGAGCATAGCCCTCTCCATAGCTCGTTGAGCGACTCTGAGCTTATTCATAAGGCCAATAGTGAAGGACCACGTCTCGGTTCCATATGTCATCACTGGTAACACACACTGATTGTAGACTTTCGTCTTAAGGCACTGAGGTATGTTGGACGAAAAGACGTTGCGAAGTTTCCCAAACGCTGCCCATCCGAGTTGGATTCGACGATTGACCTCTTTCTCGATACGCGTCGACAACTTCAAGAGCCGAGTTCTCAACCATAACTGGGGCATGGACATTCGACATGATTTTCGTCTTTTTTACACACGATGACATGATTTTTGTTTAGTGTGCAATAAAGAGTATTTCATTCATTAATTCATTCATTCACAACAAGGATCGCTTTGAAACGGCGGAAGTAAGTTTTGGCATAAAGCGCACTAATTAATTTTAATTATGTTACGTGTATATTTTTGTTTTTATGTATTAAGCTAGTTCAGTTACATACTTTCTTATTTATAATTCATTATATTGTTTATTTATAAGTCACCTACTTGTTTGTTTTAATTTTTTTGTATGTGTTAGCAGACTTCCGTGTACTCACAAAGGTTCCAACGGAAGACCAGCGCTGTGTTACCTTGCTGTGACATAGCAAAATGGAACCTTTCTGTGGCGACTACTAATATTTATTGTCTATGTTATCTTTTGTTGCACTGTATTTTGTTTATGTGTTGTTAATTATTGTTATTAGTGGTTGGCATATTAAAAGATGTTTTATTTCTTTCTTTCTTTTCTTTCTTTCAACCGTCAATTTTACTTTCAGTTCCACGGCTTGGTCCTCCGCAGCCAAGCCAGGAAAGAAAAGCAAGAAACAAGGCCGGTTGTTCATTTTAATGGTCCTTTTATAATAATAAGAATAAAGAAATGACGTCTAAATTGTATCATTTTTGACCGAGTTGGAGCAATTTCAATCCCTTCTGATCTACTGACACTAGAGGTAATTTTCCAAATTAAAAACAATTGTCAATTAGTTCTAGAAAATCTTGGTAGCACACTTTCATTAGTAAGCAATACTCAATTTTACTTAAATTGAACCCTGAAGCAATTGGCACCCGCAAATAACGGGCGATGTAAAGGGCACGAACTAAATTGAAAACGTGATGTTTTGCTTTCGAAATTATAGTCTGTTTTAGCGGACCTCATTTTCTATGGAGGCTCTATTGGTGTGTCCCCATAGCATGCCAATTTAGTTTTCAACTCATTTTCAATATGGATGACAATTAACGCCCGCTTAAGGAGGCACCGGAAGGACAATCGCCCATACAACACGTACTACCAAGATCAGTTCTAATTGGAGCATATTTCTACCTTAATAAGGTATTACTTTAATTTGAATAGTATTTATCTAGGTTCCCAACCATATATTAGATTAAAATACTTACCTAAAATGAAATAGAAGCGTATTGCATTCTGCATGTTTTTACGTCATAAAAGACCTGTTTTCAACCTAATTGTTTCGTGTTAAAAACAACAATATCTTACGTATCCTAGTCATGGGAACATAGATTATATCGTCTAGTAACAGAATAATAACACAATGAGAAAAATACAACAAGTTTTCAGTCATAATTTTTGGTATTACGGAACACGGTCAAAATCTAATCAAATTTAGAATCGTTCTATTGCTATCACTGTCGCTCTGCGTGGCTAAACTTCGTCACTAAACAAGGATAGCGATATTCAGGCCGAAGTTTTTGACGTGGCCGAATTGAAGTTGCGCTCAGTGTTCGCCGGCGCGTTAAAGATAAATAACGCAACAAAATAATTATTTGAAAAATAAACTAAAACCAGACTCTAAAATAAACTAAAAATGGTCTTACAAATTATGACTCTAAAGTTGAGGTACATTAAGTACTCCGCCGACGATCATCAAAATTTGCTTGCTTACATTTATCAGTTCGTTTTGCAGTCGGGTTTACTACCTACCTATATATCGCCCATTCAAGGTCCTTTACTACGTTTATGAAAGTTAATAAGTAGGAGACAAACGGGCTCATGTGTGGACACACCTTATCGTAGATTAGATCGGAGGCTAGACTGATTAATGTTGGTATAACGAATGCTAAATCAACAGTATACCCTATTTCGATGAGATAGGGTTGAAATACTTTCTGGTAAAAGGAAAAATTAACAGTGACTCATAAAATTACAACTTGGATATTGGAAACCGCGTTAGCCGTTTTGTTCTATCTACTAACTGTATTATTAGGGTTTTATACGTAGAAAGAAGGAGAATAGAGAAATGTCACCATCTAAAGCTCTCTTAACAGAAGATCAGCGCTCCAGCATGGTAATATTCAGTAGCATACGCTGAACTGCAGGTCCTTTCGCCACAACACTAGATCATTTGTGTTAAAAAACGTGACTTTGTTATTGTAATTTTATATTGTAGCTATGTTTAGTTTAAATTGTTAAATATTTTCTTAATTTTTGATTAAAACGGGTATTTATCGCGTATGTACCTTTTTTATTTGTTATCCCGACGTTTCGGCTGTGTTGCAACAGTCATGGTCTCGGGCTGACTGGAGTACTTGGAGCTACCGTCGGGAAGTGCGGGTAGCTGCAGCATCTACCCTCACTTGGTCTTCAGAATTAGAAATGGATGGAATTAGAAGTAGATATGGTTAGTGTGTGTGTCGTAATATGAACGAGGACATTTCTAATTCTGAAGACCAAGTGAGAGTAGATGCTGCAGCTACCCGCACTTCCCGACGGTAGCTCCAAGTACTCCAGTCAGCCCGAGACCATGACTGTTGCAACACAGCCGAAACGTCGGGATAACAAATAAAAAAGGTACATACGCGATAAATACCCGTTTTAATCAATAATTATGTACAGTGATCGCAAAAGTTTGTAAAATATTTTCTTGTTGTCTTGTGATGCGACAAAATGTATTTTCTTTCTATTTCTCTTTAAAGGTTATCTCATAGAGGTTAAAGTGATTTATCCCCCATTGTACACACGGCCGCTGTGTAGCTTGATGTGTATCAAGCTATACATTTAAAATATAAGCTGACCTCTCATTTTACTTAGAAAACTTTCGTGATTGATTTCAATCATTATTATAAATACGGGATTTATCAGTGCAAGGCGAGACGTTATTCGGAGCGGATCGCACTCACCCTGATGAAGGTTCACGAATTGAACCGAAACATTGTCGGTCGAAACACCGATAAGACGGTACGTGATAAATCCCGTATTTATAATAATGATTGACCTCTCATTGTATGGAAATCCTACACAATGTGTATTATTGCTTATGCCCTATTTGATGGTTAATGGTAACTATCGCCTATAACAAAGTATTTCCTCGTAGGTCACGTACCTTAAACAGGTATTACTATAATGCACTTTTTTTCTTTTTTATTGATGATAGCCAAGCGCTTGACCACTACCTCACCTGGCAGTAAGTGATGGTGTGATCGAAGATGGATCTTGCCTATAAAGAACCTATTCACTCTGGAATTGAAGGCTCCGAGATTATACTCTCTGCACTACTCTGCGTTCATTAACTTGAAGCATACAGGTGTAAGGCCTCATGTGCCTGTATTTTCACAGGCAACCCTTCAAACCGAAACATAGAAGTACTGATAGGCAGCAGAAATATGTATGGTGTGAGTACTTCCCCAGGCGGGTCATTTCATAGCCGTTTCAAGCATGAGGCTTTACACTGGCAAGCAAGAGTTAATGGACGCAGGGCAGTGAATTATAGGGCACGTTTCTAAGGTGCGTGACGTACGAGACAATACTTTGTTATAGATGATGGTGACCATATAACATCAGGTGAGCTATGCACGTACCGTCTCCAGGTCGTATACAAAATTTAAATGGCAGTCTTTACCAAGATGTTTGAATCAATGAACACTACAGCATTTTCAATTCTATCCATCTATACAAACGGTTTACTTATCGTGGTTTACCTGCACTGTTACCCGTTGAGCTCATAAATAATACGGTAACCTAGTTTACGTGCGAGCATAAACGGTTAGTGATCTTGCACGAAACAGCTTAACTCGGATATATACGGTAATACTTGTTAGCTGCAATCGTATTATGGCGAAAATTTAATAAATACTCTGAACATTAACAAAGATATTTGTTAAATTGACCGAGACGCGTGATCTTTATATGTTTTAAATCTTTTTATGTGGTTTGGATGTTTTTATGTGTATTTTAAGTATGTATTTAAAAATATATTATTTATGTATTATGTAAATTGTCTGGTTCCCTTAGCGTTGCTTAGTTTGAGGCAAGATAGCGCTTTGTGAAATGTTCAAACCAAGATTGTATTTATTTTTAAATTTAAGTTGGGCCTTTTTGAGGTGTTGTAAATGGCGAATCTTGTATCATAATATAGCTGAGGGAACCTTGCTTTATTTAGATCCCCAAGGGCTACAACGCCCAATAAAGACGAACTTCCACATCCCTATCTAGTTGCTTGGTTCAAGTCCTTCAATGTGCAGGTGCTAACCTAACTCTCCAAATCCAGCTAAGCTGGTGTGACCATGTACATATGAACGATGATAGGCTGCCGAAAGTAGTCTTCTATTCGGAGCTGTCAGACCAGGTGTTAACCAGGTGGGCAATACCTTCGCAACAAAGATGTCCTTAAACGACACCTAGCAGCCTGCGGAATAAATCAAAGTAGCTGGTATGGGCTCGCAGCTAAACGACCTGAATGACGTTTTACCATTCACAAGAGCTATCGTTCGAAGACGCTCGCCTAGCGACCAATGAAAACCAATGACAAGAAGCGACTGCAGACCAAAATCCAAACGAAACACTTAAACAGCTACAAAGTCAAAGTCAAAATATTTTATTCATTAAAATCACAAGGATCACGTTGAAACGTCAATTTTACTGCCTGTTCCTTCGCGGCCAAGCCAGGAAAGATAGGCAAGAAAACAAGGCTGGTTGTTTTTTTTAATGATCCTTTTAGAATACATAACAATACAGGCAATAAATTACGTCTAAATTGTAACATTTTGTACGCCCGTCCCGGCAACAGCCCAAGCCGAGGTTCGTACCTAAGTGGCGCCCTTGCGCTAGTTGCCTCATCAGAAATAAAATTATAGGGCTGAGCGCCTTCTGCGCTCGCCAAAAGCTCGGTTAAGCTGCAAAGGCCTCAGAGACCAACAGCGAGTAAGTCCATTCGAAAAAAAAAAAATTAAATTCAAACGATTTACTAACTTTATGGAGTCTACAAGGGGCAACAGCGAGTTTATCTTTATTTCTAGTATTAAAATCGCTAATCGATCGCTCGTATTAATTATCGCTATTTTTCTTAAACAAATTAATATTTTTGTGAACATACATCAGATTTTAATAGATGATTGATAAGGGAATGTCATAATATTCATTTCTTTAAACTTATTACGTAATGATACACATACAATAGTGCCGGTCAACTTTACTGTTCGTCGTTCGACAGGGTTTAAAAACCAAATTCGGTTTGGCCAGCCTTATTAGAGCTCATGATAGGCATTAATTAGTATGTAATGCGTTCGCACTAATCTAAAAAGATTAGGAAGAAATTTTTATTATTATTATTAGTATATTTCAAACTTTCGCGATCAATGAAAAATTTTTTTTTTTTAATTTGTTTACTACAATATAATTACATTCATCTTTAGTAGTATACCCTAAAAACCATGCAAGGTTTGAATTAAAACGGGTCTTTATCGCGTACGTACCTTTATTATTTTTTATCCCGACGTTTCGGCTGTATTGCAACAGTCGTAGTTACAGGTTGACTGGAGTACTTAGAGCTACCGTCGAGAAGTGTGGGTAGCTGCAGCAACTACCCTCACTTGGTCTTCAGAATTAGAAATGTCCTCGTTCATATTACGACACACACACTAACCGTATCTATGCAGTGAGACGACCGATCACGACGCGCACACCTAGCAATCACCGGGTTCCAGGATGCTGAGAGTCTATAGCCATCTTCCCAATTGAAATTTGCAAATTTCTTGATTTCAATCGCTTCACGAACCATTCTTTTGTAATAATGGCGTTCACTACAAAGAACCTTAGGATCATGAAGTTTAATCCAATGATTCTCGGTCGCGACTAGATACTACTAGATGCTCTGCTATTGCTGAATTGTTTACCTGGCGATTTTTGACAGCTGCGATATGCTCTTTGACACGCTCGGCTATGGTACGTTTGGTTTGGCCGATGTAAGAGCGGCCACAGCTACAGTCCATTTTATAAACACCAGGCATCAGCAGAGGTATAACGTCGGGACAAAAAATAAAAAAGGTACATACGTGATACATACCCGTTTTAATCATTAATTATAATAATATTAACTCTCCAAACCCTTGTAAAGTTTCACAGCACAAAAATGTGATCTCACACCAATACTAAGCCGGAAATACGCAGCGTAGAACAATGAGCGCTGAATGTACGGCACATTGTGTCGGTCCGTGTCGATCTTCCGGTCAGGATGGACCATACCTAAAAAACAAGATAAAAATTTGTAGATGGCTTCATAACAAATTATTATTTTTTTGTTTACTTATACTTCCCACTGCTCGGCAAAAGTCTCCTCCATGTTCCTCCATATCTCACGATCACTCGTCACGTCCCACCAGCCATCTTGGAACGCCTTGAGGTCATCAGGCCAACGTTTCCTCGGCCTGTCCCGGCTTCGACGTCGCCTATTGTGTGATGACTGTTGCCTATTTTGTCTGTTACCATACGACTTTAGCCTGACAGTCTTGTCACCAACATCTGCGATGCTAGTTTTTGCACGCACTGTGGTGTTGGGGTCCTTTCGGATCTCATAAAATCATCATATTTTAATCATATTTTCTTCTTACAGTATCATAAGATACTGAGTTATATGAATATTTCACCTAAAAGGGACACCGGAAGGACAATCGCCCATACAACACGTACTACCAAGATCATTACTAATTGGAGCATATTTCTACCTTAATAAGGTATTATTTTAATTTGTATAGTATCTATCTAGGGTCTCAACTATATATTAGATCAAAATACTTACCTAAAATGAAATAGAAGCGTATCGCATTCTGCATGTTTTTACGTCATAAAAGACCTGTTTTCAACCTAATTGTTTCGTATTAAAAACAACAACATCTTACGTATCCTAGTCATGGAAACATAGATTATATCGTCTAGTTACAGAATAACAACACAATGAGAAAAATACAACAAGTTTTCAGTCATCATTTTTGGTATTACGGAACACGGTCAAAATCTAATCTAATTTAGAATCGTTCTATTGCTATCACTGTCGCTCTGCGTGGCTAAACTTCGTCACTAAACAGGGATAGCGATATTCAGGCCGAAGTTTTTGACGCGGCCGAATTGAAATTGTGCTCAGGGTTCGCCGGCGCGTTAAGATACGAAATATATCGTAAGATACAAAAATTTCGTATACAGGTTTGTTACAGACTTTCAAGAGAATATAAGGATTTCATACCTATATATTACACTATATTCATAACTTACACGTTTGTAAGACTTAAGACAAGATTTTTTTTATTATTCATTATAGGCTTGCGTTTGACCACGATCTCGCCTGATGGTAAGCGATGATGCAGTCTACGATGGTGCACACTTGCCTAGAAGAAACCTATTCACTCGCGACTTAAAGATACCCAGGCTGTAGCTATCTGGAAACACAGACTCTGGCAAGGCGTTCCACTCTTTGGCGTTGCGCATAATAAAGGTCGAAGAGAACCGTTTTGTGCGAATGGAAAGTATTTTGACCATATAGCGGTGGCGCACCGCAGAGCGTCTGGTTGTCCGTTGATAGAATGGAGATGGTGGGATCAGGTTGAAAAGTTCTGCGGCACTCTCCCCGAAATGATACTATAATATAAGATATGATTAATTTCATTAAGATATCACACTATTATCTCACTAATACTAGTGTTTTGCCCCGAACTGAGATTTCGCGCGAGTCTCCGATTAATACAAATAAAATATTATTTGTAATCTTTGACAATCAAAATAGTGTCACGAAATATATATCTAAATAACTTGACCTACAGTTTCATTCAAATTACAGGTAACGGGAGTTCATATTAATTGGTTATATTTTTGAGATACAAATTGCATTTATTGTGGATTTCAGACTTTTGCCTATATTTGTGTCACTTAAGCTATACGCATACTAAATTACAGCACTGTGGGTTCACTGGTGTACCCTGTGAATTTTGTCAAAGTTTAGTTTTTATTATGGCTAATAACTCAAAATATATATTGAATTTACAAAAATTAAAAACAGAGTCTAATTGTACTAATGAATACCTTTCATATGACGTTATATTTGACCTGATAGCCTCAGTTTAATTTTTTTACCCCTCTTGAACCCCAATATCCCAACACCCCCCCCCCCTTCCGCACATTTTTAGCTCATTTAGTCACACCAAAATTGTGTCATCACTACCTACCTATGTATCAAATTTCACGATGATCGGATCAACGTTACGAAAGTTATACTCGGACAAACATACATACATACAACGCCGATTTGCCCAAGTTGATGTAGAGATCTCGCTTCGCTCGATCAATTATAAATATGTAAGTTTGGATGTTTGTTTGTTTATTTTTTTGTTTGTTACTCAATCAGTTGCAGTAGTAAAAAAGGACGACACAGTTTTTACTACTGCAGTTTTCTGTGTTTCATCTACTTATGTGTAAAGCTATCCTGTGTGTATTATGTTCAAAATAAATTATTGATTGATTGATTAAATTATGTAGTAATGGCTGTATCGATTTCGATGAAATTTGGTGCGTTGATAGATTATGACCTGGATTCAAACATGGCCCACTTTTTTCGACATACAACGCGTGCGAAGCCGCTGGCGGAAGATAGTCACACTAATATTATAAATGCGAAATTTTGGATGTTTGTTTGTTTGTTACTCAATCACGTCATAAAAGCAGAACCAATTTTGATGAAATTTGGTATGTTGATAGATTATGACCAGGATTTGCACATACCATTTTTATTAACAAACCATGTGTTCAAAGCCGCGGGCGGAAGCTAGTATAATATAAATGTGAAAGTGTGGTTGTTTGTTCATTTGTTTGTTACTCAATCACATCGTAATGGCTGAACCGATTTCGATTAAATTTGGTGTGTTGATAGATTATGACCTGGATTCAAACATAGGCTATTTTTTTGACATACGCCTCGTGCAAAACCGCTGGTGGAAGCTAGTCACACTAATATTATAAATGTGAAAGTTTGGATGTTTGTTTGTTTGTTACTCAATCACGTCATAAAAGCTGAGCCAATTTCAATGAAATTTGGTGTGTCGAAGAAATGTATCCGAGCGGTCTGCGGAGCCTGGTTCTTAGACAGGTGTATGCCTCTGTTTAAAAAAACAAGAATACTACCTTTGCCGTGCATGTATATCAGAGAAATCTGTATTTTTGTAAAATAGTTTCCTAGCTATTTTGCAAGACATGAAGCAGTGTTAGCCAGACACACTAGACATAAAAATAGAATTTATTTACCAAAGCACAACTCATAATTTATTAACAGTAACGCTCATTGCATGGCAGTAAAAATATTTAATATATTACCAGACGAATTAAAAGATTTACCTTTGACTTTATTTAAACGTCGAATTAATAAATGGTTGTCAACAAAATGTGTTTATACTATTGCGGAATATTTCAATTATAAGTAGGTACTAGACATGACATTATTTAATTTTATTGACATTTTTGTATTGTGTAGGAATAGTTAATTTTAATTTTTAATAATTTTATATGTAATATTTGCACACCAGGACACTATCTGGTAGAATGTTAAGAGCTTAAATTGTACATTATAACCCGTGTAAAATTAACTAACTTTCTGCAAATAAATTATCTTTATCTTATCTTACCTTAGTCGTCGATAGACGTGAGCAAAGCCACGGGCGGAAGCTAGTACAAAATAAATGCGAAAGACTGAATGTTTGTTCATTTGTTTGTTACTCAATCATATCGTAATGGCTGAACTGATTTCGATTAAATATGGTGTGTTGATAGATTATGACCTGGGTTCAAACATTTTGTTTTGACTTGATTTTCTTGTACTTTTTTGTTGTCGAACAACGCTTGCGAAGCCGCTGGCAGAAGCGAGTTGTAACATAAAACAATATAGCATCTTTGCCGTGTGTCGTCGCTTTAACGTATCGTGTCGTCGGAGAAATCAGTGAAATAGACTGTCAATAATGGGTGGAATGAGAATCATGAAAGCATTGAACTGGAAGATAAGGACGTGATTATATATATTTTGTGGTTCTCAACTGTGCCAAAAAATTACGAGTATTGTGTTATCTGGTAGCTTTTAGAATAGTGGAATTCCTTGTGAAAGAGCTCACCTATTTCTGCTGTCAAGCAGCATTGCTATGCTTCGGTTGGGTGCCGGTGAATTTAAAAGCACATAAGGCTTTACAACTGGTGGCTCAAGTTGATGTACGCAGGTGAGTGCATCGTAAGGTACATTTCTAAGGTACGTGACTTGTGAGGCAAATTAGGCCTCAGTTACAACTTAACATAAAATTAACACATTCTTGTCCCATCTCCAGAATATGATAAAAATATAAAAACTAGTGCAGTAGAATAATTAAATAAATAATGCTATATAATATAAACCTTGTACAATGGGATCCAAATTAAATACTTTTTTTTGTGAATTTATGTAATATTACAGAAACACTTAGACCCGAGAATATCTGTAGATCATGCAAACATTTTCTGTCTGTCGGTCTGCAACATCCCTGAAAATAAGCAAGATTAACAATCAATTTGACAACCCCAGTGTCGCAGTGGGTGAATAGCCGGCTGAGACGCAGGAGGTTACATGTTCAATTCCCACCGCGGTACAAATGTTTGCACGATCTACAGATATTTGTTACGGGTCTGGATATTTCTTTATACATTATACAGTATATTATAAGTACCTATATAATATCATATTGAAGTAAGTATATGTATAATATAGTGTTATATAATATTTTATTTATTTCTAACCACTGAACTGCTGTTTGAATAATTGTTCCATAAAGTTTGGCATTTTGGAGCAATCTGTATGTTTGTGCAGATAACGATGGAATGTGAGGCGGCACACAGCTGGCCATGTACGACGTACAGAACAAAACATATTTATAAGAATTTTGTACAGGTGTACAAATAGTTATAAATATACTAAAGAGGAATGTCGATTTTGCACTTAGGACAAACCTACTAAGGTTTTTTAAGTGTATTAATTTTATAAGTATATGTTTTTTTAAATAAATAAAAAAAGGATGCAACAAAACATATATAAGTATTATATCTGATAACTGGATCTCATAGTACAAGCTTTATTTAGTTTAAGTCAAGATAGCGTTGTGTGAAATGTCCAGCATTATTATTAACATCTACTGCTAATCCAAATACCATGTTTTATTCCTTTATAATATTTTTTTTATGCTACCCGCAGATGGAACAAGCTTATGACCCACCTGATGTTGTATGGTAACCATTGCCTCTACCAGAGAATTGTCTCGTAGGTCACGCACCTTAGAAACGTGTACGATGCACTGCCCTGCGTCTTTCAACTTGAGGCATGCAGATGTATAGCCTCATGTGCCTGTAATTTCCCTGGCAACCATACCATTCAAACCTAAACACAGCAATGCTGCTTGGCGGTTGAAATAGGGATGGTTGTAAAACCTCCCCGGACGAGCCTTTTCACAAGGAACTCTTCTTCTCTTCATTTATTCACAAGACTCGTTTCGGATCGCTTATTTTTCATAAATGCATTTTTATTCCGTCAGAATCACTCGCGTGTATCACCGTCAACATCGCATCGCATGAGATGACGTCAAACACTTGAACAAAAATATTCTGGTATAAAATGCGGTTGAACGCAGTTTGTGCGAGTATTCCCGCAAAACGCGGAAGGGAATATTTTACAAGCATCGCTTCTTGGGACTGTTTATTTATATTCAGTTACTGGCAAGTATTTTTTAGTTATTTTTCAGTCGGTTCAGCTAGCATTGAAGTAAGTAAATTATCTTTCAAAACCATTCCAACCATTTGACGACCTCCGTGGTGCAGTGGGCAAATAGCCGGCTGAGACGCAGGAGGTAGCGGGTTCGATTCCCGCCGCGGAACAAATGTTTGCATGATCTACAGATTTTTGTTCCGGGTCTGGTTGTTTCTCTATATATTATAAGTATGTATTCACAAAAAAAATGTATATAAGTATTCTATCAGATAACTGGTTCCTTTAGTACAAGATCTGCTTAGTTTGGGGCTAGATAGCGCTGTGTGAAATGTCCAGCAGTATTTATTATTATTTGAAAGATTGAATAGTGATTTTACGATGTTTCTAATGTTTCAACTCCACAGCTTCTAAATCATTGTAAAAACGCTCAAAGGTCCAATTCTACTAAACTAATCCCTTCACTAAACTAATCAGTTTTGACTTAGATATTATTATTTCAATATTTTTAGATTTTTAAATACCCATAACTTTTTATTTAAATCTTTTACCTATAAATTAAAAATCAAAATTCAGTAGGTCTGGTAGTCTTCTATCACCAGTAAAAATTCGCAATAGATCGATTAGCTGGTTTTCGAGATACGATTTTTTAAAAATTTGAGGTTAGCACGAGGTGCCTGATATAATAGTAATAGCAAAATTTAAAGTATTGGAAAATAAGAAGATGTTAGTTTTAAGACATTGTGCTGTGTTGGATTTTTGAAATTTGTGTTCTTAGATTTTTTATTTGCATTTTTCCAAAAATTTAGGTCTTTTTTGTATTTTTAAAATCAGGGGTGGGGGGGTATTTTAAGTAGTAGTTAGGATTATGTGATAGGTCTTCAAAAGACCTTTATTGGGACTCCAAACACGGTTGAGTTTGGACAACTACAGCAAAAGTTAGACCCGAGACGGCCTTTTGGCGGCCATCTTGGAAATTTTTGATGACTTGTATCTGCCTAATTTTTGATCAGAAATCATTTGCGTTCTCGGCGTTGGCTTTGATAGGACTAACTCTACTTAAATTAGCCGTAAAATAGTCACAATAGAGCTCAACTCTAAAACACAAATTTGACATCGGGAAGAGATAGATCTTGGCGAGGACATTCCGAGAACCCAAAACACTAGGTAACTACGATCAGAAATAGACCAGCAGCGGGCTTTTAAAGTTCGCGCGGCCAATGCGGTGGCCATTTTGAAAATATTAAATAGCCCATAACTTCTTTGTTTTTTGTGCTATTTGGTTGGGGTTTTCGCTGGTTGCCTTGGAATTGAGTTTTCTATCCTCTGACCTCCTCTAGGACTCCTAGAGTTAAAATTTTGACCCACATTTTGACATCAAAAAAGGATAGAACCCCGTGAGTACATCGCGAGGGCCCAGATCGGATAGTCTCTATCATCTAAAGTGAGGCTGTAGCGGACTCTAAAGATTCGGCGGCCATATAGGACGCCATCTCGGAAAACTTAGACGCCACATATTTTTTGAACCACGGGTATTGAACTAAATACGGAGATATTGCAATCACTTGGAAAATTTATAAACCTTCATATCTCGCAAACCCGTCGTCTGATTAAATACTCTACATAGAGCACACTAACTTGACATTATTATTTATTATTTTAATTTGTGGTGAGTAGTTTGTGTCTTTTTGCATTTTTTATTGCACCCTTAAATTAGTCTAGAATAGTTTTTAAACTTAGTGTAGTTAATTTGACAAATAATCTCATTATTAATCTTAATCTTTAAATGTTTTCTTATTTCATTTACAACTTTTACAAACCTTTTTGTGTATTAGACTAGTCTCCCCTGACATCTCTTAATTATAAGCGGACATGTTTGGGTTTCGCACGCCAGTAAAACTGACAGGGGACAAGGCTAGCCTTGACCCTCAAAAAACCACCGACCAAACAGAAATGGCAGAACCCTCGTGTGAGCAAACCAAAGCCGCAGGGGTGAGGTTTAGCATTGGTGAATGGGAGGCTGGGAAAACAGTCACCAAATGTAAGCCTCAAACCCCTCCGAAGAAGGCTTGGTCGGCCCCGGTGGGCAACCGTTTTGCCCAATTACAGGCGGACGGAAGTCCGCCGGTTCCAGCAAAGCCTAAATATGCGAACAAGACGGCTGAAGGGAAAGCTTGCCTAAACATGGCAAAGCTACAACTCGGAAACGCGAGGACAGACCTGACCTGAGGACAGAGATTAAAATTGAGGTCACGAGGTCGGTGAAACGGCTATACAAGCTGGTGAAAGAGGCGGAAGCGGAAGGACCCAAACAAGGTAAAGACCAGGGTGTGATACAAGAGGTTGGAGACAACCCGGAAAAACCATTGGACCTGCCCTACCCATCCCAACCATCACCGAGGAGGAAATCCGAGTTCGAGAAGGAGTTGGTGAGGAAGATGGAAGAGCACAGTAGTTTAATAAAGAAAAGTAACGAGAGGATGGAATACCAAAAACAGGCAATGGAAAAACAGCAGAAGACCATGGAGGGAGTAATGTATGCGAGTGTTGCAGCAGCTTTTCCTAGAAGGCAAGAACAGACTGCACTACACTCCGTCGTGGTCTCTGCTGTTAACGAAAAAGAAAGCGGAGAAGAAGTACTCGAAAGAATAACACAGGTAGTTAACGCAAAGGAAAGTGGTATAGCAGTAGAAAAGCTAAGGAAAGCCAAGGATCGAAAAGTAATTGTTGGGTGTAGAACCGATGAGGAACGGCAAAAGGTAAAGGAAAGGTTGAAAACTGCCAAGGAACTCAACGTGGAGGAGGTGAAAAATAAGGACCCGTTGCTGATATTTAGAGACGTCTTCAAGTATAACACTGACGAGGAGGTTCTTGGCGCTCTAAGAAACCAGAACAAAGGGGTTCTCAGAGGCTATTCAGACCAAAAAATGGAAATTGCTTTCAAGAAACCGATGAGAAACCCCCATACGCACTATATCGTAATAAGGGTCTCCCGCGGAGTTTGGCAGTGCTTAGTTGTGCGGGATCTGTACAGATAGACCTCCAGCGGGTGAGAGTGGCAGATCAATTGCCACTCGTGCAATGCTCACTTTGCTTGGGGTACGGTCATGGACGACGATTCTGCAAAAAGACAGTGGAGAAGTGCTGTCACAGTGGGGGAGCCCACATGAAATCGAAATGCGCGGACTGGCTCGCGGACGTTCCACCCTCATGCACCAACTGCAATCACGCAAAACTGGATAAGACGGACCACAATGCTTTCAGCAGCGAATGTCCCATCCGCTGGAAGTGGGAGGCCCTGGCCCGGGCCACAATAGCGTGTTGCTAAAGTTGTCCCGGGCGCAAAAACTTTCCAAGCAGGTGCAAAAGCTTACTACGTCGCACAAGCAAACTTACAGCGTTTGGCTCTAGCCACAAATGAAATAATGCTTGAGGCATCAAATAAAAAGATGGCCTTTGCACTCCACCAGGAGCCGTATATCGGGGGTACAGGCAAGATGAAAAATTACGCGAGCGCCAGGATCTTCCAGAACGTGAGTCAAGGAGATGGTGCAGTGAAGGCAGCAATTGCTGTCTTTGACACAGAGATTGACTCTATCCTATGCCCGGAATTTACAACAAACAACATCGTTGTTGTAAAGCTCCGGACGAGTGCCTGGGAGGTCTTGGCGATCTCGTTCTATTTTGAGCCAACAGAACCAATACAGCCGTATCTCGATCATCTAAAGACAATCAAAAAGCAAATCGATGTAGTAAAAATCCTGATAGGAGGCGACTCAAATGCAAAGAACCCCTGGGGAAGTCTAAAAATAGATGACAGAGGAGAAGATATGGCTGGAATCCTTGAAGAAATGGAGCTGCAAGTGCTGAATGAGGGCGACACTCCAACTTTCGACACGATCAGAGGAACTAAACAATACACCAGCATTGTCGACATAACGGCCTGCACAGCGGTGATGCTAGACTTGATTGAGGACTAGACAGTGGAAGTAGGCATGACGAACTCCGACCACAACTTGCTAACATTTAAAATAAGACTGACAAAAGCAAAAGGTACAAATGTTACTAGAACCACTAGAATAATAATAGTAAAAAAGCAGATTGGGACAAGTTTCATGGGAAACCTGTCCAATTGCTTGAGTCAAACAAAATTAAGGAAAATGAAATAGAAAATATTAAAGATAAAGAACAATGAGAATCAGTAATAGAACACTATACAAAAGCAATAGTAGGAGCATGCAATTACAGCATCCCTAAAAAGAAAACCAAAAGTATAAAGTACCATAAGTAGTAAGTACCTTGCCATGGTGGTCCGAAGAGCTCGCCAAGCTGAAGAAAAAAGTCCGCACGTTCAGGCGTCGAATCCGCTGCGCAGCGCCGGTCCGCAGGCAGAAGGTGATTGAAAACTACCTGAAAGTAAAAGAAGAATATGAGTATGATGCAAAAAAAGCGCAAGTCAAGAGTTAGAAGAGCTTCTGCGGAAAACAAGAAAAATAAAGCATGTGGGACGGTATAAATAGGGTAATAGGTAGAACAACTAAAAGGCAGGAAGACCTGCCCTTAATGACAGGTGCAAGAGTATTGGACGGCAAGGAGTCAGCAACACTTCTAGCGGAAACCTTTTATCCGGAGGACCTAAAAAACGATGACAACTTAAACCACAGCCGAACCAGAGATGTAGCTGAAAAGGTAAACGGTTGGGCTCATGATGAAAAACATGACCCACCTTTTACCATCGAAGAACTCAGATTCGCTGTTAAAAGTTTTAATCCGAAGAAGGCTCCGGGGGCCGATGGTTTGACCGCAGATATATGCGACAAGGTAATGCACCACGACATGAAAATGTTCCTCTCGATGTGCAACAAATGTCTCGTACACGGCTATTTTCCCGCAATATGGAAAGATGCCGCAGTGGTAGTCATGAGAAAGCCTGGAAAGGATGACTACAGTAACCCAAAGTCATACAGGCCCATAAACTGTTACCAGTCTTGGGCAATATCTGTGAAAAGATGGTAGTTGGTCGGCTAAAGTGGCACCTGGTCCCAAAAATGAGCACTCGACAATATGGTTTCATGCCCCAAAAGAGTACCGAGGACTCCCTCTATGACCTGATGTAGCACATCCGTACAAAACTTGACCAAAAGAAGCTAATAGTCATGGTATCATTAGACATAGAGGGAGCCTTCGATAGCGCGTGGTGGCCAGCCATTAGAGTGAGGCTCGCAGAGGCAGGATGCCCCGTAAACTTAAGAAGAATAATGGACCTTGAAAACAGAACTGTCAGAATTAGATACGCCGGCCACGAACACTTGAAAAGTACCAACAAGGGCTGTGTCCAGGGCTCCATTGGCGGTCCCATATTGTGGAACCTCCTCTTAGATCCCCTCCTGAAAGGGTTAGAACGGCGGGGTGATCACGTCCAGGTATTTACGGACGACGTAGTACTGATGTTTGACGGCGACACGACACTGGAGGTGCAGAGACATGCCAATGCCGCCCTTGCGTATGTTCGGCAGTGGGGTATCGATAATAAGCTTTAATACGCACCACATAAAACTTGCGCGATGGTCATCACCCGCAAGCTTAAATTCGATGCACCACTGTTGAGCATGGGGGGGGGGGGGGGGTCGACATTGGCATGTCAGAAGAAATAAAAATCCTGGGGGTCACGATAGATAACAAGCTCACGTTCAATAAACACACAGCAGAAACGTGTAGAAAAGCGCTTAACTTTTATAAGCATCTGTCGAGAGCCGCCAGGGTTGGTTGGGGCCTGCATCCGGAGGTGATTCGGGTGATATACACTGCCACAGTCGAACCTGTAAATGTGCGCAAAAAACTAAACGCCGTCCCAAGAGTGTTTTCCCAAAAACTTACCAAGTCGTATCGCAGTGTCGCCCTAAACTCGGCTCTACTACTGGCCGGAATACTGCCGCTGGATCTCAGGATTTAAGAAGCTGCAGCCCTTTACGAAGCCAAGCGTGGAGTTCCACAGCCGAAATTGGGAGACAGGGAGGTTGAACTTAGGGTTGCTTATAATTTGACCCCGCACCCGGCAAAGCATATTCGCGTAGAGTTCGTAAGTCTGATGGACCAGCAAGACGTTACACAACACAACGTCCAGGCAGTTCGGATATTTACTGATGGCATCAAGATTGAGGGGAAGGTCGGCGCAGCACTATCCTTTTGGAATGGTGAGGCGGAGACAAAGAACCTCAAACTTAAGCTGCCATCGTACTGCACGGTCTACCAGGCAGAACTGTATGCAATATGTAGAGCTACACGAGAGATTAATAAACGCCGCGAAACAAGCTTCGGAATCTATAGCGACTCGAGTTCGGCTCTTGAAACACTTGAGAACCATAGCTCCACCCATCCCCTAGCGATTGAAACCCGCAAAAATCTGGCTGCTATCGCACTCCAAAACAAAGAAATATCTCTGTTTTGGATAAAAGCACACGCAGGGATGAGTGGAAACGAGAGAGCCGACAAATTGGCTAAAGAGCACTCAGCGGGAAGACAAAACCTGAGTACGATGCATGTCCGATTTCATACGTCAAGCGACAAATCCGTCAGGATTCGCTTGACGTATGGAACCGGAGATACGAATCGGAAGAAAAAGGTGCGGTCACAAAAATGTTTTTCCCAGACGCGGTAAAAGCCCATAAGCTAGTCAGAAAGTTCGAGATGACTGGCGTAACCACCCAAATTTAGACGGGGCACGGTGGGTTCTCGGAATACTTAACTCGATTCAAGTGTAAAGAGAACCCATCGTGCATATGCGAGCCGAGCAAGGAGGAAACTTGCGCACACGTAGTTTTTGAATGTCCTGTATACGGTTACGCGAGATATGAAGCTGAGAACCTATTGGATTGCAATATAACTGTCAAAAATGCAAGCATAATCATGCAAAATAAAATCGCGATTACAATTTTTCTGGATTTCTGTACCAAAATTGTAAAAAAGGTCATACAAAGAAATAAATAGTTAGCTAGATAATCTATGAATTATTATATATTATGAAATATATATAAATTGCATAAACATAAATAAGCACATAAATTAAATTTGTAGATAAATACATTAAAATAAGAAATTGTAATAACTGTATAATAAACACTTGTAAAACTAAATAGTATTAAGTGTATAAGTAATTGTTATAAAGTAAGTTGAAATAGTATTAAGCAGCACCATATTGAAACCCACATGGGAGGCAAATAAAAACATGTAAAGAATTAGACATAAGATTTAATTAAGAATAAACGTGTAACCCCAAATGGGAGGTCAACATTAAAACATGGAAATTAGATATAACTTAGACATAATTTAGAATGTACATCCCAAAGGCATGAGGGAAGCGAAAAAAGAAATTTGAGTTTTAATGAAGTCTCTGGCTTAGCAGTCAGAGTTAAAAAAAAAAAAAAAATGGTGGTTATGTGAGACTCTCCTCCAGAGTGGCGGCATACTCACTAAAAACCCGGGGTGTTCCTCCAACACCAACTAAAGACAAGGGGCGCGGGACAGCTTGCGCACTCCGCAGCCCTCATCAGTGTCGCAGCCCGCCTTGCGGCAGGCCCACCTCATGGGAGGTCTTCACAAGACTTCCCTACCTCGCGTGTGATGCCCCGGAACACACGGAGCATTTCCACCTTTCGACGGCCCATTATTAGGGGATGTTAGGCGCCTCCGCACCCAAAACCCCAGGCCCTCTGAGCGAAGATGGGGTGCGAGCTCGATTAGCCTACCTCCGTGTCCGCGCTCTCCAGAGCGACAGTGAGAGTGGATCTCTCTCCCTCTCCCGCTCCTCTTCTTCCCTCTGCGAGATGATTGTTTTACAAAAGGAGGCCACCGCCTCCCATGACCTCTGCTCATCGACCATTTTTGAGATAATGGTCGATAGGGAGAGGTCAGTCCCTACCACCGCGACCAATGATTGCCGCGGTCCAGCTCCTCCCGGGCATACCTCCAACGCATGCTGGTCCGTGTCCTCCGCGTGTCCGCACTGGTGGCAAACCGGGGAGTCCTCCCATCGGGCGACGCGATGTAGGTACCTCCCGAAACAACCATGTCCCGAGAGGACCTGCGTCAGGCGGAAGGAAAGACTTCCATGCTTCCTGCGGACCCACTCCTCCAGTACCGGGCTGACCGCCTCTATGAGGCGTCTGGCACTCTGCGTCTTCTGCACCTGCCCCGCGAGGAGCCGCTCCCGCCACGTGGCGATGGCGGACGCCTTGGCCTGATCGCGCCAGTGCGCCACCTCCTGCAGCGCCGGTCGTTCGTCCCACTCCCGCGCCTGCGCTCTGCGCCAGTAGACCGAGGACAAAGCTTTGGCCTCAAGGTCCCACGGGAGCGAGCCGGCGAGCACGCATGCCACCTCGTGGGAGAGTGTGCGATAACCCCTGCACACCCTCACCGCCAGCACCCGTTGAGCTCCGATCAGCACGGCAGTGGTCTGCCGATCGAGCTCTCCCGCCCATATCGGGGCGCAATACAAGGCCATCGAGCTTATCGAGCTGAGGAGGCAACAACCGCGGCTCTTTCACTGCCGCTTTAGGTTTCTCCTTTGCCTTTCGAGTCTCTTGAGCTAGAGCTTTCTGAGAGTTTTTGGCTGTCCCTTTAGTAATAGCTACAGGAGCATCATTAATTATCACCTCGGCCTGCGAATGGCCTACCAAGCGATGAGCAGCAACCGTGACTGCAGGGGCCATCGGCACCAAAGTGTTCGTTTTATCTGCAGCTAATGGGGGCCGCAGGCGCCTCTCAGGGAGCAACCGCTCCTCTAGTCCTTCCAGTCTTGCATTCATCATGGTTCCACATTGGACCATGACGACACGCACTATTTCCTCCACTGTTTGGGGCTGAGTTGCTGTCAGAGCTGGCGCCTGATCACGCTGTTGTGTGAGCTGTCGCATCTGAGCTAACTCTTTTTGCAGCTCAGCCAGCTCGCTCGCGAGCCGTTTGTTGGCTGTCTCCAATCAGGTAACTTCCTGCGACATTGTGCGTGAACGCAGCTCCTGAAAGGAATTTTTAATAGTTTCCACCGCGTCCTTCAGGGCTCTAACGTACGTCCCATTAAGATTACCAGACTTCTTGGCAACCTTTTCAATGGTATCCACGGAATCTAGCACCAGTCTGGCTAGATCTGGTGGTTCTTGTCCTTCACTGCTTAGCGAACGTGTCACTAAGTCCGGAGATTTACGGAAGGTGGCAGCAATCGCCTCCTTTTTCCGTCTTAGGTCATCCGCCATCTCCATTTCAGCTTTTAGCCGAAGTTCTTCAGCTTTCGCCGCGTTTAGTTTTGCCATTGCTTTGGCCAGGCCTACGTACTTCCCCGTAGCAGGGGGACGTCCGCGTTCTCTCCTAGCCGTCGATGCGAGCAGTGGATCCTCATCCTCACCCAAGTCCGAGCTAACGTCATTTATCCGCCGCTTTTGCCAAAAGCGGTTTCCTCTTTCGGGCACCTCCCATGAAGCCACGGTCTGAAAACTCGCATCAGAGTCCGTGTCAGACAGGTTCGCCGTTGTCGATGAAGCAACGAGCATATCTGCATCGTTGCTTTCCGTGACTGCGTAGCGGGTTAAAATACACGCGCCTCCTTCACTACTTCTACACACGCCCTACTGGCGTCGTTGTGCGCAGACGCGCATTCAACCTCCTCTTCATCACTCCCTATCGTCTTCCTTAACCTAGAGTTATTTTCATTTTCATTCATAACTGATCCCACGAGTACGTGGGAAGGGTGGGTCCCGGACAGTGCCCACTGTAACCGGGGAAGTCTGGCGTAACCTGCTCAGAGGAGCGACAATTCCCAGGCGGGGGTCACAGTAGCAACTGAAACTCCGTCCAGCCTTCCAGATCTCACGCTGCGCCGCCGCTTATCTTCGGGTGATTTTTTATAGAGGTTGTCTTGCTCGTAGCCCGGGCAACCAAGCCAAGGCCTATCGGTCCCGCTCAGATCGCAAAACATGACTGCGACCGTGTTGCGGGATTATGACTTTGGAGCGGTGGCAGGGAAGAAAACTCCCACCGCCTGCCCAGTGGCAGGGTAAGTGAACACCAAGGCCCGACTCCTCTACTCCAGATTAGCCTGGAAAGGCTATCTACCACCTACAGAGACGGCTCCACCAGCCCATCCCAACTCCATTTAATGCGTCCTCTACTACTGAGAGGGATGCATGGAGAAGTTTACCCCCCCCCCCTTCCCTCCGCCCCTCCAAACCCAACCCATCCTACTCCACCGATAAAGTCGGCGCCTGGTGGTTTCAGTTACGTCTATTTCTGATGGAAAAGGACCAAAAGCAGGCAGCAACCGCAAGAAGGAACGACCCCACCAGACTTGCTTTGAGGATCTACATGACCTGCGCTCTCCCTCAAGACCATACGCCTCCCTACACGCTCCCAGAGCCGAGTAAGGAAGGCCTGGATTTATCCAAACAAGCGGCCAACGCACACAAGCTAGGCATATCAACTACTAATGGATAAACCCAGACCCGCCTAACCTTTTTTTTTTTTTTCCAGGGGAAATCCTTTATGGATTTTTTCCCACCGGGGGGCGGAAAGGATATGTCGAACTCAGCTTAAAGTGCCATACCGACTAAAACCACCTTGGTGTTCCTTCTCTCGCTTCCGGTCGGAGCCACGGGTAAGTTTCACACTCTTCCGTAGCCACCTCCCTTAACGTCTGCCCTATTGGGTCCTTCTTCTAGGCTCGAAAGCCATTCTTCACTCCGCTTAAGGCACCTTAGGAACACATAAGGTGTCTTCCAGCTCAGGATCTCAAAGCGCGGGCGACAGACCCCCCGATCCGTCGCCCGCAGGTCCTCGTTATGACGGCATTCTAGCAATGTAGGCCAGACCCCGCCGGCCGTGCCGCCTGCGGCGAATAGGTAGAGAGTTCGGGTCTTCCTTCCGCTCCCGTTCCGCCGCTTCCTTCTGCGTCAGAATAGTTTCGCAGAAGGTTTCTACCGCACTCCACGCCTCCTCGCTTTCGGCCATGGCCTTGACCAGGACCGCCAGCGATAGGTCTCCTCCAACAATAGCCGATACGGCAGCGCGAGGCACCGCCTAAGCTGGACACTCTTCGCGCGTATGTTGCGCCGTATCAGCGACTCCCCATCCACAATGGTGGCACTCCACCGACGGCTCTCGTTTCGCCACTTCGCACAGATACTTGCCGAAACAGCCATGTCCGGTCAGCATTTGCGAGATGTGGTAGGTGAGTGCACCGTGCTTCTGTTCGACCCAAACCCGAAGAATGGGTTGGACTGCCTCCCACCAGTTCCCAGCTAGCCCCCGGGCTCTCTAAACGCGCTGTCCACTTCCGGAAGAGATCGTCGCGTGCTTCCTCTTCCCACTGCGCGATCTCTCGTGGATGTGGTCAGTCGCCCTCCTCTTGCGCTTCCACGCCCCGCCAATACCTCGCCGCGAGCACCTGCGCGTCAAACTTCCACGGCGGGACACCGGCAAGGACACACGCCCCAGCGTGCGATACGGTGCGGTACGCCCTAGCCACCCTGAGTGCAATTCCACGCTGCGGCTTCCGCAGCAGTGGCACGTTTCGGGAGCACAGGGCATCCGCCCATATCGGCGCACCGTAGAGCGCCATCGACCTCACTACACCGGTATATAGGCGTCTACATGTTCCTCCTGGACCCCCTACATTAGGGAGTAATCTCCCGAGCGCATCGGCAGCTGCCAAAAGTTTCGGAGCCAACCGCCGGAAGTGCTCGTCAAACTTCCAAGTGCCGTCGAGGATGATTCCTAGGTACTTCATCGTCGACGCGAAGGCAATTGAAGTTCCCCCTACCATTATTGAGGAACCGGGCGGTGGCGCATTCCGAGGCCCATGAAAAACTAGGGCCTCAGATTTACTAAGGGCCACCTCCAGTCCCAGAGCCCTGATCCTATGGACCATCTGGGCAACGCCTGCCGTAGCGAGGCGAGCCGCCTCCCAATGAGTCCTTCCGCGGGCCGTCATGAGCGTGTCATCGGCGTAACACGTGACGTGTACTCCCGCCAGTGTTACACCTCGCAACGCCCAGTCGTACCCGATGCTCCACAGGAGTGGTTCAAGGACCGACCCCTGTGGTACACCACACGACATCGCCTTTCTCCCCCAGCCGTCCTTCGTCGGGAATTCTACGACCCTGCCGTCAAAGTAATCTGCCAGCACTCTCCGCGGATACCCTGGTACGCCGTGATACTCGAGGGCCGCCTTAACCGTTTCCCAGGGCAGAGTGTTGAACGCGTTGGATATATCCAGAGATACTGCCCACAACACTCCACCCTCGGAAACCACCTCTTCTGCCAAGTCCCTGACCCGGGCGATCGCGCTCACCGTAGAACGGCCCCGGCGGAAGCCATATTGCACATCATCGAGCCCTGGGTCCATGCTCTCGATTAAGCGAGCAGCGAGCACACGCTCGAAGAGCTTGCTTACCTCATCTAGAAGCACGATGGGGCGATAGGCCGACGGCATTTCAGCCGGGCGCCCGTCCTTCCGAAGAAGTACGAGCTTTCCCGTCTTCCACGCCCTCGGAAATTTACCCTCGTTGAGGCAAGCATTAAATAAGGCCCGCACCCACTCCCCCATCTCTCCAAGCGCGAGCACTAAGGCTCGGCCCGGTATGCCATCTGGTCCTGGGGCAATGTTCTTCAGCCGAAGCTTCATAACAGCTACCCCAAACTCCACCTCAGATGTTGGAGGTGCCGCCTCAGCGTCACTTTTGTGTCTCAACCCGGTGCCTATAGGTGGTGGCACCCACTCATCCCGTTGAGGGAAGAGAGTGCTCACCACTTGCTCCAGGGCCGCAAACTACGAGTCTGGAGCCTCAACTGCCCAAGGTCGCAATTTTTGCCGTACAACGCGGTACGGCTTCCCCCATGGATCACGGTCGAGTACCCCTAACCACTCTTCCCATGCTGCCTCCTTAGCCTGAGCGATGGCTATCTGCAGAGCTGTGCAGGTGGTCCTGTAAGCCTGGTATATAGAGTCCTCCTGGCTCTGAATACGGACCCTTCTCCTTCTGTACGGTGCGTACGGTGCGGTGTAGCGGATGTAGCGGTGATCCGATAGCGTCTCCACATCCTCCAACACTCTCCATCCCTGGACACGATTTACCAGGGAGGGGGACGCAAACGTTAAGTCCACGATAGACCCCCCTTGCTGTCGCACGCATGTGTCAACCGACCCCGTATTAAGAATGGTGAGTCCCATGGACCATGATGGCGCGCAACAACCCCTCCACGTCCAATTGCCGACTCCCATCCTGGAGCTCCGTTGCAGGTCCAGCCGGCCGCAGCTCCGCCCTTAACTCCGCAAACTCCTTTCGGAGTGCGGTGAGCTCAATTTGCAGGCGTGTGTTGTCGGCCTGCAACTTAGCCGTCTCGTCAGAGATGGAGCGCTTACTCAGCACCTCCACTGCCTCCACTATAAATTTAGTCGCCTCGTTGAGGGACTTTTGGAATGGGCAACTCAAGTGGCCAGACTTGCGGGACACCGTTTTGATGACGTGCACGCAATCCAGCACCTGCTTGTTCAGGGACGTCGCAAATTGGTCATCAACCTCCCCTGCCAAAAGGCTTGCCATACGCGATGGGAGCGTCACTCTCTCTTTCCGCGTCCGTTCCATCGCAACCGTCACCTCCTCGCTTGCGTCCAGAAGGAACTCTTCTCTTCTGGCCACCTTTTCCCTTGCCGTGGCCACGAACTTCCCAGAACTGGTCTGGCGGCCGCTGCCTCTTCCCTTAATCGATTTTGTCACTTTAGGTGAAGACACGTCTCCGGTTACCGTTACGTCCGAATCCAAATCAGAGCAAAGGCTCGGGCTCGCTGAGCCTGGGCATTTGAGCAGTTGCTGCCCCCCCCCCCCCCCCCAGATTACGAGGGGCAGCCCTTCATCTCGTTAGAAGAAGAGGGGTGGCATTCCACCTTTCGGGGACCTACCTGGGGACCAAAATTACAACTGCTTGGGTCCATTATCTTAACTCCAATGCGTGGAGCATCGTCGTCTCTTTTTCTTCTAGGGGTGAGCTCCCCTGTAAATTTGGAGTAAGCGCCCTGAAAAGCGCGTGCTCGTCTCCGCCACCAACGCGCCCTGAAAAGGGCATGTCCACCAACATCACTGCCGGCGAAGCATCGGTCAACTCAGGATCCCGCAAGGAAGCTGACCCATACAGCCGACTCACGGAAACCCTAGCGGAAAGACGCCAAGCTAACAATGCCTCCCTACTCTATAACGGCTCCACTAGCCCATCCCTGCTCCTTTTACGACGCCCTCTGCTAATCAGAGGGACGCGTGGAGAAGCTTCCCCATCCTACCCCACCGACAGAGTGCCGGCGTCTGGTGGTTGCAGTTACGTCTATTTCTGATGGAAATAGACCTAAAACGGGCAGCAACCGCGAGAAGGCCGACCCCACCAGACTTGCCTTGAGGATCTACATGACCTGCGCTCTCCCTCAAGACCATATAAGTCCGGAGTACCGAGTAAGGATGGCCTGGATTTATCCAAAACAAGCGGCCGAAGCACGCAAGCTAGGCATAGCAACTACTAATAGATAAACCCAGACCCGCCCAACCTTTTTTTCTTTTTTTTTTTCAGGGGAAATCCTTCATGGATTCCTTCCCGCCGGGGGGCGGAAAGGATATGTCGGACTCAGCTAAAAGCCATACCGACTAAAACCACCTGGGTGTTCCTACTCATTCGCGTCGGCGAGGTCACGGGAAAGCTATAGCTCGAACCGCGGCCCCGTCAGCGTTTTGTCTGCCCTGTCGGGCCCATCTTCATAGGGAGGGGCTGAAAAGCCCTGCTCCTACTCCGCTTAAGGCACCTCAGAATACTAAAGGCGCCTTCCAGCTCAGGACCTTACAATGCGAGTGATAGACCCCCCGATCCATCACCCGCAGATCCTTCATGGCGGCATTCGCGCTACATACGCCAAGCGACGCCGGCCATGTCGTCTGCGGCGAATCAGGAGGGAGTTTGGATTTTGCTCCCGCTCCCATTCCGCCGCTTCCTTTTGCGAGATTACTCTATCGCAAGCACCTGCGCCTCCAACTCCCACGGTGGGGCACCCGCAAGCAGACAAGCACCGGTATGTGATACAGTACAGTACGCTCGAGCTGCCCTGAGTGCCATCGCCCGCTGCGGGCGACGCAGCAGTGGCACGTTTCGAGCGCTCAGAGCGTCTGCCCATATCTGTGCACCATAAAGCGCCATTGAGCGTACTATGCCATTGTATAAGCGCCGGCACGCACCTCCCGGACCCCCTATATTTGGGAGAATCCTTCCTAACTCTCCGGCTACAGCCAACAGCCTAGGGGCCAAACGCCGGAAGTGTTCGTCGAACTTCCATCTGCCGTCGAAGACGATTCCAAGATACTTCATCGTCGACCCAACGGCCATGGAAGTTCCCCCAACTATTATTGCCGATCTTGGCGGTGGCGCATTCCGGGGCCCATGGAACACCAGGGCCTCAGATTTGCTCAGGGCCACCTCCAAGCCTAGAGCCCTGGATTCTGTGAATCATCTGGGCAACGCTCGCCGTAGCGAGGTGGGCCGCCTCCCGATGAGTCCCTCCACGGGCCGTCACGAGCGTGTCGTCCGCGTAACACGTTACATTTACTCCGGGAAACGTGGCTCCGCGCAACACCCAGTCGAAGCCGATGTTCCACAGGAGCGGCCCGAGGACCGAACCCTGTGGGACACCGCACGACATCGCTCTCCTCCCCCAGCCATCCTCGGTTGGGAATTCAACCGCCCTACCGCTTAAGTAGTCGGACACGACTGCCCGCAAATATCGTGGTACGCCATGGCACTGCAGCGCTGCCTTCACTGTTTCCCATGGGAGAGTGTTGAAGGCGTTGGAGATGTCCATCGATACTGCCCACAACATTCCGCCCCTGGAAACCTCTTCCTCGGCGAGATCCCTAATCCGCGCGATTGCGCTGAGCGTAGATCGGCCCCGGCGTAAGCCAAACTGCGCGTCGTGCAGCCCCGATTCCATGCTTTCGACTAAGCGAGAGGCCAGCACACGCTCAAAGAGCTTGCTCACCCTGTCGAGCAGGACAATGGGGCGATAAGCCGACGGCAATTCAGCCGGGCGCCCATCCTTCCGAAGAAGTACAAGCTTTCCCGTCTTCCACGCCTGCGGAAACCGACCCTGCTCCAGGCACGCAGTAAAGAGGGCTCTTACCTTCTCACCCATCTCTCCCAGTGCAAGCACTAAAGCTCATCCTGGCACGCCGTCTGGACCCGGGGCGGTATTCTTCGACCAAAGTTTTAGAACAGCCACCCCAAATTCTACCTCAGTCACTAGAGGGACCGTGTCCATCCCATTCTCTGGCTGTGTATCACCCATTGGTGGTGGCAACCACTCATCCCGTTGAGGAAACATAGCCCCCACCATTTCGTATAGAAGCTGCGGCTGGAGTGTGCTCGTCAGTGGAGGGGCCCACGGTCGGAGTTTTTGTCGTACCACTTTATACGGCCTTCCCCAAGGATCCCTGTCGAGCATCCCCAACCACTCATTCCACGCTTCTTTCTTGGCCTGTGCAATGGCCACCTGCAGAGATTTGCATTTGGCCCTATAAGCTTCATAGATAGCGTCCTCTTGGCTCTGGACGCGGATCCTCCTCCTCCTGTAGCGGGTGTACTGTCGGCGCGCAGTCGCGCAAGCTTTCCGCAACACCCGTAGCTCTGGGCGCCACCAGTGTACTACCCGCTTAGGTGGTAAAGGTTTTGCCCTCGGCATCGCTGCGTCGCAAACTCAGGTCAGTGAATCCCTCAGTTGCTCCGCCGCGCTATCCATCTCATCGATGAGACCCGCCCATTGGGGGATGGGGGAGGTATGTGGGACTCCCCGATCCGAAAGGACCGGTATACCCACTAAACAACCCAGCGGCATTCCAGCATCGTCTGCGTGACGGAGGACTGGGAAACTGGCTTACTTCCAGTCCCCCGCCGACGATCACCCGCCTTTACAGCGGGGCCTTTACGCCTCTCCCGACAGGGAGAGGCCCGGGAATAACCGTGAATGCTCGGCCATCCCCGTCCAGCGGAGGTGGAGGATCTGCAATGCAGGAGAAGACGCCCCCTCGCCTGTCTCCCGCTATCCTCCACCAGGAGGGGGAAGGCGGTTGTCGTACAAACGCCTTCTCCCACCCCTTCTTCACCTGCGGAGCGGTGCCACGAGGGGGTCATTCTCCCGCGCGCGCTCCGCTGCCTTCTTTTGGGACATTACGTCCTCACAAAAGGAGGCTACGGCTGTCCAGGCCTCCTCGCTTCCCAGCATGGATAAGACCACGCCTGGAAGTGAGAGGTCCTGACCAACCACCGCTACCATGTCGCGGCGCGGTTCAGACCACGACGGACACACTTCGAGGGTGTGCTGCGCCGTGTCCTCTGCCGCGCCACATTCATGGCACGACGGGGTCTCCTCTCTTCCTATCCGGTGCAGGCATGATCCGAAGCAACCATGCCCGGACAAAACCTGCACCAGACGGAAAGAGAGGGCACTATGGGACCGCCCCAGCCAGTCTTGAAGGACTGAACCTAGAGCGTCCAGCGTTCGGCGGACGAAGGTGGCGGAGGCGAGGTCCTCCGTCCAATGGTGGACGATCGCGTCCCTCGCCTCTCGCCGGACGGCTTCCCGCTCTTCTCGGGTAGGGTGCTCTCCGAGCGCCCTGCGTCCCGCCGTCCACTCATACACTCTGGCGAGTACCCACGCCTCGAGCTCCCAAGGAGGGGTACCCGCCAGAGCACACGCCGCCGCGAAGCCCACCGAGCGGTAGGCCCTCGCCACCCGCTGCGCGATAGCCCTCTGGGGCTTGCGGATCGCGGTTGCGTTCTCCCTCCTTTGGAGGGAGTCCGCCCAGATGGGGGCCCCGTATAGGGCCATGCTCTTCAAGATGCCGGCGTATAATTGCCGGCATCGCGCTTTGGGCCCCCCCAGATTTAGGAGGAGCCAAGCGAGCGCGCCCGCGGCCTTAAGCAGGCGCGTCGATAGCCCGCTGAAGTGCGGGCCAAAGCGCCACCTGCTGTCGAGGACTAGGCCCAGATATTTCATCTGTGCCTTCACCTCGACCCTGACGCCCTCTACAACAATGTGGGCGTCAGTAGGGGTGCGCTGCCGGGGCCCGTGGAAGAACACTGCCTCGGTCTTATGCAGCGTCACCCCCAATCCTAGGCGGCGGATCCTTCCCGCAACTAAGGATCCGCCAGCCGAGGCCAGGCTCGCCGCCTCTCTGAAGTCTCTCCCCCGGGCAGTGAGGAGAGTGTCATCCGCGTAGCAGATGACACTCGTGCCACGGAGGAGAGCTCCCCGCAGGAGCCAGTCAAATCCGATATTCCACAGGAGTGGTCCTAGGATGGACCCCTGTGGAACACCGGACTCTGCGCTGTACCGCTGAAGCTAGCCCGCTCCATCTACAAGGAGGACTGCTCTGTCCTCCAGGTAGTCAGCCAGAAGGCTCCGTAGATACTGAGGCACTCCATGGTAGCGGAGAGCCTCTAGTATTGTCGGATGGGGGATGGAGTTGCTATGTGAAATGACACAGCCAAAACTCCGTCCCCTGCCTCCTCGGCCTCCCTCACTTGGCCCTTCAGACGGGTCAACGCGTCGACTGTCGAACGCCCCACTCGAAAACCGAATTGGGAGTCCGACAGGTTCAGCCCTATCCACCCCAAGTGGCCATTAAGCCGAGCGGCGACGATCCCCTCGAATAGTTTACCAGCCTCATCGAGCAGAACGATGGGCCGGTATGCCGAGGGGGAGTCCGCCGGGCGTCCCTCCTTCCGGAGGAGGCACAGCTGCCCCTCCTTCCAAGGTTTCGGGAACCTCCCAGCCGCGAAACACGCGCTGAAGATGTCCCGAAACCTCTCCTCCATTTCGGTGGCGGCGATGGCCACCACCCGTGCGGGGACGCCGTCTGGCCCGGGGGCTGTCTTCTTGGCGCGGAGGCGGAGCGCCGCCACTCCAAACTCCACCTCCGTTACCGGAGGGACCTCTGCCTGCGGCGGAACCGCCTCCTGCGGGGGGTCCATCACTGGTGGGGTGAATCTGGTCCCAGTCGGAAACAAGGACCGAACCACCCCATCCAGCAATGACGGCTCGAGGGTCTCCGCAATTGGGGGACCAAAGGGGCGCAGTTTATTCCGCGCCGCCTTATACGGTCTCCCGTACGGGTCACTGTCGAGACCCTCGAGCATCTCCGCTCTAGCCGCGTCTTCGGCGGCAAACATCGCCACCTTGAGGACCTTCTTTGCCTCTAAATATGAGGCGTATAGAAGGTCCTCGTTCTCCGGGTTCCGCAAGCTGCGTCGTCGGCTCCGCGTGTAGGCCCTCCTGGCCCTCACGCAGGCGGCCCGGAGCCCCGCTAGTTCCTCCGACCACCAATAGACGGCGCGACGGGGAGGTGGTCGGCGAGACCGAGGCATGCTGGAGTTGCACACCTCGGTCAGGGACTTTCGCAGCTGGACCGCTGCGGCGTCCACGTCCTGGACATTGGTGAGAGGCGCGAGCCAGTCCTGGAGGAGCGCCGCCTCCCTGGCCGCTCCCCGGTCCAGGTGAGTGAGGGCCCACCGTGGAAAGGGGGATCGGCCCGGGCGGGCCTCCCCCCGGGGGCTCTGGGTGGAGATGTCGAACCGCACATATCGGTGGTCCGACAAGGTCTCCACCATCTCCACCCGCCAGTCAACGACGCGGGCGGCAAGTGCGGGGGTGGCAAACGAGACATCGACCACCGACCCTCCCAGTAGCCGCACACACGTGTGGACTGTCCCTCTGTTAAGGAGGGACAAGCCGGACGAGGTCGCCCAAAACTCGACGGCTCGTCCGCGAACGTTGCAGGTGGTGGCCGGGTTGCCCCAGGCCGCCGACTTGGCATTTAGGTCGCCCAATACGACGACCTGGCGCGGCGCCGCCCTCCCGACGACAGCGGTGAGGATTTCGAGAAAATTCTCGAAATCCGATAGAGGGCGGTTAGGGGAGAAATATACCCCCACCAGAGCTATATTCCCCCACGCGGCGGCCACGTATCCCGGTCCCCTCTCTAAGAGCGAGAGGGGAGGGGAGTCTGTGGAAGGCCGCGCAACCAACGCCACCAAGCCATCCGGATCGCCCAGCCAACGGCCAGGGACCGAGTACGGCTCGGCAACCACTGCCACGTCCACCAACCACTCAGCTATGGCCTGCATCAGCAGGTCCTGCGCTGCTTTGCAGTGGTTGGTGTTCGCCTGGAGGATGCGATGACCGGTCCCATCCATCATTCGGACATCGCACCCTCCTCGTCGGCCACCGAGGTCCCAGCTACAGGGACGACGGCGGTGGCGGCAGGCTGAGCCGGAGCTTGTGCTTTGCCCTTCTTTGGGGGAGGATTGCAATTCCTCCCCTTCATGACGTGGCCCGCTGGGCGGCCACTGGCGGCGCAAACCGCACAGTGTGGCGTGGCGGCCTTGCAGGAGACGGATCTGTGTCCCTCCTTGCCGCAGCGGTAGCAACAGTTTGACCTGTCCACCTTGGACGTGCAGAGGGCCCGAGTGTGTCCAATGCCAAAGCACTTGAAGCAGCGCAGAGGCTGCTCTTCAAGTGCCCGAACCACACTCGAGCTAAACCCGACGGTGAGCCGTCCCTTGGCGAGGACGGCCTTGGCCGCGGTGACTGGGCACTCAAGGCGAATGGTGCCCATGCCACCGCGACCGGGCCTGATGTCCCGACCCAGTACCGCTGCGACGCTACAGCCCCCCATGGCTGCGACCGCCGCCACCACTTCCTCTTTGGTGACCGAATCGTCCCGATTGGACACCTCCAAGGCGGCCGCCCAACCTTACCTAACCTAACCTAACCTAACCCTGACCATGAAGAACTTCCATCAAATGGTGGCGTTTTAAAATCTCGCACTGAAGGTGTAACAATGATAGGAGCCACATTGCTGTCTCCAGACTTCAGGACATCCAGCGCTTTTTTTACATTGGCGATCTGAATTTCAATATCAGAAATACGGCTCTCATAATGTTCTATCTGCACTTTCACACCCTGGAGTTCCTTTCCCATTGAACTGAACAATTCTTTCATCAAGCAAGCCTGTTCTTCCTGCCAACGACGCTGCTCTTCTTTTTGACGACGCTGCTCTTCCTTATCCTGACGTCGCTGCTCCTCCTGCAACCGAGCCTGCTCTTCTTGCTGACGACACTGTTCTTCCCTATCTTGGCGGCGCTGCTCCTCTTGCAACCGAGCCTGCTCTCCTTGTTGACGGCGTTGTTCCTCCTGCAACCGAGCCCCTGCAACCAAGCCTGCTTTTCCAGCCAACGTCGCTGCTCTTCTTGTTGACGACGCTGCTCTTCCTTATCCTGACGGCGCTGTTCCTCCTGCAACCGAGCCTGCTCTTCCTGTTGACGACGCTGCTCTTCCTTATCCTGACGGAGCACTGCCACAATAGCAGCAAGATCGCCTGTCACAGAAACTTGAACCATAGATGATGATGATGATGATGAAGCTCCCAATGATTCGGCAGAGGCTGACTCCATCTGAATCGGCTGACGACTCTGCCGAGCTTCTTGAACCGAAGAATCTCCGAACCGCCTTTCATCTATTTCCTGTTGTCGTTGACCTCTTGTCCTTACACCATCCACGTTATCCTTTGGCAGAACCGGCATTTTTTTATCCCACTTCCGACACCAAATTGTTACGAGCTGAGGGTTCGGGATAAAATAATTAAAATGAATCTAACCAAAATAACACTTTTATTCAACACTAAAACGACAAATACACGATTTTAATCACAAAGATTCACAACACACTAATTCACAACACTATCGCACAATAAACCACTTAAAAGTCAACGAAATGTTTGCACGTATCGCCAAATCAAGACTGACTCTGCGAACGTCTCTACGCACTATTTATACCGAGCATTATTTCCAGAACCATCCACTAGTATCTAGAAAAGTATAGATATTTCGATTGTCTACTATTTCTTAATCTGTGCAACGGTAGGCAAAAACGTGGTATGTAAGTCATTCCATACCAAGTATTACCTATTCTGTGACACAGTAGGTATAACTTCGAGAAATACCGACTATTACTTATTCTGTAACAGCCTCGGCGTAACAATAACAATTATAATCGTTAAATCTATGACTCCTTAATCGTTTTTCTCATAAATTTGCAGAGTTGGGCTCCTGGATTGTTTTTTCATCAATGTTTTGGTTTTCAATGTTTTGACATGTTTACGGTAATCATTTACTTATGATACTGGTTGGTCAGTATGGTCCTGTTTACAAATCACACTTATATGATAAACTAGCTGACCAGCCCGCGGCTTTGCATTCATGGTATTTTAATAAAAACATTACCCTCATTTTGCGCAGTTGGCTAAAAAGTAGCCTATGCCCTTTCCCAGGATATAATCTATTACTTTGATAAATTTCATTTCTACGACGGGCTAATGTCTGTGGCATAGAGGCATATTTGATGCGGCGTCAGCTGCGTTGGTGCGGGCACCTGTCTCGGATGTCTGATGAGCGAAGGGCGAAACGCATTTTCTTCTGTGAACTAGAACATGGTAAGCGGAAACGCGGAGGTCAGTTCCTACGTTTCAAAGACGTACAGAAGAGGCACATGAAGAGGTGTTGTATCGATCCGTCGCGCTGGGAGGCTCTCGCTGAAAAACGACCTGAATGGAGGCGTCATGTTCAGGACAAAGTGTACGAGTTTGAAGAAGAAAGGAGGCAAGAACTAGACTTAAAACGAGATCAGCTTAAAAGTCGACCGCCGGCTAATATCAATTACAACTACATTAATGGCGCCTTAACTTGTGTTCATTGTAACCGGACTTTTAGCGCAAAAATAGGGTACATCAGCCACATACAGGCTAAACACCTAGGCCAATAATCACAAAGTCAAGTCTCTGTAGCCGAAATCGGCTAGGAGGATTATTATTATTATTATTATTAAATTTCATTACGATCCGTTCACAGGTCGTGTAAAGGTAACAAACAAAGTATGTATGTATTATACATAAACACCTTTCTCTTGAATCAATCTATTGCTGAAGATTACATTAAAATCCGTTAAATAATTTTAAAAGACGAAATTTTAATTTTTAACGACTTCGACGAGAGCGGAATCGACTTCATTTTATACTATTTAATGATGCGAAAGTTTGGATGTTTGTTTATTTATTTGTTTATTTGTTTCTTACTCAATCACGTCGTAATGGCGACTTTTTATACCCGGAATCAGAATCCCATGGGATAAAAATGGGGTGTCAAGTTGCAACAGCGAGCTTAGCTTTAATTCTAGGTTACCTACAGATTTAGTAGTGTCACGCGTAGGAAGTCGCGGGAAACAGCTAGTAATCTTACATCTCACACTAAAAATACATTACGTAGATCAAACATCGAAAAAAAATATTTTTAATTGCAATACGTACCTACCAAAATATCATCTATTTATAAATTATGCTAAATCTTTATGATTCCAATAAAACGGTTTTGCATAATAACACAGGCTAAAATAAGCTTACAAAAACTTTAATAAAATTAATGGTTATTGCCCTCTTTCATCCTCAAATGAACGGACACAATTTGTGAAACGTATCACAATAAATCGTATTTCCTTCGGGGTCAACGGTACAGTTTGTATTCTTGAGCCGGCGAAAAGAAGTACCTATTTCACCGTTATATTGGCAAGCGTGATTTTGCATAAATTGCTAGGCCTGGGAAGGTAAGAGATAGCAGAATTATTAAGAATATTCACTAGAATAAAATATCTACCAGGTAAGATGACCTACATAAGGTAGGAGCCGTTGAGAGCGCGCTGCACGAGAACGGTCACTCTGGAAATCTATGTGGAGACAATGCTCAGCAATAGTAGTACTTATTTACTTACAAAAAATCATAATGTATGGAACCAGGTAAACCAGGGCAGGCGGTGGTTGTTACGAGTGGACTGCCGATACGATGTTGCCCATATGCCCCGGTCCGCCCCGGCTTCGTACGTCTTGGTGCGCTGGAATGAATGAATGAAAACATTTTACTGTACACATAAAAAAAAAATAACAGACAAAATAGAAGACACAAAGCAAATAATACAATGGGCGGTCTTATCGCTATGGATCAATTCCTTCCAGACAACCTTTGAATGGAGAGGATATAGTAATAGCAAAGATGGTCGGGGGTGCACATAAGATGTGGATGAAGAGAGTGCAACTAATACCTAAATAAAATAAATAAAGACATATGTAAATAAATTATTAAATTACAAACCTATATATAATACATAAAATTATGATATATATAATAGTTATAATACATACATTAGTTAAATACGATAAATATCCATTAATTTATGTGCGATACTCTGATAGATATATGCTTTAATGGAATTCCGCGGTCCGGATCTCCTGCCCAGTGTGATGATGGTAATGAGAGCTTGAAATGTAACTCCAGAAGAGGCTTGACTGCTTGAGGCTTGGCGCTGTTGCTAGGAGACGAGTGGCTTGATGCTTGGTACATGTTTTTTGCAGAAAACTGCTCTCAATTTAAACCAAAACTTCGCACTAGCGTTGCTACTCCAAGTCAATTTATTGTCTAAACTTATCATACTGCTTACATCGTTATTCGAATTTTCTTGTCCATGACCGACATTGCATTTCTTCCCTATGATATGGCATTTTTCTACATACAGTGTAAACTCCATGTAACGTCACTCGTTTTAACGACAAACTCTCTAAAGCGTCGAAATAATTCGGCTTTGGTTGGTTTAGCTTGTCTTGCATACAATGGAATACTCTGTATAGCATTACACCCACTCTCAATAACGACAACAATTTGTAATAAAAAGTTCTTTTTAAGTTGCCAAATTAGTAAAAACTGCGCAGCTGTGTATATCCTTTTGTCGTTTTATTATCCTAGACCATAATAAACTCGACTGTCGGCATCATACACACCAAACTTTCTAAGAAATCCGTTCTTTTGTTTACAAAATGGGATTGCTTGCACGTGTAGCTGCAGACTGTTGTTAGTAGAAGTGATGGATTTTATCTATACGTTGTCATATTCTTAGTAGCTCACAAACTTTCAAATTGTAAACATGGCTAGTAAGAGAAAATCACTGTGTATTGACGAAAAAGTTTCAGACAAATCAGAAATAAACGTTTTCTTTTTCTAATACAGATTTTACTTCTCTCCATTTAACGACAACTCTCTATAACGTCAAAATATGCTCAGTCCCTTGAGTGTCGTTATATAGAGTTTACACTGTATTTTCAATTTTTTCCTACTCTCGAGGCGTACTTAGGCAAACCTATATCTACCACTTTTTCAGGATTTATATAAGCCGTACACCTACGTTTATTGAGCCAATATCAAACTATTACCTAAATTACAGACGTCTAGTTGGTATTTACGGTATTACCTGATTTACAGGACTCTAGCTCATGTAGTCTACATTCCTAACCCAAGGTCATCAATAATTCCTATGTATCTATGATCGTATTGACAATTTTATATTACTTTCATTACTGTACTGTAAGTTACTGTTCTGAATTCTGTGATCTTTATTTTTCGCTTACATCTAGGTATATAATCATCATCATCAGCCGGAAGACGTCTACTGCTGAACATAGGCCTCTCCCTTAGATAGCCACAACGAGCGGTTGGTAGCCGTTTGCGCCCAACGGTTCCCCGTGATTCTTACTAGATCGTCGGTCCACCTTGTGGGGGGCCGGCCTACGCAGGTAAATATGGCCAAACATATTATATACTTAAATATATACCTAAGCTATGCAGACTTTATTTCCCTAAAACTAGCTTATACAGTGCAAATTACCTATACTTGCCTAATCTCTCGTATATTGTAACTTAACATCTATGTGATTCGACTTTATTTTTAATTATTCAAGCCTTAAAAATACCTACAACTAATTTATATAATTCAAATTCAGATTTATGTCCGTCCGTTCGGAACTCATATTCTCCCTGTACCTATATGTATTAAGTGCCTAGCTGTAGAAGTTTTGTGAGTAACTAATAAATTACGCTAATAACAATTAACATTAAAATATCGGTGATTAATAAAATAGTTAAAATTAAAATTAGGTAGGATAGGTATATATGGATATAATAAATATTAGGTAATAAGATTGAATGTTCTATAATGATAATATTGATTATAATATAAAATAGCATATTCATCATCATCATCAGCCACATCAGCCACAGCCTGACTTCACCAGTTGTTGGGTATAGGCCTCCCCAAGTTTGTGCCATCCACCACGATCCTGCGCTAGTCTCACCCACTGACGGCCCGCGACCTTTACGATGTCGTCCACCCATCTCGCTGCTGGTCGTCCTACCCTTCTATACCCGCTCCTCGGCCACCATTCAGTCACTGTCCTGCTCCATCTGCCATTACCACGTCTAGCCAAGTGTCCCAAATAGCATATTTTAAAATACACAATACAACCAGAATCTAATTATTATTTAACCTCAACATGGCTAAAAGCCTAATTATTATATGGAAGGTAAAGCAGTGCCTAATAAGTCCCGTACTTAGTGTAGGTACTGCACGCCAATATCAATTATAAAGTTGTATTCTATATTGCTGTATTCTTATAATGCTTGATATAAGAACCGTCTTACCTTTATCTGCCGCCAAATAGCAGTACTTGTGCTGCTGTGTTCCGGTTAGATGGTAATGGTATGTTCCTGTAATTACTGGCACATAGGCATAACAGCTAAGTCTATAGTATGGAAACGTATCCAAATAGAGATCAAGACAACATAGTAGCTTGTTTTGAATTCTATGTGGATATCCATGGGCTGCAGTGGCCACTTAACATCTGGTGGACTGCATGCTCGTTTGCCATATAAGTAGTATAAAAAAAAATTATTTGATTAGATTTTTTTAAATCTGCTACTCGGCTATTTCTCAGCACTTTTTTAGTTTTTTTTTTATAATTTGGGAGTGTTTTCATATATTTTCATTACCTCGACGTCGAATCGTAAAAAGTATGAGTACCATTTTATATTTCTCAGGAGCCTGTAACAATAAATTATTTAGCTGATATTATCCTTTAAAAAGATAAATCAGCTTCCCCCATTACGAAAGGCTCACCTCAAATCAAGGTAACTCGGCAAAAACCGCGAGGGCGACCGTAAACTTTGATTAGATCCAACCGCAGCCGCGTGCTCAACAGTTTAGTGTATAGCGAGTAAGTGGAACAAGTAGAAAAACATAGACATAGACAATCATTTATTCACTACATTAGCACACAATATACAATGCAGTTACATTTTAAGAGAGAGGAAATACTTATAGTTAAACAATTAAACAGTATAAACGTATAACATAAACAACAATAAGGGAGAACTTGGTAGATACTGTGTGCTACAGCAGTAAATGGGACTCGACTCCGCGTTATGCCCGCAGTCATGGCGAAAGCACGCTTGGAAGGTTGATTGATTGATTGATTGAAAATACTTTATTGCACTTATAAAACTAGTACAAAAGCGAACTTAATGCTAAGAGCATTCTCTTCCAGATGACCTTTGTGTATTGTAGATAAAGATGTATAGGTAGTGCACAGGAAAGGAAACTAAAGAAAAATTTACACAGGACCAATAAAAATAGCATAGGTACATACTACATAAATACTTTATCCTTATCATCATCATATCAGCCGTAGGACGTCCACTGCTAGACAAAGGCCTCCCTCATTGATCTCCAGGAACTGCGGTTGGAAGCGGTCTGCATCCAACGCCGACCTGCGGTTCTTACCAAGTCGTCTGCCCATCTTGTAGGTGGACGTCCTACGCTGCGCTTGCCGGTCCGTGGCCTCCACTCGAGAACCTTCCGGTCCCAACGGCCATCTGTTCTGCGCGCTATATGGCCTGCCCATTGCCACTTCAACGTGCTAATCCGTCGGGCTATGTCGGTGACTTGAGTTCTCCTACGTATCTCCTCATTTCTGATTCGATCCCGTAGAGAAACCCCGAGCATAGCCCTCTCCATAGCTCGTTGAGCGACTCTGAGCTTATTCATAAGGCCAATAGTGAAGGACCACGTCTCGGTTCCATATGTCATCACTGATTGAAGTCTTTCGTCTTAAGGCACTGAGGTATGTTGGACGAAAAGACGTTGCGAAGTTTCCCAAACGCTGCCCATCCGAGTTGGATTCGACGATTGACCTCTTTCTCGAAGTTGGACCTACCTAAAATACTTAATACTTAAATACTTTATATCATATACTAAACTATACCATTATCAAATAAAAATACATACATACATAACAATAGAAGAAGTGATAAGGAACGATTAAGTTGCTCATTTTTGGTCGGTTTGACCGAGAAGGTGCCTATAGATTTTCAATCTGAATGCTTCCACTGAAGTAGCCTCGAAATAATTTGGTGGAAATAATTTGGTAGCGGTTATGGTGTAAGAGTCAGAGTAAGTAGCCGTGTTATGCTGTGGAATAATCAATTGGAAACGACGAGACGATCGCACAGCTCTGTCCTCAGTTGATACAAACGTAAATCGCTCTCTGAGGTAGCTGGGAGATAGTGGGTTGCGAAGAATACTAAACAGGAGGGATAGCATGTGGGCATCTCGACGAGCTCTGATGTCAAGCCATTTTAGCTGCTGACGAAATACCGAGACATTTATATTTTCGTAGGCCGTAGATATAGCGAATACAGAGATTCTGCAGATGCTCCAATCTGTTTAGTTGCTCTTCCGTAGCATCGGGATAACATACATCTGCATAATCATGGATGGGTAAGCGTAACGCATTAACCAGTGTGGTCTTCGTAAATTGGGGCAAGAAATTTTTAAGCGTTTCAGAGTATGTTTAGTACCATACATCCTCCTACTAATCTGGGTAATATGATGGTCCCATGACAAATTATGAGTATTGAATAGACCCAAGTTCTCAACCTCCTTGCAGAACTGCAGTGGATATTATATTTAACCGGAGGAAGAGTGTTAAGATTAATCTTGACAATCTGTCTGTTACCACCACCTATTATCACCTGCGTCTTGTTGGGATTGATAAGTAGCCCAATTTTTTGTGTCCAGTCATACACAGCGCTTAGATCGTTAGTGAGCTTTTCAATTCCAAATAGAATTTCATCGGGATTGCGACTAAGATATAACTGGACATCATCGGCATATAGGTTATAGGATGTGTGATGTATTACCGACACCAGAGTGTTAATAAAAATAGAGAAGAGGAGAGGTGAAAGAACGCCTCCTTGAGGTCCACCTGCTTCGATTTTACACCAGTCAGAGGACAGATCATTATTACGAACACATTGCTCGCGTCCGCAGAGATATGAGCCGAACCAAGTTAAACAAGACTGAGAAAAACTAATAGAGCGTAAGACGGCCAGCAATATATCGTAATCTGTACAGTTGAACGCGTTACTAAAGTCTAACAGGGAGAGAAAAATGAGTTTACGATTGTCAATAGCAAGCCTGATGTCATCTGTAATTTTAATAAGGGCAGTGCAGGTACTGTGTACAGGGCGAAATCATGACTGAAACGGACTAAGAAGATTGTTACTATGGAGAAAAGATGTAAGCTAGAGATGCACAACTTTTTCAAGAATGTTAGAGAGGAAAGGAAGAATAGATATTTGGCGATAGTCTTTAAGTTCAGTTATGTTAGACTTTTTGGGAATGGGTATGATAAAAGCTTTCTTCCATATAGTAGGGAAATTGCTACTAGCTAATGAAACGTTAATAATATGTATGATATATAGAAGAATCTGTTCAAGTATCGGAGATAGCAGCTTTAAACCGATTCCATCATGACCAACCGCCTTGCTGCTAATGCAAGCTTATTGCTTTGAAACGTCACCTTCATTTAACTGTTCAGAAGAAAAATATGTATAATTTTCTAGTGGCTGCCTAGCCAACTGCATAATGGTGTTAGCCCTAACAATGCTGTCAATTTTAAAGGAAACAACTGAAAAATGATTGTTGAGAGCATTGATATCGAGCGTTGGGTTTACAGAAGCCTTACTCTTCCCAAATCCTAAGTTGTTGAGCACTTTCCAGATGTTATTTGGAGTACACTTCTCAATAACTCCGTATGTATTATAGCGCTTAGCATTCCTCTTCGTTTTTGGGCTAGTTTTAGTCAACAGTCAAATTGGTGCTGATTAAAACTAGCCCGCAAACACGCCATCTTAGTAAAAAATACTTAATTTTAGAAATGTCACTTTAAATGTCATTCTAATTTGACCTTTATCTTATACAAAAAAAGACCGTTTGTATTTTGTACAATTTTAGTTAGTCAGCGTAAACAACAAAAACGCCACCAATGTTTAATAAAAACAAATAACGTGAGTAATTTGTTATGTAATTGTTTTCATGATATTTCATATAAATGTTACAATTGCGAAAGCGAGTTCTTTGTTTGTTTGATTGTTACGCTTTCACGTCGTAACGGTTAAACCGATTAGGATGATATTGGGACCTGAAAGATTTGGTTAATTAATTATGAGTAATTTCTCACAAAATGTTTACTAGCACCTTGGAAGAGATCTTCAAAACCCTAGCAGACTCATGTACCATAAAGGGAATTGTCATCGGAGGCAAACGCCTGACAAATTTGCGGTTTGCGAACGAAATAGTATTTTTTGCACCTACTCATCTAGAACTACAACAAATGCTCCAAGATCTGAGCGCGGCAAGTCTTGAGGTTGGGCTTCGAATAAACCAGTCGAAGACGAAGACACGTAATACAGTATGTCAATGACTACATTTACTTGGGCCAGTTAGCTAGATTCGGAAACAGGCAAGATAAGGAAATCGATCGCCGTATCGAGAATGCCTGGAAGAGTTACTGGTCCATAAAGAAGCACATGAAGGGTGACCTTCCTCTGACACATAAGCGCCAACTCATCGCCATGTATATCATGCCCATCCTAACTTACGGTGCGCAGACATGGTCTCTGACAGAAGTCCAGAAGTCAAAACTCGAGATTTGTTAAAGGGCAATGGAGCGCAGCATTCTCGGCTTTAAACAGGTCGACCGAGTGCGTAACACCAAGCTGCGCTCACCTACTGGTATTGCAGGTGTAGGAAAGAGATCGGCTGGACTTAAGTGGGACACGTTGTCCGAATACACTCAGAGAAATGAGCCAATATTGCAACACCATGGACGCCTGAAGACGGTAGGCGATGTCGGGGTCGGCCGAGAAAGTGTTGGCGGGACGATTTCGACACCTTTCAAAGAGGATGGTGGGAGATAGCAACAGATAGGGATGCTTGGAAGGACTTGGAGGAGACCTCTGCCCAGCAGTGAGACGAGATAGGTTAGGAATAAAAAATAAGATTAATTTGATATTAGAATATGACCTGGATTCAGACATAAGCTACTTTTTACTGAACTACATAGGCTATCAATTATCCCATAAATCAATTCCCATGGGATAAAAATCGGGTGTCTAGTCAAGTTGCAACAGCGAGTTTAGCTTTATTTCTGGGCTACCTACATTATTTAGTAGTGTAATGCGTTCGAAGTACCCCTTTTAAACTAGAATAAATTTAGGTAGAATGAAGAAATGTATCTTCCAATTCCAAATTTAAATTTTAACAACATGGTAAATGAGCTTGAGTGGCCAAAATACAGTGGCAAGCATTTACTTATGAGCGTATTCAGTTAATCTATATTATGTAGTGTGAATAATATACCATTTACACCGATACAGTGACTTGTACAGTGTAAATAAACCTAAAGTCGTACATTAGAACGCGCGAATTGCTCGGTTTGTATAATTGAATTTTTCGTGTCATCGCGCGGGATCCCACGAATCTGAAAATTATGCGTTACGTGGGTACTCTTGAAAAAACTATAGAAAAACAGATTTTGTAGTTTTTATTTAACATCTGGTTACAAAAGAAATGAATGAAACATAGCACAGCGCTGATGAAGGTTCATGAATTGAACCGAAATATTGTCGATTCTAAACACCGATAAAACGGTACGTGATAAATCCCGTATTTATAATAATGGTTGAAATAAATTACGAAAGTTTTCTCAGTAAAATTATACCAATTTGTATAAGCAAATAATTAAGTGATCCATACTAATATTACACTTTTGAAAGTAACTCTGTCTGTATGTCTGTCTGATTATTACGTTTTCTCAACTAAGGTTTGACCGATTTCGATGAAAGTTGTTAAATAGATAGATGATAACCGGGATTGATACATAAGCTACTTTTCACACTGAAACCCCGAATAGGTTGAACTCCATAATGTTGATTCCATTTAAGTTGCGTTAACTTAATACTATGTTTAAACAACTAATAAATAACATTTATTTCTACAAAAAAAAAATTCTTAAAAATTAATGGGTTAAACCAACCACTAAAAGAGGTTACTACAACATTATATTTTTGGTATATTCGAATCTAAGTAAGTCTAACTGATACTTTAGTAAAGCCAACATGTTAACAAAGTAGAGTCAACAAAATAACTAAGTTAAATATAATATATATTCGGGTTAAATTCACCTTTATAGTTTAACTATTTTTATTTTGTTATTTCAACAATTCATATCGGTAGATGCTTAAAATAAATTTTTAAAAAAGGTTAAAACATCCTATTAGGTTTTTCAGTGTACTTAGCTGCGCAGAAGGAGAGTAATGTTATTAACAAACGCGTGCAAAGCTGCGGGCGGAAGCATTTGCTCTATTAAAACTAAAATATAAATAATTAAATTAAGTAAATACTCGATATGCATTTATTTTGAACCGCTCTGCTTTTTTCGGGCTACTAAGTCTAGTTACATTGTTTAGCTTTTTTGGTGAAGCCATTTTGTTAGTAATATTACATTATGATATACGTGCAGTAAGTTGTAAATTACAGCCGAGGCGATATTGCTACAAGAAACCAGAGGTTGTAATTATCAAAGCGCACGTATGTCATACGACGTTTTATAACATTTTTCCAAGGAAATACATAAAACATCTTGATTAAACCGTACGTTTGACGTTTAAATAATTAAAAGAAACTCGTGCGTTTTACATTATATTAACGCACAAGTACGTAATGACATACATTACAATATTGAAATTGGTGAAATTAAAGACCATTTACGAGTAAATGTCTTATTAACAATAATACAGTCTTAGAATTTTATTGGTTAGTAGACAGGTAATGTCACAGTCGTTTTACAGCGACGCGACGTTCTAAGAGATATGGACGGATTCAATGTTCTTCTTAACTTTGTGCATTGAAAGACTCGTTAAGCCTCGTAGGAATCAGTTATAAAAACTGGTTAAGCCGAATCGGAGGTCTGACGATGACGTAAAAACTTCAACACAAGAGTGGTCAGGTATCATTGCGAAATTGCAATTTGAATGAACAAATGAATGAATATTCTGTAGATACCTTACAAGATAGATACAATATAATGAGAAACAAGAAAATATATAATGGATGGTCGTATAGCTATATAAGCGATCTCTTCGCGAAAGCTTGAGCTTTCTTTTTACCAGATGTATTTTCTAAGCTGAATATTTGGGCAATATTTCTATTTTTTTTTCACCAAATCCTATTTCAAGTGACCTTCACCCTTTGCAAAAATCCTAAAAGTGGGCCATTTCTTTTCTCGCCGTACATCAAATTACAGGTTGCGCAAATTGCACGCGTCCCCGCAATAAACGCGACAGGTATTTATTGTAAGGGCTTCTTCGTGAGTCGCATAGGTAGTAAGCTTAGGGTTAAGAGACATCTATCTTGATACTGAGATGATTATGGGGTCACTGAGAGGTCACGTTCTTATATAACAATCAAATAAGTCCTTATATCGGTTAAGTTATATAATAAGGTTTGGTGAAGCAAATATTCTTGACAACGTGACTATTAGCTTGAAATCTATACTAATAATAAAGACGTATTTGTGAGTTTATATATAAATAAATATATTGATAGACATTACACACAGCGATATCCAGCCCCAAATTAAGCAGAGCTTATACTATGGGAACCAGATCACTGATAGAATACTTATATACTTTTTTTGGATTTCTTTTACTTTAGTTTGTTTGGATATAAGGGTTAATCTCTAGAACTATTGACCCAATTCTGAGATTTTTTTCACTAATAGGAAGCTACATTATGATTGAGTGTTATAGACTATATTTAATTATAAATATGTGCGAAGTCGGGGCGAGTCAGCTAGACATAGGTATAATGTTAAAACTCAACTGGAAATTGTTTTCAGGCAACAGGTAGACCTTTGTGATAACTGGTAGACCCTTGAAATATTTACAGAATATTTATTTTTATATTTACTTTAAAAATAAATAAATAAATTAAAATAAAACAAATGTTTAAGGGGGCCTCCCATACAACAAGCGTGATTTTTTTGCCGTTTTTATAGATAATGGTACGGAACCCTTCGTGCGCGAGTCCGACTCGCACTTGGACGGTTTTATTTTTTAGTTTTTATCAGCGTACTAACTGTTTGCCATAAATATTAGCATTAGTAATTATTCCACATTCGCTCATTTTAAAACGCAATTGTAAAAAATATGCGGTAATTCCACATTTTCCAATTCTGTTACATAACATTGTTTATATCTTGCTGACGATGGAAAACACGACTCATCCTCTAAAAGAACGCGGGTAGATAATGAATTAAATTCGCTGATATTAACACAAAGGATTACAGTAATTTAATTTTAATAAGGTTCAACAATTTCCCAAGCGGAGGCACAGGTAATCAAATAACCCACAAAAATACGAGTAGAGTATTAAATAAAACGACACCAAAAACTCACGTACGTAATAACACTCACGATATTCACTTTGGTCGAACCCTTTCGCAATTTACGAAGGGATTATCAAATTATTCATGCCCATCAAAATAGGACACGTCGTCAAAATTTTGTTGAATTTTATTAGTTTTCTACGTAAAGGGATGATGAACGTAGAGCATCGCAGAGTAAGATTATCACTACACAAAGGTTAGCTCTAACAAAATAATAGCATAAAGTTGGCCTATATATTACTTTATTAGCGCAATCAATATTTTTTTTAATTTAATCTAATCACTATACCTAAAATGAGGTAATGTTATCAACATCATCATCCAGATACGGCGGCAATGTTGGAAAAGGGGTAATGTAAACTCTTTATAGTTTACTCCCACCATAGAGTTTTACGTATATATACCATTTAAACCTATTGGAAGATGATTTAAAAATATTCGAGAGTGTTATTGAATAACATGTAATAATTAAGAATTATTTTGGAAAAATTAAATAATAAATAAAATAAATATGGCTGGACATTTCACACAGCGCTATCTAGCCTTAAAGTAAGCAGAGCTTGTACTATAGGAACCAGATAACTGATAGAATACTTACATACTTTTATTGTAAATACATACTTATACTATATGGAAAAACATCCAGGCCCGGAACAATTAACTATTAATCATACAAACATTTGTTCCGCGGCGGGAATCGATCCCGCTACATTCTGCGTCTCAGCCGGCTGTTCGCCCACTGTACCACGGAGGTTATCAATTACCTTTATCTGTACATACGTTTTTTTTCACATCTTATAGGCCAGCGTTTGACCACGATCTCGCCTAAAGGTAAACGATGATGCGGTCTACGATGGTACACACTTGCCTAGAAGAAACCTAGATCAAGAAACACAGACTCAGGCAAGACGTTCCACTCCTTGGCGGTGCGCATAATAAAGGTCGAAGAAGGTCGGTTTTGTGCGTATGAGAGGAATGTCTACCTTGTAGTTTTGGAGTACCGCGGAGCGTCTGGTTGCCGATGATAGAATGAAAATGATGGGATCAGGTTGAAAAGCTCCGCAGTACGCTTTCCGAAATGTATCTGATAGAAAACTGAGAGGCTTGGAACCCGATGCTCAAGATTAGGGAGCCTTGCATCTGCTAACTCGTCATTGCAAATGAGCTTCTTGGCTCTTCTTTCAATTGAATCTAGAGCATCTAGCTGGTATTTCACTGGTTTTTTGTTGCTGTAAAAATGTTGCAAAATAGTGGCAGCCGAAAGTAGTTTAATATAGTCAAAATATACATATATTATTATGGACGAATTGCGCAAATATATCTAAATGTGTGCTAAATATTATATAAGGATTTGTCAAAACATGCAAATAAATTTAATAAAAAATTTAAACATGTTTAGCTACTAATTACGTTTAGGATCATTGCGCAAGCCGAGTTTGATATACGGACTGCCTGTGTGGCCTTGCAAAGTCATAAATTTTATAAGACTTCCTTCTATACTAATTTATTAGTAAAAAGAGGTATTTGTGAGTTTTTATGTAAATGTAATTTGTAATCTCCGGAACTACTGAACCGATTCAAAACTATTTCACGGAAAAAGCAACTTATTCCTGAGTATGTATAAATTATATTTTAAATCGGTGCAAACCCGGGGCAGGTTAACTAGTTATCAAATAAAGATGTCATGAACTGATCAATGTTAGCGAGCTCAAGTTGATCTGTGTTCATACCTGTCTAAATTAAAGACGATTTGTAGTATTATCACTTTAAAGTTTTCATGTTATTGAGAAATACGTCATTTGGGGCCCGGCGGGATTAAAAGTTAAATCCCATCCCAGAAAATGCCTTCAAACTAGCAGATAGGTCTGAAGTTTTACCAATATTCGGGCACTGTGTTATCGGCTTTCTGACGCGTGGAGAACGGTTTAGGACAAAATAGCTTAGTGAAACTGTCGAATAAATCCATTAATCTAGTTTGGAAAGTATTTATTTTCACTAAAAAGCAGAATCACATTAAATCATTTATTTTATTTCTTAAAAGTAAGTTCTTAAGGTAATAGATTTAGCCCAGCTTGCTTAACGATTTAAAAACGTATTTAGCAACTAAACATGTTGTATGATTTGACAACTCTATATATCACATTTTCCCACTAAATACAGATATAGTATATGTAGAAATTCTAGGTTTCGTAAATAGATATTTTTGTTAATAATACAGGATTTATTATGTACCTTCTTATCGGTGTTTCGACCGATAATGTTTCGCTTTAATTCGTGAACCTTCATCAGGGTGAGTACGATTCGCTCAGTGCGAGGCGAGACGTTATTCGGAGCGGATCGCACTCACCCTGATGAAGGTTCACGAATTGAACCAAAACATTGTCGGTCGAATCACCGGTAAGACGGTACGTGATAAATTCCGTATTTATAATAATGATTGAAATCAATTACCAAAGTTTTCCAAGTATAATAGACTAGCTGACCAATCCGCAGCTTCGCACACGTAGTTTTTCATTAAAAACATTACCCTTCTTCTGCGCAAGTAGGTAAAAAGTAGCCTATGTCACTCGGGGATAGTGTAGCTTCCCAACAGTAAAAGATTTTTTTTTAAATCGGTCCAGTAGCTTCGGAGCCTATTCAATACAAACAAACAAATCTTTCCTCTTTATAGTATTATATCAGCATTGATAATTTATTCAGCATTATTCACGTATTAACATAGTATGTCCACATAACACTAATATTATAAATGCGAATGTTTGGATGTTGGTTACTCAATCACGTCGTCACGGCTGAATCGATTTCGATAAAGTTTTTTGATAATATGTAGGCAGAACATGATCTGGATAAAACATGGACTACTTTTTATTCACAAAACACACATGCGAAGCCGTAGACGCAAGTTACTTATCTATAAATGAATATGTGAAGAGCCAACTTCGCCCATTTTTAAGTTTATTTCGCCCACGTAGTGGTAATGTTTATATAGAGAAAGGTGGGTAAAGGCTTAATTAAATTAGGCCTAAAAAATTAATAGTTGTCGAATTTCGACCATTGTGCACTGGCAACTAGTTTTATCTTTAGATTTACAAATTCAAATAAAATAATTTCGTTTTTGTGATAGTTAATTGTTTTCGAAAACTATCATGGTTTGTTACAGTACAATTCCCAATTTGCAAGCAAAAAGTAACTTAAATATAATGATGTGGTTAATGCGAGTCGGTAGGTTTACCACAATACCCCTAATGGAACGCTTTGACTCTTATTAGCACCCATATTTGCAAGCCAATGGTCGCTAAATTAATTATTATCGTTAGAAAAGTTGATATATTTTAAAAGAACTGTTGCATTATATGTGGGTCTAACTATAGCTAAGAACCATCAGGTGAAAGTGAGCTTAGTAGAAAAATAACACTTAAATGACTTGAGTCAGCCCGAGACCATGACTGTTGCAACACAGCCGAAACGTCGGGATAACAAATAAAAAAGGTACAAACGCGATAAATACCCGTTTTAGTCAATAATTATGTACACACGGCTACACATCAAGCTAAACATTTCCAGTATAAGCTGACCTCTCATTTTACGATAAGCCTACACAATGCGAGGTCAGCTTATACTGGAAATTTATAGTTTGATGTATAGCCGTAGTGATCGCGAAAGTTTGAAAAATACTATCACTTGGATGATTTACAAGTCTTCATTCATTCATTTAGTACACTATTTGATAAATATACTACAATCATTACACTTTTAGGTGACCGATATGCTTCACAGCTCGAGAACAACTATCCGAAATTGTCAAATCGATAAGTAAGAAAACCTTAGAAATGTTATTCGAAGTTTAAAAACGAGCCTTTTTTAACGACAGCAAAGACTTCCGTTGACTGAATAACATATACGTGGACAGAAATTTATTTGCTATCATAGCACACACAGATTCACACAATACAATCACAAGGTATAACATCAAAGAGAAAGCATAAGTAAGAGAAAACAGAAAATTACATACAACAAACATAGGAACAATAGAATAAAATAATACAGTTGCAATGTAATCAGAGAAAAATTTAAAAGAGGCAAGTAGGTATGTATGTGGTACTGCAGCAAATGGGTTTCAGCTCAGCATTAAGAAGCCGGCGAACCCCGAGCGCAACTTCAATTCGGCCGCGTCAAAAACTTCGGCCTGATTAACGCTATCCCTTTTTAGTGACGAAGTTTAGCCACGCAGAGCGACAGTGTTAACAAATAAACGATTCTAAATTTGATTAGATTTTGACCGTGTTCTGTAATACCAAAAATGATGACTGAAAACTTGTTGTATTTTTCTCATTGTGTTGTTATTCTGTAATTAGACAATATAATATATGTTACCAAGACTTGGATACGTAATATGTTGTTGTTTTTAATACGAAACCATTAGGTTGAAAACAGGTTTTTTATGACGTAAAAACATGTAGAATGCGATACGCTTCATTTCATTTTAGGTAAGAATTTTGATCTAATATATGGTTGGGAACCTAGATAAATACTATTCAAATTAAAATAATACCTTATTAATATAGAAATATGCTCCAATTAGAAATGATCTTGGTAGTACGTGATGTATGGGCGATTCCCCTCCGGTCTCCCCTTAAGCCTCGCCACCGATCGACAGCTCGGCGCTGTTGTTCTGCCAAACCTTAATTAGGCAATTCATTTGATCTCCTAAGAACGAATAGGCACTAATTGGTGTTTGCGTACAATTATGATAGGCTTAATTAGATAATTATGATAGATAGAAGTAATAAATATAATATGTAAGGAATAATAATAATTATAAGAAATGTTAGAGTACAAATTATAATAATACGCAACCGGCAACCAGCTTACCCACATATTTTAGATGCGTGGAAGACTCACCCGCTTGTTTCTTCCACGCACCTGCAAGAACTGGAATGACCTTCCTCCGGAGGTATTTCCGGTGGGCTTCAAAATGAACGCCTTCAAAAGAGGTGTAAATAGGGTATTAAGTGCTAGGCAACGCGACTGCAGTACCACGAGTGCTGCAAGAGTTTATAGGCGGCGGTGACCACTTAACATCAGGAGGCCCGTCGGCTCGTGTGGCTACAAGATTAATATAGAAAAAATATATACGAATAAATGTAAATATACTAGGAACTTTGCCCTCAACAATTTATAAATCAATAAATTACAAAAATATATCTCTAAATAGTATTATTTATTTTATCATCATCGTCCACATCCTGACTTCATCCACTGCTGGGTATAGGCCTCCCCAAGTTTGTGCCATCCGCCACGATCATGCGCCAGTCTCACCCATTGACGGCCCGCGTCTCTAACGATGTCGTCCACCCATCTCGCTGCCGGACGTCCTTCCCTTCTACAGCCATTCCTCGGGTACCATTCAGTCGCTACCCTGCTCCACCTGTCATCACCACGTCATGCCAAGTGCCCCGCAAAAGACCATTTAGTTCGATTCCCAACGTCATGGACCTGTAGGCTACCTACTACACAATTAATCTTAATTATCCTACTTGGTATATTTTATTACTTACATATAACACAATATTTACAATAATATATATGTACCTAATTATCTATCTATTTATTCATTCTATTTGCAATACTTATACTTACACTATACGTTTATAATATTATGCACCAGTTGGTCCGGTCGATATCGATAAGTTTCGTAAGAGAGCTATCGACTTCACCCCATCACTTTTTGCGTCCCGGGGAATAACGTAGATATTAGAATGCGCGAGCGCCGGCCGCCGCCTGCAGAGGTCAAGCCAGTCATTGCCTAGTCACGACGCGAAGCGCACGTTCGCCGTCCTTGCACTTTACATACGCGATACCGTGTTTACTTGTTTGTTTGCTATAACATTCTTTTCTGACCATTTATTATTGACTGTCTCCTGTTTACGAACTCTCCTACTGTGCCTGTGCTTGTGTGTTCTACTCTTTTGTGCCTTCTGAACTTTGGTATATGGATTTGTGTTGACGGACATTATATACAATCGAATGCCGTGAGTTGGTCTTATTTATTTACACTCCTGAGACATCCACCACACATACTCTTAATATACTATATTGGTGACCCTATACTTCGGCCGGAACTAGTGGTGGGACAATGTCGATGAATCAGAGCCACGTGTTTAAGGTCGGCGTAAGAGTTCCACCATTCTGGGCGGAAGAGCCTGAGATATGGTTTGCCCAAGTTGAAGGCCAATTCGCCATATCCGGAATTACCAGCGATTCCACAAAATTTAACTACGTGATCGCTCACCTGGACAATCAACACTCGCGGGAGGTAAAAGACATCATAGTCAGCCCCCCTGCGACAGAAAAGTATGAAAAGCTCAAGACCGAGCTTATTAAGAGACTTAGTGCGTCGAATGAAAAAAAGATTAAGCAGCTGTTAATGCACGAGGAGCTCGGAGACCGCAAACCTTCTCAGTTTCTCCGCCACCTCAAAGGACTTGCAGGCTCGGAAGTTCCAGATGATTTTTTGAAGACTATATGGATAAGTCGCCTGCCACACGCTTGCCAGATGGTGCTTGCAGGTCAATCAACAACAGATTCTCTTGAAGACTTGGCTGATTTAGCCGATAGAGTTAACGATCTCGCCTCTTCATCGCCGAAAGTCGCCTCCGTGAGCGACACAGTCCCAAGCTCCATCCTAAGTGACCTTACGAGAGAAATAGCTGAACTTCGGAAGCAGTTCCAGGAGATGACCTCGGGCAGAAACAGCAGATCCCAATCTCGCACATACCAGAACAACCGAAACTCTTCGAGGCAGCGTTCCCAATCCAACTATCGCAAGTTTCCACTTTGTTGGTACCACAGCAGATACGGAGAGAAAGCTAGCAAGTGCATTCGCCCATGCGACTACAAATCGGAAAACTCCAAGGGCAGTCGGTAATGGCGGCTGACGATTGCCTTTCTACGTCTACTGGTCGCCTGTTTGTCACCGATCGATCTACGAAGACGCAATTCCTGGTTGATACTGGAAGCGACCTCTGTGTCTTTCCTCGGTCGGCGCTAAGTGATCGTCGTTCTCGGACTGAATATAGTTTGTGTGCTGCAAATGGTTCTAACATTGCTACCTACGGTTACATAGACTTTAATTTAGATTTTGGCCTACGCAGGTCCCTTTTATGGCGTTTTGTAGTTGCTGATGTTACAAAGCCAATAATTGGTGTAGACTTTCTAAATTTTTATAACCTGATTGTAGATTGTCGCAATAAGCGCCTAATAGATAATTTAACTTCTGTTACAGCTGTTGCTACTTTAGCCAATTGTAAAAATGTATCATCTGTAAAGGTTGTGACTGGTGAGACTCGATATCATAAAATTCTTAACGAGTTTCCTGAGATAACACGACCAGCTGGTATACACAACACAACACCACACAATACAGTCCATTTTATACGCACGACTCCAGGGCCCCCAGTTTCATTACCACCTCGCCGCTTAGCTCCCGATAAACTCAAAATCGCCCAAAAAGAATTCCAGTCTATGCTGGCCATTGGTACAGCTAGACCGTCTGAAAGCCCCTGGTCTTCGCCTTTACATTTAGCCCCGAAGAAAAATAATGGATGGCGCCCATGCGGTGATTATCGCAGTCTAAATGCTCGCACAGTGCCGGACAGATACCCGATAAAACATATCCATGATTTCACGCATAGTATAACAGGTTGTAAAGTTTTCAGTACCTTAGACTTAGAAAAAGCATATAATCAGATACCTGTCAATCCTGAAGACATTCCTAAAACAGCCATAACGTGTTTCTACGGATCTCGACGTTTGGAACTCGATCTAAGAGCTTGATGCCGAGTATGGTACGCACCAATCTGTACACAGTTTGCACACCTCTTGCATGAGGAGAAGTTATTACCAGTAATTATGCATGTTCCTATTTGATAATTATTACAAAAATACCTAAGTTTAATGTGTATATAGATCATAGTAAGAAAGAGAGGACTCCTCTAATACAGGGTATTGCAAGATAACAAAGGAGCTCCCAGTCCATGTAACCCACAGTTCTTGTAAAATAATAAAGAATTTTGGAATTTTCAATTTAATACAATTTAAACAATTAATCCAAATAGTTTAAACAAGGTACTTTAAATATCAAATTTAGTTATAGCGTCAATATCGCATTGATCATGAACGACTAAATTGATTAATTGCAATCAAATAGTAAATAAAACCAGTAAATATTTATATAAATCAAAGAGATAGTTTATAACTAACACTTTATAGCTAACACAGGTGACTTCCAAGTTAAAAACAAATCATATAAATTGGTCAAGCCGAGGAAAAGTATTACGAACCGATGCACACCGGAATTTAAAAATGGGTCACAAGAGCATTGCGGCCTTATACCTTAAAGTTATTATTTTCACAAATAAAATAAATTTGTTTACATGTAGACTAATATCACACACATCTACAGTTATGACCTTTGGCTGTAAAATTGAAATATATAAAAGTCCTTCATAAATAAATGTAGGTATCACTCCAAACATTACTTCAAGGTCAGCGCAAATCACGAGTTCAGGCGTACCTAAGCTAGTAACATTTTTATCGCGACTTTTTTTGCTACTTTATTTTACTTTCATAACAAAGTGTGAAACAGATTCACACGTAGCAAAGGCATTGATGCGAACCCACTAAATAGACAAACGACCTAATAAAGAGACTTGCTGTCGATTCGGACAAAATATATTGGGACGCAAATTGCCCCAATTGACACTTTTGATTTTAATAATTTTGTTACTGTCGATTCGGACACAATTAAAAATAGCTGTATTGTACAGTCAGTTAAAAAAACAGGTTTTTACCGAGGCGCGGCGGCGGCACAGCAAGATGGCGAAATAGATGCATAGCAAGGTCACACTCTTTATTTGAGATAATTTTAAGTGATCATTATATAGATGCCTAAGTATACAAGATGATAATGTATACTAAATATACGCTATGAATGAAACTTGTAGTCTTTTTAACATTATTATAAGTCACCACAAGCTCGCAAAGCAATTTGATTAGCTTTATCACATTATATTATATTTTGCTGAAACATTTTTTTACCTGACTGTACTTAACAGCTTCAATAATTTGATGGTGTCCGAATTGCCACTAAAAAATATTAAAATCAAAAGTGTCAGTTGGGACACTGTGACCTAATAAATTTTGTCCGTATCGTCAGCAACTCCATAAAGGTTGCTGGGAGCCGTTAGGTGCAGGCCGCACAAGATCGGTCACTTTAGCAATATATGTGGAAGGACTATGTTTAGCAGCGGACATCCTGTGGTTTATATAATGATGACGATGATCGCGAAAGGGGCGTGGCTAAATCTTCCACTGCTAAACATAGGTAGATACAACTATAAGATCTTAACTAGTAAGATATTGTATCACTAGTTATGGAAATAAAACATTTGTTAACAACAGTTGAAACCTCCTTTTAAGTTAGTATATTAGTTACATTAGATATTCTTTTTTTAAGATTTGTAGGGCCATATTCTAGGGTTTTATGAAGTTTTAATACCGAATTGAGCACATATAATTTTCTTACGGATAGTGTTTCAGAGTATGAGTATAGAATATCTGTGGAGTATAGGTATGGTTTAAAATACATTACTTTCAGCAGTGACCTTTGAGCTCTTTCAAGAACTAAGAACTTAGTTTTGGTTGCACCTCCCCAAATTGGTATACAGTATGATGAGATAGACTGCGCTAATGCAACATATATCTGCTTAAGAAGTTTTTGTGGTGCTACATGTCTTAAGTTCCTAAAAATCCATATGAGTTTTCTAGTCTTATTTCTGAGCAATTCTAAATGTGCGTACCATGATAGCCGCTGGTCTATTAAAACTCCCAGGTATCTAGTTGACTCTACTTTGCCTATATTTGGACAGGTACATGACAGTTGATCATTCAGATTACAGTCGTGTATCCTAATATTGAAATAGGATTCTGGTTGAGTACGATTGTAAATGGTAAAACTGATAAAGTTCGTTTTAGCAATATTAATTGTAAGTAGATTCTGTTTTAGCAATTTACCAATCTTTACGAGCCCTTTTTCCGTTTTACTTTTAACATCATTCCATGAGTTGCCAGAAAAACCTATGGCAGTGTCGTCAACATATGAATAAATTTTACCGTCCTTCATTTCCAGATCGCATAGGTCGTTTATGTATGTCAGGAATAAGGTAGGTCCTAACACACTAAACTGTGGAACTTTATACTTTATGGACACTTCCTCACTTACAACCTCGCCAATCTTAACCCTTTGCTTACGTTCGTGGAGGTAATCTGTCAACAATGCCAAAGGAGTGCCTCTTATGCCAATTTTTTCTAGTTTGAGAATAAGAATGGGGACAGAGACGGTGTCGAATGCTTTTTTTAGGTCTAGAAATACTGTTATGCATTTCTTTCCTCTATAGACATTATCAACTATGTTTTTACATAAATCTTTAGCTGCATCCTCTGTTGAGAGACCCTGTCTGAAGCCATATTGTGATTTGGAAATGATGTTATATTTGTTTAGATATGATAATAGTCTGTTGTTAAGCAGTTGTTTCTAAAATTTTTGAGATCAAGGGCAGAACTGAGATAGGCCTGTAGTTATTTACATCGTCTTTATCTCCACTCTTATGTACAGGCGTTATTATTGATTGTTTAAAGATACTGGGGAAAATTCCTTGATTAAAACATAAGTTTATTAAGTGACAAATAGTAGGAATTATAAAAGGTAAGCTTGATTTCAAGAAATTAGTTGAAATGTTGTCCCAGCTAGGGGTACTTTTCGATTTTAAATTCATAATACATTGTATAACTCTTAAGGGTCTGTATCTAGCAACACAAAGGAAGAAATCTGGTTGTTTGGTAGGATTAAACTAACATTTGCCTGTGTTGTGTTTTGTTGAAGGATGCTCTCTGCTAGAGATTTCCCTATACTAGTAAAGTAAGTGTGAATAAAATTTACTGATACTACGGGTGAGACTTTTATATTAAGAAGTTGGATATTTGGTGTTTTAGCAGTTTTGTAATTTGTAATACAATTAATACTTTTCCAGAGGGCTTTACTATTTTTTGAGGATTTGGCTAGTTGATCTCGATCATATTTCCTTTTTAGCTTTTTGATTAAGTTATTTCTAAAATTCCGGTATCTTCTATATGTTATTTTAAGTGTATCATTTTTAGGGTCTAACCGTAATTTCCTTTGCATACTATTTCTATTTTGGATGCAGCGTAGAATACCCTGTGTGATCCAAGGTTTAATGATACGCCTACTTCTAGGTATATTAATAGTTTTAGTATTGTCTGTAAGGCTTTTTTGTATTTTGTTTATTAGTAGTTTAGCTAAAATATTAGGATCGTTTCGTTGAAGTAGGTCTATAAGGTTTAGTTGTAAGTATTGTGTAGCTTTTTCATAGTCAATTATAATATTAGTTTTATGTGTACTTGCCGGATTGGTAATTTTTGAAGGGCAAAGTAGAATCATTAGATGATCAGTAGTAGATGTTTGAAGAATAGCAATCGTAGCATTATTTTTAGTTTTATTTATTTTATGTATAAAATGGTCGAAAAAACTGTTCTCTCTAGTAGGTAAGTAGTGAACAGGAAACAATCCGTGAATTGTCATAAAATTTAGATAAAATAGTCTGTTATTTTTTTCATAACATTGTTCTTTACTTTTAGGTAAAATATTAATATTGATATCTCCTACTATTATTATTTTCTCAAAAGATTTTATTGTGTCTAAGTGATTGCTTAGTGAAATTATGAAGTTTTCGGCATTCTTACTTGAGAGCGAACGGTAAATATATAAAATAACAGTATTATTAATAGTGATTTATAAACAAGACGCATGTTCCAATAGAATCTCTTTAACAAGGGTATTATGATCGTTTCTGATGTATGGAGTCACACCATCATTTTGATTTAGATGATTAGTCGTAGTATAAAAGTTGTAGTTTGTAAGATGTGGTACAGGTTTATTCTGTTGAAGTCTATATTATGTTAGTACTATGACATCTACTTCAAAATCAAGTTTTGTCAATGTTATTTGAAAGTCATCCATATTGCAATAGATGCTTCTTATATTTTGCGTAACATTCGTAAAGTCTGATGCTTTTACACTTAGTTTAACCGGCAGTTCTTCAATTTTACATTCAAAAGACCTTGCAATTTCCGTTTTGTCTATTTCATTTACAATTTCAGTGGTTTTATCCATCATAAAGGTTTGAGCAAGAGATTTCAGTAATTACTAGTTTGTGACGCATGATGTATGCAAATCGCACATCCATTGCAAGGTTTTGTGTGTGTGTTTTTTGTGTGAAGTGTGGAAGTAATTTGTTTAAGATTAGTACATGTGTACATATAGTTATTAATTGGTGAACCTGAGAATGGATCACAAGGATAAATATGAGTCCTAGTGCTGCGTGAGCGTGTAGGATAGTCACGTAGTTTGCAATAAGCTGCTCACCTGGTTTTCACTACTTATCGTTATTATAGGTGAGTTTTTACTTTTCCTCAGATAGACTCGCCCGTAGGACGTCCAGCAGAACTTGTAGCTTTTAGATTTAGCGTCTATTGCGAGGTAATATAGGCGGGATGCCCTTACTGTGAGCTGTTCGGACACAAATATGGGAGTGTCTTCATTTTTAGTGAAGCCCAGATGTTTGACACAGAGTTTACCGTTATGTTTTATGTTATGAGCTTTGCTCATCTTAAGAATTTCAGTCTTCAGAATAGTAGATGAGAACTCGACTACAATAGGCGTATTAATTTGTCCGTCCTTCTCTTTTTCCTCTTACTCTGTAAATATCCCTGACATCTGACTTATTAACATTGCAATCAATAGATTTTCCCAGTCGCATAACCATATTTAGCATGCCCTCCTTTGTCTTAGTCTTACCTTTTGGCACATTTTTTATCTTTATATTACTTTTACAATCTGTTCTCTGGATTTCCTCTATTCTGTGTTCTAAAATTTAAGTATATTCACCGTCTTTCTTTTTCTCTTGTTCAAGATGTTCAACTTTCTTTGTAAGCTCTTCATTCTTACTCATTAATAGTGCGATGGAACTTTCAAAGTTTCTATTAGTTTTTTGAATTTCAGTCAGGGTGGGACTAAATAACTTTTTCAGCTCGGTTTCCTGATCAGCCATCAGAACTCCCATCATAGATTTTATTTCTTCTTTGAAGGCGCCGAATTCAGTATTCCAGTCATCTTCCTCTCTAGTTCTTTTGCTGCACAAGAAAACATAGCTAGGAGGCGTGGTGTCTATGCTCTTACTCGCCAGATTGATATTTCCTTCGCTAGGGGATTTACCAATAGTTCTTATATCTACTAGGTATTTATCCATATTTGTAAATTGTTGTACAAACAGATATGAAACTTTGCAGATAGATAGATAATTATTTATTGTTACACAAAATTACAGTAACTTAACCTAGAAAACTTAGACCAATACATGGTGGTATAATGGGCGGCCTTATCGCTGAAAGCGATCTCTTCCAGGCAACCTTTGGATAGACTGGATTGAAAATATTTTTTTTTCAATCCAGTCGTTGGATTCTATCTCAAGCGCGGCGTAAACGCTCGCCTTATCGCTCATCCGGAAGCCCCAATCGATCACATGTGGCTTAGTATTACTGTAAACGGGCTTAAACTGGCTGTCGGTACCGCATATCGTCCACCGTGGCAAAATGTAGATAATTTTTTGGATGCGCTTGCGGACTCCGTAGCTTCGCTCTCTGCATTTGATCATGTCGTGTTAACTGGGGATTTTAATATAGATCTCTTAGAACCCAATACTCCTTATTCTAAAAGACTTAAGGACTTTTTAAATTGTATGGGTCTCGATCAGTATGTTACTGTCCCTACTCACTTCACAGACACTAGTAAAACATTAATAGACTTGTTATGTTCAAATGTGAAACTAATGTATATCGATGTAGACCATATACCCGATCTTAGCCGTCACTCATTTCTTTCTTGCAGACTTCGCATCAAAAAAGACAAAACTGCGCCAAAATGGATTATTTACAGGCCGCTGAAGGTTATATTTATATATTGATTCTAAAAATTTTAACGATGACCTTAACGCGATCAATTGGAACAAAATAATATCTGATGATGTTAATAAAATGGTAGACGATTTTAGTTTCTATATATTTAATTTATTTGAAAAACACGCACCACATAAGAAATTTTTTATTAAAGATTCATATCCCTGGATAACATACAATATTAAAGAAATGATGAAGACTCGCGATAAAACTCATGCTAGAAGCCGCCTAACTAGTATTGAGTCGCATAAAAAGTATTATAAAGATTTAAAGCTTCTAGTAAACAGAGCTCTCTATGCTGAGAAAAAGGCTTACTTCGCTTACAACATCAATTTAAATTCAGGTAAACCACGTACTATGTGGAAAAATATCAAGCAAAACGTGTCTAACTTCAAACCGAAGATCTCAGACCTTCCATCTCATTTGTGGGATTCAGATTTAATAAATCAGCAATTTCTGTCGCTTCCTGGTGATAATAATATAAACATCTCAGAGTTAACTTATTATGAATATCATAGATATAGTCCTTCTAATTTCAATCTTCACTCCGTTGACGAAGTTGCGGTAGGTAACATAATAAAATCTTTCGCCTCAAATGCGGTGGGTGCTGATGCTATTTCAATGGACATGATTTTGCTTACCCTACCTCAAACGCTTACTCTTATAACGACTATTGTAAACCACAGTATGGAGAAGGGAGTTTTCCCTTCTTCATGGAAAACGGCAATAGTAAGACCAATTCCCAAAATTAATCACCCAACTGAATTCAAAGACTTACGGCCAATAAGTATCTTACCGTTTTTATCTAAAATTATTGAGAAGGCTGTGTGTCTACAACTCTCCACCTACTTGGAGGTGAACAAAATCATTCCGAAGAGGCAATCCGGATTTAGAAAGGGGCACAGCACGGCAACGGCGCTGCTGGATGTTGTAGACGATGTTTTGGCTGCTCAAGATGTTGGCAAAGGAACCGCCATGACACTTCTAGATTTCTCGCGCGCGTTTGATACCATCAATACAACGCGTTTACTTTCCAAACTTACTTTTTACGGGTTTGATTCCGGAGTTACAAGATGGTTTACGAGCTACCTTGGTGAACGTTCCCAATCGGTTGAACTTTGCAATGCAGATGGCTCAAGCTCTGTTTCAGCTGCCATACCCGTTGCTCGTGGAGTTCCTCAGGGATCTATTCTTGGCCCAATTCTTTTTGTCCTATACTGTGCAGATATTACCTCAACTATTCTAAACTGTAAATACCACTTTTACGCTGACGACCTCCAGTTATATGTCTCGCTCAAGACTGATGAGATGAAGGTGGCAATCAGTAGATTGGATGAGGATTTGGATCGTATTGTAGAATGGAGTGAGGTTAATGACTTAGTATTTAATCCAACAAAATCAAAATATCTTGTCCTTGGATCCAAACATAATATAGATAAAATCCATTCTCAGGACCCCAAGGTACATATCAAGGGAGATTTGATCGAACGCGTTACTGAAGCACGTAATCTGGGTCTTCTCATGGATGGCGAGCTACACTTTGAAAAATACATGCAGCAAACAGTTCGTAATTGTTTCTACAGGCTATCAGTTTTGTATAGAGTACGGGAGTTCCTGAGCACTGACCTTCATATTTTATTGTGCGAGTCGCTCATTCTGTCCTAGCTAAATTATGTTGACAACGTATTCGGTGAGTGTCTGCTGGCCCGTACAAGAAAATTAGCACAGCGAGTTCAAAACGCATGTGTGCGTTTTTGTTTTCCGGTTCCGCGGCGGGCTCAAATATCGCCATACATATGTGCACACGGTATGATGAATATGTCATCACGACGTTATTTACACTTCGCGACTTTGCTTTTTGGTATTGTTATAAATCAGCAGCCTTCATACCTGTATGACAAGCTTGAATTCTCTAACCGTCACGTACGGTTTGCCACTCGTTTAATCTGTCCACGCCACAGAACGACTGCTTTTAGTGGTAGCTTCCGATATGCTGCCACGAAATGCTGGAATAATCTACCACCACCAGTTCGAAACGCAAAATCGGTTCACTTTTTTAAAATTTCACTCAAGAAAATTCTACTGCTTTCACAAATTACTCCATCAACAGGTAGTCGTTCTGGGCTTACATTTAGTTTGATTTAGTTGCAAAGGTTACTTTCGTTCTGTATGTTAAATTAATAATTCCACAAAACATTTAATATTTTATTTATTTTATTATTTGCAGAAATTTGTTGATTATTTTACTGTTATATTTATTGTTTAGTTTTGATCTCATAAATTGTCTTGTTTTATAAGTTAGGTATGTGCAATGTTTAGTAGTTATTGTGTAAAAATATTTATTTAAATTTAAAATTTTTGTTTTTTGTGAATCTTGTATACTTTCATATGTTAATTAATATTGTAAACGCGTGTTTCTATTTTCTGCTGCTCACACGCACTAAAGGCGTCACATAACACCAGCGCTACAGTAACTATATGTTACAGTGGCACACCGCTGAGTGACGACCTATTTTGAAGTCTTGTATTAGGTATAAGTATAATTGTTGTATTCGTAGAGTGTAAAAATGGACACAAAATAAATATTTTTCTTTCTTTCTTTCTTCAAAATGTGTGAGAAGGCGATGTAACAATAAATACCTGTTTATGTAGGATAGAAATAAATACCTTAACTTTAAAAAAAACCTGCTTATATTTTTATAAATAAATATAAAATACATACATACATATACAAAGTGTTTTTTTTAACTGGGACAGTACGGCAGCACCCATAACCAGAGCAGATACAGGTGCAGTTTCTTTTAAAACATCAGCTCGTTTTCGAAAAAAAACATTTAGGCATTATTTTTTTTTTTTGGTTAAGCGTGAATAGCGCCTTAAAATGAATCAAGCTGGTAAAATATTTTTTTGATTTTTTTTTAATAAGATGGTGCAATGTCTGATATAAAAGTCTGACAAATGCAAGAACCATGTTCGAAATTCAAAATTGTTCTGAAATACGAAATGTTTTGAAGGCATGCAAGTTGTAGTGTAAGTGTTGTAGGTTCAAACCACCGCCGCCATGAGCATCAAACAATAAAAATTTGTCACCTTCATTAACTGTTACGATGGCTCAGTTGGTTAGAGCGTCTGATACATATTTGCATGGATGATTGGTTGGTTTGATAAATAGCGAAAATTGAAATTTTTGTACGTGACTTTTATAAATAAATAAATATTGAAAGACATTTCACACAGTGATGTTTAGCCCCAAACTTAACGTGAGCAGAGCTTGTACCATTTTGTGAATACTTACTTTTTATACATAGAAAAACCTCCAGATCCGGAACAAATATAGGTATGTCATGCAAACATTTGTTCCATAGCGGGAATCGAACCCAATACCTCCTGCGTATCAGACGGCTATTTACTCACTGCGCCACGGAGGTTATCGTTTATGATATTGTGATAATAGAGCTGGTACAGCTGCTGTTTTAATTTTAACATACAGAGGGGTTGCTAGTTGATAACGCTTACTGAACACAGGTACAATGAGTTGTTCGCCTTGTTATTGTCACTACCCGCTACTAAATTATACCGATACGTCTTCTCTGCTCAACAAAGGCAAAACTTTGACTTGAACAAAAGACCCACGTAAAAGTCGTGTTTCACAGTTTGTTTGTGACTCCCGACTCCAATCCGCGGGCAGTATACTTTGATTAGATTTACCGCGTTTCATAGCCCCTGTCCATTGCGATGCAACGATGGAACAGCGTTGTAATTGAATTTTTCCGAGCCATCGACTATCGGTTTTTTCTTTTAGAGATCCTTTCGATATGCCCTAGCCCTTTGCTAGTTGGAAAATAAAGATATAAAAACAGTTTGGCTTATCCATGACTTTATTAATATTGTGGACATCCACAGATTTCCTACTGAGTCTCGCTTAAAGCGATAAAACTGTCAATTATACTATCGCGTATCTAGTTATATGTTTTAACTATGATTTGGTAATTTAAGTATAGTATACAATAAAGCATTTTCTATTCCATTCTATGCAAAACAGTGAATGACAAGGATTTTCAAAGTTGTGATCCAAAGATTAAGGGCAACATGCGCAACGATGCCTAATCGTATTTGGGGCCTAAATATGTATAAAATAGTTGTCAAATCATACGAATACATCAAATTCAAACATGTTTAGCCGCTAATTACTTTTTAGGATCATTGTGGAAGCCGGGCTTAGACAATATCTAAAACTCATTGAAAATAATGTTCGTTGTAATGATATTTTTGAATTGATTTTAATCTCCCATAATAAAAAAAAAATAATTTATTTATTTGGTAAACAAAACAGGAAATGAACAAAATTAGGTACAAGTTATATCTCGGTATTTTAGTTCTAGTCATAGTTTAGTTCAGTTCCCAAAACATGTTTATATGGTATGATCAGGCAAGACACATTGTTATTAATATTGTATATGCAAAATTTTATGTTTGTTTAACGGCTGAACCGATTTCAATAAAACAAACTTTGACCTCGATCTGGGTTAAACATACTACTTTTTATTGACAAATCACGCGTGTGAAGCTGCAGGCAGATACTAGTATTATATAACTTTAGATGTACCAATAATATAAGACTTAAATGAACCTTCCTCTTTATTGTTTTAACACGCCCTTGACTAGTTTTTTATATTATTTCTGTTCTAACACCTTTTATACGACTGCGATGCGTGGAATATTCATTTTTTATTCTGAACGTTTTCGATTCAAACGGCTTCGTTTGATGGGAAAGAAACACCATGTTAGAATTTAAAAAAAAATATTATATGCCTTTGTTTTTACAGTAAGTAGTTTTTCTTTGTGTATAGTGAATCCTCATGTGCCTGTAATTTCACCGGCAACCATACCCTTCATATCAAAACACAGCAATATATTCCACATCACACACTATGTACACACGGCTACACATCAAGCTATACATTTCCAGTATAAGCTGACTTCGCTTTGTGTAGGCTTTTCATAGAATGAGAGGTCAGCTTAAACTGGAATGTCTAGCTTGATGTGTAGCCGTGTGTACACTATACACACACACTCTAAATGCGATCAAGCATATGCTCATGAGACACTTCTTTAATTTACTTAAATATACAAAATAAAATATAGTACTCAGTTAGTTAAAGTGCCACTATTTCTTGTAGTTATATTATACGGTATTGTATTCAATCTGTGGTTCAGTTGAATTTATGTAATAATCCCGTCAAAAACATAAATGTGAAATGAGAGCAAAGTTCAATATTATGATATATGCCTTGGTTGTTAACTTCAACGACAAAAGATCTAAATCGATTGTGAGATCTAAATGGGTGCCAAGTTCAATTGTCAGTCTAGAATTTTATTTATAACAACATAAAATATTTTATAACGACTTAAAATATCATTTCTTTTTATAACTTATTTAATATAAAAACTAGCCAAGTCAGACCATAGGCTTCAATATAATATACTACGTTAAAAAAAAGTTTTAAAGAGAAGAAATAATATTTTATGTTGGTCTCTACCTATACATTTCAGGACAGACCATTGAACTTGGCACCTATTTAGATTTCACTTCTTTTGTCGTTGAAGTCAACAACCAAGGCATATTGAACTTGGCTCTCATTTCACATTTATGTTTTTGATGGGATATCATTACTTTTCGTACAGAAATTATTTATACTTATGCATGATAGAATTAATACCAAATGGTTTTTGTTATTCTACTGTATTTTCCTACGTTTGCAGGGTATAATTGTCTTTTTTGTGATATTTTCTATCAGCATTCTTTGATTGCTGATTTTTACATTACAGCCACTATAAGTAAGTGTTCCTAATAGAAACAATTAATTGAAAAAATATAATTAAACGATAAACATTTACTAGTTTCTGATTTATTCTTTTGTATTCACCGAATTACCTATCTGGATGCCAAATTTTAACTATCTAAGTCATCTGGAAATGGGTTAGAGTTTTAATCTATCTATAGGTACGTCAGTCAGTGATAAAATGTCGATTTTTGGACGTTAATATCTAAATAACCGTTTGAGGTGTGTTTATGAAATTTGGAGTACATATGTATCTTGCAAGTTAATATAAGAACCAAATGACAATGCCAGAAACTCTATAGAGCTTTGACCCATCAAATAAAAGTTGGTTTACAAGCAAGCTAAATGTTGCACTCTATTGCTGCTTTATTAGTGATAATTATAAACATGTTTAAATGCCTTTAGAACTTGCGGTTTCTGTTTAAATCTAAGAACAATTGTTACATTTAGGTTAGGTACCTTAAGTTGATGATCAGAATCCGTAGCACAGTTGGCGAGTAGGCGAGATCAAGTCCGTGTCCAAAAGCAAAAATCGTCGTGATAATATAACAGTAGTATGATCAAAGAGAGATTATGGAGCGTAAAAACCAAACAGCAATGCAAACAGAACAGAGCGAATGTCAATGAATGAATGACTTTTTGATAACTATAATATTAGCGCGTCGCGTCAGAGACGTTTCGTTACCCTATCATCTAATCACTAACGCTCAAATGCGAAATAAGTTATTATTGGAATATGCATTCATAATAGTATATATTAAAACAATATTTTCATTAATTGTGTATATTTCAATCAAATACATATTAAAATCCGTACATAATATATTAATAGATGTAATTTTTTCTTATTAAATGAATCGTTTTGTTCCGCGTGTATGCGTACTAAGTAACGCAAATGGCCGCGATAAAAACAGGAAATAGGACTTGGGTTTTTATATATGACGTGATCAAAAGTGGCTCCAAATGTTTTGTGTAATGTTAGACACGGTGCTGCTCACCAGTTCTGTTAGCTTGAACTTGACACGCTACCGCATGTCTAGATAAATAAAATAAAATAAATTGCGGCTGGAAGAAAGAGTTATTAAAAAGTGTGATTAAAAAGTAATCTTTTCGAATCATTAGGCCTTTAATGTATGAAAGTGAGCGATTTTATTTATTTTACGCGAATAATAATGACGTAACTAGTTCAATACGCAAATGTTTAGACATTTTTGTTGTTCAGCTATCTAGTGAATCACCACTTAATGTTTGTATAGGAGTTGTACCACCTTTATCATCATAGTAAGTAATTCTTCTGAATTAATTTAAATTTTTTTTATAATGTTATTTGCGGGGAAACAGGCTTACGGCCCACCTGATGGTAAGCGGTCACCGTCGCCTATTGACACCGGCAACACCCGGGGTATTGTCGATGCGTTCCCTACACTGTAGAAACCTCTTTACATTTCTCTTAAAGCGTTGTTCGTAGCCTAATGGAAAAACCTCAGATGGTAGCTCATTCCACATCTTGCAAGTATGGGATAGAAAAGATCGCGTGATGCGTGTGGTGCGTACAATTGATCAAATAAAAACATCCACTAATATGGCATTAATAATTTTGTGATGTTCATTTTGTATATCACCTTTAAGTTAAAATTTTAAGTCTTAAAAACAGACAGTGTTTACGCCGCACTCTGTATAATTAGGTACAATTTTAAATTTTTTTATTCCTGGCCTCGTCTCTTTGTCAATAAAAGTTATATTTTAATTGGAGCTGTATTTACTTCATTTGATTGGATTTGCAAAACCATTAATTTTAGTTTAACATTGATAATTGCAAACAATGTTGTTTTAGGTAACTAAGTTTTAATTTGGTACTCGATTATTTAATGAATGTATGTAATTTAATTATTTTTATAGGCAAATGAGGCCTATATTCAGCAGTTGATGCCATAAGGTTGATTTGATGACGATTATAGGTAAATAAATAAAAATAAGCTGACGCCTTCAACCCCAAGCCAAGTTTTCAAAACTAGCTATCGTTTCATAGATAACGGGAGTTTTAAATAAGCAAGTAACAAAAATATAACCGATATTAACAAAACTACTAAATTGATTTTGATGAAACTTCTATGAGTCCAATATGAAAGTATATCATTTCAAACAAAAAACGTTTTTTCCAACTTGGTTGATAAATAAAGGAGTTCTGAGGTAAAAACAGAAAAAAACATGCGTTCTTATAAAATTTGAGGGTTGCCCTCGATTTTTTTTAGGATCCTATCATCAGATTTTGACTTGGTGCCAATGGGACCACCTGGGAAGTACCCTTTTAAACAGAACAAGAATTTCTCGAATCGGTTCAGGCATCTTCGAGTAATCGGGAACTAACATTAAAAAAGATTCAGATAATTGAGAACCTCCTCCTTTTTTTGAAGTCAGTTAATAAAATTAATAATGCTGAACATTTCATACGGTGCCATTATAGCCCTAAACATAGCAAAGCTTGTACTATGATTGGAACCAGATAACTGGTAGCATACTTATATAAAGTTTTTTTTTGTAAATACATGCTTATAATACATAAAGTGAAATAAAAGTGAATATATACATAGAGTGGAGACCACGGACCGGCAAGCGTAGCGTAGGACGTCCACCTACAAGATGGGCAGATGACTTGGTAAGAACCGCAGGTAGGCGTTGGATGCAGGCCGCTTCCAACCGCAGTTCCTGGAGATCAATGAGGGAGGCCTTTGTCCAGCAGTGGACGTCCTACGGCTTATATGATGATGATGATGATACATAAAGAAAAGCAACCAGACCCGGAACAAATATCTGTAGATTATGCATACATTCCGCGGCGGGAATCGAACCAGCAACCTCCTGCGTCTCAGCCGGCTATTCACCCATTGCGCCACGGAGGTCATCACACTATAAAGGTATTTTCGCTCTGCTGCTTTAGAATTACCCGTAAAGACTGCAAAGCAGAGTGGAGGCAAGAAACCGCGTCCAACGAGATGGTCAGACCTCATCAAGTCCATTACACTCTACCATTTCTGAATGTTCTTGCAATGCCATTCAATTGAGCTGAATGGGACTAGAGCTGCTCAAATGCCACTCTGCCGAAAGTGCCCCACTAAGAAAAAGAAGTATTAGATCCAGTATTTATAATAATGATTGAAATCAATCATGAAACTTTTCCATGTAAGAAATATTAGGATATTTTTAATGACAAAAGTGTTACTGGTTGAAGGTTGGCATACTTAGTTGCTCATAGTAGCTCTTTAAATAGACTAAGTGGCTTACAGGAATAAAACCTTGCAATTTCTGCTCAAAGAAAATTCACGAGCCGATCCGACCGTCGCAAAACGTAATCTTTGCTTATCCGTTAGGAATATTCAATTCCTAAATAATCTCCAGTCTTCGGAATATGCCCATTTTATATTTTCTCTTATTTATTTTAATCTAAGCTGAAATCCGCTTACACGTTGAAACCTTTGTAAGTTGAACGAATGAAATCTCCTTTTCGTGGGTTAAAACGTGATGATAAAAGGATACATGATTGTTAGCTTGACCTAATTTTTATAGGTCCAGTGGACCTAAATATTAATTCTTGGCTATGCAAGAAAAGTCTCATCCAAAACGAAGCATGGTTACTGAAACGTGGAAGACTCTATGGCAGAGTGAATCTGCCATTCATAGCACTTGCTGAGTGGAGGCCATTTTTGAAATCATTATTTATTATTTACATCTAGTTTATGACTCTTAGTATTAGCGATAAATTAAAAGCATTTATCTTTATCTGTATTTAATTATAGACAGCCCAGATGACTAACAGATGACTGACAGCTGAAGTAGCAGTAGGCGGGGTACACAGCACAAAGAACTGATGGCCGTTGGGGCAGAATGGTTCTCGAGTGAAGACCACGCACTGCAAAGCGTATCGTAGGATGACCCTACACTAGATGGAAATATGACCTGATAAAGGTTGCTAGAAGTCATTGGTTGCAGGCCGCACAAGATCGGACGCTCTGGAAATCTATGGGGGAGGCCTAAGTTCAGCAGCGGACGATATGTGGCTGATATTATGATGATAATATTTAAATATATGAAGAAAAAATGCTTAAAAATATTATTTATGTATGGCCGCATATAAGAGCTAGATGCGTATCTCTCCTCTGGTTAAGTTTAGTTCATGAGTCTAACTTGACTCTCCCAGGACAGCACTTCGTTCGGGGTTTATGTCAAAATAAAAAGCGTTTGTGCTTTGTATTTCAAGATTTGTTGGACAATAAATTGTCACCTATCAGGATAATCAACAAGGCTGTTCCGTTTTTATAAGCAGTAAAGATTTTGATTAGGATTTTCCGAGCTGTCGTTCGAATAATACAGAGTTTTCTGGGAAATTGTGTATTGTGTTTATTGTCACAGTTTTTCAGAAGTTATTCTTGTTAAAAAAAATCTAAACTTATATTAATTTTTAATATTAATAATATCTAGGGTGCTGTAAAATAATACTTGTTACACGAATACCCCTCTTTCTTAGTTGACTTCACTTATGGGAACAATTATTATGTTCTAAGATTTATTGAAATTCAATATTTGATAGTAGGATCGCTTTGTAATATTCGGTGAAAATTTATATAAATCACTATAAAAATAATCTATTTAATCTATAAAATCGACTTCCGTGGCGCAGTGTGCGAATAGCAGGCTGAGTAGCAGGAGGTAGCGGGTTCGATTCCCGCCGCTGAACAAATATTTGCATGATCTACATATATTTGTTCCGGGTCTGGATGGTTTTCTATATATTAAAGTATGTATTCACAAAAAAAAGTATATACGTATATTATTCCATCAGTTATCTGGTTCCCTTAATGCAAGCTCTGTTTAGTTTGGGGCTAGATAGCGCTGTGTGAATTAGCCAGCAATAATTATTTATTTATTTACTTGCATAATCTGAAGTCACCAAGAAACATCTGATTTGTAGGTGGGTTACAATATTTGTCGTTATTCCAAAAAAATTAGCAATTCTTACGTTTTTCTAGAAAGAGATATTCATTTTCATGGAACGAAATCAGTTAAATATGCATATTTCGGACCATACCCTGTTTACAAAAAAGAAGCTTATTTTTTTTTCTCAATAATTAGCAACATTTTTCCAAAACAAGTCAAATAGCTACTTAATTATACAAAAATATTCCAAAATCTATCAAATTCCAAATTCTAATAATACAATCAGTAAGCAACTTTCGAGGAATTTCTAATTAAATTTTCAAAAACTCTCCTTTCGTAATCAACTCAGACCCAGATGTAGATATGGGGTGTATATAGGGGTGGAGGCGTAAGGGGGTGAAACCTCTCGTTTGTAAAAAACGAAAAATTACTGTAGATTTGAAAATCTCATTGGCGCAATGCAACGCAAGTCCTCAACGACATATCAACTATAGGACGTCCAAAGCTGAACATAGACTTCTCCCTTAGATTTATTTAGATTTTAGATACATTGACACTAGAAAATTCCTTACTGTCAATATTAAATTTACATTATTATTATTACGTATTCAATCAAATTCAATCCATTTATCCATTCTTTGACAAATTACAATATTGGTATACATGTCGGTAAAATAATAATCATCATTATCATAATCTCAGCCTACATCCACCCACTGCTGTGTATAGGCCTTCTCGTTATTAGATTAGATTAGATTAGAAAATTCTTTATTGCACTAATAAAAAGATACATAGGCGAACTTAATGCTAATTAGCATTTTCTTCCAGCTAACCTTTGTGTAGTGTGGAGAAAGTGGTAGTGCCAGAAAAAGGAAATTTAATCAAGCTTTAGCTTAGAAATAAACTTACAAAAATTAAAAATAATAATAATACACATACATAAACGAAATACACAAATATATCTACATAAAGTGCTCAATTTTGTTGGGTATCTTGAAGAGAGATGAAGTATTTAAAGAGTTTGGATTTGAAGATTCCCATAGAGGCGGCCTTGCGGATTTCCACTGGAAGAGAGTTCCACAAGCAGATAGCAGTCACAGTGAAAGAGTAAGTGAAGAAAGAAGTTTTATGCTCAGGCGTCTTGAATAACAGATGTTGAGAAGAACGAGAAGGGCGATCAGGTGGAAAAAGAGGAGAAAAACGTTCTTTAAGATAGCAAGGGGACAGAGGATTTTGAAGGATGTTATAAAGAAGACAGAGTATATGAGTATCCCGACGAAACCGGATTTTGAGCCACTTTAACTGTGAGCGGTACTGTGAGATGTGGTCGTACTTTCGTAACCCGTATATATATCTGATGCAGAGGTTTAACAACCGCTCCAGTTTATTAAGTTGCTCCTCAGTAGCGTCGGGATAACACACATCTGCATAATCTAGGATAGGGAGTAGGATAGAATTTACAAGAGTAATTTTAGCTGCAAAAGGAAGGAAATTATGCATGCGCTTTAGAGCGTGCATTGATCCATACATCTTCCTGCTGACTTCAGTAATGTGCCGTTCCCATGATAAGGTCTCAGTGATGATTAGGCCAAGATTCTTTACTTCAGAGCAGTAAGCTAAGGGGACATCGTTATACGTAACATAAGGGACGTTATCACGCCACTCTCTCCGATCCTGTGCCAAGCGCATCCATTGCCTTCCCGCAACCCTCGCGATGTCGTCCAACCAGCTGCTGGTCTGCCAACTGGTCTGCGCCCTTCACTCTGTCTCCACTCGGTTGCTGCCCTCGTTCATCTGCCGTCTTCCCTCCTTACCAAGTGTCCAGCCCATCTCCACTGGTTAATACTTCTACCCACATCCACGACTTTGGATCGGCGTCCATCAAAAACCTTTGTCTTAAGGCATTACGGAATTTTAGAACTGAAGACGGAATCAAGATTGCCAAATGCAGCCCATCCTAACTAAACTCGCCTGGATATTTCTTTCACCTGAAATCCCGGGCCAAATGATAAAAATGTCCAAGATAAACGTACTTCTTAACCAGTTGTAGCTGTTAAACAATTTATTTTTAATTTTAATAAAAAAATGTGCAAAATACTATGATGAATGAATACTATGAAACATTTATAAATCTAAAAACATGCTTAAAGTAAAAACCATTTTTTACGAAAAATCTGGGCTGCCTTCCTGTTGCTAAACCCTGCCAGAGTTCATTTGTGAGTCTAGATAGATACCTGTAACAACTTTGTGTAACACCATATGAAACCATGTATCATCATGTGTAAACAAATGTATCAAGTGTTTTCTGACCGACCTGGAAACAACGCTTCCCATCAACCTTATTTAGGTCGTCCTAGGAAAAGTAAGTAAGGTTGTAATCTTACTTACTTTTCCTGCTCAGCAACCCAAAGTAGATATTGGCCTTTAACACAAGACTTCTCCAAGTTTCTCGATTCTGTGCTTCTTCCAACTGGTAGCATCAAGATCGCGCACATCTCCTATATTTTATATATTGTTGTATGGAGGTACGGACACTTTTCAGATGTTCTCCAGATTTTTGACTCTGATTCAATTGAATTGTATCAAAATGAAACTGAGTGGATTTACAGTATACATTTTTTGAAATCTATCTATACTAATATTATAAAGAGGAAAGATTTGTATTTTTGTGTGTATGTTTGTAATGAATAAACTCAAAAATTACTGTGCCGATTTCAAAAATTCTTTCACCATTGGAAAGCTACATTTAGCCTGAGTGACATAGGCTACTTTTTATCCAACTGCACAGAAGTAGGGTAATGTTTTTATTGAAAAACGCGTGCAATGCTGCGGATTGGTCAGCTAGTATTTTATAAATGCTAAGGAACACTCATGCTTGAACAAAAACTACCATAGCTATGCTGAGTTTTGGGCTAGATAGCGCTGTGTGAAATTCAGAGTTATTATCGTTATGATTAATCTATTAAAAAAATAGCCTGAATACAGCCCTGGAGGAAAACCAACCTTCTTTGGTACAGACAAGAATGAATTATATAGAATTTTAATTGTCCTTCAAGCTACACCTGACGACTCCGTGGCGCAGTGGGCGAATAGCCGGCTGAGACGCAGGAGGTAGCGGGTTCGATTCCCGCTGTGGAACAAATGTTTGCATGATCTACAGATATTTGTTCCGGTTCTGGTTGTTTCTCTATGTATGTTAAGTACGTATTTACAAAAAAAAAAGTATATAAGTATTCTATCAGTTATCTGGTTCCCATAGTACAAGCTACGCTTAGTTTGGGGCTAGATAGCGCTGTGTGAAATGTCCAGCGTTATTTATTTATTTATATATTTATTCACACCTTCATTAAAATGCGTGGTGTTCTAACATAACAAAAACTTGTTTCATTGTAAGTGATTCTCACTATTGGAGTTAGCTATTAAATAAAAAAAAAATACATTTATTTCAAGCAAGCAGCTCATATAGTAAAGCGCAGAACACAATAGGTAAGCTTAGGTTTATACAGGGTTTTTGAGAGCATGTCTGTGACAGCAATGTCTGGTGTACGGGCAGTCTCTGCCAGCTATCATTGCCAAGACGGTGTTGGCGCTGGCCCGCAGCCTGCGCACCAGGGACGCGGCTCGCTTGCGCATGACGGTATAGAAGCAGATAAATAGGTGTTAATATGACTGCTGTGCTAGCTTAGTGAAGCTTAGAAAATAAAAAGACTTTATTTCAGATCGAAGATCCATAATTTGTTAGTAAAATACATAAAAAACATGTTCGTAGAGTAGACACCAAATAAACTAAACATACACTCCTATTAGCTCTTGAATGGAGATAAACTCAGGTATTAATCATCATTCATTTTATTTCAGACAATATGTCCTCCATTTTGTTAGTAAACAATAATGCAATCGTAGAACTATGTTAGTAGGCAATTACAATTAAATTAATTATAAAACAAAATAAAATCGGCACATACACAACAAACAAATAGTCATAAATTACAATTCAGACAATAGCTTGGTCAAACAAATATATAATCATCATCAGCCGTAGGACGTCCACTGCTGGACAAAGGCCTCCCTCATTAATCTCCAGGAACTGCGGTTGGAAGCGGCCTGCATCCAACGCCGACCTGCGGTTCTTACCAAGTCGTCTGCCCATCTTGTGGGTGGACGTCCTACGCTGCGCTTAACGAGCTATGGAGAGGGCTATGCTCGGGGTTTCTCTACGGGATCGAATCAGAAATGAGGAGATACGTAGGAGAACTCAAGTCACCGACATAGCCCGACGGATTAGCACGTTGAAGTGGCAATGGGCAGGCCATATAGCGCGCAGAACAGATGGCCGATGGGGCCGAAAGGTTCTCGAGTGGAGGCCACGGACCGGCAAGCGCAGCGTAGGAATATATAATAATACAGTATAATTAATGAGTCACAAGTATTAGAACTGTCATAAAAATTATAGATCAACTGCTTTGAAGTATAATGTTCAATAATAAACGAACGTCTTTCTATACGTCAAACCCTATAATTCACTTTCTTTTTTGTACTAGTTAATTGTGAAGTTAATATAGGTATTGGTTCCCATACAATAAATAATAATTGATCGAGCGAAGCAAGATCTCCAAATCAACTTGGGTAAATTGGCGTTGTATGTATGTATGTTTGTTTGTCCGAGGATAACTTTCGAAACGTTGATCCGATTATAGTGAAATTTGATAAATAGGTAGGTAATGATGGTACACTTTTGGTGTGACTAAATGAGTTAAAAACGTGAGGGGGTTGTTGAGATATTAGAGTTCAAGATGGGTAAACAAATTAAAATGAGATAATTAGGTCAAGTGGGGCGTCAAATAAAAGGTTTTTATTAGTATATTTAGACTCTGTTTTTATTTTTAACAAGGACTTTATAGTTTTTGAGTTATTAGCCATAATAAAAACTGAAATTTGACATAATTTACAGGGTACACCATTGATCCCACAGTGTTGTAATTTGGCATGCGTGTAGCTTTAGTGACACAAATATAGGCAACAGTCTGATATCCAGAATAACTGCAATTTGTACCTCAAAAATTAATAACCACATACATGAACTCCCGTTACCTGTAATTTCAATGAAACTGTAGGTCAAGTATTTTGGTGGTTTATTTCGTGGCACTATTTTGATAGTCAAAGATTATAAATAATGTTTTTTTTTTGTTTTAATCGGAGGCTGGCGAGATCTCAGTTCGGAGCGAACTACTAGTATATTAGGTAGGAAATATTTCCGCAGTGAATAATTTTAATGTTGCAGTATCCATACACACTTTCTTGCAACTTATTGATCGAGCGAAGCGAGATCTCCATATCAACTTGGGCAAATTGGCGTTGTATGTATGTTATTATGTATATTTGTTTGACCGAGGATAACTCTTTCGAAGCGTTGATCCAAGCATCGTGTAATTTGATACATAGGTAGGTAGTGATAGCATTATGGTGTGACTAAACAATCTAAAAATGTGAGGGGGCAATTAAGATATTGGGGTTCAAGAGGGTTAAAAAAATAATTAAAATGAGTCTATTAGGTCAAGTGGGGTGTCTGGTGAAAGGTCTTCATTAGTACATTTCAACCCTGTTTTTATTTTAGCGTAATCTTTGTAGTTTTTTTTAATTTATTTACAGAAAAAAACACAGGGCACACCAGTGACAATGCTGACATTTTGTATTCGTGTAGCTGTAGTGACACTTCTAGGGAGAAAAGTGTGAAATCCGGAATAACTGCAATTTCTACCTCTAAAAAGCGAACCAAACTACATGAACTCCTGTTACCTGTAATTTGAATGAAACTGTAGGTCAATATATTTGGTATCGTATTTCGTGGCACTAATTTAGTAGTAAAAGATTAAGGCCGGCTTGCACAAAGAGCACGTCAAGACTAAACATGATTAAATTTGACGTATTTGTATGATATGACAACTCCTTAAATCATATTTAGCTAGGGACTAAATACTTTTAGGCATTGTTGTGCAAGTCGCCCTAAGAATAATATTTATTTTGTTTGTTGGAAGACTAGCTGACCAATTCGCAGCTTCGCACGCGTAGTTTTTAAATAAAAACATTACCCTCCTTTGCGCAGTTAGGTAAAAAGTAGCTTATGTCACCCGGGGATAGTGTAACTTCCCAACAGTGAAAGATTTTTTTAAATCGGTCCAGTAGTTTCAGAGCCTATTCAAAACAAACAAACAAATATTTCCTGTTTAATATTAGTATAGATTAGCGAGATTTCAGTTCGGGGCGAACCACTAGTTATTATTAGTTTTATTTACTTGTACCTATTGTAATGAATTATTCCACCTTGATTCCCGGTCGTGAAATAACAAGTGGAAAAATTTCATTTTATTGTTGTTCATTGTGTTTATTGTAATCGGCCAGGCACCACAATCATACAAAAATTTTGTTGGCGTGATCCGTGACGGGTTGAGTAAATTAATATTGAATTCAGATTTTTGCCTTACGATCATGCGGGCCTTGCTTAGGATTTAGGTATTTGAATAGTTTGTAACAGTATGTTATCATCATATCAGTTAAAGTGGCTCAAAATCCGGTTTCGTCGGGATACTCATATACTCTGTCTTCTTTATAACATCCTTCAAAATCCTCTGTCCCCTTGCTATCTTAAAGAACGTTTTTCTCCTCTTTTTCCACCTGATCGCCCTTCTCGTTCTTCTCAACATCTGTTATTCAAGACGCCTGAGCATAAAACTTCTTTCTTCACTTACTCTTTCACTGTGACTGCTATCTGCTTGTGGAACTCTCTTCCAGTGGAAATCCGCAAGGCCGCCTCTATGGGAATCTTCAAATCCAAACTCTTTAAATACTTCATCTCTCTTCAAGATACCCAACAAAATTGAGCACTTTATGTAGATATATTTGTGTATTTCGTTTATGTATGTGTATTATTATTATTTTTAATTTTTGTAAGTTTATTTCTAAGCTAAAGCTTGATTAAATTTCCTTTTTCTGGCACTACCACTTTCTCCACACTACACAAAGGTTAGCTGGAAGAAAATGCTAATTAGCATTAAGTTCGCCTATGTATCTTTTTATTAGTGCAATAAAGAATTTTCTAATCCAATCTAATCTAATCTAATCTAATATCACACTGAGGACGTCTACTGCACATAGGCCTCCTTCATAACTTTACAGAGCAATTGATCTTGTATGGCCTTCACCCAACGGCTGCCAGTTACCTTTTTTTTAGGTCGTCTCTCCATATAATAGGAGGTCCTACGCGGCGCTTTCCAGTGCGCGGTCTCCACTCTAGAATCTTTGTTTGTAGTTTTTGTTTTAATTCTTTATTGCACAAAAAGAAAAATGCATAAATCGAGGACTTAATGCTAGAGCATTTTCTACCAGTCAACCGTGACAGGTAAATAACTTAGGTTGGCGTGCTTAACTAGGTACTAACAATAAATACATATAGAAATAAAAATGTACTAACTACTTAATTGTCGGAAGATCCTAGGGCTAGTGCGACGAGAAGATGGCACTCTGCTAGTGAGGAAGAATCGGTAGGTAGCGGAACTGGTAACCGAGCCCAACATTATAAGCGAAATAAAATCTTATCGATTACGCTGGCTCGGCCACTTTGAGCGAATGGGGGACGATCGTGCGGCTAAACGTGCGTACCTAGGAATGCCAGTCGGCCGACCCAGATATCGCTGGAAGGATGAGATGGAGAAAGACCTCCGCGCTTTTCAAGTGTCAGACTGGCAAGAAGTGGCGCAGAATAGGGACCAGTGGCGTCTTTTAGTGTCGGAGGCCAATACCCACTTCGCCAGGATAGTAAGTAAGTACATAATTGCCTATATAAATATAATATCGTTAAATATCGTTGAGAGGGCAAAGTGTACGTTGTTTTAATAAACACCCAAGTGACGTACAAAAATTGACCGTAAACAAATTTAAAAACGTAATTAAACAAAATCTTTATAAAAAAGCCTACTATAAAATATCGGACTAAGTAGATGATAGAGAAGCTTGGGATTGAAATTGCTCCAACTCGTTCAAAAATGTTACAATTTAGACGTAATTTATTTTCTATATTGTTATGTATCCTAAAAGGATCATTAAAAAAAAACCAGCCCTGTTTTCTTGCCTTTCTTTCCTGGCTTAATCGCGAAGGAACAGGCAGTACAATTGACGTTTCAAAGTGATCCTTTTAATTTAATAAATAAAAGATTTTGACATTGACTTTAATAATACTCACAAATACAATATAATTATAAAAAAATAAAATATACAAATATAACACATAAATAGGTAACATAAATATATATATAAATATAATAAATAAATAAATCTAATAACAAATAATAAATATTTTAATAGTGACTATGGACAGAACGTTTGAAATTTGGTTTCGATTATATTTTTCTAATACTAATTTTTCTACAATATTGCTGCACCAACGGCCGTTAGTTCTTCGAGCTATGTGCCCCGCCACTAACAGTATGGAATCGGTGAACGTTTCCACGACTAACTTTTATCAGTTGATGTTGCCCCCTGTGAGACTGATGGATGGATATATAGATTATGTATTGATTAAAGCGCGATAGGGACCATTTGGGGCACGTGCTATGTTTCTTAAATTTATCTCATCCTTAGTAGCCTGGTGGACTCTATTAAACTTTATTTCTGTTGATCCAACTTAAGGTTGGAAACTTACCTCTGCCAACGGATCAGCCTAGCCATTCAAAGAGGTAATGTTGCCAGTTTTTTGGGCACCTTACCTGCAGATGGAGACTTAAATGCACTATTTTTATTTATAGGTTTGTTTTAAATTTAGTTTTAGTTATTTGATTTAATTGTAGTTTTTATTGTTAATCTGTTTGATACTAAAAAGATCATTAAAAAAACTTAAGGTGAGATTGAAGTAAAGTTAATTTTATTTATAGCGATTTTATACTTTACAATAAAATAGAATAGAATATTCTTTATTGCACACCAACAAAATTAAAAATACAAAGAAATACATAAAATAAAGGTAAGTACAATGGGCGGTCTTATCGCTAAAACCGATCTCTTCCAGACAACCTTTGTATGGACAGGACAAAACAAAATCAAAAAGACGGCGGTGTATCTATGTTCATAAACCTACATAAACATACTTACTTTACGTACTTTATACGTAGGGTATTTTTGATAACTGAATATTTTGTTTTGTTATTAAATTAATACTTCGTAAACGCAAAGTTAACTGGCGCAGTTATCAGTCTATTGTAAGCCTTGTTCATAACATCCGTTCATTCATGATTGACACGGGACCGTAACTGGTGATAGACGTGTTGGCAGCATTGTTCTAATATTAATGGTCTGGTTGAGCATTGTTAGGGCATGGTTACATACACTAGGAGCTACAATTCATTATCATAGTCAGGTATAAGACTCCACGTCCACTGCTGAGCTTATGCCTTTCCCATAGATTTCCAGAGTGACCGATCTTGTGCAGCCTGCACTCAACGGCTCCCAACCTTTATCAGGTCTTCTTTCCATCTAGTGGGGGGCCGTCCTATGCTGCGCTTACCAGTGAATGGTCTCCACTCTAGAACCTTTCTGCCACAATAGAATGAATGAATGAAAACACTTTATTGTACACATTAAAAAAATTTAAATTACAGACAAAATAGAAGACACAAAGCAAATAGTACAATGGGCGGTCTTATCGCTATGAAGTGATTTCTTCCAGACAACCTTTGGATGGAGAGGATATAATAATGCCAAAGATGGTCGGGGGTGCACTTAAGTTATGGATGAAGGGAGTGCAACCAATACCTAAATAAAATATAAATTGACATAAATTTATTATTAAATTACATACCTAATTATAATATATAAAATTATGATATATATAATATTTATAATACATACATTAGTTAAACACGATATATACATTAATTTATGTGCGATACTATGACGTGTCTGATAGATATAAGCTGATAGATAATTTAACCGAGATTTAAATATAGCTAAGGATGAATACAAGAGGCTACAATTATACATAGACAATTGGGAAAGCTTTGTAGGAGGGATAATTTAACAACCAGTTGAAAAGACGAAGACAATTAATGAGGCCCCATTTGAAAAATAGGTACACCTAATTATGCTGTAATTAATATATTTTTCTATAAAAACGAAGAGTCGTATTTTTTATCATGATGCCTAAATGAGCTTGACACCGTATCACCATTACTTAATTCTTATTTTCCAATATTAAATTCAAAACATTACAGTAAGCTCATACGATACACATATACGGCAAAGTATTTGGGCATAACGCTTGATGCGAAGCTACGCTGGAAAGCTCACGTCAAGAAAAAAAAACAGATGAATTGGAACTACGACATAAAATAATGTAATGGCTGCTTGGAAGGCATTCAACGCTAGCGGTACAAAACAAAACACTACTGTACCAACAAGTCCTGATGCCGGTATGAACTTATGGTGTTTAGCTATGGAACTCTACCAAAAAGAGTAACGTAGAAATAATACAACGCTTCCAAAATAAAGTACTAAGGGAAATAGTTATGCGCCCTAGTACGTAAAAAATGATGACCTGCACCGGCACCTCAACTAGAGGTCGTCTACAAAATTATAATAACTATGCAGAAACTCATGAGCATAGACTTCACACCATGTTAACGTTGAGGCTATCCAGCTCCTCGACAACACGGACATAGTGAGAACACTGAAGAGAACTAAACCTTGAGTTAGTGTTAAGTGGTGAAGTGTCAGAGATAATGTATTGTATTGTATTGTATTTGTATTGTATTGTATTTTTATTCCTTATTGATACTTTAAATGTACACTAGGAAACGTCACAGCAGAATACATTATAAATAAACTTTAACAGTATCACTATCAGTACCTAAAACATAGGTAGGTACAATCAAAAAAAAAAAAAAATATATATATATATTATTCACACGTACTAAAGTATGTGCTAAAGTCATCAGCTAGTGCTTCGTCAATATCATAATATGATTTATACAATAATAACTTTCTAATTTTATAATTATATTCCTTACAATCTAAATTTCTTATAACTAAAGGTAACTTATTAAATAATTTTATGCTTAGGCATAAAAAGCTTTTATTTATTTTGTCAAGCCTGTGTGATGGAACAATAATATTGTTTTTATTACGTGTATTGTAACTATGTATGTCTTTGTTTGCTTTGAATGAAAAACAAACGAACAAAGTGTTTTCTCCTTAACAAGAGACAGTATGAAAAGTGCTATTTGACACATTCTTGTTTATGATAGACTAAAAAACAAGGGTAAAATTAAATTACACATCAGCATATATATGGCGAGATAGTAATAATATTACTAGGGTATAATAAAAATTGTACACTTCGAATTACGAAAAAATAATCTAAAAGTTATACTTGAATTTGAAAACTATTCAAAGTCAAAGTCAAACATCTTTTATTCATTAAAAAACCGAGATTCATTAACAAGGATCACTTAACGTCAATTTTACTGCCTGTTCCTTCGCGACCGAGCCAGGAAAGAAAGTGAAGAAACAAGGCTGGTTGTTTTTTTGAATGATCCTTTTAGAATACTTAACAATACAGGAAATAAATTACGTCTAAATTGTAACATTTTGAACGAGTTGGAGCAATTTCAATCCAAAGCTTTGCATGATCTACAGATATTTTTTCGTAGTCAGCGAGTTTTTTATTTACAAAAAATTTACAAAAAATATTTACCGAGTATTCTATCTGGTTCTAGCTTTGCTTTGTTTGAGACTAGATAGCGCTCTGCGAAAAGTCCAGTATTATTATCATTATTATTTATTTATTGACTGACAACCTCCGTGGCGCAGTGGGCGAACAGCCAGCTGAGACGCAGGTGGAAGTGGGTTCGATTCCCACCGCGGAACAAATGTTTCATGATCTACAGATATTTGTTCCTGTTTGTTTTTCTATATATTACAAGTATGTATTTACAAAATAAATATAAGTATTCTATCAGTTATCTGGTTTCCATAGTACAAGCTCTGCTTAGTTTGGGGCTAGATAGCGCTGTGTGAAATGTCCAGCAATATTTATTTATTTATTATATACTTAACGGTACCATCACTCCTGGCTTAGCACTGGTAGCAAGTAAGTAGATTATGTAGGGACACCCTAATTAACATACGCCATCAATTTTGAAAAATCTTTTGCCCCCACTTAGCTATGTAAATAAGTTAGTGAAGACATTTTAGTGGGGAGTTTGTTTTTTATGGGGATATTTACCACGTCACATCCATTAATCGCCAACTTGATACAACAGAAGAACATAATTTGAATGTTTAATTGATCGAGCGAAGCTAGATCTCTAAATCAACTTGGGCAAATTGGCGTTGTATGTACCTATGTATGTATGTTTGTTTGTTCGAGGATAACTTTCGAAGCGTTTATCCGATCACCGTGAAATTTTGTATATAGGTAGTGATGACATGACTAAATGTGCTCAAAATGTGTGTGGGGGAGGGGGGGGGGGGGTTGTTGAGATATTGAGGTTCAAGAGGGGCAAAAAAAAACAAAATGGGACTATCCGGTCAAGTGGGACGTCTAATAAAAGGTCTGTATAAGTACAGTTCAAACCCGTTTTTATTATTAGTTTAAGTTTTGTAGTTTTTAAGTTATTAGCCATAATAAAAACAAAACTTTGACAAAATTCACAGGGTACACCAGTGACCCCACAGTGCTTAAATTTGATATGCGTGTAGCTTTAGTGACAATAAAAGTCTTAAATCCAGAATAACTGCAATTTATATCCCAAAAAAGAGCAAATTAACATGAAATCCCGTTAATTAAGTTAATTTTCCGGTAATTTGAATGAAACTGTAGGTCAAGTTTGTTGTTTGCGCATTTCGTGGCATTATTTAATAACTCAATGATCAACTAAAGGTAATTAGCGACTGAACATGTTTAAATATTACGTATTTGTATGATTTGACCACTACTTAAATCATATTTATCCACTAAATACGTTTAGGTATAGCTGCGTGAGTCGACATAAAAATATTTTTTTTTGTGTTTTGGGAGACTCGCGAGACCTCAGTTCGGGGCTATAATTTTATATTCTCTCTATTGAGTCGAGTTTGTAATCACGTCCTAACAAGAAACATCAATTTGTTATGGCTTGAAAATACAGTGTGTGCTTTCAAACACAGTTCCCGCGTTGTAATGACTTTAACAAATGTCGTTAGCTTCTGAGCAATGGTAGATTTAAATTTGATTGAAACGTCGAAAACTATGACTGGAAAAGTTTTGTTCTCCAGAAAACTATATAGACACTACAGAGGATCTGCCTCCCGGAAACCTTCCTTAGCCTTCCTGTAAGTCACTCAATCATCTCAGGACACAAGTGAATCATTGCAGGCTTGAAATAAATAAGTGGGACTACAATTGAGAGACGGCGATAAGTTGCCTATGCGGTACAGTCTTTTAGATATGGAAAGATTAGTAAGCTGGCCATTGTGCTTTAATTCTTTCACTCTAAGGGATAGTTGTACCGCCACAGATACTATTGCAGAAGCAAAGTAATGGAAAATTAAAATTTGATAGCCATCATTGTTATAACTATGGGATCCACAGCTACCGTTTTAACAGTGTTACAGTTATGACCGACAATGTTTCGCTTCAGTTCGTAAACCCTCACCGCGCAGGAAAACCTACACCACCTCCCACCACCGCACTCCTACACTCGCTGTACGAGGCGAGACGCGTATCGGAGCAGATCGCACTCACTCTAATAACGGCTACACATCAAGATATACAGTCCCAGTATAAGCTGACCTCGCATTGTTTCGGCTTTTCGCAGAATGAGAGGTCAGCTTATACTGGAACTTTATAGCTTAATGTGTAGCCGTGTGTACACGAACTGAACCGAAATATTGTCAGTCAAAACACTAACAAGACGGTACACACGGCTACACATCAAGTTATACAATTCCAGTATAAGCTGACCACGCATTGTGTAGGCTTTTCGTAGAATGAGAGTTCAGCTTATAGTAGAAATGTATAGCTTGATGTGTAGCCGTGTGTACGTGATAAATCCCGTATTTATAATTAATGACTAGCTGACCCCGCAAACGTTGTTCTGCCATATACAATATCAAAGAAATCAAATGCAGAATGAAATGTCAAAGTGACGCGACACTTCTTGTAAATGACTTCACGTCAATGAACGACGGTTTAGTTATATAGTTAATGTTCATACAAAATACTAAAATCGCGATTAAAAATAGGGGGTGGGGGTAAGAGGGAAAAAATACTTTACGACCTATTGTCATGCCTACCAAATATACGAAAAAAATCATCAATATCGGTCTACCCGTTTCGGAGGAGTGCGACCACTAAAACCGTGACATTGCTATCATACTAATATTATAAATGGGAAAGTTTGGATGTTTGTTTGTTACTCAATCACGTTATAATGGCTTTTTTTAACATGATAGAACTTCGTTTGACCACAATCTCACCTGATGGTAAGCGATGATGTGGTCTAAGATGTAGCATGAAGATCTAGAAGAAACCTATTCACTCTTACCTTAAAGAGGCACGGATCGTATTTATTAGGAAAAACAGACGACGGTAAAGTGTTCCATACCTTAGCTATACGCATCAAGAACGTAGAACCAAAACGGTGTGTGCGAATGGGTGGTATATCAACTAGGTACTGATGGTACTGAGCCGTGCGCCTGCTTGTCCTTTGATAGAAGGGGGATGGTGGGATTAGATCGTATAGTTGCTGGGAACATTCCCCAAAAAGTATTCTGTAAAAGATCGATAGGCTTGCAACTTTACGACGGCGGCTTAGCTGAAACAATTTCGATGAAATTTGTGTGGTTGATATTGGTGTGTTAATAGATTATAATCTGGATTCAAACATAGGCTACTCTTTGATAACATACTCTTTGTGGACAAACAGGGACGTGTACGCGTTGGAAACGTTGGCAAAAGCTGGTAATATTATAAATTGGAAAGAAACTCGTGTCTTTTTGTTTCGTTTTCTCGACAAAGCTGGACCAATTCCGATGATATAAAGTATTACACATACCCTAAAAAAAACATGAATAAGTCCAAATTACTGATTAAAACGGACATTTATTGCGCATGTACTTTTTTTATTTGTATCTAGGTAAAAAGGTGTAAACGCGATTTAACACCTGTTTTATTTTGAAATTATAAATAAATAAATATTGCTGGACATTTTAAACAAATAAATGTATTTTTTTTTTATTTAATAGCTAACAATGAATCACTTACAATGAAACACGTTTAGGTTTGGTTAGAACACCACGCTTTTAATGAAGTTGTAAATAAATAAATAAATAAATAAATAATGCTGGACATTTCACACAGCGCTATCTAGCCCCAAACTAAGCAAAACTTGTACTATGGGAACCATATAACTGATATAATACTTATATATACTTGTTTTTTGTTAATACATACTTATAATATATAGAGAAACAACCAGACCCGGATTGTGTACATTGATCGCGAAAGTTTGAAAAATACCTAGTCCAAATACGTACGAAAAAAATCGATTCGTCAATGACGTATGTAAGTGTGAACGAGCCGATAAAACCACCACACTAACACGATCATTAGAATTATAAAACTAAGATTATATTTAACTAGCTGTTGCCCGCGACTCCGTACGCGTTACACTACTAAATGTGTAGGTAACCTAGAAATATAGCTAAACTCGCTGTTGCAACTTGACTTGACACCTTATTTTTATACCATTGGACCTGATTCATGGGATAAAAAGTAGCCTATGCATTAATCCAGGTTATAATCTACGTACATACCAAATTTTACTGACATCGGTACAGCCGTTACGACGTGATTAAGTAACAAACAAACAAATAAATAAACACACATCCAAACATTCGCATTTATAATATTAATATGATGTAACATTACTTTTTGTCTAACAAAAAACTCCAACTCCTTCCATTTTCAGTAATTGTTCTTCGTAAGTTAGAAGCATGCTCAATGTCATTCCTCAATGTCAAATCTTGTGAAGAACATTAATAAATAATATGAAATTCGACAGAAACCACTCTCTACTCATCCCTTTGTAGTCTACAAACTTTGCAGAAACTTTCTACCTTTGGTTGTGCTCATATATTTTAGTTAAACCTCGAAATAATTATATTAATAATTAGTAAACGTGTGTTTAAAATTGTTTGTACGAAATTCAAAGTTTGTGAAGTATTTCGGCTGCATTGAAAATTTAGAGAGGTATTCTAAATGGTGATACTCGATGAATTATTAGAGCAATCAAGAAAATGTTGATTGCTTTTTTAACTAGTCGTTTTTAGGGTTCCGTACCCAAAGGGTAAAACGGGACCTTATTACTAAGACTCCGCTGTCTGTCTGTCACCAGGCTGTATCTCATGAACCGTGATTATTAGACAGTTGAAATTTTCACAGATGATGTATTTCTGTTGCTGCTCGAACAAACAATACTAAAAACAGAATAAAATAAATATTTAAATGGGGCTTCCATACAACAAACGTGATTTTTTTGCTCGTTTTTGCTCGATATTTATAACGGCAACAGGTAGACGCATGAAATATTCACTTTAAAAATAAATAATTCAATTAAAATAAAACAAATATTAAATAAACGTGATTTTTGTGCTCGATTTTATCGATAAATATAAAAGAAATATTGCTGGAAATTTCACACAGCGCTATCTAGCCCCAAACTAAGCAGAGCTTATATGTACAACGTACTATGGGAACCATTTAACTGATATATACTTATAATATACTAGTTGACCTGCCGAACTTCGTACCGCCTTGACATGCATATAATGCGGGCTGTCAATATGCGTCACCCTGGTCAATTGTTGTCCCCGGCCATCATTATGTATGAAAAAATGAATTTTCTTACTAATTTCTTTTTGCGTGAATTTTTCCGATATTTTTTAATATTGGCTTGTATTCTCTTTGACGTTTTATGTCACGTCACACGGGAACGCGGCCGAGCGGAATAAAAAGTATCCTGTGTCCGTCTCCTGGTTCTAAGCTACCTCCCCACCAATTTTCAACCAAATCGGTTCAGCCGTTCTTGAGTTATAAATAGTGTAACTAACACGACTTTCTTTTATATATATAGATAAAGAGAAACAACCAGACCGAGAACAAATAGATTCCCGCCGCGGAACAAATGTTTACATGGTCTACAGATATTTGTTTCGGGTCTGGATGTTTTTCTATATATAAGTGTTCTATCAGTTATCGGGTTCCGATAGTACAAGCTCTGCTTAGTTTGGGCCTAGATAGCGCTGTGTGAAATGTCCAGCAATATTTATTTATATATAAAAGTTATCAAGACAGATAAAAAGAGAGAGGCGAAATAGTTCTAGATATCAGGTGATTGGTTCAGGTTTATTTGTCTTTTCGATTTTCAAATTTACGTAATGATTTTAAGTTATGATTTACAACAATATTTTATAGTTCATGTAAGTTTTAAGTAAGCTACAAGTGTTTTAGAAGGTTTTTTAGAAGTTTAGCAGAAAAATCCTGTGTTGGACTCGTCATCATTATCATATCTACCAAAGAGTAAGTATTTTACGGCACAACAACGGCTATTTCTGTAAAAAGCGCAAGTTCGGCCGCACGTAGAATACTGTTCCCATCTTTGGCACGGAGCTCCAAAGAACCAATTGCTTCGTTTTGACTCCCTTCAGAGAAGAGCCATTAGAATCATCGGTGATCCCAAACTCGCCGACAGGCTAGAACCGCTGAGTCAACGCCGTGACATCGGATCGCTCAGTGTATTCTACCGCCTGTATAATGGGGAATGTTCTGAGGAGCTATTTGATCTCATCCCGTCGTCGAGATTTTACCACCGCACTTCTCGACAACGTAATAAAGCTCATCCACATATCTTGATCGCTTCACGCGATCTTTTCTACCCCATACTTGCAAGATGTGGAATGAGCTACCATCTGAGGTTTTCCCATTAGACTACGACATGGCACGCTTCAAGAGAAATGTAAAGAGATTTCTACATTGTAGAGAACGCATCCACAATACCCCGGGTGTTGCCGGTGTCAATAGGCGACGGTGACCGCTTACCATCAGGTGGACCGTAAGCCTGTTTTCCCACAAATAACATAAAAAAGACCTCTCTTGAACATAAGATTCCCCCATAGATTTCCAGAGTGATCGATTGTGGGCCTGCACCCTCCGGCCGGAAACCTTTATCAGGTCGGTCGTCTTTCCGTCTCCACTATAAGGACTCAAAATAAATAATCTTACATATATCTTTAAACTAACTAGTCACAGGTAAATAACGCTTAAAACTGAACAAAATCAGTGCAGTTTCGAAACAAAACTGATAACTACCTAACTAAACCATAATCTTGTTATCGCTTAAAAGTTAAACAACTGTTTAACGCATGTTTAAAAAAATTCTTACCATCTTTTGTATAGGATTTGTTAAACAAATAAATACAAATACAAATGTTTTATTTCCATAACTTGTGTTTACAATATCTTAACTAGTAGTTGAAACCTCCTTTTAAGTAAATAATACCTGTATTAGGAGATTTTGCTTTTCCGTAATATAAAAAATAGGCGTAACTTATATAACAAGAAAAACATTTAAGGTTTACAAATCAAATACATAATCCAAAAAGCAATGAATTTAAAATCCACTACTAACATTATAAATATACATATTTTATCTTATATAGGTAATATTGTACACTGAAAAAGTATGTGTGAGTGTGATGGTGTGTGTATGAGAGCGCGTAGGTGCATGAGTACATGTGTGTGAATGTATGTGCGTGAGTATGTGAATGAGTATAGTGTTTGTATTTGGGCGTAATAAAAAGAAAATAATGTTGGAACATTGCAGGTGCTTCTATGTGACGGTGATGGTAGGAAGGTGTGAGATTAGTTTTTCGACTCGAATTAATATTACAGTACTAACTACTTAACAACTTACTTAACTTATACTACTTAACAATTTCTAAAAGTGTCTCTGTCTCGTAATTTAATGATATTAGCCATTCAGAAACAATTTTTATACATTTGTGATTATTCATGGGATATATATTCAAAGTTTTATTTATTTTATTGTATAGGTGAGTAGACTATCTGGAATATTTTCGTGTTGCGAAAGTTGTTTTGACATAAATTATATTAGTTACATTAAACATGCACTAAACAATGTTTAATTTTTTTTTGTGTTAAGAATTTAAATGCCTAATACTAAAAGCGTAACTTGCAGCAAGAATAAAAGAAATTAGAACTTTGCACAATGAAATATATTTTCTAAAACGAGTGGTTTATACTGAGTTTGGGCATAAGTTTCACAGCCAATTGACCAGACCACAAAGCGTGTCCTTTTTTTTCTGACGGATTAACTCACTGTTGGCCTTTTCGCGAGCGCAGATGGCACTCAACCCTTTAAGTTTTGATGAGGCAACTAGCGCAAGTGCACCACTTTGGTACGAACCTCAACTTGGACCGTTGCCAGGATAGGGTTAGGAGAGAAACGCCCAGGTACATGTTTGTACCTTGTGTAGGACTGCAGGCAGCAACTGGGACTCGTCGACCCCGCTGGCGAGGTCGGTGTATCTGTAAAGTGTTTGGTTTATCTAATGTAAATGACTCAGAAATCTACTCTGCACCTCGGAGGTGAATTCGTCATCCGGAATTAATTTCTATTTTATTTCTATATACAAGAGTAACTATAAGTAAACAAATCGTTCAGAAAACCATATCAAACCCAGTTTAATCCCGACCAGTCAGTGACTTACTAGAATAATTTATGCACACAACCCACGCGGGCGCCATATAACGTGCATCAATTTATCGTCAGTTACATACAAAAAAATTAGTACAGTTCATTTCTACCTTACTTAATAAAAGATTAGCTATAACTAAAATGTTCACAAAACCAATCCATATTAAACCAGTTAAATCCCGACCGGTCAGTGAACCCACTTACTAGAAACCCTATGCACAGCCCACACGGGCACGCCTCAACCCGTATCAATGTAACGTCAATCACGTGCCGAACTAGACTTTACTTTATCCAACTAATTTCAATAGGTAAAGTTAGATTGTTCGCTGGAAACTTAAAGGGCACTTAATGTTTTTAATGATGTGGAACTTTACAATCATAATGTCCACTAATACGTATAGAAATTAACTATAAAGGATATCAAATAGGTCCTATTTTGAAGTCTATCAAATTGCATTTTTTTTATCCTACTTATATGGCAAACGAGCATGCAGTCCACCAGATGTTAAGTGGCTACTGCAGCCCATGGATCATCATCATCATTATCAGCCAGAAGACGTCCACTGCTGAACATTGGCCTCCCCCTTAGATCGCCACAACGAGCGGTTGGTAGCCGTTTGTGCCCAACGGCTCCCCGCGATTCTTACTAGATCGTCGGTCCACCTTGTGGAGGGCCGGCCTACGCTGCGTCTTCCAGTCCGTGGTCTCCACTCGAGAACCTTTCTTTCCTAACGGTTAACGGTTCTACGAGCGATATGGCCTGCCCATTGCCACTTCAACTTGCTAATTTTGAGAGCTATGTCGGCAACTTTAGTTCTTCTGCGGATTTTCTCATTGCGGATTTTGTCACGCAAAGAAACCCCGAGCATAGCCCTCTCCATAGCTCGTTGAGCGACCTTGAGCTTGGTCATGAGGCCATGAGTAAAGGACCACGTTTCAGTGCCATAGGTCATCACTGGCAACACACACTGGTTGAAGACTTTAGTCTTCAGGCTCTGGGGAAGTTTGGACGAGAAGATATCGCGCAGTTTCCCAAACGCTGCCCAGCCGAGTTGGATTCTTCGTGCGACCTCTTTGTCGAAAGTTGTATTTACCTAGTTGGACAGTTTGTCCTAGGTATACATATTCGTCGACAACTTCGAGAATATCGCCCCCAACAACTACCGGTACGGGTGCAACATGGATATTTGACATAATTTTCGTCTTATCCATGTTCATTTTAAGACCTACCTGTTGGGAGACCCTGCTGAGGTCGTTGAGCATGGTACCGAGTTCCTCGAGCGATGCGGCCATAATGACTATATCATCGGCAAAACGAAGGTGACTGATGTATTCGCCATTGATATTGATGCCAAGTCTGTCCCAGACCAAGAGTTTGAAAACGTCCTCCAATGTTTCGTAAACAGTTTCGGAGAAATTACATCTCCCTGCCTCACGCCTCTCTGCAATTGGATTGGTTCTGTACTCGGGTCCTTTAGACGTACTGACATAGTGGCGTTACTATACAAACACTTCAACACTTCGATATACCTATAGTCGATTTGGCATCGCTGAAGAGACTGCAGTACCGCCCAGGTCTCGATTGAATCGAAGGCTTTTTCATAGTCCACAAACGCTAGACATAACGGCCGATCATACTTCTCGGTCTTCTGTACAATCTGGCGTAGCGTGTAGATGTGGTCTATGGTACTAAAGCCTTTTCGGAAACCGGCTTGTTCGGGAGGCTGGAAGTCATCGAACCTGCGTGCGAGACGGTTCGTAATCACTTTCGAAAACAGCTTGTAAACGTGGCTCAAGAGCGAGATGGGCCTGTAGTTCTTTAAAAAGGTTTTATCACCTTTTTTAAAGAAAAGCACCACCACGCTCTTATCCCACGCTTTTGGCGTGGTTCCTTTAAGGACAACGGAGTTAAATAACTTCTGGTAGACTTGAAGTACCGGTTTTCCACCCGCTCTCAGAAGTTCTGTCGTAACTCCATCCTCACCTGGTGCCTTGTTGTTTTTAAGCTGTTTCAGAGCGATCTTAATCTCGTACAGGCTGATGTCCGGGATGTCTTCGGTATAGTGTCGGGTTAGTTTGGCTCTGGTATCCTGAGCCAACTGACCAACGGGGTTTTGTGTTGAGGTGTACATCTGTCCATAGAACTTTTCGACCTCTCTCAGAATCTCCGGTTTCGACGAAATGATAGTGCCGCTGTCGGTCTTCAGCTTAGTCATTTGGCTTTGCCCTATAGACGACTGCTTTGCAAACACTTTTGAACCTATGTTCCTTTCTATTGCGACCCTAATACGAGATGTATTGAAGGTACGCAGATCGTGTTGCATAGATTTCGAGATTCGTCTATTAAGCACGCCGTATGCCGACATATCAGCTAAAGACTGCAATCTCATTTCATCCCGGTCCTCTATTAGCATAATGGTTTCATCTGAGAGTTTCTGGTGCTTAGTTCGGCGGGGGGCCTTAAATAACTTAGATCCCACCGCTTGGACAGTTTCTAAAAACCCGTTGTTTATCTCGTCAATATCATTGCAGCTGTCTAGGCACTGCAAGCGATTGTGCAATTCTAGCTGAAAGCTCTCGGGGTTTTGGATTTGAGCAGGATTTGGATGGAGCGCAGACTTCATCAGACGTGCCCTTTTAAGCTTAACATCGATATTCAATGTGCCTCTAACAATGCGGTGATCGCTCCCGGTTTTCACCCTGCTGATCACGGAGACATCATCAAATATTTGCTTCTTGGTCGTCATAATGAAGTCTATCTCATTTCTAGTGAAACCGTCTGGGCTTATCAACGTCCACTTTCTGGCGGGCCGCTTCTCATAGAAGGAGTTCATCATGAAGAGGCCTTCCTTCTCCATGAAGTCGGCCAGTCTCTGGCCCCTTTGGTTCCGCCGCCCGAATTCAAATGGCCCCACTCTCAGCTCATCGTCTTTCCTTGTGCCTAGCTTTGCGTTGAAGTCCCCCATTACAACCGTGAAATGAGTCTTGGTAGTATGTATGGCCTCGGAGATCTCCTCATACATGGCTTCCACTTCATCGTCTGGGTGTGTCGAGGTCGGCGCATATACCTGTATGACCTTCAACGAATACCTTTCGGTAATTCTGAGTAGTATGCTACCCTGTTCGACACACTGTTGACTTTTGTCACGTTGTTAACGAGGGACTTGCGGACGAGAAACCCGACACCACGCTGGAATAGTTGATCTCCCTCCCGGTAGAAGAGCAAGTTACCGGAGTTAAGGATCATCGTGTCCTGACCCTGTCTTCGGACTTCCGACAATTCTAGGATGTCCCAACGTAGCTTGCTCAGCTCTTCTTCCAGCTCGACAATCTTCTCGTCAGCGCTGAGCGTTCGTGTGTTGTAAGTTGCCATGTCTAGTCGTCGGTGGTGGTAGCTGGATCGCTGCCGGGGATTCTTAGCACCCACTGCTCCACCACTGCCCTGGTTGCTACCACTTCCAGGGATGACGGAGCCGCCGGGGACTGGGAGCCGTTTGTTTGTTGTGTCTGTCATAGGGGGGGTTTTGTCATAATCACCACGCTTGGCAGGGGGCTTGGTGATCGCAGTGGTTGGTGATTAGTACACAGAAAAATGCTGCTGCCCATTCTCTGGAACAACTCCCTTTGCCGGTTCACACGGCTCTCGCGGTATGAGAAGGGGTGGCCCTATTTTTACGCCGGGGCCACACGGCCATGGATATCCACATAGAATTCAAAACAAGGTATTATGTTGTCTTGATCTCTAAGTGGATACGTTGCCATACTATAGGATTTAGCTGGTATGCCTATGTGCCAGTAATTACAAGATACATACAATTACCATCTAACCGGAACACAGCAACACAAGTACTGCTATTTGGCGGCAGATAAAGGTGGTGCCCACTTCCTCGAGCCCGATCACAAAACCTTGCATGCCGTGATAGCAATGTACGAACGTCACAAGAAATCGAAAAATCTACCACATAATATACACATTTACAACGAGTCTAATTCGATAATTTCGAACTGAGACACAAGAGGCTGCGGCATAGATTCCCATCGCGGAACAAATGTTTGCATGATCTATAGATATCTTTTCCAGATCTGGTTGTTCCTCAGTATACTAGTGCTTCGCCCCGAACTAAGATCTCGCATGTTTCCCATAAAAACAAAAAAATATATTATTTGCAATCCTTGACTATCAAAATAGTGGCACTAAATAAAACCAAACTACTTGACCTACAGTTTCATTTAAATTACAGGTAACGGGAGTTCATGTACAGTGGTTTTTATTTTAGGGATAGAAATTGTAATTGTTCTGGATTGCAGATTTTTCCCTTTTTTTTGTGACACTAAAGCTACACGAATACCAAATTTTAGCACTATGGAGTCACTGGTGTACCCTGTGAATTGCGTCAATGTTCTGTTTTTATTGTGGCTAATATAATAACCTCTAAAACGACAAAGATTGAACTAAAAATAAAAACGGGGTTGACTTGTACTGAAGACCTTTCATAAGACGTCCCATTTGACCTAATATTCTCATTTTATTTTTATTTACCTCTCTTGAACCCCAATATCTCAACAACTCCCCCTTATTTATGTCAAACAAAATTGTGCCAACATTACCTACCACATTTCGTTATCACTCATCGGATCAACGCTTCGAAAGTTATACTTGGACAAACAAACATACATACATACGTACGTACATACACACATACAACGCTGATGTGCCCTAGTTGATTTAGTATGTAAAGCATAACACAGAATTTTAATTCGTCTCTATATATAAAAAAAATGAATCCCTATTTCTCTTGGTCACGCTATCACGCGTGAACGGCTGGACCGATTTCGCTAATTTTTTTTTTATATTATAGGCTTGCGTTTGACCACGATCTCACCTGATGGTAAGCGATGATGCAGTCTACGATGGTACACGCTTGCCTAGAAGAAGCCTATTCACTCGCGATTTAAAGATACCCAGGTTGTAGCTATCTGGAAACACAGACTCTGGCAAGTCGTTCCACTCTTTGGCGGTGCGCATAATAAATGTCAAAAAGAACCGCTTTGTGCGAATAGGAGGTAGGTTTTTCTACCATATAACGGTGGCGCACCGTAGAACGTCTGGTTGTACGTTGATAGAAAGGAGATGGTGGTATCAGGTTGAAAAGTTCCGCCGCACATTCCCCGAAATGTACTCGATAAAAAAACCGAGAGGCTAGCAACCTTTCGTCGATGCTCCAGGCTGAGGAGCCTTGCATCAACTAGCTCATCGTTGCCTATGAGCTTCTTGGCTCTTCTCTCAACTGATTCCAGAGCTTCAAGTTGGTACTTCGCTGATCCGTCCCAGAGGTGAGAACAGTACTCCAAACACGAACGGACTTGTGCTTGGTACAAGTTGAGCAACTGTCCCGGTGTGAAGTAGGGCCTCACTTTTGCGAGTATACCAAGCTTTTTAGCAGGCAACTGGGCTTTCGACTCAATGTAGGAGCCGAAATTGAGAGTCGGAGTTAATGTGTGCCAAGAAGCTTGAGGTGATCAGATATCGGTACGGATACATTTTGGAAAGTAGGAGTCAGATTAAATTGACTTCGACGCTCGACCATGGCCTTCCTGAGTGACTAAATCTGCGCTCTACTGGATCGTGCACTAGATGTATAGCTTTACACAACTGTGCTATCGTCTGCATACCCAAAGGTACCGGGTTTTAGCAGATCGTTGATATGCAGCAAGAACAGAGTTGCGGAAAGTACTGACCCTTGTGGGACCCGGGCGTTAATCGCCAATTGATCGGACGAGCAATCTTCAACGACAACTCGTATCGAACGGTCCCGCAAGAAGTCCGATATCCAGACACACAGACTAGTGAGCAGACCGTATGATGGAAGCTTGCTAATAAGGCTATCATGCCAGATCCTACCAAAGGCTTTTGAGAGTCAAGAGAAACAGCCAGCGCTTCTCCGTATTTCTCTACGGCCTCGCTCCATATGTGCGTGGCATACGCTAGAAGGTTCCCAGTAGACCGATTTTGGCGAAAGCCATATTGTCGATCAGAGGAGGTTATGCGTTTCTAGGTGTGCCAGGAGCCTGTTGTTCAGTACACGTTCCATAATCTTACAGATGACGGACGTGACCGAGATGGGCCTGTAGTTAGAGGGGTCGGCACGACTACCTTTTTTAGGTACGGGCTGCACGTTTGCAAGATTCCAGTATTTCGGCACTTGTCCAGACTTCACAGAGCGGCGAAAGAGGCGTGTCAGTACAGGGGCGAGCTCAGGTGCGCAGAATTTAAGAACAACTGCCGGAATACCACCAGGGCCACTGGCTTTGTTCACGTCCAGATTCTGCATCGATTTTAGAACCTCGGTCTGATGTATGCGGATTTCCGACATATATACCCTACCATCCGGTAGACTCAGAGGTGTCCCGCTTGCAGCATCGAGACAAGTAGATTCCGCAAAAAGATTGGCGAACAGATTCGCTTTCTCTTCAGCGGTATGGGCCAGAGTACCGTCAGGTTTCAGCAGTGGAGGTAGTGAGGGGCGACAGAAGTTCGACTGAACCGCTTTAGCCAGGGACCAAAACGCCTTACTGCCCGATGGGTACGACGCCAATTTGTTCCCTATTCGGCCTATGTGGTCAAATCGAGCCTTTCGTAAAGCCTTTTTGCAGGACTTGGCAGCTTTGTTATAAGCTGTCTTCTTCTTAGATAGGTCCTTGGTTTTGCGGTTTCGAGCATCAACCCATGCCAGGTATGCCTCATGATTTTACATTTCAGCGCGTTTACATTCGGCTCCGAACCAAGGTTGAGTTTTGCTTGACACTGTTACGTCAGAGAATGGGATAAAACATGCCATTCCTTGACGCAGCACATCTGTCACGGCATCCGCGCAAACTGAAGGATCATTCGAGGTGAAGCAGACTTGCTGCCAAGGATATGATGCGAAAAATTCACGCATTTCATCCCAATCAGCTGACTTGTACTGCCATAATCTTCGCTTGCTTATAGGGCTAAGATTGGGCGGGGAGTAGACAGATACAGATTTCACCAGACAATGGTCGGAACTACCCAAAGGTGATGAAACCGACACGAAGTAGCGATCTGGATCAGTTGTCAGTAGAAGGTCCAAGCAATTGGCTGTTTGGCCGTCAACATCAGGAAACCGCGTTGCTCCTTGGACCAGTTGGGTGAGATTAAGCGATAAAGCTAGTTTTCGTGCTTCTTTCCCTGCGTAGTCAGTGCTTTGATATGGGAAGAACCACTCTTGGTGGTGAACGTTGAAGTCCCCCAACAGCACCAATGGAGCAGATGGATACTTTTGTTGGCCGGCGTCCGCCGCCTCACTGAGGTCATGAGCTTAGTCGTCTCCTGGTCTCCACTATGCGAACGGTATATACAGCCATATAATTTTTTTTCAAGGTCCGGGTCCACCAATATCCATACAACAGAAAAATTGGGATCTTCAAGGTTTCGGAGACGCCGACAGCAGATATCATCACGGGCGTACACACAGACATCCGCACGGGGTTTAAAATTGTGCTCCAGGGTAAACCCTGGACACGAGAGGTACGCCGTGTCAGACGGACATCCTATCTGCGTCTCCGAAAGAAACAAGAGAGCTGGTTTCTCAGTCTCAAGGTGGTGATGGACTGCGACGAGATTTGAGTGCAGACCTCGGATGTTGCAGAGGTGCACTTTGAGTGAGAGGGAGTGCAGCCACTGTTTAAACGTTCTTTTGTTTCTACTTTTCGTTATGGTTACGAGTGATTTAAGGTAAGGAGGCGGCAGTGAAGTGAAGCTTCATACTGATAACCCTCAGACGCACACGGATAGTTTCATCGTTGGAGGACTAGTCTGGAGACTGCGGGGACGCCCAAGCCCCCCCTAGGATGTTCATAGGGCCCTCTCGTCTGGTCGCCAGCCGGCACCATGGCGCATCCAGGGATTTTTCGCTAGTTGGCGGGGCAGCCTTTCACGAGTGGCTATTTCGCAACTTGGGCCCCCTACTGACTGCGGTCGGCCAGCGGTGCACCGTGCCTCGAATTCCGCTACCCTCCACGACTAGTCATCCGATGCGGTGCTTATCTGTGTGCATCAGGTCGGTCTGCCAGCAATGAGACCATCACGTCGACCCGCCCCCGTTAGTGGCTACACCAATCACCGTGTTGGAACGCAGCGGAGCTACTTGGCGACACGACTTTGACCAGTGGGTGGTGATCAGCCGCGGCCGAAGCCGACCACCGATTTCACCTGATTGGCACCACCCAGGGACCACGTGTAGGGATTCTATATGGGTATTCTCCTACGGACGTGGGTGACTCGGCCCCCAAAAAAAATCTTTTTTTATTGTTTTTCTTATTGTCAGGAGAAGGTTCCTATGAAAGAAAAAATTAAGAATATGCGTGCAAAATTCAAAAATTTAAAAATACTAAACCACTATATAAAATTATTTATAATCTAACTTAAGCGCTTTTATAATGTAACCTTATGACGTTTGACATAGAATTGACATAAGGCGTGCTTTAAATATCGTCAAAGAGGATGTAAAAAAAAGGATATCGAATGAAACATATGCTTCAGTCGGAGTTATCCCGAGATATTGTCTATATATATAAAAATGAATTGCTGTTCGTTAGTCTCGCTAAAACTCGAGAACGGGTCGAGCAATTTGGCTAATTTTGGTATTGAATTATTTGTGGAAGTCATTCATTTTCACATACATAATGATGGCCGGGGACAACAATTGACAATTCTACCAGGGTGACGTATATTGACAGCCCGCGTGGGTCCACTAGTTCATAATAAAATGCAGGAAACAATTTCGTTTCTACAGGCCGTCACCAAAAAAGAAATGTTGATTCAGCAATCAGGCCTGCTTCGACTGGGTAATTTCTAACAATGACCGACGGGAGGCTTGCGTGAGAGGTCGCGTGTTCACCTGATTAAACTCAGCTAGAACAGCCGAGGTAGGGCATGTACTCGTGTCATTCAATAATAATGGAAAAACTTATATTAATCGAAATTATTACCTATTGTAACGCTCGAAGAACTGATGGCCATTGAGGTAAAAAGGTTTTTGAGTAGAGCCCATGTACTGGAAAGCGCAGCGTAGGACATCCCCCCACTAGATGGAAAGAAGACCTGATAAAAAATGCTGGAAGCCGTTGGGCGGAGTTGCTGACGGACAAAATTTATTAGGACACAGTGTCCCAACTGACACTTTTGATTTTAATGATTTTTTTATATATTCGGGCACCATCAAATTATTGAAGCTGTTGGTCAAAAGTCAGGTTCAAATAATGTTTAAGCAAAATATAATATAATGTGATAAAGCTAATCAAATTGCTTTGCGAGCGTGTAGTGACTTACATTAATGTTAAAAACCACAAGTTTCATTCATAGCGTATATTTGGTATAAATCAACATTTTGTATATTCATAGCGTATATTTGGTATAAATCAATATTTTATACACTTAGGCATCTATATAATGATCACTTAAAAATATCTCAAGTAAAGAGATAGAGAAAGTGTGACCTTGCTATGCATCTATTTCGTCATCTTGGTGTGCCGCCGTCGCGCCTCAGTAAAAACCTGTTTTTTAACTGACTTTACAATGCAGCTATTTTTAATGGTGTCCGAATCGACAGTAATAAAAATATTAAAATCTAAAGTGTCAATTGGGACATTACGTCCCAATAATATTTTGTCCGAATCGACAGCAAGTCGTTGGGCGATGGCCGCACAAGATCGATCGCTCTCCCTGGAATTCTATGGGGAAAGACTATGTTCAGCAGTGGATGTCCTTTGGTTTTTATGATGATGATGTTACGCAAGAGTATGTCACAGAATAGGTAATTCTTATTTTGTCGTGTCACAAAAGGTGTTTTAAACCACATGAAATCATAAAAATTTTATTATATCGCTACAGTTTAAAATTGCATTTACAAAAATAATTGCAATAATGTTTGCTTTAGGCAACAAGGAATTATTAAATGTTTGAGTTTAGCACTAATAGAATCGAGAAATTAAAATTCTCGAATAATTTACAGATTATGAGGTATAACTCGACTGCCCCAAAGCAGTAAATAAAAAACTAAATATTGCTGGATATGTCATACAGCGCTATCTAGCCCCAAACTAAGCAGAGCTTGTGCTAAGAGAACCAGATATCTGATAGAATACTTAATTTTTTTTTTGTTAATACATCTTAACATAATAGGTTGGGGAAAAAGTCTTTTCGCATTATAGTATGTATGAACTTGTAATAAAATCTCTTTGTATCTGGCTGGTTTTGATATCATTCAAAGTTTAAATTTTAAAGAAGATAATTCCAAATTCAAATTAGGAAAATGTGGATTTTTATTTGTTTTTCGTACTGTAAAGATAAGTGAATCCAATGAAGAAATTCTTTAAAATTTTACTACAAAATAGGTAAAAATACAACGCAAGCCGCAAAAAAATTTGCAATGTTTAAGGACCTAGTGCAGTGTCTGTGGGAGTAGCACAAATTTGGTTTAAGCGTTTTCAATCCGTAAATTTGTCAAAAATGCACGTCGCTCTGGTCGCCCTATTGCGGATAAAATAGATGCAATTTTTGAAAAATATGAGCAAGATCGGCATATCAGTAGTTACAACGTAGCTGAAGAACTGGGAATTGACCACAAAACAGTTTTGGCGCATTTGAAAAAAACTGGGTACACAAAAAAGCTCGATATTTGGGTACCCCACGAGCTCACTGAAAGAAACCTAATGATCCGTGTACTCATTTGTGATTCTTTATTACGACGTAATGAAACCGAACCATTTTTGAAGAATATAACTTTTGAAACTATCATGGTTATGAACACTATTTATACTAAAAACGGGATATTTACCATGATTTGTGAGTATTTGAGTATCCCGATATTTCGGCGCAGTTGCATGCGCCATGATCACGGGTGATCACGGGTGATCATGGCGCATGCAACTGCGCCGAAATATCGGGATACTCAAATACTCACAAATCATGATAAATATCCCGTTTTTAGTATAAATTTTTGCAGAAGCTGATAACTGGTGATGAAAAGTGGATCACGTACGACAAGAACGTGCGAAAAAGGTCGTGGTCAAAGGCCGGTCTGGCTTCACGTACTGTGGCGAAACCCGGGTTAACTCGCAACAAGGTAATGCTGTGTGTGTGGGATTGGAAGGGCATTATTCATTATGAGCTGTTACCACCAGGCAGGACCATCGATTCTGAACTCTACTGCGAACAACTGATGAGATTAAAGCAAGAAGTTGAGAGAAAGCGGCCGGAATAAATCAACAGAAGGGGTGTGGTTTTTCATCATGATAACGCTAGACCTCACATATCTTTAGCCACTCAGCAAAAATTAAGAGAGTTTGGCTAGGAGGTGTTTATGCATCCGCCGTATAGTCCTGACCTTGCACCTTAGATTTCCGCCTGTTTCGGTCTCTTCAGAATTCTTTAGACAGTGTCAGGTTAACATCACGAGAGGACTGTCAAAACTACTTGTCGCGGTATTTTGATCAGAAGCCCCAAAATTTCTATAGCAATGAGATCATGTCTCTACCTACAAGATGGCAAAAAGTTATCGAACAAAATGGTACCTACATACTTTAGTTAAATGTAAATAAACTATATTAAAAAAATGTTTAAATATTCTTAAAAAATGCGAAGAAACTTTTTCCGCAACCTAATATATAGAAAAAATATCCAGACCCGAAACAAATGTCTGTAGATCATGCACACATTTTTTTCGCGGCGGGAATCGAACCCGCTACCTCCTGCGTCTCAGTATGTTAGGTTATGCACGTGATAGAAAGGGTATAACAGTCTACTAATAATTTCACTATGACCCATCTAGAAATACAAATCAATAGCCAAAGTAGCATTGTGCTGGACTCGCAATTCTACTTTTACAGCTGCTGTGCCTTGAACTATACACAACCTAATGGGGATTTGTTAAATTAAATAAAGAATATACACAAAATAAATACAAAATACTTGAACAATGTGTATTCATTCATTACATACTATAAATAGGTAATAAATTGAAACAAAAGGCTGACGATAATGAAAAGTATTTAGATTCTATTCCAAAATTATCTACACAAAATAAGCTGGATGGGCGACAGTGTAACTGATATAGTTTGAATAACTATACGGTCTATTACAATAATCTAAATACACGGTAGCTCACCCAAGCCAATCAGGTAACACACAGAAATACAAGTACAAGTTTATAAAGAAAGATATTACAGCATTAGAAAATTGGTTGGTACTTAACTTATTCTCGAGCCAGGAATACAAAAGTGCCCATCGGGCATTTACATTGCTATTTATATATCCCAAAAGTCGTGAAAAGTCACGACATCTTTGGCCAATCACAAGTATTGTTTGTTTACATCATAATATCTTTTTATATTGGCTATAACAACAATATATAATGAACTTAAAGTATGTTAAAACTTAATTAATGACTATTACAAGTCCTAACAATTACAAAATCGTATTATTAGGGCACAAATTTCTACTTTTTGGGCGCCACCAATCACAGCAATTTTTTCATGTCGTTAATTTTAACAAAATCTAATTAAGTAGAACATTTTTAAAAATTGGTTAATAAATTACACATTATTTCGTTATTTGAAAATCGTATTCCTAATATATGACAACACATCAATGATACCTTTATATAATTATTTATAAACCTGATTAAACCTGATAAATAATCATTTTAAAACTTATATCTTAAGAACAGATATAATCCAAATGTAAACACGACTTATAATATCAATAATATTAATACAATAATTTACTGTTCTAATGTACCATCATAACATTATCAACTAAGCCTTAATTAAAGGTCATCGTATTATTAAACCTGATAAATAATCATTTTAAAACTTATATCTTAAGAACAGATATAATCCAAATGTAAACACGACTTATAATATCAATAATATTAATACAATAATTTACTGTTCTAATTTACCATCATAACATTATCAACTAAGCCTTAATTAAAGGTCATCGTATTATAAATATAGCCATTGACCAAACGTTTCGTTCGGAAACATGTTTCATCATAATTTCGTTCTAAAAAATCTCCAAGACATCGAATCATTGATTTGACATTGACATTTGGAACTTGAAGACAATTAAAATTGAAGTTTAAAACAGGAACTTAATTTAAATAAACAAAATATGCAGTGTTATTGTTATAGTGTGACCATTAGTGCTGTGCACTCCCTGAGGTATGCGCGCGGTGAGACGGGGGGGAGAATCGGCTGCTGTGCTCTGTCAGTTCGCCGTCAACGCTCGTGGCGGCAGGTAGTGTTATTTGTATCGGACTGTCTATGTCAGACGCACATGACATAGACAGTCCGATACAAATAACACTACCTGCCGCCACGTATATAATCTAATGCTTTTTATAATGCAACTTGTCACACGCAATTGTGAATAAAAATCCAATATTAAGCAGTTAATTTCGCTAATATTAAAAAACAAAACATGCTTAATAACTTCGGGGCAGTCGGGTTATAGAATAAAATAGTTAATTGTTTCACCAAATTACAATAACCTAACCTAGAAAACTTAAAGAATAGTGCGTGGTGGTACACACGGCTACACATCAAGCTATAATTTTCCAGTATAAGCTGAGCTCGCATTCTGTAGGCTTTTTGTAGAATGAGAGATCAGCTTATACTGGAAATGTATAGCTTGATGTGTAGCCGTGTGTACAATGGCCTTATCGTTTAAATCGATCTCTTTTAGGCAACCTTTGGATGAACTATACTTCTACATCGTACATAACGTGTTGGGGTTACTAGTTGAGGATTTTTATGTATGGATTAATCGAAGGTTTAACTTAAAATTTCAAATAGTTTTAAGTTACCTAAATCACATATTTACGTTTCCTTTTTTAATATAACTTAAAGTACTTCTTCGTTAAATCAAAGACAGGACACACAAAATAACCTCAATTCTGGACGTCATGTGTGATCTTATTCCTCCTAGAAATAGAATGAAACCCATTAGAATACTGAAATTGTATTTTATAACTTTCGCGATCACTGTACATTATGACTGATTAAAACTGGTTTTTATCGCATATGTACCTTTTTTAGTTGTTAAAATCTGTCATAGTGACGACCTCCGTGGTGCAGTGGGCGAATAACCGGCTGAGACGCAGGAGGTAGCGGGTTCGATTCCCGCCGCGGAATAAATGTTTACATGATCTACAGATATTTGTTCCGGGTCTGGTTGTTTCTCTATATATTATAAGTATGTATTTACAAAAAAAATACATGTAAGTATACTATCAGTTATCTCGTTCCCATAATACAAGCTCTGCTTAGTTTGGGGCTAGATAGCGCTGTGTTAAATGTCCAGCAATATATATTGATTTATAGTATGTTGTAAGATGAACGAGGATATGTCTAATTCTGAAGACCAAGTGAGTGTAGTTACTGCAGCTGCCATCACTTCTCGACGGTAGCTCCAAGTACTCCAGTCTACCCGCGACCACGGCTGTTGCAATACAGTCAAAACGTCGCGATAAGAAATAAAAAAGTACATATAATACATAAAATGGATAATACAACAATTATTACCCATTTTATACACAATTTTTTTTACCCGGTTTTATAAACCAGTACATATACATATACGGAAATTGTAGCAAACAAAACTATCAAATCTGTTTGAAATAAAATCCCACATTACCCTTTTATTAACACCCTGTATAGCCTTCCTGCACGTAACACCCCGTTACTTCCTTGGCAGCACGCGCCGGATTCGATTTGATTGCTTATTTTACTAGCGTGACTGACTTCGTGCTTGACGTTGACAAGAAACCACAGAGGAATGGTTCTCTAGCGCGCTTTCATAGAGACGATAATGATTAGTGCATGCAGATAATGATCGGGAGTTTATTAGCAACATTATTTCTTGTTTTGTTAAAAATTTGCTTGCTTTGTTTAACATGTTTAACTTTGGCAATGAAAAGGGTTTTTTTAAGTAATGATGGCGGACCAGTATTAGGTATATAAACCTGATCTAAACTTCTAGTCAATAGCTTCAGTAGTTTATGATATGATTAGTTGTAACAGACATACAAATGGACGGACAAAGTTACTAATTATGAGTTGAATTTTCAGTATTTCTGTACATATGGTTAAAAAAAATACACTTAGCACAAGTTTTAAGCACTGCCAAATAGGTTGTAACAAATTTAAAGAAATCAACAAGACTTATCCTTTTTTGTGACGGATGTGGAGCAGTCGATAGAAAAGGTTGCGCCAGTCCATCTCACATAAACTTACAACGGTTCAGTGGCAAGCATGTACACACGGCTACACATGAAGCTATACATTTCCAGTATACGCTGACCTTACATTGTATAGGCTTTTCGTAGAATGAGAGGATAGCTTATACTGGAAATATATAGCTTGTTGTGTGGCCGTGTGTCCTAGGCCAATAATTTTATTATAAATTTTGATTACCGCAGCTTAGCTGTCTGGAGCGCAGTTTGTTTTACACAATAAAGCATTATCTTTAATTTTATTAAGAACGGGTTCCTATATACGTCGGTAACTAGCTACGACTCGTTTCTCCTTGAAAACGTGTCAAAAGTTTGACACTAGTCTGCCATTTTTTCAAGGAGATACGAGTCGAAGTCGGCTACTGACGGATATAGGAACCCGCCGAGAACTTTCTAGATTCACCTCGTTCATTATTATAAATACGAATTTATCACGTACCGTTTTATCGGTATTACGTGCAAAGCCAGACGCGGCTTGGAGTGAATTGAACACACCTTGATGAAGGTTCACGAATTAAACCATAATATTGTTGGTCGTAACACTTTTTCTTCTTTTATTGTGTCAATGGATTATGCATAATTATTTGTAGGTTCGAAACTAAATTAACATTGAGTAGAACCTGACCACGTCTATTTCAGTGTTGGTAGCCTTGTTAAGGTCGTCCTTTGTGCAGGTCGTAGGACACAGAGGACAGTTAAGCAGGTGAGGCATGGTTTGGGGTTATCATCATGGGTCTTCGACACTTCGACCATTTTTGTTTGGGAAGTGTGGGTAAGGGTCGGACTTTCGTGCTTAACCCTGGCTTCAACGTCAGAGACGACTATCTCTGAGTCACGGGGTGATGTCCGGAGTGCCATCCTGGCTTGCAGTTTGGCCTCACAGACGTTACGTGGCCGATGTCTTGGTTAACGTTGGTCCTCTTGTGGTATACGCTATGGAGAGGATGGTGAGCATAGGAGCTTCCACGATAATGGACGAGGTAATGGTCTGGGGTGCCTATAATCACAGCTGGTTAGTGAAGGGGCATTCCCCACCTACATAAGTTTTTCCTGATAAAACGATACGTGATAAATATAGTATTTATATTAATCGTTATCTTTAAAAAAGTAATAGCGTCTCTAGCTATGGTTAAATTATATAATCAGGCTCTATGAAAATACATAAAAACTTGAAACACTTATTTAGCTCAAGCGCTCTTTTGTGTTCACTGAAATAGCATTTTATAACAATTGAAGTTCTTCATACCTGACTATGAAAATACTAATAAAATGTTTACCTAATAAATAGGAATATTACTAACTAGTTGCCCTTCCCGGCTTCGCATTGGTGGACATTTATTTTTTAAATATTTTTATGGTTAATTTTTATACACCTTGGGTTACATTATTGAAGTTTTAGTAGAGATTTTTAATTGTTTTTAGTAATAAATATATCCCATGTTTCTCAAGGATAATGTAGCATTCTAATGGTGATGGAATTTTTGAAATCTAATTTGTAGGTTTTGAGTTTATTTGTATCAAACATACAAAAATACAAATCTTCAAATACAATAGAGTAATAGGTATGAAGGTAAATGACACCATCACAATAATATTATAAAAGCGAAAGTTTGGATGTATGTTTGTTTGTTACTCACGCCGTAACGGCTGAACCGATTTCGATGAAATTTTGCATATACGTAGACTATAACCTAGATCACCAAATAGGCTACCATTTATACCGTAAATCAGTTTCCATGGGATAAAAATGGGGTGTCAAGTCAAGTTGCAACAGCGAGTTTAGGTTTATTTCTAGGTTACCTACACATTAAGTAGTATAACGCGTACGAAGTCGCGGGCTACAGCTAGTTAATATTAATTTTGATAACTACTAGCTACTTAAAAAGTAAATGGTTTATTCGTTAATTGATTACACGTCTATTATTACCTATTAAGGTTCTAGAAAGGAGATCACACACTGGAAAGCGCAGGCCCCTTACTTTATTGAAAGAATAGATTAGATTACAAAATTCTTTATTGCACTAATAAAATAATACATACGCGAACTTAATGCTAATAAGCATTTTCTTCCAGCTAACCTTTATGTGTGAGAAAGTGGTAGTGCCAGAAAATAAAAATTTAAACAAACTTTACCTCAGTATTAAATTTACAAAAATTAAAAATAATAACAATACACATACGTAAACGAAATACACAAATATATCTACATAAAGTGTTAAATTTTTTTGGGGTGTCTTGAAGAGAGATGAAGTGTTTAAAAAGTTAAAATTTGAAGATTCCCATAGAGGCGGCCTTGCGGATTTCCACTGGTAGAGAGTTCCAGAAGCCGATAGCAATCACAGTGAAAGAGTAAGTGAAGAATGAAGTTTTATGCTCAGGCGTCTTGAATAAAAGATGTTGAGAAGAACGAGAAGTACGATCAGGTGGAAAAAGAGGAGAAAAACGTTCTTTAAGATAGCAAAGAGACAGAGAAAGATGACCTGATAAAGATTGCTTGGAGCCGTTGTGTGCAGGCCGCAAAATATCAGTCTCTCTAGAAATCTTTAGGAGATGTATATGTTCAGCAGTGAACGTTCTATTGTTGATATGATGATGATGATAAACCTTCAAACCCAAATGCTTCAGGCAAATAACAATTGCATCACCTCCACATATTTATCTTCCAGGTTTCTCTTGTTATTGACTGGATGCGTTCAACCGCGCAGTTTCACCTCACAAAGGGAGACACGCTCATGTCAAAGAGTTTTTATTTCAACCCCTGTTTTAATTGACTACGCTGGTTGAGTTGCAAAGCGAAATTGATATACCAAATAAAAGTAAGCCCTTTTCATATTCAAAGCGTAACTAACTTTTGAGTTTTCCTTTTTTATTTTAAACCGGAATGTAAATTAAAGCTGGTTGTGTTTTTAGTATTCCGTAGTCAAATTCGTACCTTTTAGTTTGGCTATGTCCGTCTATCAGTCGCTAATTTGGCATGATTATACATCCGTCACGCTTAGCCTGGCTTGCACAACGATCCTTGAACGCATTTAGCGACTAAACATGTTTAAATTTGACGTACTTGTATGACTTTACAACACTAAAATATAATTAGCTACTAAATACGTTTAGAAATCGTTGTGCAAGTCACCCTTAGTTTGTTATGAAATATGTTTTTACAGCTTGTTTATTAAGAATGGTGTAACTGGAAGGAATGGGGAGATCTTTGCCTAAAGTGACAAGGAGATCTAAAATAATAAAAATAACTATTGCTGAAAACTGCATTAAAATCCGTTGAGTAGTTTAAAGGTGGGTTCCTATATCCATCGGTAACCGACTACGCCTCGTATCACCTTGAAAAAGTGTCAAACTAGTGTCAAACTTTTGACAGGTTTTCAAAGAGAAACGAGTCGTAGCTGGTTACCGATGGATATAAGAACCCACCATAAAAGATCTAAGCGAACAGACAGCGGAAGCGACTTCATTTTATACTATGTAAAGATAAAATATAAGGGGAAGTATCACGTTCTGGAACCCAAAATCCCCACCTTTTCTTCTCGAAATCTATTTTTACTTCACATAAATTAATTGAGTAACAAAAACACTTGTGTGGAGCTGACATCAACACGCATTTGGTGGAGCGGCTTTGTTTAGCTGCGATCACCGAACTGAGATGTTAGAAGAGTCATGCACGCCAAGCTAGGTATTTGTCTTCACTTCCGAAAGCAAAGCTATTTCTGCCACCAAGCAGTGAAGGTGCGTTTCCACGGTTCATTCTCGGCTCTAAACCGGACACATACTTTAATAGGGATAATTTTTATTAAATTGTTTAATTAGTATTAGTGGTGTGGGGAAAAATGGTAAAGACGTACCTAGCGATGGGGATTTTAAGAAAGATAAAGTCAAAATCTTTTATTCATTAAAATCACACGGATCACTTTGCAAAATCAATTTTACTACCTGTTCCTTCGCGACCAAGCCAGGAAAGAAAGGCAAAAAACAAGGCTGGTTGTTTTAATGATCCTTTTAGAATACATTACAATACAGAAAATGAATTACATCTAAATTGTAACATTTTGAACGAGTTGGAACAATTTCAATCCCAAGCTTCTCTATCATCTAAATAATCCGATATTTTATAGTAGGCTTTTTTTATGAAGATTTTGTTTAATTGCGTTTTTAAATATGCTAATAAGTTAATTTTTTTACATTACTTTGGAGTTGGTTGTAAAAGCGAACACCTTGCCCTTTAAACGATTTACTAACTTTATTGAGTCTACAAGTGGCAACAGCGAGTTTATTTTTATTTTTAGTATTAAAATTATGATTATCGCTATTTTTCATAAACAAATCAATATTTTTGTGAACATACATTAGATTTTCATACATGTAGATGTATTGGTAAGGGAATATCTTAATATTTATTTCTTTACGTAAACTTAACCAGTTTCCAAAACGCACCATAATGCTCGCATTACTAGATTCCGGCTTGAAGGGTATGGGTGCCGGTGAAAATTCAGGCACATTTTGTGTTCTACGCCTTTGTTGTGAAAACACGATTCCGTAAAAAAAATTTGATTTGAAACAATCCAAAGATGACTCCAAATTAATCTTATAACCGTTCTTATGCGATGAATACATCAATTTAGACCTTGAAACTTTATACAGTTATTCTACACAACATTAATAAGGGCATCTGTGTTTGGAATTTAAAAAATACCTTTTATTTTAGAATGAAAATTCCTAACTTTTGCACTAATGAAACCATTCGCTTCGGACGCCTGGTCCGTGATTCAGTCTGGCCTTGTCTTTCAGACGGGGTACTCGATAAAAATCGTCAAACATATGAACAACGGCGATATAGGACATGCAGCGGCGCGCGGAGAAGCGGGGGTGAAATTCAAGTTTGGGCTGAGGTATAGTCAACTCTTAACGCGCCGGCGAACCCTGAGTGCAACTTCAATTCGGCCGCGTCAAATACTTTGCCCTGAATATCGCTATCCCTGCTTAGTGACGAAGTTTACCCACGTAGAGCGACAGTGATAGCAATAGAATGATTATAAATTTGATTAGATTTTGACCGTGTTTCGTAATACCAAAAATGATGACTGAAAACTTATACAGACGATATAATCTATGTTCCCATGACTAGGATACGTAGGATGTTGTTGTTTTTAATACGAAACAGTTAGGTTGAAAACCGGTATTTTATGACGTAAAAATATGCAGAATGCGATACGATTCTATTCCATTTTAGGTAAGTATATTGATCTAATATATGGTTGGGAACCTAGATAAATACTATTCAAATTAAAATAATACCTTATTAAGGTAGAAATATGCTCCAATTAGAAACGATCTTGGTAGTACGTGTTGTATGAGCGATTGGCCCTCCGGTGTCCCCTTAAGTGGGCCGTATGTGTGTTTGTCGTATTAGTGGTACGACAAAAGCTTTTTAACTGACTTCAAAAAAGGAGGAGGTTCTCAATTCGACTGTATTTTTTATGTTTGTTACCTCAAAACTTTTGACTGGATAAACCGATTTTAATGATTCTTTTTTTATTTGAAAACTGGTGCTTCTTGTATGGTCCCATACTCATTTGGTCCAGTTCTGGCAGTGGCATCCATGAGAAAACCATATAAGTCTTAAATGTGTTTAATTTTTATGTTATGTTAAGTTTGTTAGCTCAGAACTCCGTTAATATCCACCGGTTTATAAAAATAGTTTTTTATTTGAAAGGATATACTTTTAGATTTAACACATAGAAATTTAATCAAAATTAATTGAGTTGTTTGGTTTTTACTGTTATCTGAAGTCGGTTATATTTTTGTTACCTAAAAAGTACGTTGTTACGTAAAAGTTGCTTGTTTCTTTTAAGTTTGTGAGAAAGTGTTACTTATTCTTTAGATCAATTGATCTACGTACCGCTTAAATCCTATGTTTATGGTAATCTATATTCAGTTGCAGTATTTAAACGATCCCTGTATGAAAATCACATAATTGATTATCCGTTAATTTATTTTATTATATTAGAAACGACAAACAGTTTTACTTTGCATAGTAAGTAACATGGCGTGAACAATAAATGGTGAATATACACACAGCTACACATAGCTATACATTTCCAGTATAAACTGACCTCTCATTCTACGAAGAGCCTACACAATGCAAGGCCAGCTTATACTGGAACCTTATAGTTTGATGTGTAGCCGTGTGTACAACCCACGGCGTCATCCATAGATTACATATTTAGAAATTAATAATTCACTCAAGTCTATGTTGAAAATTCACGTGTTTATGTGCTTATGACAGAGCATACATAGAGTCGACATGTGTAAAAACACAATCATCAAGAGTCTGGCGGATAGTCTGATGCTGACGGCAGCGTATCGACGTTGGATGGAAATAGCCACCTAACCTAAGTACCTAATTTTTAAATAATTGTTTTATTGTTTTTTTATTATTGAGTAATTGTTTTAATTTAGTTAAGTGTAGATTATAATAATGGATCACTGTGTCTGAAATAAAGAATTATTATTGTAGGTGCTTAGGCAGACGTTATATTAAGACAAACAAAACTTTAACACAAAATAATATAATCAAACCTGCAAAAGTAAAAACAACATATGATATTTAGTTTTAGAGATGATTTTTAAGGAATCCTAAATTTTAACAAGTTCTCTAACTTGTTATCATTCTCTTAAAAGTGATTTCTGATTCAAAAAAGATGTCGATGTATGGTAACGCCATCTATTTACTGTATAAGGTAACTCTTTTCTTGACCTATATCCTATCCACAAAACCATTCCTTTACCGTGCGCCCGTCTCGCTGAAGGCGTTGCTTGAGAAGAGAATACATACTCACCGGTGCGCGAGCTGGTAAGAATTGTTGACTTTCGTTCGCGATCACTGAAACCCGCTGAAGAAACCCCCGTTATAATACCGTTAATACCGTAAATAATTATAAACCACTGAATTTAATTACTTTAATTTAGTTTATATTGTCGCTTGAACACACGGCTACACATCAAGCTATACATTTCCAGTATAAGCTGACCTCTCATTCTACAAAAAGCCTACACAATGCGAGGTCAGCTTATACTGGCAATGTATAGCTTGATGTGTAGCCGTGTGTACAAAGTTACGCGTTCACCTTACACTGGTACTCAAATTCACCTTGTTGTGGATTAGGGCGTTGCTATCTGCGACACAGTATTCTATACTAATATTATAAAGAGGAAAGATTTGTTTGTTTGTTTGTATTGAATAGGCTCCGATACTACTGGACCGACTTAAAAATTATTTCACTGTTGGGAAGCTACACTATCCCCGGGTGAGGTAGGTTACTTTTTACCCAACTGCACAGAAGGAGGATAATGTTTTTATTGAAAAACTACGCGTGCGGAGCTGCGGATTTGTCAGTTAGTATTAAAAAAGCAGGTATCATCGTTCCATTTTTGTAATGTCTTATGTTTATTGTTCCTAATAAAGATTTACTGTACTTTTCGTTCGTTTTCACTGTTTTTATATTGACTATTGTTCTTACTGAAGGCATTAAAATAGCCTCAGATTTTCCGTGGGGACGTTCTATAAAATACTGGGACCCTGATGATATTCGCGAAGTGTGCAAAAAGGGTCATCATCAAAGTTGTTCCAGGATTCAAGAGGTCAGTGCGCACATTCCTTTATCCTCAATGTTCTCCAGGGTTACCTTCTGAGCTCCTACGAGCTATCGAATGCGTAAGGTTCTGACGAAAGAGCGCCATCGATGTAGAGAACGTTCACCGGCATTGGTTCGGTGAGTGGGAGTTGCAAACAAGGGGCGTGCGCGTACTTTGACGATGCACTGTCCTCAGTATTATGTAACATACCTTATTGCTAATGTCGATGCAATCAAACTTTTTGTGGAAAATTCCATGTAATGTCATTGCCTTCAAATTTTGTAATTACATACTTATAATACCTATATATAGAGAAACAACCAGACTCGGAACAAATATCTGTAGATCATGCAAACATTTGTTCCGCGGTGGGAATCGAACCCGCTACCTCCTGCGTCTCAGCCGGCTATTCGCCCACTGCACCACGGAGGTTGTCATCAGGTCTTCAAGTAGATTCTCCTGTTCTCAAGTGTTAAAAAGTCATATCGTTCTAGGAGGTCACTGTAGGATAGATAATAACAATGACATCTATTAATAACAAAGCGAATGTATTCAGTCCTAGTTATTTTTTTAATGTACTTAGTGGTTATACATAATTATAAAATCATATTTTTCCTTTCCAAGTATGATTGAGATTTGTATTTTTTTTAAACGTAATATTCACATAATTAGGTTATAAAATAACGCCTGATATTGTAGGAGGGTGCTTCTAACATTAGTGTTCAACGGGCTTTGACATAATACACAGCTAGCCTTATTTAGATAATGTGTGTATTGAATGCATGTTTTGAATCTGGTTATTTTCCTTTAGCTTAAAATCATTGCCGTCCACTTACTACATTTGCGTACCTACTTAAAAATAAACTAGTGGTTCGCCCCGAACTCTCTCGCATAATCTTTGACTATCAAAATAGTGTTTTGATTTTGCCGTAAATAGTATTTACGGCAAAATCAGTAATTCATACTTTTTTACGAATACCTTTTACTTACAGTAAATAGTACCCTACTACGGAAAAGCTAAAAGGACGGGTTATGTTTTAGTAGTTTAAGTATGTTTTAGTGTAGTTTTTAGTAGTTTACCTTTGTTCCACAGTAGCGTCTAAACTACTACCGATTTTGATGAGTGAGTATCAATCGGTTCGTTATTATGGTCCGAGTGACATAGGCTATATGAGTCTGGTTTGTTGATTATTGATTTTATTTCATCTAAATAATCCTTTATTTTGTAGCCAGCGTTCAAATCAGCTGTTTTTTAGACTTAGTGCCCTTACATAATCTTAATTATTAAGGTCGAATTTTGAGACCTGAATTAGAATGACCTCTATAAAGATTAAGAACGTGAAACCTTTGGGTTCAAGTAGTATGAGTTTGTTTTCTTAATTGAGAAATACAGTAATTGCAATTCTACTTCAAATTTTAACTATAAATTACAGTTTTAATTTGTTTGCAATGTTAATGAATGAACTAAATTAAATCCATTATTAAATACATTAAACGTAGGCTGTATGTTTAGTCCTTAATTAAATGTCCTGTATTCTAATTTATTCGTTTAAAGACGCAGTGAAGGTCCATCCCTCTCGCGCTAATGCGATTTCCTAGATGTTATATGCGTCCTCTCCCTCTTCCCCACCTCCAGTCAATGACGACGTCCGTGGCGCCGTTGGTGAAGAGTCGGCTAGGACGCAGGAAGATGCGGGTTCGTGTCGCGGAACAAATGTTTGCATCATCTACAGATATTTGTTCCCGTTCTGGTTGCTTCTTTATATATAAGCATGTATTAAAAAAAACGTATATGAGTCTAAAATCCCGCAATGCCTCAAGACCAGGGTGTTTAACCAATGTGTCCTGCCCATTCTTACTTACGGTTCCGAGACATGGCCGCTCACAAAGGAATACATGCATAAGATTAGAGTAGCTCAACGGGCAATGGAGCGTGCCATGCTCGGTATATCACTCTTGGACCACATTTCCAATGTATGAATCCGACGTCGCACAGAGGTTGTGGACGTGGGTATGAGGATCGCAGGGCTGAAGTGGAGATGGGCTGGACACTTGGCTAGGAGGGATAACAGGCGTTGGACGAAGGCGATTACAGAGTGGTCGCCAAGGGATCCTCGTAGACCAAAAGGCAGACCATCCGCCCGATGGTCAAATGGCATTGAAAGCGTAGCTGGGTGTCAATGGATGAGACTCGCAAGGGACCGGAAAGAATGGCGCAATAAAGAGGAGGCCTATATCCAACAGTGGGTGCAGACGGACTGACATGAATGAATGTAAAATAATGAATATGAGTATTCTATCAGTTATATGATTCCTATAGTACAATCTTTGCTTAGTTTGGGGCTAGATGCCGCTGTGTGAAATGTCCAGCATTAATATTATTTGAATGAGTCAAGAAATGGCGGATGCTCGCAACTATGCTATGTATTGCTCCATATTTAACATTCCTAATTACAGGAAATGTTCAGAAAGAAGAGTATTAAAATAGTGGAGTGCAATTTGCCTCACGAGGTAACGAAAAAAAAGTGCTGGAAAACAAGGATTGGGATGTTCGTAATAGTTTCCTGGAACAAAGGCATAATGCAGGTGTTGCTCCTAATTAATAGTAGAATTCCTTGAGAAAGGGCACACCTGGGGAAGAACTACCACCATACCTATTTTTGCCGCCAAGCAGCTGTGTTTCGGTTTAAAAGGCATGGTGAAATTACAAGCACACACCTGTCTTAAGCTGGTGAACGCAAGGCCGTGCATCTGAGGGCACGTTTCTTAAGTGCGTGACTTACGAGAAAATACTTTGTTATAAGAAACTGATTAAAACGACTGCTGATTTAAAGGCATAATTTAAAGCACCATTAACTTTGACGATGGTAATTTATGCAAATTACCAAATTACCATCTGCACTCGTACACACGGCTACACATCAAGCTATACATTTCCAATATAAGCTGACCTTTCATTCTACGAAAAGCCTACACAATGCGAGGTCAGCTTATACAGGAAATGTAAAGCTTGATGTGTAGCCGTGTGTACTACTTAACGGAAGTGACTCAATAAGGTACTTAATTTGGCAGAAAGAAGTAGGCTTTTTTAAAATGAATGTATGTTATATGCCTAAAACGAGCCAAGAGCTAGCGAGTCTGCCCGGAACCAAAAACCAGAATCTGTGTTCTTTTCAATTCATTATTGAAGTTGAAAATTCACCCTCTTATATATCCATCATCATCATCACCGTCATATCAGCCATAGTACGTCCACTCGCTTGCTTTTTTCCATACGATCTATCATGCAAACGATAAACTCGCTAATTAAGTCCCTGATGCACTGCTGTTCCTCAAAATGTATCGAGTGTTTACAAATTTACCACGTAAACGTGTGTTTACCCCATAAATTATTGTCAACATGTCACCTGTACATTATTAAGAGTTGATAAAAAGCGACATGAGTCCCATTACTTTCGAAACCTCTCTGAAAAGCGAAAAAACCTGTATAATTCATTTATTTTTGAATAATTGAATAAATCACGGTAATGGAACGAATTTTTTTGCAAATGGATCCGTTTTCAAAAAGGCTTTTTGTTGCTGACAGGTACCTGACCCTGTGTTTTATATATTATAACAAGCTTTTGCCCGTAGCTTCACACGTGTGTCAATGAAAAATATGATGTAGGAGAACGCGGCTTTTTGGTAGTCTTTAGAGAACTTTTTCTAACACCCTGGGTAAACAAATGCTAAAATACCACTCTGCATTAACATTCTTTTGATCTTCAAGTGGAATTGTGCAGATGGGACTCGTAGCTGAAGAAAAAAATGCGATAATTTTTTTACCAACGTTTCTCGCCTGCCTCACTTTTGTTGGCCTGTTCTCATTTTCGAATACCCATTCACAAGATTGCTTTTTTTTCGGGTTCAAAACAATAAATCCAAGTTTCCTCTCCTGTGACAACGTAATAAACAGCATTAGAATGTCCGTGGTCGTACTTCAGTAGCATCTGTGAGCACCATTCCACGCGAGCCCGCTTCTGCTCCGCTGTCAGTTCATGAGGGATCCAACGACAACAAAGTTTCTGAACTTTTAATTCTTCGTGGAAAATTTTCTGAATTTGGCTCATACCAATCCCCAATAATTCTCGAATTGTCTCTTAGGTAATCCGCGGATTACCTATGAGACCGCGCTTTCTTCGGTTAGACGCTTAACAGTAGCCACATTATTTTCGTTGACGGCAGTTGAAGGCCGTCCTTCACGAAATTGGTCATGTAAAACAACTTGACCTCTCTCAAATTCAGTAATCCATCACCTTACGGTGCTCAAATAAGATGCTTCTCTCCCAAAAGCATTTTGAAGACGAGCGGAACAGTCTTGTGGAGAGAGAAAATTTTTAAAATCATTAAAAATCATCGCTCTACAATCTTTTCGACCTAATTCCATTTTCGTTGCGTACGTAGAATTTTGATGTGTGATAAAAATAATTGACAAATGATTTCCCGCCACTTTGTTTTTAACTACGAAGGTTGCAACGTTTCAAAAAATATAACATTCGAAATTCAAATAGTTCCAGATTAGCTAGAAGTGCAAAACTTTTAGTGTGCCCCATGTATGACTTCTTAGTGCGAACGTAAGTAGGTACACACACACGCACGTTTTTTTATCATTTTCTTTATCTTATTGCGCGCATGGAGGAGTGTGAGATTTGGTATAATTAATGTTAATATGGATAAAGAGACGTGTTCTGGAGTGGAGACCACGTCTAGGCAAGCGAAGTGTAGGACGCCCTCCGGCTAGATGGAGTTACGATTTGCGCACTGTGGCTGGCAAGGATTGGATGAGAAGAGCTGAGGATCGGGCTAAATGGCGAACCCTGGAAGAGACTTACGTCCAGCAGTGGACTGTTATAGGTTGATGATGATGATGATGATTGCGAAAGAAGACACTAAAATAAAGCTAAACATATACATAAATTATTGTCAAATTTCAACCACTGTACGCTAGCAACTATATTATACAGAGTGTTTTTTTTAACTGTAACAGTACGGCAGCACCCATAACCAGAGGAGATACACCCATAACCAGAGGAGATCTTTTAAAACATCAGCTCGTTTTCGAAGAAAAACATTTTGGCATTAAAATTTGTTTGGTCAAGTGAATTAAGTTGATAATTTTTTTTTTATGCCGATCGATGCAGTCCTTTGTAAGGATCATTTTATTGTATCGGATAGAAAAAATCTGAACAGCGAAAGTTAGTCAAATTAGATAAAAAGTTTTCTCATACAACAGGACAAACAAGTTCCTTCTACAAATATTTTATCAGATTCTAATTGCACATTAAAGAAGTATTCATACTGAAGCGATTAAGAAGTTTAGGAACTCCATGCTCTCATGAGCAATTCAAAAACATTTCGTATTTCAGAACAATTTTGAATTTCGAACATGGTTCTTGCACCTGTCGGACTTTTGTATCAGTCATTACATCATCTTATTTGTCCTATCATGGCATTGTCAAATACGCAAAAAGTAGACTTAATTGAAGCATACTTCCTCCAAAATGTTCGGAAACGAGCTGATGTTTTAAAAGAAACTGCACCTGTATCTTCTTTGGTTATGGGTGCTGCCGTACTGTTAAAGTTAAAAAAAACACTGTATAAATAAATAATGCTAAACATTCACAGAACACATAGCCTCAAAGCCTGTACATTATCGGAACCAGATAATTGATATAATACTGTTCTTTTGTATATATGTACCTACTTATAATAGGTATAGGAACATCCGGAACAAATATCTAAGATCATGCAAACATTTGTTTCGCTGCGGGAATCGATATTTCTGGATATTCTAAGTATGTATTTACAAAAAAAAATGTATATAAGTATTATATCACTTATTTGGTTCCCCTAATACAAGCTATGCTTAGTTTGGGGCTAGATATCGCTGTGTGAAATGTCCTGCAATATTTATTTATTTATTTATTATACAAAAATACAAGTATTTTCAACTAAATGTGTTTTTTATGTTACCTGTTCATAGAGCAAGCATATGGCCCAACTGATGTTATATGGTAACCATCGCCTATAACGAAGCATTGCCTCATATGTTACGCATCCTAAAAACGTGCCCTACGTTGCACTGCCCTGCGCCTATCAACTTGAGGCATACAGGTGTAAAGCCTTACAGATGGTTGAAGCCCTTCAAACCAAAACACAGCTATGCTGCTTGGCGGCAGAAATAGGTATGGGCTCGGCCAGGAAAGTACATACTTCCCCAGCCGTGCCCTTTCACAAGGAAATCTACTACGTGGTGCAGTGGGCGAATAGCCGGCTGAGACGCAGGAGGTAGCGGGTTTGATTTCCGCCGCGGAATAAATGCTTGCACGATCTATAGATATTTGTTTCGGGTCTGGTTGTTTCTCTATATATTATAAGTATGTATTTACAAAAAAAAATGTTTGTAAGTATTATATCAGTTATCTGGTTCCAATAGTACAAGCTCTGCTTAGTTTGGGGCTAGATAGCGCTGTGTGAAATGTCCAGCAATATTATCTGATCTGATCTAATATATATATAATTTATATTTCTAAGAATTTCAATCAACACACACTAACATATAACTACTCTTGTTTTTTTTTTAAATTTCGTACACACGGCTACACATCTAGCTATAAATTTTCAGTATAAACTGACCTCTTATTCTACGAAAACCCTACTAAATACGAGGTCAGCGTATACCGGAAATGTATAGCTTGATGTGTAGCCGTGTGAACATCTGTAAAAATAATAGCCTAAAAAAGCAAGAATATTGCCATTACATAAATAACAATAATAAATAACGGGTGTTCACGAGTTTCACGTGTTAACAAGCAATCAAGAAAACAGTTTTCTGAAGCGATACCCATCAGTGTAATATTAACTCCTGAGAAATAAACACAGGGGTTTAATGTACTGGGAGAATTTCTGTATTAATTTTGTAGCCTATTATGGCAACGGCTAGGTAAAGCGAAAAGCTACGACTTTAGTGTGCTAAAATAGTCAGGATGACGACCTCCGCGGTACAGCGGGCGAATAGCCGGCTGAGACGCAGGAGGTAGCGGGTTCGATTCCCGCCACGGAACAAATGTTTGTATGATCTACAGATATTTGTTCCGGGTCTGGATGTTTTTTTCTATATGCTTATTATAAGTATGTATTTACAAAAAAAAGTATATTAGTGTTCTATCAGTTATCTTTTACCCATATTACAAGCTCTGCTTAGTTTGAGGCTAGATAGCGCTGTGTGAAATGTCCAGCCATATTTATATTTAAATCTGACCATACAGAAATGCAACACTTTTAAGCGCATGTTTAAATAAATCCTATCCAAAAATTAGTTTGGAAATTTTTAAACACGCATTAAACAGAGGTTTATCTTGTTTGTGGTATCAAATCCTAAATGTTGTTTTGTACACGCGACTACACATCAAGCTATAAAATTTCCAGTATACGCTGACCTCGCATTGTGTAGGCTATTCGTAGAATGAGAAGTCAGCTTATACTGGAAATTATAACTTGATGTGTAGCCGTGTGTACGATTTCAGTACTAAACGGCTAGACCGATTTCGATAAAATTTGGTATTTTATGATCGGGATTGAGACGTTGGCTCCATTCTACCAAATTATCCTACTAATAGTATAAGCGCGAAAGTTTGTATGTTTGTTATTCTTTCACGCCGGAACGGCTGAACCGATTGCCATGCAATTTGGTATGATATTAACCTGGATTAACATATAGATTACTTTTATTGGCAAACCACGCATGCGAAGCCGCGGATTGGTCAGCTAGTATTCAATAACGTGTGTTCTATTATACCAGCTATCTCTATCTCTATTAAACCAGCTATCTCTATCTCTGTTATTATTATCTGCCAGTGTCGGTATAAATTAATCCTTAGAGCCAGAGCAGAATGCCGAACAATAAACGAATAGAGCGTTCAACTACACTGTTTTGCTAAGCTATAATTTTTTGAATAGTATGGACAAGCATATTTCCTATGAAGTCCAAAATTTTCTAGCTATTTAAGTTTTTCGTCGCACTAACTGCAGATACCTACCTATTAAGCTACGTAGAGACAATTTAAAACGAACTTTTGATATATTTCTACGATACATGTAAATATAATGTAAATCAATACATGTAATATAATTTTAAAAATGAGGTCGCTAATAATACTTAGTGGCTTCTTTAGAGTAAACATTGTATTTCCTTGCGATATTTATTGTAAAAGTATATGTATATATTTTATATTTATTTACGAAAGTAAATAGGTAAGTAAAAAGTAAGTAGGTATATATTAGGTTTAGGTATTTATTTATTTTTATCCTACATAAATAGGTATTTATTGTAACACCGCCTCCTCGCACGCATTTTTTCAATCCAGTCCATCCAAAGGTTGTCTGGAAGAGATCGCTTTGAGCGATAAGGCCGCCCATTGTACCACCATCTATTAGTCTTTAAGTTTTCTAGGTTAAGTTATTTTAATTTGGTGTAACAATAAATAATTATCTATTTATCTATCTATCTATAATTACTGATTAGAACGGGTATTTATCGCGTATGTACCGTTTTCGTATATTGTGTTGCAACAGTCCGCCCACGACCACGGCTGTTGTAACACCATCGAAACGTCGCGATAACAAATAAAAGAGGTACATATACGCGTTAAATACCTGTTATAATCAGTAATTATATACAGTGATCGCAAAAACATGAAAAATACATGAAAACAGCTTGACTTCTCCTTTTCAGGATTTTAAACAGCAAAATAGTGGTGTTTTTTTATATGTGTTTTTGTGTTTGTATCTATTTGTCTGTCTATGACATCATAGTTCCAAAACAGATGGACAGATTTAAACATAAAATATATTAATATATTGACTACCTCCGTGGTGCAGTAGGCGGATAGCCGGTTAAGACGCAGGAGGTAGCCGGTTCGATTCCCGCCGCGGAACAAATGTTTACATGATCTACAGATATTTATTCCGGGTCTGGTTGTTTTTCTATATATTATATGTATGTATTTACAAAAAAAAATGTTTACCTAGTCAGGTCATAAGTATTGTCACACAGTAAAAACTTTTCTTTTAGAATGCTGGCCACAAAAAAGTTTATAGAATTCGAATTTCAAATTGTTCATGAAAATAAAAATGTATATTTTTTAGAGTTTTACCATTTTTAAATATGGAGTGGATGCTTAAAGAAGACCGTGTTGCAGTTATTACGTTGCATCGTTGCGGTTACGCGCCAATTCAAATATTTGACATACTGAAAAATTTTAATATAACCAAAAGATTCGTTTATCGCACCATCAAACGATACAATGAAGACTCTAGTGTAGATGACAGGTCAAGAAGTGGTCGCCCTCGGTCTGTTAGGACTCCAGTAGTGATAAAAGCTGTGAAGGCGCGAATTCAAAGAAATCCCAAACGTAAGCAGAAACTGTTGGCCCTTTAGATGGGGTTAAGCAGAACCACGATGAAAAGGGTGTTAAATGAAGATTTAGGGCTTCGGGCATATCGAAAAAAAACAGGACATCGTTTGAATGCTCGTCTAATGGACCTGAGACTGAAGAGATGCCGCGCTTTGTTGAAGCGGTACGCGGGAAAAAATATCGGGAAATTCTTTTTTCGGATGAAAAATTTTTTACCGTAGGAGAGAGCTACAACAAACAAAATGATAAGGTGTACGCACACAGTAGTGAAGAAGCGAGCAACCGTATTCCGCGTTTCCAACAAGGTCATTTTCCATCCTTGCTATTGGTATGGTTGGGAGTTTCTTATTGGGGCTTAACAGAGGTACATTTTTGTGAGAAAGGTGTAAAAACGAATGCAGTTGTGTATCAAAATAACAGGCACTGGGTATTCCAACAAGATTCGGCGCCAGCTCTTAGAGCGAAGAGCACACAAGACTGGCTGGCGGCGCGTGAAATCGACTTCATCCGGCACGAAGACTGGCCCTCCTCCAGTCCAGATTTGAATCCGTTAGATTACAAGATATGGCAACACTTGGAAGAAAAGGCGTGCTCAAAGCCTCTTTCCAATTTGGGGTCACTCAAGACATCCTTGATTAAGGCAGCCGCCGATATTGACATGGACCTCGTTCGTGCTGCGATAGACGACTGGCCGCGCAGATTGAAGGCCTGTATTCAAAATCACGGAGGTCATTTTGAATAAACCATAGTGTCATAAGAATCTATGTTTTGTTAAGTTCATTTTAGTATATATATGGTTACATAACGAATAAACTTGTTTCAATTATTTTATATTAAACATGTGACAGAATTTATGACCTGACTAGGTATAAGTATTCTATCAGTTACCTGGTACCCATAGTACAAGCTCTGCTTAGTTTGGGGCTAGATAGCGCTGTGTGAAATGTCCAGCAATATTTATTTATTATTTATTTATTTATATACAAAAAACAAAAACTTGGTAAAATAGACGCACAAAATAATAAATATCATGATGTATAGTTTACCTTATCCATAGTTAGCTTTTGCTAAGACACATCTAAAGGTGCCCCCTTAATTTGTTGACCGTCCCCCCTTAATATCCGACATCAACATCAAATATCCGAATGGACTGTCTATAACCCGTGAAATTAAGCCCCAGTCACAGAAGAAATACTAGTTCTATGTACAGAACTCTCACTCAAATAATCAAAAACGCATCACGATCAACCATAAGGTGTACACTGTTTTCCCATACATTTATAGACTGACCAATATCGTGCGCTTGCACCGAAGGGCTCCCAGCAATATTTATTAGACTCTCTTTATATTCAGTTGAAGTCCGTCTTACGCTGCGTTAACTAGGTACTATGTTGTCTTGATCTCTATGTGGATACGTTGCCATACTATAGGACTTAGCTGTTATGCCTATGTGCCAGTATTTACAGGAACATACCATAACTGGAACACAGCAGCACAAGTACTGCTATTTGGCGGCAGATAAAGGTAAGGCGGTGGTGCCCACTTCCTCGAGCCCGTTCACAAAAGCTCTACTACCAGTAAAACATGACACAGTGACCTACTCCAATGTCGCCATAGACGTTACGAGGTACTGGTAAAAATTCTTAAAGCCATGAAAGAACAATCAATACTCAACTCAAAATTGTTGTATTACACAATGTACCCATTGGTGATAATTGATAGGTATTTTTTTAATACCTGATCATTACGGACCCTGTTGCGCACAACACTATTTTGTAGAGAATGATGACGTCATTGTTCTTGTCAGGTTATATTCATTTTAAAAATAAAATACAGTGTAAACTCTATATAACGACACTCAAGGGACTGAGCATATTTTTAAGTTATAGAGAGTTGTCGTTAAATGGAGAGAAGTAAAATCTGTTTTAGAAAAAGAAAACGTTTATTTCTGATTTGTCTTGTTAAATAGTACCTACAATAAAAATCTGTTTTAATTTTCTCTCCCGCCTCTATCGCGCGTATCATCAAAACTTTTTCGTCAATACACAGTGATTTTCTCTTACTAGCCATGTTTACAATTTGAAAGTTTGTAAGCTACTAAGAATATGACAACGTATAGATAAAATCCATCACTTCTACTAACAACAGTCTGCAGCTACACGTGCAAGCAATCCCATTTTGTAAACAAAAGAACGGATTTCTTAGAAAGTTTGGTGTGTATGATGCCGACAGTAGAGTTTATTATGGTCTAGGATAATAAAACGACAAAAGGATACACACAGCTGCGCAGTTTTTATTAATTTGGCAACTTAAAAAGAACTTTTTATTACAAATTGTTGTCGTTATTGAGAGTGGGTGTAATGCTATACAGAGAGTACCATTGTATGCAAGACAAGCTAAACCAACCAAAGCCGAATTATTTCGACGCTTTAGAGAGTTTGTCGTTAAAACGAGTGACGTTACATGGAGTTTACACTGTATTGTAATCTATTTGTCAAAGGAGGTAGTAGATAAGTATCTTTAATTTGTTATTAAAATATTGTTTACTTGTATTTTAGTAGTTAGTATTTTAGTTGTATAAATTTGATGTTAATAGTCTCATTTTTAAAAGTGTCATGTAGTTTGTTAAATATTTTGATCAAAATTACGTAAGTGCTAGAAGAGTGTAGTTTGAGTCGAGAAGTAGGTATCACAAGCTTGTTTTTGTATCGCAATAAGCGTGTCGTATGCATTTCTTCCCGTGTTGGGGAGAAGTTGCCTTGCAATTATAACGATCATTTCAAAAAGCCTTGCTGTAAGAAAGAAGCTTTAGTTAGGCGTTGGCGCCTTGGAGCGGCGGGAAGTCCTAGGTTGGAATATTTCTACCTGACTTCGGGTAACTTAATTTCATATTAGTATATTATGTTTGTGCCAAAAGTAAGGAGTGCGACAGGCCTTTCCCAGTCTACCCTTGTTCTTATTAACGTTCAGTTTACCGGGTATTCAAATTGAATAGCTCAGGTCAAGGTGAACTATTTAACGGCAAATTAAAATATAAATATAAATTTACTCAATTCTATTGTATATTTTAACTGTATTAATAATTCATTGTTCGTTCTATTTATTTTTAATTAAGCATATTCTGTAATTTTGTTTGTTAATTGTTTTTAGGTTTTAGGTAGGCAGGTATTATAATGAGATATCTAAAAGGATCCAATTGGGATGGGCCGTGTTCGGCAAGCTGGAAGACATCCATAAGTCGCATAAAACTTCATAGAGTCTGAAGACCCGCTTATTTAGCCTATGTGTTCTGCCCACCATGACTTACGGTGCCGAGACATGGACGCTCACGCAGGAGGCTGTGCACAGGTTAGGAGTTACACAGAGGGCCACGGAGCGAACATGCTCGGCATCAAACTCTTAGATCGATTGCCAAACGTCGAGATCTGTAGAAGAATCAGGGTTTATGACGCTGGGAATCGAGTTACGGATCTCAAATGATCTTGGGTTGGATACTTGGCAAGACGTGGTGATGAGAGGTGGAGCACAGTAGCGAGTGAATGGCGGTCGAGGAATGGGTTTAGAAGAGTAGGACGTCCGGCAGCGAGATGAGTGGACGACATCGTTAGAGTCGCGGGTCGTCAATGGGTGAGACTAGCGCAGGATCGTGATGGATAGCACAAACTTGGGGAGGCCTATACTCAGCCGTGGGTGAAGTCGGGCTGTTGATGATGATGATGATGAGGTATTAAAAGGCATGTCATTTATTTTCAAATAATTTTTGTAATATTTTTTAGTTAATATTGATAAGTTGATTAGTATTTTTCTGTCACTTCTAATGATTTTATTGTTACTCGCTCGCCACCTATTTAAATGCTGTATATACCTAAAAATTGTAATGTCACTTGGATTTACTCTCTATCGTATATAATTTATATTCAATTTGGTGTTCAATAAGTTGGTACTCAATAAATAAAAATAATTTATAAACAAATATACAGAGCAAAGTGAATTTTAAAGATTTTAAAATGAAATTTATATCAAATTTTGTATATTTATCAACATTTTATAAACGTACCTATATTTTTTTGTCAACCTATATTGTCCCACTGCTGGGCAAAGATCTCCCCCCAAGTCTCTCCATCTATCTCTGTCCTGTGCGACACTCCACCACTCCTGCTCGAAGGCAACAAGATCGTCTCGCCAACGCTTTCTTGGCCGACCCCGACCGCGTCTTCCATCAGGGCTCCAGGTTGTGGCTAAATTAGCCCACCTATCGGGGTGCATTCTACTAATGTGTCCCGCCCAATCCCATTTGAGCCTGTCTTTTCTCCAACATCGGCAATGTATAAATAGACTAAAATAAAAACCGTAACTCAGCATATATTACGATAATATTATCTTCTGAAGCACTGGGGCCCAATTCTACTAAAACAATCGCTTCACTATGTATTGCTATTATACCGTTTGGTATTCTACAAATACAGTTTTTCAATGACCGTCTCTGCTGTGACAACACAATGTATTATTTTAATTTAATTGTATTGTTAATTTGTATACTGTGTAGATTCTTATTTGTAATTAAGATTTTAATTTGACAATGGTTTATGTAATTAATGTTTTAATTATTTTATATTAATATGTGTAATTGGTTAATCCATTCTAATTAAAAAAATAAATAATTAAACACCATTAAAAACATGCCAGCTTATGAAAGAAACGACAATTTGTACCCGTTAAATAATGGTATGCCTTCTTAATAGTTTTTTTTAGTAATTACCTGAATTGGGCCCCTGGTATATTGAGATGCCTTCACGCGTGTAATGGAGCCTACACGTGTAAACGATTACTTTGAAGCCTATGAACAATTTCTTCCCACAGCGGCTTGCAGCGTCCACACATAGAGCCCATAAGCAGCCACAACTGAGACACGCGCGTTACACAGCTGCTATTTTATAGATTAAGTAATAAATGTGCCTGAGAAAAACAAAAGCCTACCTTTGAAAATAATTTCATTTCAGATACTTTCATCTAAACATAAAACCTAGTAATCAAGTCAAATTATTTTTATTTCAGGTAAATTGAGAAAGCTTGTGACAGGAAGTTGTTCTAAAAATTGGTGGTTACAGACATTGCGTAACCTTATGCTCAAGCTGCTTCAAGAGCTTTAAGCTAAGTTTTACTAAGAAAACTTTCGTGATTGATTTCAATCATTATTATAAATACGGGATTTATCACGTACCGTCTTATCGGTGTTTCAAACAGAAATCCCGTATTTATAATAATGGAATCAAGGTAAGCTTAAGAATAAGCTTGTGATTTGGGGCTCAGACTACTAATTACAGAAGTACCTTTATGAAATACTAGCTGAACAATCCGCAACTTTGTACGCGTAGTTTTTCAATAAAAACATTACCCTCCTTTTGTGTGGTTGGGTAAAAACTAACCTATGTTACTTAAGGATAATGTAGCATTCTACTAGTGAAAGAATTTTTGAAACCAGACTAGTATCTTTTGAGTTTATTCGTTACAAACATACAAAAATACAAAATTAGTTTAAATTAAATTGGGTTAAAACCTATTTCTAGTAATGAACATTATCTGCTCATCTGTATTGTTTTTAAAACCTTTTTAGTTCTAAATACTTTAAAAAATAATGTACCTCATTATCATACATTTCGTTATATATTGTTATACTATCATCCGCCCGCGGCTTTTTACGCGTGTGTACAAAAAGTATTTTTTGTTTCAATCCAAATCACAATCTATGTTTACACCAAATTTCATTGAAATCGGTTCAGCCGTTACGACGTGATTGAGTAAGAACAAACATCAAAATATTTTTCATATATAATAATAGAGTGATGAAAAAGATGTTTTATACTATACTACGATTTTTTGATAATGGCGTTACTCACCTACATTTTCCTCTTTAAATTATGTATCCTACAAGCTACGTTTCAACAAGTATATTTTTTGTTAGAAATGTTTTTTGCGTATTAGATTTACTTATTCAAATCCTGGCTTTTAAGTTCCTAAATTATTCATCTCCTGATTTGTTGTAAAAGTGAAGCTGTTTATAAATATGTTGTAGGAGGATGTTTGCTCCAAATTATGTCGATTGATGTAGCGGTTATGGAAATTTATTAAATATTCGTTTTTTCTTTATTCAAAAGTTCATGTTTCAAAATACCTTACGTAGCTAATGTTTGTTCTTACGTGGTCATAATAAAAAATGCTGGGTATTTATTGCTAAATATGTATTTAAGTGGGTCAATCTAATGAACCACTTTTTTTTAAGTAAAAATGTATCATGTTATTATTAGGGAAATTAAACTTGCATCTTCAATGAAATACAATGAATTTTACTCAATACTTAACACGTTTTTTTTATACATTATAGGCTTGCGTTTAACCACGATCTCGCCTGATGGTAAGGGTTGATGCAGTCTACGATGGTACACGCTTGCCTAGAAGAAACTTATTCACTCGCGACTTAAAGATACCCAGGATGTAGCTATCTGGAAACACAGACTCTGGCAAGGCGTTCCACTCTTTGGCGGTGCGCATAATAAAGGTCGAAGAGAACCGCTTTGTGCGAATGGGAGGTATTTCTACCATATAGCGGTGGCGCACCGCAGAGCGTCTGGTTGTCCGTTGATATAATGGAGATGGTGGGATCAGGTTGAAAAGTTCCTCCGCACACTCCCCGAAATGTACTCGATAAAAAACCGAGAGGCAAGCAACCTTCTGTCGATGCTCCAGGCTGAGGAGCCTTGCATCAACTATTATTGCGACGTTTATTGCTCTCACATGAACAAAGTTGTTACAGAGGTAGATAGTTTCACATGAACCCTGGAAAGTAGGCAACAGGTAGGTAGACCATATTTTCGTAAAATATTTTAGTTATTATTTCTTTGCATATTTTTAGTTTTAATTTTTTTTCTTATTATGTACTTTACACAAAAATAATTATTCTAATTTTATTATTAATATACCGATATATCTAAGAGTATTACAATTTGTCAAAAAATGAATAAATGGATTGAATTTGATAATACGTAATGATAATAATATAATTTAATATTGATACGAATTAATTTTTAAATTAATTTTAAAAAATTGTACCTAAACATGACCTCTTCTAAAAAGCTAATCAAAATATATTACTTGGATCATTAAACAGTATCATCATCATCATAATCTAAGCCCACATCCACCGGCTGCTGGGTACAGGCCTTCTCGTTATCACGCCATTCTCTCTGGTCCTGTGCCAACGCATCCATTGCCTTCCCGAAACTCTCTTTAAAAACATGGTCAGACAACACTATCTATCATACATCGCTCACTAGACCACTTATTAATTTATAAATTTTTATAATTTATATATGTAGGTATATATATTTTATGTAGTTTAATATGTATTTATATTTATGTAATTTTATGATTATATTATATGTAATATGCATTTTATTTTATAGTATCTTTAATACGCCGCCGTCCATAATTATTCACATAGATCCTATCCATCCAAAGGTTGCCTGGAAGAGATTGCTTTTAACGATAAGGCTGCCCAATGTACGTATGTGTATGTTTGTATGTGATTTAAAGTGTATTTTCTTTTATAGGTTTCTATTTAATGGTGTTCAATAAAGAAATTATCTCATCTAATCTTGCGATGTCGTCCGACCATCTAGCCTACTTACGTATTTCTATAAAAGAAACAATTTCATAAAGTTTACTAGCTGTTGCCCGCGACTTCGTACACGTTACGCTACTAAATGTGTAGGTACTCTAGAAATAAAGCTAAACTCGCTGTTGCAACTTGATTTGATACCACATTTTTATCCCATGGAAACTGATCTATGAGATAAATGATAACCTATGTGATGACTCAGGTTATAGTCTACATATATACCAAATTTCATCGAAATTTGTTCAACAAATAAACATACATCCAAACTTTCGCATTTATAATATTACTGTGATTAGAGTACAAATAATGGTATTTTTACAGCAAAAAGCATAATGGTTCGCGTTGGCAATTGTTAAGTGTGAAATAAATAACTATTTTTATCGCATATGCGTGAGAAAGACGCATGAAAAGAAACATAAATATGTCTATGGGGTGAACTTATGGAATGAGCTTTTGAATTATTTACAGTCGTTATTCACCAAAGAACAGAGAAAAGTTGTAAAACGCAATCAAAATGCAATTGAGCTTATGCATTTTTAACACATGGCGTGATTTTGTTGTTATTTTTTTTAATAAACAGTTACGAACTATTTAAATAACGTGTATCTACCAAATTCAAAAGCTCATTCTTCCTATGAAGAATTTGTCAAAAATCTACTTTTGTCTTTCGATTCTTTTTTAGGGTTCCTTACCCAAAGGGTAAAACGGACCCTATTACTAAAACTCCGTTAACTGTCTATCTGACCGTATGTCACCGTGATAGTTAGACATTTGAAATTTTCACAGTATTTCTGATAAATTAATTATATTAGGGAGGCTTCCATTTTGCTAGATATTGATAACCACAACAAGTAAATTATTGAAATATTCACAGGATATTGTGTTATATTATTCACTTTAAAACTAAATGATTAAATTGATATAAAATTAATATTTACCCCCCCCCCCCCCCCCCCCCCCCCCCACCTTCCCCTCCCAAAACAACAAACGTGATTTTTTGCCGTTTTTATAGATACTGATACGGAACCCTTCGTGCGACTGAGTGAGTCCGACTCGCACTTAGCCTGTTTTATTAAATTTAGTTCTTACATACGAGGCTAGCTCCTACGTTTACTATAGTATTTCTAAAAAAGTCTCCTAACGGTCGGAACAGTCAATATATCCACAGATTTTAAACACGCTCAAGGCCGCACATTTTCTCAATCGCTGTCAAAGACCAAACTTTTTCAATACAACACCACCTACATAATCGCAAGCTCAAGCGAAAGCTGACAACAAAGTTTGTGCTGGACTTACTCCTGGAAATTAAAATGTTACAATTTACGGTCGTCGGAGGCCGTAAATTCTTGCTTCTAATTAGCTCAGCCGACTTGCTTCTATCGTAAACGCTTTACAGCTCAATGGTTTGCTTTATAAGCTGTGCATTATAATAGAATTTAATTTCATACCTTAATCTTAGCCGGTATTACAAATATGGGATTTATCACGTACCGTTTTATCGGTGTTTCAACCGACAATGTTTCGGTTCAATTCGTGAACCTTTATGAGGGTAAGTGCGATCCGCACCGAATCACGTTTCGCCTCGTACTACGCGCCGCAGTCCTCTGCGTGCGAGTAGAGTGGTGGTGGGGGTTGCGTCATCGGTGGCCCATTGTATTGCCAGGCTGCATCATCATAATTATCATCACTGCTGTTCTCTTCGGTGGTTCTCAGTACACACAACACTAACTATGTCTCTACCAGGTTCACTCACTCCTCTGTCGCATGCATCATGAAGACATGGCTTCCAGGCTGGTGGTAGAACCCATCCTCTATATCTATTAAAGTTTGGCAGACGACTTATTTTTATCGCCTCTCGGATCTTGCGAGGAATGAAGAACTTATATCTCGCTAAGACCCGGGCCAAATCAAAACGTATGTAGTGAATGGAATCAAAATCTAGGCCATGTTCCGCCACTGCAGAACTGTTGGAGTGTACATTCTTCATTGCACGTATGTATTCAATTTAATTTTAGTTTATACTGCCCATCCAAAGGTTGTCTGCTAGAGATCACTTTTAGCGAGAAGACCGCCCATTGTACCGTTATTTATTGTTTATTTGGTTTGTTATTTTTTTAGGGTTCCGTACCCAACAGGTAAAACGGCACCCTATTACTAAGGCATCGCTGTCTGTCTGTCCGTCTGTCACCAGGCTGCATCGCATGAACCGTTATAGTTAGTTGAAATTGTTGACGTTGAAGTTGATAGTTTCACATAATATTAGGTTGGGGAAAAAGTTTCTTCAAATTTTTTAAGAAAATTCAAAACATTTTTTAATAGAGTTTATTAACATTTAACTAAAGTATGTAGGTACAATTTTGTTTGATAACTTTTTGCCATCTTGTAGGTAGGGGCATGATCCCATTGCTATAGAAATTTAGGGGTTTCTGATCAAAATACCGCGACAAGTAGTTTTGGCAGTCCTCTCGTGATGTTAACCTGACACTGCCTAAAGAATTCTGAAGAGACCGAAACAGGTAGAAATCTGAAAGTGCTAGGTCAAGACTACTCCCAGCCAAACTCTCCTATTTTTTGCTGAGTGGCTAAAGATGTGTGAGGTCTAGCGTTATCATGATCAAAAACCACACCCCTTCTAATGATTAATTCAGGCCGCTTTCTCTCAACTTCTGGCTTTAATCTCATCAGTTGTTCGCAGTAGAGTGCAGAATCGATGGTCCTGCCTGGTGGTAACAGCTCATAACGAATAATGCCCTTCCAATCCCACCATATACACAGCATCACCTTGTTGCGAGTTAACCCGGGTTTTGCCACAGTCTGTGAAGTCTGACCGGCCTTTGACCACGACCTTTTGCGCACGTTCTTGTCGTACGTGATCCACTTTTCATCACTAGTTATCAGCTTCTTCAAAAATGGTTCGGTTTCATTACGTCGTAATAAAAAATCACAAATGAGTACACGGTTAATTAGGTTTCTTTCAGTGAGTTCGTGGGGTACCCAAATATCGAGCTTTCTTGTGTACCCAGTTTTTTTCAAATGCGCCAAAACTGTTTTGTAGTCAATTCCTAGTTCTTCAGCTACGTCGTAATTACTGATATGCCAATCTTGCTCCACTTATTCAAAAATGGCATCAATTTTATCCATAATACGAGTAGGGCGACCAGAGCGACGTGCATTTTTGACATCAAAATTTCCGGATTGAAAACGCTTAAACCAAATTTGTGCTACTCTCACAGACACTGCACTAGGTCCATAAACATCGCAAACTTTTTTCGCGATTTGTTGATAACGGCAACAGGTAGACGCTTGAAATACACAATGTTTATGTTATGTCACATAATGTTTAGTTGTATACTTACTTTAAAAATAAATAATTATATTAAAATAAAACAAATATTTAAGGGGGGCTCCCATACAACAAACGTGTTTTTTTTTTTTTTGCCGTTTATATAGATAATAAAATGATATTGTTTATTTATTTATAAATTAATGTTTCCTTTTTTCAGGGCAAAAGCCTCCCTTCATTACGCACACAGATCTTGAGCTATATTGGGCCGTAAATAATATAAAAAAATACTTTCCTCATTAATTCACATAGATCCTGTCCAACCCAAAGTTGCCTGGGAGAGATTGCTTTTAGCAAAAAGGCTGCTCATTTTACCTATAATTTATACGTGTTTTTTTTTATTTGTGTTTTATTACTTAATAGAATGGTGGCCAAGGGATGATCGGAGACCACCGCCCGATGGTCGAATGACGGTGTAAACGTAGCATTTACAGGGCATTGAATGAGGCTCGAAAGGGACCGGAAAGATGGCGTAATAAAGAGGAGGTCTATACCCAACAGGAGCTGCAAACAAGCTGAGATGATGGTGATGGTGATGATTACTTAACCGACTTCATAAAAAGGATTATTTATTAGTAGGATTTTTTATTATGAAAATAACGTCTATCTATGTAGATAGATAGATAACTCTTTATTGAATTACCACACAAACAGAAATAATAAAAAAAAAATAAGTACTGGGTTAAAATAAATAGGGCAATACAATGGGCGGCCTTATCGCTAAAAGCGATCTCTTCCAGGCAACCTTTGGATGGAGCGAAATTTTTAAAAATTACGGAGTGCGGTGTACTTTAGCCGACCTATGTACCTTGCCTAATACGAGAACCTACCAGTGTTCCCTCACAAAGTATCCCTCATTTTACATCGGAAGTTAAAAATAAGTGTTTATAAGCTCGTAAGCAATTCTGTAGTCCAACTCTCTCAATTTCATCTTAAGTTAACTTTCAGAAACAAGCCATCAATTGTCTCGTTTTTTAGAGTGAACAGTCTCATGTATCTGTAGTTTTACCGGCACCAATCTGGAATGCGATCTCAAATTGACATTATTAGATATAGTTCATTTGTTAGGAATGCACGTTTTTGTGTATAATTGTATACATTCATTTGAATACTGTTACTTATAATTTTTTTGTTGTAATGGTGTATTCTTCTAAGCGTGTCAATAGCTCTACTTATATTGTGTTAGACAGGTACTTGGCTACATTGATATCGTCAGGGGAGGTTCTTCTTAGCGTGTCAATAGCTCTACTTATATTGTGTTAGATAGGTACTAGGCTACATTGATATCGTCAGGGGAGGTTCTTCTTAGCGTGTCAATAGCTCTACTTGTATTGTGTTAGATAGGTACTAGGCTACATTGATATCGTCAGGGGAGGTTCTTCTTAGCGTGTCAATAGCTCTACTTATATTGTGTTAGATAGGTACTAGGCTACATTGATATCGTCAGGGGAGGTTCTTCTTAGCGTGTCAATAGCTCTACTTATATTGTGTTAGATAGGTACTAGGCTACATTGATATCGTCAGGGGAGGTTCTTCTTAGCGTGTCAATAGCTCTACTTATATTGTGTTAGACAGGTACTTGGCTACATTGATATCGTCAGGGGAGGTTCTTCTTAGCGTGTCAATAGCTCTACTTATATTGTGTTAGATAGGTACTAGGCTACATTGATATCGTCAGGGGAGGTTCTTCTTAGCGTGTCAATAGCTCTACTTATATTGTGTTAGATAGGTACTAGGCTACATTGAAATCGTCAGGGGAGGTTCTTCTTAGCGTGTCAATAGCTCTACTTATATTGTGTTAGATAGGTACTAGGCTACATTGATATCGTCAGGGGAGGTTCTTCTTAGCGTGTCAATAGCTCTACTTATATTGTGTTAGATAGGTACTAGGCTACATTGATATCGTCAGGGGAGGTTCTTCTTAGCGTGTCAATAGCTCTACTTATATGTGTTAGATAGGTACTAGGCTACATTGATATCGTCAGGGGAGGTTCTTCTTAGCGTGTCAATAGCTCTACTTATATTGTGTTAGACAGGTACTTGGCTACATTGATATCGTCAGGGGAGGTTCTTCTTAGCGTGTCAATAGCTCTACTTATATTGTGTTAGACAGGTACTAGGCTACATTGATATCGTCAGGGGAGGTTCTTCTTAGCGTGTCAATAGCTCTACTTATATTGTGTTAGACAGGTACTAGGCTACATTGATATCGTCAGGGGAGGTACTTCTTAGCGTGTCAATAGCTCTACTTATATTGTGTTAGACAGGTACTAGGCTACATTGATATCGTCAGGGGAGGTTCTTCTTAGCGTGTCAATAGCTCTACTTATATTGTGTTAGACAGGTACTAGGCTACATTGATATCGTCAGGGGAGGTTCTTCTTAGCGTGTCAATAGCTCTACTTATATTGTGTTAGACAGGTACTAGGCTACATTGATATCGTCAGGGGAGGTTCTTCTTAGCGTGTCAATAGCTCTACTTATATTGTGTTAGACAGGTACTAGGCTACATTGATATCGTCAGGGGAGGTTCTTCTTAGCGTGTCAATAGCTCTACTTATATTGTGTTAGATAGGTACTAGGCTACATTGATGGCGTCAAGAGAAGTTCATATTAGCGTGTCAATAGCTCTACTTATATTGTGTTAGACAGGTACTAGGCTACATTGATATCGTCAGGGGAGGTTCTTCTTAGCGTGTCAATAGCTCTACTTATATTGTGTTAGACAGGTACTAGGCTACATTGATATCGTCAGGGGAGGTTCTTCTTAGCGTGTCAATAGCTCTACTTATATTGTATTAGACAGGTACTAGGCTACATTGATATCGTCAGGGGAGGTTCTTCTTAGCGTGTCAATAGCTCTACTTATATTGTGTTAGACAGGTACTAGGCTACATTGATATCGTCAGGGGAGGTTCTTCTTAGTGTGTCAATAGCTCTACTTATATTGTGTTAGACAGGTACTAGGCTACATTGATATCGTCAGGGGAGGTTCTTCTTAGCGTGTCAATAGCTCAACTTATATTGTGTTAGACAGGTACTAGGCTACATTGATGGCGTCAGGAGAAGTTCATATTAGCGTGTCAATAGCTCTACTTATATTGTGTTAGACAGGTACTAGGCTACATTGATATCGTCAGGGGAGGTTCTTCTTAGCGTGTCAATAGCTCTACTTATATTGTGTTAGATAGGTACTAGGCTACATTGATATCGTCAGGGGAGGTTCTTCTTAGCGTGTCAATAGCTCTACTTATATTGTGTTAGACAGGTACTAGGCTACACTGATATCGTCAGAGGAGGTTCTTCTTAGCGTGTCAATAGCTCTACTTATATTGTGTTAGATAGGTACTAGGCTACATTGATATCGTCAGGGGAGGTTCTTCTTAGCGTGTCAATAGCTCTACTTATATTGTGTTAGATAGGTACTAGGCTACATTGATATCGTCAGGGGAGGTTCTTCTTAGCGTGTCAATAGCTCTACTTATATTGTGTTAGACAGGTACTAGGCTACATTGATATCGTCAGGGGAGGTTCTTCTTAGCGTGTCAATAGCTCTACTTATATTGTGTTAGATAGGTACTAGGCTACATTAATATCGTCAGGGGAGGTTCTTCTTAGCGTGTCAATAGCTCTACTTATATTGTGTTAGACAGGTACTAGGCTACATTGATATCGTCAGGAGAGGTTCTTCTTAGCGTGTCAATAGCTCTACTTATATTGTGTTAGACAGGTACTTGGCTACATTGATGGCGTCAGGAGAAGTTCTTCTTAGCGTTATAACTTTTGAAACTATCATGGTTATGAACACTATTTATACTAAAAACGGGATATTTACCTTGCTTTAACCTGCTTTTCTACCATATGTTAAAGGAGTGACAGATAAAAACGCAAAAATTCTACAAAAATTTTCACTTAAGACCATCTTTACCCCTTTAAAGAAATATACACACTACCTGCGCTCACCAAAAGATTGTTTTCCACTAGAAAAACCAGGAGTGTATAAAATAGACTGTAGCTGTGGGAGTTCTTATATTGGTCAAACCAAACGCACTATAGCTTGTCGGGTGAAGGAACATATCAGGGCGGTGAAGAATGTTGACAGACAAAAGTCTGCCATAGCGGAACATCTGCTGGACTCAGGCTCAAACCACTGGATCGAGCTACACAACCCACAAGTAATCTCAACTGAGCGACTGCCAAGACTGGTTCAAGAGGCAATTGAGATTGCCAAACACAAGAATTTCAATCGTGAAGATGGTTTTCAATTATCTGGAGCCTGGAATCCTGTGGTGAGAATGTGTAAGAACAGAAGAAGTGAAGTGTCAATTACGCGTCCTGATACCGTGAGTGTTGTGTGTCGGAATCGAGTTATGATCGAGAATGAAGCCGGTGGTAGTAATAGAAATAGCGAATTAATTCCTAGCAAGAGACTAAGAAAGAGGGTAGATCGTTATATCTGCCAATAACTATGTACCTACTCGCAAAGACTTCAGTTTACCCGTGATCATGGCGCATGCAACTGCGCCGAAATATCGGGATACTCAAATACTCACAAATCATGGTAAATATCCCGTTTTTAGTATAAATAGTTCTTCTTAGCGTGTCAATAGTTCTACTTATATTGTATTAGACAGGTCTTGGCTACATTGATGGCGTCTGGAGAAGCTATTTTTAACTTATCCTTTGGGCAGTTGTTCGAACTATATCGTCTCGTACAGCTTTCTCCCATAAGTTCAGTTGTTTCCTTGTACCACACGTCTACAACAAAGCTAATATCCCCTTGCCTAGATTTAAGTGCAAGTCGGTTGTCACTTACTGGCTAAAGTCCCTTTCTTACGAAAATACAGAAAACACACTTTCTATTATGGCATAACTTAATTTGATGCCGTTGCTCACTATTGGCCCTTATAATTATTCATTTACACGCACTCTTCACTCATACAAATCCCTAACTCAAACTCACATACGCACGTACACACATACTCACTCACACACACGCACACACACTTATTATTTTATTTTCACACAATGAATCCTCTTACAAAATATGATATTGTTTCTTGTACCTTATTAATCATCTATCATCATCATTAATATCATTTATATTTTCTTTTATTGTTGTATTATCTTGAAATGTATAAGTTAGTAACTAATAATAAATGTGCACGTTATAGCGTGCAATCCCTTTGTTTAATCCGTGGAGAGAGAGCACTGGTGCCCTGTAATACAGGTTTTCTAAATCTTTCTCAGGCACCAGTCCCTCACGAAACAGGTTTTATAATTAGGCGTACACAAATATATATGAAATTTAGGACGTTAACTAAATCCTACTTACTGAAACTTACATTATATTTTTTTTTGTAAAACTTATTTGTGATGGGAAAATAAACGATCTATTTATTATTTAGTATTCGAGCACAAAGGGTGCTTTAGCAGGTTTTTCATCAACTGTGCAGGATCACCACAGTCGCATTGCGTCTGTCTCGGATCCCTGAACCCCCATTTGCACATATTGACTCTGCAGCGACCAACCTGTGTGCGAAGCCTATGGTGTGTAATAAAGTTTTATCCAATCAAATCTGAATAAAGCATGAATTGAATTTACATTGCGGTGAAATACAGGCACATGAGACTTTACACCTGTGTGCCTCAAATAGCATAAATAAATCCTCAACTTAAATTTATACGAGCTCATTGTCTATAACTGCTAAAAGTAGAATTTCCAAAAACCTCTAATATTTTTCCTTAAAGTTATTCTTAAACGAAGAACCCTAAATACTTTCATTAATTTGGGTTTTGTAACCTTTAATCGCAACCTTCTGAAATATAAAGGGTATCAAAAAATTACCCGGGCAAAAATATTGGACCTAATTAAAAGTTATTTCAAGGTTGCTTCGCTGTCTCAAATTTCAGGATTTCGTAGTCGAAAAAAGAGGAATAAAAGAAAATAACTAGGTTTGTAGCTAAAGGCACAAAAATCTGGTGCGGCCAGCACCTAACGGCTCCCAGAAACCTTTGTTTAGTTTTATTTTCATCTAGTAGGGAGCTGTCCTATGCTGCGCTTTCCAGTAAGCAGTCTCCACTCGAAGACCTTTCTGCCCCAAAGGCCGATTCTTTGAGCTATCTTCCCCACCCACTCCTAATTCAGTTTGCGTTATCTCAGTAGTTATTTCTATGACATCTATGATATTGGTTTGTTTACGAATCTCCTCATTTCTGATTCGATCTCTTATTTAAACACCAAGCATAGTCCTCTCCATAGCACGCTGAACAAAATGTGTTTGTCAGTTTTTATTTTGTCAGCACCCACAAGAAAACTCCAACTCAGCATTATGCTATGTCTTAGCATGGTAGCAGACAGCTTTTCGTTCATTGAAACCTGTTGCATATTTGTTAACTAATATACCGAATCAAATTTGGGAAAAAATCAATACAAAAACACAAAACATCGTTAAAATTCTACTTTTTTTGCTCGGGCAATTCCGTATATAAATAAATAAATTTCGAAAATTAAACGCGTATATAAAGGAGAAACGTCGTGGTTTTAATTAAATTTTTAATAAATATTTCCTTGGCTTTGTTTTACTATCGTGATTCGGCCCAGCGCGAAATTAAGACAATATATTACAAAATTTTAAATTTATCAGCAAAGGGCTAGGGCGCTAATCCTCTGACAAGATATATTCATGTATTGGACGGGAAAAACGGCATTTTATGACAAAAGGTATGTACTTTAATTTGAAATTAATTGTGTACACATAAAAATAGCTATAAAAAGAGAACATCTAAAAATATAAGGTGCTTGTGTGGATAACAAGTTATAATTTATGCGAAAACTTGTAAATGGTAAAAAGTGTTTAAAGTGGTTTCTTATTAGATAAAAATACTGTTTGTTTTCCGAATAAAATAAAATAAAATTTACTTTTCACACAAGAACAAAACTGTAAAAAAAAAATTGAAGTCGCTACAGTTGCACTTCATGGCGAGAACAATTGGATTGGTGTTTACAGCTCAGGAAGGTCAAGGCTTAAAATCCTGTCTGGTGTGTAAAAATATATAAAAAAAAAGGTTGAACATTTCACACAGCACTATCTAGCCCTAAGCAAAGCTTGTACTATAGGTACCGGACCACTAATAGAATACTGAAATACATTTTTTTTAATTACGTACTTATAATATATTTTAAAATACCCAAACCTCAAACAAACATCTGTAGACAATGCTTACTTGTCCTGCAGCGGGAATCGAACCAGTATGTAGTTGGGAATAATTTGTAAACTTAAAGCAAAGTCAGGTCGATAGGTAAGCCAATTCGTTGTTGGAACGTGTGTCAACTTTCGACTCTATACAACTTATATAGGCTCATTATTATAAATACGGGATTTATCACGTACTGTTTTATCGGTGTTATAACGGTGTTATATAGTTTCACTTTTGTTTTTTTATACAAATGAAACAAACTCATAAGAGTAGATTATTAAACAAAGGGATAAAGCAGTGTCTTGCGTCACGGGCGCTATATAGAATCCCGAAGGTAACGAAGGATTCTAGAGTTAACTCACGAGCGGAACAAGAGTGATATGAGAATCCTGAGAGCAGAGAGGGATATAAGCACGACGCACCAAGATTCAGAGAACTTTGTGCACGTGGAGCATACTCTACTTTTCACACTTCCTGCTACACAAATTTTATCTTTGTAACAACGTTTTGCGCCTTTAGCGTTTTAAGTTAACTAAGACATAAGAATTCACAAGAAGATCTAAGAAAATTTAATAAATATTTTACGTTCTGTGCAGAGGCTAGTTCGATTATCGAATAAGTTCTTAATGTGTGGTACCCTTAGGTTCAAATTTTAATACAAATGAGTTTCCAAGTTCAAACCACAATTTGTCCGTGCGGGCATAATGAAATTCAGCACAACTTTACTCCCGGCTCAGCCGTAGGGATTCAACCACCTGCTTTCGGCAAGGTTTAAAGTAAATGAAAATTATGAATATCCGCCACCCGTAGGTATTTAAATTGATAATTAAAATAAATCACGGAAGTTTTTTAATAAAAAAGAATAGTTAATAATGAAATGACAAACTAATTCCAAAGTACAATGGATAGCGACAATAGGATTTTGCTAGACTAATAATGGATTTTTTTTTTATTTACTTATCACATAATCCTTTTACATGTTTAAAAAAATAGCATTTCTAAACCACTAAGGTTTGTAGGGATGATACTATCTTAATAAGAGTAAACATCATAAGAAACTGAAGCTCGGAAGCGCTCAGTCTATAATACACCTAATATATACATAGCTTAACATAATACTAGATTGGAACCAGGTAAATACATAAATATATTATAAATGGTACAGATCTAAATTAGATAAGAAATAAGTAAATAAATAAAATAAATATTTCTGGACATTTCACACAGCGCTATCTAGCCCCAAACTAATCAGAGCTTGTACTAAATATAATTTAATATAATAATATTAGTATTTAATATAATTTAAATTTTATGTTTTTAACGTAATCGTATGAGTTAAGTCAGTTGGTTCATTAATTTTTATTTTTATTAATCATTTTCTTATGTTAAATAGATTTTGAGGTCGTGCCATGAGTCCAATAACGAAAGCTCTCAGTTTTCTAAATTTCCGGGAAGAGTTCCGTAGGTGACGAGCCAATTTTAAGCACTTTATTATAATGGGAAGGGAATTCATGGAGATTGGAAAAGTAGTTGCATGTTGTTATGTTTATTTTTGTCTTATTTAAAAAAAACATGTTATAAACGTTTGCTACGAGAATCTACGAAGTGCTACGCGTGGCTACGAGGGTCTACGAAAAGTACTACGTAAAGCTACGGAGTGCTACAAAATTCTACATAAGCAAGATCTATGGCTGAATTAATTCCAGTACTTATTGTGCACTGCCTTCAAAACTGTTTTTCCACTTTACACAAAACTGAAAGAGAATGAATTCCAGCATTACATTTGCATTAGTTTTATTTATTGTTTGCAATTAAGAATTTTTTCCTTTATTTTTTGATTATGTATAGATAACAAAAATTCTAAAGACAAATCTTGTGCGATCTGCAACAAATGCATACCTTTATTATGTCGTTCCGTTTATTTTTAATAATTATAAAAAATATTTAATAAAACCATTAATAAAACATTTACATTTAACAACATGACATAAACAAAAAAATTAGTGGTAGCCATCCTACGCTTCGTTTTCCAGTGCGTGGTCTCAAATAAATATTAATTTTCATCATCATATATATGACGTAGAATGGTACCGGGGCATGCTGTCCGGTTTGTCTGATATGACCGGAAACCCGAAATAACCAAGGAACTGTATAGTCAAATCGTTTAATCGCCAATTACAATCAAAATAAAGTTAATTCACAATACATTTCCAAAGATGTTTTCTGATTAGACGAACGGAAAAGCGGTAAGTTTAACACCGAAGCTCTTGGGACCACCGATCAGTTCGCAGGTCAAAAGGAAAGTGAAGTCTGTCTATCTATATTTATCCATCTTCAACCGGAATGAATGAAAGCTCAAAGCTCATGTACGAATGAACGAATGATCGATCGGACTGGAACGTGTTGCTCGGTGGAGCTAGACTCCATGTTGACTTTACCCAAGTGACAAATGACATCTACTAGACGTTTCCAAACAAAAGTATTTGATTGACTATCCGGAACACGGAGTCATCAACGCTCTGACATTTTATAAAACAAAGTTGGGTTAGTTACACCATTTATAGCACAAGAACGAAAGATTTTGATGATCTTCTATTTGTTGGATTGATATTTATTCCGAATAGCAGAATAACTATTAAGATATCAGAAAATTCACGAAAAAATAAATTATTAAGAAAATTCATTTTCTCGTACAGATAATGATGGCCGATTGACAATTCTACAGGTAACGTACGCAGCCCGCGTCATGTTCATGTCAAGGCGTTACGAAGTAATATGAATTCGAAAGTAACTTTGTCTCTCTGTCTGTCCGTTTGTTACGTTATCAAGAGTAAACGGCTTGGCCGATTTGGACAAACTTGATTATAGATTATGACCGTAATCGAGACAGTGCATTTTACCTGACTGGAATAATATTGACAAACGACGCGTGCGTAGCCGCGGGCGGAAGCTTGTATAATTGAAGTTTGATATTAGCTATCTCTCAAGTTCAAGACATTTTATACAAAGTTAATAAAAACAAATTTAAAAAAGACTGTTTTTTTCATATTATAGATACTTACTAATTTCATCCCATGCAATTTTGAATCTAAATGTTATCTAATTTATTTCTGCTTTATTGTTAACTAGCTGTTGCCAGCGGCTTTACACGCGTAGTTTTCCAATAAAAAGTAGCCTATGTGTTAATCCAGGTTATGATATACGTACATACCAAATTTCATCGCAATCGGTTCAGCCTTTCCGGCGTGAAAGAGTAACAGACTTCCATACATCCATACATACAAACTTTCACGTTTATAATATTAGTAGGATTTTATTAAAATGAAGGTTAAGACATGAAATAATGACATTGAAGACGTAGCTGGGTGTCAATGGATGAGACTCGGAAGAGACCGGAAAGAATAGCGTAATAGAGAGAGCCTAAGTAAGAGGAGGCCTATACCTGACAGTGGGGGCAGACGGGCTGAGATGAATGAATGAATGAAGGTTAGGAAATTAAGATTAAATTAAATTAAGGCATTTTAAATATATTATACTTTTAATATACACGAGATTATTGATTGTTTGACCACAATCTCACCTGATGGTAAGCGATGATGTGGTCTAAGATGAGGCACGAAGATCTAGAAAAAACCTGTTCACTTTTACCTTAAAAAGTGTTCTATACCTTAGCTATACGCATCAAAAACGTAGAACCAAAACGGTGTGTGCGAATGGGTGGTATATCAACTAGGTACGGATGGTACTGAGCCGTGCGCCTGCTTGTCCTTTGATGGAAAGGAGATAGCGGAATCAGACCGTAAAGTTCCTGGGCACATTCCCCGAAATGTATTCTGTAAAAGATCGATAGGCTTGCAACTTTACGGTGGAGTTCGAGCCTTTAGGTTTTAGTCTCCGCCATATATTGCTCACCTTTAAGCCTAAAAGCCCTACGTTTTATCGATCATAAGTAAATAAATATTATGTAAATAGTTAGTAAA